>JALGPY010000008.1:56871784-58132141 GCA_023055425.1 Linanthus parryae
ATCACCAACGTCGATTTAGAATCTGACTTTTGCGTGGAAGAATTGATGTCACCATCAGAGCCAGTCATGGCTTCATCCTCATCACCAAGGGTCGCAACTTCTGGTTGTTTGTCGCCCCTAGGGCTTCCACGGGGTGTGTTTTCGGGTCATGGACTATTAACCCCCCAATATTTTGTTCTGCCACCATTACCATCATTCGCTAGGGATTTGGTACTTCTATTCTGCTGTTTGGCCGCCTTCTTCCGTGGTGGTGGCTTAAAGACAAGCCAATCACCAGACCCAGGATCTTCCGTTACTTTCTCCAGTAGGGTTTTGTGTTCACAGCTTTCTGAGAAGTGGATGAATCTTCCACACCAATTGAAAACAGAGGGGATTCTCTTGTACACAAAATCAATCCATGTTTTTCTGGTCAAAAACTTGGATCCAAATCCCCCTCATCAGAGGTTTAGTTATGTCTAGGCGCACACGAGCCCGCATATAGTCTCCGCCTGAGCACGTAAAGAGTCGGCTATCAGTCTTTAATGTTTCACCTATGCTGGCCGTGATTTTCATTTTCTTTTCTTTTTTTGTCAGTCAACGTAGTAATTTATTAAAAAACAAACGAGGTTACAAGAAAATGCAAACTTAAAGTCTCATGGCGGCTACATAAGCCATGCGAAAAACAGACAAATACTGGAAACAGACAAAAAGTACACACAAATAAACGGATGGTGAAGGCGAGCTTGATCACAACCAAAGGAATTCCCAATCTGTTGTATCTTGTAATACATGAACTGCAGATGTTAACTTCGGTGCTGGAATAGTTTACTGCGAGGAGGTAGAGAACTGGAGAAGGGAGTAGGGATGAGAGAACTCGACATACAACGTATCGAGTGGAGGCTTTATGTGAGTCAACATGTTGGGTGAAAGGGACACCCGAAAGAGATGAACTCGGCGAAAGCCAAATTTGCCATAAGGCAAATAGGAAGTTATCATAAGCTTCATTTGAGGGGTTTGTTGTTGCACATTTTCTTGAGGTCTTCTTCAGTGGACAGAAAGTCAGGTAAATTTTTAACAGAATCGTGAAGGTCTTTTAAAGATTCTATTAGCACTTTCAATTCCAAATAAAGTAGTCGTGTCTTTCATAGAGTGGGACACATGGCTAGGGTCATCGGAAGCAACTTTATCTTGTTCTTGCGAACTTTCATGGATTTAAATTGAATTTCCTGTACCTTGCTTTCTCTTTCATTTTTGATGGCTAAATATGTTGTTATTAATGGTTTTTTATGAGAAAGAAGGGTTCTGGTTGGGGGTGGACTGTACTTGAAAGTACTTCAAGCTGCCTACGTACCATTTTGGGAGTCGAATGTAGTTGATCTGGGGGAAAATGAAATTTATTTTTGTAAGATGGACTGAACTTCGAATATAGAAGTCGAGCTGCCTACATACCCTCTCGTGATCAAGTCGAACGTAGTTCATTCGAGGCTTTTTTAAGACCTTAGGATTTGCTAGGCCGACTTTCCAGTGTTTCAGCCTCGCAGGTCATTTGTCCATTTCCATGCTAGGTCGCCCTTTCGGGTTTTCAAACTATTGGGACTTAGGTCTGAATTTGCATAGGCATCCTTTCGGATTTTCGGCCTAGTTGATCATTTATCAAGGACAATATCACCTCAGGAACCCTGCATTAGTAGGTGGTATAATTATTTCCCTATCTACCGTTATCAACAAGTATGCTACATTCGATTGAAATTTCTAGATCACATAAGGTCCTTCCATTTAGGTTTCAGCTTCCCTTTTGTCCGTCTAGTCACTATGATTGGAGTTCGGACCATATAACTAGGTCCCCTTTCTTGAAGGAACGGAGGCGTATTCTCTTGTTGAATGCGTCGGACATCCCTTTTTGATACATCTCCAAATCAATGAAAAGTATCGCGGACTTCCTACTACCATAAGTCGCAATAAAGCCATCACTTTCAAGTCTTTGATTGACAAGTTCAGCGGTAAGCTAAAAGGATGGAAAGAGAAGTCACTCTCAACCACTGGTAAGGAAGTTCTTATAGAAGTTGTAGGGCAAGCCCTCCCAACTTATACTATGACCTGTATTTTATTTCCTGGCAAAATCTGTGACAAAATGGAGGATCTCATTCGACAGTTTTGGTGGTCTAAGTGCGACAAGGATATAGGCGCACATTGATTTGCTTGGGACAAAAATTAAAGTTTCTAGAAAAGGTCTGGCCTTAAGTTTAAGATCTTCAACCAAATTTTGCTAGCGAAACAATGCATGGAGGATTTTACAATACCCAAATTCTTTGCTGGGTAGAATCTTCAAAGCTAAGTATTTTGCAAACTCACACTTATGGAATTCCTAACTTGGTCACGACCTATCCTTTGCATGGGAGTATCGTTCACGAAAAAGAACTCCTGAATCTTGGAACATGATGGAGCATAGGGGATGGTGAGCAGAGCGTCTAACAAATGAGAAGATTCTACTCTAGGGTTCAACATAGAAAGAGAGAGAGGGAGAAAGACAGAATGTTTGGTTGTGGTCCAGTAGACCAAGATCAAACAATCGATCTCCGATTTCAACCTGTACTCCGAAGATACTGCTCTAGGGTTCAACATAGAAATAGAGAGAGAGAGAGAGAAAGACAGAATGTTTGGTTGTGGTCCAATAGACCAAGATCAAACAATCGATCTCCAATTTCAACCTGAACTCAACCCCCCCCCCCCCCCCCCCCCGCGTGAGATAGAAGATTAGATTCACCTAAACGACCCAGACAATAAAAAGAAAGCCTCGACCTCCATTTTCACCCTCGATCCACATCTCTCCCTCAAATCGAAGGCCTCCCAAAACCCACCGTCTCGAACCAAATCTAGCCACCACTATGGTCGGCAGACGCAGTTTGAAAAACCTAGACGTGTAATCATCACACTGACTCTTACTCTTAGAAAAATTTGTTATCTAGGGAATAGAGAAACAATGGTTTCTTTGTGAAGAAGGGAAACTGTATGGGTTTTGTCCGTTGGTCGGTCGGTTTGATTAGTGTCGAGGGTGATGCTGGTGATGAGTTTGAGAGAGATAGGTAGGGGTAAAAGTGGAGGTTCGTGTTAGAGAGAGGAAGGGTAAGAGGATGATATGTGCTTAAAATATTTGGGGTATAAGCGTATTTTAAGATAAGTCGTTAGCCTCTAATAGTTTGATTGAACTATTCAAACTTCATGGGACCAAATTGTAGTCTATCCTGTTGAGGTGTGATTATTGTCGCCTGTGAGTGTGCACAAATATACGTATGGGCGTGTGCCCGGTGAGGTGAGAAGCAGCTCATTTTATGGGAAAGTCTCGGTGTGCCCGGTGAGGTAAGAAGCAACTAATTATAAAAACTGGCACAGACGTAGATGTAACCCCATATGAATGTGGAGGTTCTCTTATGAGTTCTAATCTCCGATCTATTCTCCGGTGAAATTCATCACCACAGACCCCGTCGGGTGAACGGAGACGCAAAAACCTCACTTCTCTACAATCTTTCCGAGGGTGGCTAAGTTGGTGTAAGAAAAATTGTTGGCCGAATGACCAAAAATTGAAGAAACTTGAAGATTAATTAGGTTTAAGAAAGAAGTTAAATCAAAACTACTTGTTCCCTCAAGTAAAGTTAAAAAGTCAATGATCAACTTGTTTCGATCAAGTCAAGTCGAAAGTCAACGTGTGGGGTCCAAACTAAAGTCAAACTACTCGTATTGTTCAAGTAAAGTCCAAACTCAACGGTGAAAGTGTAAGCTAGGCGATCATAACTTTGGTCTTCCTCAATGTTTGATTAGTGAGGACGAAGATGTAGACGATTTGTTTGCTATGTACAGTGTCGATCGGGTGGCACCAATATATGTAACCGTCAATGTTGATCATCGTCCTAGAAAGATGTCACCTAGAAGGACGACGGAAAGACAGTACGAGGGTGATTCGTCGCAGAGGGTTGTTGAGTTAAATTGGGATTACGAACCTGAATCTCATTCCATTGTAGGGCTAGAGGACACTGTGTTTGACGATCAAGTCTATAATGAGAATCAGCAAACCTAATGCAGAGAGCATGTTTAGTTTGAAGATCCCAGTGCGGTTGAAATATCCCCCTTGTTGGTGGGTGATGATAACAGACAAGGGTCATACATTGTACCCTTTTTGTCTGCGTGTACAGTCGACCGCATATATAGGCGTCTAATTTGCAAGTCTCTCAGATAACTGACAAGGGTCGCATGCGAGTGTAACCGCTAATCACATGCGACAAGCCTTACTCTATCCTCCAAGCCACTTAGACCCCTTGACTCCCGTATAGTTAATGTGCGAGGGAGCCTTGTCTCACAGCCCCCATACTGAAGTTCGAGTATGACACAATGCTTATGGAGTACCAGTAGGTCATACCTGAGAATGCCACGTGGATGACACCTTATCTATCTGAGTTACACTATCTACATTATCCCCCTTTGTACGTGTAGGTTTTTGAACATGGAAACGCAGCGGAAAAAAGAAATTGTTCCGTTCAAGACCCTCCAAGGATCACAAGTCATAACGATAGTAATAGATTAGTGTTATGTACCTTGTTTCGTCTCCTTGATGACTTCAAACCCGAATATTGTCACGTTCTATACGGTTGATCCACGCCTAAGATTCAGAACTAGATCCTCCAACCTTCTTGTGCTAGCTAGAACGGTGGAAGAGGGCGAAGAATCAAGCAAAGGGACCAAAGAGAGGTTCGGCTCTCTCTTGGCCGACGGGTAGGGGGCGGACACGCCTAGGGCTTCGGCCTAGGTGTTGTCTTGCTCTCTCACTCCTTTATCTCCTACTTAATATGTGTTATGAGCATTAGTTTGAGTAGGGAGATGGAAGTTCCTTTATATAGTCCGATAACTCCTTGTTGACTGCATAAAAGGCCCCATACTAATCCTATCCATATACGAATTAGTCCCTCTTGCTAATTAGTCCCACTAAATTAGCAAGTTGTTGCGATTTGATCCTTTAATTAATCATTATTAATTAATTCCCATGTCTAGTTCCATCCATATGGCATGTGACCCCATAGGTTTATACTTAGTTGGTAGTAACTATTTACTAACATGGAGCGGTGTCTAGCAACACATCCATGCCACCCAACTAATAGAAATAGTCATCCGACAAACCTTGTGATCATATTATCGCATTCCTTTGTCTCATTATTCGGATTGGACACAAGACATACAAGTCACACTCCTATATCCAATCCATGTTTCTCGATCCTGGGAATAGTCTCATGCAAGCATATAACACCAATATCCTTATATTGATTTATATGAGTCCGGTCAGACATTCTATAAGCACTACCCCTCGAGTGGCCGCAGATATTTTCTCCCGTTATGTGGGAGGGACAAATTCTATCTACGTCACTACCATCTCTAAGCTTGCTTCCTATTGTGCCCGATATGCACCTTTAGAGATACCCATTTACGGAGTAGCGTTTGACGATGTCAAAACACAATATTCCACAACTAGAGGATCTAGTGACTTCAAGTCTAATGATGATAATACCTTTATCACCACGAGAAGCGCTTGTGACTTTACATAACTTGTATGAAGCCTTCTCGAATTGGGTCAATCCAGTATGTCATTACTCCTAATACATACCCATGTGTTGGATCGTGATATCTCCATATCAATCCAACCCCATACTAGTCTATAGATGATTGTCCTATTGATCAGTATAATCGACTAAGGATATTTAAGATGAACAACACGATTTGCAATCTAAGGACTTCATTATATTAAATATCTCCATAAATAATACAATAAATATTCTAGCCGAAAGTGTTCATACTAAACTAGATACCTCTAGGGCATCTATTCCAACAGTCTCCCACTTGCACTAGAGCCAATCGGGTGCATCGCGTATGCCAATCGCCCTAGTGTTCCCTTCATGCTTGCGCTGAACAAGCGGCTTTGTAAGTGGATCTGCTAGATTCTAATTTGTAGGAATCTTGCATATCCTCACATCTCCTCTATCGATGTCCTGTGTATACTCGGTTTGAGTTCTAAGAGAGATAAGCAGACCACTCCATTGAATCTTTGGACTACTCTGGAGGAGAGAATCATCAACTTACCTCCAGAACAAGTTGGTAAAAGTATCTCGAAAAGTAATTTCTAGATTTACCTTATTGAAGAAAGATGAATTTAAATATTTGCACGTTGCCAAATACAACACTAAATATAATAGTCTCAAATTTGTATAAGACAAGTCGTGTTTTAACATAGAGATATTTGTTTGGTTGATATTGTTGGTAGAAAAATTAGGACACAACTTATAAATATTGTAAAGAAATCATAAAGAAATCAACAACATATTTAGATTGCCGGAAATCGTAACGATTGTTAGGGGTGTAAACGGTTCGGTTTGCTGCGGTTTTTGCTAAAACCATGAACCGAACCGAATACACCGATTTACTAATTTTGTAACCAAACCAACCCATTTGAAAGGATGAACCGAACCAAACCAAACCGAAAAATATCGGTTTGGTTCGGTTCGGTGCAGTCGGTTTGCCCAAACAGGCACTAAGTATCGTTGACTAAATACAGTGAATCTCTCTATCTTCTTCCTCCTCTCTATCTTCTTCACCCCTCCAGACTCTCTCTCTCTCTCTCCCACGACATCTCATGCGAGTGAAACGTTTGACCCTTAGACAACGGCAGTTGGTACATCATCTGAACGCCAAATCTCCGATAACGCTATCGACCAACTGGTATGTCTCTTTCTCTGTTCTCGATTCTCGACTGAAAGCCAACCCAGTTCGATTTCATATCTAAAACCGTTTTTTGTGCGATATCGGCGTGTATCGCCCGTTATGTGCCGGAATCGGGGCGTATCGGCCGTTACCCCTGTGATTCCGGTTCTCCCGATTCCGGAGACCTCAGATACCGTTACGAACCGGGCGATACGGTATCGTTATGACCGAAAATGTGAAAAAGATGTGCCTCTGTGATGGCTTGATAAATCCATCGTCCACAGCTTTGTCAATGAAGGCCAGGAGGATATGCCAGTTTTTATAATTAGCTGCTTCTTACCTCACCGGGCACACCGAATTAACTCATCTTCAAGAGACTTTCCTATAAAATGAGCTGCTTATCACCTCACCGAGCACACGCCCATACGTATATTTGTGCACACTCGCAGGCTTCTTAATGTCGTACCTTTGGAAGATACCAGTTGCCTCTTTGTTGTTGTTGGTGGTGGTGGTGTCTGAGTAAAGAAGGCGTCTCTTGCTTGGGGTCTTGGCCATAGACCTGAATGGAATGGAGAGGAGTTTGGTTTCATAGGTAGGGTCACAACATTTGGGATTAGGGTTGCGAGTGCGCATTGGTGCAGGCGTAGGAGCCGGGGAGGGAACTTCATTTGAAAAAATTCAGAAGGAGAAGCACATAAGCATGTTCTTGCACAAGTGGTGTTGATGTAGCTTGAGGAGATGCATGTTCACGTGTGAGACCATGTATTGGTGCGAGAGGAGGCTCAGGTGCAGGAACAGGTGTAGGTGCGAGAGCTAGTTCCTGCGCAAGAGATGCGACAAGAGGCGGTATCACCTCTAAAGTGTGTCCTCCAAGAAAAATGTGCTTCAGATTTGGGAGCTTTCCAAATGCATTGATTGTAGTGCTTTCTTCTAAACGTGTATCTGTTTTCATTAGACAATTGTAGATAGTGCTTTTCAGACAGATTGAATTGCCAATGGATTTGTATCTATCTGTCCTACTAATACCCCCTTCTGTAGTATGGTTTCTAAGGAACCCGAATGCCGTTTCTACTTCATCGCACTCGATAGGTGCAACCTGAACTACAGGAGGAAGAACTCACAATCACACAACTGTTTTATTTATTTAACCTCATCTGTGACTGCATAAGATGTATTGAACCCTCCATTCCTCGTCCATGGCCAAGTCCCAGTTTCTCCAGTTGCACCTACGCATACACCAACGTTGGCTCATGTGTCGCCTCTTGCCGCACCTCTTGCGCAGGAACCTGCTCTCGCACCTACACTCGTTCCTGCACATGAGCCTCCTCTCGCACCACTTCACTAACAACAAGATTTATTGACTCTCTATATGTCATTCTGTGCCAAACCTTATCTCTTCCATGAATTCTCGTTTCTCTAGCAAGTGTTGTTGAGTCAGTCTCAATCATAAAGCTTTTCATTGACCCAGATCCATAGCAAGATGAATTGTATGATACAATAGATCCATTTGCGAAGTGGTGCGAGAGGAGGGAATTGGCTGAAGAATTTGAAAGCAGAGAAAACACAGAGATATTCAAACACAATTGAGGATTGACAAGCAGCACATAAGCAAATCTACATCACTCAATCCAATCATCTGAAGAACAATGCATATTCACTGAAGAACTTGTTCTCAGTGTTCTTCCTTTTTGATCTTCATTTGTTGTATATCATTTGAATACTACTTCTAGATCTTATTCTCGTGGATTGTTCAAGAAGAACAATAGAGAATTCTTGTTGAATAGTTCGCTAGAGAATATACTAGATAGGTTAGTGAGAACCACAAGTTGTACTAGAGTAAGGGAACTCTCTGTGCTTGAGATCTAGGGCCTAGCTTTTGATTAATAAAGATTGAGTTGAAAATCCTGCAGGGATTAAGTCCCTGAGGTAGAGGCGTAGGTCCAAGTGGACTGGACTCTATAAATCTCTAAGTCTCATGCCTTTATTTTGCTGTTCATTAATTAATCTAACTGTTTGACTGAGTTTTTTCAAAGTTATTTAGTTGCCTATTTGGCAAGAACTATTTCCTAAACTGAACTTTGCAGGAAAGGAAAACTAGTTGATGATTTGGTTATGACCTGGACCTTCCCAACACTCTCAGAAACCAGATCAAGTCAGTATCTTTGAAGATACTGAGCAACTAGCCGTTGGGAGAGCTGTTAGAAGAGTCAAATCCAGCAACTGAATTTTAGGAAAGTTTGTTAAAGAAGATATCTCAATTCAAACAAGCTGCTTAAGAGGGAATTCCTCCTGTAGTTCAGGTTGCACCTATCGAGTGCGATGAAGTAGAAACGGCAATCGGAACCATACTACAGGAGGGGGTATTAGTAGGACAGATAGATACAAATCCACTGGAAATTCATTCCAGGTTGACACAGTTGCCTAGCATCACTCTGTGTTGACGGACATGTTTCCAGGAGGCATCAACGTGTTGTCACATTTCTCCGGGATTGACGGTGCAGAGGTTTCCCTTCACCGACTCGGTATCCATTTGAATATTATTTTACTCAAATCCTTTTCTTTGAAGGAGATTTGGGCAATCGTTCATTACTGGAATAAATTCATAGGAGTGATAAAGTCTCTTCAGCCAAATTTGCTCCTGTGCAATGCAGGTCTCCAATCAATAGAGACAAAGATTATAAAGAAGCACAAAGAAAAATTCATCTTGATTTTCAGGGGCCAAAAAAATGGAGCACTTCGAATCATATAAAGTGTAACAGACATCTTAACTTGATCTTCAAATTCCAGCACAACTAATATGATTTTTGTAAGGCTTTCCGTAGGTGTTGGATTTTTGTGGGGAACATTTCCATAAGCTTGAAACTTCAAGGAGGAAACAATGGGAATGTAAGACATGGTGAAGAAACACACTTCAGAAAAACTAAAAAAAAATTAACACATTTTGTATCACCTCTAAAGTGTGTCCTCCAAGAAAAATGTGCTTAATATTTGGGAGCTTTCCAAATGCATTAATTGTAGTGCTTTCTTCTAATCGTGTATTTGCTGTCATTAGACAATCAAGGTCAAGATGAAGGAACTCCAAGCCTTCATATTGATGAAAATTGATTCGATTCCACCAGAGACAACCAAAGTCCTAAGACTTTCAGAACAAATGACTATGTGTTTTGTGCCATTAGAAATTCCCAAGTGAAGATACTCAAGTAGCGGATATTTGGTTACAAAATGTGCAAAAGAATCTTCGCCAAGAACATTACCTTGAAAATCTAGGAATTCTCGGTTAGGAAAACCTTGGAATGTGGATAGAGGTTTGAACAAGTCATAAGGAGCCTCAACCGCTCCCAGAATCCACCAGAAAAGTGAGGTTTTTGCGTCTCCGTTCACCCGACGGGGTCTCATGTGATGAATTTGACCGGAGAATAGATCGGAGATTAGAACTCATAAGAGCACCTCCACATTTCAAAAAAATGAGCCTACTGACGTGCTGTTCGAGTAGGGCTCATCATGCCTGCGGAGACGTGATGTTCAAGGAGGAAAAAGGCATCACCCTAGCCCTTACCCCTTACTGGTGTCTCCAGAGAAAGAAAAGAGAGGCGAATAAGAGAGAACGGAGAAAGAAAAGAGAGGCGAATAAGAGAGAACAGAGAAGGGGCGAAGAACAATAGCCATGGATGCCCTGTTCCAAGTTTTGGCGTTTCTGGTTGCCTCTTCTTCCCTTTCACTCTGCTACTATCTGATTGTCAGACACAGGCGGGAACCGCCCGTCGGCGACATAGAGATGGGAGGCGGAGAGAGCTCGGGGGGTGACGAAGAGAGCTCGGGGAGTGACGAAGAGAGCTCGGACGTTGACGAAGAGAGCTCGGGGGTGACGAAAAGAGCACAGACGTTGACGAAGAGAGCTTGGTGAAGCCCTTCCACATAGAGGTGCGCTCCGACGGGAAATGGTGCTTTGCCATCGCGTCCTGAGAATTAGTCGGTAAATTTCTCTTTTTTCCTCTTCAAATTCATGTAAATTTTATTTAGTAGGGTTTCTATTGTGATTGATTTAGTCGGTAAATCTTGCAATGTTTTGTACATGCGTTAGGGTTTTCAAGTTAGGGTTTTCGTCTGTTAAAGTCTGATTTCATCTTGTTCTCCATCTGATATGTATATGTGTTGCCTTTGGTGATGATTGGCTATGATGGTGGTGGCTATGGTGGTTTAATGGGGAATGCAATTTCGTGGTGAAATAGTTGAGGAGCAGTGGTTATAGTGTAGAATAGCAGGAGGAGGATTTGGTGGCTTTAAGTGTTGAACTATGAAGAATTGTTGCAGGTGGCAGTGACTGAAATTGAGTGTTTATGATCAGGTTATTTGAAGGTTTGAGGTAAGTGGTAATGGTGTAGGAGGAAGGATGGATATGGTGACTGTGTTGGTGTTGAATCCATGGCTGTCAATGGGTTAAGAGGTAGGTAGCAGTTTGGTGGTGGTAGTTGGCTATGGTTCTGGTGGTTTTAGTTGTTAACTGCTGTAGCTGGGTGAAAGGAGGGATATGTGGTCGTGTTGTTGGTGAATTGGTTTTAGTGATGGTGAAGAGCTGGAGGTGGTCGTGTTGGTGAGGTAGGTTGAAGAGGGTACTGGTGTTTGAAGGTGAATCAGGCTCTGGGATTTTGTGATGAAGGTTGGCTAATTAGGAGGTTTGAAGTAGCTGCTAAGATAAATGAAGGTCAGGTTGTAGGTTAAGGAGGTGAAGGATGGGTTTATGTGATAATGGAGGAGATAGTATACAGTGGTGGTGTAGGTGGTTATTTGGTCTAAATGGTAGGTCTGGGCTGTGGAGTTTGGTGAACTGCTGAATGCAGCAGATAGTGAAAAGGAGTGACACTAAAGCAATGTGAGACATATTGAGAAGGAATTGCACTAAACATATGAAGATGGACCCATGAATTTATATTGTTGCCATTTCAAAAAATGTCGATGTTGTAGTCTTAACAATACACATTTAGTCAAGGATGCCAATCCTCGGTTTGCCGGGTCAGGGACACCCAGGTAATACCCAAAACCGAAATAGTTCTTAGCAGGTCTGCCTGTTCTGGGTTTATTGCATGACTTTGCTGGTCTAGTTTTCGCACATTGTACCATTATCGGTACCATTTTGGTCCAAGTCCGTTATCTAATCGGAATCGACTCATTGACAGCCCTACTGAAAATAGAGTCTGGCTCTGGGTTTGTTGCATCACTTTGCCGGTGTGCTTCTCACATGTTGGGTCAATATCATTTTGGTCAGACTATTCCGGGCGTTCAAGAAGCCTTCTCTCTAGTCTGAGCTCTTCCTGCTTCTTCCGCAGCGGTGTCGGTGGTTTCTTCGCTCTCGGAGATGGAGAGGGAGAGGGAGAGGCAGAGAGAAATTGAAGAACTGATAGAGGGAGAGAGAGGGAGATGGAAGAGAAAGAGAGAAGGACAAACGGATAAGGGAGATGAGTGGTTGTGAGACTTGTTATGTGTCTGGTGGGTTTGGGTAGGTTAGGATTGTAGATTTTTTTTTAGTTTTTGTTTGGGTAGGTGAGGGTATGAGAGATAAATGAGTGTTTTTTTCATTAAGGGTAAGATGGTATTTTTATTGTCAAAAGTCTCTTTTTATGAAAAGATTGAAGAAACTGGAGGAACGCCCAAAAAAGAAAGTTTAAAAAAACTAGAGGAACGGAGGGAGTACCTCCTCACATAATAGCGTACAAAAGAAGCTCAAAACTAACTACTACCTCCGTCTCTATAGCACCGGTTTGACTTTTTGACTCGTATCTGGGTCACTTTGACTGGGTGATTTGGATAGCAAAACGATCCGATTTTGTAAATATTTTTATCGTATTATAGAGCAACTCTTACTCTACAAGAGCATGAAAAAATATTCAAAAAATTACATCATTTTGCTATCCAAATCACCGGATCAAAGTGACCCAGTGAATAGTGGTAAAAGTCAAACCGGTGTGATAGAAAAAAAACAGAGGTAGTATTAAATTTCATAAACTAGGGCAAGTTGGATATTAACTGTACCGACAAAATTGGGGAGTGAAATCCAATGATGAGAGAGCCATCAGATAGGAGCGAAAGACTAATTTCAAATGTTTAATCACAGAGTGTCATTTGAACTATGCATTAAATCATCACCTGACTCTCGTAACAATCTTGTACTATGTACATTGAACCAATATCACATTGAAATAATAATTTGGGAAGAGCCTCAGAATAGCGAGATCAACAAGGCTGTGAAGCCAATCAGTCCCGAAAGATGGTGATCTTTTTATTCTACTGATTTCATCCTTGACCCCAAATCAATAATCAACATAAACCCAAAAAAAGAACATATTAGACTAGTCAAGCAAACCTCAGAAGGAAGGCAGTAGTAGTTATGTAATCACTGTTTCTTCATACATTGACACACATACTGGTTCTCATCATTGATATTATTCTTCAATCATCAACAAAGATACAAACAAAAATCAAGAAGAAAAAGAAATTGTTGTGTTTTTTTAATGGCCTCATAGAGAAGATTAGGCTTATCAACATACCATAATAGATTCAGCCATATGCTTGTCATTGATATAATTTAATCATTGGCCAAATATTTCAGAAAAAATAAAAAATTTTAAAAAAATGTGATCATCATGGCCAATCCCAAAAGATAATGGCAGGTTTCTGCTACTTAAGGCGATAGGATATGAAATCGCACTCCACATGGCAGGAGACAACGAGGCCTCAACCGCACCGGAGTAGCTCTATATCCGGCAATCTATCACATGGAATATACGAACATCGTAAAGGGTTCGCTCCATTTGAAGAAATAGATAGCCGATTAATGAAAAACAACTACAAAAAATCAAGATTTAAAAAAGAATAAAAGATTTTGGACTCAGTTTATGGGTGGTGATATATCAGAATGGTCGGCAAAGCAGATCAGATCTGCTATTACGACGAACGAGACCTAATCACAAGAAGTCGTCACTGTCCATGGATTAACAAACAAATATAAAGGTGAACGAGATCAATCGAACCTTCGAAAGAACAGACTCGCTTGGAACTATAAGGATTGCTTTCGTACCAGCAGAAACCGTGTCAATGAGGGTTTCAACTTCGGCTTCTGATGAGAAGATGAGAGATTGCAGACTGATGAAGAACCTCCGTGAGAGTGCGTATATGAGGAGGAGACTAGGGTTTTAGGATGTGTTGGGCCACGGCTGGCCCATATCAGATTACACTGCAATATAGCCCATTAAAAATGGAAACGCTTGGCCCATCTCACATTCTGACTATATCAAAGTCTTTCTTTTTTTTCTTATCAAAAGGATTTGTATTATTTTCTTTTGATTTTTTGTTTCAACATAAATTAAAACAACCCAAGCAAGTCCAAAACAAAGGTGACAGAACAGTTGCAACCATGGAACGAGTGCAAATGTCTTCAGTGAGACTCTTGTACAAGAAGTTGTCAGGGATATTGCCAAGAATGATATTGTAGCTCATCTTCCAACACAGAGTTGTGACCAATGTTGCCATAATAGCCTTGAATCCATTGTCTTGCCATCTCTCAGCACCCGTCCATAACCAGAAACACCATGTTCACTCTCATTGCTGCTATCAGTATTAAGTTTAAGTTACGTTATTGGTTCATGAAATCAGTAAAAACACATACTGCAACTGGGTTATGTGTCGATTTCCGTACTGCACTAATGGCAAAAGACCTTTGTACCCTCACAAATGGCCACGTCACTGACGGAAAGCTATATCTACTTACGTATTTCCACTAACTAGTGTGTGACGTCAGTAAAAGTAATATTGCATGCAGTTGTGTACCAATTTTCATAGTGTTGGTTTGTCGACGAAGGTATACTGTTGAGGGGTTTTCTGTTGAAACTTCAGTTATTAATTAATTGTTTATTCCTATCAAATATGAGAAGGGGAAATTGAAGTTCAAACTTCCAATATATCAGGGTGATTGAGAAAACCCATAAGGGTTCAAGAGAGATCGACTAACATAGAAATAGAGAGAACAATCGAGATTGTAATTGAAGAATGAATATTCCTTGATTTACAGAGAGATACAATGTTGAATAAAATAATTATTACAGTGAGAGCTATTACCATTGGATCATCTAGTCTTGCATCCAGTGGCTAGAAATAAGATATGTCAAAGATATTGCACATCAGTCATTTGCTTATGTGTTGACTTTGGTTGGGTCCTTTAGAATAGGTTGAGTTGCAGAATCATCCTTGGGCTTCAACTGAGATGGCTCGTTTCTGTGGGCCTGAAGCTATGAGAAGCCCAAGATGTTGGTCTTGTGTTTGGGCCTTGTATGGTGCATCCTAATACTCCCCGACAAACGGATGGTGCATGTTGAACCATCAGTTTGTCTTTGGGGTTGTGTAAGTGCATAGTTGATAATCTTTTGGTGAAGATGTCTGCAATTTGGTCTGAGCTGTTGACAAAAAATGGATAAGTCACGTGTTAGTACTTTTTCTCGAATATAATGATAGCCAATCTCTATGTGTTTAGTGTGTGTAGAATAGGACTGGCTGTGATGGATATGGCGGACAGATTGTCACAACAGATCGTGGGTTTGTGAGATATAAATAAATGCAAGTCGCGAAATAATTTTTTTAGCCACGCCAATTCAGCGGTTGTGGATGCTAGTGCGCGATATATGACTTCAGTTGAAGACTGAGCAATGGTTGGTTGTTTCTTGGGCGCCCCAAGAAACACGACAAAATTAGAAGTGTTGTGCCAATCGGTGGGATTTCCAGCCTAGTTGGCATCACTGAAAGTATTGATGGGTATGAACCCTTTTTGATAAAATTGGTCGTGAGTTTTGGAGGCCTGCAAATAACGAAGAATGTGTTTGGCTCCAATTAAGTGATGCTCAGTGGGTGTGTGCCTCAACTGGCAGAGCTGATTAACAACAAATGAAATATCTGAAAGCCTGAAAGTAAGATATTGAAGTGCGCCAAGTAGTTGGTGATAAGGTGTTGCATCAGGTAGTGGTTTGACATCTAGCGCATGGAACTTTGTACCTGCATACAAAGGAGTTGGAGCAGCTTTGCATGTGGATATATTAAAGCGTGAGAGAAGATCAGATATATACTTAGCCTGATATAAATATCGTGGTTAATTCTGCGAATTTCGAGCCCCAAAAAATAAGTGAGAGGACGAAGATTAGTCATAGAAAGTTCAGAATTTAACTTATTCATGAGAAAAGAAATGAAAGTAGTATCACTGCCCAACAGAATAATATCATCAACATATAATAGAAGAATTGTAATTTTGTTATTTGAATGCCGAATGAAAAGTGACGAATCAGCATAGGAGGAAATAAATCCAAGAGTGCACAAGTAAGATGTAAAACGCCAGAACCAAGCCATGGGGGCTTGTTTTAAACAATATATGGACTTGCTTAATTTCCATACATAATTAGGGAACTGTGGGTTTGTAAATCCTTGAGGTTGGTTCATGTAAACGGTTTCACGAAGAATACCGTGTAAAAAGGCATTTTTGACGTCTAGTTGTTGTAAAGGCCAATTGAAGTTTGCCGCAAGAGCTAAATAGCACGAATAGTGGAGTGTTTAACAACGGAACTAAAATTTTCATCATAATCAATATCGGGCTTTACACATCATAATATCAAGAACAAGTTCAGCGTGAAGTACAATTTGAACCTAGTACTTGTTGATGAGGAAGATCGCCGGTACTTCAAGCAGCAGGAAATCACAGTTTATCGTCTTGAAGAAACCTCTTAATTTGCATCTTGGAGAGGGTTTCAATGAAGGAAAGAAAAATGAACAGAAAAATTGTTGTTTTTATTTTTAACATAGTAGTGTAATTGTAGAAGATCTCGTGTTAAAGTAAATGGTTACGTATTTTGAAAAAAAAATACCAAGGTTTCGGTGAAAGCGCAAACAAGGTTTGCCTTATAACGTGAACCGGTGCCATTTGGCTTGGTGGAGGAGCTACCAAAGTCCACGTGTTTTGTTGTGTGAGACTATTGAACTCGTCAGCCATGGCATTTCGCCACTGCAAGTATTCATTTGCCTGAGTATAAGAAGAAGGATCAGTGGAAGTAGTAAGAGAAGAAAAACCTGACATTTTTTTTCTATGTCGGATTTGCTTCGCGTTTTCATCGGATGCGAGGTTTAATATGGGGCAGTGGTGATAGGTTGTGCCATCTCAGTTGTAATACCCATTTTTATTATAGGGGTACTTATTAAGTTTTCGTATAGTTTAGATGTTAATTATATGACGAGAGGGAGGTAGTTGTTGTTTCATGAAGTATAAACTAGTTGATTAAAAAACTTAAGTTGGGGGTAGAAGTTGTAGTTTTTAAAGAACTCTAAACCCTTATGAGAAATTAAATAAAAGAAACAAAATAAAAACAAAAAAACAAATGTTTTTTTCACATCCTTCAACACAAACCTGCAACACTTTTCCCAAGGATTTTTTTCTTCTCCTTCTGCTTTTTCTTAAAAGCCTTCTTCTTCTTCTCATTCGGCAACATAAGCCGCCACAATCAACACCACACCACCACCACAGTTACCATCTCTCTCTCCCTCCCACTCAGCTCTCTCTCTCTCTCTATGCCTCTCCCCTCCCTCACGTTCAAATAGAAGAAGAAGCAACAGCGGCAGTAGACGTAGGCCACGCCACCACAGCTACCACGAAGCCCGACGAGAACGCCACCCACCACCACCACTGTTCTGTTTCTCTCTCACTCATCATCGATTCCCTCTACCTCTCTTCCTCTCTCTCGACGACCAGAAAGGAAGAAGAACCATATTAAAATGAAAGAATTGACGATAATAACGACCACAACCACAATCGTCGGCCAACTCCATTAACGCTGGCATAGAGCTCGGACCCGACGAATCCGGCGCTATCCATCCCCCAAGCTCTCTCCCACTAGTCTTCGGAAGGCCCAAGGAGAACCCCAGAGGTCCCAGCCAAGGACGTCGGAGTCACCGGCGAGGAATTCCACCGCGATCACCAGCGACGACGGACTTTAAAGGCCTTTTTTCTGGACCATTTTCCTCGGTTTTTGGCTTGGGTAAACTCTAAATCACCTAGTTTTACATATTATTTGATCAAAATTATAAATTGAGGCTTGAATCCACGTTTAGATTGAACAAAATTGAAGTTCATGTAAGTGGGTGAAAGTTTCTTTTCCATAAACTATGTGTAAGGGTAAAACTGCTGTTTCTGAAACTTTAGAGGTGTAAATGTCTTTTATATAATTTTTATTGTGAGTAGAGGGGGGTACGGACTGTCTTTTAATATAACTTAGGGGGATATGTTTGTTGTTTACATAAACAATACAATTTACGTAAAAATAAAAATGAAGATGTTGGATTCAAAATATTTTTTAAAAATACTAGTTTTTGTCCTCGTTCTAGAAATGTAACTCGAGTATTGTAAGTGTGTATGGGATGTTTATTTTAAACTTAAACTAGAAATATTTTCTTAAAGCTAAACGAATCTTGTGTTTAGTCACTTAACCCTCGGTTCAATTTGTTTAAATACTTGTAAGAAATGATATTTGCTAGTTTATAAACATCGTTACATCGTGCTGAGTACTTAGAAATAGTTTTCTTAGAAATTCACTACTCTTAAATATCGTATAATCTTTATACTTTCAATAGCTGTTTCTACCACTAAATTTTTATAAATATATAAAATAAATTTTGTTTAATCTCTTATTTCACTATTATTACATGTTTATTTTAATATAAAAAATTCTCAAAGAATAGCTTCTTTTAGAAATAGAAAATAAATTGAGAAGTTGTATCTGAACAAAATGTCGTTTTTAATAAATGAAATTATAAGTATGCTTTCGTAAACGGTAATTGTGTAACTTGCAAAATGGTATTAAATAAATATAACTTGGAATAGTTTTGTTAGGGGGGGGGTGTCAATTTTAAATCAAGTAGGACTTTGGCTAGAGATTATAGCTTAATACTTGCATAGTTAGACTCGTTTTTAATTTAGAAATATAATTTGTAGGTGACGCATTCGTAGACGGGGTCTATGTCTATTCGGAGTGCCTAGAATGTGCTATTTGCTATCGGGTTGAGGTGAGTAAATATGCCAAGTCTAGCGTGCCATGCTTCTTTCGTGTCCAAACATGATTTTATTAAAGAGGAAAGAGTTGTGCAGGGGAACATTATTATTATTGCCAATGTCTCCATGTACTTACCTCTCTGGCTGCAAGAAGTCTAAGGGGTGCCGGCACTTATGGTCATGGTAGCTAGTGAAAGGATAGATCTTCCCCGTATCAACAAGATAATAGTATGATTTTATTTGAGGACGAGATTTTATGAATAGATTGGGATTAATATTCTCCGTTTAAGATATAAGGAAAAGTTTGAGATGCAAGGTAAAAAGAAAGAGAATTCAATATGTGTTCGAGTATTCATACTTTATTCTTCAATGATTTATTCAGTTATTCATTCTCCTTTATAATTGTTTTGAAAATATATGCTTCTTAATCTGTTTACAAGCTTGGGTGTTCACTTACTCATTATTTCATTGCTGACTTTAGAAAAACTGTGGTTCCTGTTTTATTTCCACCGTAGGTCTAGACAACGAAGGCCTGACTTAGATGGGGGAACGCCGACTCACCTAGTAATTATTAGTACTCTTAGTTACTCGGACTACTAGACAATTTGCATCTTTTGTGTAATAATATTTTAAGACAATGTGTTAGACTGTTGGCACATGTAATATATAACTATGGCAGTGTTTGTTCTCGGTTTTTGCCATTTCATAATGAGTAGCACCCTCCTAGGCTCTCCAGTCCGGAACGGAAAGTTTGGGGATCAAGGGGTGTTACATAAGTAGTTTCAGGTACCGGAGACATCGCTGGTTTGGCCAAGGGTGCCATGCCTGAACCGGATGTGGCCAGAGGGAAGCCAACCGATGGTGGTTCGGGTTAGGTATAGCAGCAGCAAAGCTGGAGCAGAATTAGTCCGAGCCCCGGCTGGCTGCAACTGTTGGAATAGATGCCCTAGAGGCAATCTAGTTTAGTATGAATTTATTATGGCTAGAACATTCATTGTATTATTTATTGGATTTTTAATATAATGAAGTCCTTAGATTTACAATTGTGTTGTTTATCTTAAATATCCCTAGTTCAGTATAATGATTAATAGAACAATCATCTATAGACTAGTATGGGGTTGGATTGATATGGAGATATCATGTTCCAACACATGGGTGTGCATTCAGGGTAATGGCACACTGGATTGACCCATTGATAACCCCGTTTACGGTGTTATATTTACAGCCGAAAGACTACCGTTTTGTGTGATTTCCGAGTAAAATACATTATATTTATGCTACGATCTTGAGTTATATATGAGTTAGAGCTATTTGTGCTTATTTGATTAGCCCGAGCGTTTTCTAGTTAATTTGAGCTATAATTGTCACATTTTATGCCGGTATATGTAGTTGTTAGAATCTCAGGTACCGGAGGCTCGGAGCACGATAACAGGGATGAAAACGAGCATCGGAAACGATTCGGAGACAGGAAAATGGACGAGAAAGAGTGGGAGCAAACCGGCTGCTGCATTTACACCAGAACCTCTTAGCTACCATTACACCAATGCCACATAACTAACCACCTACACCATGACCTGCAAATCATTCATACACCAGCTTACATAACAATTCAGCCCATCACCATTGCCACATAACCTCCAATCTCCTACACCACAACCCAACTTTCTAACAGAACACCAATTCACTATTACTAATCCTACAAACCATTACACCTCCTCAACCATTTCACCATCACCTAATTAATCCTAAACCAATCTGCCTTCACCAATTAACCCAATTCACCACAAACACAACCAGAACCAACTTTACCTACATATCAGTAGCCTTCCTCCACCACTATTCCCTCCTCTCTGCCACAAAGCTTCACCTACAACCTCCATAACTCTGTGAACAAACCTGCAACCTCTAAACCACCATGCTTTCACCTCACCATAAATCAAACAACACCAGCAGTACCTATCGGCATTCAGCCACCACCTGCAGCCTAACAATCACCAACTCCACCACCATCTTAACTATCCAAATCACACCCCAAACCACCACCTAAAACTCCATTAGTTCCTGCTGCATTCAGCACCACCACTGACTACAACCACCTCCATTACACCTGCAACCTAAACCGCGACCAAATCAGAGCCTAAACCCACCTGCGGCCATCTCCAAAACCACCGACCCAATTCACAATACCCAGACCTCCAATTACCCCACCTGCAACACCAAGTAACGACTGAAACCAAAGCAATCAACCACTGGCCTTCATCCTATACCACCGAAACCAGAACACCAATTGATTCAACACACAATCAATCCATAACCCACCTGAAACAGAGTAGATCGCAGAACTAGAAGAAAATAGAGCAAACAAGCATCGCACGAAATAGAGGAAGAAGCGCATAGAAGGAGAAGAAGTAGCGGAAAGGAAGATCAGAGAAGAACCCAGTAGTAACTCGATCAAAACCAGAGAAGCAGCAACAGAGAGCAAGGACGAAGAAGAAGGAAGCTGCGATCTGCTGAGTCCCAGGGTTGTTCGTACGAACATCCGTTTGTTCGTGCGAACTTCAACACTTGGCCAAATTCTCCGAAAGTGTTTGTGTGCGGAAAAACTCTCTGCTGATTTGTGCGAACAGAATTGTCCACGCGGTTTAGAATTGAGAGAAAATTGAAAATAACGAAAAGTTAAGAAGAAGAAAAGGAACGGGGGTATTATTTCCAAACCTAGGGCTGAGAAGGAAGTCCCACAATCTTGGAGGTGCTGAGTGCAAAAACAAAAGAGTGTTTTATCCAACTCTTTTGGACGGTATTATTGGGACCCTACGGGGTATTCTGATCATTCGACAACACCAATCAGACGCACAGGAGAACAAAACAAGGAATAACACAGAGAAAAGGACGAGGGGAGAAAAGAAGACGAAGAAGACAAAGAGGGTGAAGTTCGGATTCACTCCGAAGCTCCGATTTCGCGTTTGATCTCTTTCTCCTCTCTTTTATCATGCTTATGGAAGAACTTGTTGTAATACCCCTATAGTTAGTAGGGTATTTGTTTGTGTATTATTCTTAAATTGGGGTAATTGTTGTTGTTTCTAAACCGGGGGTATGTAAGTGTAGTTTCATAAAACTAGATAAAGGGGGTTAAAGTGTCTTTTACTTAAATAGGTGGAGAACCCACCTGTACCTTCTCCTTCTCTCTCGGAGAAAACCCAGTAACGTCACCCGACGCCTCTCCCCGCTTCACCCCGCTTCTCCCACAACTCCCTCCACAACGCCGCCACGAAATCACCCACGATCTCCCTCAATTCAACATAAATCATCCCCAACCCTCTTCTTCCTCGTCACTTTAACCTCCATCTCATCCTCTGTTTTCTAAAGCTAAGAAAACCCAGCTGTCCTGTGTTCCAAATCACCGCCAACACCACCACCATCTCTGCAATTTCAGGCGAAAACCACCTCCACCAAAGTCGCCGTCTTCCTCTGTTTGCCCGACGAACTAGCAGGAAGTAACAGAGCAGTCTTCGGCTCTGTTTTGTTGCGGACCCGATCCCGACCCGAGAACCGCCGGCGCCAAACCCGGCGACCCCTCGTCTTTCTTTCCGTTCGACGTCGTCCCTTCTCCCTCTCGCCACCGTCGTCCTCAGTTTCCGGCGACCACCGCTAGCAGCAGCAGCCGCGACATCACCCTCGTCGCCGCCCTTGTTCGTCTTCATCTTCTCGAATCGGTAACCCACAAAATAAACCCTTCTTTGATTTCAGTTCTATTCAAATGCTCCCAATTACACATTTAGTTCATATGAATCAGTAGTTGTTTTGGGTTGGCAAGAATGTGTTGTTCCAGTGGTTGATTTGGAGAAGAGAGTGTAATTGAAGGAGATAATTGAAATTGGGGGTCGTTTTGTCTATTCTGAAATTTCATGGGGTTGTGGTTGTACATTCCAGAAACTTTGGGGTAGTCTTAGTTATTAACTACAAGCTGTTTTAGGTTATTATTCTTTTACTTATAAATAGTGTCTTATTTATTATATATTAATTCTAATTAATTAGTTTCTTCATTATGAATTTAAATATAAGTTTTTATAGTATAATTTTTGTAAAAAGAGTTTTATTAATATAAATAAATATTTATTAATAAATAAAAGTGTCTTTTCTTAAGATATTACATAGCTTTACGTTTGTGTTTATTTCAAGATTTTATATTGTTTATAATTAGATATTTACTCTTTTAGTAGTTAAACTAACTTTCTTGAAAACGAGTATATTTCTAAATATTATACGCTTTTCTAAATAACTAGTTATAAATAGATTTTTAAGAATATAGTTAGTTATTTTAAAGTTTGTTTCTATTATTTTATTATTATTATTATTATTATTATTATTATTATTATTATTATTATTATTATTATTATTATTCATTAATATCATAACTTTGCAAAGTTAATATGCTTTTCTAATATTAGAGTCGTGTGAATAGAATTGGGAACTTGTCGGGAAAATATTCTTTGTGTCTGCATATAGGGCATAATTGCATTTGTTGTATGAGTTTGGTCACGTGTTAATATTAGGATTATTTGAATATTGTAGATTCCGAGTTCGTAGGCAATCAGTTCTTTGACAGTCCGTACTACGAGTACTAGTTTCGTGCTTGCTTGTGTGTGTGGAGCTCTCTTCAATCCAAGTATGTATATGCACAACATCTTTAAATTATCAAAATGTGTTGTTTCGTGTGCGTTATCTCAAACTGTAAATTTGATATCCGCTTTACAATACTTTGAGCCTTTCTAGTGATTTATCCTGAACGATTTTGAAAAGCATGTGGTTACTATCCAAATTGTGATCTTTTACTCTCGTGAAATATGAACAATAAATGTACGATAATAGAATTGGGAACGGTGTACAGAGGATGCGCGTGAAGGCTACGACCGGGGACACATGTGCGTTGATTCCCCTAGGGTATATACCCTCTTATTTATTGTGAAATTTAGGAGTACTACCTATGCATGTTTGGGTCACATCTGTATAGGGGTGTCGACACTTAAGGTCTCACTAGTTCTTTTAGGGAGAATCGGGATGGACTGTGATATCCCGTAGAAGCACCCTACTTTATTATTATTCCATCGTGACCTCTCTGTCCACATCGAACCTGTTGGGGCTCGTGTTATGCCTCAACCAAATAAAAGAATAAAGTTGTGGTTATTACTTATCTTCCTGCTTATACTCTCGTGTTAGCAAAAAACTCCGTCTTTACGTGTTGTGGTATACTTACTTAGTTTATACTAATTAAAATTTTTCTGCGGTCGGCTTTGTCTATTGTAAAACCCGCAGGTTGGCATTGAGGTGGGGAAAACGCGCACATGTTGAAGCTTAGGAGTTTAGCAGTAATAAAGTTTAGTTTCATTTCATCACGTAGACATTTCAGACGTTTAGTTTTGTTTATTTCTTTGTTTCCAAACTTTGTTGGGGGTTTCTCCTTTTTATGAAAATAAATAATGTACTTGGGATTTTGGTTGAATTGTACTAGCTGTGAACCGTGGTCCTTCGGGCTGTTTCAGTTGGTATCAGAGCGGACGGTTCTATGCTAGTGCGATTCTCCATTTTCCTTTAATAAAGATAAATCAAATATTAAAAACATTTTCTAAAGAAATTTAAAATTTACATAGGACAACTAAAAACTGGTAATAAAATTAAACAAGCCGGGGTTTGGGGTAGCTTAGCTATTTTCCCTTGTTGTTTTCTATGAATATTTAAGTTTCCTGTTGATTGAAACCTCATCTGTGGCCTACTTGTGTTATTTCATGCCTCAACATGTGGAGATTACTGTATGTTACTTAGCATATGTGGAAATTTCTGTGTGGTTATTAGATTGTCTATATTTAAATTTTCGTTGCGATATTGAGTGCATACGTGGATTAGAACCTTTCTGAGACTGTTTCCTTCTATTTTCTCAGATGGCCGCCCAACCCGCACCTGCCCTACCAGCACTACAGCCTGAGGATTCCCCGCTGTTCATGACCTACTTAGGACCTCAGGAGGAAATGATCTATTACTTCATTCGTGTGCACGAACGCTGCAACGATTGGAGCTTCTCTGCTTTTGGAGATGATCGTTTTCGAAACCAATTAGTAGTGAGTCACTGTATCCTCAATGGACTTCCCAACGTGCAACCATGTCTGGCAATAAAGGACGACTTCGAAGAGTTGGTGCACGAGGGTGAAGATGGGAACTTGGTACCTAACAATGGATTTTGGAGGCATAACAGCGTTTACATGTTTCGACTCCACGACCTATATGATAGGTTACAAGAAGCGGCCGATCGACTCGTACAAGAGGAGAATGAAGAACCGGAAGAGGAAGAGCATGATGAGGAACCCGAGTCAGATCCGGAGGAACCGGTGGAACAGGAAGCGCAAGAGGAACAGATTCTCGAAGAGGAGGAAGTGCCCGATCAGGTTTTAGGGGAATATGGAACAGGTAGACAGCCCATCCCTGCTTCTGATGACCTCACCGATGCACACCGAACAGAGCTTGTGATGTACCAGCCCGGTCAGGAAACCATTGCACTGTATTGTGCCTATGTGATAGATGTATGCGTTGCATGGGGCCACTTCGATGACCGACATAGCCATCCTCTAACCATATGCTACTTCATACTCCGAGGATTGCCTGATGTACACCCTTGGAGGAGCCTGAGGCATCAATGCCGTGACCTACTCGTTTGGAACGCGTGGGGCGAGGCTGTACCTAACGAATCTAGGTACAAACATCGCGAGCAGGACGTCTACGAGATTGACCCACTTAAGATTCAAGGACGGCTAGAGGACTTAGATCAGAATGGGGACCAGGAGAACATGGATGTGGGCCATGATAACATGAATGTGGGCCAGGAGAACATGGATGAGGACCAGGAAGAAGAGCATGTTCAGGAGGGAGAGCACGATGAGTTTATAGATGATGAAGAGGAAATAGGTGAAGACGAGATCGACCTTCCAGAGACTGGCTCTGAGTGCCTGACTGACGTTGAGGAGCCCTAACACAACCGGCCATTCACCCCTTAGTTGCATTTTCTATTCTTCATTGCATTTTTTTTCCAAGTGAGAACGATTAGGATTAGAATTTTGATTCAGTATATGTCTTTTGTTGGATTAATTGGATTTCTTTGTGGATTATGTGGTATTGAATCAATAAATGCATGGTTATCCTATATTTTTCTCTCATGTGTATGATTGGATTAGAATTTTATTAAGTAAGGTTATATTTAAGAAGGTACAATGCAATATTATACCAGGAGACGTGCAAGGGAAGTAGGAACTATGAGTCAGGGAACCCAAGGAAACCAGCAAGCTCCTTTTCCAGATCAATATGACCCAATTCGGTTCCTGAACTTGGAACAAGCGACCCTAGCCCTAACCCAACTCCTACACAATCAACAGGCTGGGGGAGGTGACGTGATGAGTAAGCTTGCAGAACTCCGCCCCGACTTCTTTTATGGGACGGACGACCCGACCACCCTAGAGAATTGGATTCGCGACTTCCACAAGGCACTGATTTCCGTGCGTTGCCCCGAGGACCGACACATAGAAGTGGCGGTCTATTACTTTAAGAAAGAAGCTGATAATTGGTGGACTTCCGTCTCAGCCGACTTACTCGCTCAGGAAGGGTTTGGATGGGAGCAGCTAATGGAGGCTATGCGTGAACGGTTTTACCCCGACCATGTGAAGTCGAAGAAGTTTGAGGAGTTTTTGCACCTGAAGCAAGATGGAGCTACCTTAACTGCTTACTATGAGAAATTTATGGAACTCATGAGGTTCGGACGGGAAATTGTACCCACAGAGGTACGAAGGATCCGCAAATTTGTCGAAGGTCGGGACTTCGAAATTCGAAGGGCAATTGGACCCACATGATTTAACTCGCTCCTGGAGGCTTATGGAGCGGCTCACGATATGCAACGCATGCTGGATAGTAATGCCGAAACCAACAAGAAAAGGAAGACCAAGACACCAGCTGCAACCGGGTTCCAGAATCACGGTACGGGAAACAACCCCGATGATAAGAGGGTTCGTCCCAACCCAGCCCCCGCCAACCAGTTTGGAAACCCAAGCCAAGGTGGACAAGGCCAAGTAAGAGTTTTCAACTGCACGAGGTGCGGCAAAAACCACCCAGGAGTGGATTGCCGAGGAAGGAAGGTTAATTGTCTCAACTGTGGCAGGCTGGGCCTTCGCAGGTATGAGTGCCGATCCAGGCCCAACAACAACAACAATGGTGGAGGTTATGGAGGCAACTATGTGAATCGCCAAGGAGGAAATGGTGAGTACAACCGTGGAGGTAACTACGACAACGGTGGTAATCAATATGGCGAGAACCATCAAAACGATCAACAAGGTGGAGGTTACCGCAATGGCAACAATGGAGGATACAACCAGGGTAGGAACAACAACAACAACAACAACAACAACAACAACAACAACAACAACAACAACAATAACAACAACAACAACAACAACAACAGTGGAGGTGGCTACAACAGAGGAAACAATTGGCAAGGTGGGAATGGTCAAAATAACCAACCCCAAGCAGGCAATGCCGCATCAGCAACAACAGTAGCTGCGCTTACAGCACCATCAACCACAACCAATAGCGCCACGGGAACTATCAATGTCATGAACCCGACTCAGGCGGAACATGCCAATGCAGCAACTGGTACATCCCTAACCATCTCACCCTAATATTATTTTCCTGATTCAGAAGCATTGCTCCTCTTTATCCCGTCACCTTCTGTTAATGGCCTAGGATTACTTACTCTTATCTCGCCTATCTGTCTCGATCTCGAATTTCATTGTCTTGTGACACCATGTACCCTGGACTAGCTAACCTAGCTAAAAGACCACCATCATACCTGGTTTAGTGACTTAGAAAACCCATATCGAGTGTAACTTGAGTGACGGGGACGTCACTCTCTTTTAAGGGGAATGTGATGAAACACCCCATTTGTCGTTTGTTTGTTTGGTATGATTCTTGCATTTTCTTGTGCAATAGAAATTTGCATCATTTCATCGTGCATGTAGATATAATGTTCTCGCTGGGAGTTGTTGTTTTACGCTTTGAGGACGAAGCGTTGTTTTAAGGGGAAGGTGATGTAATACCCCTATATTTAGTAGGGTATTTATTTGTGTATTATGTAGGGTTTTGATTCATGGATCGCACAACGGAAGCATAATCAAACATAAAACCATGCAAAACCCTCCAAGGATCACAAGTCTAGAGACATAACGATAGTGAAAGTTAGAAATCATAAACACACCTTTGGGTTCTCCTTGATGACTTCAAACGCGAATAATGTCACGTTCTCTATAGTTGATCCACGCCTAGAGTTGATCCTAGATCTCCCAAACTCCTTGGTGCTAGCCCGGAATAGGAAGAGGAAGAAGAAATCACGCAAAACGAGACAAAAAGAGGCTCTCGGCCTCTTTTGGCCGACGGGGACGAGGGCGGCGGCAAGGGGCGGCGTCGGGCCCTCCTTGTTGCTTGCTCTCTCTTCTTTGTTCTCTCCCACTCTTGTTATGTTCACTAATGAGCATAAGTTATAAGGAAGGAAGGAAGGAGGGTCCTTTATATAGTCCAACAACTCCTTGTTAACTACCTAAAAGACTTATTCTAGTCCAACTAGAATTCAATTTAGTCCCTTCCTTGCAAATTAGTCCCTACTAAGTTTGCAAGGGTTTGCAAAGTGATCCTTCTAATTAATTAATCCAATTAATTAATTCCCAAATCTAGTTCAACTCTATATAGCGTGTGAACCCATAGGTTCTATCTAGTTGGTAGCAACTATTTGCTAATATGGAGCGGTTTCTAGCAAAACATCCATTCTAGCCAACTAATAGAATAGTCATCTTGACAACCTTTGTACAAGTAATTGTCTCATCCCTTTGCCTCCATATCCGGATTGGACACGAGACATACAAGTCACACTCGTATATCCAATCCATAGTTTCTCGATCCATGGGAATAGCCTTATTCGTGCAAATAACATCAATATCCCATATTGATTTATTTGAGTCTGGCCAGACATTCTATAAGCACTATCCCTCGAGTGGCCTAGGATATTTCCTCCCGTTATGTGGGAGGGGCAAATCCTCTCTACGTCCACTACGATCTCTAAGCTTGCTTCTTATTGTATCCAGTACACACCTTTATAACTACCCAGTTACGGTGTAGCGTTTAACGCTACCAAGATCACAACAATCCACAACTAGAATATCTAGTGACTTCAAGTCTAAGGACGACAATACCATTGCACCGCGAGAAGCGCTTGTGACTCAACATAACGTGTATGTAGCCTTCTCGGAGATGGGTCAATCCAGTGCAACATTCCATAATGCACACCTATGTGTTGGATCGTGATATCTCCATATCAATCCAACCCCATACTAGTCTATAGATGATTGTCCCAATTAATCATTATACTTGACTAGGGATATTTAAGATAAACAACACAATTGTAAATCTAAGGACATCATTATATTAAATATCCAATAAATAATAAATGAATTTTATAGCCATACACAAATTCATACTAAACTAGATTGCCTCTAGGGCATCTATTCCAACAGTCTCCCACTTGCACTAGAGCCAATCTGGCGCATCTCGTATGCCCATACTCCTAGTGTGCCCTTCATGCTTCCACTGCGTGAGAGGCTTCGTAAGCGGGTCTGACAGATTATCATCTGTAGGAATCTTGCATATCCGAACGTCTCCTCTATCGATAATATCTCGAATCAGATGAAACTTCCTGAGCACGTGCTTGGACTTCTGGTGCGATCTTGGTTCCTTTGATTGCGCGATCGCCCCAGTGTTGTCACTGAACAACTCCACTGGATCCGCAATGCTAGGGACCACACCAAGTTCAGAAACAAACTTTCTGATCCAAACAGCCTCCTTTGCTGCGCCATTTGCAGCAATGTACTCAGCCTCTGTTGTAGAATCAGCTACCGTCTCTTGCTTGGAACTCTTCCAGCTCACCGCTGCTCCATTCAGGCAAAACACATATCCCGATTGTGATCTAAAGTCATCTCTATCGGTTTGGAAGCTTGCATCAGTGTAACCCCTTACACGCAACTCTTCTTCACCGCCAAATATCAAGAAAGCATCCTTAGTTCTTCTCAAGTACTTTAGGATGTTCTTGACTGCAATCCAGTGACTCTCACCTGGATTGGATTGGTATCTGCTTGTCATACTCAAGGCATATGACACATCTGGTCTAGTACATAACATGGCGTACATGATAGATCCTATGGCCGAGGCATAGGGGATTCTACTCATGCATTCCTTCTCAATCTCATTGGAAGGACAACCACTCTTCGAAAGAGTAATTCCATGTGACATGGGCAAGAATCCCTTCTTGGAATCTTGCATGTTGAACCGCTTCAACACCTTGTCAATATATGTACTTTGACTTAGGCCTAGAAACCTCTTAGATCTATCTCTATAGATCTTTATACCGAGTATATATGCTGCTTTCCCTAAGTCCTTCATTGAGAAACACTTTCCTAGCCAATCTTTAACAGATTGCAGCATGGGAATGTCGTTTCCAATGAGTAGTTTGTCATCCACATACAAGACCAGAAAAGCTACAGAGCTCCCACTACCCTTATTGTAGACACAAGACTCATCTTCGTTTCTGATGAAGCCAAACTCTTTGACCACTTCATCAAAACGTCGATTCCAACTCCTAGAAGCTTGCTTCAATCCATAAATGGATCGTTGCAGCTTACAGACTTTGTTGGCTTGCTTTGGATCCTCAAAACCCTCCGGCTGTATCATATACACGTCCTCGAGGAGATTCCCATAAATGAATGCAGTTTTGACATCCATCTGCCAAATCTCATAGTCATGGTATGCTGCAATCGCAAGTAGGATTCGGATGGATTTGGTCATTGCGACTGGTGAAAAGGTTTCATCATAGTCAATACCATGAATTTGTCTGAATCCTTTAGCCACCAATCGGCCCTTATAGGTAATCACATTACCATCCATGTCGATCTTCTTCTTGAAGACCCACTTGCACCCTATGGGCCGCGCCCCATCGGGTGGTTCCACCAAAGTCCATACTTTGTTGGTATATATGGATTCCATCTCGGATCTCATGGCTTCCAGCCACTTCTGAGAGTCTGGGCCACTCATGGCCTCCTCGTAGGTAGTAGGCTCATCGTCTATAAGCATCGTGTCACCGGAATCGGTTACGAGAAGTCCATACCTCTCGGGTTCCTGGCGCACTCTACTAGATCTACGAAGCTCTTGTGTTACCTGAACAGGCGGCTCCACAACTGTTTGTGGTTCCTGTTCATGTTCCATAATCGGTTCAGTGATTTGTGGTTCTTGAACCTCTTCAAGTTCTACATTCCTCCCACTTGCTTCTTTAGAGACAAATTCTCTTTCTAGAAACACGCCGGTCCGAGCAACAAACACTTTGTTCTCGGTTGGATTGTAGAAGTAGTATCCCTTAGTTTCCTTAGTGTACCCCACAAATTTACACTTATCCGATTTCGGCCCTAGCTTGTCTGATTGTAAACGTTTTACATAGACATCGCAGCCTCAAATCCTCATGAACGACAGTGTGGGACGCCTCCCACTCCATATCTCATATGGTGTCTTCATGACTGATTTAGATGGAACACGGTTAATGGTGAAAGCTGCACTTAATAGAGCGTAGCCCCAAAATGATAATGGAAGATCGGTTTGACACATCATAGATCGAACCATATCCAATAGAGTTCGATTCCTCCTCTCGGACACGCCATTCCATTGTGGCGTTCCGGGTGGAGTGAGTTGGGACATGATCCCACACTCTCTAAGATAGTCGTCAAACTCTTGGCTTAAGTATTCTCCTCCACGATCCGATCGTAGAGCCTTGATACTTTTGCCAAGTTGCTTCTCTACTTCATTCTTGAATTCTTTGAACACTTCAAAGGATTCGGATTTTGCCCTCATAAGGTACACAAATCCGTATCTACTGTAATCATCAGTAAATGTAATGAAGTAGACATAACCACCCCTGGCAGGCGTGGCAAATGGCCCACACACATCGGTATGTATGAGCGCCAATTGCTCCCTAGTCCTCTCACCTTTCTTATTGAAAGGGGACTTTGTCATTTTTCCCAATAAACAAGCCTCACATGTCTCATATGATTCAAAATCAAATGAGTCCAGTAATCCATCCTTATGGAGTCTAGATACACGTTTCTCATTTATGTGGCCTAAACGACAGTGCCATAAATAAGCAGGATTTAAATCATTTATTTTAATCTGCTTGGTATTAATGTTGTAGACAGGATTGCTTAGATCTAGGACATAAAGTCCATTAAATAATTGCGCACTAAAGTAGTGAATATTATTTAAATAAAAGGAACAACAATTGTTCTTTATTGAAATAATAAAACCATCCTTGTCCAAACAAGAAATAGAAATAATGTTTCTGCTCATAGTAGGCACAAAATAGCAATTATTTAATTCTAAAACTAATCCTGAAGGCAGAGATAGCTCGCACACGCCTATGGCCAACGCAGCAACCTTTGCTCCATTCCCAACGCGCAGATCTACCTCCCCTTTAGCCAATATTTTACTTCTCTTTAGATCCTGCATATTTCGAAAAATATGAGATCCACATCCAGTATCTAATACCCATGATGTAGAGACAGTTAAATTGACATCTACAACAAAAATACCTGGTGGTGGTGGAATCACTATTCCAAGCCTCTTGTCCTCCAGATATTTTGGGCAGTTCCTCCTCCAGGTTCCAGGCTGACTGCAGTAGTGACACTCACCCTTAGTCACGGCCTTGGCAATGCCACCAACAGGCTTAAGGGCAGCTTCCTTGGACTTGGCAACTGACTTGCCTTTGCCCTTGGAGGAAGAGGCAAACCTTTTGCCCTTTCCTTTCTGCACCATAATAATGGCCTTGCCCTTACCCTTGTTGATGCTCTGTTCAGCCGTCCTCAACATGTTGAGCAAATCTGGCAGTGGTTTAACGATCTCGTTCATGTTATAGTTCATACTGAACTGTCCATAACTCTCGGGCGATTGCAACACGAGATCGGTTGCCAACTCTTGGCCGACCGGGAACCCCAGTCGGGCGAGATTCTCCAAGTACCCGATCATTCGGAGTACGTGGGGTCCCACCGGGTTCCCTTCTGCCAGATGACATTTGAACAGTGCCTTTGAGACCTCATACCTCTCTACCCTCGCCTGCTCTTGGAAGAGCTGCTTTAGATGTTCGATCATATCGACAGCATTCATGTTTTCGTGTTGCTTCTGAAGCTCAGAAGTCATGGTGCAAAGCATTAAGCAGGCCGCATCATTAGCGTCATCAACACGCTTTTGATACGCCTTTAAGGCAGCAGGTGTTTGGCTCTCTGGACCTTCTGGAACATGCTCCTCTATTGCGTACAGTTTCTTTTCGTGCTTGAGAACAATTCTCAAGTTTCTGTACCAATCAAGAAAGTTGGTTCCAGAGAGCTTGTCCTTCTCAAGGACAGATCGTAGGGAATGTTGTGAACTCGATGAGTTGTTTGCCATTTGGTATTCTACAAAAAGGAAAATACGCAAGTTTTAGTATTTGTGAATTTTTGATTATATTTAATAATGGCTAGTTTATTAAATATAGCTCCCACTATTTTTCTACGGATTAATAACCCTCAAGATATTAATGCGGAAAATATCCTTATATTTGCTAGTGGGCCAAGATACATCTTTCATCTCCTTATGAGCTTGCTTTGGCAAGTCACCCATAATTTGACTACTTTAGGTAGGAACAATTCCAATTGCATCCCATATGCAACTCTTGGTTCAATTGGGCAAATAACTCCTTATTTATCCATCAATATGGATAATCCCAATTGATTGCCTCTAGGTTTCTTAATCAAATTAATAGCCTAGTTGTGTTCAACCTCTTATCTAAACAATTGCACATTGTTACGTGCCATCGCATTCCATCATTATGAATCAAGTCGCCATGCTTTGGCACGCACGAGCTTGATAAATAATGATGATAATGAGTGTTTAAACAACGAGAAGGCAAGAACACAATATTTGAATTTTGAGGGATTTTTAAATTCAATTTTAATTGTTTTGTTGATCAATATCAACTAATCTATCTATTTGAGTTTGGGCACAACTCCAAATAATAGATCCGAGTTGTCTAATTATCTTATTATCCTAATTGCATGCATCATTCATACACCAACCACACAAATAATAAGACAATAAATAAACAACCACAAAACTGAAAATTAAACGTGATGTGGATATTGCCTTTTCTAGACTAAGATAATTCCAAGCCAATGGAATTATCTATGAACCCTAAAGCAAACACATCTCCATGCGTCTTGATCTTTTGGTCCATCCTTCATAGTCTTGTGGATTGCTCCATGCTCCATCTTTTGTGGCTTCTTTGGCTTTGGGCTTCTTTTCTCCAATCTTGGCTAACAATCTAGTTTATCTAGCACTAGCTAAAATCTATACTAAATAAAATAAATCTCACAAGTTGAGAAAAAAAATGGCACGCAGGCCATAAAACCCTAATTAATTATTACAATTAATTGATCAGCTCGCAGGCCGTAAAACCAAAACACAAAATTAAACATCCACATCAAACCACATCCTAAGGCCATATCCAATCACCATGCGATTTGCACATAAACAGTTAAAATCCAATTTTGCGCTTGGTCAATTTTAATTGATTTTAGGAATTCTATGGTTAAAACGGTCCATGGGCCCAACAATCCAATTGCCCGGGCCCATTAAAGTGAACCATAAGGCCCTAGGGCCGGCCCGACCCAAAACGCGCAAGCTAGGCCCGTGGGTTAGGGCCGCCCGGCCCCTTAGGGCTCCCAAGCTTGGGCGGCAAGCAAGGGGGCGGTCCCTAGGGGGGCCGAACCCTTCTATGGGAGTTGTTTCCAAAACAACTCCCTTGCTTGGTGCCCAAGTTTGGTTGTTTCCTTGTTTTGGGAGAACTCCTTCCCCAAGGATGCCCAAACCCTAGATCTAAGATCCTAAAATTTCTCAAACTCACCAATTCATGCATCCAATGCAAAAATTGGATCTTGTTATGCTTAGTTATTGACAAATTGCATCCCATGCTTGATTTGTCTTGTTTTACGCGATAAACAATCAAATTAAGGTGTAAAACAACTAAAACGTAACACATAAACTACGTTTATGCTCTATGACCTGTGGCTCTGATACCACTGTAGGGTTTTGATTCATGGATCGCACAACGGAAGCATAATCAAACATAAAACCATGCAAAACCCTCCAAGGATCACAAGTCTAGAGACATAACGATAGTGAAAGTTAGAAATCATAAACACACCTTTGGGTTCTCCTTGATGACTTCAAACGCGAATAATGTCACGTTCTCTATAGTTGATCCACGCCTAGAGTTGATCCTAGATCTCCCAAACTCCTTGGTGCTAGCCCGGAATAGGAAGAGGAAGAAGAAATCACGCAAAACGAGACAAAAAGAGGCTCTCGGCCTCTTTTGGCCGACGGGGACGAGGGCGGCGGCAAGGGGCGGCGTCGGGCCCTCCTTGTTGCTTGCTCTCTCTTCTTTGTTCTCTCCCACTCTTGTTATGTTCACTAATGAGCATAAGTTATAAGGAAGGAAGGAAGGAGGGTCCTTTATATAGTCCAACAACTCCTTGTTAACTACCTAAAGGACTTATTCTAGTCCAACTAGAATTCAATTTAGTCCCTTCCTTGCAAATTAGTCCCTACTAAGTTTGCAAGGGTTTGCAAAGTGATCCTTCTAATTAATTAATCCAATTAATTAATTCCCAAATCTAGTTCAACTCTATATAGCGTGTGACCCCATAGGTTCTATCTAGTTGGTAGCAACTATTTGCTAATATGGAGCGGTTTCTAGCAAAACATCCATTCTAGCCAACTAATAGAATAGTCATCTTGACAACCTTTGTACAAGTAATTGTCTCATCACTTTGCCTCCATATCCGGATTGGACACGAGACATACAAGTCACACTCGTATATCCAATCCATAGTTTCTCGATCCATGGGAATAGCCTTATTCGTGCAAATAATATCAATATCCCATATTGATTTATTTGAGTCTGGCCAGACATTCTATAAGCACTATTCCTCGAGTGGCCTAGGATATTTGCTCCCCTTATGTGGGAGGGGCAAATCCTCTCTACGTCCACTACGATCTCTAAGCTTGCTTCTTATTGTATCCAGTACACGCCTTTATAACTACCCAGTTACGGTGTAGCGTTTAACGCTACCAAGATCACAAAAATCCACAACTAGAATATCTAGTGACTTCAAGTCTAAGGACGACAATACCATTGCACCGCGAGAAGCGCTTGTGACTCAACATAACGTGTATGTAGCCTTCTCGGAGATGGGTCAATCCAGTGCAACATTCCGTAATGCACACCTATGTGTTGGATCGTGATATCTCCATATCAATCCAACCCCATACTAGTCTATAGATGATTGTCCCAATTAATCATTATACTTGACTAGGGATATTTAAGATAAACAACACAATTGTAAATCTAAGGACTTCATTATATTAAATATCCAATAAATAATAAATGAATTTTCTAGCCATACACAAATTCATACTAAACTAGATTGCCTCTAGGGCATCTATTCCAACATATTATTCTTAAATTGGGGTAATTGTTGTTGTTTCTAAACCGGGGGTATGTAAGTGTAGTTTCACAAAACTAGATAAAGGGGGTTAAAGTGACTTTTACTTAAATAGGTGGAGAACCCACCTGTACCTTCTCCTTCTCTCTCGGAGAAAACCCAGTAAGGTCACCCGACGCCTCTCCCCGCTTCACCCCGCTTCTCCCGCAACTCCCTCCACAACGCCGCCACGAAATCACCCACGATCTCCCTCAATTCAACATAAATCATCCCCAACCCTCTTCTTCCTCGTCACTTTCAACTCTATCTCATCCTCTGTTTTCTAGAGCTAAGAAAACCCAGCTGCCCTGTTTTCCAAATCACCGCCAACACCACCACCATCTCTGCAATTTCAGGCAAAAACCACCTCCACCAAAGTCGCCGTCTTCCTCTGTTTGCCCGACGAACCAGCAGGAAGTAACAGAGCAGCCTTCGGCTATGTTTTGTTGCGGACCCGATCCCGACCCGAGAACCGCCGGCGCCAAACCCGGCGACCCCTCGTCTTTCATTCCGTTTGACGTCGTCCCTTCTCCCTCTCGCCACCGTCGTCCTCAGTTTCCGGCGACCACCGCTAGCAGCAGCAGCCGCGACATCACCCTCGTCGCCGCCCTTGTTCGTCTTCATCTTCTCGAATCGGTAACCCACAAAAGAAACCCTTCTTTGATTTCAGTTCTATTCAAATGCTCCCAATTACACATTTAGTTCATATGAATCAGTAGTTGTTTTGGGTTGGCAAGAATGTGTTGTTCCAGTGGTTGAATTGGAGAAGAGAGTGTAATTGAAGGAGATAATTGAAATTGGGGGTCGTTTTGTCTATTCTGAAATTTCATGGGGTTGTGGTTGTACATTCCTGAAACTTTGGGGTAGTCTTAGTTATTAACTACAAGCTGTTTTTAGGTTATTATTCTTTTACTTATAAATAGTGTCTTATTTATTATATATTAATTCTAATTAATTAGTTTCTTCATTATGAATTTAAATATAAGTTTTTATAGTATAATTTTTGTAAAAAGAGTTTTATTAATATAAATAAATATTTATTAATAAATAAAAGTGTCTTTTCTTAAGATATTACATAGCTTTACATTTGTGTTTATTTCAAGATTTTATATTGTTTATAATTAGATATTTACTCTTTTAGTAGTTAAACTAACTTTCTTGAAAACGAGTATATTTCTAAATATTATACGCTTTTCTAAATAACTAGTTATAAATAGATTTTTAAGAATATAGTTAGTTATTTTAAAGTTTGTTTCTTTTATCTTATTTTTATTATTATTATTATTATTATTATTATTATTATTATTATTATTATTATTATTATTAATATTTTTATTATTATTATTAGTATTTCCTTAATATCATAACTTTGCAAAGTTAATATGCTTTTCTAATATTAGAGTCGTGTGAATAGAATTGGGAACTTGTCGGGAAAATATCCTTTGTGTCTGCATATAGGGCATAATTGCATTTGTTGTATGAGTTTGGTCACGTGTTAATATTAGGATTATTTGAATATTGTAGATTCCGAGTTCGTAGACGATCAGTTCTTTGACAGTCCGTACTACGAGTACTAGTTTCGTGCTTGCTTGTGTGTGTGGAGCTCTCTTCAATCCAAGTAAGTATATGCACAACATCTTTAAATTATCAAAATGTGTTGTTTCGTGTGCGTTATCTCAAACTGTAAATTTGATTTCCGCTTTACAATACTTTGAGCCTTTCTAGTGATTTATCCTGAACGATTTTGAAAAGCATGTGGTTACTATCCAAATTGTGATCTTTTACTCTCGCGAAATATGAACAATAAATGTACGATAATAGAATTGGGAACGGTGTACAGAGGATGCGCGTGAAGGCTACGACCGGGGACACATGTGCGTTGATTCCCCTAGGGTATATACCCTCTTATTTATTGTGAAATTTAGGAGTACTACCTATGCATGTTTGGGTCACATCTGTATAGGGGTGTCGACACTTAAGGTCTCACTAGTTCTTTTAGGGAGAATCGGGATGGACTGTGATATCCCGTAGAAGCACCCTACTTTATTATTATTCCATCGTGACCTCTCTGTCCACATCGAACCTGTTGGGGCTCGTTTTATGCCTCAACCAAATAAAAGAATAAAGTTGTGGTTATTACTTATCTTCCTGCTTATACTCTCGTGTTAGCAAAAAACTCCGTCTTTACATGTTGTGGTATACTTACTTAGTTTATACTAATTAAAATTTTTCTGCGGTCGGCTTTGTCTATTGTAAAACCCGCAGGTTGGCATTGAGGTGGGGAAAACGCGCACATGTTGAAGCTTAGGAGTTTAGCAGTAATAAAGTTTAGTTTCATTTCATCACGTAGACATTTCAGACGTTTAGTTTTGTTTATTTCTTTGTTTCCAAACTTTGTTGGGGGTTTCTCCTTTTTATGAAAATAAATAATGTACTTGGGATTTTGGTTGAATTGTACTAGCTGTGAACCGTGGTCCTTCGGGCTGTTTCAGTTGGTATCAGAGCGGACGGTTCTAAGCTAGTGCAATTCTCCATTTTCCTTTAATAAAGAGAAATCAAATATTAAAAACATTTTCTAAAGAAATTTAAAATTTACATAGGACAACTAAAAACTGGTAATAAAATTAAACAAGCCGGGGTTTGGGGTAGCTTAGCTATTTTCCCTTGTTGTTTTCTATGAATATTTAAGTTTCCTGTTGATTGGAACCTCATGTGTGGCCTACCTGTGTTATTTCATGCCTCAACATGTGGAGATTACTGTATGTTACTTAGCATATGTGGAAATTTCTGTGTGGTTATTAGATTGTCTATATTTAAATTTTCGTTGCGATATTGAGTGCATACGTGGATTAGAACCTTTCTGAGACTGTTTCCTTCTATTTTCTCAGATGGCCGCCCAACCCGCACCTGCCCTACCAGCACTACAGCCTGAGGATTCCCCGTTTTTCATGACCTACTTAGGACCTCAGGAGGAAATGATCGATTACTTCATTCGTGTGCACGAACGCTGCAACGATTGGAGCTTCTCTGCGTTTGGAGATGACCGCTTTCGAAACCAATTAGTAGTGAGTCACTGTATCCTCAATGGACTTCCCAACGTGCAACCATGGCTGGCAATAAAGGACGACTTCGAAGAGTTGGTGCACGAGGGTGAAGATGGGAATTTGGTACCTAACAATGGATTTTGGAAGCATAACGGCGTTTACATGTTTCGACTCCACGACCTATATGATAGGTTGCAAGAAGCGGTCGATCGACTCGTACAAGAGGAGAATGAAGAACTGGAAGAGGAAGAGCATGATGAGGAACCCGAGTCAGTTCCGGAGGAACCAGTGGAACAGGAAGCGCAAGAGGAACAGATTCCCGAAGAGGAGGAAGTGCCCGATCAGGTTTTAGGGGAATATGGAACAATTAGACAGCCCATCCGTGCTTCTGATGACCTCACCGATGCACACCAAACAGAGCTTGTTATGTACCAGCCCGGTCAGGAAACCATTGCACAGTATTGTGCCTATGTGATAGATGTATGCGTTGCATGGGGCCACTTCGATGACCGACATAGCCATCCTCTAACCATATGCTACTTCATACTCCGAGGATTGCCTGGTGTACACCCTTGGAGGAGCTTGAGGCATCAATACCGTGACCTACTCGTTTGGAACGCGTGGGGCGAGGCTGTACCTAACGAATCTAGGTACAAACATTGCGAGCAGGACGTCTACGAGATCGACCCACTTAAGATTCAAGGACGGCTAGAGGAATTAGATCAGAATGGGGACCAGGAGAACATGGATGTGGGCCATGATAACATGGATGTGGGCCAGGAGAACATGGATGAGGACCAGGAAGAAGAGCATGTTCAGGAGGAAGAGCACGATGAGTTTATAGATGATGAAGAGGAAATAGGTGAAGACGAGATCGACCTTCCAGAGACTGGCTCCGAGTGCCTGACTGACGTTGAGGAGCCCTAACACAACCGGCCATTCACCTTGCATTTTCTATTCTTCATTGCATTTTTTTCCAAGTGAGAACGATTAGGATTAGAATTTTGATTCAGTATATGTCTTTTGTTGGATTAATTGGATTTCTTTGTGGATTATGTGGTATTGAATCAATAAATGCATGGTTATCCTATATTTTTCTCTCATGTGTATGATTGGATTATAATTTTATTAAGTAAGGTTATATTTAAGAAGGTACAATGCAATATTATACCAGGAGACGTGCAAGGGAAGTAGGAACTATGAGTCAGGGAACCAAAGGAAACCAGCCAGCTCCTTTTCCAGATCAATATGACCCAATTCGGTTCCTGAACCTGGAACAAGCGACCCTAGCCCTAACCCAACTCCCGCACAATCAACAGGCTGGGGGGGGGGTGACGTGATGAGTAAGCTTGCAGAACTCTGCCCCGACTTCTTTTATGGGACGGACGACCCGACCACCCTAGAGAATTGGATTCGCGACTTCCACAAGGCACTGATTTCCGTGCGTTGCCCCGAGGACCGACACATAGAAGTGGCGGTCTATTACTTTAAGAAAGAAGCTGATAACTGGTGGACTTCCGTCTCAGCCGACTTACTCGCTCAGGAAGGGTTTGGATGGGAGCAGCTAAAGGAGGCTATGCGTGAACGGTTTTACCCCGACCATGTGAAGTCGAAGAAGTTTGAGGAGTTTTTGCACCTGAAGCAATATGGAGCTACCTTAACTGCTTACTATGAGAAATTTATGGAACTCATGAGGTTCGGACGGGAAATTGTACCCACAGAGGTACGGAGGATCCGCAAATTTTTCGAAGGTCTGGACTTCGAAGTTCAAGGGCAATGGGACCCACACGATTTAACTCGCTCCTGAAGGCTTATGGAGGGGTCACGATATGCAACGCATGCTGGATACGCACATATTGTAATTATGCTTCGGGTTGTTAGTACTTTGAGTACTCTACGTTTTGCTCTACATATTTATGTAACTCGAGCAATAGTTTATGCGTGTGTTGAATTTGTTTTGGCCATTGCTTATCTAGTCAACACTTTTCCCTATAACCCAAATGATTTTTAAAGCGCTTAATATAATAATAATTTATTGTAGAATCATATGATTGTACTAAGGTACATTTAGCTACTTCCAGAGCTTTATGCCTCTTCCAGGGCTATTTGGTTACCAATGTTGGTTTTGATCCATATTAATATAACATTCCAAGATTTTCCTCGCAATCTTGTGTTTCCATCTTGTATAGCAATATATCAATATCCCAAATTATTTTGGATGCTTTGATTTATGTTCCTCTTCTGGAGGATCAACATATGTACACAAGCAACCATTTTATGCTAAAAGTGTGTACCAAAACCGACACCCATTGGTCGAGAAGCTATCCATTTTGTTGAGATTTTGTATTAGTTCATACCCAATAGAGACAATGATATTTGGTTCACGTCATGCAATATGACCCATTCTCCCCCTCGTGACGTGAACATTGTGACAATTATTACAAAGATTCATTAATTATGCTTCTGGCATAATTTTGTGTCATATGTACTTGTCTAGAAAAACAAGCACCCATATGAAAACTTCACAACTTCTGGCGTGAAATACTTTTGCACCCGCTAGCAATCTGAAAGATTTTTCTTATCTGTGCCACTATGTGGCTCGATATACAAATCTCTTCAGGAGATCATTGTTTTCCTCCTTTAGGATACACAAAGTAATACAAGAAAAATAATAAAGAAATAAGATATGAATAACTGAAAATAAAACTAGAATATCAAAACTTCTGGTTCGATGATTGTTGATTCTCTCTTCGGGGAGAATTCTTGATATTGTTTTATAACTCCTTGTTATAAACATCTTCATAATTTTCATAACTTCTGGTACGAAAATATGACTTTAACAACACACACATATCTTATATCCAATTAAAACTCATGGACTAAGAGCATCTTATGGATGTTCAGTTTCGATCAAAATAGAGAAATAATGATAAAAATAAATAAATAAATAAATAAATAAATAAAAACTAAACTAAAAAAATGCAATTCATCCTCTTCAGGAGGCTTGATCAATTATTAAATTTATGGCTATCTCTTCAGGAGATATATCATAACTGCTTGTTATGAATTGTGTCATCTAATTTGTACTCCAGATACAATTTACATGGCTAGGTTAAAATAAATGATTATAACAAATCCTATTTCGGGGATTTGTTTTTCAACAATTATATAAGTGCTAAATAAAAATGTACTAACAATAAATCAGGGACATTAATAAAGTGAAATAAACGGAATCGAACCTCTTCTGGAGGTCTTAAAAATCTCTTCTGGAGATCTAGTAGTAACATGTTCTTACTTCATGTCAAAAAATGATTGTTGTAACTTCGGGTTACGATCAAAATTTCTTATCGTTCACAACTTCAGGTGTGAAACGCGATATTCGTAAACATATGAATTGTACAAATAAGATGAGGTTTCTAAGGTTAAAACCTTTGCAATATTCTAGATATCAGTATGAGGACAAACTAAAAATAGGTAGCCTAATACACGATAAATAATTACCGTATTGAAACTATACGACCAAAGCATAAACTTGTACAACCTAGATCAGATGACTCGAGGTTCGACTTTGAATATTAAAACTTGTAGAACAAAAAGATCAAGCAATGAATTAGAAAACAGTTAATTATGATTTACGTACTTTCTTTCATGCATAACACAAATAATTAAAAAAATTAACAAGCATCAATTGACCAACATATGGTTTTCATTAGATCCTAGGTTCAACAGACTGAAATACAAGCACTTATACATTGCTTGTGCTGACTAATTTCTTGTATCTATAAACAAGTTGAACGTTACCCCATTAAAAAAGAATTCTCTTTGCACAGGAGTGAATAAAAATGTACTCTAATAAACAAACGAAAAAGAAACATTCATAAAACCCTAACGACCCTCCTTTATTTTGTTTCCTTCTATAGAAAATCAGTTTGAATAGAGTGAAAATAAGACAAATAACTCAGATACTACTAAAATTACTTACTGATCATAGTAATTTTTTTCCGGTAGATCTCGCTTCCAACTATGTTGTTGACGGTAGAGTTATCGTGATGATAACATGTTGTGAAACGAGAATTGATAGACAAGAAATGAACAGAGAGACAAGATGTAGGGAGAATAGTGTGATGAGATTTTTATTATTCTCCAACCCTAAGCCTCCTTATATAGGCATTAGGGTGGGATAATGGACCAACAATATACAAATGGGCCTACTATATGTGATGGATATTCACCAATAAAAAACCCATATTTCACAAAAAGAATAACATTTTTTTACTCTTGTATTTCACTATTATTACATGTTTCTTTTAATATAAAGAATTTCTAAGAAAAATCTCTTTTAGAAATATTAAATAAATTGAGAAGTTGTTTAGAAACAAAATGTCGTTTGTAATAAATGAATATATAAGTCTGCTTTCGTAAACGATAACTTTGTAACTTGTAAAGCATTATTAAAAAAATATAACTCCGAATAGTTTTGTAAAGGGGTGAGCGGGTCAATTTTAAATAAAGTAGGACTTTGGCTAGAGATAATAGCGTTATACTTGAATAGTTAGACTCGTGATTAATATAGAAATATAATTTGTAGGTGACGGTTTTGTAGACAGGGGCTATGTCTAATCGTAGTGCCTTGAACGTGCTATTTGCTATCGGATTGAGGTGAGTAAGCATGCCAAGTCTAGCGTGCTTAGCTTCTTTCGTGTCTAAATATAATTTTATATCTATCTCAAAATGTGTTTTATGACTTACATGATTTACATGAGACTGATTATTCTTTGAGATAGATGTTTTGAGAATGCCACACGAGAATAGTAATCCGTAAATAACGTAAGGTGGAAAGAATTGTGCGGGGATCGTTATATTATTGATAGATTGGTCGTGTTGGCTAGGGTCACTAGACCTGTATTATTTTAACCCCATCGCAACCTGCCTGGTCGCTCCATGTACACACCTCTCTGGCTGCGAGGAGTCTTGGAAGGGGAGGGGGCACGTAAGATCTTGGTAGCTTAGTGAAAGTAGATCTTTCCTGTATGAACAAGTTAATAATATGGCATACTTTGAGAAGGATATTTTTATGAAAGGAAAGAAGAGATAGATTGGGAATGATATTTTCCGTTTGAGATATATAGAAAGATTGAGATGCAAGATAAAAGGAAAGAGAATTTCATATGTGTCCAGTATTCATACTTTATTCTGCAAGGATATATTCAGTTATTGTCCATTCTACTTTATGATCGTTTTTGGAAAGATATGCTTTATCATCTGTTTACAAGCTTAGGTGTTTACTTACTCAGTATTTCATTGCTGACTTTATAAAACTGCGGTTCATGTTTTATTTCCACCGCAGGTCTAGACGAAGAAGGCATGCATAAGAGGGGGACGCAGACTCATCTAGAATTATCAGTAATCTTAGTAACTCAGACTCTATATAACTTCAATATTTTGTGTAATAATATTTTAAGACAATGTTTAAGATTGTTAGGATATGTAATATGTAATAATGGCAAGGTTTGTTCTCGATTTCCGCCATCTCATATTGAGTAGCACCCTCCCAGGCTCACCGGTCTAGAACGGAAAGTTTGGGAAGCAAGGGGTGTTACATGAACAAGAATGATAGCATCAATTAAGCTCAAAACGCGTGAATCATGTTCACAATATACCAAACACGGCTCAACCCTAGCTACCTCAAGATATCATGATATAAAATGCTTAGCTAGGACACGACATGATCAAAATAACAACAAAGAAAGGTAAGAGAATAGAATCGAAATGATGTTTTTCAAGCTCCACAAACGCTCCTAAGCTCCAAAAACGAGGTATGAAAGTTTCCAACCTCTCAAATTTGGCCTAGAGCTCTTAAATATGTTTCCGAAAGAGTTGAAATAAGTTTAGATAAATTACATAAAAGCCCCAAATAAATTTTCCTCATCTAGACTTCTCTTCGTGCGAAGACAGGGAGTCTTCGTGCGAACACAGGGAGTCTTCGTGCGAAGAAAACCCACCTTCGTACGAACTGTCTTCCTGGTTTGCGACAAAAGCTTGTTCTGCGATTAGTTAAACTTTCCTCAAAGTTTATCTAAGTATAGCTCTTCGTGCGAAGACCTTCATCCTCTTCGTGTGAAGAGTCTTCGCACTTTGAGACAACAAGTTATTCCACGAAGATAACATGGCCTTTCCGAAATTCTGGCTAAGTACTTGTCTCTGAGCGAAGACTCTAGTCTTCGTGCGAAGACCAACATGTTCTCCTTCATTTTGTCTTCTTTGTTGAGTTTCTTATTTCCGAATTTCGTCTCGAGCTCCAGCATGTTCCTCAAGCTATATTTTCTTGTCAAAAAAAAAGAAAATAAACCACAACCCGTGATCATATCACAATAAATGCATAAAAATAATAATAAAACGCCAGAATTCGACGATGATAGCACATAAACCCAATATCAACAATTAACTCACAACTTGACTCTAAACGACTCAAAATTCTTCATGAATAGCATACAAAACGGTAGAAAAGTAGGCACAAGATAACTCCAAAATCGGACTTATCATAAACTCCTATTGATTTTGTGAAATTGTGACTTGTCTAAACTAGGGTATATTTGTAGAAACTGGGAATTAGTGTTGAAATTGGGATCCATATTGATTTGTTGGATTGAAATTATTTGTGGATTTTTGGAATAATTTGTGGTTTGCAGGGGATTTCGTGAGTTTTGATTTTTGATTGCAGAGCGAATATTGGCCTGTTTCTGACGTGCTTTTTGTTTGTGTGATCATTCTCTGGTTTGGTCATAATTGAGTTTGATTTGATTTTGCAGGCATACGCTACCCGAAGAATAAGTGGTTATTCAAGTTCATTAGGGTATATGTACTAAGTAAATTAGTCAAATTGCCTCAACTTGGAACAACTATCTATATTTATTATAAACTCCAGTTCTGAGTGAGTTAGTTTGGTCTTATTGTATATTATGTTCCTTGAAACTGTGTTATTGAAGTTTGACATGGGATTCTGATTAAGTTTAACTTGTAAGGAAAATAGTTACTTCCCAGCTATTGTTCCACTAAGCAACCACAGTCCCAAAGGATTCCAGAAAATGTTAAACTATGCTTGTACGATATAACATTAAGAAACTAAGTGTTTTTTTTTGTTAAATAGGTTCATGACGGTGTTCTTGAAGATGTAGCATAGCATATGAGGCATATATATTTGTTTTGGTTCAGTCGATGATGACAAGTATATGCATATGTTGGATATTCGAACTCCAACAGTCAGCAAGCTGATCTAGTCAGCTGTTGCCCATCAAAGTGTGATACTTCTCCAAAATCCTAAAGTGCAGTGGTTCATTTCAATGTTCTGGTAGAGGCACTCACACCATTTTATACACACTAATGTAGTTATGGACACATACCTAAGTTATGGTTTAATGCAAAACTGCATATTTTCTCTCCATTGATGGTGTTGCCATGTTAGGCTGCACTATAAGTTAGTAGAACAAGTATGTATTTCACGGAGCCAACTACTACCTCTGTTTCGCCTGTTTCAGTCTACTTCACTTTTTGTCACTATTCACTGGGTTACTTTCATCCGGTGATTTGATTAACAAAACGAAACAAAAATTTGGTAATCTTTGCATGGTGTTATAGAGGAAAGTTTAATCTAAAATACCATGAAAAAATTGTTAAAAAATTACTTGATTTTGGTACCCAAATCACAAAGTCAAAGTGATTCAGTTACGGGTTAAAAAGTCAAACGCAGACGAAACAGACGAAACGGAGGTAGTATGATGCAGCCATCTCATCTGTAATTTATAGAGTGTATGTTCTTGTAGGCGAATGTCATTTATAAGTCCAAGTTGGACTGTGTAGTTTGAATATTTGATATGCTTGATAGTTTGGATGAATCAACATACGGTATGTTCGTGCATACGCATTTATGGAATTGGCTGATACTTTTTTTGTTGATTTTTTTTCTTCATGATTGATTCTATCTTTCAGGCATATATAAAGACACTATGGTCCTGGTCAATACAATTCCCTTTGTTACATTTATTTTGTGGCCAGCCTTCTTTTACATAGTTTATTAATATTTCCTTGATGATGGCCGAAAAACCAGTGGTCATTATCATAAATGTAAAACCATCTGCTTGCCGCGGTAAGTTAATCTACCTCTGAGGTTATTTTGGTTCTTAAGTTGTCTAATTCAATCTAAAGCTAATATAGAGCAATCTTTTAAAGTTTTGATCACTTCATAATACTTTATAGTTGGAGGATATGAAAGTAAGTTGAGGATGAATTGTCCACTTGATTGTGAAAACACAATTTAGGCTTTAATCTGAATACATAACAACTAATTGATTGTTCACCACAAGAATCCAAGAATAACATGTCGATGTTTGTCTAGTAGTTATATTCTTTTAGTTACAAAATGGATTTTAAATCGACAAGAATAAGACATGTAAATTACTATTGCATTTTTTAATACCCAGTCGCTAAGAGAGTATTTCTACATTGATGTTTCTATTTAGTTTACTGCTCCATTATCTAACTTTGAGAATTTTCAATAATGAAGCAACCATCATTTTTTGAAAAATGAACATGATAAAGAAGCCTATACTCACTGGGAAGAAAACCCCGATTTTGGTGATATCGAATTTTAGTCAATTTGAGTTTCCTTATATCATTCGTCTCTTGTACTTGCCCACTTGCATCTTGTGTTATGATTTAAGATGTCAAATCATGATTAATCTCTCTATTAGAATTTACTAAAGGATGATGAAATGGCCTTTATCATGTGTGACCGACATACTGTATTATCAAACAGTGACAACACTCTTTACTTTCTGTACCTTCCCGGGTACATATTCAATCTGTGCTACATCCTGTGAAGTACCAACCATGACTCTTTCCAATCTCTAGGTCAACCTTACATATCCTTCTACTGCTGCAAATGGATTTGTACCCTAGGCCAAGAGCATATAACTATAATCCACTCCGTACATATTTATCTCATGTTGCTGGTACCTTTGCCTGAATGGTTATAATATGGAGTCGGAGCTGACGCGATTTCTAAACTTGTATGCGCATGTTCATAGTCAAGTAATATAGGGGTGGTATTTCAACTCCGAGTTATCGATCCCGCGAGGATATACTTGATATTATTTAGCTAAATTATTAATTAGGAGTACAGTAACTGGGAGGAAGAACCGTGATTTGAATAACTTAAAGTGAAATAACAACTAGACTAACATTTTTGTATTTTCTAATTTAATAAACTAGTATGAAGAAACCAGGTGATTTCGGGTGTCTTCATGGTCTGCCTAAAAAACAGTAGGATCCGGGAAGCTTTGTGATAGAAGCTAACTTAGGAGGAGTTTATATTGGGCAAGCCCTGTGTGACTTGGGGGCTAGTGTTAACTTGATGCCACTATTAATTTTTCAGAAGAAGGGCGTGGAAGCTCGCTCTACCTGGACAAATCAAGAGTTTGCAGACAAGTCTTCAAAGAAGCCTATGGAGTGGTGGAGGATGTACTTGTGAATGTAGGGAATACAATAATCCCTGCTGATTTTGTTATGCTAGAGATGCATGTGGGAGATGTTCTGATCATTCTTGGTAGCCCTTAATGGCCACCGGTCAGAAATTCATTGATGTAGAAAATGAGGAATTGATCATGAGGATCAATGACGCGTGGGAGACCTTCCGGATTTCAAAGACAACACCCCAGCAGTCTAAGGGGCAAAAGTCACAGAAGCCAGTGGTGGTGTAGTCAGTGCATGGGATTTCGGAGGTGGTTAGAGATGATCCACCAGAGCAAAAAGTCGAAGTTCACAAAGCTGTTCAGAGGATCCAGCAGAGAAAGCTGGAAGAGAAGGCACGCGGTGCTAAGCCACCTTTCTAGGTGGAAAAGGTATGTGGGTCGGGCCGTTGACCTTAAATTACAAGCGTTGATTGGGAGGCAACCCAATGTAGGAGTAGGATCTAGTTGTTTTTGTTATTTTTATATCCATATAGATTTCTGAGGGGTGAGGGAGAGCGGTGTTTTTCCCTATCAGTGTGCAGGACACAGGTACCGAAGAACGCTCCGAGAACGAGGAGTAATTATCCATTTTGAAGATTCAAATCAGCAAGCTTGTTCCACAAATATCTCATATGAGCGCTTCGGACTCCGGATGTGCGAGCTACGGGTCACAAGCCAAGGAATTTGACAACCAAAATGAGTTCTCGACAATTAATGGATTCCATCGGTTTCAACAAAAACGGAGGCCATACAAAGAAATGGGGAAAATGACACGAATCTCCAGGGTCATTCATGCCAATGGTCTAGGGAATTAGTGAGAATGTCCATACTTAGAAAAATGGTGAATTATTGTTCGTGCGAATAGAGGAGGGGCTCCTGTCCACTCGTGCAAAAGCATTCACATGAATGCAATATCCATATGCCTGAAAAATGGTGAATTCTTCAAACGGCTGAAGAACCATTGTTAGCCTCTTATTCGGATTGAACACCACCATCTTCATCCTCTTCATCTCAATTTCTCTCATGAACAACGAGAAAAGTTTCTCAAAAATTGCCCGTTTTTGTTGATTCTTCAGAGGTTTTGTTCCACTCAACGCCCTCTCCACTGTTGACTCTTGTTTTGTGTGGGAGGCTCTCAATCAAATGTGGGGGGGGGGAGGTTTAAGACGGAGAACCTTTAATAATAAATTCTTAGATTGTTTAATTTGAGAGGGAATTGGCCAAAGATGAAGAAGGGAGGTTCGACGGGGACACCGAGGAGCACAAGTCACTGGATTCACTTCAAATTTCTAAAGATTTCAAAAAATCAGACTACCGATTCGGTCCTTCTTGACCGATTTTCACAAAACCGATCCCGTAAGAATGGTACTACGGGACCACATGTACTTCTAATCTCTCTTTTTCATTTATGCATAGGAACTTTTTAGGGTTCATATTGCTGCACTATAAACTGTGAAAGTGTGTCTCGGGAAGGCCCCGAATAGTCTACAGGGATGGCGCGTTAGCTTGCCAATCAAGTCGATAGGTTCTTTGCTGCTTTAGTTCCCTTTAGCCCTCACTATACACTCTCTGCTTTAAAATATCTACTTTTGGTGCTAAGAGAAGACGAAGTCTAGTCACTGATGACAACCCCATATTCAACCCAGAGGAGGAGGTTGTGATGAGTGAGAACACTGAGATGTACGACGAGGATTTGGGCGACGGTACTATTAACCACGTTAGGTTCCTGATTCTCGGGTTCATCCTGAATTGGAGATGTTGTTGTCCCCCAATCCTGATACGAGGAAGGGGAGGGCTAAGTTGATTTAGGAGGGTTCCCCCGATGTTATCGGTAGTACAAAATACTCCAGCTTTAGGTTCGGGAGCTATGATGCTCACCGAGTCTTTTTCTCGGATCAGTTCCTGCAGAGGGATGGGACCCCTGAAAAGCACTTCCCAAAAAGCAAAAAGATGCCCGACCAGATTTAGAAAAAAAATTTAGATGCATTTAAGATTTGCAAGGGCAAGTCTATATGTGATCTCGCGAGAGAGATTATTCTGAATGCTCGTAGAATGCGGGGGAGAGTGATGATTTGAGGAAAGTTTACTGTCGAAGGACCTTTTAGTCATCAACCCAGATGCTTTTAGGTCCACTGTGAATTTTAAACCATTGGAAGGCTCTTGTTGTAAGGTTTTGATGCAGGATGCACAGCGGAAATGCAATTAAAATTTCTTGATCAATCCCTCCACGAATCGCAGGTTAAGTTATCATAACATGATAAAGGAGATATTGCGTACCTTCTAAGTTTGTGTGATCACAATGAAGAATAGTGTCCTCGTCTCTACCGGTTTCCACACCTTAGGATTGGGAACTGGATCTTCTGCTTTCCTTGTGCTAGCAACGTAGAAGAAGGGATCAAGGAATCATTCAAAACGAGACAACGTGGCCGAAGGGGGTGGCCGAGCTCCTTGTTCCGTCGGGTATGGGGGTCCATCCACATCTTTGGCTTCTCTCCTTGCTCTGTTGTTTCACTCAATGACAACTCGTGTGAAATAATAGAGCTAGGAGTCCCCTTTTGTAGTCAATAACTTTATTGACTACAGATTGCCCCAATAATAATCCTGTCCACACAAAGATTAGTGTACTTCGCAACATAATCCAAGTAAATTTACACGTGGTTGCATTTTGATCCTTAATTAATATAATAGTTAATTAGTCCAACTAATTAACATCCTGACGCGAATTCTTAGCGCGCTTAAACGCAAGTATACAGACAAGTAGTATTAGGAATATCTTTAAGACACCGAGTATCGAACCCAATGGAATTTACGATTATTGGCTAACTAGAGATTAATTCTAAGATATCTATGTAACCGGTAAAAAGGTGTTTGATTTTGCAAGTTCGTCGCCCACAAACAAGCGACTTAAAATAAATGACTACTAACTAATTGTTTTTGTATGATTTTCACTTTAACGAAATTACTTGTGATGGAATACGACTAATAAAGAAGAACTAGGCAATTGATGGTCCCTAGGGTTGCTAACAATTTCCAGATTATGCTTGAAACACTCTATGCACGTTCTAGTTACACCGGGTAATACTCATCATGATCTTCTCTCGATCTCACATGAATTTGTGAAATCAATAGCCTTCGGGTCCTCTCGGTCCACCTTCGTCTACCGTTACACTCTAGTTGATTTGCTAGGCTCGTTCACCAGGTCCCGTCGGCCCACCGCTTTCACTAAGTTCTAGCAATACCAACCGAAACTACCCTCACACGGTCAATCAAGTTCCTATCTCCTCTCGGTCTCAAGAAACTACAAGATTACCTATGCTAATCTTTAACACGTATCAAAAAGATCCCTTTCATGCAACCATCCCAACAAATAATATTCTACGGGTGATCAAGCCAAGAACATTAAGAATGAAGTACAAGAATAGATAGGATAACTAGAACATTCATCGATTTAAGTCAAAGCATGCAACAAGTCGCCAATCCGGAAAATCATTCACAAACCCTATTTTTCCATCAATCACCTAGCTTAAAAGAGTTTAGCTAGACATAATAGTGTTCAACACATTCAAAATAACAAGAGTCATGAAGAATAGATGAAGAAAAGATTATCAAATGCTAAAATCTTCAATGTTGATGATCTTCCTTGCTTCAAGCTTTGTCTCCCTTCTTCTCTAGCTCCCAAAGACTCCAAAGATGCGTGAATACTCCCACAAGATCGTCCCTCTATGTTAGAATAGGTTTGGAGTCTTCAAACTTTCAAAAAATAGCAAAACAGCCCCAAAAATCCGCGCTGGCCCTCTCTGTTCGTGCGAACAAACGACTGTTCATGCGAACAGTGTTTTCCTCCTTGTTCGTGCGAATAGTAAAGTTGTTCCTACTTTTCAGCAGTTGATTTTTCTTCACTTTTGGCCCTCCAAAATTCTTCTAAGTACTTTTTTTCGTGCGAACAAAGATGTGTTCGCACGAAAACTTCTGGAATCTTCACTTCTTTGCTTCTTTTCTTCATTCTTCCTCAATCGTCTCCATTCCCGAGCATATCCTTGAGCTATCCTCTTGTTCCGAAGTTCGTTCCCGCTCCAAAATAGTCTCTCCAAGCTCCCGGTTCCTGAAATACACAACATGAACACATACCAGAAGATCACAAGCGATAAACAATGCATAAATTATACGAACAACGCCCGGATTACGAAATAAAGCTCAAAAACTCAAGTATGCTCAAAATAACTAGGATTTGGTCAATTTCTCACACAAATGCACCGAAACGCTCGCAAAACGTAGTGAATCCTAAAGAATATAACTCCTATGCGGAGTTATCAAACACCCCCACACTCACCTATTGCGCGACCTGAGCAATCCAATCAAAATCCAATCAAAATCAAACCACAATCCAACCAGACCTCCTCCAATGAAACATCATCCCCACAAATGATATGAGCCGTGATTTGCATACTTACTAGAAACACCGTTGCATACACATCTCAACTAGCCGACTCAATAACGACACATGACTCAACAATGCAACAATATGATGCAAATGCAACATTACGACTCGATCCTACATAAACACAACGATACGTAAACAAAGAACTTTTTATCTTTTTGGTTGAGATCGGGCAATCTCCATTGGCTTAAATCGATCATCATGAAGCGATGAAAACTCTAGGAACAATGCATGAGTTGAAACTAACCTCGACAATGAGAATCTACCCTAGTTAGTATAGAAAGCCTAACTTTACTAAGTACAAGAATACGCCACCTCTTCGCGTGTGCCACGAAATAATAGACTACGCTAGGCAAAGCCACATCCAAGGTCCGAGCTCGTAATCCGCTGACAGTTTTCAAATGATGAGGCTTAGCGACATAAGGATAAGCTTGTCGTAATCAAGTCCTAAGCGTCACATTCTCACATCAAGTCCCACATCTCACACACCCTCAACACGATGATAGAAACCAAAACCCGAAGCTCACCACCTCCGGCCATCAATTCCCTCAAAACCCGATACACTAGCGATCTCCGTGGCCATCGTTGTCCGTCGTGCATGAAATGTGAACCGTCGTCGTCAAAGTTGCTCCACCACTCGTTCCAATTCAAATTCAACTCAAAACTTTATTTCATCTCTCCTTTTTCTTTTTCTCTCTTTTCTTTTTTTTTTGTCAATTTCTGTTTTTTTTTTCTGAATTTCTCTCTTTTTTCACAATATATAATACATATCTCTCACAATGCCAAAAATCATCACAAATACCCGAATGGTCTTCAAAAATAATCAATTATGCTAGGAGAAGGAAGAACGTAATCCGTTGAATGAATATCACATAAAAGTACCAGCTTCTCCTAACTCGATGAAATCCATATCAATTCCAAGCCGCAAAACCAATGAAGCACATGTGTGGGAGTGGAGTCGTCGCAAGCTCACACTCAATGTCCGGAGTCAAAATTCGACACCCCCACACTCGAATGTCACCACGTCCCCTCTCAAGTAGTCTCAAAGATGAATGTATCGTGCCTAATCCAACCTATCCTCCTACACCAAGGTGATAGAAACCGGTACCTAGCACGATCCACCAATTAAGTTCACCCAACCCAATTTTGTGCGGATTAGACGCCACGCACTCACGACTCTCCACAATAGTGTCCATGATGTAATGGAATGGAACACCGCCACACCGAAGTGTGCAAGACTACTCACTCACCCTCGCATCCCCTCGTAAATAATCAATGAAGTACAAGCGCACATGTAGAACTCAACGAGATATAGCATAAATCACTCCCTCATCGAACCCCCTCAACTACAACTCCCTCGTGACGCACTAAAATGGTGATTCTAAACAATCTGTGATGAAGGCCAAGAATCGTCACCCTAGGTCCGAAGGCTAGCAAAGATCCAAGGTTCAAATCGGGGCGTCTAATGGTCCTACAAGGTGAGTTCTAAAAGCAGTGAGTGCTCTAATACACGACCTCGCACAGCTGTTTCGTGTGCCACTACGAGGCGGGTTGGCGACTACCTAAGACTTACACATGGATGTTCGGCTTGTTTAGCTCACACCTAGCTCAGCTCTTGTAAGAAATTAGGCACACACTTTAATGTTGAAAATCACGTAAGTGTTGAATACAGGTAGGCACTCCCGTAAATAAAGTCTCTCAATACCTACTAGGGGGGACTCACGTCGTCACTCTCGCATATCATGACCTACGCCTAAAATCCTCACACTTCGCGATTTATCAAATTTTAGCCTCTTTTGATTGCCCTTTTCAATTTTTGAATTTTTGATTTTTTTTTCATATCATTCCTACTCTACATGCAAAGTCGACACGAATGAAACTACGTAACTGACTCGATAGGATAGGTAGACTCAAATAAGAAAAACGTGCAATATAAAACACAAACGCATACATAAACACATATATACACAACTAACACATCACAATACGACATAATATCATAAAACACAACACAGACCACATAAATATACATAATACGACCTAACAAACTATATGCAGACAGGGTAATGCAGACATGAATTGGCTAGTCAAGACTAAAACTCCCCCCCCCACACTAGAATGCATTGTTGTCCTCAACGAATTTAGAGGTCAAACCGAGGACTTCGCATTTCTAATGCGAGGGGCGGTGGATCTACTCGGACTCGAAACCCTGGTCCTTAGACTCCTCCTCTGCTAAACCAGGCTCATCAAAATCACTCGACTCATACCACAACTATTCACTGTCAGGGCTAGGGTCTAGGGTCACATTGCTCGACTGAGCCAACTGAGCTACCCACTTCCCAAGAGTCTTAACGGAATCTCCCAATTTCTTCCGGCTGCTACGGTCATGAGAAAACTGCCTCTCATTCACCGCCTTAGACTCTAACATCATCTGGTGCATGCTTTGCAAAAGAGAGTCGGTGCTCAATGACTCTCCTTCCTTCTCATTTCCCTTCTTAGACCTAGACACCTTAGGGGGTTTCAGATATTTCGACCACTCGCGGTCGGATGGTTGCAAGATACCCAAATCACTAACCACTACCCCTGCCTGTATAGCCAATTTGGTCATCAAACAAGTGTGACCCGGGGCCATTTTGTTTCCCTCAGATTTGTGTGCCATGATGTTGAGCCAAATCATTCGAGGAATGTCAATCCTCTGCCCTAACCAAACGCGCATGGCCATACAACACAGCGGAATGAGAATATGGGGTTAGGCGTAATGCCCAATACTTAATTCTCAAGCAACTCGCAAACCCACCTAGCACGTGGGAGTAGGGCTTTCTTAAGCACCATCCATCCCGTCAACTCGGATTTCGACTTATCCCACGGATCTGCCCCTCCCCCGGAAAACAAAATGCATTAACCATAGGCATTACATCGGGTCTCCTAATCATGTCATGGTATGCACACTTGGTGTTGGGGTCCAAATCTCGAAATTTCAGGTCCTTGCTAATCGTCTCTGGTGTTAGACGCACCCAATTACCCCTACAATACACCAACCTATCATCCTTACTCTCTCCCTCATTCTCGAACCTCAGATTAACATAAATTTCTCGCGCAATTTGAGAGCTAGATGGTCCACACAACTCAAACCATTTGTCCAACCTCTCACGTTCATGAATCGCTATGAGCTCGGTAGGCATGAGTTTCAACTCATCTATGGGGTAGGGTTTCTCAGCCGCACCTTTTAGCTTGAGGTGTCGGTCGCGGAAAGACGCGTAGTGAGCATGAAAGCTAACAAACTGATAGGTACAGTAACTAGTCGGTGTCACATTGGCATTGCCTATCTTAAGCCTCTTGTCCGACCTAACCTTTCTCAAAAGAGGCCTAGGGGGCGTTGGGGTATTGAGTATTGGGTGTGGCGGAGATTCCGGCACCACATACTCGGGCTCTTCGTTAGGTATGATAGGGGGGTCCTCAACTACCATCTCGTCCACATTGGACGGCCCTACTCTCCTAACGGGTTGAAAGACGGGGTCGTCGAAAGTAGCGGCTTTTCGTTTAGACATGACCAACAAGCAATGCAATTCAACAACGGTAAAGAAAGTACAAATAAAGATAAGGATTAGGAGTACCTACGTGCCCAGAGCTGTTCTTACGGGCACGAAATTGCAGAAAGTTCCGGCTAGAAAGACCGATTTGGTCGCCGTCACTTCTTCCTTCTTCACCAAGAGCTGAATTGGCTTCTTTTATCTTCAATTGAACTTTCCCCGACGAACCCTAGGTGGGTTTTGTCCCAAATTGAATCTCCTTCTTCCCCAATTCCCTACAACACCAAGAGGTGGTGTTGAAGGATCCTTGACCGCGCAGGAAACTCACCCAGTTGCCGCCGGTTTGGTGGTGGGTTGGTGGTGGGTTGAATGAAATCCGTCGGGGAGAGAGAGGAGGTGGGGATTTGGTCGCCGAAGAGAGATATAGAGAGACCGCCGGAGGAGTGAGAACGGACTAAGGGGTGACGAAGAACCCAAAAACTCGCCGGATTCTTTCAAGGGGACGAGAGGTTCGACGGGTTGAGGTTTAGAGGAGAAGGGTTTGAGGTTTGTGATTGAAATAGGAAGAAGACTCCTCTGTTGTTCCCGATGATTGTATAAAATTCACCCCAAAATTCCTTAAATTCCCCTTGATAACCCGTCCTTCCTTCTTTGAATTTATGTTCGTGCGAACAGAGGGTGTGTTCGTACGAATAGAGTGTTGAAGGGTGCTCGCACGACAACACCCTTGTTCGTACAATTTAACAGCGGCTTTTTGGCAGATTCTGTTCGTGCGAACAAGAATATGCTCGTGCGAACAGGTCTGACTTCAGTTTCATTTTTTTTCCGCTTCCTTTGCTTGATCATCGAGGTTCCTTAGCTTTGAATTCCATATTCCCCCATGTTCTCTTAATCCTCGCTCAAATTCCGCCTCGTTTTTATGTCCGGACTCCGATGTGCGCCTTTCAACATGAGTATACGCACATCAAGAAGGGGAGTCCGAATCGCGTATCCCCCTGTAATCCAGTGAAGCCTCAATTCAAATGTCAAATTCTAGCTCTCTCACCCCTCACATAACAAAATATTACTAAAACACACACAACAGTATTTAAAACACACTCTCTATACTAAGGCAGAAAATACGTTGGGTTGCCTCCCAACAAGCTCTTGTAATTTACAATCGACGGCCCGAGTCAGTTACCTCATAAAGATCACGGCTCGTCAAACTATATAGCATCCACTTTGGCCGGTGTTGGCGCTGATTCCAAGTACGGCTTAACTCTGCTTCCATTGACGCGGAAGCATTCCTTCGTATGAGGATCCTCTAATTCAACCTCACCCCAAGGATAGATTTGGTAGATCCGGAACGGCCCGGACCATCTAGAACGAAGCTTTCCAGGAAAGAGCTGCATGCGAGAATTTAACAACAAAACTTTCTTTCCCACACAAAGTTCTTTCTGTTTGAGACGAATGTCGTGCCATCTCTTTGTCTTATCCTTGTATATCCTGGAACTATCATAAGCCTGTAATCTCCATTCCTCAAGTTCAAGCAGCTTCATCTTCCGTGCTTGCCCTGCCAACTCGGGATCCATGTTCAACCGCTTGATAGCCCAGTATACTTTGTGCTCTAACTCCACATGGAGATGGCATGCCTTACCGAAGACGAGCTGAAATGGTGACATGTTCAATGGCGTCTTCCATGCGGTACGGTATGCCCACAATCCATCATCCAGTTTCACAGCCCAATCCTTGCGCCCGGCATTGACGGTTTTCTACTAAATCCCCTTGATCTCCCTGTTAGAAATTTCAGCTTGCCCATTGGTTTGGGGGTGATAAGGTAGGGAAACCTTATGGATAGTCACCCCATACGACTTCAAAACTCTGGCAAAAACTCGGTTTATGAAATGTGACCCTTCATCGCTCACCATTGCCCTTGGTGTGCCAAATCGAGTAAAGATGTGCTTCTTCAGGAACTTCTCTACCGTCGCTGCATCATTCTTGGGACATGCAATTGCTTCTACCCACTTTGTCACGTAATCCAACGCAAGCAAGATGTACAGATTCCCATATGAAGGTGGAAACGGTCCCATGAAGTCTATGCCCCAAACATCGAAAGGCTCCACCTCAAGCTATTCAGACATTTGCATCTCATCTCGCTTGGAGATGTTACCTTTTCTCTGGCACCTATCACACCCTGCAACCCAGTCATGACAATCTTTAAAAATAGTTGGCCAAAAGAAACCAGATTGTAGTACCTTCATGGCGGTGCGCGGACTGCTAAAATGACCTCCGCTAGGTGCTGCATGACACTGCTTGATCACGTCATAAATCTCATGGGTAGGAACACACTTCCTAATGATGTTATCGGCGCCCATATTGAATATATATGGATCCTCCCTAAAGTATTGCTTCACCACATATAAGAACCGCTTCTTTTGCTGCACTGTCCATTCCTCAGGAATCTTCCCATTTGTCAGATAATTGGCAATCGCCCAATACCATGGCTCAGTATCCCCCAAAGACATCAAGCTTTCATCAGGGAAGTTCTCTTGAATAGGCACCTTCTCTTCCACTCCATTCTCGAGTCTTGAGAGGTGGTCCGCTACCACATTCTCAACACCCTTCTTGTCACGGATCTCTACATCTAATTCTTGCATTAAAAGGACCCACCGCAACAACCTCGGCTTGGCATCGTTTTTATCAAGCAGTTATTTCAGCGCCGAATGATCTGTAAAAACAATCACTTTCGATCCCACAAGATAAGGCCAAAATTATCCAACGCAAAAATCACAACCAATAGCTCCTTCTCAGTAGTGCCGTAGTTTAGTTGAGCCTCATTAAGAACTCTACTAGCATAGTAAATAACGTGGCATACCTTTACCTTACGCTGTCCCAACACTACTCCAATGGCGAAATCATTGGCATCGCACATGAGCTCAAATGGCAAACTCCAATCCGGAGTTGTAATGATCGGGGCTGAGGTGAGCTGTTCCTTCAAAAAGTCGAAGTCTTTCTTGCACGCTTCATCAAACACAAATGGGAAATACTTCCCAATCAACACACACATAGGCTTGTAAATCTTTGAAAATTCTTTGATAAACCTGTGATAGAAACCTGCATGTCCCAAGAAGCTTCTGACCCCCTTCACTGAAGTCGGATAAGGGAGTTGCTTGATCGTCTCTACCTTTTCTTGATCAACCTCCAAACATCTGCGTGAAATCTTGTGGCCAAGAACTATCCCCTCAGTGACCATGAAGTGGCATTTCTCCCAGTTCAGCACAATATTAGTGTCTTCACAACGAACCAAGACACGGCCGAGATGATGTAGACAATCCTCAAAACATTCACCAAATAAGGAGAAATCATCCATGAAGACCTCTAAATGCTTCTCAATCATGTCTGAGAAGATAGCCATCATACACCGCTGAAAGGTAGCCGGTGCATTACATAGTCCAAATGGCATGCGGCGGAACACAAATGTGCCATAGGGACATGTAAAAGTAGTCTTCTCCTGGTCGTCTAGAGCAATGGCGATCTGATTATAACCTGAGTAACCATCCAGAAAGCAATAGTACTCGTGGTGAGCTAAACGATCAAGCATTTGATCAATAAACGGCAACGGAAAGTGATCCTTTAGCGTGGCTTCATTCAGCTTCCTCTAATCCATGCACACACGCCAACCAGTAAATGTCCGTTGAGCAATCTGCTCATGCTTTTCGTTCTCTACCACATTCATCCCTCCTTTATTAGGAACACATTGGACCGGGCTAGTCCAAGTGCTGTCTGAGATCGGGAAAATAATGCCAGCTTCTAGCCACTTCATGACCTCTTTTCGCACCACATATTTCATGTGCGGATTCAATCTCCGCTGTTCCTGATCACTGGCTTCTTGCCTTCTTCCACCCGGATCATGTGCTGGCAATACACGGGGCTTATCCCTTAATATCTGCAATAGTCCATCCAATTGCTGCTTTATGCTTCCTTAGCACATCCAAAAGCTGCTCCTCCTGTGCCTGAGATAAAACAGAGGAAACAATTATGGGTAACGTGTTATCAATACCAAGAAAAGCATACCTGAGATGGCTAGGCAATGGCTTCAACTCAAGCACGTGTGGTGACTTGAGTGAAGGAACAAGAGCTAACTTTTTCTCCCCTTGCTCATATAAGTCCAGCTTGGTCCAGCTGCTCATGTGGAACACATCCATGGGAGGACTCTGATCTTCATCCTTGTACATGCCATCAATTTCCTCCCACATCAATTCAGCTTCCTCATCTTCCATGTCATCATCAAAAACCTCTATACTGAAGTAATCTTCATAATTATAACATGAAGGCATCTTCATTGCCTTGAACACATCAAAGACTACTTTTTCATCATTAATCTGCGTAGATAGCTTTCCACTCTTCACATAAATAATGGCCTCCCCTGTAGCTAGGAAGCGTCTGCCAAGAATTAGAGGTACTTCGCCAACCTCTATGTCTAGGATGACAAAATCAGCAGGAAATTTGAGAGTACCAACTTTGACCAAGATGTCTTCAATTACCGCATATGCTCTACGAATCGATCTATCAGCCATCTGCAAGGTAACTCGGGTGGGACGAGACTCCCCCACACCTAGTTTTTTGAATACGGACAAGGGCATCAAATTGATGCTTGCCCCCAAATCACACAATGCAGTCATAGTCATAGAATCACCGAGAGTAACTGGTATCACAAAGCTTCCAGGGTCTTTCTTCTTCTTAGGCAATCCATTCCTGACGCATTCAGAGTTCTCAGCCGTCAAATTAACCTATGCAAAATCACTCATGCGCCTCTTCCTGAAAGAATATCCTTGAGAAACTTGGCATATGTAGGCATTTTAGATATAGCCTCTGCAAAAGGAATGTTAATCTCCACTTTCTTGAATATGTCAAGAAATCTCTGAAAATATCTAGAATCATCCCTCTTTCTCGTCCTCAAAGGGTATGGAACTGCCTTGGAAACAGTAGTAGTGTCAATACGTAACTCATCCTTGTCTATCACTGCCTCCTCATCCGTCGCGCCCTTTGATTGGGGGATCACAACATTAGTATCATCATAAAAAATCTCATGCTCTTTAGCCTTAGAAGCATCGGCTCTAGCATGAGTTGGATATGGCGGATCTTTCAGTGCAATCCCGCTTCGAGTAGTGATTGCACTGATTTGAAGAGGATTAGCTTCCGTGTTAGATGGAAATGAACCTGGAGCTCTAGATGAGAGCTGAGTAGCAATCTGACCCACCTGTACCTCAAGAGAACGAAGAGAAGTCTTCGTAGCCTGTAAATCCGCAGATACAGCAGTAACCTGCGTGGACATGTTGTCCACATTGGTGGTCATAGTGTTCATATTGTTGATCAGTTGTGTCAATGCCTTCGTCAGTTCAGAGATATCTGGACTCGGTGATACAGTAGCTGCTGGTGGAGCCTGTGAAACTGGTAGCCTATGCTGGAACCCCGGTGCATAAGTCGCTCCAGACTGATCCCCATATCTAAAGCCTGGATGATCCCTCGTGCCTGGTCTGTAATTCCCTTGATTCCAGTTCGGCCTCTGTCCTTGTGCCCCCACGTAGTTCACATCCTCACCTGCTATCTGTGTTAAAGCTGTCTCATAATCTGGCTCCTCTACACTTGCCACTGTCTTCTTGTCCTGATAAACATGCTTGGCCAAATCAGACACCATCTTGCTGATCCCATTCTTCCACTCATTATCTTTCGGTTCTGGCAATGCTGATAATCTCCTGGAATCATAAAACTGTGTATCTTGCTTGGCAAGCTGCTTCATAAGTGCATAGGCTCCTTCTTTATCTACAGAGTATAGAAAATTTCCCCAGCTTATCTGTTAACTAGCTCCTGATTGTGGCGTTCTAAGCCATGGTAAAAGACTTGCAGAATCTCGTAATCTCCGAAGTCATGATTTGGGCACTTCCTAATCAAGTGCATATAACGATCCCATGCATCTACCACAGTCTCATCATCACGTTGGCGGAAGCCCAGAATGTCACCCTGTAACTCAATTACCCGCTGAACTAGGTAAAACTTTGCCATGAATTCATCCACACATTGAGCCCATGTAGTGATTGAATCCGGAGCTCTCGACTCAAGCCACTTCTCAGCTGCACCTTTCAGACAATAAGGTAAGAGAATGAGATTCAACGCCTCTGGAGTCACATTCTTGTACTTAACAGTCTTTATATATGCGTTGAACTTCCCAATAAAATCATTGGGGTCTTCATCTTTGTTCCCATAAAACTGGAACTGGTTGGTCACCGTCTGAATCGTAGCTGGCTTGAGATCAAAATGTTCAGCCTGTATGTCTGGCCCTACAATTGTCGGATTGTGTCCATACGTGGACGCCTGGAATTTCTCCACAATAGCCTGCCCACACTTGTTGTACGGTGTCTGGTCGTTGCGATCATTCAACTGTTTCGACAACTCTTCTACCCGCTGGTTGAGCTGCGCGTTGGTCAATTGATCACCCATAATGCTCGGTTTCTATCTTCTCCTCTGATATCTGAATAACTGCTATGGTTCTTCAAGTGGGGGGCACAAGTTCTCTAGGGATCTTGGGCACACACTGATAACTTGAAAAGCATAATCAAATACAAGTGAGAAAACAAAATAGCTAATTAAACAAAAATAAAAGAGATATCCTAAATCAATTTCTAACTAAACTAATAAACCGTTAAAGTTCCCCGGCAACGGCGCCAAAAACTTGACGCGAATTCTTAGCGCGCTTAAATGCAAGTATACGGTCAAGTAGTATTAGGAGTATTTTTAAGACTCCGACTATCGAACCCAAGGGAATTTACGATTATTAGCTAACTATAGATTAATTCTAAGATATCTATGTAACCGGTAAAAAGGTGTTTGATTTTGCAAGTTCGTCGCCCACAAACAAGCGACTTAAAATAAATGACTACTAACTAATTGTTTTTGTATGATTTTCACTTTAGCGAAATTACTTGTGATGGAATACGATTAATAAAGACGAACTAGGCAATTGATGGTCCCTAGGGTTTCTAACAATTTCCGGATTATGCTTGAAACAGTCTATGCACGTTCTAGTTACACCGGGTAATACTCATCTTGATCTTCTCTCAATCTCACATGAATTTGTGCAATCAATAGCCTTCGGGTCCTCTCGGTCCATCTCCGTCTACCGTTACACTCTAGTTGATTTGCTAGGCTCGTTCACCGGGTCCCGTCGGCCCACCGCTTTCACTAAGTTCTAGCAATACCAACCGAAACTACCCTCACACGGTCAATCAAGTTCCTATCTCCTCTCGGTCTCAAGAAACTACAAGATTACCTATGCTATTCTTTAACACGTATCAAAAATATCACTTTCATGCAACCATCTCAACAAATAATATTCTACAGGTGATCAAGCTAAGAACATTACGAATGAAGTACAAGAATAGATAGGATAACTAGAACATTCATCGATTTAAGTCAAAGCATGCAACAAGTCGTCAATCCGGAAAATCATTCACAAACCCTAGTTTTCCATCAATCACCTAGCTTAAAAGAGTTTAGCTAGAGATAATAGTGTTCAACACATTCAAAATAACAAGAGTCATGAAGAATAGATGAAGAAAATATGATCAAATGCTAAAATCTTCAATGTTGATGATCTTCCTTGCTTCAAGCTTTGTCTCCCTTCTTCTCTAGCTCCCAAAGACTCCAAAGATGCGTGAATACTCCCACAAGATCGTCCCTCTATGTTAGAATAGGTCTAGAGTCTTCAAACTTTCAAAAAATAGCAAAACAGCCCCAAAAATCCGCGCTGGCCCTCTCTGTTCGTGCGAACAAACGACTGTTCATGCGAACAGTGTTTTCCTCCTTGTTCGTGCGAACAGCAAAGCTGTTCCTACTTTTCAGCAGTTGATTTTCTTCACTTTTGGCCCTCCAAAATTCTTCTAAGTACTTTTGTTCGTGCGAACAAAGATGTGTTCGCACGAACACTTCTGGAATCTTCACTTCTTTTCTTCATTCTTCCTCAATCGTCTCCATCCCCGAGCATATCCTTGAGCTTTCCTCTTGTTCCGAAGTTCGTTCCCGCTAAAATAGTCGCTCCAAGCTCCCGGTTCCTGAAATACACAACACGAACACATACCGGAAGATCACAAGCGATAAACAATGCATAAATTATATGAACAACGCCCGGATTACGAAATAAAGCTCAAAAACTCAAGTATGCTCAAAACAACTAGGATTTGGTTAATTTCTCACACAAATTCACCGAAACGCTCGCAAAACGGTAGTGAATCCTAAAGAATATAACTCTTAATGCGGAGTTATCACATCCATATCCAGTTTAATCCTTTTGGTGTGTGAACCTGTAGGTTTCTATTAAGTTGGCAGTAACAATTACAAACATTGAGTGATATCTAGCAACACATCAATGATACCCAACTAATTGAAATAGTCAATAATCCGAAAAACCTTGTGCCCAATTTTACCGTGTTGTATTGTACCTTTGTCTCCATATACGGATTGGACGCGAGACATAAGTGTAACACTCCTATATCTAATCCATAGCTTCTCGATCCTGGGAATCGGCTTATGTCTACAGATAACATCGATATCTCATATTGATTTATCTGATTCTGGCCAGACATTCCATAAGTACTACCCCTCGAGTGGCCGTGGATATTTTTCTCCCATTTTGTGGTAGGGACAAATCCTATCTACGTCACTACCATCTCTCAGCGTTCTTCCTATCATTCCGATTACCGCCTTTATAGCTACCCATTTATGGTGTAATATTTGACGAGAACAAAACATGATATTTCACAACTAGAGTATCTAGTGATTTCAAGTCTAAGGACTACAACACAATTGTCACTACGAGAAGCACTTGTGACATTCACATAATATGTAGCCTCCTTTTGGTCGGTCAATCCAGTAAGTCATTACTCCTAATGCATATCCATGTGTTAGAATTGATAGCTCCATATCAATCTATCCACATACTAGTCCATAGTGATCGTCCTATTAATCAATATACATGACTAGGAATATTCAAGATAAACAAAAAATTTAATCCAATGACTTTATTATATTAAATATCCCCACAAATAATAAATGAATATTCTAGCCAAAAATAACGTTCATACTAAAGTAACATTGCCTCTAGGGAATCTACTCCAACACTTGTGCCTACCATAACACTATTCGGCAGCTGGACATTGTTGAGGTTATGACTTTGTTTTCTTTTCACGGGGTTGATGGGGCCGATTGGGAAGAGAGATCCGTGTTGCCCCAGTGGATGGTTCCAAAGAGGTTTGTACTTCCATGTGCCAAGTGGATTTGTGAGCTTCTAGAGAACTGGGTCTTAGGTATTACACCTCAGCCTATGTTCTGGTTTAAGTTGTGCACCATGGCCTAACGTTTGTGGAGTGTCCAACGTATTGATATTCCTCGCTTCATTTACAAATACATTATGGAGAGGAAATCATACGAAAATAGGAAAGCTCCCAGCCACACCTACCTTCTCCTCAAGTTAGCGTTAGATGCTGGTGTTAAGGTGAATGAGGGGGGGGAAGGATTTGAAAGAGAGTATGGCCCAAAAGTGGGAGAAGATTCCTGACCCCCAGGAAGTCCCAAAATCCAAGAGTGCCCCAAAGAAGAAGGGAGAGGCTAGTAGGTCGGGCTCCAATGTGGAGGCCCAACTTGAGACAATGACTCAGCTCGTACTCCAGCAGAGGGATCCGGCAAACCGAGACAAAACTACGTCTTAGGGATAGTTCCAATACGTCAGGAATGTTGGAGATATGCCCTAGTGGCAATCGATTTATCGTGACATTTATATGGACTTACTATTCATTATCTTATCAATTTGAAGATATGTTAACATGAATGAAGTCCTTAGAATATAAATGATATATTATTTAATATCCCTATTCCATTATTTTTATTAATAGGACAATCACTATAGACTAGTACGTGGGTAGATTGATATGGAGATATCAAGTCTAACACATGGGTATGCATCTGGAGTAATGGCATACTGGATTGACCCACAACAAGAAAGCAACATATAAATTTTGTTAATTTCACAAGTGCTTCTCGTAGTAACAATTGTGTTGTAATACTTAGACTTGGAGTCACTAGATACTTTAGTTGTGAAATATCATATTTTGATATTATCAAACGTTACACCGTAACTGGGCAACTATCAAGATAGTAATCGGGCATGACAGGAGGTAAGCAGAGAGATGATAGTGATGTATAGAGGATTTTTCCCTCCTACATAATGGGAGTAAATATCCATGACCAGTTAAGGGGTAGTGCTTATGGAATGTCTGGCCAGACTCATATAAATCAATATGAGATATTAAAGTTACATGTATAGATCAGCCTATTCCCAGGATCGAGAAACTATGGATTGGATATAGGAGTGTGATAATTATGTCTCTTGTCCAATGCGAATACGGAGACACGGTAACATTGGGCACATGGTTTGTCGAATCACTGACTATTTCAGTTAGTTGGGTGGCATAGATGTGTTGTAGACACCGCTCTATGTTTGTAATTCTTACTACCAACTAAGTAGAAACCTATGGGGTCACACACCTTATGGATTAAACTGGATTTTGATATTAATTAGTTTGACTAATAAATTAAAATGATCAAAACTCAACCACAAGCAAAGTTAATAGGACTAATTTGCAAGGTGGACTAATCCGTGTATGGACAGGATTAGTATTGGACAACTATGTAGTTAATAAGGAGTTATTAAATATATAAAGGTAGTCATAGCTTATTATTTCACACCAGAGTCAATATTGTGAGAAATAACAAAGCAATGAGAGCGAGACTAGTAGGGCCCAACCCTACTCGTTCGCCCCTCACTGACGTCTGCCACCAGGTGGTGTGGCCATGTGCCTCGTTCTGCGTGATCTCTTTCTGCCTCTTTCTTCGCGTAGCTATCACTAAAATGTGAAGTGGATTTCAACTTAAATCCTTGGTTTGGATACTCGTAGAGATGTGGACATCATTCTGCGTTGTGATCATTCAGTCAAACAAGGTACACAATTGTTTATCCTATATCACGTTATGAATGCTTCCCTGCGATCCGTGGAGGGCTTTGAACAGGAATTTATTTATTTTTATTCTGCTGCGTTACGTGCATCAATACCCAACATTGGTATCAGGGCCACAAGTCGTAACGCATAACGTGATTTATGTGTTACGGTTCTATCATTTTTTACATTGTACCGTTAGTTTTAGCGAAAAAACGGATGTTGGCATAATAATGCAAATTGAATATGATTCAATAGAGAATGAAAAAATTTTACATATCGTGTAAAATTTGGCGAATTTCGTTCTCATATGATGTGATATTTGGGGTATTGAAAAGCTAGGGTTTGTCACAGTTGGGGAAAAATGGGGTTTTCTCTACAATGTCTCCCTCTCTCTCGATTTACCTCCCTCTATTTTTTTCCAAGGAGAAAGAAAGATAAACAGCAACAGCAGCAGTTGCCGTAGACGAAGAAGACGTCGGACTCCATTTTTTTTTCGGCGAGGAACTTCGGCCAAACCCAACCGGAGCCACCCGCCTCATGTGGTTTGTTCCGTTTGCCTGTTTGGAGTCCAAGGAGCCCCTTAGCAACCTCAACCGAATCGAAGAACGCCGGTAAAATCGCCGACAAACATCACTGCCGACCCACTCGACGGCAAACTCAAACCGCCTCGTTTCTCAACGGTTTTCATAAATTTTTGGCGTGGGTAAACTCTAAATCATCCAATATTACATTTTAGTTAATCAAAATTGTAACTTGAAGCTCCAATCCAAGTTTAGATTGATCAATTTGATAGTTCATGTAAGGGGGTGAAGGGTCTTTTACATAAACTAGGTATAAGGGTAAAATTGTTGTTTCAGAAACTTTGGGGGTGTAGGTGTAGTTTATATAATATGTATTGTGAGTAGGGAGGGGGGTACTGACTGTATTTTAGTATAACTTAGGGGGAGATGCATGTTGTTTACATAAACGATACATTTTACGTAAATAAATAATAATAAAAAAAATGGATTATGTTATAAATTCAAGTGAGAAAATAGAAAGAGGGTGTAGGGAGGAATATCTAGAGTGTCTTATTCTCCGCCAAACCACCCTTTATATAGGGTGTGGGAGTCAATCTGTATCAATCAAATATGGTAATACAATATGTTATGAATATTCACAATATCAATAATATATTTCATAACACTCCCCCTTGAGTATTCACTAACGCTAACATGATGCCTCGTTAAAACCTTGCTGAGCAAAACCCGTTGGGACAAAAACCCTGATTAAAGAAAAAGGGTGTATCTTATGAGCGGGAGCTTGGCTCGATCTTGAACTCATCCATGGCTGCATGTCTCGTTAAAAACTTGCTTGGATAACCCTGTGGGATAAAAACCTCAGCTAAGGAAAAAGCGTATACCACCTTGTAATTTAATTTCCCCCTCTTTGCATCATCTTGATGTCACAGTTGATACCTAACAAGTGAACCTGTGGGCAATACACAATGTGGAGCATAATATGATGCTACATGATCATTTGAAACGTAATAAAAACTATCACTATGACATATTATATACTCATGACATTTGTTATACTAAATAATATGCATATGCACCTAATCTACTCGCGGGTATGTATCTTTGTTTTTCTTTTGCAATGAAGTATTTCTAATGGGAAATAGCCTCCATGATTTCACATATACTGATTCGTACGATCATTTTTGTGTAACAGTTACTTTCATATCACACATTTTAATAGAGAATTTATGAGCATGAGCATATTTCTCTTTCAATAGTCACACGCATTCAACCATTAGGGTGCGGAAAATTGAATTTATTGTTCTATATGAACATGGATGCTAGAGGCATCTAAACTAATACAAAGTACTTCACATATATGCTCGATGCATTCTTAACTGCAGAGCTCGTGTATATTTGTAAACACGAGTCTTGAATTTGATTTTGGCCAATATAGTCAACACATTTTCACTTATAGTGGTGTAAGGATATCATATGATTTCAAGCGCTTTTCAAAGTGAATATCATTAATGATCACATATAGACTCAAATGTAGGTAGCTCTTCTTCTACATGAGTTGTTGCCTCTTCAAGGGCATTGGTTTAATCATTTGTTGGTGATTCTCTCGTGTTCTCAATTTCTGTAAAATTGGAACTAACAAGATGATGATTCTTATAGAGGATATTTGTAGTTGCCTAAGCAACCTTTACATGCTTCATAAATCTCATAATTAATAAGAACGTTTGGATCAAGTTTGAATAAGACATTAAAATTCATGTCTTGTAATGGGGTATCTTCTCCCCCTCATGACATGAACCATATGATCAATGTAAAAAAAATTATGTTTTCGGCACATTTAGATACTCGAGCCAAAAAATCTAGGCGAGAATATATCTCCTTCGGTGATAGAATCAGTCATAATTCAAACTTGTAGTTCTCAAGAACTCTAAAATACTATCATCTTTGGGATAATAGTTTCACTTATGAGAATACACTAATCACATGCTCCTCTTTTAAAGGGGTTCAAATGATATATATAATGAGCATAGAGCATGTAGATGTATAAAAAAACTCATATAAAAATTCATCTGAATGGATAATATTGTATCTTGAAGACTATTTGAAGTCCTAAACCAAATATTCAAGAAATCAATCACATTTAGTGATGCCAACGGTGATGAACTCAATCTTAAAATGTCGACGAGTTCATGTAAAAAACCATTGGTCTCTTCTAGAGACGATATGTCTTCTAGTTGCTCGATATAAGATATGCACATTTTTCAAATGTGATATTAACAACATCCAAGCCAATTTAGGGGCTGGCTAATAAATATTGGATGTTCTATGAGATTTGGTATGGAATTACAACACATAAACTAGGCGTCGGTTGGGCGATGGAATGCATCAAGCCAATTTTATGACAAAATTCTCTACGTTGGGTAGGCGATGTATTGCATCAAGTATTTTTTATGAAGAATTTGTCAATGGAGAAAGTCGTTTATTTGAATTATACAAAACCACTTGGCATGTCCATAAATTCAAGTATAAAACTTAAATAGTTTTATTACTTTGAATCTCAATATTCAAGGGGCTAATTTGTATTTCTTGAAACACACGGTGCTAAAAAGCTACCGTTTGTGAGCCTTAAAAGGTCTCATGTACATCCTTGAATAGAGTTTTTTTTTTAATTGTATAAATTCAAGTTTGACAAATGAGGTTACCTCTTTTAGGGTATCTTCTCATAAACTCAAATATTTTATAACTTTGAGTATGAAATATGGTGTCAATAAGCACCACAGTGGATTATGAATTTTCTTCTATTTTTTTTATTTCGTGCCACGAAAAAATTAAGGCTTCATTACAATCAAGAAAAAAAAAAGCAAGCTGTAGAGACAAAATAAATAGAAGAAGCTAACCTTGATACTAATGAACCAAATATTTTGTAGGATTTCTCTCAAAGAACTACTTTAAGAATCCTGAAATGGGAAATTATGAATCTCTAATCTAATTGTGTTGCGCCAAGAAAATAGCGTGGCAAGTTCATTGTTAGTCCTGGAATTGCCTAGGAGTTGGGAGGATCATGGATCACTCAACCAAAAATTTGCGTAGATGTCAGCAAAAGCGTATCAGTGTATGACAAGTACGCAATTATGACCACTTAAGGGGTGACTTATTTGCAACCTTTTTTTTCTCCCCTATTTTTATGTAGTCTTTACTACAAAGGGTGTTATAAGGGATCAATATGTAATCCTCATGGTACCCAGACCATACATCAATCGCAATTAAATCTGTGACTGTGCGGGTAGTTTCAACTATATAATTTATAGGATTCACTTCAGGGGATGACTCGCTATTTACTTTAAGGGATTGAGTCGAACATAAAATCAATTATCCACTCCTTATATCCAATGCCTTTTTTTTTACAAACTCGAACAAATAGGAGTGCGATATTATACGTATTTTTTTTCTCCATAACTGCAGGTTATGGGTAAAATGGCATATGCAATTACAATTTTTTTGATGTTCATATCCATCAATGATAAACTGACGAGGAGTTTTCTTTCCTATAGAAGTAGTATAAAAGTAGAAATAGATGATGAGAAGAATAAGAATTGAATCTTCTAATTCGAATAAGTGATTCTCACTCTAGGGAGAAACATATCAAAAATACAATAACTCTTAGTTATAGTTAGTCATTATGTGCTCTAAAATCCCATGTATAATAAAATGATTTAACTAAGTGTATAAATAGCATAGGAGCATTTTATGACAACAGGGTTAAACCTCCCATGGAGGTTCCTCTTTTTCCCGCAATTAGATCATCTATGTCAAACAAATCAATATAATTTAAGACTATGTTAAAAAAATGATAAAGAAACTCCATCACGAATAATCTGCGGTGCTAGACTTGTGCCTTGGCACATTCTTTCTCTACGCAGATACATAAGAAAAATACAATCATGGAGCTTAACAATCTGAACAACCAAGTTTTTTTTCCACCTCAAAATGGTAATGAGTTTAATGCGAACTCCAGCGACTCTTTCTTATTTTTTATAGAGTAAAGTTAAATTTTGAGGTATGTATATTGCTGCAGATTAGGCAACCATTTCGCTTGTATTGTGCAAGTTCGATTGTATGGATTTAAATCCCATGAACATTTTTATTTTTCGAACATAACGCAATACCAATATAATCTTTTTAATCGGTAATAAGCGATAAAATCCGCGCCTTTTATTAATCCACGTTGTTTCTTTATTTGGGAAAACGCCTCGAGGTCCCGAGTTACTCTAGCGACATTCTTTGCAAATGAGAAAAAAGATAGTAAAGTTACAAAATAAAATGAAATAAAATAGAACAAGTCGTAAATCTCAGTCACGAGTTTGAAACGCTAGTGACAATATATTACAAGATTTTATTTTCATAAACCGTTTTGTAGAGAATGAATTAAAATACAACGCACTTCTTTCAGCAAGATTATTCATTAAGAAACTCCCTAAAACTTAGCGGCACTGTCACTAGTTTAAAACTCTAGTGACTCTTTTTTTTCACATAAGAAGATTGAATACATAACATCAAGAAACTCGCTATAGCTATAGCTTAGCGATATTGTCACGAGTTTGAAACTCTGGTGATTTCTTTTTTATTCTTATTCTTTTTCTGTCACTTATTTTTCACGAGTTCGAAACTTTAGTAGTATCATTCTCTACTATATATTTTTCATGTACAATAGGTAAGAGCAAAGCTCTGCAAGTGCTGATAATTTAAGATGTTGCGGGCAGTTCCATAAAATTTTATTGACCATTTTATAAATACTATGTTTTCGAGTGGCACGTGTGCGAGTGTTGGCAACACGTGAGCACTATATACCACAAGAGGAGTTTTTAAATACTATGTTCGGTCATAATAAAGAGTGCACGCAAGACTCTAAAAAAAGACCATATTTCTCCAATAGAATAATAAGAATGGGGAACAATAGTTGCTTGTGACGAATTCAAGACGACTCTAGTGACATTTTTTTTAGGCGCTTAGAAGTTATAATATATTAAACGCGCATTATATTTATATTTTTTTCATTTTTGACTGAGCAGCCGCTCATAGCTGGAGAGTAGTGATAGCCGCCGTTTGACCTGGGTTCGAACCCGCTGCACTGCAACTATTTTTTTCTAGTCTGCGCAGCAGTCTTTTTTTCTCTCTGTTTTATTTATTTCTTAGCTACAGAAACTGCGAACAGTAAAAAATATAAAATAATATTAAAAATTGGTTAACACCAGTCAGTCTTGCACAGCGGCTGCCAAACAACCTGGGTTCGAATCCGGCTTGTAACTAGCAGCGGATAAGCTTTTTCTTTTTCTTTATCGCGTAGATACTTTTAGTAAAACATAAGGAAACTGTTATGAATAATTTCCAGACAAAATGGTTATTCACGTTGACCTTAGGCGTGCGCTACTGACGGATCCGTGTTCGATTCTGTCCAGCAACACAGCAGATTATTATTACTATTATTATTATTACTATTATTATTATTATTATTATTATTATTATTATTATTATTATTATTATTATTATTATCATTATTATTATTATTATTATTATTATTATTATTATTATTATTATTATTATATTTTCGATTAAGCACAAAGCAGCCTAATGAACGGGTACATCGTAATAAATAGCTAAAATTGGAAAAAGCCACTCCGGTTTGTCTTCCCAAATAGATAAAGTCTGCGTGCCTTGCCCATGTTTTGCCACGTGGTCTGCTGCATGATTAACTGCGCGTAGCACCGATCCACTTCATCCAGATCTCAAGAGAATTCTTGTATTCTCTCAATTCCTTCCCCTGCGTTTGAAAAATACAACCATTTTTCTCCATTGATAGCTCTGGAAATGTCTCTCGCCACCGTAGTTGAATCGCCTTCTAACACCAATCGCCGGAAGCCTCTCGATCTTGCCATTTCCAGAGCGAAATACGCTGCCCTCAATTCAGCTTCCTTTGCCGTTTCACATCTTCTAAGCTCTCGTGAGCCGGCAATCACAACTTTTCCCCTGTCATCTTCTACATATACTGCTTTCTTAGCACATATTCGCTGCAGTATTAACTAGACTGTTTTTGTTTTATTTTTGGAACTAACCAAAACAAAACAGTGATGGGCTGTTTGGAATATTTGTTCCACATATTCAATACCCAAAAGAGAGGGCTGCTATTAACTTTGTAGCCGAACCTTTGTAGGAGCAACTATTTGTTTTCTTCTTCTGTATGGAAACATGATTTTTTCCTCTGGGTTCAATATGAACTCTGGCTATTTTTTTTCATAACCCCATCAGCAGTAAGCTATATAAAATTTGTATATTTGCATTCACTTGATTTGAATCAAGTATGAATCATATGAGAACAAGTTTAATCAAAACAAAAATTATATTTTTCGCTTAATTATTCTTTCTCAAAGAAACATAATCATAAGTAATTTATTCATACATGTGATTCACAGGCAGTGGATATATGAGCAACATAATTTTCTCCGGTAAATTTTCCTCGTCCGGTAGAGCAAACGTGCTGATAATGTGTTATAAACTCAAGTGAGAAAAGAGAAAGAGGATGTAGGGAGGAATATCTAGAGTGTCTTATTCTCCACCAAACCACCCTTTATATAGGGTGTGGGGATCAATCAGTATCAACCAAATATGATAATACAATATGTTATGACTATTCACAATATTAATAATATATTTCAAAACAGATTCAAAATATTTCCTAAAATTATTAGTTTTCGTCCTCGTTCCAGAAACGTAACTCGGGTATTGATATAGTGTATGGAATGTTTATTTAAAAATTAAACTATAAATATTTTCTTAAAACTAAACGAATCTAGTGTTTAATCTGTTAACCATCAGATCGGTTTGTTTAAATACTTGTAAAAATAATATTGCTAGTTTATAAACATCGTTACATCGTACTGAGTATTTAGAAATAATTTTCTTAGAAATTCAGTACTCTTAAATATCGTATAATCTTTATAGTTTCAGTAACTGTTTATTCCACTAAATTGTTATAAATATATAAGATATCTTGTGAAACGAGAATTGAGAGACAAGAAATAAAAAGAAAGATAAGATGTAGGGAGAATGGTGTAATGAGATGTGTATTGTTCTCCAACCCTAAGCCTCATTATATAGGCATTAGGGCGGACTAATGGACCAATGACAATATACAAATGGACTTACAATATGTGGTGGATATTCAACAATAACCCAGCCCATATTTCATAACACTCCCCCTTGAATATTCACCACTTAGGATGGCTCGTTAAAACCTTGTCATGAAAAACCCAGTGGGACAAAATCAATGACTAAGGAAAAAGAGTATATCTAGTGAATTTTATTAGCTCAATATCAGAGGTGACATTCTTCTGGAATGCAGCTGAATAGTCCTTATAGCCTCATTAAAACCTTGCTTGGAAAAATCTTGTGGGACAAAAAACCATAGCGAAGGAAAAAGAGTGCCGCATTTGAATTGTATCTCCCCCTCTTTCTAACACCTTTGTACATGACAAATAAATCAATTGCAATACAAAAATCTAACAATATTCGATTAACAATCAAACTAAGTACAATGCATATGCACCTATAACTACTCGCGAGTGTAGACTTTTGATTTTCTTCAGGCAAATAATATTCTCATGGGTACCAACCTCCATGAAACTTCACAAATTTGTGATTCGATCGTATAGTAACTAGTTACATCATATTATGTTGTACCTTAGTCCCCAAGACTAACACAACATTATCATTATCATCATTCTCACCACGAGATGATTATGTTTATGAGATTTCATCATGAATACCATCTCATGTGCTCATTTATGAGCCCCACACTTAAAGCGGACATGAAAGCAAACGTAATTCAAACGCTTAACAGCGGACATATATCCCACGCTTAGCGGATTTGTAATATCTACATGGATCCCACCCTTAGCAGCGACTCTGTAGCATTCGCACATATTGTAATTATGCTTCGGGTTATTAGTACTTTGAGTACTCTACGTTTTGCTCTACATATTTATGTAACTCGAGCAATAGTTTATGCGTGTGTTGAATTTGTTTTGGCCATTGCTTATCTAGTCAACACTTTTCCCTATAACCCAAATGATTTTTAAAGCGCTTAATATAATAATAATTTATTGTAGGATCATATGATTGTACTAAGGTACATTTATTTACTTCCAGAGCTTTATGCCTCTTCCAGAGCTATTTGGTTACCAATGTTGGTTTTGATCCATATTAATATAACATTCCAAGATTTTCCTCGCAATCTTGTGTTTCCATCTTGTATAGCAATATATCAATATCCCAAATTATTTTGGATGCTTTGATTTATGTTCCTCTTCTGGAGGATCAACATATGTACACAAGCAACCATTTTATGCTAAAAGTGTGTACCAAAACCGACACCCATTGGTCGAGAAGCTATCCATTTTGTTGAGATTTTGTATTAGTTCATACCCAATAGAGACAATGATATTTGGTTCACGTCATGCAATATGACCCATTCTCCCCCTCGTGACGTGAACATTGTGACAATTATTACAAAGATTCATTAATTATGCTTCTGGCATAATTTTGTGTCATATGTACTTGTCTAGAAAAACAAGCACCCATATGAAAACTTCACAACTTCTGGCGTGAAATACTTTTGCACCCGCTAGCAATCTGAAAGATTTTTCTTATCTGTGCCACTATGTGGCTCGATATACAAATCTCTTCAGGAGATCATTGTTTTCCTCCTTTAGGATACACAAAGTAATACAAGAAAAATAATAAAGAAATAAGATATGAATAACTGAAAATAAAACTAGAATATCAAAACTTCTGGTTCGATGATTGTTGATTCTCTCTTCGGGGAGAATTCTTGATATTGTTTTATAACTCCTTGTTATAAACATCTTCATAATTTTCATAACTTCTGGTACGAAAATATGACTTTAACAGCACACACATATCTTATATCCAATTAAAACTCATGGACTAAGAGCATCTTATGGATGTTCAGTTTCGATCAAAATAGAGAAATAATGATAAAAATAAATAAATAAATAAATAAATAAATAAATAAATAAATAAATAAATAAATAAATAAATAAAAACTAAACTAAAAAAATGCAATTCATCCTCTTCAGGAGGCTTGATCAATTATTAAATTTATGGCTATCTCTTCAGTAGATATATCATAACTGCTTGTTATGAATTGTGTCATCTAATTTGTACTCCAGATACAATTTACATGGCTAGGTTAAAATAAATGATTATAACAAATCCTATTTCGGGGATTTGTTTTTCAACAATTATATAAGTGCTAAATAAAAATGTACTAACAATAAATCAGGGACATTAATAAAGTGAAATAAACGGAATCGAACCTCTTCGGGAGGTCTTAAAAATCTCTTCTGGAGATCTAGTAGTAACATGTTCTTACTTCATGTCAAAAAATGATTGTTGTAACTTCGGGTTACGATCAAAATTTCTTATCGTTCACAACTTCAGGTGTGAAACGCGATATTCGTAAACATATGAATTGTACAAATAAGATGAGGTTTCAAAGGTTAAGACCTTTGCAATATTCTAGATATCAGTATGAGGACAAACTAAAAATAGGTAGCCTAATACAAGATAAATAATTACCGTATTGAAACTATACGACCAAAGCATAAACTTGTACAACCTAGATCAGATGACTCGAGGTTCGACTTTGAATATTAAAACTTGTAGAACAAAAAATCAAGCAATGAATTAGAAAACAGTTAATTATGATTTACGTACTTTCTTTCATGCATAACCCAAATAATTAAAAAAATTAACAAGCATCAATTGACCAACATATGGTTTTCATTAGATCCTAGGTTCAACAGACTGAAATACAAGCACTTATACATTGCTTGTGCTGACTAATTTCTTGTATCTATAAACAAGTTGAACGTTACCCCATTAAAAAAGAATTCTCTTTGCACAGGAGTGAATAAAAATGTACTCTAATAAACAAACGAAAAAGAAACATTCATAAAACCCTAACGACCCTCCTTTCTTTTGTTTCCTTCTATAGCAAATCAGTTTGAATAGAGTGAAAATAAGACAAATAACTCAGATACTACAAAAATTACTTACTGATCATAGTAATTTTTTTCCGGTAGATCTCGCTTCCAACTATGTTGTTGACGGTAGAGTTATCGTGATGATAACATGTTGTGAAACGAGAATTGATAGACAAGAAATGAACAGAGAGACAAGATGTAGGGAGAATAGTGTGATGAGATTTTTATTATTCTCCAACCCTAAGCCTCCTTATATAGGCATTAGGGTGGGATAATGGACCAACAATATACAAATGGGCCTACTATATGTGATGGATATTCACCAATAACAAAACCCATATTTCACAACAAGAATAACATTTTTTTACTCTTGTATTTCACTATTATTACATGTTTCTTTTAATATAAAGAATTTCTAAGAAAAATCTCTTTTAGAAATATTAAATAAATTGAGAAGTTGTTTAGAAACAAAATGTCGTTTGTAATAAATGAATATATAAGTCTGCTTTCGTAAACGATAACTTTGTAACTTGTAAAGCATTATTAAAGAAATATAACTCCGAATAGTTTTGTAAAGGGGTGAGCGGGTCAATTTTAAATAAAGTAGGACTTTGGCTAGAGATAATAGCGTTATACTTGAATAGTTAGACTCGTGATTAATATAGAAATATAATTTGTAGGTGACGGTTTTGTAGACAGGGGCTATGTCTAATCGTAGTGCCTTGAACGTGCTATTTGCTATCGGATTGAGGTGAGTAAGCATGCCAAGTCTAGCGTGCTTAGCTTCTTTCGTGTCTAAATATAATTCTATATCTATCTCAAAATGTGTTTTATGACGTACATGATTTACATGAGACTGATTATTCTTTGAGATAGATGTTTTGAGAATGCCACACGAGAATAGTAATCCGTAAATAACGTAAGGTGGAAAGAATTGTGCGGGGATCGTTATATTATTGATAGATTGGTCGTGTTGGCTAGGGTCACTAGACCTGTATTATTTTAACCCCATCGCAACCTACCTGGTCGCTCCATGTACACACCTCTCTGGATGGGAGGAGTCTTGGTAGGGGAGGGGGCACGTAAGATCTTGGTAGCTGAGTGAAAGTAGATCTTTCCTGTATGAACAAGTTAATAATAAGAGATAGATTGGGAATGATATTTTCCGTTTGAGATATATAGAAAGATTGAGATGCAAGATAAAAGGAAAGAGAATTTCATATGTGTCCAGTATTCATACTTTATTCTGCAGGGATATATTCAGTTATTGTCCATTCTACTTTATGATCGTTTTTGGAAAGATATGCTTTATCATCTGTTTACAAGCTTAGGTGTTTACTTACTCAGTATTTCATTGCTGACTTTATGAAACTGCGGTTCATGTTTTATTGCCACCGCAGGTCTAGACGAAGAAGGCATGCATAAGAGGGGGGACGCAGACTCATCTAGAATTATCAGTAATCTTAGTAACTCAGACTCTAGATAACTTCAATATTTTGTGTAATAATATTTTAAGACAATGTTTAAGACTGCTAGGATATGTAATATGTAATAATGGCAAGGTTTGTTCTCGATTTCCGCCATCTCATATTGATTAGCACCCTCCCAGGCTCACCGGTCTAGAACGGAAAGTTTGGGAAGCAAGGGGTGTTACATGAACAAGAATGATAGCATCAATTAAGCTCAAAACGCGTGAATCATGTTCACAATATACCAAACACGGCTCAACCCTAGCTACCTCAAGATATCATGATATAAAATGCTTAGCTAGGACACGACATGATCAAAATAACAACAAAGAAAGGTAAGAGAATAGAATCGAAATGATGTTTTTCAAGCTCCACAAACGCTCTTAAGCTCCAAAAACGAGGTATGAATGTTTCCAACCTCTCAAATTTGGCCTAGAGCTCTTAAATATGTTTCCGAAAGAGTTGAAATAAGTTTAGATAAATTACATGAAAGCCCCAAATAATTTTTCCTCATCTAGACTTCTCTTCGTGCGAAGACAGGGAGTCTTCGTGCGAAGACAGGGAGTCTTCGTGCGAAGAAATACCACCTTCGTACGAACTGTCTTCGTGGTTTGCGACAAAAGCTTGTTCTGCGATTAGTTAAACTTTCCTCAAAGTTTCTCTAAGTATAGCTATTCGTGCGAAGACCTTCATCCTCTTCGTGCGAAGAGTCTTGGCACTTTGAGACAACAAGTTATTCCACGAAGATAACATGGCCTTTCCGGAATTCTGGCTAAGTACTTGTCTCTGAGCGAAGACTCTAGTCTTCGTGCGAAGACCAACATGTTCTCCTTCATTTTGTCTTCTTTGTTGAGTTTCTTATTTCCGAAGTTCGTCTCGAGCTCCAGCATGTTCCTCAAGCTATATTTTCTTGTCAAAAAAAAGAAAATAAACTACAACCCGTGATCATATCACAATAAATGCATAAAAATAATAATAAAACGCCAGAATTCGACGATGATAGCACATAAACCCAATATCAACAATTAACTCACAACTTGACTCTAAACGACTCAAAATTCTTCATGAATAGCATACAAAACGGTAGAAAAGTAGGCACAAGATAACTCCAAAATCGGACTTATCATAAACTCCTATTGATTTTGTGAAATTGTGACTTGTCTAAACTAGGGTATATTTGTAGATACTGGGAATTAGTGTTGAAATTGGGATCCATATTGATTTGTTAGATTGAAATTATTTGTTGATTTTTGGAATAATTTGTGGTTTGCAGGGGATTTCGTGAGTTTTGATTTTTGATTGCAGAGCGAATATTGGCCTGTTTCTGACGTGCTTTTTGTTTGTGTGATCATTCTCTGGTTTGGTCATAATTGAGTTTGATTTGATTTTGCAGGCATACGCTACCCGAAGAATAAGTGGTTATTCAAGTTCATTAGGGTATATGTACTAAGTAAATTAGTCAAATTGCCTCAACTTGGAACAACTATCTATATTTATTATAAACTCCAGTTCTGAGTGAGTTTGTTTGGTCTTATTGTATATTATGTTCCTTGAAACTGTGTTATTGAAGTTTGACATGGGATTCTGATTAAGTTTAACTTGTAAGGAAAATAGTTACTTCCCAGCTATTGTTCCACTAAGCAACCACAGTCCCAAAGGATTCCAGAAAATGTTAAACTATGCTTGTACGATATAACATTAAGAAACTAAGTGTTTTTTTTTTTTTTTTTTTTGTTAAATAGGTTCATGACGGTGTTCTTGAAGATGTAGCATAGCATATGAGGCATAGATATTTGTTTTGGTTCAGTCGATGATGACAAGTATATGCATATGTTGGATATTCGAACTCCAACAGTCAGCAAGCTGATCTAGTCAGCTGTTGCCCATCAAAGTGTGATACTTCTCCAAAATCCTAAAGTGCAGTGGTTCATTTCAATGTTCTGGTAGAGGCACTCACACCATTTTATACACACTAATGTAGTTATGGACACATACCTAAGTTATGGTTTAATGCAAAACTGCATATTTTCTCTCCATTGATGGTGTTGCCATGTTAGGCTGCACTATAAGTTAGTAGAACAAGTATGTATTTCACGGAGCCAACTACTACCTCTGTTTCGCCTGTTTCAGCCTACTTCACTTTTTGTCACTATTCACTGGGTTACTTTCATCCGGTGATTTGATTAACAAAACGATACAAAAATTTGGTAATCTTTGCATGGTGTTATAGAGGAAAGTTTAATCTAAAATACCATGAAAAAATTGTTAAAAAATTACTTGATTTTGGTACCCAAATCACAAAGTCAAAGTGATTCAGTTACGGGTTAAAAAGTCAAACGCAGACGAAACGGAGGTAGTATGATGCAGCCATCTCATCTGTAATTTATAGAGTGTATGTTCTTGTAGGCGAATGTCATTTATAAGTCCAAGTTGGACTGTGCAGTCTGAATATTTGATATGCTTGATAGTTTGGATGCATCAACATACGGTATGTTCGTGCATACGCATTTATGGAATTGGCTGATACTTTTTTTGTTGATTTTTTTTTTCTTCACGATTGATTCTATCTTTCAGGCATATATAAAGACACTATGGTCCTGGTCAATACAATTCCCTTTGTTACATTTATTTTGTGGCCAGCCTTCTTTTTCATAGTTTATTAATATTTCCTTGATGATGGCAGAAAAACCAGTGGTCATTATCATAAATGTAAAACCATCTGCTTGCCGCGGTAAGTTAATCTACCTTTGAGGTTATTTTGGTTCTTAAGTTGTCTAATTCAATCTAAAGCTAATATAGAGCAATCTTTTAAAGTTTTGATCACCTCATAATACTTTATAGTTGGAGGATATGAAAGTAAGTTGAGGATGAATTGTCCACTTGATTGTGAAAACACAATTTTGGCTTTAATCTGAATACATAACAACTAATTGATTGTTCACCACAAGAATCCAAGAATAACATGTCGATGTTTGTCTAGTAGTTATATTCTTTTAGTTACAAAATGGATTTTAAATCGACAAGAATAAGACATGTAAATTACTATTGCATTTTTTAATACCCAGTCGCTAAGAGAGTATTTCTAAATTGATGTTTCTATTTAGTTTACTGCTCCATTATCTAACTTTGAGAATTTTCAATAATGAATCAACCATCATTTTTTGAAAAATGAACATGATAAAGAAGACTATACTCACTGGGAAGAAAACCCCGAATTTGGTGATATGGAATTTTAGTCAATTTGAGTTTCCTTATATCCATTCGTCTCTTGTACTTGCCCACTTGCATCTTGTGTTATGATTTAAGATGTCAAATCATGATTAATCTCTCTATTAGAATTTACTAAAGGATGATGAAATGGCCTTTATCATGTGTGACCGACATACTGTATTATCAAACAGTGACAACACTCTTTACTTTCTGTACCTTCCTGGGTACATATTCAATCTGTGCTACATCCTGTGAAGTACCAACCATGACTCTTTCCAATCTCTATGTCAACCTTACATATCCTTCTACTGCTGCAAATGGATTTGTACCCTAGGCCAAGAGCATATAACTATAATCCACTCCGCACATATTTATCTCATGTTGCTGGTACCTTTGCCTGAATGGTTATAATATGGAGTCGGAGCTGACGCGATTTCTAAACTTGTATGCGCATGTTCATAGTCAAGTAATATAGGGGTGGTATTTCAACTCCGAGTTATCGATCCCGCGAGGATAGACTTGATATTATTTAGCTAAGTTATTAATTAGGAGTACAGTAATTGGGAGGAAGAACCGTGATTTGAATAACTTAAAGTGAAATAACAACTAGACTAACATTTTTGTATTTTCTAATTTAATAAACAAGTATGAAGAAACCAGGTGATTTCGGGTGTCTTCATGGCCTGCCTAAAAAACAGTAGGATCCGGGAAGCTTTGTGATAGAAGCTAACTTAGGAGGAGTTTATATTGGGGAAGCCCTGTGTGACTTGGGGGCTAGTGTTAACTTGATGCCACTATTAATTTTTCAGAAGAAGGGCGTGGAAGCTCGCTCTACCTGGAAAAATCAAGAGTTTGCAGACAAGTCTTCAAAGAAGCCTATGGAGTGGTGGAGGATGTACTTGTGAATGTAGGGAATACAATAATCCCTGCTGATTTTGTTATGCTAGAGATGCATGTGGGAGATGTTCTGATCATTTTTGGTAGCCCTTAATGGCCACCGGTCAGACATTCATTGATGTAGAAAATGAGGAATTGATCATGAGGATCAATGACGCGTGGGAGACCTTCCGGATTTCAAAGACAACACCCCAGCAGTCTAAGGGGAAAAAGTCACAGAAGCCAGTGGTGGTGCAGTCAGTGCATGGGATTTCGGAGGTGGTTAGAGATGATCCACCAGAGCAAAAAGTCGAAGTTCACAAAGCTGTTCAGAGGATCCAGCAGAGAAAGCTGGAAGAGAAGGCACGCGGTGCTAAGCCACCTTTCTAGGTGGAAAAGGTATGTGGGTCGGGCCGTTGACCTTAAATTACAAGCGTTGATTGGGAGGCAACCCAATGTAGGAGTAGGATCTAGTTGTTTTTGTTATTTTTATATCCATATAGATTTCTGAGGGGTGAGGGAGAGCGGTGTTTTTCCCTATCAGTGTGCAGGACACAGGTACCGAAGAACGCTCCGAGAACGAGGAGTAATTATCCATTTTGAAGATTCAAATCAGCAAGCTTGTTCCACAAATATCTCATATGAGCGCTTCGGACTCCGGATGTGCGAGCTGCGGGTCACAAGCCAAGGAATTTGACAACCAAAGTTCTCGACAGTTAATGGATTCCATCGGTTTCAACAAAAACGGAGGCCATACAAAGAAATGGGGAAAATGACACGAATCTCCAGGGTCATTCATGCCAATGGTCTAGGGAATTAGTGAGAATGTCCATACTTAGAAAAATGGTGAATTATTGTTCGTGCGAATAGAGGAGGGGCTCCTGTCCACTCGTGCAAAAGCATTCACATGAATGCAATATCCATATGCCTGAAAAATGGTGAATTCTTCAAACGGCTGAAGAACCATTGTTAGCCTCTTATTCGGATTGAACACCACCATCTTCATCCTCTTCATCTCAATTTCTCTCATGAACAACGAGAAAAGTTTCTCAAAAATTGCCCGTTTTTGTTGATTCTTCAGAGGTTTTGTTCCACTCAACGCCCTCTCCACTGTTGACTCTTGTTTTGTGTGGGAGGCTCTCAATCAAATGTGGGGGGGGGGAGGTTTAAGACGAAGAACCTTTAAGAATAAATTCTTAGATTGTTTAATTTGAGAGGGAATTGGCCAAAGACGAAGAAGGGAGGTTCAACGGGGACACCGAGGAGCACAAGTCAGTGGATTCACTTCAAATTTCTAAAGATTTCAAAAAATCAGTCTACCGATTCGGTCCTTCTTGACCGATTTTCACAAAACCGACCCCGTAAGAATGGTACTACGGGACCGCATGTACCTCTAATCTCTCTTTTTCATTTATGCATAGGAACTTTTTAGGGTTCATATTGCTGCACTATAAACTGTGAAAGTGTGTCTCGGGAAGGCCCCGAATAGTCTACAGGGATGGCGCGTTAGCTTGCCAATCAAGTCGATAGGTTCTTTGCTGCTTTAGTTCCCTTTAGCCCTCACTATACACTCTCTGCTTTAAAATATCTACTTTTGGTGCTAAGAGAAGACGAAGTCTAGTCACTGATGACAACCCCATATTCAACCCAGAGGAGGAGGTTGTGATGAGTGATAAAACTGAGATGTCCGACGAGGATTTGGGAGACGGTACTATTAACCACGTTAGGTTCCTGATTCTCGGGTTCATCCTGAATTGGAGATGTTGTTGTCCCCCAATCCTGATACGAGGAAGGGGAGGGCTAAGTTGATTTAGGAGGGTTCCCCCGATGTTATCGGTAGTACAAAATACTCCAGCTTTAGGTTCGGGAGCTATGATGCTCACCGAGTCTTTTTCTCGGATCAGTTCCTGCAGAGGGATGGGACCCCTGAAAAGCACTTCCCAAAAAGCAAAAAGATGCCCGACCAGATTTAGAAAATATTTAGATGCATTTAAGATTTTCAAGGGCAAGTCTATATGTGATCTCGCGAGAGAGATTATTCTGAATGCTCGTAGAATGCGGGGGAGAGTGATGATTTGAGGAAAGTTTACTGTCGAAGGACCTTTTAGTCATCACCCCAGATGCTTTTAGGTCCACTGTGAATTTTAAACCATTGGAAGGCTCTTGTTGTAAGGTTTTGATGCAGGATGCACAGCGTAAATGCAATTAAAATTTCTTGATCAATCCCTCCACGAATCGCAGGTTAAGTTATCATAACATGATAAAGGAGATATTGCGTACCTTCTAAGTTTGTGTGATCACAATGAAAAAAAATAGTGTCCTCGTCTCTACCGGTTTCCACACCTTAGGATTGGGAACTGGATCTTCTGCTTTCCTTGTGCTAGCAACGTAGAAGAAGGGATCAAGGAATCATTCAAAACGAGACAACGTGGCCGAAGGGGTTGGCCGAGCTCCTTGTTCTGTCGGGTATGGGGGTCCATCCACATCTTTGGCTTCTCTCCTTGCTCTGTTGTTTCACTCAATGACAACTCGTGTGAAATAATAGAGCTAGGAGTCCCCTTTTGTAGTCAATAACTTTATTGACTACAGATTGCTCCAATAATAATCCTGTCCACACAAAGATTAGTCTACTTCCCAACATAATCCAAGTAAATTTACACGTGGTTGCATTTTGATCCTTAATTAATATAATAGTTAATTAGTCCAACTAATTAACATCCTGACGTTAATTCTTAGCGCGCTTAAACGCAAGTATACAGTCAAATAGTATTAGGAATATCTTTAAGACTCCGAGTATCGAACCCAATGGAATTTACGATTATTGGCTAACTAGAGATTAATTCTAAGATATCTATGTAACCGGTAAAAAGGTGTTTGATTTTGCAAGTTCGTCGCCCACAAACAAGCGACTTAAAATAAATGACTACTAACTAATTGTTTTTGTATGATTTTCACTTTAACGAAATTACTTGTGATGGAATACGACTAATAAAGAAGAACTAGGCAATTGATGGTCCCTAGGGTTGCAAACAATTTCCAGATTATGCTTGAAACACTCTATGCACGTTCTAGTTACACCGGGTAATACTCATCATGATCTTCTCTTGATCTCACATGAATTTGTAAAATCAATAGCCTTCGGGTCCTCTCGGTCCACCTTCGTCTACCGTTACACTCTAGTTGATTTGCTAGGCTCGTTCACCAGGTCCCGTCGGCCCACCGCTTTCACTAAGTTCTAGCAATACCAACCGAAACTACCCTCACACGGTCAATCAAGTTCCTATCTCCTCTCGGTCTCAAGAAACTACAAGATTACCTATGCTATTCTTTAACACGTATCAAAAAGCTCCCTTTCATGCAACCATCTCAACAAATAATATTCTACGGGTGGTCAAGCCAAGAACATTAAGAATGAAGTACAAGAATAGATAGGATAACTAGAACATTCATCGATTTAAGTCAAAGCATGCAACAAGTCGCCAATCCGGAAAATCATTCACAAACCCTATTTTTCCATCAATCACCTAGCTTAAAAGAGTTTAGCTAGATATAATAGTGTTCAACACATTCAAAATAACAAGAGTCATGAAGAATAGATGAAGAAAAGATTATCAAATGCTAAAATCTTCAATGTTGATGATCTTCCTTGCTTCAAGCTTTGTCTCCCTTCTTCTCTAGCTCCCAAAGACTCCAAAGATGCGTGAATACTCCCACAAGATCGTCCCTCTATGTTAGAATAGGTCTGGAGTCTTCAAACTTTCAAAAAATAGCAAAACAGCCCCAAAAATCCGCGCTGGCCCTCTCTGTTCGTGCGAACAAACGACTGTTCATGCGAACAGTGTTTTCCTCCTTGTTCGTGCGAACAGTAAAGTTGTTCCTACTTTTCAGCAGTTGATTTTTCTTCACTTTTGGCCCTCCAAAATTCTTCTAAGTACTTTTTTTCGTGCGAACAAAGATGTGTTCGCACGAAAACTTCTGGAATCTTCACTTCTTTGCTTCTTTTCTTCATTCTTCCTCAATCGTCTCCATTCCCGAGCATATCCTTGAGCTATCCTCTTGTTCCGAAGTTCGTTCCCGCTCCAAAATAGTCTCTCCAAGCTCCCGGTTCCTGAAATACACAACAGGAACACATATCAGAAGATCACAAGCGATAAACAATGCATAAATTATACGAACAACGCCCGGATTACGAAATAAAGCTCAAAAACTCAAGTATGCTCAAAACAACTAGGATTTGGTCAATTTCTCACACAAATGCACCAAAACGCTCGCAAAACGTAGTGAATCCTAAAGAATAAAACTCCTAATGCGGAGTTATCAAACACCCCCACACTCACCTATTGCGCGACCTGAGCAATCCAATCAAAATCAAACCACAATCCAACCAGACCTCCTCCAATGAAACATCATCCCCACAAGTGATATGAGCCGTGATTTGCATACTTACTAGAAACACCGTTGCATACACATCTCAACTAGCCGACTCAATAACGACACATGACTCAACAATGCAACAATATGATGCAAATGCAACATTACGACTCGATCCTACATAAACACAACGATACGTAAACAAATAACTTTTTATCTTTTTGGTTGAGATCGGGCAATCTCCATTGGCTTAAATCGATCATCATGAAGCGATGAAAACTCTAGGAACAATGCATGAGTTGAAACTAACCTCGACAACGAGAATATCCCCTAGTTAGTATAGAAAGCCTAACTTTACTAAGTACAAGAATACGCCACCTCTTCGCGTGTGCCACGAAATAATAGACTACGCTAGGCAAAGCCACATCCAAGGTCCGAGCTCCTAATCCGCTAACGGTTTTCAAATGATGAGGCTTAGGGACATAAGGATAAGCTTGTCGTAATCAAGTCCTAAGCGTCACATTCTCACATCAAGTCCCACATCTCACACACCCTCAACACGATGATAGAAACCAAAACCCGAAGCTCACCACCTCCGGCCCTCAATTCCCTCAAAACCCGGTACACTAGCGATCTCCGTGGCCATCGTTGTCCGTCGTGCATGAAATGTGAACCGTCGTCGTCAAAGTTGCTCCACCACTCGTTCCAATTCAAATTCAACTCAAAACTTTATTTCATCTCTCCTTTTTCTTTTTCTCTCTTTTCTTTTTTTTTTGTCAATTTCTGTTTTTTTTTTTTTTTTCTGAATTTCTCTCTTTTTTCACAATATATAATACATATCTCTCACAATGCCAAAAATCATCACAAATACCCGAATGGTCTTCAAAAATAATCAATTATGCTAGGAGAAGGAAGCACGTAATCCGTTGAATGAATATCACATAAAAGTACCAGCTTCTCCTAACTCGATGAAATCCATATCAATTCCAAGCCGCAAAACCAATGAAGCACATGTGTGGGAGTGGAGTCGTCGCAAGCTCACACTCAATGTCCGGAGTCAAAATTCGACACCCCCACACTCGAATGTCACCACGTCCCCTCTCAAGTAGTCTCAAAGATGAATGTCTCGTGCCTAATCCAACCTATCCTCCTACACCAAGGTGATAGAAACCGGTACCTAGCACGATCCACCAATTAAGTTCACCCAACCCAATTTTGTGCGGATTAGACGCCACGCACTCACGGCTCTCCACAATAGTGTCCATGATGTAATGGAATGGAACACCGCCACACCGAAGTGTGCAAGCCTACTCACTCACCCTCGCATCCCCTCGTAAATAATCAATGAAGTGCAAGCGCACATGTAGAACTCAACGAGATATAGCATAAATCACTCCCTCATCGAACCCCCTCAACTACAACTCCCTCGTGACGCACTAAAATGGTGATTCTAAACAATCTGTGATGAAGGCCAAGAATCGTCACCCTAGGTCCGAAGGCTAGCAAAGATCCAAGGTTCAAATCGGGGCGTCTAATGGTCCTACAAGGTGAGTTCTAAAAGCAGTGAGTGCTCTAATACACGACCTCGCACAGCTGTTTCGTGTGCCACTACGAGGCGGGTTGGCGACTACCTAAGACTTACACATGGATGTTCGGCTTGTTTAGCTCACACCTAGCTCAGCTCTTGTAAGAAATTAGGCACACACTTTAATGTTGAAAATCACGTAAGTGTTGAATACAGGTAGGCACTCCCGTAAATAAAGTCTCTCTATACCTACTAGGGGGTACTCACGTCGTCACTCTCGCATATCATGCCCTACGCCTAAAATCCTCACACTTCGCGATTTATCAAATTTTAGCCTCTTTTGATTGCCCTTTTCAATTTTTGAATTTTTGATTTTTTTTTTCATATCATTCCTACTCTACATGCAAAGTCGACACGAATGAAACTACGTAACTGACTCGATAGGATAGGTAGCCTCAAATAAGAAAAACGTGCAATATAAAACACAAACGCATACATAAACACATATATACACAACTAACACATCACAATACGACATAATATCATAAAACACAACACAGACCACATAAATATACATAATACGACCTAACAAACTATATGCAGACAGGGTAATGCAGACATGAATTGGCTAGTCAAGACTAAAACTCCCCCCCCCTCCACACTAGAATGCATTGTTGTCCTCAACGAATTTAGAGGTCAAACCGAGGACTTCGCATTTGTAATGAGAGGGGCGGTGGATCTACTCGGACTCGAAACCCTGGTCCTTAGACTCCTCCTCTACTGAACCAGGCTCATCAAAATCACTCGACTCATACCACAACTATTCACTGTCAGGGCTAGGGTCTAGGGTCACATTGCTCGACTGAGCCAACTGAGCTACCCACTTCCGAAGAGTCTTAACGGAATCTCCCAATTTCTTCCGGCTGCTACGGTCATGAGAAAACTGCCTCTCATTCACCGCCTTAGACTCTAACATCATCTGGTGCATGCTTTGCAAAAGAGAGTCGGTGCTCAATGACTCTCCTTCCTTCTCCTTTCCCTTCTTAGACCTACACACCTTAGGGGGTTTCAGATATTTCAACCACTCGCGGTCGGATGGTTGCAAGATACCCAAATCACTAACCACTACCCCTGCCTGTATAGCCAATTTGGTCATCAAACAAGTGTGACCCGGGGCCATTTTGTTTCCCTCAGATTTGTGTGCCATGATGTTGAGCCAAATCATTCGAGGAATGTCAATCCTCTGCCCTAACCAAACGCGCATGGCCATACAACACAGACGGAATGAGAATATGGGGTTAGGCGTAATGCCCAAGACTTAATTCTCAAGCAACTCGCAAACCCACCTAGCACGTGGGAGTAGGGCTTTCTTAAGCACCATCCAACCCGTCAACTCGGCTTTCGACTTATCCCACGGATCTGCCCCCTCCCCCGAAAAACAAAATGCATTAACCATATGCATTACATCGGGTCTCCTAATCATGTCATGGTATGCACACTTGGTGTTGGGGTCCAAATCTCAAAATTTCAGGTCCTTGCTAATCGTCTCTTGTGTTAGACGCACCCAATTACCCCTACAATACACCAACCTATCATCCTTACTCTCTCCCTCATTCCCGAACCTCAGATTAACATAAATTTCTCGCGCAATTTGAGAGCTAGATGGTCCACACAACTCAAACCATTTGTCCAACCTCTCACGTTCATGAATCGCTATGAGCTCGGTAGGCATGAGTTTCAACTCATCTATGGGGTAGGGTTTCTCAGCCGCACCTTTTAGCTTGAGGTGTCGGTCGCGGAAAGACGCGTAGTGAGCATGAAAGCTAACAAACTGATAGGTACAGTAACTAGTCGGTGTCACATTGGCATTGCCTATCTTAAGCCTCTTGTCCGACCTACCCTTTCTCAAAAGAGGCCTAGGGGGCGTTGGGGTATTGAGTATTGGGTGTGGCGGAGATTCCGGCACCACATACTCGGGCTCTTCGTTAGGTATGATAGGGGGGTCCTCAACTACCATCTCGTCCACATTGGACGGCCCTACTCTCCTAACGGGTTGAAAGACGGGGTCGTCGAAAGTAGCGGCTTTTCGTTTAGACATGACCAACAAGCAATGCAATTCAACAACGGTAAAGAAAGTACAAATAAAGACAAGGATTAGGAGTACCTACGTGCCCAGAGCTGTTCTTACGGGCACGAAATTGCAGAAAGTTCCGGCTAGAAAGACCGATTTGGTCGCCGTCACTTCTTCCTTCTTCACCAAGAGCTGAATTGGCTTCTTTTATCTTCAATTGAACTTTCCCCGACGAACCCTAGGTGGGTTTTGTCCCAAATTGAATCTCCTTCTTCCCCAATTCCCTACAACACCAAGAGGTGGTGTTGAAGGATCCTTGATTGCGCAGGAAACTCACCCAGTTGCCGCCGGTTTGGTGGTGGGTTGGTGGTGGGTTGAATGAAATCCGTCGGGGAGAGAGAGGAGGTGGGGATTTGGTCGCCGAAGAGAGATATAGAGAGACCGTCGGAGGAGTGAGAACGGACTAAGGGGTGACGGAGAACCCAAAAACTCGCCGGATTCTTTCAAGGGGACGAGAGGTTCGACGGGTTGAGGTTTAGAGGAGAAGGGTTTGAGGTTTGTGATTGAAATAGGAAGAAGACTCCTCTGTTTTTCCCGATGATTGTATAAAATTCACCCCAAAATTCCTTAAATTCCCCTTGATAACCCGTCCTTCCTTCTTTGAATTTCTGTTCGTGCGAACAGAGGGTGTGTTCGTACGAATAGAGTGTTGAAGGGTGCTCGCACGAACAACACCCCTGTTCGTACAATTTAACAGCGGCTTTTTGGCAGATTCTGTTCGTGCGAACAAGAATCTGCTCGTGCGAACAGGTCTGACTTCAGTTTCATTTTTTTTTTCGCTTCCTTTGCTTGATCATCGAGGTTCCTTAGCTTTGTATTCCATATTCCCCCATGTTCTCTTGATCCTCGCTCAAATTCCGCCTCGTTTTTACGTCCGGACTCCGATGTGCGCCTTTCAACATGAGTATACGCACATCAAGAAGGGGAGTCCGAATCGCGTATCCCCCTGTAATCCAGTGAAGCCTCAATTCAAATGTCAAATTCTAGCTCTCTCACCCCTCACATAACAAAATATTACTAAAACACACACAACAGTATTTAAAACACACTCTCTATACTAAGGCAGAAAATACGTTGGGTTGCCTCCCAACAAGCTCTTGTAATTTACAATCGACGGCCCGAGTCAGTTACCTCATAAAGATCACGGCTCGTCAAACTATATAGCATCCACTTTGGCCGGTGTTGGCTCTGATTCCAAGTACGGCTTAACTCTGCTTCCATTGACGCGGAAGCATTCCTTCGTATGAGGATCCTCTAATTCAACCTCACCCCAAGGATAGATTTGGTAGATCCGGAACGGCCCGGACCATCTAGAACGAAGCTTTCCAGGAAAGAGCTGCATGCGAGAATTTAACAACAAAAATTTCTGTCCCACACAAAGTTCTTTCGGTTTGAGACGAATGTCGTGCCATCTCTTTGTCTTCTCCTTGTATATCCTGGAACTATCATAAGCCTGTAATCTCCATTCCTCAAGTTCAAGCAGCTTCATATTCCGTGCTTGCCCTGCCAACTCGGGATCCATGTTCAACCGCTTGATAGCCCAGTATACTTTGTGCTCTAACTCCACATGGAGATGGCATGCCTTACCGAAGACGAGCTGAAATGGTGACATGTTCAATGGCGTCTTCCATGCGGTACGGTATGCCCACAATCCATCATCCAGTTTCACAGCCCAATCCTTGCGCCCGGCATTGACGGTTTTCTACAAAATCCCCTTGATCTCCTTGTTAGAAATTTCAGCTTGCCCATTGGTTTGGGGGTGATAAGGTAGGGAAAACTTATGGATAGTCACCCCATACGACTTCAAAACTCTGGAAAAAACTCGGTTTATGAAATGTGACCCTTCATCGCTCACCATTGCCCTTGGTGTGCCAAATCGAGTAAAGATGTGCTTCTTCAGGAACTTCTCTACCGTCGCTGCATCATTCTTGGGACATGCAATTGCTTCTACCCACTTTGTCACGTAATCCACCGCAAGCAAGATGTACAGATTCCCATATGAAGGTGGAAACGGTCCCATGAAGTCTATGCCCCAAACATCGAAAGGCTCCACCTCAAGCTATTCAGACATTGGCATCTCATCTCGCTTGGAGATGTTACCTTTTCTCTGGCAGCTATCACACCCTGCAACCCAGTCATGACAATCTTTAAAAATCGTTGGCCAAAAGAAACCAGATTGTAGTACCTTCATGGCGGTGCGCGGACCGCTAAAATGACCTCCGCTAGGTGCTGCATGACACTGCTTGATCACGTCATAAATATCATGGGTAGGAACACACTTCCTAATGATGTTATCGGCGCCCATATTGAATATATATGGATCCTCCCTAAAGTATTGCTTCACCACATACAAGAACCGCTTCTTTTGCTGCACTGTCCATTCCTCAGGAATCTTCCCATTTGTCAGATAATTGGCAATCGCCCAATACCATGGCTCAGTATCCCCCAAAGACATCAAGCTTTCATCAGGGAAGTTCTCTTGACTAGGCACCTTCTCTTCCACTCCATTCTCGAGTCTTGAGAGGTGGTCCGCTACCACATTCTCAACACCCTTCTTGTCACGGATCTCTACATCGAATTCTTTCATTAAAAGGACCCACCGCAACAACCTCGGCTTGGCATCGTTTTTATCAAGCAGTTATTTCAGCGCCGAATGATCTGTAAAAACAATCACTTTCGATCCCACAAGATAAGGCCAAAATTTATCCAACGCAAAAATCACAGCCAATTGCTCCTTCTCAATAGTGCCGTAGTTTAGTTGAGCCTCATTAAGAACTCTACTAGCATAGTAAATAACGTGGCATACCTTTACCTTACGCTGTCCCAACACTACTCCAATGGCGAAATCACTGGCATCGCACATGAGCTCAAATGGCAAACTCCAATCCGGAGTTGTAATGATCGGGGCTGAGGTGATCTGTTCCTTCAAAAAGTCGAAGTCTTTCTTGCACGCTTCATCAAACACAAATGGGAAATACTTCCCAATCAACACACACATAGGCTTGTAAATCTTTGAAAATTCTTTGATAAACCTGTGATAGAAACCTGCATGTCCCAAGAAGCTTCTGACCCCCTTCACTGAAGTCGGATAAAGGAGTTGCTTGATCGTCTCTACCTTTTCTTGATCAACCTCCAAACATCTGCGTGAAATCTTGTGGCCAAGAACTATCCCCTCAGTGACCATGAAGTGGCATTTCTCCCAATTCAGCACAATATTAGTGTCTTCACAACGAACCAAGACACGGCCGAGATGATGTAGACAATCCTCAAAACATTCACCAAATAAGGAGAAATTATCCATGAAGACCTCTAAATGCTTCTCAATCATGTCTGAGAAGATAGCCATCATACACCGCTGAAAGGTATCCGGTGCATTACATAGTCCAAATGGCATGCGGCGGAACACAAATGTGCCATAGGGACATGTAAAAGTAGTCTTCTCCTGGTCGTCTGGAGCAATGGCGATCTGATTATAACCTGAGTAACCATCCAGAAAGCAATAGTACTCGTGGTGAGCTAAACGATCAAGCATTTGATCAATAAACGGCAACGGAAAGTGATCCTTTAGCGTGGCTTCATTCAGCTTCCTGTAATCCATGCACACACGCCAACCAGTAAATGTCCGTTGAGCAATCTGCTCATGCTTTTCGTTCTCTACCACATTCATCCCTCCTTTCTTAGGAACACATTGGACTGGGCTAGTCCAAGTGCTGTCTGAGATCAGGAAAATAATGCCAGCTTCTAGCCACTTCATGACCTCTTTTCGCACCACATATTTCATGTGCGGATTCAATCTCCGCTGTTCCTGATCACTGGCTTCTTGCCTTCTTCCACCCGGATCATGTGATGGCAATACACGGGGCTTATCCCTTAATATCTGCAATAGTCCATCCAATTGATGCTCTATGCTTCCTTAGCACATCCAAAAGCTGCTCCTCCTGTGCCTGAGATAAAACAGAGGAAACAATTATGGGTAACGTGTTATCAATACCAAGAAAAGCATACCTGAGATGGCTAGGCAATGGCTTCAACTCAAGCACGTGTGGTGACTTGAGTGAAGGAAGAAGAGCTAACTTTTTCTCCCCTTGCTCATATAAGTCCAGCTTGGTCCAGCTGCTCATGTGGAACACATCCATGGGAGGACTCTGATCTTCATCCTTGTACATGCCATCAATTTCCTCCCACATCAATTCAGCTTCCTCATCTCCCATGTCATCATCAAAAACCTCTATACTGAAGCAATCTTCATAATTATAACATGAAGGCATCTTCATTGCCTTGAACACATCAAAGACTACTTTTTCATCATTAATCTGCATAGATAGCTTTCCACTCTTCACATAAATAATGGCCTCCCCTGTAGCTAGGAAGCGTCTGCCAAGAATTAGAGGTACTTCGCCAACCTCTATGTCTAGGATGACAAAATCAGCAGGAAATTTGAGAGTACCAACTTTGACCAAGATGTCTTCAATTACCGCATATGCTCTACGAATCGATCTATCAGCCATCTGCAAGGTAACTCGGGTGGGACGAGACTCCCCCATACCTAGTTTTTTGAATACGGACAAGGGCTTCAAATTGATGCTTGCCCCCAAATCACACAATGCAGTCATAGTCATAGAATCACCGAGAGTAACTGGTATCACAAAGCTTCTAGGGTCTTTCTTCTTCTTAGGCAATCCATTCCTGACGCATTCAGAGGTCTCAGCCGTCAAATTAACCTGTGCAAAATCACTCATGCGCCTCTTCCTGAAAGAATATCCTTGAGAAACTTGGCATATGTAGGCATTTTAGATATAGCCTCTGCAAAATGAATGTTAATCTCCACTTTCTTGAATATGTCAAGAAATCTCTGAAAATCTCTAGAATCATCCCTCTTTCTCGTCCTCAAAGGGTATGGAACTGCCTTGGAAACAGTAGTAGTGTCAATACGTAACTCATCCTTGTCTATCACTGCGTCCTCATTCGTCGCGCCCTTTGATTGGGGGATCACAACATTAGTATCATCATAAAAAATCTCATGCTCTTTAGCCTTAGAAGCATCGGCTCTAGCATGAGTTGGATATGGCGGATCTTTCAGTGCAATCCCGCTTCGAGTAGTGATTGCACTGATTTGAAGAGGATTAGCTTCCGTGTTAGATGGAAATGAACCTGGAGCTCTAGATGAGAGCTGAGTAGCAATCTGACCCACCTGTACCTCAAGAGAACGAAGAGAAGTCTTCGTAGCCTGTAAATCCGCAGATACAGCAGTAACCTGCGTGGACATGTTGTCCACATTGGTGGTCATATTGTTCATATTGTTGATCAGTTGTGTCAATGCCTTCGTCAGTTCAGAGATATCTGGACTCGGTGATACAGTAGCTGCTGGTGGAGCCTGTGAAACTGGTAGCCTATGCTGGAACCCCGGTGCATAAGTCGCTCCAGACTGATCCCCATATCTAAAGCCTGGATGATCCCTCGTGCCTGGTCTGTAATTCCCTTGATTCCAGTTCGGCCGCTGTCCTTGTGCCCCCACGTAGTTCACATCCTCACCTGCTATCTGTGTTAAAGCTGTCTCATAATCTGGCTCCTCTACACTTGCCACTGTCTTCTTGTCCTGATAAACATGCTTGGCCAAATCAGACACCATCTTGCTGATCCCATTCTTCCACTCATTATCTTTCGGTTCTGGCAATGCTGATAATCTCCTGGAATCATAAAACTGTGTATCTTGCTTGGCAAGCTGCTTCATAAGTGCATAGGCTCCTTCTTTATCTATAGAGTATAGAAAATTTCACCAGCTTATCTGTTAACTAGCTCCTGATTGTGGCGTTCTAAGCCGTGGTAAAAGACTTTCAGAATCTCGTAATCTCCGAAGTCATGATTTGGGCACTTCCTAATCAAGTGCATATAACGATCCCATGCATCTACCACAGTCTCATCATCACGTTGGCGGAAGCCCAGAATGTCACCCTGTAACTCAATTACCCGCTGAACTAGGTAAAACTTTGCCCTGAATTCATCCACACATTGAGCCCATGTAGTGATTGAATCCGGAGCTCTCAACTCAAGCCACTTCTCAGCTGCACCTTTCAGACAATAAGGTAAGAGAATGAGCTTCAACGCCTCTGGAGTCACATTCTTGTACTTAACAGTCTTTATATATGCGTTGAACTTCCCAATAAAATCATTGGGGTCTTCATCCTTGTTCCCATAAAACTGGAACTGGTTGGTCACCGTCTGAATCGTAGCTGGCTTGAGATCAAAATGTTCAGCCTGTATGTCTGGCCCTACAATTGTCGGATTGTGTCCATACGTGGACGCCTGGAATTTCTCCACAATAGCCTGACCACACTTGTTGTACGGTGTCGTTGCGATCATTCAACTGTTTCGACAACTCTTCTACCCGCTGGTTGAGCTGCGCGTTGGTCAATTGATCACCCATAATGCTCGGTTTCTATCTTCTCCTCTGATATCTGAATAACTGCTATGGGTCTTCAAGTGGGGGCACAAGTTCTCTAGGGATCTTGGGCACACACTGATAACTTGAAAAGCATAATCAAATACAAGTGAGAAAAAAAAATAGCTAATTAAACAAAAATAGAAGAGATATCCTAAATCAATTTCTAACTAAACTAATAAACCGTTAAAGTTCCCCGGCAACGGCGCCAAAAACTTGACGCGAATTCTTAGCGCGCTTAAATGCAAGTATACGGTCAAGTAGTATTAGGAGTATTTTTAAGACTCCGACTATCGAACCCAAGGTAATTTACGATTATTAGCTAACTATAGATTAATTCTAAGATATCTATGTAACCGGTAAAAAGGTGTTTGATTTTGCAAGTTCGTCGCCCACAAACAAGCGACTTAAAATAAATGACTACTAACTAATTGTTTTTGTATGATTTTCACTTTAGCGAAATTACTTGTGATGGAATACGATTAATAAAGAAGAACTAGGCAATTGATGGTCCCTAGGGTTTCTAACAATTTCCAGATTATGCTTGAAACAGTCTATGCACGTTCTAGTTACACCGGGTAATACTCATCATGATCTTCTCTCAATCTCACATGAATTTGTGCAATCAATAGCCTTCGGGTCCTCTCGGTCCATCTCCGTCTACCGTTACACTCTAGTTGATTTACTAGGCTCGTTCACCGGGTCCCGTCGACCCACCGCTTTCACTAAGTTCTAGCAATACCAACCGAAACTACCCTCACACGGTCAATCAAGTTCCTATCTCCTCTCGGTCTCAAGAAACTACAAGATTACCTATGCTATTCTTTAACACGTATCAAAAATATCACTTTCATGCAACCATCTCAACAAATAATATTCTACAGGTGATCAAGCTAAGAACATTACGAATGAAGTACAAGAATAGATAGGATAACTAGAACATTCATCGATTTAAGTCAAAGCATGCAACAAGTCGTCAATCCGGAAAATCATTCACAAACCCTAGTTTTCCATCAATCACCTAGCTTAAAAGAGTTTAGCTAGAGATAATAGTGTTCAACACATTCAAAATAACAAGAGTCATGAAGAATAGATGAAGAAAATATGATCAAATGCTAAAATCTTCAATGTTGATGATCTTCCTTGCTTCAATCTTTGTCTCCCTTCTTCTCTAGCTCCCAAAGACTCCAAAGATGCGTGAATACTCCCACAAGATCGTCCCTCTATGTTAGAATAGGTCTGGAGTCTTCAAACTTTCAAAAAATAGCAAAACAGCCCCAAAAATCCGCGCTGGCCCTCTCTGATCGTGCGAACAAACGACTGTTCATGCGAACAGTGTTTTCCTCCTTGTTCGTGCGAACAGCAAAGCTGTTCCTACTTTTCAACAGTTGATTTTTCTTCACTTTTGGCCCTCCAAAATTCTTCTAAGTACTTTTGTTCGTGCGAACAAAGATGTGTTCGCACGAACACTTCTGGAATCTTCACTTCTTTTCTTCATTCTTCCTCAATCGTCTCCATCCCCGAGCATATCCTTGAGCTATCCTCTTGTTCCGAAGTTCGTTCCCGCTAAAATAGTCGCTCCAAGCTCCCGGTTCCTGAAATACACAACACGAACACATACCGGAAGATCACAAGCGATAAACAATGCATAAATTATACGAACAACGCCCGAATTACGAAATAAAGCTCAAAAACTCAAGTATGCTCAAAACAACTAGGATTTGGTTAATTTCTCACACAAATTCACCAAAACGCTCGCAAAACGGTAGTGAATCCTAAAGAATATAACTCTTAATGCGGAGTTATCACATCCATATCCAGTTTAATCCTTTTGGTGTGTGAACCTGTAGGTTTCTATTAAGTTGGCAGTAACAATTACAAACATTGAGTGATATCTAGCAACACATCAATGATACCCAACTAATTGAAATAGTCAATAATCCGAAAAACCTTGTGCCCAATTTTACCGTGTTGTATTGTACCTTTGTCTCCATATACGGATTGGACACGAGACATAAGTGTAACACTCCTATATCTAATCCATAGCTTCTCGATCCTGGGAATCGGCTTATGTCTACAGATAACATCGATATCTCATATTGATTTATCTGATTCTGGCCAGACATTCCATAAGTACTACCCCTCGAGTGGCCGTGGATATTTTTCTCCCATTTTGTGGTAGGGACAAATCCTATCTACGTCACTACCATCTCTCATCGTTCTTCCTATCATTCCGATTACCGCCTTTATAGCTACCCATTTATGGTGTAATATTTGACGAGAACAAAACATGATATTTCACAACTAGAGTATCTAGTGATTTCAAGTCTAAGGACTACAACACAATTGTCACTACGAGAAGCACTTGTGACATTCACATAATATGTAGCCTCCTTTTGGTCGGTCAATCCAGTAAGCCATTACTCCTAATGCATATCCATGTGTTAGAATTGATAGCTCCATATCAATCTATCCACATACTAGTCCATAGTGATCGTCCTATTAATCAATATACATGACTAGGAATATTCAAGATAAACAAAAAATTTAATCCAATGACTTTATTATATTAAATATCCCCATAAATAATAAATGAATATTCTAGCCAAAAATAATGTTCATACTAAAGTAACATTGCCTCTAGGGAATCTACTCCAACACTTGTGCCTACCATAACACTATTCGGCGGCTGGACATTGTTGAGGTTATGACTTTGTTTTCTTTTCACGGGGTTGATGGGGCCGGTTGGGAAGAGAGATCCGTGTTGCCCCAGTGGATGGTTCCAAAGAGGTTTGTACTTCCATGTGCCAAGTGGATTTGTGAGCTTCTAGAGAACTGGGTCTTAGGTATTACACCTCAGCCTATGTTCTGGTTTAAGTTGTGCACCATGGCCTAACGTTTGTGGAGTGTCCAACGTATTGATATTCCTCGCTTAATTTACAAATACATTATGGAGAGGAAATCATACGAAAATAGGAAAGCTCCCAGCCACACCTACCTTCTCCTCAAGTTAGCGTTAGATGCTGGAGTTAAGGTGAATGAGGGGGGAAGGATTTGAAAGAGAGTATGGCCCAAAAGTGGGAGAAGATTCCTGACCCCCAGGAAGTCCCAAAATCCAAGAGTGCCCCAAAGAAGAAGGGAGAGGCTAGTAGGTCGGGCTCCAATGTGGAGGCCCAACTTGAGACAATGACTTAGCTCGTACTCCAGCAGAGGGATCCGGCAAACCGAGACAAAACTACGTGTTAGGGATAGTTCCAATACGTCAGGAATGTTGGAGATATGCCCTAGTGGCAATCGATTTATCGTGACATTTATATGGACTTACTATTCATTATCTTATCAATTTGAAGATATGTTAACATGAATGAAGTCCTTAGAATATAAATGATATATTATTTAACATCACTAGTCCATTATTTTTATTAATAGGACAATCACTATAGACTAGTACGTGGTTAGATTGATATGGAGATATCAAGTCTAACACATGGGTATGCATCAGGAGTAATGGCATACTGGATTGACCCACAACAAGAAAGCAACATATAAATTTTGTTAATTTCACAAGTGCTTCTCGTAGTAACAATTGTGTTGTAATACTTAGACTTGGAGTCACTAGATACTTTAGTTGTGAAATATCATATTTTGATATTATCAAACGTTACACCGTAACTGGGTAACTATCAAGATAGTAATCGGGCATGACAGGAGGTAAGCAGAGAGATGGTAGTGATGTATAGAGGATTTTTCCCTCCTACATAATGGGAGTAAATATCCATGACCAGTTAAGGGGTAGTGCTTATGGAATGTCTGGCCAGACTCATATAAATCAATATGAGATATTAAAGTTACATGTATAGATCAGCCTATTCCTAGGATCGAGAAACTATGGATTGGATATAGGAGTGTGATAATTATGTCTCTTGTCCAATGCGAATACGGAGACACGGTAACATTGGGCACATGGTTTGTCGAATCACTGACTATTTCAGTTAGTTGGGTGGCATAGATGTGTTGTAGACACCGCTCTATGTTTGTAATTCTTACTACCAACTAAGTAGAAACCTATGGGGTCACACACCTTATGGATTAAACTGGATTTGGATATTAATTAGTTTGACTAATAAATTAAAATGATCAAAACGCAACCACAAGCAAAGTTAATAGGACTAATTTGCAAGGTGGACTAATCCGTGTATGGACAGGATTAGTATTGGACAACTATGTAGTTAATAAGGAGTTATTAAATATATAAAGGTAGTCATAGCTTATTATTTCACACAAGAGTCAATATTGTGAGAAATAACAAAGCAATGAGAGCGAGACTAGTAGGGCCCAACCCTACTCGTTCGCCCCTCACTGACGTCTGCCACCAGGTGGTGTGGCCATGTGCCTCGTTCTGCGTGATCTCTTTCTGCCTCTTTCTTCGCGTAGCTATCACTAAAATGTGAAGTGGATTTCAACTTAAATCCTTGGTTTGGATACTCGTAGAGATGTGGACATCATTCTGCGTTGTGATCATTCAGTCAAACAAGGTACACAATTGTTTATCCTATATCACGTTATGAATGCTTCCCTGCGATCCGTGGAGGGCTTTGAACAGGAATTTATTTATTGTTATTCCGCTGCGTTACGTGCATCAATACCCAACATTGGTATCAGGGCCACAAGTCGTAACGCATAACGTGATTTATGTGTTACGGTTCTATCATTTTTTACATTGTACCGTTAGTTTTAGCAAAAAAATGGATGTTGGCATAATAATGCAAATTGAATATGATTCAATAGAGAATGAGAAAATTTTACATATCGTGTAAAATTTGGCGAATTTCGTTCTCATATGATGTGATATTTGGGGTATTGAAAAGCTAGGGTTTGTCACAGTTGGGGAAAAATGGGGTTTTCTCTACAATTGGTAATATGCCCACAAGGGAAGGGAAAAGTTTTTGGAAACTACCCCCTACACAGTTTGACCGTGTTGACAACCCCTCCCCTTGGCGCGTGGGCTCGGGCTGACCGCCCCACAGGGTCGGCCAATGGTTGGTTCGCTCGGTAAGGGTTGGTCCGACGGGTCCTTGGGGTTCGGCCGATTGGATTGGCGCGACTCCTTGGACCGTTCTGACCCTAGAAAATACCAAGATCAATCAATTGACCAAGCGCGTTAGAATTGGATTTTAACTGTATTATGTGATTTATCACATGGTGGTTTGATATGGCCTAGGTTATGGATGTTTATTTTTGTGATTTGGTTTATTTTGGTTTATTGTAATTAATATAATTAATTACTTACGGCATGCGTGTTGTCCTCTCCCTCGCATGTGAGGTATATTATTTATAATATATTCTAGATAGTATTAGATAGATATATTATAGAAAATGCATGGAGAAGAAGATCCAAGATTAAAGAAACCATCAGAAGATGAAGACCCACAAGCTAGGACACGTGGACTAATGATAGAGGCACATGGAGATGAGCTTGTCACTTTAGGGCTTATAGATACTCTGATTGTCTTTGGAATATATTAGTCTTAGGAGCCATATCCATACCACATTTATTTATTTTGTTATGTATTTATTGTCTTGTTATTTATGTTGGTGTATGGTTGATGCATGTAAAACGTAACAAGATAACAATATACAAGTTGGATCTTTTATTTGGGATTGCCCCATCCAAATAAGTAGATCAGTTGATGGGATTAACAAAATAATTAAATAATGAAAAGGAAATCCCTTAAACGATAAATATTGTGTTTTGCCTTCTGTTACTTAACACCTGTCATGATCAGAGTCTATTAAATTCGGGCATGCCAAAGCAAGGCGATTTAATTCATCATGGTGTGACACAGCGGCACAAGAAAGTAATGTGTGATTTTTGAAGTAAGATGTTAAACGAAACTAGGTTGTTTCAATTGGATTGAAAAACTTAGAGGCAAGGCAGTTGGGATTATCTATGAGATAGAAAAAATAAGGTGTTATTTATCCAGTTGAACCAAGAGTTGCATATGATGTAATTGAAAGGAGTTCTTACCTAAAGCAAGCTTAAGAGCAGGTGAAATATGGATCTTGGCCCACTAGAAAATATATGATATTTTCCGCATTAATAGAGTGAGTTATTAATCCAAGAAAAATAGTATGTTTAATAATTTAAGTCCTTGTTAAATATAGTTCAAGCGTCACAAAATTTTGCATAATCCTTTTGTGTTGAACACCCATTGAATTAAACAAAAAAAATCGACTTTATCTCCTTCCACCAACTACCAAAACACACTAAAGCCTAAGGGAAGGAACATCAAAGAATGGTTCTTTGGATGTGACTTGCCTCGTGCTAGCTGCCATGAACTCTGAGCTTTGGAACCAAGATGAGAACATTGAGGTGTATGGTATGATCATACATTTAAGAAAGCTCTCTTTAAGAGCATGATAGACATGAAAGGTTTGAAGACTTTCTCCACTTTGCATTCTCCTGCTTTGCACTCGCCACGATCATGATGCAAAAAAGTTCGGGCTTGCCAAAGCAAGGCGACTTGATTCATCAAGATGTGACGCGACAACACAAGCTAGTAATGTGTGACTGATGAAGAAAGAGGTCAAACACAATTAAGTTTTTTCAATGGGATTGAAATCTGAGAGGCTGGGATTTATCTATGAGATAGATAAAGAATAATGAGTTCTTCGCCCAACAGGACCAAGAATTGCATTGGATGAAACTAGAAAAATTAAACCTTTGTTGAAAAGCAATTTACTCAATATGATTGAGAACTCCTGAAGGAAGCATTAATAAGGGCAAAGGCAAAACCATGTTGATGGTTGAAGGGGAAGAGGCAAATGGTTTGCTATGAAATCCAAGGGTATAAGCAATTTTGTTGCTAAAACGAAGTTACCTTAAAGCCCACAAAGGTGGAATAGTGGAAGAGAAACTGCCCAAAGTACATGGAAGGAAATAAGAAATGAATTATGAATTCCACTTAAGGTGTATTTTGTTATAGGAGTCAATGTGTCTATCTCATTATCATGAGTATATAATACTGGATGAGGATCTCACATTTATAGAAATGTGTACATTTATAGAAATGTGTGGGATCTAAAGAGATGTAGACCATTTTATAAGCAAGAGATACACCTGCACGTAGGGCAATGAAGCAAGGGTTGCTGAATTAGTCGTAGTAAATTATCTCTACCTTATGGAATTATCAATGAAATAGACAAATACGATTGTGTCCCTGCTTTGAGTAGGAATATCATCTTAGTTTCTTTTTTGGACGAGAAAGATGTTTCATCATAATAAGGGACAATGTTGTTCCATTTATGTTGGTTATATGAATTATTGTAATGCATCTTTTCTAATGGATAGTGTATCTTTTATTTAATTCCATTTATAACATTAATACCAAGAGGTCTACACATAATGATATGAACCTCACTTAACTTTGGAATTGTTGTTTAGGCCACATGAATGAGAAACACATTTCTAGATTTCACATGGATGGATTTCTGGACTCATTTTAGTTTGGATCATTAGAGACATGTAAGACTTGGTTATTGGGCAAGATGTGATCTTTTGGACTCATACATATTGGTGTATGTAAACAACTGAGCATAAGTGCTAGAGATGGTTCTTAGTTCTTCATTACATTTACTTATTCAGTAAATATGGATTTGGTTCTTATCAAGAACAAATTTGAATCCTTTGAAAAGTTCAAGAAATTAAAGAATGAAGTCGAGAACCAGCTTGGCAAAAGTATCAAGGCTCTACGATTAGATCGTAGGAGGAGAATACTTAAGTCGAGGGTTTGCCAAGCATAAAAAATAAGCGTGGGACATGATCCCAACTCGCTCCACCTAGAACGCCAACTTGCTATGGAATGTCTGAGAGGAGAGATCGAAACTTGTTGAACACGGTTAGGTCATGATGGGTCAAACAAAAGTTCCTGTTTACTTATGAGGTCATGCTCTAATTACAGCAATTTTCGCCCATAACCATATTTCATCAAAATCAGTGATGAAAACACGATGTGATATATGAACTAGGAGGCGTCCTAGTATGTTATTCATAAATATTTGGGACTATGAATTTTATGTAAAATGTTTATAGAGATAAACTTGGACCCAAGTCGGATAAATGTGTTTTGTGGGATATCCTGAGGAAACGAAAGGGTATTATTTCAACTATCGAGAACAAAGTGTTTGTTGCTCGAACCGCTGTGTTTCTAGAAATTAAATGTTTCTAAACGAAACTGGGAGGACAGTAGAACTTGAAGGAGTTAAAGAACCACAACAGAACATTGATCCTTTGATGGAACTTGAGCAAGATCACAAGATGTTGTGGAGCAACCTTTTCAAGTAACATAGGAATCTCGTAGGTCAGTTAGGATATCTCAAGGTGCTAGAGAAATATGAATTTCTCATAACATAGACCGGTATTGCTCATGTAGATGAGCCTACATCTTATGAAGTTGCCACAAGTGAGGCCATACTCTCAGAAATGGCTTGGAATCATACGATCTGAAATGGAATCCATGTATACCAAAAAAGTATGGATTTTGTTGGAACCACCTAAAAGGGTAAGACCCATATGGCACAAGAGGATTCTTAGGAAAGCTAAAATGGATGGTATTATGATTACTTTAAGGGACAATTGGTGGCTAAATGTTTCTGCGAGTTCTTAGTATAGACCATGACAACCGGTTGTGATGCTTAAATCCATTCGCATCATGCTTGCAATTGTAGCGTGCACAATTTGGTAGATGGATATACAAACCTCCTTGAGGCTGTGTATGACACACCTAAATGGTTTTTGAGATCTAGAGCGTGCTCAAAAGGTGTGTAAGTTGAAACGAACCGTTTTACTGGTTGAAACAAGCTTTTGGAGTTGGAATCTTCGATTATTGATGCAATCAAAGAGTTTGGTTCCATCAAGAATGAAAATGAAGCTTGTGTTTACGAGAAGGTTAGTTGGAGCACAGTTGTATTTTTGGTCTTGTATGTGGATGACATACTTTTTACTTGGAATGATGTACCTACTCTGCAATCTGTTAAAGATTGGCTAGGGAATCGATTTTCAATGAAAGACTTAGGCGAAGCAACTTATAAAGATCTATGGAGGTTGACTAAGAAAGTTGCTTGGCTTGATTCAAGTACATTTAATGACAAGGTGTTGAAACAGTTCAACATGCAAGAATATAGATTCTTACCCATGTCACATGGAGTTAGCCTTTGGAAGACTAATTGTCCTTCCAATTAGATTGAGAAATGACCGTATGAATAAGATTCACAAGTTACGCTATGTTATGTACTAGGGCCAGACATGCCAAATGAAAATGACATGAAGACACCCTTCATATCCAGATGAGAGTCATTGGATAGTTCTCAATAACATCCTTATGTACTTGAGAAGAACTAAGGATGAGATCTTGATGTATGGAGGATTGGAAGGATTCACCGTTAGGAGTTACAATGATGCGAACTTCTAATCCGACAAGATGATTTCATATCGTAGTCAAGTTTTGTGTTTTACTTTAGTAAAGGGACTGTGAGCTGGAAAGAGTTCTAGGCAAGATTCAGTTATTGATTCTATCACAGAGGACTGGGTATATTACTGCATTGGATGCATATACTCAAAATATTCGATCTCATTCGATTGTCGATAGAGGAGATGTGAATATATGCAAAGTACCAGCATATGTCTCTCTTACCAAACACTTACACAGTGAAAGCGTGACGGTCGTGCTAGATCAATAGGCATATGGATGCACCAGATTGACTGTTGTGCAAGTGGGAGACTGTTGGAGATATGCCCTAGAGGCAATTGATTTATCGTGAAATTTAAATAGACTTACTATTCATTATGTTACCGATACGGAGATATGTTAACATGAATGAAGTCCTTAGAATATAAATGATATATTCTTAAATATCCCTAGTCCATTATATTGATTAATAGAACAATCACTATAGACTAGTATGTGGGTAGATTGATATGGAGATATCAATTCTTACACATGGGTATGCATTAGGAGTAATGACATACTAGATTGACCCACAATTAGAAGGCTACATATAAATTATGTTAATGTCACAAGTGCTTTTCGTAGTGACAATGGTGTTGTAATCATTAGACTTGAAGTCAGTAGATACTCTAGTTGTGAAATATCATGTTTTGATATAATAAAATCTTACATCGTAACTAGGTAACTATAAAGATAGTAATCGGGCATGATAGGAAGCTGACTAAGAAATGGTAGTGATGTAGAGAAGATTTATCACTCCTACATAATAGGAGTAAATATCCACGACCACTCGAGGGGTAGTGCTTATGGAATGTATGGCCAAACTTAAATAAATCCATATGGATATTGATGTTATATGTACAGATAAGCCTATTCCCAGCATCTTGAAACTATGGATTGGATACACGAGTGTGAAAATTATGTCTAGTGACAATCCGGATATGGAGACTGAGGGATAGATACAACACGGTAACATTGGGCACATGATTTGTCGGATCACTAACTATTTTTGTTATATGGGTGGCATAGATGTGTTGTTAGACACCGCTTTATGTTTGTAATTGTTACTACCAACTAAGTAGAAACCTATGGGCTCACACACCTTATGTATTAAACCGGATTAGGATATTAATTAGTTGGACTAATTAATTAAAAGGATCAAAACGCAACCACAAGCAAGTTAGTAGGACTAATTTGCAAGGTGGACTTATCCGTGTATGGGCAGGATTAGTATTGGGCAAATATGTAGTTAATAAGGAGTTATTAACTATATAAAGGTAGTCCTAGATTATTATTTCACACAAGAGTCATTATTGTGAGAAATAACAAAGCAAGGAGAGCGGGACAAGTAAGGCCGAAGCCTACCCGTCCGCCCCTCACTTCCGTCGGCCACCAGGTGGTGTGGCCCCTTACCTCGTTTTCTGTGATCTCTTTCTTACTTCTTCCTCGCGTAGCTAGCACTAAGACGTGAAGAGGATTCCAGCGTACAATCCTATGTGTGGATACTTGTAGAGACGTGGACATAATGAATTAACCTATAAGCTCCACCCTTGTCTTCACTAGCCCAAGCTCCGTCTGTATTAAGTTTGGTGAAATTAGTGTGAGGGGGAGTCCAGGTTCTTAACACTGGCTCTGAATGACCAGTTCCATCATCATCGGATCGACTAGGCCTTAGTACTTCATCGGATCTCCCTGCCGCTTTCGACAGATACCGAACAATTGAATTGCGTAATTCCTCCACTGAACTGCCTTTACCATTGAAGACCCTATAATTTCTATCCCACCAAATAACCCAAATTGTCGTTGCGAAAATTGCTAACTTTCGTCTTGTCAGTTTGTCAAAAGATTCATCAATCCATGGTGTAATATCACGGTGCTTCGTGTGAAGCGAATCAGACCCCCACAACACTTGCCCTTCCACATCTTACACAACACAAAGGAACCCGAACTCCCCTCCTCACCAGATTTACCGTTGTGGGGAGAGACAAATGATAGGTATGCCACACTTTAAACATTGCTCTTTGGATATTGGCAAGTTCCATAACTTGTTCAATTTGCTCTCTTTCCAACTGCTCGACTGCACATGTGACCCGTTTAAAGATGATTGAGCAAGCCGCATCTCTTCCGCCACAATATAACCCGTCTTCACGGTATAGTTTCACTCTTTGTCGTAGAACCACGCCCAAACATCTCTTTGAGTCGTAACCGGGAGAGGAATGGCTTTGATTACTGTTGACTCAAAGACCCTTGAGTGTGTTTTGAGAAGTAATTGTTTTGAGTGATGAAAGACAAAGGCAAAGACAAAGCATTTCAGATACTCCAAGGCCTTGAGATACTAACAGAGCTTCAAAGCCTTGAGAGTTGTTTTATTCTGCTGAATGTTCTAACAATCTTGTGTTGCAGATTGGCTACCTGCTTATTTAGGTCAGAGATTTGCTGCATATACTCAGGTTTTACATTTTGTACATATCTAACACAATTGCAGATGTCCTGATCAGGGAGAATCAAAGTTTTCTGGACTTAACTTTGAAAGACTGTGAAGCATGTTCAAAGCTTCACGGCCTTGAGATGTGCCTTGAGCTGCTGACAGTTTTACACAACTAATTTGATTCTTTCTTGCAGGGTTTGATCTTTATTATTGTGATTGTTTAATGACTTATAAGAGTCTTAAACTGGTTTATCATGAATTATATGTTTCAGAAGTTAATCAGATTATTGTTCTAATCTTTTAATCAGTTTTTATCAGAAACTGGAAAACCAAACAGTCTTAGTGCTGCTTTATTTTCTGGATTTTGTTGTGGCTGTGTTTTAATGTTGCTGCAGGTTTGTTAAATGTGCAAATACAATCTCAACAAACTCCAACGGATATCTACTCAGAGCTTTGAATTTCAATTGAAAACAGAAAGAGGATTTGTAGGAACTGAGATCCTAAAATATCTCATTCAGTTGCAGTGGGTGGATAAAGAGACTAGTTTGAATTTTGAAAGGTAGAGGCTTGCAAAATACAGAGAGAGGTGTGACAAATTCGTGGGAGATAATTCATTCAAACACACAAGCATTCAGGCTTCAATTCCAGATTTCAGAAGATCAAGTCATTCCAGTTTCCAGAAGAACACATCCAGGCTTCACTACCTTATTCTTCTATTGTGTTCTTCATCTGTTTTGTAATCTGCTTATCATTTGTATATCTAAAACCTCACTAAACCTAGTGGTTGGTTGTTCTAGTGAACAACAAGAGGTTCTTGTTATCTCAACAGTTAGTAGCTGAAACTAGATAGGTTTGGAACCACAAGATGTATAGGTGTAAGGGAAATCACTTAGGCTTGAAGATCTAGGGTTGTTTCTGTGTGAGTAATAAGAAGTGTTTGCCCAATCCTGGTGGGATTAGATCCCTCAGAAAGAGATTAGGTCCATTGGGACTGAACTCTGTAAATTGCTTTGTGTTCTTTACTTTACAGTTTTGTTATTTTCTGCTGCACACAACTCAAATCAAACTAGGGTTTATAAGCTGTTAGAAATGGTAATAGTTCAAGGCCTTGAAGCTTTCTATTTTTCCTTTGAAAGTTTCTGACAGTTTTCTAAAATGTCAAGGCCTTGAGATTTGAGTTTCTCACAAAGCAAATTAGTTTAAATCTGATTTTTGCAAAAAGTTTCCATACTCTATTCAACCCCCCCCCCCCCCCTTCTAGAGTATTTAGGTCCTGTATTTAGTCTACATTAAACACTTTCAATTTTTATCAGTGCTTGGGTCACTGATATAGATCTAACAATCTTGTGACTATGAGTAATGTAGGAGATGGTGGATTCTCACAAGGAAGGGCAGCGAACAGACCTCCATTGTTCTGTGGTGATAACTTCATGCACTGGGAGACATTGATGAAGATGTTCATCATAGATCAAGACATGGAACTGTGGTCAATAGTTCAGAATGGTCCTCATGAGTACTACACTACTATTGATGGAGTCATATGTATCAAGTCTGAGGAAAACCTCTCAGTTACTGAACTGGAAAAGGTATCAAAAAATTACAAGGCTATGAATCTGTTGTACTGTGCTCTTAATATAGATGAGTTCAACAGAGTGTCCAATTGCAAGAGTGCCAAAGAAGTATGGGATAAACTGGTTGTGACATATGAAGGAACTAGCCAGGTTAAGCAGACCAAAATCAACATACTTCTGAGGCAATATGAGTTGTTCAAGATGAACTCAGATGAGACCATCAAGGAGATGTTCAAAAGATTCACTGATGTGGTGAATAATCTGGAGTCATTGGAAAAGAAGTTCTAAAATGAGGAAAAGGTCAGGAAAATTCTGAGAAGCTTGCCAAAAGCCAAGTGGGAGCCAAAGACAACAGCCATTGAGGAAGCTCAGGATTTAAGTCTTCTTCAGCTAGATGATCTACAAGGAAAGCTGCTCACTCATGAAATGTCTATGAAGTATGTGGAAGGTGATCTTAGTGAAAACATCAAGAACTTAGCACTTAAGGCCAAAGACAGTGAAAAGTCTCAAAGCCTTGACACTGAAGTTGAGCATGATGATGAAGAGGCTTTAGCATTGATCTCCAAGGCCTTGGCCAGGATTCTCAAGAAGAAAAGAAACTATGGTAACAGGGACTACAACAGAGAGATCAAGACCTTCAGGCAGCAAGGACTACAAAGGTAAATCTTCATCACAGTCACATAAATCCAAAGTGACGAATTGTTTTGAGTGTGGTGATGCAGATCATTTAGTAAAGGATTGTCCACAAAATAAGAAGAATAGGAATTTTCAGAAGAAAGATATTGACAACAGAAGGAAGAAAGCCATGATGGCTTCCTGGAGTAATTTTGATTCATCAAGTGACTCAGACACACAAGAAGATCAATAAAACTTGTGCTTCATGTCCAAGCATGTTGAAGAAAAATCATCAGACAGACATATTGAAGAAATGGTAAAAAATCTTCTTGCTAGTCCTTCTGATGTACTTCCTGAAATTCTCATCATGAGACAGACATATTGAAGAGTATGTTTCTAAATGAGGAAAGTTATAGGAATGAGATTTCTGCTTTAAAGATTAAGATTCATGAGCAGATAAAAGAAAACCTGGACCTAGTTTTTACCAACAAAACTGTTGAAGTTTCTAAGACAAAAATTGAAAAGGACTTCAAGGCCTCGGACAGCAGGTTCAAAGCCTTGAAGGCACAGATAAAAGAGACTGTGATCAAAACACTCTTTTGACTGAAAGATATGCTGATCTAAAGACTCATTCTGAGGACTTAGAACAACAAATATGTTCTTTGACTGAGAAACTTCAAGAGTCTAAGAAGGTCCTAGCTAATTTTACAGGCTCAGAACATAATCTAAATCTCATTCTTGGAGGAAGTCTGAAATCAATGCATAAAAGTTGGCTATAATCCAAATTTTCCAAAGAAAAGCCAAACTACTTTTGTCAAATCTGGTAGCAGACATTCTCCAAAGTGTCATTACTGTGGAAAAATTGGTCATGTCAGATTAACTTGTCCCTTCAGAAGATCAGAACCTCAAATTATGAGGAATACTTATCCTTATCAGCTTAAGGAACAGGTTAGGCAGATTTGGGTTCCAAAAGGAATTAGACCATCAAACATGGTTGATTCTGAGTATGACTCAAAGTTCTGCGCGTCGTCTAACAGCCTGTTGAGGCAATGATTTACTTTTGCAGGATGTCACCAAGGCCTTGAAAGATCATAAATGGATATTAGACAGTGGATGTTCCAGACATATGAGTGGAAAGAAGTCTCTCTTTGTTGAGCTTACAGAAAAATCTAGAGGAACAATCACACTTGGTGACAAAGCAAAATGCAATATTATTGGTATAGGTAGTATTGGTAATGGTTCTACTAACTCTATCTCTGATGTTTATCTGGTTGATGGACTTAAGTATAATCTTCTTAGTATCTCTCAGTTATGTGATAAAGGTTATAAAGCTATATTTGACAAGGAGAAATGTGTGGTGCAAGATGAGAAATCTGGTGATTGCATACTCACTTCTCCTAGATCATACAATCTATATGCTATGAGTACTAACAGTGTTGCAGGTGACAAGCTAAAATGCCTCAAGGCCTTGGAGGAAGATTCAAAGCTTTGGCACAGAAAGCTTGGGCATATTAGCATACACACCTTCAATAAACTCATCTCAAAGGATTTGGTAAGAGGTTTACCATCACAGAAATTTTCAGATGATGAGGTTTGCAAGGCATGTGTACAAGGTAAGCAAACCAGAAGCTCATTCAAGCCAAAGAACTTAGTAAGTACTTCTAGACCCTTAGAACTTTTGCATATGGACTTGTGTGGTCCTATGAGAGTTCAGACCCCAAAAGGTAAGAGGTATATGCTTGTTATAATATATGATTATTCTAGATTTACTTGGGTGATGTTTATTAGAGACAAAACTGAACCTTTATCTGAATTTTCTAGATTGTGCAAAGAGATTCAAACTTTGAAAAATTTAACTTTTGCATCTATTAGAAGTGATCATGGTAGGGAGTTTGATCAACTTGACTTTGATTTGTTTTGTGCAAAGCATGGCATATCACACAACTTTTCTGCACCGAGAACTCCACAACAAAATGGAGTAGTTGAAAGGAAAAATAGGACACTTGAGGATATGTCTAGAACCATGCCTCTTTAAAGTAATTTGCCAAAGTTCTTGTGAGCAGAAGCTGTTAATACTGCCAATTATTTGCTAAATAGATGCTTGATTAGACCAATTTTGAAAAAGACTCCTTATGAACTGTTTAAAGGTAGGAAGCCTACTGTTTCATATTTCAAACATTTTGGTTGTATCTGTTTTGTGCATAATAATCGTAGAGACAATCTTGGTAAATTTGATGCTAGAAGTGATGAAGGTGTATTTCTTGGATATTTTCAAACTAGCAAAGCTTATAGAGTTTACAATAGAAAAACTAAGATTGTTGAAGAGAGTATTCATGTAATTTTTGATGAAAGTACAAAGGATTATCTGAGTGAAAGTTTTTCAGATCTAAACTTGAACAAGCACGAGTCTGATGATGATGCTGTGAAATAGGACAAAGGAAAAACTAATGTGCAGAATCAATCAGCAGCATCTCAAGGCCTTGAACCTCCTGCTGAACCAAAATCTCAAAGCCTTGAGACAGAAACTGAAACTTTCTATGATGCTCCCTCTACTGTTTCAAGAACTCAAAGCCTTGAAGGAGAATATTCCTGGATACCAAGGAAGAAGTTTAAGTACCTTGCAGATCATCCATCTGACAATATCATATCTGATCCATCAACTGGACCTCAGACAAGAGGACAGTTGAAGAACTTGTGTGCTTTTAGTACATTTGTATCTTTGATTGAGCCTAAAAATACCAAGGAAGCACTAGAAGATGCAGACTGGATCATTGCAATGCAGAGTGAGCTGAATGAGTTTGAAAGAAACAAGGTATGGAATCTGGTTCCCAGACCTAAAGAGAAATTAGTTATTGGAACCAGATGGGTATTTAGAAATAAGCTTGATGATAATGGCAAAGTGGTAAGGAACAAAGCCAGACTGGTGGCACAGGGATATAATCAGGAAAAAGGTATAGATTATGAGGAGACTTTTGCTCCTGTTGCCAGTCTGATGTGCAAGGAGTTTGAGATGAGCTTAATGGGAGGACTGAATTTCTTTCTTGGACTTCATATCTTACAAATGAAGAAAGGAATTTTTGTACATCAAGGACAATATACCAAGGACTTATTGAACAAGTACAATATGTCACAGTCCAAGGTTCTTAAAACCCCTATGAGTTCATCACTCTCATTAGACAAGGATTCAAATGGTAAGAGTGTGAATAAAAAGGAATACAGAGGTAAGATTGGATCACTTTTGTATTTAACTGCTAGTAGACTTGATATTATGTTCTGTGTCTGTATGTGTGCTAGATTTCAAGCAGATCCTAAGGAAATTCATTTAACTGCAGTCAAAAGAATTTTAGATATTTGAATGGAACCAGAGACTTGGGGCTTTGGTATCCAAGATGATCTAATTTTATATTTAGTGGCTATTCAGATGAAGATTTTGCAGGATATAAAGTAGACAGGAAAAGTACTTTTGGATGTTGGCAGTTTCTTGGATCTTCATTGATCAGTTGGCATTATAAAAAGCGAAATTATGTAGCATTATCAACTGCAGAAGTTGAATACATTGCAGCTGGAGCTTGCTGTTCACAAGTGTTATGGATTGCTCAGCAACTTAGAGATCTTGGCTATAATTTCAGAAATGTGCCTATTCATTGTGACAATACAAGTGTTATCTCAATCTCTAAGCATCCGATCCAGCACTCAAGAACCAAGCACATAGATGTGAGACATCACTTCCTTAGAGATCATGCAGAACAAGGTGATGTTGTTTTAACTTTTATTTCTACTTCAATGCAGATTGCTGATATTTTCACTAAACCTTTGCCTGATGATAGGTTTTCATCCCTAAGGCTTGAATTAGGGATGTTAAACAAGGATGCATTGGTTTAGGGGGAGTATTGGTACTTACATGTGTTTATGTGTTGAAATCTCAAAGCCTTGAGATTATACATTCCAAATCCTTGAAAGTATAGCTCAAAGCTTTGAAGTTTCTCAAACTGCAGAAAATCTCAAGGCTTTGAGATTGTTCTCCAGGTCTTGAAACATCAGTATTTATTTATTTATTTTTAAAAAAATGGATCATCAAATATTATATAATATCTATTTAGATAACTGTATAATATTTGAATTACTCAGAGAATTTTCTAAAATATCCAAAAATATTTTTTCAAGATCCTTTTTGCATGTTGATTTTAGTAGAGTCCTTTTATGACTCATCCTTTTCAACCTACTTAAGCTGAAAGTCAGGGCTTATTCTTCTTCATTCTCTCTCAACTCTCTACGTCTCTCCTCTCTCTCTCTCAGTTTCTCTCAATCTCATTCCCTTCTCAAAACCCTAAACCCACAATGGAGCGCAAATCAGCCAGAATTCAGCAGTAGGGGAAGCCTTTTGGCAGATCCAAGAAGAGTAAAAATAAGAAGGAGAAGATGTGATTTATGGTTCGGATTCAGAAAATACTCGGAGTTTGCATGAGGACACTCCTCCTGCAAAGAAGACCATAACAGAAAAGGGAGATGAAGGCTCAAGAATTGATCCACAGAAAGAGACAGAGACTCAGGGTGGTGATCAACCTAGGTCAGATAAGAAGAAAGGGGGAGAGAAGAAAAATTCTGGAGAAGAAGAAAAGGGGAAATCTGTTCAAGAAAGCAAGAAGAAGCCAGCTGAAGGAGAACAAGAGAAGAGCAAGCCCACTGAGAAGAAAACAAGGGTTAAGCAGGTTACTGCTGCAACCAAAAAGGGTTATCAAGGTAAGAATGCACTTCCTTCATATTGGTTTGTTAGTTCTGAAGTTAGGACTGTGTGGATGCAAGGTTATGCTTCTTCTACGGTTTCTTTCTGTAGTATGGTTTCTGAGGAGTTATTGGATAAACTGGATATTGATTGTATGAGAAAGTTAAGAGAAACTGCAGTTTGGAAGGTGTTAAATCCTAGTTCAAAAGCCTATCCTAGGTTAACTAGATTATTCTATCTCAATTTGGTTCATGAAGGAGATGATAAGATGGTGTTAACTTCAAAAGTGGCAGGGATAAATTTGAGGTTAGATCATAGGACTTTTGCCAAAGTCTTGGGCATTCCTAGGAAGTATAGTGTTGGAGATTACCCTGATAGTAAGGAGTGTCTAGAAAAGGCAAAATAGATGCTTATCATTGATGGTGTACCCTCTGGTCCAAAGCAGTTGACACACTTTGTGCTCAACTGTGAAGCTAGAATTTTGTTTACAATTCTGATGAGGAGTGTGGTTCCTAGGGAGAACTCAATGGAGTTGGTTACTGATAAAGTTCTCATACTGATGTATCTGATATGTCAAGGGTTTGAGATAGACTTGCCAACAGTTTTTATGGAGCATATGATATAGTGCAACCAGAACTGGAAACCATCCTCTTCCATATGCCAACCTTTTACCTCTTTTCTTTGAGCATTTTGATGTACCTGTGAAAGGGGAGGAAAAGATTACTGGAGGTTTTGGTTTGATTGATGAAACTGCCTTACAGAGGATTGGGGTAGTTCATATTGGGAAAGGACATTGGAAGTTCTATTCAGAATTGTTAAAGGATGAGCTTGGAGAGAAGGAGTTTGTTAAGCCAAAGGGGGCTACATCAGGGAAAGGACAAGCCAATGAGGATTACTCTTTGTTAGTTGAGAAATTTGAAGATCAGCAGGTTGAGATTGAAGATCTCAGACAAAGGCTATTTGATTTGTCATCTGAATTTAACCAATTCAAGAGTTTGATGAATGTGATGAATGGAAAGCTGGATGTTGTCATCAAGGGTTTGAACTTGGAGAAGATACCTTCTGCTACTAGTCATGACACCAGTGTGGACTCAGATGAGAGGCTAGGTGATTTCTTGAAGAAGAAAAAGAAGCCAATTCCAGTGGTGCTTACTTCAAAAGATCTGTATGAACAAACTTATGAAGAAGATGCTGGTGAAGACACAGGTGTTGATGCAGCTACAGAAGGATATTCAGTGCGGGTTAAGAACAAGAAGGTGGATGAGATCATTGAAGAAGTTGTTGCAGAAGTGGAAGCTGAACAAGAGGGAAACCAGTCTGGTGATGATTGTGAAAGTGAGGAAGAAGTTGGAGAAGGCTCAGAGAAAGGCCAGACATCAAAGAAGAACTGAAGATCAGAGAAGACCAAAGCCTTGACCTTCTATCTATTTCTTGTCTTCTTTTCTGTTCTCAAGGACTTGACTTTCTAGGAATAAATTTTGTTTAAGTTTTTGTTTAAGACTCTGAGTAGTGATCCAGCATATTTTCACCTTTATTTGATGAAAGTCAAAAGGGGGGAGAAATTATGTGTTTTGTGTTACTTTCAGTTACTTGAATAATAATAATCAGTTGTTTTGGTTAATCAGTTGTGTTCTTATATTACTTTGATTATCTGTGAATTGCTGATTATCTGTGTTAAGATGGTTTATCTGGTATTATTGTCTATTGTTTCTGCAATATGGTGTTATCTAATTCTTATAAGGATTTGCAGGAATATCTACACAAGATTATGGGTTTTGTCTTTCATCAAGGGAGAGATTGTTGACTCAAAGACCCTTGAGTGTGTTTTGAGAAGTAATTGTTTTGAATGATGAAAGACAAATAAAAAGACAAAGCATTTCAGATACTCCAAGGCCTTGAGATACTGAAAGAGCTTCAAAGCCTTGAGAGTTGTTTTTTTTCTGCTGAATGTTCTAACAATCTTTTGTTGCAGATTGGCTACCTGCTTATTTAGATCATAAATTTGCTGCATATAATCAGGTTTTACAATGTCTACATATCTAACACAATTGCAGATGTCCTGATCAGGGAGAATCAAAGTTTTCTGGACTTAACTTTGACAGACTGTGAAGCATGTTCAGAGCTTCAAGGCCTTGAGATGTGCCTTGAGCTGCTGACAATTTTACACAACTAATTTGATTCTTTCTTGCAGGGTTTGATCTTTATTATTGTGATTGTTTAATGATTTCTAAGAGTCTTCAACTGGTTTATCATGAATTAAATGTGTCAGAAGTTAATTAGATTATTGATCTAATCTTTTAATCAGTTTTTATCAGAAACTAGAAAACCAAACAGTCTTAGTGCTGCTATATTTTCTGGATTTTGTTGTGGCTGTGTTTTAATGTTGCTAAGGTTTGTTAAACGTGCAAATACAATCTCAACAAACTCCAACGTATATCTACTCAGAGCTTTGAATTGCAGTTGAAAATACAAAGAGGATTTGTAGGAACTGAGATCCTAAAATCTCTCATTATGTTGCAGTGGGTGGATAAAGATACTGGTTTGAATTTTGAAAGGTAGAGGCTTGCAGAATACAGAGAGAGGTGTGAAAAATTCGTGGGAGATCATTCATTCAAACACACAAGCATTCAAGCTTCAATTCCAGATTTCAGAAGATCAAGTCATTCCAGTTTCCAGAAGAACACATCCAGGCTTCACTAGCCTATTCTTCTATTGTGTTCTTCATCTGTTTTGTAATCTGCTTATCTTTTGTAGATCTAAAACCTCACTAAACCTAGTGGTTGGTTGTTCAAGTGAACAACAAGAGGTTCTTGTTAGCTCAATAGTTAGTAGTTGAAACTACATAGGTTTGGAACCACAAGCTGTATAGGTGTAAGGGAAATCACTTAGGCTTGAAAATCTAGGGCTGTTTCTATGTGAGTAATAATAAGTGTTTGCCCAATCCTGGTGGGATTAGATCCCTCAGGCAGAGATTAGGTCCATTGGGACTGAACTCTGTAAATTGCTTTATGTTCTTTACTTTACAGTTTTGTTATTTTCTGATGCACACAACTCAAATCAAACTAGGGTTTATAAGCTGTTAGAACTGATAATAGTTCAAGGCCTTGAAGCTTTCTATTTTTCCTTTGAAAGTTTCTTACAGTTTTCTAAAATCTCAAGGCCTTGAGATTTGAGTTTCTCACAAAGCAAATTAGTTTAAATCTGAGTTTTGCAAAAAGTTTCCATACTCTATTCAACCCCCACCCCCCTTCTAGAGTATTTAGGTCCCGTATTTAGTCTACATTACACACTTTGAATTACTTCCAAATCCACTAGAAATAGAACAGCCCCCAAGAGATCCAAATTCCACTGCCTTGTAAGGGTTGATGAAACTACCCACTGTCATTTTGCCCATTCCCATTGGTCGGCGTGATTACCTTAAATTTGTTCGGCCTTGGTATCCACCTATATCAGAAAATGTCGATCGCTTCACCATTGCCGACTCTATAATACACCCCACGCTCCAAAACCCTCCTTCCCGCAAGAATAGCTCTCCATGTTTGAGATGGGTTGTGACCAAATTTTGCTTCCAAAAAATCTCATTTGCAAAATATTTGGATTTCAACACTCGGGCAGTTAGCGATTGAGGTTGAGTTAAGATCCTCCACCCTTGCTTGGCCAACAGGGCGAGATTGAAAGAGCGAAAATCTCAAAAACCTAGCCCCCCATCTCCTTTTAATTTCTTGACTTTCTCCCAAGCGACTTAACACATCCTCTTGTCTTTACCATTCTTTCTCCACCAAAAATCCCGAACCAGCCCTTCAATTTTCTCACACAGAGAGAGTGGTAGTAGAAAGCACGTCATCATGTAAGTTTGGATCGCTTGAATCACCGCCTTGACTAAAACCTCCTTTCCTGCCGTCGAGAGGAATTTATCGTTCCAACCCTTAACTTTCGCATTGATCCGCTCTAGAATACCCGCGAACGCCGCCGATTTGATTCTCCCAATCTTGGTAGGCATACCAAGATACTTCTGAAACATCTCCACATATGGGACCTGAAGTTATTGACCAATTTGTTCACGCAACTCTTCCCCCACATTGCTTGAGAACATGACTTCTGATTTAGGTAGATTGATCATTTGCCCCGATGCTTGCTCATATTCTTGTAGTATCTTCGTTGAAGCATTAGCCTCCGAAGAAGTTGCACGAGCAAAGAAAAATCTATCGTCGGCAAACAAGAGGTGTGAAACGGAAGGGCCGCCTCGTGAAGCTTTTATCAGCGTGATGACTTCTTGTGACCCTACTGCAACAAGAGAATGCGACAGCCCTTCGGTACATAACAGAAATAAGTATGGTGATAAGGGACAACCTTGACGAAGACGATGTGGTGAGAAGTCCCCAACAACCTCTCCGTTGCGGACAAATGAAGATCTGACCGACGAAACACATCGCATAATAGTCTCCACCATCCTCGAGCCTAGCCTAATTTTTATCATAATAGCCCGTAAATAGTCCCACTCGACCCTATCATACGCTTTGCTCATATCGGCTTTGAATGCCATGTATCCAGTCCTGCCCTTCATCCGGGATGTCATGGTATGAATAATTTCGTAAGCCACAACAACGTTATTATAAATAAGTCTGTTAGGCACAAAAGCACTCTGGTAGGGAGAAATCAGTTGATTAAGAACCGACTTTAAACGGTTTGCAACAACTTTAGCAACCAGTTTATATATTACCGTACAGAGGCTTATCAGGCGATAATCCGTCGGCTTCCTTGCCTGTCTGACTTTCGGACTCAAAGCGATCAACGTCTTGTTAAACTGTCTCATATCATCACCATTGTTTAGGACTCCCAAGCAAGTTGTCGTCACACTTTGACCGACTGTTTCCCAATGCCGCTGAAAAAATATCGGTGGAAAACCATCGATCCCCGGTGCCTTGTATGGTCCCATTTTATTAAGAGAAATACATACATCCTCCGGTGTATACGGTGCATCTAGAAGCACTCTCTGATGATGGCTTAAAATTGTTGGAACTTTGCTAACCACACTAAGAATCTGTTGATCATTCGGCTTGAGCGAGGTAAACAATTCAGAGAAATATCGTTGCAGTATTGAAGTTACCTCATTTGTTTCTTCCGTCCAAACCCCACCTTCATCCTCTAAGTCAAAAATGAAATTTCTTCGACGACGCGATGAAGCCTTGTTGTGGAAAAACCGGGTGTTGCGATCTCCTAGACGAACCCAATTCACACGCGACCTTTGCATCCATCGGATCTCTTCCCTCTTGAGAGTACTGTTATATTCTTCCTGTATACACATCACCACATATTTAGGTAATCTTCTTGAATGTTTAATTATTTATATGCAATTTTGAGGAGATTTATAGGTAAGCATATGGTAGTATAAATGTGTATACTACATCTTACAACATACACTTTTCATATTTTTACTTTGATTTGTATATAATTGATACTATGATATTAGTGTTAGATTGAAAATATTCTAACCAAAATCTACACCAGGCAACTATATTCTCACAAAAATTAACAATGATTAAGAAAAAATAGAGAAATTATTCCTTGTTGATAAGAAACGAGTATATTGTGTATGACGGCATGTTTTCACATGTGAAGCTTAAGATCGATCTCTCTATATTAAAATAATTTACTTTTACATTAATCAACTACTTTCAATTTGTCTCATAAAAGTTTACGAGAGAGAAGGATGACTACTAGGTATGGAACTGAAGTGGGTCCCCTAATAACACAATACAAACCAAAGAGGGGGTGGACATTACTACATAGAAAAATAATATTGCCGCGAATGACATGGCTCGCAACATTTAAACACACATCCCGAAAAATGCCCAAATATGCGAAAAAATCGCTCTCAAGTAAATGCTACTTTGTTTATTAAGAGTGAATTTCAAGGCTTTTCATATTGTAAAACTATTTTCTGAAAAGAATAACATGATTTAGAGCACATGAACAAAGATTAAAGATTGTTGGGAACATAAATCAAGGACGATCCAAATAGAGATATCGACTTAATTTTATTTTAATATTTTACCTTGTAAATATATTTATATAATATCCCACATATTTACTTTATAGGCTAAATTTACTTGAATGTTTAAATGTATTAAAAAATTATGTTATTACGTAGTTCACCTAATTTTTTTAAATGTGTTAAAATTAGTCGACACTTATACATTTCTTTGGTAATGAATCTTCAAGTATATTTCACTTCTTACCCTAATAACTTATATTTCACTTATTTAAAACACTATGTAGGCCCTGAATATGATTCATGGATCAGTTTAAAAATTTTGTGGTGTTTTACACAGTTACTGTGTTGGAAGTGTTGTGAGGAATCTACTGTAGAAATCCTCTTAAAGGGTGTTTGGTAAATTTTATATATAACATGTTGTGGAATACCCTTTTGTGATTTGTAGTTATTACTTTAATTATAACGGAACTAAGTGTCGAAATGACAATAGCAGAAATGATAAGTTGTTTCAGTTAGATAGTAACTTTATGAATTTATTGTTATGGTGGATAAAAAAGTCTATGAATAAAATTACCAAAAACCCTTCCCCCTAATTCTCAAAAGAGGTGAGTTGCGATGGGACGCATCCCTTTGCGGCCGAAAAGAAGGCTTGCACTAATTTAAAATAGTCTCTTCAGAGCAATAAAGATGAAAGGCAGAACACTACAATAAAGAGAAAAAAACAAAAGAGCTTTTATGTTATATGAAATTTATGAAAACCCGATATTTAAAGGTCGATAATGCTAGAAGACGGCTGTCGGTATCTGATGGTCAGATACCTACGTTCGGTATATCTATGAAAGCTCAGACGGAGAGAATAAAAGGACTCCTCGAGCAAGACAGTATTCTAGTAATATAAGTATAGTCAAGTAATTCCTTAAGGTAAAATTATCTCTATCAAGTAAAAGTAGGACGCAGCATTTGCTTCGGAACATAGTTATTATCCAGAAAGCAGATAAATAACAATTACCAAACACATTACCAACTTCTTCCACATAAAAAAAAAATGTTCTAGAAATAAATAGCATTACCAAGCGGGTTCTTAACAAGTCAGGAATTTGTATTTAAATTGGTTACAACATTTTAGCTCCCACTATAGTAAATTTTTTAAGTCACCCATGAATATGATTAAGTACCAATCAAATTTATCACACATATTTATGAGGTAACATAAATGTATTTCCATGATTTATAAAGAAATTCGGTGAAAGCCACTTTATTCGAATAACATTTTTCCTTCTGGATAGCAAATCGTTTTTTAACCTGCGCTTTAGCGCGAGGTATCGCCTAGTTATTTTTTATATAACCACACAAAGAAAACGAACCCCGCATCATTTTGACAGTGCCTGATAGCATTTGTGAAATGCGTATTTACCTATCTTCAGGGTAGTCTTCCTCAACTAACGACCACACAAGATTCCCTTAACACCACATGCACAAAATTAACATTTTCCCAAAAAACTGATCTCTTTTGGGGCTATTGATTGTCAAAACATTTGTAAATAAGGTGTCAGAAAAGAAAAACCAACCCTGATCCACATTCATTCATTTATTCTTGATTACTCACAGCCTCACACGATGACATAGTCTTATAATACTTGGTCTTCCTCAACTAATGGCCACACAACGTTTACGTTTCCGAAAATAGTGATCTCATTTGTCGCCATAAACTGTAAAAAAAATTATAATAGGTGTTAGAAAATTAACCAACCCTAATCCACATTCATTCTTGATCGCTCACGATGACATCGATTAATCGTGCAATGTTTTATCTCTTCATTGGTTTGATGGTTGTCCTCTTAAACTACTCGTCTCCTTCTAATGCTCAAATTGCTTCAGCTTCTACGCCCAAGGAACATCCCCTATACAAATCCGTGAAAGACATTTGCTCCCAAGTGGCAGAACAAAAGAAATGTAACGAGATATTGAGGCCAGACCACAATGTTACGATGCTAGCACTAGCTACCTATGAATTGGGAGAATCACTCATACCGAGTCTCCAAAACCGTGTTTCTAAATGTCTCCTGTCCAAGGGAAACAGCGAAGTTGCGACCAACGCTCTTCAGCGACTTGATTGCGAACTGAGGCACGCCACTGTTGGTTACAAGGCGGCAATAGCGTATGTGAGAAATCTGAAAACATTAGACCCACAGACAAAGGATGTACTACGCCAGTTGTTCCCGTGGTCGACCATTGCCGCACGAAACGACCGCATCGACTTGAATAGATCTGAGTGGGAAGACAGATCGCTCGTGACTACGATGAAACAAATGGAAGAGTTGTTTTACCTTTCCTATGTTCTTACTTCAGAAATCGATCCGAAGACGAGCAATGATCCACAGAGTATCCACTGAGTGAGTTATTTTGGTACTTTTCCTGCATTAATTATATCAAATAAGTAGGGATCTAGTTTAACCTTGCCAAAATTTGATATATATGCCCCAGCCCAACTCTATCAACTCTAAACAAGCATGAGTTGTTCATAAAAGTATGTAAATATTACTTTTGTTGTACACAAAAAACCACTACTTTCGATGTTTTCAAGCTTGTCCGTTTGCTTAAATTCTCATATTGCGCAAATTTTATGGTGTCAATCAAATTGCACCCTCACTTATGCGTGTTCTTTTCATATGTTTCAGATCCGAGCCATGCCATTGATCAGCGTAACAATAATGATCCCATTTGTTTACAAAAATAACAGTTCTTTTGGAAGATGCTTTATCGTTTTGATTACGTTCAGTACGCTCCTGCGCAAAGGATGCTCCTGCCTACTGCCTTCTTTAGTAGTTGCAGTATCTTGGACCCGTTAATGTGCTCCAGCCGTTACGTGATACAATTATTTGCGGAAGACTGATATGTATTCGTCGAGAGAAAATCATGAACGAATGTGCTATTTATAGGCCATGCAACTATTAGTAATAATGGCCTAGACCTCTCCATCTATGCACAATTGTATTGTGACACACATGCATTGTATATCATAACAGTCCCCTCAACAAAATATGTTATGATAAGTGGAAGTTTTAATACCAAGTCAAGAAAAAATTCAGGCAAATGAGATGTACAAACAGCTTATAAGCCAGTTTTGAATTATAAGTTGAAGTCAACTTATAACATGTGTTTGGCATGGAGCCATAAACCGGAATTTTGGAATGGACTTATAAGTTCATAGTGTAAAAAATAAATGTAGAAAAAATTTTTTTAGAAAAAAAAGCAGTTTATATTCATGCAAAATATGTGGATTGAGAGAGTTTCTACTTCAAGAACTCAGGAAGTTGTCAATAAGGTGAATCTGAATCTACAGTGACTTCACCCAAAATATTGCGCAACGCTACGCCGCTCCCAGCCAACTCTGTGGGGGGAATGAAATTTGCGTATGGGTTCTCTTTGAAGAAGACGCCTTCCGGTTGCCGCCAGGAGGCAGTACGGACCGGGGAAGCCGTGGTTCTAGCAGAAGCAGAACTCGGCAGAGGCTTGGAAGTTTCGATTTGGGCAGCTATGGCTTGCACCACTCCTCATCATGTAGCGCAGATTTATGAAACACGACTTCGTTCCTTTTCTTCCAAATGCTCCATATGATTACACAAAAGTAGCTCTCTCATCGGTTGTTAGGGACTTAAACATGCCGGGAATTTAGGAACAATTGACCCATTCCTCTTGTTCAGGAAATCATCTCCTAAGAACCTTCGCCAAACCGAGGTAGATCGTGGACGCTCCATGAAGAGATGGGTAGCATTTTCTGGCTGGTTTCTTCATAACAGGCAAACAACAGAAATATTATTATTCAATTGGCGAAGCTTGCTTCTCGTAGTTAGAGAATCTTGAGACACCCTCCAGATTGTGTAGATTACTCTGGGTTGAACCTTTGTCCTCCAAAAGAGGTTTAGCCAATATTCCTATGTACCTGAAGATGACCCAATATAATTTGCCAAAACTTTCTGTTTCCGGATCACCACGTAACCCAAAGCCACACTATACTCTATGTTGGCTGTATAACACCATCTATGAGAATCTACGCAGAATTGGGGCCTTAAGAATCTCTGAAATCTCTGAACCCAAACTCTTTTCTCGAAGAAGCTCAATACCCCATGTTCGGTCGTGAGCAATAAAATACAAAACATTCATATTGGTTGCGGCGCATGGATATAGAATAGGACTGAATGAATGAGCTCTCTTAAGCCATAGGTCCAGAAAAGGATGAATGATATGCCCATCACCAAGTTTCCAACGAACTACAGACTGAATGGTACTTTTCGAGCTCAGTATTGACCTCCACACATAAGAACAGTTGTGTTGCGGAACTGCACTCAAAGGATCTGAGTTAGGATAGTATTTATGCTTTAAGAACTCTATTTACCAAGGAATTGGTTGAGAGGAGCCTCCACAACTTCTTAGACAACAAGGAACTATTGAAGTCTTCAAGATATTTAAAACCAAAGCCTCCTTCGTCATTCAATTCTTTCCAGGCAGTCCATGCTATCCAGTGGGCTCCCTTTTATTGTCTTGTTTCCCCCAAGAAAAAGTTGCATGTCAACGTTTCTAGCGTGTGACACATTGAAGAAGGGAGTCTAAAGCAACTCATAGTGTAAACCGTGACTTATTAAACAACCGCTTTGATCATAATTTCACGGCCTGCAACGGATAACTCTTTTTGCTGCTATTCATTCACTTTAGCGGTGACTTTTTCACCAAGGTTAGAGAAGCTTCAATTCTACTTTTCCCAACAGACGTAGGGAGCCCCGGGTATTTATCATGGCTAGCAGCTTCTTTAACACCAAGAAGAGTATTGAACGTAATCATGTCTTGCACGGGAACATTAGAAGAGAAAACAACTGCAGATTTATTTAAATTTGCATCCTGACCAGAGGCTGCCTCGTATCGCTGGAGAGGGAATGGAAGAAAGTGGTCTCCTCATGCGAAGCCTTGAAGAAGACCATACTATCGTCATCAAATTCAGTATTTATCATTTATCAAAAAATACAAATTTTGTATATTAACATTTGAAAAAGATGGTTGTGGTGAAGATTTCAGGATGGTGAGGCTGAAGAGGAGGCATATTGTAACTTATGTCAAATATTTAGACATAAAACATAATAATATATAACTATGAAATCGAGTGTGAAAACATTTGAAGACATTAGAGCCTTTCTAGTAGTTAAGGGTACCAAATTTTCAATAAAATTAATATTTATGTGCTGACATGGTCGAAACTTAAAATGTAGTTGCCAAATTATAAAACAGTCTTAAATGTGGATAAAATACCCTGCTTTGGACTTTTATTTTTTGAGAAAAGAATTCTACAAATTCAATCTTCTAGTTAAAGTACGAACTGAAAAAAATTCTCTCTCTAGATTCTCTCTCTCTCTAGACGGAGGTGTGGCCTACTTTTTCCGACGACCATAGAAGTCGAAGATGGTAGTTGGATTAACATGATCACACTATCAGAGGAGAAAAAGGTCGAAGTTCTGATTCGCAGAGAGATCTGCAACTGTTCGGGAGGACTGGAAACTCTGTCTCATTGGAAAGTTCATCAGAGATAACAACGTCGACGTACAAAACATGAAGGAACTCTTCCGGAAACTTTGATTCCCTGACGATGATTTAAAAATAATGATTGATGAATCTGACATATTTATCTTCAGGTGTAGCAATCGTATCAGCCTTGAGAAGGCACTCTATGGAGAACCTTGGTCTTTTGATAATCAACTCCTTCTGCTAAAGGAGTGGAATATCCATCACCAGCAAGAAGAAGAACGGGTTAATGATATATGGGTATGGATCCAAATAAAAGGTCTTCAACTGCACCTTATTTATGAGGATATTGGAACGGAGCTTGCGGCTTCAATCGGCGAGGTGCATAAGGTGACTATTCATATTGAAGGTGAAGTGAAAGACCCGTGTATTAGAGCCCGTACTAGAATCAAAACTACAAAGCTTTGAGAAGAAGGACTTTTGTTAGAATAGAGGATGGTGATCAACATTGGGTCAATATATCATATGAAAGAATTCCTTACGTATGTGAATGGTGCGGTAGGCTCGATCACAAAACCCGTAGTTGTGAGCAACAAGATAAGATGATTACAATGGATCAAGCACCGGGATATGGATCGTGGATTATCTTGAAAACGGGCCTGAAAACGGAGAAGCTCCGACAACTACAAGGGAGATGGAAAGAGAAGATCCGGCGAAGGGAAAAATTGTAATCAAAACGATAACAGAATCGTTGGGGGATAAACTCGGAAAAGGCAAGTTAAAGATTGGAGATAAACATCATGGTGTAAAATGGTATTTGAAAACCCATCCAAATCCCCCCTTTCAGGGAAGCGAATCGGGTAGGAAATCATGGAACCAATCTTCAGCTGCAATCTCGGGATTTAGTCCATATTTGATGGATAAATCCAATTTTGACTTGGACGCGCTAAATAAGGTGGTCTTACCCAAAGGCATCAAATTTAACGCGACCAAAGCGGGGAAAAGCAAAATAATCAATTTGAAGGACAAGGCGGGCATTAAGGGGAAGGAGATACTAGCAGAAAAAGATACTAATGGGAAAAGGAAACCATTGGTTCAACTCACAATCAGCACCACGGAGTAAGGTTTACTAATTGGAGGAGGGAAGAGAAGCTGCACCACCCCCACTGACCCGAAGCAGAGTAATCCTGACAAGGAAAACATTGCTCCTGATCCGGACCCGGATGGGGGAATTAAGGAAGCCAATGTAAGATCGGACTACGAGAATCAAAACCCACTCAACGAACCAAAGGTAGAGTCTGCGAAGCAGCTCTGCCTAAATCAATGAGTGCTTTGACATGGAACGTACGGGGGCTTGGAAACCTCCGTAACGTTCTATCCCTTTTGCGACACTGTGAAGGAAAGACGTCCCAACCTAGTCTTTCTCATGGAAAGTAGGTTGTATTCACATGAGATGGTGTCTGTTCAGAAGAAGGTGGGGTATGTGGATAGTGTTCGTCGAAGTGGGGGACTGGCGTTACTCTAGGATGACTCAACCCAAGTACAACCAATCTAGATACATCCACTGCAAAGTCAAACTTGATGGCGGGAGAAGTATTGGTTGTTCACCGGGTTTTATGGAGATCTGGACAAGTTTGAACGTCATCACTCTTGGAATTTGTTAGCTCGGCTTAAACCTCATGGAGATGCTCCATGGTGTGTCATGGGAGCTTTCAATGAAGTCACCTCACAAGAGAAAAAATAAGGAGGTAGGTAGGTTACCTCTTCTAAATCTAATACCTTCCAATAAGTTCTTCGAGACTGTGATCTCAAAGATCTTGGTTTTGAAGGAAACCCTTTCACTTGGTGTAATAATCAAGAAGATAGTGCTTTCATCAGAGAGCGACTTGATTGGGTTGTCGCCAATATAGAATGGCGAACAATTCACGAAAATGTCCGCGCGAACCATCTCATCTCCGAAACATCGGATCACTATCCGATAGAAACTATTTTCAACAAGCAGTCCCGTAGTAACAGAGGATCAGGAGATCGAAGGTTTTATTTTGAAGCGGATTGGCTTACGATGAAAGTTGTGAAGATACCATCAAGGATCAGTGGACTAAAAGAGAAGGACCAGTCAAAGATAACCTGAGATCTTGTGCTGTGGAACTAAGTGATTGGGCAAAAACCACGTTTGGGAACGTGACGAAACAAATCCGTGAAATCGAGAGGCAAATTGGTCGTCTTGTCGTAAAAAACAAACAAAAAGTATAGCAGCCCAAAGAAGGAAGGTGAAGAGACACCTTAATGACCTTTTTCTTAAGGATCAACAAAGGTCTAGAGTGCAATGGCTTAAAAGTAGGGATAAAAATACAGCCTACTTCCACCACCAGAAGGCTTCTGCTCGTAAAGCGTGAAACCTCATTAAAGGCATCGAAGATAAGCACGGACATTGGAGAACATAACACTACAAGAAAATGGCTTTTTAGCGAGGGCATGATACTATAAAATAATGTAAAGCGTCGCAAAAAATAGATTATGAGGGCATTTTTCACTCGCATGGTGTTGCTTTTTTGTGATGAATTGTCGCAATTTGAGATTTATGAGATGGCACTACGTCGTTTCATAAGAAAGAATAGCCTTAGCAAAACTTGAATTTGGGAAAACTATATTCTGTCACAAATTATACCATTTGTGGCAACCTTTGATTTAACGAGGAAAATGACATGTCACAAAAAAGGAAGTCTATCACAAAAACAAACATTTTATGCGAAATGGAATTCACTAAGAATCTAAATCGTCAAAAGTACTTTACATGTGATGGATTTTGGTGTCGCAATTGAAGTGCACACATTGAATCACCATAAACCATTTTATAACTAAACATTAAATTTTAAAATAATCAAAACAAGAAAACATATCGCAAGATTCGGAAATTAAATCGTAATGGTGCATTCGTATGTGAATATAAACCAAAACTCCATTTCCAATAGCACTAAAATGAACTTCAATAGTTCAAATATATTTATTATCTCCACAACATGAACTCCAATATGAATGCTATATGAATAAACATTATAATTCCCTATCTGAAAATAATCATCTTCTATTCAATTTTATTTCCCACAACGTCAGCACATAGTCTATTTCTCTATTTAGAATCATCGGCCTGTTACAGAAATTCGATTTCAACAGTAGCTTAGAGAAAACAAAATTGAACGCTTCATTGCTCAATGTGAACTTAAGTATGCCAATAAAATGATTTTAAGGAGAGTAAGCTTACTCGCGGTCGAACAAAGACTAGCCTTGCGAATCGACTTCTTCCTAGTTGAAAACCGCAGAGCAATTCATTTATATGATGTCCCGTTGTCAGTAGATTTGAATTTAACTTCAAAAAGGATACTAGACGAACCCTTGAAATTGAATTCAAGAAACCGGAATATGTATAAAACAAAATACTGCACCAACAACACATAGTTAGTAACATAAACGAAAAAGTAGTCACTAATAATGGTATGATCTTCCAGTGAGTACATAAATTTAGACATTAAAATTCATCTTCAATTAAACCCTAACCTTTATAAGAATGCAGGGAAAACAAACTCTGCTTGTTCAACTACAATTGTGGCGGGTGACTGGGATCAGGGTCTAACTTCTCTCATGATTTCTACAATTACAACAGAAAGAAAACATAAAAGGAAAATATAGCAGTAAATGGAAGGCACCAACAAATCAATCTTGTAGAGAGAATTTATGATATGTATAGACATCGCATCTCTCCAACCTTAGAAAAGTCATGGCATTCGTCACCAACTAGATCATTTAACTATCTCCAATATCCATAGGCTATGAGACATAACAATATAACATCGCATTAGCAAACAAATCCTGAGAAACAAAGGAAAATAACGTATCAAGTATGGTTTCAGCCCCAACTCGAAGCAAGTTTGATTCGAGTCTACAACTGAAATACTAGGAAACAAAGGATATTGTCTAAGATATGTGTCACAAATCTGAATTTATCAATCGAATACTTGTACACAAACCAAAATTAAAACAATCGAGGAATATGCCCAATATCGCTCACATCCCAAACATCCAGATCGAGAAATTTCGGATTACCTTTGAGATCCAAGGAAGAGAGAGATACGTGCAAGAGTTGGAGATCGGAAAGCCGATGTAATTTACTATGTTTGCTTTCCTCGACATTGCAGGAGCCAAAACTCTATCATCATCGTTGAGGGAGATTGTAATCGTTTCGCATCTGCAATCTCTTAGCTTAACCATTTCACTCTCTTTGATTCATAGTATGACTTCTTCAGTAGGGTTTAGAGAGAACTCCAGAGAGAAACTGAATGCCCTCATATCTTAATTATATTCTGGCCCTGATCACTTAAAATTTCAAGATAGCACCCTGCACCATTGTGGTGGAAAAATTTCCCTCCAAAACTTTTGACTTTTAGGACGGTTAATTGAATTATTAGCGAGAGTAATTTTCACTAATCGCAAAAGAAAAAAAATATTTTAACAATTGCGATGGAGATTATATTTTGTTACAATTAATAGTTTTAGCAATAAATCATACTATTCATCGCAAAATGTTGTCACAAATGCCCATATTTATTGTAGTGGAAGATGATGATGTCATCAAAGTTCTCACAGAGTATTTTGAAGAAATCTTCTATACCTCCAACCCATCAGATGAAGAGACAAACAGTTTACTGCGGCTCATCACTACTGAGATCAGTGGTGAGCAAAGGGACTTCATGGACGCCCCTTATACTATCGGTTGACGGATTTCCGGCATTATTTTACCAGAAATTCTGGCATTTTCTCAAGAGGAAGTGGGGAGTTGTATCCTTGGCTTACTCAATGGGAATCAAAGTGTCGCGGACTTCAACCATACACTGTTGGCTCTAATCCCCAAGGTGAAGCAGGTCGGGAAACCTTCCGATCTACGTCATATTAGTCTTTGCACATTTATTTATAAGACTTTGGCTAATAGACTTAAGGTTGTTCTTTCGAGTATTATTTCCTAAATTCAAAGTGCTTTCATTCCCAGAAGGTTGATTTCAGATAACATTATTACTGCTTTTGAAAGCTCATTTATACTATACGCACAAAGATCAAAGGCAAGAAGGTTTCATGGCTTTAAAAATGGATATTAGTAAGGCTTATGACTGGGTGAAGCGGTCATTCCTTACTAAAATCCTAGCTAGGCTAGTCTTTTGGGCCAAGATGGATCAGCCTTGTTCATGATTATATCTCTACCACTAGTTTCTCCTTTTCTTTTAAGGGACAAATAGTTGGTACGATCAGGCCGAAGCGGGGGCTTAGTCAGGGGTGTCCCATCTCACCTTCTCTCTTTTTATTTTGTGGTGAAATTATCTCACGTGCTCTCACGAGTTCTATGTCTAGTGGTGCTATTACAGGTGTTGTTACGTCGCGTGAAGGCCATAAAGTGTCCCACCTCTTTTTCGAGGACGACAACATTATTTTACAAAAGCAGCGCCTACAGAAGTAAATCACCTAGCTACAGTTACAAGACTACGAAAAATCCACTGGTTAACCTAGATAAATCTTCGGTGGTCTTCTCCAGTAACGTCCCAAATGACGTTGGTCTCACTCTTAGCAACGCCTTCGGTGTAAAGAAGGAATTGATCCGTGACCGCTACCTAGGTTTGCAAACAAAAATGGGAAAGAAGACGATGGTTAACTTCCAGAACATCGTCAACAGAGTCCATGATAAACTCAAGAATTACAAAAAATAGATTTTTAACTCCATCTAGAAAAGGAATCTTCTAAAACCAGTAATTGAATATATCCCTACTTATGATATGGGGTGTTTTAAATTACCTGCAACTCTTTGTGCTAAACTAGAGGCATAGATGGCAAGATTCTTGTGGGGTTCGGATGAGCAAAAGAGGAAGATCAGTTGGATATCCTGGAACCGTGTGAACGATCGCAAAGCTGAAGGGGGTATTAGTTTTCACCACCTGCAAGATTTCAACATTGCGATGTTAGGGAAACAATTTTGGCGTATCCTTCTCAACCCATATAGTCTACATGCTCGAATTTTGCGCCACAAATATTTTAAAATTATGGGCTTTTAAAAGCAGAAATCAAACAGAACTGTTCTTACATCTGGCGGAGCATTATGGCTAGAAAAGATCTGGTACTGAGTGGTTGCAAATGGAGACTTGGTAACGGTGAAAACCTCAATGCTTTCACTGACCCATGGTTATTCAGGCCAAAACCCTTCAAGCCCTTCACCCCTAACCCATGAAACAGGTCGGTCATGGTGGCGGAGCTTATCACAAAATACAAGAAATGGGATGAAAGAAAAATCAATTCTCTGTTTTGGTAAAAACATGCAGAAGAGATCAAAAGAATCCATATCCCAACGGTCAACGTCCCAAATCGAATCATCTGGCACTTTTCAGATAATGGTATGTATTCGGTGCGTACGTGTTATCATTTATGGACCCGACTAGAGCACCAGAAAAACAACACTCAAGGTAGATCAACCTTGACCCCATCCCCAGATTGGTGGAGCAATTTTTGGAGGGTAAAACTCCCGAATAAAAACATATTGCAAGTTTAATGCAGGTTCAAGACTTGAAATAGCTTGTTTATTTCAAGTCCTTGAAACAGCTTCCAAAGCCATTAAACTGACTGAGCTTTATATGCATGAACTTAGGGTGAGTTTCTGTACTTGATTCAAATCCTAAACCCCTGTGCATGATTAGATGATACTTGATGATGAAAGACAAGTAGTTTAAAACAGTTTACAGTATCTAACATCATATGTTTGACTCAGTTATGCAGGGATATTGTGTTTCCTATTTTATAGGAATTTGTTTCCTAACTTATGTTTTCAGAAATGAAAACTACTTGATGACTTGATTCTGGGATTGATATACTATGGCTAAAAGCTTCTCAACATAATTCCAACAAGATCAAATCAATATCCTGGAAGATACTGAGCTACTAGCCATTGGAAGAAGCTGTTAGAAGAGTCAAGATTTGAAGCTAATTTTCAAGAAAGTTTGTTGAAGAGATTATGAAGATCTTCAATTCAAACTGAGTGTTTAAAAGGAGAATTGATGAGAGAATTCGATAAAACACAGAGAGACACAACTGAGCAATTCACAGAGACACTCAAAAAAATCCAAGGATTGATAAGCAACAAAGAGGCAGATTCATCTCTCAATCCAAGCTTCAGAAGAACACTGCATACTCACTGTAGTTTCAGTTCATGTGTTCTTCTTTTCTGAACTTCATTTCTATATCATTTTGATAATACGTCTAGTTCTCATTCTCAAGGATTTTTTAAGGTGAACAATAGAGAATTCTTATTTAATCAGATAGCTAGAGCAGGTACTAGATAGATTAATGAGAACCACAAGCTGTAACAGAGTAAGGCATCTCTCTATTCTTGAGATCTAGCACTTAGCTGTGGATTAATAAGAATTGTGTTGAAAATCCTGCAGGGAAAAGATCCCTGAGGTAGAGACGTAGGTCCAAGTGGACTGAACTCTATATATCTTGTGTCTCTTGCATTTACTTTTCAGTTTCATACTCAGAACTTTTGCAGCATTCAAAACAGTTTCATTTCAAGGGTTTGAAACTCATTTCAAGGCCTTGAAATAGACTTATTCTTCTGTATACTCTAACTGTTTTATTCCAAGGGCATGAAACTCATTTCAAGGCCTTGAATCTCCTTAGAAATCTTTTGTAACCACTACTCTTGCAAGTATTAGCAAAAGTTTGCATACTCTATTCAACCCCCCCCCCTTCTAGAATATTGATTCTGCATTTCTACCTATTGTACACCCCTTCAATTGGTATCAGAGCATGTATCACTGCATAGATTTACCATCTTGTGATTATAAGTACTGTAGGTGATGGTGGCTTCTCACAGGGAAGAGCTGCTAACAGACCTCCTCTCTTTTGTGGAGACAATTTTGTCCACTAGAAAGCTTTGATGAAGATGTTCATCATTGATCAGGATATGGAACTATGGACTATCATTCAGAATGGTCCTCGCACCTTCTACACAGAGAAAGATGGGATTAGAACTCCCAAATCTGAAGACACTCTCTCCTTCTCTGAGTTAGAACAATTTTCCCAAAATTTTAAAGCTATAAATCTCTTATATTGTGCTTTGAGTGAAGATGAGTTCAATAGGATCTCAGGTTGCAAGAATTCCAAGGAGATCATGGATAAGCTTGTGGTGACCTTTGAAGGAACCAACCAATTCAGGCAAACCAATATCAACATATATCTCAGGCAATATGAGCTGTTCAAGATGAATGGATATGATTCAATCAGAGATATGTTCAAAAGATTCACTGACATTGTTAACAACCTTGATTCATTGGGAAAGCACATTTCCAATTAAGAGAAGGTTAGAAAGATTATGAGAAGTATCCCAAAGGCAAAATGGGAACCAAAGACTACCGCTATTGAAGAAGCTCAAGATCTCTCATTACTTCAACTTGATTACCCACAAGGAAATCTCCTTACACATGAGATATCCATGAATTAAGTTGATGGAGAAATACCAGAAGGTATCGAGAACCTAGCTTTCAAGGAAAAGGAGAATGAACCAGTTCAAATCCTTGAAACTGAAGATTATGATGAAGATCCAATTGCTTTGATTTCCAAAGCCTTGACCAGAATTCTTAAAATGAAGAAAAACTTTGGAAACATGGACTTCAGCATAGATAGACACAGATCCTCCAGTAGCAAAGACTACAAAGGTAAATCTTCTTCACAAGGTAATAATCCTAAAGTCATAATTGCTTTGAGTGTGGTGTTGCAGGACACTTGATCAGAGACTGTCCACACAAGAAGACCAAGAACTTTTAGAATAAAGATCATGATAGAAGAAAGAAATATATGATAGCTTCCTGGAGTGATTCAGAAACCTCTAGTGACTCTGAATCTGAAGAGGAACATGCCAACCTATGCTTCAAGGCCGAGCATGATGAAAGTTTCGAAAAGAACATTGAGGTAATGGTAAACTGTTTGATTTCAAAACCAACAGAAGCCCCTCTCTGATTATCTTAGAACAATGCTTTTAAATGAAGAGGACTATCTGAAAGAGATTAGAGTTTTGAAAGAAAAAGTTCATGAGAAAGCAAAAGAAAACTTGCATCTTGTTTGCCTGAATCAAATCTTCAAATCTCTCAGAAGAAAACTGACAGTGATTTCAAGGCCTTGAAAACCAGTTTCAAGACCTTGAAAACCAGTTTCAAGACCTTGAAAACCAGTTTCAAAGCCTTGAAAACACAAGTCAAGGAAGTAGTCACTGAGAACAATCTTCTGAGTGACAATATTGTTAATCTAAGACATCAAGTTGATGAATTGGATAAACGAAATACTACTTTGACTGAGAAACTTCAAGAATCAGAAAAAGTCAAAACAAAACTTGCAGGCTCAGAACACAACTTGAACTTCATTATTGGGGGTAGCTAAAAAGCTGTTCACAAAATTGGTATTGGATACAATCCAAATTTTCCCAAAAAGAAAAATACCATATTTGTGAAAGCTGGAAGCAAAACATCTCCCAAGTGCCACTACTACAATAAGATTGGTCATGTTAAGATGACTTGTACTTTTAGAAGAAGAGACCCTCACATAATGAGGAATACTTTTCCCTTCCAACTCAAAGGATAACATGATTGACCCTGCATATGAATCTAAATTCCACACTTGGTCTAACAGTAGGGTAAGGCAGTGAATGGTGTTTGTAGGTTGTCACCAAGATCAAAGAACGAAAGTGGTTTATGGTCAGTGGTTGCTCAAGACACATGAGTATAAAGAGATCTCTATTCTCATAACTGAAAGAGAAATCTGAAGGATCAATTACACTTGGTGACAAAGACAAATGCAGCATTCTTGGTATTTGTGAAGTTGGTACAGATTCTCAATATTCTATATTTGATGTATATCTAGTTTATGGTTTGGAATTTAATTTGCTTAGTGTTTCTCAGCTTTGTGATAACGGCAACAAGATTATCTTTGACAAAGAGAAATGTGTGGTGTGAGATGAAAAATATGGCAATTGCATCCTCACAGCCTCTAGATCAAATAATGTTTATACTTTTCAAACTAACAAAGTTGCAGGAGAATTTGAAGTGTCTCCTTGAAAGAAGATTCAAAGCTTTGGCATAGAAAGTTGGGACACATCATCTTGCATACCTTAAACAAGCTAGTTTCAAATAACTTAGTAAGAGGTCTGCCCTCTAGAAAGTTCAAGTATGAAGAAGTATGCAAGGCATGTGCACAGGGCAAGCAAACTAGAAGCTCATTCAAACCAAAGAACTTTGTAAGAGCTACTAGACCCATTGAATTAGTGCATATGGATCTCTGTGGTCCTATGAGAACTCCAACTCCAAAGGGTAAGAATTATATGCTTGTCATTGTAGATGATTTCTCTAAATATGCTTGGGTTATGTTTCTTAAAGTAAAATCTGAAGCTCTCACTGAATTTCAAAGCTTTGTAAAGAACTTCAAACGCTGAAAAACCTACCTATTGCTTCAATCAGAAGTGATCATGGTAGAGAGTTTGATCAATTAGAGTTTGATGTATTCTGTTCTAAGCATGGAATCTCTCACAACTTCGCTGCTCCTAGAACTCCTCAACAGAATGGAGTTGTTGAAAGAAAGAACAAGACACTTGAAAACATGTCAAGAACTATGCTTCTAGAAAACAGATTACCAAAGCATTATTGAGCAGAAGTTGTGAATACAGCAAACTATATTCGTACCAGGTGTGTGATCAGAACTATTCTGAAGAAGACTCACTATGAGCTATTCAAAGGAAGAAATCCAAACATTTCTTACTTCAAACCATTTGGATGTACTTGTTTTGTCCACAACAATGGTAAGGACAATCTTTGTAAGTTTGATGCAAGAAGTGATGAAGGAATATTTCTTGGTTATTCACAGACAAGCAAAGCCTATAGAGTTTATAATAAGAGAACCAAGCTTGTAGAAGAAAGAATTCATGTTATATTTTATGAAAGCTATGATGGTTCTTTGATTGATGGTTTTGCAGATCTCAATCTGAAAAAGCATGAATCAGATAATGAAGAAGAATCCTCAAAAGGATCCAAGGAAATGTCACAGGAAAAAAGCAGGCATTTTTAAGGCATTCAACAAGGTTCAAAGCCTTGAAACAGAATCTCCAGAGAATACAACAAAACAGACAACTACTTTAAGTTCTCAGAGACTTGAGAAGCAAACTGGAGATCCTGAACCTTGGGCACCAAGGAAGAGATTTAAATATATATCATCTCATCCTGCTGATAACATTATTTCCTATCCAACCACTGGTACACAAACAAGAGCACAGTTGAAAAATCTTTGTGCTTTTAATGCTTTTATCTCTCTTGTAGAACCTAAAACTGTGTAGGAAGCATTACAAGAAGCAGACTGGATCATAGCAATGCAAAGTGAACTCAATGAGTTTGAAAGGAACAAAGCCCGGAATCTAGTTCCTCCTCCAACAAATCAGTCTGTCATTGGCACCAGATGGGTATTCAGAAACTAGTTAAATGAGATTGGAAAGGTAATCGGGAACAAAGCTAGATTGGTAGATTAGGGCTACAATCAAAAAGAAGGTATTGACTATGAAGAAACATTTGCTCCTGTTGCCAGGTTAGAAGCAACAGAATTCTAATTGCATTTGCATCTCACAAGAACATGAAACTTTTTCAAATGGATGTGAAGTGCGCATTTTTAAATGGTTATTTGCAAGAGGAAGTTTATGTTGCTCAACCTCCATGTTTTGAAAATTACAAGTTTCCAAATCATGTTTACAAACTTGACAAAGCTCTTTCTGGTTTAAAACAAGCTCCAAGGGCTTGGTATGCAAGATTGTCAAAATTTCTACTTGAGAAATGATTTCAAAAGAAGATTAGTAGATAAGACCCTCTTCATAAAGACTCATGAGAAATGCATGATTGTAGTTCAAATTTATGTTGATGGTATCTTGTTTGGAGCTACTAATGATCTGTTGTGCAAGGAATTCTCAAGTCTTATGAGCAAGGAATTTGAAATGAGCTTGATGGGAGAATTGAACTTTTTTCTTGGACTTCAAATTCATCAGATGAATAAGGGCATATTCTACATCAAAGCAAGTACACAAGAGACTAGCTAAGAAAGTATAATTCCAAAGAGATTAAGACCCCCATGAGTTCTACACTATCTCTAGACAAAGATGAATATGGTAAGAGTGTGAATGTGAAAGAATATAGAGGTATGATTGGATCATTACTCTACCTCACAGTCAGTAGACCAGATATCATGTTCAGTGTATGCATGTGTACTAGATTTCAAGTTTATCCAAAAGAATCACACTTGACTGCAGTTAAGAGAATTTTTAGATATCTCGATGGTACCAAAGACTTAGGGCTTTGGTATCCTAAACAATCTAACTTCTCTTTGTGTGGTTATTCAGATGTTGACTTTGCAGGATATAAATTTGATAGGAAAAGTACATCAGGATGCTGTCAATTTCTTGGGTCATCCTTAATCAGCTGCCATTCAAAGAAGCAAAACTCAGTTGCACTATCAACAGCAGAAGTTAAATACATAGCACCTGGAGCTTGATGTTCACCAGTGTTATGGATAGCACAACAAATGAAAGATCTTGGATTTGATTTCAAATATATACCTATCAAGTGTGACAACACAAGTGCAATATCAATTACAAAAAAGTTAGTTCAGCATTCAAGAACAAAACATATTGATGTTATACATCACTTCATCAGAGATCATGCAGAGAAAGGTGATATTGTTCTTGAATTTGTTTCTACTAACTTGCAAATTGCAGATATCCTAAACCATTTCCAGATGAAAGATTCTCAGTCTTAAGATTAGAATTGGGTATGCTAAATAAATAAGCACTGGTTTAGGGGGAAAACCAGATCTGTTTTATGTGTTACAAAGGTTTGAACTGATTTTCAAAGCCTTGAAAATCGTTCAAAGCTTTGATTATATGTGCTTTACATCATACAGATTTTCAAAGCCTTGAAATCTTTTCTAAATCCTTGAAAATAAGACTGCATACTAGTTAGTCAATAAATTGGATCTTTTGATATTGGGTGTTATCTTTTTAAATAATTTCTCAATGTTGCCCCTCAATTTTTAAAAACTCCTTTTCAGCCAAAATAGTATTATATCTTTTATTTCCAACGGCACACACAAAATTTGAATCTTTTTTATTCAGCAGATCTTCAAAGATCAGAAAAAAAAATTAGTTTCCTTTTTCAAACTGAAACTCTTTTCTATTTATCTTCTTCTCTACTTCTCTCCTTCGCATCTATCCTACCTCTCTCTTCTTTTGTCCAAACCCTAATGAGCAGTTTGGAAAAACAAACTACTCTTCACAATAATTGTGATGGAAAAATAATGTCTATTCATTCTGTTTCTTCTTAGTTTGACTTTTTCATCTGTAGTCGTGTCACTTTGTCAGGGTGATTTGAATAACAAAACGATATAATTTTTTAGCAATTTTTTCATGGTGTTGTAGAGTAAAATTTACTCTACAATACCTTGAAAAGATTATCAATTTTTTGCATCGGATTATTAATCAAATTACTGGGTTAAACTAGTATGATAAATAGTGGGGAAAGGCTACTGTACGTCCTGGCCCCACGAAAATAAACCGCCTTAGCCGGTTTTAGCCGGTAATTACGGTTTTACCAGCAAAAAGACAAAAAAATATCTCTCGGGCGCCTTCATCAGAAACTCGGATACAAATATAAAGAAAATGGATAAAAGTGTAAATTTTAAGATAAAGATAAAGATAAAAATAATTAAAAATGAACAAGATTGAATTGAAATGGACGAAACTGAAATGAATCAGATAGAAACGTAAACAATTCTCAACAAATAAGCTATTACAGCAGAATTGCAAGCACTGAAGCTTAGTAAAAAGATACCAAATTTGTGATACATAAGCAATGGACAAGCACACGTGACGACGGTCGTTTCACCTAAAAAATAGCCAACATTGCGAAAAGTAACACAAATTTAAGAATGGCGATGCATATGTGTGATAACCTTTAACTCTTTAGCATTTCTTCATTTTCATATTTCATTTGCCTCGTTGTTGAAATAATTGTGGACCATCGTTGCATTGTTTCCTCACAAAAAACATGGAGGTTCTTCATCAACCCATATGAAGTAGCTGCATTAAGACCTCCAAGGTAGTCGGCACCGGAAGAAATCTCTACCTGGGTTCTTTGTGTGAGGACTTGTTGTTTTCATCACTCGTTACCTTCCACAGTTACAATATCTTGGTCGAGACTTGGTGTTATGACGAAATTTGTGGGAGGAAGAGTTGAAGAAGGTATGTGACATCGTGGTAATGAGAAGTTAGGGATATTTTCATGTGAGAAGATGATGGAGAGGAGGTGTAAATGGCAGATCTGATTGTACAAGAGTGTGTTGGTGTATAAGTAGAATAATTAAACGGGTGGTTGGCTGTTGGACATAAATGGGTAGTAAATTGTCCATAATGACATGTCTGACTACTCTGAAACCAAAAAGCAAGTCCGAGCTGAGTAACGCAGGGAAGGAAGGAATGAATGGGGTTAGGAGTGATAAAATGACATGACAAAAAGTCTAAGGCCAACAAATATAAATTTATAAACAGACAGATAATATTGCCAAACATCTTAACAAAAATCATACATACAAGTTAATTGTTTTGAAACACATTCACCATTACAACCACAATAACATCCACCACCCACATTATCCAACAGAAACCATTCAATTTTTTTCCAAAAAAAACAAAAAACCACGGAGAGATCAGAACGGACCGCCCTGCTCAAAGGTGACGACCCTCATAAGCTGAAATGACCGTAGGTTTCTTTCTGTACTTCTTGACGAATATCTCCTCATTATTTCCCAGAGCTTTAAAGTTGTTAATATCTTCAAAAACGACTTTCATGAGGTCGTTGTACGTGGAATGACCAATGAAATTGGCAACCCATATCCTAATGAAATCGTCATTGAACCTTATCTTACTTTCAGGTTGGGGGATCAACACTCTCAGATGTGCCATGTAAAAGCACACAAATGTTGAACAACCCTGGAACCTACGATTCCTTGCTAGCACAACCAAACGAGAATCCAAGTGCATTTATTTAATTAAAACTGGAGAAATCCTTCAATCATAGTTTAAAATAAACAATGACAAGTGTTCAAATCTAAAATCTGAAATAAAAGCTTCCTAGATTAATGAAATATTTTCTAGTTGCCTGATCATAATCTCCAACTTACGTGTGCGCATTCCCCTACTTTATTCATAACATGCGGGTTTTCAAATGGCAAAAGTCGACGCAGTAAAAGTTTTTCAGTAAAAACTGAGTAAGCATATACCACAACGCGTAAAACAGGAGTTTTGGCTAAAAATAAAGAATAACCACATATTTATCATTTATTTGGTTGAGGCGTAGTCTACGAGCCCCAACAGGTACGATGTGGACCGAGAGGTCACGATGCAATAAATCATAATAATAGGGGTGCTTCTTGGAATATACCAATTCTCCCGGACGTTTGTAGATAGCCCTTCGCTATCCCGCCCAAACCATACTAATGAGATCTTAAGTGTCGGCACCCCTATACAGTCGTGACCTAAACATGCATAGGTAGTGCTCATGGTTTCCACGATAACATAATATGTATAAATCCTAAGAGAATCAACGCACGTGTTTCTCCGGCTGTAGCCTTCACGCACATCCTATGTACATCGTTCTAATTTCATTATCGTATTTTAAGATATCACATGATCATTCTAGTAGCCACAAGTAACCTCACACTTTTTAAAGAGATATTTGCAGGAGATTTTCGAAATTCAAAGTTCAAAACAGTTGCACGATAAACAAGTAACACACGCCAAACACATTTTGATTGTTGAAGGTGTTGTGCATATAAACTTACTTGAATTGAGGAGTGTTTGTTACACGGAAGCTAGCACACAACTACTCGTAGTACGGGTCCTCAATGAACTAGCCTCCTACGAACTCTGAATCTACAATATCAAGTATTCCTAATCAACATTCAACTATCACAACGATAGTGCATACAAGATCCAATATGCAATGTTAGCATAACTCCACTAATCCCCCAAAACTGAAATATATTATCTATAAAACTAATTTTAGAAATTAATTTGATAAAGAGAATAATTTTAGAAATATAAAGAGAATTAAACTAAAGAAAGCTTTACTCCATATTCTACAAAATTTGTTTGATTTATGAAGGTGGCTTTACTTTACATAAATAAAAGGTAGCTATATTAATTTGACGATAAAGTTATAACAGGTAAACTTTTATTAATGAGCTAAATCCAGATTATTTTTATTCTACAAATCATATTAACGAAAATGTTATAAAATGAGAAAACTCGTTTTCCGGTATATACAAAACAATGATATCTAGTTATAATACAAATATTATACTTACTTGCATTCTAGAATACATTTTTAACAATTATAAAAGCATATATATTTTTTTAGAAAATAGACTACTAATTTATATATAAGTAAGTACAAAGAAATATCAGTTTAAATGTTATTAAAAAACAAATCTTTTACTCATGTGAGATAAAGTAAACATGTTATCTAATAGACAATCCCCCTTGTTACAAAATTACATGTTTTACTAAAGTGCAAAACAACCCCATTTGGTCTTATCAAGCCTGGAACAAATCTACACATACAAACCCTTCAAATTTCCTTCCCAAAACTCACAATTCCTAACCACAACACTACACTATCAGTAGAAAAACAACCAAGGGAATTGAAAACAACAATTGAGTTTCGGGGTTTTACCGAATGAGGGAAACAAAGAACGAAGAAGAGTGTCGGCGATTGAGAACATCCGGCGCTGCTGCTACTGGGTGCGCCGGATAGCGAGGACGACGGGAATGAGGCGTTGGCGGCGTCGTACGACGGGACAGAGGCGGCCGAACCTGGTTCGGCCTAGTCGGGCTGGGCTTCGGTCGGTTTTCGGGCCAGGTTTGCTCGGAAAATCGGGCAGAGAGAGTGAGAGCTTCAAGAGAGATTGAGAAGTGGAATTGGTGGTGTGATTTCTGGGTTTTCACAGGGGGTATTTATAGCCTTATATTGAAGAATCCGGCGGAGAGTAGGAGACCCAACAGAGACGATTTCAATTCTGAATCATGTTGCAAAAGCGAAATTGATTTCTTGGAGAGAAATTATTGGTCTAAGTCAAGTTTGGAGTGGATTGGGAGTGAATTTGGATGGAAATGAGGTCGAATTGGTGGAGTCGGTGTTGGAGGCAGTAATGGAATCAGAGAAGGAGTCGGAGATGAACTCTACTGCTCATTGTAGAAGATGAAGCGGGAAATTATCTTTGTGGCAAGGTGCATGGGTCACGAAGTGGCTGGACAAGTAAAAATTAATAAAAACTTTATTTTGGGCATGTATAAAATGTTACATGTTAACGACATAAAATTGCATGTTTTAGTATGTTAATGAACTCTTCATAACTTGCTACTATGTGTAATTTATTTATTTTATCTCTCTTTCTAGACTTATGCTTGTTTTCGTAGTTTTGGTTGTTTTCTCTCATTTTGTAGGTGAAATTGTGATTTGGAACGCGAGAGAATAGCCTAGGAGGTCCAAACGATGAATTAAAGAAGCTTAAAGGACCTACTTTGAAGGGAATTGAGGATTTGAGAGGTCAAGATTGAAGAAATTGCAAGTTAAAAGTCAAAGTCAAGGGCCAAAGTCAAGTGTTCTAATGTTTAGAGGGCTCATGTGAAGAGATTTTAACGGAATGGGGAGCTAAATGCAAGTTTATAAAGTTTTTAAGGACTAAAAAGATGAGTTTTTAACGGAGTGGGGGTCAGAGTGACATTTTCAGAATGTTTTAAGTAAGAGACGGGGGTCTTTTAAAAGGTATCAGCAAACATAAATGGCGTAAACTAGCAAAGATCTGAGAGAGATTAGGGTATCCAAGAGAATCAAAGAGAGTCTCCTGGAGGGTTAAGATCCTATATATAGTGGGGAAGTGACCGTTGTAAGGGAGTTAATGCACCATAAATGGCGGCTTAATGATAGCCCATGTAACGGCACGTTCGACCGTATATATAGGGACCGTTACGCACCTGTCCGCATATATCAGAGACCGTTATGAGATCGTCCGCATTTATGGGATGCGTGAGCCTTAAACCTCTCAGTCATTTACCAGAGGTCGCGCACGAGCTTGGTTATCGCTCTCGTGCGACGGGCCTTACTCTAGCCTCCAAACCACTAAGTCCCTACAAGTCCCGTGTGGTTGGTACGCGAGGGCACTGTCTCGCGGCCCCCAAGTGGATAAGCATGGGTAGTTATCCGGTGTGTATGGAGCACGGCTTGGTGTGCTGGATAGCTGCCACGTGGTTGTGATCTTTCTGTCAGGAAATCACCATCTACATTAACCCCCTTTTAAGCGAATGTCACGCGCGTGTTTGTTGTGCAGTCTCGTAAAACCAGTCGTGCGTGGTCTCCACGCGGATCGTCGTACTAATTTGAATAAAATTTGAATCCCTAGCCCCCAGGTGTAGCCATGATTGGCTAGGGTTTGGAGACGTCGTTTAGCCTCTGACGAAGCGTGGTCATTGCAAATTCGAACAGATGCCACCACATATTTTCGCCGATTTTCGAGGCAAAAATAACTCAGAACCATTTGACTGGTCACTAATTTTGCCGGTTATCGAAGCGTTGCGTCATTTCAACAGTCTTCAGCAGTTTGTGACTCTTCAGTCTCCGAGGGCTATTTAAACCCTTTCGGTACTTCGATTGAAACTTTTCTACCGTCATTGCCTCCAATGTTATATGAACCAGGAAGGGAATCATCAGCAAGAAGCCGAGGCTTTTAATCAGATTCTTGACAAAATTTCGCAAGCAGTTCAAGTGCTCTATCGAAAATCTGGTTAGTGATTCTCCCCCTTTTGCTTTACTTGAGATTGAACTAGCAAATTCTTCCTGTGTTCCTCACTGCTTCTTTTTTACCAGAAATGGCCAAAACTAAAAGTTTGAAAGAGGCAGTTGCCCTTCCAGAGGTTCCAAAAGAACTATGGTGTAAGGCCCCTTACCTAGGAGGGGATGATTTTTATCTGGCCACCATCATGGGTGCTTCAATTAAGACACCTCCCTCTAAGAACGCTTGAAATTGACATCTGAGCCTAAAAGAGACGATTGGGATCTCGCCAATGTAAGTGACATTCACAGGCTTGGCCTCGAAGCTGGACATTACCCTTTCACAGTTCTTCTTCACCAAACCTTCACCGAGAAGCTGGATTATATGGACGAGTTGAATGTGTACATTCTTACCCACTTTGAAACCGAGTTAACCCGTGTAGGGATTTATGGGGTCGTACGCGCGACGAAGGGGTTGAGCGTGAAGCTCGATAAAGACATGTTGATGGCCTTGTTCTCGCGATATTCGAAGAAAACTCACAGCTTTCACTTTGCGACCTTTGAGGCTGGGCCAACACTTGAATATGTCGGGTAGTTGCTAGAGCTTCTCTGTATGTGCATCATAGATCCTCTAGCTTCTTTAATTACTGACGAAGAGCTTTTGATCTTTCAAGAATTGAAGAACAGTATCGGCGATCTGAAGAAGAACGCCACTAGATGGTCATCGAGCAAGCCTACGAAAACACATGTATCCGTTACCTCATGTGCGAAAAACCTGTGGTCGAAGTGGGTAACCTATTTCTACCGCGACTTTGACAATAAAGCGATTGCCCAAGAAGTGATTGCGAAGAACCCGAAGGCCCCTACCTCCTTTGAGGGGAAAGGTTCCCAATACACTCTCTGCGGTTTTCTCTATGTATGGTTGTCCCGATATCTCATTGATGGTTACCCCCACGAGGGTGTATTCTGTCATGTTCTTTCTCTGGCAGTTCGTCTATCTCTTGGGCAGAAGTTAGCACTAGGTCGCTAGGTCCTTGGCTCTTTGTATCATCGCCTAGATTTAGCGATGTCGCATATGGAGCAATCCCAGGTTCGGGTTGATGTAGTGACGTATGTCAACGTCGCATTCCAATCAATGTGGGTATTCGAGCGATGGCCCCTATACACTCCGGTCCCCTCGCCCATGACTTCGTGGGATGCTCCTAAGTCTCAAAAGAAGATCTACTGCCCTCGCTCGTGGCGTTGGTTCAGAAACAAGGTTGTTCGTCGCTTGTTTTCTCTGGTATGTGATGATGTTCATTTCTGTAATCCCCGGCCATACGCTTAACAATTAGAGGATGCTGTCTTCATATACACCATGTACCCTGATCAGAGTGTAAATTATACTCGCAAACACATCATTGAGGGATCGATCTGCTATTCAAGATTCATCAATAGGTGTATGAGGGGGTATCTACCCGCTTTGGGCGAAGATGGAATAGAGTGTATCAACTATCCGCTAATTACCACTCCTTATGATCCGGTCAGGGTAAGTCCCCAGTTTGGTTTTGATGTCGTAGCCCCTTCGTTATGGTTTGACTCGGTCGTGAAGGGTTGTTATAAAAGGCCGTTGTACCAGGAGTGTAACGAATTGCTGATTGGTATGCTCCCATTAACTCAGTCGTCCATAACTAGAGTGGGTGAGGCAACTGTGGACTGCATTGCTTTCTGGAATGCCCAAACTTGCCTCCAAGCTAGATCCCGCCTCCTGCTTCAACCCTTAGTAGCTCCTGCACTCAGAATAGGAGACTATCCATTTAAATCCAAGGCCTCCAAGGATGCGAAACGGTATGGTTTCTACTCGCTACTAGATAAGGATCATCATCTGTGCGCGGAAATGGTTCTTGCGGAGAAAATCAAAGCAGTTCAGAAGGATTATATCAAAGCAAGTAAGGATTGCGCGGACGAGTTTAACAAGGCATGTTGTCCACTCGTCACCATTTAAAGCAGTTCCCGAAATTTTCTGATGAATTTTGCCTTCTTGTTTTGCTCTCAGTGTGTCTTGAGGAGATTCGGTTATGGTGATCGCAGCGATGCACTTATCGCCATGTTGCGTTCAAAGGACGCGTCTAACGTTGTCATTGAACCTGCTGCACCAATGGGTCAAGAGGTCGAGGCCTTAATTTGGTCCTCTCTTGCAGTTTTTATCTCATCGCTTGCAGAGCAAGATGTCAATACCAAGAAAAGCAAAGCTTCCGAAGAGCCTTTAACAGATGATGCAGCTCCTAAGCCAACAAAGCGCGCACGAAAGAACCTTACTCCTCAGAAGCAAACAGCTCCCCGGAGAGGCCAGAACTCAAGGCAGACCAGTGGAAGACTTCGTCGATTTCGTCCCAGTGGCTCCTCTAGCCAGGCGGTAGGGTAACAACTTTCTATATTATGTCACGTTTTGGCCATCTAAGACTTGTGCTGATATGAGTGTATTTGTAGATGATGAGGATGAAGAAGTTCCAGAGGGTCCTACTGAGGAAGATGTAATTGCAGATTTTGTGTCTCGGCGGAGCTAACCGAGGAAGAAGCAAGGCTACGTGAAGAGCGAGATGTCGCCACAGCCATGAAGGAGAGCCTCGAGGAGCAGTCTTAGCGTTCGCAATCCGTTATGGGCCAACTAGAGCGCGCCCATCATGATTTCCAAGAGATTGTTGGCGACAGCGATAAGGAAGGTACTATATATATATATATATATTCGCCTTATCTCATTAAGACCTTATCTACAATACCTTAGATCATGGAGTGTCTAAAAGCGACATTCGTATTTGGTTAGTGGACCAATGTGGCGAGGCTTCAGGTAAGCAATTTTCCTAGAATTGTTATGGGCGACTCTATTGCTTCCAACTAGTAATAACGATATTTCTCGCGTATACTCAAGGCACGCAACTTTAAAAGGAATTGATGATAATCTGAGTCATAGTATGTACACAAATATCCCATGTGATTGTGGAGCTTTTTCTGTTATAATCCCTTCACTTTGTAATTTTGATTCTTGTACTCTTAACAAAGCAATCCCTTACACCGATACAACCTCGCCTCCGTAGTGTCGTTGTTCCAGTCCCGGAGGCTACGGCTTGAACCTCTGGATATGCTTTGCCAACAACTTCGATTGACCAGCCTTCTGGGGAAGCCGTCATCACATTCGATGATGAAGATAATGTTGACGGGGAGAGGCCTGAATTCGTAGTTGAGCAAGAAGATAGACTCCCCTCTCCCACAGGAACTGACAGTCACGCTGCTCAAAAGGCCTCTCCAAGAGTTAGTGCAACTCCTATACCGTCATCTGAGACCCCAGATGAGGCCATGATGGATGTTCAACCTTCTGTTATTGATGCCCATGTTACTGCAACCCCTGGGATGCAACCCGACACAGCGCGCAAAAGTGCGCTAGAAGTTCCAAAGTCCGCTCCAAGTGTGAATGAGGCGGGAGAAAGGAATGACGAGTTAGTCATTTCTCAACCTCATCAAAGCGCGATCTCCAAGGCTAGTACTCCTGCAGTCGCGACTAAGGTGCCAGTAAGGGCTTCCCCCATTGTGCAAGATACCCCAAGATTTGTTGCATCTTCAGAGGGCCCAAGCGAAGATTTGTCGCTTCCCGACTTAGGTTTTGACCTGGATACGCAGCAGACGATTCGTGGGCTGCATGGGGCTCGCAAGTCGCTAAACCAGCTATTGTTGGAAGAAATTACACAATTCCTGAGGAGTACTTTGCCCGTGAAGCTTTAGCAGATCGCAAGTTGGCTGAGGCAAGCGCCTCCAGTGGTGGTCCAGCAATGACTCCCAATCCCTCGCTTCAACAAATTGTTGAAGGCACTGGTAAGTTGTTCACCTTTCTGGTATACGGCATGCGATCTTATGCTCTTTTTTTTCTAAGTACTTTGCTTTTGTTTCTGCGCGTGCAGATATTGATCAAGCTTGTCTTGAATGGCTTATGAGGGTGCACGTGTCATATCTGACTGTGTTTGCGAGAGTCCTGGAGCTTGCACCAAGGGATAGAGAGGATCTTCTGAAGAAGATGACTGTTCTTTTAGAGAAAGTGCAGAAAGCAACCCCACCAAGTACCTCAGTTGCTAATACTCAAGACCTTCTTTCAAGCGCGAATAGCCTTCAACAAGTCGCGGCAGGGAGATCAGACTTAGACTTCCTTGTGCAGAGGTTGACTAGGATCAACAATTATGCTCAAATCAGGTCTGAGTATTCCATCTGTGCCAGGGAGAGGGCCGCTCTCAGGGTGCGTAAGGCGGAGCGCGAGAGAGCTATCAGGGAGTTTGAAGAAGCTGCAAGGCGCAACGAGAATGAAAAGGCTCCCCTATAGCAAGTAGCTGCTAAATGCATTAAGCTGTCAGCCGGGGATTCCCTTCTCAAAGATTTGTTTGAAGACTAGTAACATAGTACGGCAGTAGCTTTTGTTTTGAACGATATTTCGGTGTTCTTTTGCAACCCCATTTTTGGGTGTACTATTTCTCGCATCTTGAAACATTGTTTTTCTGCTTTTGGCCTTGCGCTCTTAACTGCTGTTTTACCAGCCAGTGAACTGTCCATGCTTTGCCATTATCCATGAATGGGCTTGAATAAGATGCCGCTATCTAGACAGATATGCTTATGCTCCTGTGTTGTTGCTATCTAGACAGATAGGCTTACACCTGGTAATGGTTTTGCTTATGTTAAAAAAATATTTGTTTTGTTGCTATCCTAGGAAGATAGGCTTATGCGCGCAGATTGTGGCTAAAGTCGCGCGAAATCACATATGTGCCATTTGTGTTGAAAACCAACCAAGTTACTTTGCACGGTTCTTGGTGAATCTCTGAATAATTTAATGCTTGAAAGACCCTAGTCCCCATAAGCCGTCATTATTATCCGGGCCATTGTACCGCCGTAAGCTTAAATAAAGTGTGTCGGTTACATAGAAAGTTACGCCGTCATTATTGCCTAAAGCTGTCGTAACGTCATAGGCTTTTAATAGGGTCATTGATTCTTGCCTTTTTTTCGAGGCATTGCTGACTCAGTTGGGAAATGAAGAGTCGCCTTCCCTGGGTCCTATAAAAACCCCTTTTCTGCAATTGGTCTTCCACCATTGTCACCCCCTGGTTGGCGATTGAGAGAGAATCACCTTTGCAGATCCGAAACTTAGAGTTATACAATCATGCCACCTCATCTGAGCTTTTTTTGTTCTTCAAATTGCTTTTCACTATTTTTCAGTTCGTACCAGTTCTGGATTTCCAATTATGTATGTGTCCGTTGTGCTATAGAAATGGTTCCCAAGATATCCACAGAGGAGGCTATGATTTGCCCACGCTTTTTCGAGACCAGTGGTGTAGATCCTCTTATCATAGTGGAGACGTCGCTTCCCTAATTATGTCTGAGGAGGCTATCCTTGGTGGACCTCCGACGGAAGACACTCTGCCACTAGTGGTTGAACTTGAGAGTAATGAGCGGGGAGCACAACCAGCTTTCTGCCTCATGAGCTGTTCTCCCATTTGCTCTTCACATCAGCATCCCTCATTGTTTGAAGGTTTTCTGGCATCTCACCATGTCAGAGGCATCGACAAGAGCTCTATTTTGATCGAGGACGTCGATGGTAGCAGCTAGTTAGTCGTAGCTGGGTCTTTTGTAGGAGTCTCAGATGTTTTTTTAGAACACTTTAATCGTATGGGCTTCGTTTGACGAAGTTTGATTTTCGCATTGTAAGCATTGCATGTTGCTGTTATCTAGATAGATAGGGTTTAGTTTACATTTGGATTTTATGTAAACGAGTTTTTAATTTTCATTCGATGCTATATAAACATATAGGCTTTAATTGGTATTTGGCAACCATCTAGACAGATAGACTAGAATTTGCATTTTGCTGCTATCTAAACAGATAGGCTTTAATTCGCGTTTGCTGCTATCTAGACAGATAGGCTTCTACTCTGCGTTTGCTGATATCTAAACGGATAGGCTTTAATTCGCGTTCGCTGCTATCTAGACAGATAGGCTTTTACTTTGTGTTTTCTGCTATCTAAACAGATAGGCTTTGGTTTGTATCACTGCTATCAAAATAGATAGGCTTACGTTCGTGTATTGCTGCTATCTAAGAGATATACTTTGACTTTACAGTGTGATCAACTGCTACTTTAGAAGTAAGGTGAATAATAAAACGAAGCTAGTAATTGATAGAAGAGCTCTCACATGGGAGAGTTATTATCATTAATTTGAATCCCCATGTGGGAGGATATAGGAACACGTACACTGTAAATATAAAGCGAAGGTGAAAGAGAAGGCTAAGGGTAGTACTTTTTGAGCCATCGCATATTGATTGGTGTAGGAGTGGTGGCAGTCCCATGGCAGCGTAGGATATTGCAGTAGCCACTATCAAAGATCTCCTTGACTTCAAAAGGTCCTTCCCAGTTGGCAGCAAATGTGGGGTGAGCTGCTTCGCGCATGCAGTGTCCAGAGGCCCGTAGGACTAGATCTCATACTGAAAAGTCTCGATGCTGGACAGTCTTGTTGTAGGCCCGCGAGATCCTCACTTTGTACTTAGTGTTTGTCTTCTTGGCTTGTTCATGCATTTCTTCATTCAAGATGAAATCATGGTCGCGCTCATTTTCATACAAGTCATTGAAGGCCAGCCTTGCAGAGTTTACCTTGACTTCAGTAGGGACTACTGCTTTAGCTCCATAGTAAAGGATAAATGGAGAAGTCCCAGTAGGGTCCTGGGTGATGTGCGATACGCCCAAAGTGTTTTTCCCAGAGAATCTTCCATTTCTTGTGATCATATGCGACCATCTTACTTAGAATTCTGAGTAAGGTCTTATTGGTGGCTTCAGCTTGGCCATTTCCCTTTGGGTAGTAAGGCGTCGAACATACTTGCCTTATATTGTATTCTATTAGCTTCGAAGCCACTTTCCGATTGACGAAATTAGTTCCATTGTCCGATAGGATAGTGTTAGGAATCCCAAAGCGATGGATAAAGTTCTCTTGTATGAATTTAACCACGGCTGATGTGTTTGCTGTTTTGAGTGGGACCGCCTCAACCCATTTGGTGAATTGCTCCGTCCCCGTGAGGTTAAACTGGTTTCGTGTGAAGGAGGTTGGATTGGTCCAATGAAATCCAAGCACCAAGTGTGGAATGGCCAGGGAGTCCCTAACGCGTGCAAGTCAACTGCTGGGGCATGGACCAAATTACCATGGAATTGGCATTGCTGGCATCTCCTGACCTTCGCGCGACAATCAACTTCCATGGTAGGCCAGAAGTAGCCAACGGCTAGGAGCTGTCTACACAATTTCTCGCCGCCTTGGTGTTCCACTTGATGAGACATCTCCATGACCTCCTAGATTTCTTGACCATTTAGGCATCTGAGTAGGTTCTCTTTGTGCCCATTTTGCGAAAGCAAATTCTCTTGTTTTACGTATCGAGTTTCCTTTATTTTAAGCTTGTCAACCTCTCTTCTGTTGTTTGGGTTTTCGCCAGTCCTCATTTTCAATTACAGTGACCTCTAGAGAATCCTTTATCAGTGCACCCTTTCCGCAATTACTTTGCATGATGGCAGAAAAATATGCCACATGTGGCCAGTGAATTCTGTATCTCTGCGCTACTCTGTAGATTGAAATCTCATTTTCTCCGCACGAGTGTTGATGGATTTTCTCCAGGGTTGCTCGACCTTCCTCCTCTGTTACGCATCGCATCAGAATTCTCGCAGGTCCTTTGAAGTACAACAGATTATCATGTATGCAAAACCCATTTGTGGAAACCCATCTTTCCTTGCTCGTGCCTTCAGCTATCGCGCATAATGGGCTTTCTCCAGTCTGCCTTCTCTGCAGACTCTTCTTCACATAAATCCTTTACCAAATACGGGGTCTTTTTATCCTCAATCGAGATATTCGCCGGGCATTTATCGGAACCGATCTTGGATCCCGAAGTAGCTAACGCATCCGTGTGTCAGTTATCAGATCGAGGAGTGTTCTCATACCGGACAGAATCAAACTTCTAGACCAGCTTCTGCACAATTGATCTGTATTTCAGCAAGTTAATATCCTTCAATGCGTACTCTCCCGAAGCTTGTCTTACTATTAGCTTGGAATCCCCCATTATGATGAGATTCCGAACCTCCAAGGCCTTTGCTGCGAGTAATCCTGCGATCAGAGCCTCATACTCAGCTTCATTATTGGTCACCGCGAAGTCCAGCTTGGTTGACATCTGAATGACTTCTTCATTAGGCTTGATCAACACCACTCCAATTCCACCTCCGGACCATGTTGATGATCCATCGAAGTGTAGCCTCCAATAGAGGTTGTTGATTGCGTATATCTCCGGCCCTTCAAATTCCCCCTCTGCTAAAGGCTCGCAGCTTTCGTCCGGGAACTGGGCTAATAGGTTTGACAGTTCTTGCGATTGGATGGATTTTGGTCGCGCAGAGACTATATCGTACTGAGAAATAGTCATGTACCACTTGGCCAGTCTCCCACAAGGAGGCGAGTCTCCCAACAGATAACGAATAGGATCGTTCTTTGTAATGATATTCACTTTGTGTGAAGCAAAATAGTGCTTTAACTTTTCAATGGCGAAAAATAAAGCAAGGCAGTTGCGCTCGATATCTGTGTACTTGGATTCTGCAGACTGAATCATGCGCGAGATATAATACACTGGTCGTTCCTGTCCCTCGAACTCCTGAGCAACAATGCCCCAATGGATCTTTTTGTTGAGGTTAAGTACATTAGTAAGGGCGATCCTAGTTGAGGTGCAATCATGACTCTTGGAGATTTTAAAAACTTCTTTAATTTCTTGAAGGCGGTATGATGCTCCTCCGTCCAGAAAAACGTTGCATTCTTTTTTAGCAAGCTGCCAAAGCAAAAGGTTAGTTCCGCAATGGCTGGTATGAATCTTCTTAGGTAGGACAGCTTCCCCAGGAATATCTTCAAGGTGCTATGAGACTCTGGCGTGGGTAGACTGGTGATTGCAGAGTTCTTCGCGGGATCAGGCTCAATTCCATGCCGATGAATCACGCAACCTAGGAATTTTCCTAAGGTTACCCCAAACGCGCATTTCATGGGGTTCATCCTTAGCTGGTAAGCTCGACACCTCTCGAAGACTTTCCTTAAGTCTTTCCAATGGTCGTCTTTCTTCCTGGATTTGACCACCAAATCCTCCACGTAGAAATCGACCTCCTGATGCATCATTTCATGGAACAATGCCATCATTGCGCGTTGATAAGTAGCACCTGCATTCTTTAGCCCAAAAGGCATGACCGTGTAATTGAAGACTCCCACATGTGTGATAAAGGTCGTCTTCTTCGCGTCTTCTGGGTCCATTTTGATCTGGTTGTAGCCGCCAAATCCATCCATGAAACTGAACATTTCGTGGCCTGCAGTAGAGTCAATCAGGAGGTCTATGTTTGGCAGCGGGAAATCATCCTTCGGGCAGAACTTGTTCAGATCCCTGAAATCAACGTAGACGCGGAGGCTGCCATTTTTCTTCAAGACGGGCAATATGTTGGCGAGCCAGGTGGGATGGTGATTGGTCTTGATAAACTTGGCGCTTAACAACTTTATTATTTACTCTTTTATCTTGACGTTGATCTCTGGACGGAAATTCCTCGCACTTTGCTTCACGGGCTTCGAGCCTGGAATGGCATCCAGTATGTACATGGTAATGGCTTCGTCTAGCCTTGGCATTTCATCGTAGTCCCATGCCAAGACATCGTTGTATTCCTTCAGCAAATCGAGCAGCTGTTTTTCCTCCTCGCCCCTAAGGTTCGCGCTTAAGAAGAGAGGCCTCTTATTCTCCTCCATCGGCATAGGAATACCTCCTTCCGTTCTTGCTTCTGGGGTTTTGGGTGGTCTTCCATGCATTTAGGAGCCTCATTTAGTTCTTCCATCAGTTTCCCCCCTTTATCCTCGCCGGAGGCCTCTGCCAGTTCACAAACTTGCTCGGGGACACCTTCGATGGGATGGGTCGAAGATGACCCCCCCGCACCTTCAGATTTGGTGGCACTTCCTTCCATTAGAATAGAAGTTTCCCACCTGTTTACCCTGGTCGTCTTGCTTGACAACCCTCTTTAGGGTGTAGATGTTCTTCTTGCTATAGTTTACCCTGGGGGTTTCTTCTCGTGCGGGCTGCTTCTCCTTTGGTTCTTCGCACATTACCATCACCCCAGCTGGTGACTGGTCCTTGATGTTCTCCCACTTGGGCAATGGATTTGGTTTAAACAGAGCTGGAGTGGCCTCATCTGCCTTTTCTGTAAACCACACTGTTTCATCCAAGTGTGCCTCCTCCAAGTTGAAAGGATTCACCGAGGTGGGTATGCCAACCACTCTGTCTCTCCAAATGGTCTTCATCACCTGATGGGCAGTAGAAGGCACGACATCGAAACAGTGTATCCATGCTCGCCCGACGATCATATGATAGGTGGTGTTGGCATCGATGACATGAAACTTAGCAGTGCGCTTGATCTGTCCAATCTGGATCCCTAGTCGAATCCAGCCGACAGTCATCCTGGAGTCACTTTCAAAGCCCATCAATGGTGATGGCTTCTTAGCGATTTTGCTTTGGGGGATTCCAGCCAGCTCCAGGATACTAAGCGGAATCACGTTCACCGCGGCTCCACCATCAACGAAAGCCCTCTTGAACTCAACATCGGTAACTACTGCTGTCACATACAACAGTCTCTGATGACTCGCGTCTGTCTTCTTGTCCGCCTCATAAAATGTCATTACTAGACCTTTCGATCTCGCGACCCTTACGACTCTGCCGTTTGAGGTGACCAATTCCTCGCCATATTCTTCTGCCACTCTTAAAATGGCCTAAATCATCTCATGCCTGCATCCGCTTGAGAAATTCATGTCATCAAATAATTTCTCAAATTTGTTGGAATTCTTCATGCGTTCAGCGTGTGTATCCTCTGTATCTACGCCATAGTCTTCTTCCTCACAGACTTCGGCAACCACTAGGATGTCTGCATCCGTGACTTCTTCAAGATCCATGATCGAAATCATGGCTAACTCTTTGCCCTTTGGATCCTATGCATGGGAAGACAAGGGGTTGTGGCGTACATCTTTGGATGGCTCGTCAATGACCAGCTGCCCCTCCTTGACCTTTCTATCCACCAGCCACCTGAGCTTCTTGCATTCCCTTGTCGGGTGCATAACTTGTCTGTGGCATTCACACCATATGGGGTCTTGTAGTTGCTCTCTGGTGGGCTTATGCTCTAGTGCGGGCAAAATCCCATCCTTCCACCATCTTTTGAAAAGAATTATTGTGTAGTCAATTGAGCATGGCAAGGGTGGTGCCTCTCGTGGCGTGGGTCGCTACTGCATGTGAGGGGACGACATTGAATTTACCTCAACGTCCCGTCCGTGTTTGTAGCTGAACCTCCCTATCTTGAAGCCAGAGCTAGCTGGTGCGCAATCATGGGTATTTTTCTTTTTTTATTCTCTCCACCAGTGGCTCAATATTCCTGGTGCAGTCAATAAATTTTGAAAACGTAAGCATATTCAAATTGATTAACATACCTTTGTATTCGTCGCGCATGCCCTGAAGACATATCTACACCAGGCGGCCCTCTGAGACCTCGTCCATGCATTCCAAAGATCTGGCCCTGAACTTCTTGATGAAGACAACCCCTTCTTCATCGTGCTTTTGGTACATGCGAGAGAGATGGATGGTGGTAACCTTTTCTTCAACTTGGAAGAATTTAGTGTAAAACTTCTTCACCATGTCCTCCCATGTCTTGACGGACCCTGCTTCGAGGGTCCTGCACCGTTTATACGCGACAGTTTCCAGAGATTTAGGGAATTCGCGCATAAGCAGCCTTGTGTCGACTCCATGTGGGCCCATCAGATCAACGAACCTCATTACTTGCTCCTGTGCGTTTCCTCTAACTTCATCGAACTTCTTCCACTTGGGTGCCTTGTATCCGGCGGGATTCGGCATCAAATATATGTCCCGTCAATTGGGAGGTGCACTGTCAACTTTTGGGATGACAGTGTCTGCGAAGCCCTGATTTGCGATGATGTTATCTATCCGTTGTTCCAAGGCTGTGACACTGACGGGCGTACTTCCCCCGGGAGTTATTGACGGTGTCGTGGCGAATCCCGGGATGTAGGGCATATTGGGATCATAGCGAGGCGGAGGTGGGAGTGCATAACTCCCTTGAGCTCCGTTTGCGTGCGAAGGCATTGTGGGGTGAAGAGAAGGCGTAGACACCAGGGACGGTCCTGATTGGAGTCGTGGCGCCTGAGGCGTGGGGCCATTGGGAAGAGAATGTGCATTTTGTGGGACAGACATACGCACCGCAGAGATGGTAGTTACCCCCGGTGGAGGCAACTCACTCACTAATGGTGGGGTTGAAGTCCCCTGAGCAGTGTTCTGGACGAGTCCTCCTAGAAGCGCCATGATCTAGGCGATCTAGGCGGACTGAGCTTGCATGGCTTTGGCCTGGTTCTGAATTGTGGCCTGCAACGTCTCCAAAGAGGGCGCACTCCCGGCAACTGTTTGGGTTTTGTTGTTGGGGGTTTCTTCCCCCTGGGTTTCGTCTCTCAAAGGAGATTGGTCACCCTCACGACGATTACCCTCAAGATACATGGCTTCTTGGTTAATTGGTTGAAGTTTTTAAGGTGGATAGATTCATGTCGGGTTCACCAAATTGTGTACAAGAAAATCCTCGAGAGAGATCCAAGTGTACACCTCAAGTAGGGGATTAGGGTAAGACACAGAGAAGTGTAGGGTGTGAGTCGGGAGAGAGTAAGCAAAGGCAACTGCTCATGAAACTAAGACAGTATACTAGCAAAGATCTGAGAGAGATTAGGGTATCCAAGAGAATCATAGAGAAACTCCTGGAGGGTTAAGGATCCTATATATAGTGGGGAAGTGACCGTTGTAAGGGGGTTAATTCACCATAAATGGCGGCTTAATGATAGCCTCTGTAATGGCACGTTCGACCGTATATATAGGTACTGTTACGCACCTGTCCGCATATATCGGAGACCGTTATGAGATCGTCCGCATTTATGAGATGCGTGAGCCTTAAACATCTCAGTCAGTTACCAGAGGTTGCGCGCGAGCTTGGTTGTCGCTCTCGCGCGACGGGCCTTACTCTAGCCTCCAAACCAATAAGTCCTTACAAGTCCCGTGTGGTTTGTATGCGAGGGCCCTGTATCGCGGCCCCCAAGTGGATAAGCAAGGGTAGTTATCCGGTGTGTATGGAGCACGGCTTGGTGTGCTAGATAGCTCCCACGTGGCTGTGATCTGTCTGTCTGGAAAGCACCATCTACATGGGTCCTATTTGATTTTTTTAAGGTTTTCTCAATGGTTAGTGGGTTTCATTTCTATCTTTCAAGGTTTTCCATGTGGCAAGAGGGGTCCTACCTACACATTTTTTGGCTGAATATTTTCTCCATTTTTTCCATGCATGCACGTCTCTCTCTCTCTCTCTCTCTCTCTCTCTCTCTCTCTCTCTCTCTCTCTCTCTCTCTCTCTCTCTCTCTCTCTCTCTCTCTCTTCATTCAACAATAACAACATCTTCCTCACCCAAGAAAATTAAATTCACTCAACAAACTTGTTCAAATGATAAATACATTTAGCTACCTAAGATGTCAAACCTTAAAAAGAACCTCAGTTCATTCATTTTCACATCCAAAGTTATTGTTTCTCTCTCTAGTCTCTTCAAAAAACTCCATTGTTGAGTTTCAAAACATAAACAAAGTTTCGTTCGTTTGAAGACTTCGAATCCGTCCGAAACAAGAGTAAGTTTATCAACCTTAGTATCATTATGTTGTATCTTTACATTTCAAAAGTCGTACTTTCAAAAAAAACATATATTCATGTCAACGTTTTCGGAGAAAATGTTCCGAGCTTGGGCATATAGAGGGCGTCCGAATCCCCTTACGGGCGTATGCAACCCCTCATGGGCGCCCATGTGTATGCCCGAATCTCAGAGTGAGACATTCAGCAATGGGGCATACAGAATAATTTATATGCGCCCTAGCTGGGAAATTAATACAAATTTTGACTGAGTAAGCCCAGGGCGCCTACTGGGGCGCCCCCTTGGCTTACGCAGTCAAAATTTTATCAATTTCCCAGCTAGGGTGCATACTCTATGTGTTGGGGCATCCAGAACATGTTATATGCGCCCTAGTTGGGAATGTGAGAATTTTTTTTAATGAGTAAGCAAAGGGCGCAAATAAAAGCGCCTACTCCCTAGTAGGCGCCCTCCTATGCACCCTTGGTTTACTCAGTCAAAACTTTTCTCACGTTCCCAACTAGGGCGCATATTATATGTGTTGGGGCATCCAGAATAAGTTGAATGTATACAAGCTGGGAACTTGAGAAATTTTTTGACTGAGTAAGCCATGAGGGAATACATAGGGCGCCCTCTGTATGCCCTCATGGCTTACTCAGTCAAATTTTTTGGAATAACTCTTGAATCCAATCTTCTAGTTACAAGACGTTGTAGGAACCATGGACTTTGTAGTTGACTTTTAGAGTTGACCTTGGACTTTTATAGTTGACTTTCAAGTTGATCGTTTACTTTTCTAACTATGAAAGATGAAGTTTGACTTTCGAGTTAAGTTTTGCATTCCCGTTGAAATTTGAGTTGACCGTTGACTTCAATTGACATAGTTGGAGACGTTTAGTGTTGACATTTGGCCATTAGTTGACCGTTGACTTTATTTGGCTTTTCGATTATTTGCAGGAATGGGAAAAATCACTATGCAACTTATGTGGAATGGAGTGTGGGAGTTCGCCAATGGAAAATTTGTCTACGCCCGCGGAGTGAACTACAAATCGAAGACGATGGTGCTGAAACAGGAGGAGATTCCCACACTCCATAGTCTGAAGGAACGAGTGGCTTCGAGAATGGGATTGGACAAGCACCTAGCTCCATTCATAGAGTTAAGTCACATGAGACCAGGTTTGGAGGGTATGAGCCTTCGAATATTACAGACGAATACGAGGTTTTGTTAATATTTTAGACATATGAACCCAAGGAGATCATTCGCATGTTTTCCAAGTACGACAATGACGGCTCGGAGGCAGCTGAGGGACAGTATTTGCAGAAGATGAATCCTCTCAGGGGAAATTCGGAGCTTCATGCGGTACTTACTGATGATAGTCAGGAACATGAAGGCCCAACCAGGGAGGCCGGTTTTAACGAAACTGTGGTCATGGTGGGGAACGACACATTTCAGGATGCAGTAGCGTTGGAATAACCGTCTGACACGAACGTCGGGGGTCCTATTTACGAGGGTGGAAGCTTGCCGGAGGATCCTAATATGAACGAAGATCCAAACGCAGACCCGCATGGGCCATCAAGTTGAAATGACACAACGGGCGACGATGAACCGGATAACTGTGAAACGGATAACTGTGAACATGTTAACAGGGGCCATTGGGCCACAGGTTTACAGCATCATCCAACGCTTGCGATTGAAGCAGGCGCAGTTGCCAGTAACAGCAGGCCTGATGGATCTACGTTAAAGCTTAATGATTTGTTTGAATCAGCCAGTGAGATCAAGAATATTCTACGGGGTCCTGCAAATCAACAAGGGTGGCAATGGGCAAGTGTAAAGACAGAGAGCACAAGGGTCGTTCTCAAATGTCGCGATCCCCATCATGTTTGGTACATGGCTGCTTATAAAGCGAAACATGAGAGATTTTTCACGGTTAAGCGATACAGAAACATCCACACATGTTCCTAGATCACCACACATTTCAAGCATGCAAACGTGACAGTCGATGACATTGACCATGGCATGATTGATCGATATCAAAACGGGAAGCCTCGCCCTAGCCTCACGACATCCTGTGGAACGTGTAACTTGCCTTCAAGTACTCGTTCAGTAAATGGACATGCTACCAGTCTAGGAACAGGGCGTTCTAGATCATTCACGGTAGCGAGAAGAACAGTACCACCATCTCCCTGCATTATTCTACATGATGGAGTCTCTGAACCCTGGGTCCTACACGAAGATAGAGCGGGACAAACAAAGCAGATTCAAGTACTGTTTCATGGGTATAAAAGATCAGCTGGATGGAATCGCATTCATGCGACCACTAGTGGTCATCGACGTTGGTCACATGAAGAACGAGCCATTACAGGTGGTAGTTGCAACAATGGTCGATGGACGAAGACAGTGTCATCCAGTTGCATGGGGCATAATTGACGTTGAGGACAATGTAGCATGGGGGTGGTTCCTTCAGCAGCTGAGGAAATTCATCCCGGACCACAAGTTTCTCACATTTCTTTCCGAAATGCATCAGGCAATTAAGCACACAGTCGTGACAGAGTACCCCGATGCACAACATTTGCACTGCTAGTGGCACATCAAGGCAAACTTGTTAAAGCTGTATGGCCCGGGAAAGTGGGTGAATCTCTTCTGGAATGATGTGGAGGCCAACACTGTAGATGAATGCCGCAGTATTCTTCACACATTGGCAGTGGAGCACCATTCGAAACGTGGTCCACAGAATGAGCGATTGTCAATCGCGGAATACGTTATGGAAAAATGTGCCCCGGAGAAATGGAGTCGAGCGTTCGCGGTCAACACTAGATTTGACTTACTCTCTTCTAATCACGCAGAATCTATGAACTCCATGTTAAAGGATGTCAGATATCATTGTGCTCGTACCGTTCATTTGTGCTTTCACAAATGTCTGGCTGGTTTTAAGATAGGCGAACCGAAACTGGCACTTCGAACACAAATTGACCCCGAAGCGCGAGGAAATCATGCAGAAGAATATTAACGACGCAAAAATGCTACAAGCCACACAGCTGGCCGCACTTGAATTCCGTGTAACGGGGAGGAACCATGGCACTTCCAAAGTGTACTTCACGGAGGGAAACTGGGTTTGTGACTGCGGCAAGTTCCAGTTGGACCGGCAACCGTGTGTCCACGCTTGTGCGTGCGCTCCAATAGTTAAAGAGCAACATCCTCATTTGGGGATGGAAGAAGGGTTGCCTCCTTCAGACGGGCTTGTCATGTACAATTTCACTCACAAAACCTATAATGTGGACTCCTACAGGAGAGCTTACGTTGGGATCATTGAGGTTGTGCCTGATCGTTTAGACTGGGATACATGTCGGATCCCACCAGAGATAAGCAACCTTATCACTCTTCCACCAGTAACGGTAGTAAAACGTGGAGCACCACAGACAACGAGGATACCGTTTGAAGGAGAAATGCACAGGTATGGTACTAAGATGCACATGTGCTCTCGATGTGGAAAGGAAGCCCATAATGTGAAGACATGCTCCACGAGGGATGATGACCTCCAAATTACACATGAGTGAAATTTGTTGCTCGCTTATGGATTAATACAGTTTTATTAGTTGTGGATGCAATATTTGTCTGTTGTAGTTGGTTTGGGTGGTTTTAATATTATCTAGACTTTTGAAGCCCCAACCAAAAAAGTCTTATGTCAACCAAAAAAGTCAACGGTCCATGTTGTGGTCAAACTATGGTCAACTATTCGATGAATACCGAGTCATTCCACTTGTTTTGGCAATTTATAGTCAAAATAGAACCCCAAAAGTCAACCAAAATGAATAAACTAGCTCTGAGGGCGTATAGTGTGAGTGGGCGCCCACATTAGGTTATATGGGCGCTCGAACTAGGGTATAGGGGCGCCCATTTCTCATATTGACCATCTAGGAGGGTTGGGCGCCTACGGTGGGCGCCCAGTCACTAACTAGGCTCCCTGACGTAGGCGTCCTTTCATTTCAGCACAGAATTAGTGCACCTACAGGGATAGGGCGCCCTGACCATAACGTAGGTGCCCTTGACAATAAGATAGGCGCCCTAAGTTATGCGCCCCTATTTTCCCTCCATTTTTGTCCCAATTTTCCCTCCAAAAACGCCCTTAACACCCCTCACTTCCCTCCCCTTTCATTACATACATTATTTCCAGCCCACATCTCTCTTTAGTTCAAACATCAAGTTTAACTACATAAATCCAAGAAACAAGGTGGAAACACTTACTCCCGGTTATTTTCTTTTGTTGTTGTTGATTATTGTGAGTTTCTGACTGTTTTTTTCTGAAGTAGCGATGTCAAGTTCAAGCAAATCAGTTAAACGAGATTGCGAGTTCCCTCAGTACGAGAGTACTTTCTGTTCTTGCACGGGTCGTATTCCAGCTGAAATACGAATTACCAAAAACGATAAATACGACAACAAAGGGAGGCTTCACTTGGCTTGTAGAAACAATCAATGTGGTTTGTGGAATTGGTGCGACGCAATCGGGCACGACGTATCAAGTGGGGTTCAGAGCGATAGGGAGTGGCTTACTAAGCAGCTGGACTTGGCGATGAAAAAGATTGATGCCCAAAACGACAGAATCAAACAATTGGAGAGAATGAAGGATGGTCGTGGCACTGCCAACACAAAAGAAATCACAATCGTAGTAATGAACGTGGCAATTCTTTTGGCATTAGTGATTGTGTTACTGAGTAAAGTTGTATTTTGTTAATTTATAGAGTGCTTTTAATATAACTATATGTTTTAAGAAATTACTAGTAAATACATTTGACAACAAGACCATCTACAAAATATCAAATCAACTAAAATTACAAAATCATTTCATTGATAACATCGATTGAAAAAATGGAATAAAAAGAAGATGACAACAGCTATACGTAAGGGTAGAAAATGGGTTCTCCTGGCGGGTCTATTCTATTGCCATATGTGTCCATAGTGATGAATCTAAAAGCAGTCTTCCCTATTGCCACCACATATTCTTTCCTATAAGCCACCTGGTCCCCTTGGTAACTGCAGGACTCTCCTCTAATTGTAGGATCTTTGATGACCTTCTCGATCATGTGCAACATATACAACGCACTGCAGCTTGGGAAATCACATTGGAATCTCAACTCCTTCCTTCTCGGTAGGGCTGTAAACGAACCGAACTGAATATCGCTTGTTTGAGTTTGACTCGTTTAACTTTGCTGCTAAACGAGTCGAACACGAACTCGAGTCTAACACAAAAACTTTGTTTGAGTTCGGCTCGTTTAGGGCTCGAGTTGTTCGTTCTTCGGCTCGTGGCTCGTTTGGCTAGCTCGTTTACGGGCTCGAGTTCGACTCGACAAACTTGTATTTCATTGGATGTATATGATAATATATAATTGCTGAATTAAAATATCATGGTGGTAATATTTTCGATAAAATGATTATATTAAGGAAACAAATAACATAAAATGTGTTACTATAGATATATGCTTTATTTATGCTAATGAAAAGATCAAATCATACGGTTTTATTCTTATGTAGTAAATATTTATGTTACTATAAATTAAATAACTACCTTTTGAAATCCTAATTAAGAAGTCAAACTTCTATTAAAATAGAAACTCTACACTAAATAGGATTGAATTTAAGAAATTACTCATAAAGAAGAGAAAATAATGAAATGGTTTCTAACTATATCTATACATATATACTATTATAACTTGTTCGCAAACACTAACAAACGAGCTCCTTGTTCGGCTCGTGTTCGGCTCGTTTAGCAAACGAACACATTTTCATGTTTGAGTTTGTTTGAATAATTAGTCGAACCAAACACGAACGAACTTTTACCTAACCGAATACGAGTTTTTCACGAACAGCTTGGTTCGTTTACAGCCCTACTTCTCGGTAAGTTGAGTACATTATGGATATTCGGACTCGACTTGGCCCGCTTAGCAACTTCCTCTTCTCCCCACTCCTGCAGCAATTTTGGAAAATTTGTGAGCAGTCGGTCCAAGTCCCAATTACTACTTCTCGAATTCTTCATTGGACCGTACACCTTCAGGCACACGCTTATTGGATCGAACACATGTATATAAACGAGAATCCAATGAGCAAATCCCTTCATTGGCGGCCTAGTCCTCCAAGGCATGAACCACCTCTTCGCACACGATCCGTTGGAACCCCTCATAGGCTTGTTACCTCTAAAGTATTCAGCAGTATTACGCTTTAGGGTTTCAAATTCAGAATCTTCTTGAAAAGCTTTGTACCACTCCTCGTCCGTAATAACCGTGTCGGTCCTTGAAGCGCCAAACTTTTTCAAGTAATTACGCCTCTGAGTATATGTGCATTCGTCTACATGTTCCCACCACAAAAAAATTCCCTGGCCAACTAGATAAATGAAGAAATCCCGATGTCTTGACCTTTCCCACAACTCAAATATGGAAAATGTTCATCTTTGTCATGAAACCAGATGTCAAAACATTGACGAAGCTTTGGATCTTGCTTACGCATGTTAGCCACGGAGAAGGCAAGCTTCATATGGTTTGCAAAGATAACGATAGACGGTTTATATATGTTGGCGTACGCCGTCTTTTCCCAAGGGATCTTTGCTCGGTTTCGCATCAGATATTGACCATCGTCGATGAATTGCATGTAGTCGTAGTCATACACGGGCGTGTCGCCAGTGTACGTAGACAGAGGGGTCCATCACTCTTATCTTTCCTTGTGCTCACCTACTTCAAAAAATGGAGTCTGCCCATCTGCAGCGAGAGGGGTCAATCACTCTAGTCTGTCCCATCGAGGCTCCTCTTCTACTTCATTTGGGTTCAAATCTTCATCCGAGCTCTCGCATACTGCGTCCCGTCCGAAGTCGCCAAACACGTCGTCGTGAAACTCTATCTCCTTGTTTCCTGATCCATCCTGAAGAATTAAGCAAATTGTACAGTTGGCAATATGATACGAAATTAGAGTAAGCAATGGTTCAACATCAATAGTACATGTGACATGGAGGGCCATATTTCCCTGATGCAGGGAACATCGTGATAAATAATTAACAACTTATTTTGATATTCAGCACTTTGTTTATAATCGACTACGTCTTTGGAGACGCGATCCAAACACAAGTTTAACTTGTGAGTCCCAATGAAGTATGCCAGCCAGAGTCTGAGGTACCACCCCGTTCACTTTGTATTTCACGGAGACGTTGGGAATGAGTGTTCTGAGGTGTTTCAGGAAGAAACACACATAGAATCCACAGTCATTCCTACAATAATAACAGAATTAATTCACAAATAGATAAGAAAATAATAAAAAAGTTAATTGCAATTATAATTAAGTGTAGTTCACAAACCCGTTGTCCTGGTGCAGAATTTTGGACCACACATATTTTGGATCCCATCTCATTATGTCCTCCTTGTAAGCGTCTTTATAATGGGCGCGAAGACTATCGTGAATTAACTGCAATTTTGTTTTCACCGGCCTCTTCACATACTTGTGGGATGAGTCGAATACAAAAACACCATTGTGTTCTATGCTTACTACAAACAGATAGTAGTGATGATCCGGGATGCTTATTGGGAGTGCTATCTGAAAAGCAACATAAAATATGCAGTTATTAGTATATGACCACAATAAGCACTAAAATATGGTGAGATGATCACGGGTTACGATATCGTGGAGAGCTCGGATATAGACGCAGGAAGGTAATCATTGTTTATGTAAAATGGTAAATCTTGACCAATAACCCCGAAAACTGTGATTGTTTCGATCATGTTCCTTCTCTTCAGTCGTCAGAATGGCCGTCATGCACATGATCGTCTGCAAGCATTTACAACTTAGAAAATTGTCAACGAATTAAAATCAACTGATGTTAAATAAACACTTACCGAGTCTGTCATCCACTCATCGCGTGAATACTCGTACGCGTGTGACAAATTTGTCTTGTCACCACCAAGGATGTTAACCAATACCCTAATGGAAACAAAAATGAAGTTTAATCACACAAGTGATACGATACGGGAACGCTAAATAAAAATAAAATTGCGCAATGTTGATTTCTTATGCGCTAAAATGAGCAAGCAGTCTGGCCTTTTGTTCCTCGGTGGCGTTAGGGGGCACGACCTGGCTCTTACTGATCCTTGTGAAGTAAGCATGCCACCAGCACTAGTCGATAGTTGGTTCATCAGGAAATGAAACACTGATCGGTGCAACTGGTAGATTGGGACATTCACTAATAGTTTGTTCAGGCAATTCTGCGCCTTCTTCCTCGGCATGTGAGACCAATGGTGAAGGCTAACTAATGGGTTGTGTGCTTCTTCCTCGGGAGTTTGGACGAATGGTGAATCGCTAGCATCGTTCGGTTCTGCTCTTCCCATCTGTCAAGTAGTACTGTTGTTGTCTGTCAACCCATCTAGCCTCTCCGTCACCAAATCCAGCCTCGCCGTCACCTCATCCAGCTTCCTCATACACGCATCGATATTCACCTACTGCTCGTTCTTCAAAATCTGAATAGCCAACTCCATGTTCGTAATTCGAAAGTTCATCGAAGTCATACCCAAATCCATGTTTGTCATTTGGGACTTCATCGTAGTCACCATACTAATAATAAGATTCATCCCATCTTCCATTACCTGCGTGTCCTGTGAATTTAGATCTCGCGATTGGGTTTCCTCAGTCTGAGTTCTCTTTCTTGGTTGTGCCTCCTCAGTTTCATCGAACACTTCATCAGTCTCCCTTTCGCGCTCTTGACGCTTCTTCGATCTTTGCTCGGCACCAACCTCCTTATCGGCTGGAGACACGGGTGCGTCAATGATTTGATACCAAGCCTCCCTAAGTCTGACATCCGACACGGGCTCTTCAGACTCCACATCCTGTTGTGGCGCTGCAGATGGTTCCTTACTCTTTGTCAGTGTTCGCTTTTTTCCCTTCGTTTTCGCCGGCCTTGGCACATCGGCATCCACATCCTGTTGTGGCGCTGCAGCTGGTTGCTTACTCTTTCTCGGTGAACTTGCTTTTCTTATACTGCTTCTTCAGGGTTACTTTCGTCGTCTTGAAATCGGATATCTATAACGCTTGCATTTGAATCACTGGACCACTGTAGACAACGCATCGGCCACCCAATTGACGTGTTAGGTCCGTATACAAGGGAAGATATGGATTAGCTTCCATATGAGCCAAGTATTGACGCCAGTACCAACGCTGCTCCTCTGTAGGAGTAGGGTGAAGCGACGGGCGAACAAATGTGATTTTCTCCACCAGCTTGATCACTGTATCATCCGTAGCCCTGTCCACTAGAGGAAAGTACGCCGCCACTCTGGGAAGTACCCCTTCGTCCCTGCTAGCTAAGGCGGGTACCATCTGTGGGATTGCTTCGTAGGCCCAAGTCTGCATGGAGAGACGAAGGGCGGTAAACATATAACATATAAGATATAAACAATTAAAAAATGCATAACTAACATAATTACCGTAGCAATGAATGGGAAGGCGGTGATCGAGTAAGTTTCTTTCTTCACGTAATCGTCAAAGCGCATCCCAGAGAGTAAAGTTTGAAAGCATTTTGTACCCCAATCGTAGGCGTTACAAAACTCATACTCGTTGCACTTCTGTATCACTGCGGCGGGCATAGTGTCATGGCCGCCATGGTTGTTCCATAACCTACCAATTATTGTAGCAACTAACAGCTTCACAAGTCTTTCCAACAGGGGCGGGTCCATCTGCTGATCACGATCATCAGAGTACGGGTGAGCCTTATCGATGTCGTCCAGATGCTTCTCTAGTTTTGGTGGCATTCACATTCCCGTACACGCTCCTAAAACCCTGTCCGAAGAAAGTCTCTATTAGGGCATAATCTGCCATCCGCTCGTCGAGCTGCTGATCGTTATATGACTTGTACACGTTCAATCCACTGCAGAGAACAAAAATCTTGCAGTGAGAGCCGCATCGGGTTGCCCGCAAAGTTGAACCATAGTTCTCTGTCATGATCGTTGGTGTTAACTCGACGCTAAATAATTAAGTCGAGGAGCGTCTTCGTGAACACTTGCTCATAGCGATAGTTCAAAAGACATGCCAGGTTAGGGAGCATCCTTTAAATTAAATTCCTAACGTCTTGACGTCTGGTAAGCTTTGAAAACAATACCCATGAGCTCTGGCGCGAGCGAAAAGTCAACCTATACCTCCTAAACTCGGCTTGATTCCTGGAAGCTGGGACATAACCTAGTTGCTCCAAGGAGATGAAATCTTGTCAAATAAAACAATAAGTTGTCAATTATCAATACAAAAGTCACTCATACAACAAAAAAATATTATCAATACAAAAGTAACTCAAGTTCCCAGCAAGTTCTCAGCGCTAAGGTGCATACTCAATAATTCAGTAAAAAAATTCTCAAGTTACTCAGTAAACTAGTCAAAACTTTCTCAAGTTCCCAGCAGGGGCGCATAAAAGTTGGGAACTTGAGATTTTTTAACTGTCTTAGCAATGGGCGCATAAAAGAGGGCGCCTACAAAGTCGTAGATTCCCACTGTATGCGCCCATGCCTTATACGGTCAATCTTTTCTCAAGTTCCCAGCCACGGGCGCACACTCTGTAATTCAGTCAACAGTTTCTCAAGTTACTTAGTTAATACAGTCAAAGATTCTCCAAGTTTCCCCCCATTGGCGCATACAGTCAAACTTTGAGAATTTTTGACTGATATAGATGGTCTTTATGCGCCCTTGGCTAAACACAGTCAAAATTCTCAAAGTTCCCGGATAGGACGCTCATACATCTACTGTATGCGTCCATGGGGGGAAACTTGAAGAATCTTTGACTGTGTTTAGCTAAGGGCGCATAAAGACCATCCGTATGTGCCCTTGTCTAAACACTATAAAAAAATCTCCAAGTTTTCCCCCATGGGCTCATAAAGCTTATTCCACGCTGAATAATTAAACACAGCCAAAAAATCCCCATATGCGCCCAGGCGCCCTTGATGATTCTCAGTCAAAATATTGGTTTTTTCATCACAATCAGGCGCCCTAGGTGATTTTTCAGTCAAAATTGATGTTCTATAGTGCGCCCTGTGGTTCATCAACTTGATTTTTACATAATGTTGTACACGAATTTTACAGAACAACTTGATTTCAGCAACGAGTTTTGCACAAAAAAATCAACACAACATCAATTTTTCTAACCCTAAAACATGTGTTTGATGAAAAAACTTGAAGAGGTGAAACAAACTCACCTATTGGGCCACATTGGCCGGTGCAGAGGGAGGAGCCGGTGCCGGAGAAGCCGCGGCCGCAGCCATTAGACCCGTCGGTGTAATACTCCGGTATTTTGGGGGTATTTTTAGTAGTTTCGCGAATATATTGGGTTATTGGTACGAATTATAAAAGTTTTTTTTTCCTTAAATTTTTATATATATACACATATACATATATATGTTTGTATAAATATTTTAGAAACAAATATAAAATAAAACAAAACTTTTCATTTTTTTTATTTTACTTTAGTTAAAAGTATAGTAGTTACCTAATTGTTTTAGTTATAAAAATTGTGTGTCGTATAACGTTTTAATACGTGACCAAAACGTCAAGTTTTATTTAATGTTACGTAGACGACCACCGCATCATGTGGTAAGCCAACCACACCCAAACATTTTCATTCTCATCTTCCACCTTTCCTCTTCACCCACTGACTGTAAGTCCGTTCTCTTCGCCGGAACGAGACCAACCGCCTCTCCTTCTCGGTCTCCTTCTCAAACACCACCATCGTATCCAATATTCCGTCAATATTCAGAGGAGGAATTCGACTCTCGTTTGGATTTGAATCTCACCCAAAATTTTGCCCAACTTTGAACCCGAAACTCGCTCCGGTGGGTCTCCTCATCTCTCTCCGACTCTTCTCCCACTGCCTATATAAACCCTCGTGTGGAACCTAGAAACTCACACCACCACCAGCTCTCAATCTCTCTCTCCCGAATCGCTCCTACCCTCTCTGCCTCTGTTCTTCGCCGAGCAAAAACCCGACTGGAGCCAGCCCCGACCGAAGCCGAAGCTAGCTCCAGCGACCCCTTCGCCTCCGTCACCGCGCGTCAACCCCGTCGCCGGCATCTTCTCCTTTCCGCACCACATCGACGGTAAACATACAAAGCTCCCCTGTTTTGTTTCAATTTCTCGTCATGTATTGATTTTGGGGGTAGTTACAGTGGGCTTTGTTGGAGAAAAATGTGGGGGTGTGTGTGACTAACAGAGTCACGTGTGTGTGTGTGAGAGAGGGTGTTGAGCAAGTTGTGAAGAAGAGGTGAACGAAGGAAAGAAACAGATGTAGTTTTGGTGGTCTGATGGTTGTATGGGTGGTGCCAAAAGTAGCAGTAGTGGTAGTGATACTAGTGTTAGTAGTAATATAATATATTCATAGTATTAGAACTTATGTGAAAATATTATATAGTGTCTTATATATAGTCGTAGTATTATTTATTTATTTATTATTTTAGCTTTTCCATAGTGTGTGTGTGTATACATATATATGTACATATCAAATTTTGAGAGTGCCAGATTTCATAAAAATGCCATTTTTTGTATTTCATAACTTTTCGGGTCAACCAAATTTATAGAAGAATACACAAGCTTTCATTTTTTTTTAATTTTTTTTCAAACACGTTATAGTTGTTTAATTCAGATAATTATTTTAATATAAACAAATTAAGTAATTTTCTATAATATTAAATAAATATTTTCTTTATTGAAGTTTCAGTGTTAATATTTATAAAAGAACTATTTTCTTAATCAAATAAATTTCTAAATTTATGTTTATAACCAATATATTTTAGTTTTGGGCATAAATGGAGGTTACGCATGCATTTGCATCTAGGACTGTGTGTGCACTATTGTCGTGTTAGCAGTATTTTGATTAGGAACGATTGCTATTGTAGATTCCGAGTTCGTATGAGGCGAGTTCATTGAGGATCCGTACTACGAGTAGTTGCGTGCTTGCTTTCGTGTGACGATATCTCTTCTATCCAAGTAAGTTTATATGGACAACACCTTCAACTATCAAATTGTGTTTGGCGTGTGTTACCTGTGTATCGTGCAACTGTTTTAAACTTTGAATTTTGAAATCTCTCTTGCAAATATATCTTTTGAAAAGTATGCGGTTACTTGTGGCCATGTGATATATTAATGAACGATAAATGATATGGGGCGATGTACAGAGGATGTGTGTGAAGGCTACGGCCGGAGGCGCACGTGAGACGAACCTCCTAGGGTTTCATACCCTACCCTATATGGGTTCTTATATTGTGAAAGCTATAGAGTACTACCTATGCATGTGTGGGTCACAACTGTATAGGGGTGTCGACACTTAAGGTCTCATAGTTAGTTCAGGGGTGAATTGGGATGGACTGTGATATCCCGAGAGGTAGTCTAATTATTATTTATTGCATCGTGACCTCTCTGTGGGCATTCGTTACCCGCTGGGCTCTAATATGCATCAGCTCAACTAATGATTAAATGTGAAGTTACTTCAGTTATATTGTGATCCAGTCTTTAAGCCAAAACTCTGTTTTACATGTTGTGGTATATGCTTACTCAGTTTTTACTGATAAACGTTTTCTGCGGTCGGCTGTTGCTATTTGAAAACCCACAGGTTATGAATAAAGTGGGGGAACGCGCACACGTGAATTGAAGATTAGGATCAAGCAGCTAGGAAGTATTTCATTTATGTTAGGAAGCTTTTGTTTCAGAATTTAGATTTGAACAATGTCATTTATTTCTTTCAAAACTATTGTTGGAGGATTTTTCCGGTTTCCATTAATAAATGCACTTTTGGATTATCGTTTGGTTGTACTAGCAGGGAACCGTAGGTTCTAGGGTTGTTTCAGTTGGTATCAGAGCCGACGGTCCCAACGCTAGTGCGACCTTTCGATTTCCATTAAATAAAGATAAAACATAAATTAAAACTTTTTGAAAATTAAAATGAATATAGGCTAACTAAAAGTGATAATAAAATTCAAACAAGCCGGGGTTGTGGGTAAGTCTAGCAGCTTTTGTGTTGGATATTTGAGACTTATTGGAGATTGTTATGTGCCATATTATGTGCCTCAATGTGCTAATATTATTGCGATAATTACCTGGCACTTGTTATTTGATTATTTAGATTGATTTCGTTGAAATTATGAGTGTATACGTGGTTTAGAACGCTTCTAAGACTTGTCTTATCTCTTCTCATATGTCTTCCCTACCGCACCTGCTCCACCAATCTTTGGACTTGTAGATTCTTCATATAGCATGGCATGATTATTTAAGCCTATGTTTTGTGTGTGAATACCTTAGGATTGTATTAAGTAAAGTCACATTTATAAGGTACAATGCGATTTGCCAACCCTCCTCAATATTATACCGGGAGTCGTGCAAGACAAGTAGGAACAATGAATCTAGGAAACCAAGGAAAACAACAAGCTCAGGCTCCTGAACAATATGACCCAATTCGGTTCCAGAATCTGGAACAAGCGACCATATCCTTAACCCAACTCCTGCACAACCAGCAGGCTGGGGGAGGCGACATCATGAGTAAGATGGCGGAACTCCGACCCAACTTCTTTTACGGGATGGACGACCCGACCATCCTGGAGAATTGGATCCGCGACTTTCACAAGGCGCTGATTTCGGTGCGTTTCCCATAGGATCGATGCATAGAAGTGGCGGTCTACTATTTTAAGAAAGAAGCTGATAACTGGTGGACTTCCGCATCAGCAACTTTGCTCGCCCAAGAAGGCTTTGGATGGGAGCAATTAAAGGAAGCTATGCGTGAAAGGTTCTACCCAGATCATGTGAAGTCTAGGAAGTTTAACGAGTTCTTGCACTTGAAGCAAGAGGGGGATACCCTAATTGATTACTACGACAAGTTTATGGAACTTATGAGGTTTGGGCAAGCAATTGCACCAACAGAGGCGAGCAAGATCCGCAAGTTTGTTGAAGGTTTGAACTTTCAAGTTCGAAAAGCCATAGGGCCTACACGTTTCACCACACTATTGGAGGCCTATGGAGCGGCTCAGGATATGCAGCGCATGCTGGAAGAGGACATAGAAGCTAACAAGAAAAGAAAGACCGATGCACCAGTAGCAACTAGTTTCCAGAACCGTGGTACAGGAAACAATGGTGGGGATAAAAGGTTTCGCCCCAACCCAACCCCCACCAACCAGTTTGGAAACCAAGGTCAAGGTGGACAAGGCCATGTGCGAATCTTCAACTGTAGGCAATGCGACAGAAACCACCCAAGAGAGGACTGCCGAGGGAATAAAGTTAACTGCCTCAATTGTGGTAGGTTGGGCCATCGAAGGTATGAATGTCGTGTCAAACCCTCAGGAAGCAACAATGGTGGATTCAACCGTGGAGGCAACAACTACGGTGGAAATAATAATGGATATAACCAGGGAGGCAATAACAACCGTGGTAACCAATATGGAGGGAACCAGCACAACTATCAGCAAGGTGGAAGCTATAGGAACAACAATAACTGGAGGAACAACAATGGGCAAGGAGGAAACAACTACAACAACAGGCCACAAGGAAGTGTTGTTGGATCCGTGACCGCAACAACAACAGCTCCTACACCACCAGCTGCCACAGCCCGTAGCGCAGCTGGAACTATCAATGTTATGAATTAGACTCAAGCGGAGCAAGCCAACGTGGTGACTGGTACTTTCCTAATCCATTCCACCCCTGCTTTAGTCTTATTTGATTCTGGAGCCACATTTTCTTTCATATCATCTACTTTTGCTAAGAAGTTAGACTTGCCAACTCCTACTCAAATATCTATTACCATCTCTACCCCTAGTGGAGAAGTCGTACCTTGTAAAACCATGTATCCTGGAATCAACCTAGAAATCTTAGGAGCCAAGCTACCTTCTGACCTAATTATTTTCGATCTAGGCAAGTTAGACGTCATCTTAGGTATGGACTGGCTTAGAAAATACAAAGCCACCATAGAATGTGCCAACCAAAAAGTTAGATTCCGTGGCCCGAAAGGTGAACGTCTATCCTATAAGGGTATAACCAATGGACCCAAAATCCAAATCGTGTCAGCCTTATCCATCCTATCCTATGTGAAGAAAGGGCATAAGGCATACCTCTGTACGATCCATGATCAGGAGAAAGAAGGGGAAAAGTTAGAAGACACTCCTGTGGTGAGAGAATTTTCAGACGTTTTTCCGGAAGAGCTTCCAGGAATGCCACCAAAGAGAGCCGTAGACTTTGAAATTGATTTAGTACCAGGGACTGGACCAATCTCGAAGGCACCATATAGGATGGCACCAGCCGATCTCAAGGAATTACAAGAACAACTTAAGGAGTTATTAGATAAGGGTTTCATCAGACCTAGTGTATCACCCTGGGGAGCACCTGTTTTGTTCGTAAAGAAGAAGGATGGAAGTCTAAGACTTTGCATAGATTACCGGGAATTAAATGGTGTAACCGTTAAGAATAGATACCCACTTCCCAGGATCGACGACTTGTTCGATCAGTTACAAGGAGCCGATACCTTTTCGAAGATCGATTTAAGGTCAGGATATCACCAGCTTAGGATAGCTGAACAGGATATTCCTAAAACGGCATTTCGGAGTCGATATGGCCACTACGAGTTTACAGTAATGCCGTTCGGCCTCACCAATGCTCCAGCAGCATTTATGGAGTTGATGAATCGCGTTCTTCAGAAGTACCTAGATAAGTTTGTTGTTGTCTTCATCGACACATTCTAATCTACTCAAAAGGGAAAGAAGAACACGAACAACATTTGAGGGAAGTATTGGAAACCCTGAGGGAAGAGAAATTGTTTGGAAAATTATCGAAGTGTGAATTTTGGTTGGATAGAGTGCATTTCTTAGGGCATATCATATCCAAGGAAGGTGTGTCAGTGGACCCAGGGAAGATTTCGGCAGTAAAAGACTGGCCCCTACCAAAGAGCGTAAAGGAGATAAGAAGTTTCTTAGGATTGGCTGGTTACTATCGGAGATTAGTGAAGGATTTCTCTAAGATAGTGAAACCCATAACGACATTAATGAAGAAGTCGAGCAAGTATGTGTGGGATAGCAAGTGTGAGGAAGCGTTTCAAATGCTGAAGGATAGGTTAACGTCAACACCTGTGTTGACCTTACCTACCAAAGGAGGAGAATTTGAGGTTTACAGTGATGCCTCGAAGCATGGCCTTGGGTGTGTTTTGATGCAAGATGGAAAGGTGATTGCCTATGCTTCTAGGCAACTAAAGCCTTACGAAGAGAACTACCCCACCCATGACTTGGAGTTAGCAGCAATCGTTTTTGCACTGAAGATTTGGAGACATTACCTTTACGGTACGACTTGCAAGATTTTCACGGATCACAAGAGTTTGAAGTACATATTCACGCAAAAGGAGCTGAATATGCGACAAAGAAGGTGGTTAGAGTTAGTGAAGGATTACGATATTAAGATCAAATACCATGAAGGAAAAGCCAACGTGGTAGCGGATGCGTTGAGCCGAAAGACGGATCATACGGTGAATACAATGTGGGTTTTACCACCTAAGCTTTACGAGGAGTTCCGAAGGTTAGAGATTGAAGTTTGCACACAAGGATCCACGTCTAACATGTTGTGCAATATGACAATATTACCGGATATCTTCGTGGAACTAAAAGATGCTCAAAAGGAGGATGCTTTCCTACAAAATATTAAGGAGAAGATCGGAAAAGGCGAAGCACCCGACTTCAAAGTAGAGGAAGACGGAAGCATAAAGTTCAAAGGAAGGTGGTGTGTACCAATGAAATGTGCAGACGTGAAGGAGAAGATTATGAAAGAGGCTCATAAAACGCCCTATTCGGTACATCCATGAGGAGATAAGTTATACAAAGATCTAAAGAAGAACTTTTGGTGGAAGGGTATGAAGAAGGAAGTAGCAGACTTTGTATCTCGATGTTTGACTTGTCAAAAGGTCAAATTCGAGCACAAGAGACCAGGAGGGATGTTGCAACCTTTAGAAATACCAGTATGGAAATGGGATTCCATCTCAATGGATTTTGTTACGGCCTTCCCGTTTCAACAAATGGTCTTAACCAAATTTGGGTGGTAGTCGATCGACTAACGAAGACGGCAAGATTCATTCCCATGAAGGACACGTGGGATATGGAGAAAAGAGCGGATGCTTACATTAAGAATATTGTGAGATTACATGGAGTACCAAGTTCAATTGTTTCGGATAGGGACCCGAATTTCTTGTCTCACTTTTGGAAAGAGTTACAGAAAGCTATGGGAACAGAGTTGCGATTCAGCACAGCTTTTCACCCAGCAACGGATGGACAATCTGAAAGGACGATTCAGACACTAGAAGACATGTTAAGAGCTTGTATTTTAGACTTTGGAGGTTCATGGGTGGACAAGTTACCACTTATAGAATTCTCTTACAACAAAAGTTATCATGCCAGCATAGGCATGGCACCCTATGAGGCGTTGTATGGAAGGAAGTGTAGGACACCTTTGTGCTGGAGCGACATTAGAGAGACGGTCATTCTAGGACCTCAAATGATTGAGGAGTCGACGAACCAGATTAGGATGATTCAACAAAGGATGACGGCGGCGCAGGATCGACAGAAGTCTTTCGCGGATACGAAGAGGAGACCACTTGAATTTAAGGTTGGTGACAAAGTGTTTCTAAAAGTCTCACCGACGAAGGGGGTTATGCGTTTTAATCAGAAAGGAAAGCTTAGTCCTAAGTTCATTGGACCCTATGAAGTTTTGGATCGAATCGGAGAGGTAGCCTATCGCCTTAATCTTCCTAACAACTTAGGTCGAGTCCATAATGTTTTCCATGTCTCTCAACTCAAACCTTATATCCATGACCCGAACCATATCCTTGATCCCGAACCAGTTGAACTCGATCCATCCCTCACTTATGAAGAGCAGCCAATCAAAATCTTAGATCAAAAGACCAGGGAAACCCGTACCAATTCAACTGCGTTGGTTAAGGTCCTTTGGTCGAACCATCGCACTGAAGAAGCAATGTGGGAAGCCGAGACAGACATGATGAAACGCTACCCACAACTTTTCGACCAGGTACGAGTCGAGTGACGGGGACGTCACTCCTTTTAAGGGAGATGTGATTTAACAACCGTACATTTAATTACCCGTCCTATCTCGTTAATACTTGTCTTGTTATTATATGTGCATTAGAACTGCATACTTACATTGGGGAATTAGATTAAGCTTCAGGGAAGAAGCTTTGTTTTAAGGGAGATGTGATGTAATTAGTAGTTTCGCGAATATATTGGGTTATTGGTACGAATTATAAAAGTTTTTTTTTTCATTTAATTTTTATATATATACACATATACATATATATGTTTGTATAAATATTTTAGAAACAAATATAAAATAAAACAAAACTTTTTATTTTTTTATTTTATTTTAGTTAAAAGTATAGTAGTTACCTAATTGTTTTAGTTATAAAAATTGTGTGTCGTATAACGTTTTAATACGTGACCAAAACGTCAATTTTTATTTAATGTTACGTAGACGACCACCGCATCATGTGGTAAGCCAACCACACCCAAACATTTTTACTCTCATCTTCCACCTTTCCTCTTCACCCACTGACTGTAAGTCCGTTCTCTTCGCCGGAACGAGACCAACCGCCTCTCCTTCTCCGTCTCCTTCTCGAACACCACCATCGTATCCAATATTCCGTCAATATTCAAAGGAGGAATTCGAATCTCGTTTGGGGTTCCACCTCAAAACCAATTGGCAAAGAGGGGAGTAGCCCAGGATACTTATTAATTATATTTCTTCTTCTTGGTTGTCCGATGTGGGACTTCTCAACACGCCCCCTCACGTGTGACATTTCTTTGGCCTACACGTGGATCTTTTTGTCTGCGGGTGGCGGTGAGCACGTGGTTGTTAGACCATTCACGTGTTTGTGAGCCGAGGCTCTGATACCATGTTAGAATCCATGGGGTTCCACCTTAAAACCAATTGGCAATGAGGGGAGTAGCCCAGGATACTTATTAATTATATTTCTTCTTCTTGGTTGTCCGATGTGGGACTTCTCAACAGTTTGGATTTGAATCTCACCCAAAATTTTGCCCAACTTCGAACCCGAAACTCGCTCCGGTGGGTCTCCTCATCTCTCTCCGACTCTTCTCCCATTGCCTATATAAACCCTCGTGTGGAACCCAGAAACTCACACCACCACCAACTCTCAATCTCTCTCTCCCGAATCGCTCCCACCCTCTCTGCCTCTGTTCTTCGCCGAGCAAAAACCCGACTGGAGCCAGCCCCGACCGAAGCCGAAGCTAGCTCCAGCGACCCCTTCGCCTCCGTCGCCGCGCATCGACCCCGACGCCGGCATCTTCTCCTTTCTGCACCACATCGACGGTAAACATACAAAGCTCCCCTGTTTTGTTTCAATTTCTCGTCATGTATTGATTTTGGGGGTAGTTACAGTGGGCTTTGTTGGAGAAAAATGTGGGGGTGTGTGTGACTAACAGAGTCACGTGTGTGTGTGTGAGGGTGTTGAGCAAGTTGTGAAGAAGAGGTGAACGAAGGAAAGAAACAGATGTAGTTTTGGTGGTCTGATGGTTGTATGGGTGGTGCCAAAAGTAGCAGTAGTGGTAGTGATACTAGTGTTAGTAGTAATATAATATATTCATAGTATTAGAACTTATGTGAAAATATTATATAGTGTCTTATATATAGTCGTAGTATTATTTATTTATTTGTTATTTTAGTTTTTCCATAGTGTGTGTGTGTATATATATATGTACATATCATATTTTGAAAGGGCCAGATTTCATAAAAATGTCATTTTTCGTATTTCATAACTTTTCGGGTCAACCAAATTTAAAGAAGAATACACGAGCTTTTATTTTTTTTTTTATTTTTTTTCAAACACGTTATAGTTGTTTAATTCAAATAATTATTTTCATATAAACAAATTAAGTAATTTTCTATAATATTAAATAAATATTTCTTTATTGAAGTTTCAGTGTTAATATTTATAAACGAACTATTTTCTTAATCAAATAAATTTCTAAATTTATGTTTATAACCAATATATTTTAGTTTTGGGCATAAATGGGGGTTACGCTTGCATTTGCATCTAGGACTGTGTGTGCACTATTGTCGTGTTAGCAGTATTTTGATTAGGAACGATTGCTATTGTAGATTCCGAGTTCGTATGAGGCGAGTTCATTGAGGATCCGTACTACGAGTAGTTGCGTGCTTGCTTTCGTGTGACAATATCTCTTCTATCCAAGTAAGTTTATATGCACAACACCTTCAACTATCAAAATGTGTTTGGCGTGTGTTACTTGTGTATCGTGCAACTGTTTTAAACTTTGAATTTTGAAATCTCTCTTGCAAATATATCTTTGAAAAGTATGCGGTTACTTGTGGCCATGTGATATATTAATGAACGATAAATGATATGGGGCGATGTACAGAGGATGTGTGTGAAGGCTACGGCCGGAGGCGCACGTGAGACAAACCTCCTAGGGTTTCATACCCTACCCTATATGGATTTTTATATTGTGAAAGCTATAGAGTACTACATATGCATGTGTGGGTCACAACTGTATAGGGGTGTCGACACTTAAGGTCTCATAGTTAGTTCAGGGGTGAATTGGGATGGACTGTGATATCCCGAGAGGTACTCTAATTATTATTTATTGCATCGTGACCTCTCTGTGGGCATTCGTTACCCGCTGGGCTCTAATATGCCTCAGCTCAACTAATGATTAAATGTGAAGTTACTTCAGTTATATTGTGATCCAGTCTTTAAGCCAAAACTCTGTTTTACATGTTGTGGTATATGCTTACTCATTTTTTACTGATAAACGTTTTCTGCGGTCGACTGTTGCTATTTGAAAACCCGCAGGTTATGAATAAAGTGGGGGAACGCGCACACGTGAATTGAAGATTAGGATCAAGCAGCTAGGAAGTATTTCATTTATGTTAGGAAACTTTTGTTTCAGAATTTAGATTTGAACAATGTCATTTATTTCTTTCAAAACTATTGTTGGAGGATTTCTCCGATTTTCATTAATAAATGCACTTTTGGATTATCGTTTGGTTGTACTAGCAGGGAACCGTAGGTTCCAGGGTTGTTTCAGTCGGCGCCGGAGAAGAGGACGGAGAGAGAGTCCCTTGGCCGCCGGAGGTGAGATCTCCAAGCACTCCTTCAACAAGGGCAGTAGGAGATTGGGAGGAGGCCATGAGAGCGAAAGAGTGAGAGAATCGACTGAGAGAGAGTGTTTGGTGGTGGGAGCGCCGGGAAAAATGGAGGGGAGGAGGGTGTCTGGTTGTCTCGGTGGTGTGAGGGAGAGGAATGGTGAGAGAAAGAAGACTGTTGGTTCTCTCGGGTATAATCACAATGGAGGGGAGAGATAGTTCTTTTTGAATTTTAATATTTTTTAATATGATGTGTTTTTATTAGTGTAATTAAGCTATTATGTTTTGATTAGTTTTCAAATAGAGATCAAACTAAAAGACAAGAAGTCCAATGGTTTAGTTTTTTTCTTTGCAGTGACTAATGGTTTTTTCCCAATTTCTTCGTCAAAAACATTAGCAAACCTAAAGAGAGGAAGAAGAAAGAAGCCTGGCGGGAAAGGGGTTAAATTCATCAATTGGCAATTAGGGGGAGCAAGAACAAAACCCTACTCTCGCTCTACCTCTCTTCGCTCCACCCATCACAATCGGAAGAAATGCCATCTTTTCCTCATCCAGGTTCCGTCACCGTCTGCGAAATCAACAGAGACTTGAGTAAGAAACTTCTCTCTTCACTCTCCCTCACTTCAATTTCACAACACTCTACATTTGCCCAGAACTCGCCTTTTCTACAATCGACTCTTCCCTGAAATTGATTCACTTACAAACGCAAATTAATCGAAAAAATTGCAGTCACAGCTGAAACCCTTTCGGATGATCAAGCTAGGGCAACCTACGCCAAAGTTCTCGTAAGTCACATCGAAGGCAGATTGCCTATGAATAATTTTGTTTTCTTACTTTATTTGGTATAAATTTGTGCATTGTTTTCCGAAAATTGCAGGGTACGATTTTCAGTCCGGTTTCGTTCCAGACCGATCACTTAGTATCATCTTCTCCAAGGTCTGAGCAGGACTCGGAACAAGAAGGAAGAGCTGAAGAGGCTGCTCCTGAAAGCCGGTTGTCAGCGGCTCTGAGGGTTGTTTTTAATGATCCCCTGAAGCGCCTGTTTCATCCGAATGATGTGAGTAGTACTTTAAATTTGACAGTGTCGTAGCTTATGTCGTTGTCTTTTGATGAATGGATTTACGAGTGTACATAATTAGGACTTGTACTAATATTCATTCCAGTGGAGAATCAAAGGGATATTGAGCCCTTCAAGTCCCAAGCTAAGCGGAGTTCACTTTGTAGTTATGGAGTTCACTTTCTAGGTCATGTCTAAGGCCTATGCCCGGATTCTCCATCTATTTCTGTCAATTCCTTGATGTCATTGGACCACATTGCAGACAAGTAGGCATGACTAGTAGTACTAGTTCTCCATTGTGTATGCATTGTTCTTAGACTTAACTGACGTCACTATATCTCGCCAAATTGAAGAAATTTTGTAGTCTTGGACGTTTTCAATTTTCAATTTTATTGAGGCAGTCTCTTATCCCACCACCTTGCTTACGCATTTCATTATTCACTCAAGAGCAGATATACTCCATTATGTTCCCTCCGGCTTTATGTAACAGGTAAGAGGAAATTTTTCAAATACCAAGCTCCGCGGCAGAACTTTGTTTTTCAAACCTAGAAAACCGATTGAATAAAACAAGGTGAAGCATGTACAAGATGTTGACAGGTCTTTAGTTTCCTCCAATGCGGAATAGAGTCCTCGGGGTAGTAGCAACAAGCAAATGAACAAGTAATCTGGGTGCAGCATTATAGCCACATTTGTATTTCGTACTTTGCTCGCAAAATTGTTAGAAGAGGTTTATTGATTCATCGTACTATCCACATGTGGGTAAAACTCCAGGTGGAGGGAATATAGGTACTGAAACTGAATAATTCAATGATGCTTCTGTGCTAGCACATTTTGCTGGCCTACCTAAACTTAATCGAACAATTGTGTAACATCAAGCTGTATGTTGTATTCTTATTTGCTGGATACTATTATGACCTACAATTCTTCAACACTCATCAACGAGTTGCATGACTTCAGTAGAAGATAGGAAGGGGAAACTTCTGAACTAGGGAACACATGACCACATGCCTGATGAGAGAATACCTTTAAACTGTAGGTTGTCTGAGGTCTAATGTCCAATGCTGTAAGAATACTTTTGATGTTTCTGAATATCACAGGTACAACTACTTCCAGCGGTTGATCTCCATGGTGTGAGTTGGCATCAACATAAGCATATTTTAGCTTTCATTTCTGGGCCAAATCATGTCACAGTTCGTGATTACGACGATTCAGGTCAGAATCTTACTTCGCTCTCAGTTGTGAAATTTCTCGTTTCCACTTGCAACGCTATGTGTTAAGTTTTCTTAGATACCTGTTCAATCTTCTTCTTAGAATTTTAATCAAAGTGATCCAACCCTTTTTTTTCCCTCTGGCAGAAGGGAAGGAACCATGCATTCTGATGAATGAGACCCAAAGAGGTGTTAAGCTCGTTGAGTGGAGGCCGAACGGCGGGAAGACACTTTCTGTTGCATGCAAGCAAGTTTCTTTTTGGCTAAATCTGTATCTTACATTTAGTTCACTAGTGTCATGTGGCCTTATAAAGTTTGCGGACAGCTTTTGCAATGGATCTCATTTGGTATATTTACATTGGTGTAATTGAGCAGGGGTGGAATTTGCTTATGGGCTGCTTCTTATCCTGGTAACCCAGCATCTGTGAGATACGGGGCTACCTCCGGAAGCCTTTCAAGGGGCTCCGGGACGCGATGGACTCTTGTAGATTTTCTTCGAAGCCACGATGATGAGCAGATCACTGCACTTTCCTGGAGTCCAGATGGAAGATATCCAACTTCAATTTTATTATCTGTTTGTCCTTGAGTCATTTTTTTTCGTAAATATTTGGAAATTAGTGTCGCTTCCTTAAAGTAGAGCCTGAATATACTTTGTTTTTCATTTTGTTTTAGTAAAAATTCCTAATCTTCTGTCTATTGAGATGCAAGAAGTTTAGTACTGAATTCCCCTTGACCTGTTTTCACATATTTGGCATCTGGCTCCTATGAAAGCTCATCATTTACCATCTGGGATGTTGCATGCGGTAAGTATAAAATGGTTTAACTCTTTAACTTGTATTTTCTTTGGTCTAATCTAAGTTCAAATATTCTGCTCTTCAATTTTTTATTGATGTTAAAAGCAGTAAATATTGTTTTGTTTCCCTTTCTTGAGACAATTTAACTGTTGTACTGATTGGATGATGAACAAAAAGTGGCTCGCCCTGAGTCTGAGTCATATGTCTAACAATATCAAGGCTAAAGTTGGTTAGAAATATCAGAAATGCAGGAATGGAATCAAAATAGTGAAGAGCTGACACAAAATTATCAAGGACATTTTTTAGTTAAAAATACATCTTTCTATTACCTTACCAAATAGTATTGAGAAGAAGATGGCTAGTTTCTTTCATACTCAGTTCCTTCAGCTACACTGCACAAACTCCTTCATAGGACCATTTTACCAATTGCCTATCAATTAAAGTGCTGCGATGATCTAAAGTCCAGAACTTTTTTTACTATTATGCATTCAGCAAAATCTGATACAGGCCAAGAATCCCATGGCATGTCTCATTGAAGCTGTACATGCTGTGTCTTACCGTCTTTGTTGCACGCTCAACATCACTCCTGTATAACATGAACATCCACCTTGGTTTTAAGATCTTTAGTGCCAACATTGCCATTAACTGATTAATTTAAAATTGACCATCTTATAGTCAGTGGCGGAGCCAGGAATTTACCGGTGGGGGGGGGGGGGGCACAATTCCTAAGCAAAGTTGTGAAGTTCCAAATGTTAAGTAAAAGTATCCAAGGCATTCCAAACTTTGTAAATAAGCAATAACATGGATATATTTGTGATTTTTTAAAAAAATTAGGGCTAATTGGTAACATCTTTAAGGAACATTTAAGACGTTGATGCCCAATTATCATTTTTTGCTGGGCACATCTGTAATAAATTCCCGGGCATAAATGTAGCTGGCTTTAGAAACCTGGTTTAGAAAAGTTTAGGGGGGCACTTGCCCCCCTGTGCCGCTACATGGCTCTGCCTCTGGTAGTGGTCAGTTATATCTCCAATCTCAGTTACTCACCTTCCTTCCAATGACATTTTTCTGTTCCACCTAGCACGATCTTTAGATATTGAAATTACTGAGATTTGTTCTTTAATTTTTTTTAGGGGGGATATTAAATTAATGCAACTGGGTGAATGTATTTTTCTACGTAGCACGGGTGCGGGTGCGGCAACTTCCAAAAAATCAAGGGCGCGGGTCTGGCGACTTTATTTATACTTTTTTTTTATATTATTTGTGATACCGTTATACTAATATAAAAACAAAATTAATAGTAATCCAAATTATAATCAAACAGAAATTCAAACACAGATTCAAATATACAGAGTTGCTCTATCAACAATATAATCTTTTCATGCCGTCGTTCGAGCTTTGGAGAGACGAGTAATTTAAATTCTAACAGTTAGAAATGTTAACATAGATGCACATGTTTTTTTTTTTTTTTTAATTGTAGTTGTAATTTAGTAGATCTCTCAACTAAAACTTCCAAAATTACCCTGCCTTATCCCCAAACCACCCAAACACCCACGAAACACCCGGTGTGGGTGCACGACCTCCCAGAAGCACCCATGCAACATAGCTCTTTTTGTAGTTTTCTAGATAATTAGGTTTGTGTTCTCTATTGATTTATTTTGGTGGTAAGGGTGGGTTGTATTCCTTCAGTTATTCGAACAGCTTTTAAGCTGCATCCCCAATATGCAATATCTGTTCACTAGATATTTTGATATTGGACTTATAGAATATTTGCAGCAACTTTGCCCATCTTTTTTTCATGACATTTAGCTCATTTTGACTAGAGTTCTTATTGAGCTAAAAGCTACGTTTGGTGTCAGGCTATTTCAGGACTTTTAGCTCCATGGTGTAAAAAGACAGAAAAAAGCTAGGCTGAGAGTAGCTTTTTGAACTTTTAGTCCTCCGACAGTGAAAGAGTCTGATACCCGCTACATTTATTAGTTTCTAAGTGCATAAAGGGCATACATGTAATAAGCATTAAACGACACAGACGTACTTTTCTAAAGCCCTAATTTTTTTAACCAAACAACCCACCTTTTTGGTCACATACTTTTTTGGCTAACTAAAAGCTCGTGGACTAAAATTCATACCAAGCTTGCGCTTGATCCTGCTTGGGTAATGTCATGACCCACTCCTTTTTTGAAGAGGTTAAATGTCATGTTTTATGTCTCATCCATGTAAATATATATACAATTATACATGGGAACTAGGTCAACGAGAGCGGGAAAGCCGAACCCTCAGAAAATTGCATTTGAGAGTGCCGTGAGAACGCCTACATATAATATGCTTTCGATATAGATTCATCAATTTATGTGTAAAATACTTGGATGAAACAAGTAAAATAGTGTCCTATCATGGGAGGAAGTAAGTTTTCTTGATTTTTTACTTAGCTTTCCGACTTCCTATTTTATTAGAACAAATAGCTTAAGCAAAATAGTTGAAAAAGATCTTAGTTTCTATATTTCTTAACTAGTTATTCCATATAAGAACATGTAGGCATTCCTGGGTACAACTAGCACGAGGAGTTGCAAGTATCTCCTTGGTAGTAGACTAGTAGTGTAAGATTGGGTTGCTTAAGTAGAGCAGTTGAGGGCATTTAAGCTCTCTTCAGACTCTTCTCTACAAGAGCATACAATCTGTAGTTTCATATATCCCACACCAGGGAGTTCGGAGAACATGAGTCTTGCAAGCTTATGTAAATTACTACCAACTCAGTCCATCAAAGTAGTAGAATTTGAAATTAGTCACATCTGATCTGGGCTTCCTCTTTGTTAAATGAGCCGAGGCCCATATAAATTAGGCTCGAATTTTTTCTGAACTTGGCCTTGAGATATTCAATCAGACCTTCATTGTCTTAAATTTGCTGAGCGGCACCTCTGTTCTAATATTTCAAACACTTCAACTTTTAGAGCGCATTTTAGGGCTTTTTTGCCCTTAAATTGCCAGACCGAGAATGGTGCCGGGTCTTTATGTTTTAGGTTACTTAGCCTGTGAACTGGGAAGTGTACGTCCAAGAATCTTTCAGGTTTTCATTTTGTTAATTCTGGATCGACTGGAATTTGGAGGAGTGAGACCTGAAAATGCCATGGGTTGATTTTTCACGAAATGCAATTGAAGGTGGTCAGTGCCCCATTATTTTGACCATCAGAAGCTCTGGCCACATCCTAGAAGGCAGTTATTGCAATGTTCGAACGTTAATTGTGACTGGTCATCATGTATGAGATGGGTATTTAGGCTGTCGTAAGGTAACAATCTTTTGATCTGTCTGTGAGGAGAATCTGAAAGCAAAGAACATGTTTACACCTGTTTTTTTTATTGGAGTAACAGTTATAATAAAAAGAATAAAATCAAGGAATTCTCTTTGCACAGACTATATTCAAAGTTCAAAATGAAGTAGATGGCCCAACAGCTTTTCATATTGTCCTTGCTTTTTTACTTATTTTGAGGGTTTGAGACTTCGTTGAATCCTAACAGAAATGGTTCACACTCGCACCAATTTCAGTCTGAGGTATTTCATGTTTATCTTGGACACTAGTAGAATGATGTTTTGCTGGAGACATTAGTTATGATTCATTGAATAAGTAATTTAGGAGAGCATGGCTTTATATTAATATTTATTATTAGATGGAAACTTGAAAATATATGAGATGCGTGTCTAATTTCTTAATTGATCTCTGAACTGTTGCCTGATTAGATAAGTTCTTAATTGTAGCAAATTGTTTTGATTAAAGGAAGAGTAGATTGGATGAGGGAGGCTTGATGAAGGATGAGACATAGTCAACCTTACGGTTTTAGTTTTGTTCGCTTAAATTTAGCTGCAGGAGTCCTAATGTGGGTTTGTTTTGGGTCTTTATTTAGTAGTGTAGTTGTAAATCACAGGATGACCTTTAGATTTGTCTATTAAGCCTCATAAAGAAAGAACTCTCACTTCCTCATTCTACTATTGAAAACTCCAGCTCCTATAGAATGGTCAATTTCTCATAAACAATCTGTCTGCTTCCAGTTATGGAATCAATGAAAATCTCTGGAGGTGGAGAAGAGCCCAACTGATTCTATTTTTCATTGCCAATCTGTTTAATTTCCCTGTAAATGGCTAGTCTGGTGCTTAAGTTTTAATGTTAAACATGAAAGCAAAACACGGTTATATCTCAATTAGCCCTCATTGAAATTGGCAGATCCCCCCTTTTGATGCTAATTATTGCAAATTGTGCCCATATAAAATGATTCTCTCATTTTCTCTTATTGAAGGCATTTGTTTGAGATATGTGTACACCTTCTCTTTAATTGGTTATCTGTCTCATTCCAATTACAGGGTCTGGAACGCCTATTCGACGTGGATTAGGAGGAATATCAATTCTGAAGTGGTCACCGACAGGAGATTACTTCTTTGCTGCAAAATTGTACTGTCACTTACTTGCATAATTAACTTTTTTGTGTGAGGTTAGAATATTCGCTAATTGAAAGTGATGTTATGTTTCTACAGTGATGGGACATTTTATCTCTGGGAAACAAATACATGGACATCGGTACCATGGTCCTCTACCAGTGGATTTGTTACGGTTAGTTTGATGCCCACGTTATGTACAGAATCGTACTTTTTTCTCAGACTTTCTGAAAATTTAAACAGTGAATGAGACATTGGTCATCTTCCTTATCTTATTTTATAATTATTTTCATGATATTTTGAAACCCAAAAAAGAATCTCGACATGATATAGATGGTTCACCCACCAACTTTACAACTACGTTTTTTTGCCATTCCTTTAATTCTCATACCCTGTGAGTTTGAGCTGTTTACCAAAAATGGGCCACAGCAAACTTCTCCCTCAACTATATTTGCAGAAGTTTTGTATATCCTTAGTAACTTGAGGACCCTTCTAACATGAATAAGCTGCGAAGGCTGACTAGTAGTGATAGGTCAAAATGCTTTCCTGATAAATGCCCATGAAGTAGTCGTGTATGTGTTGATCAAAGAAACTGGGGCTATATTTACACATTAGACTTGACAATTGACATAGACAAATCAAGTCCATGTTGGGAATTTTTACAACACCGGATTCCCCCGCAACTGAAGCATCATCATACCACAGGATCACACACACAATATAGGATAAAAAAAAGCCACATCGAGGATGTGGTTTGGTCTCACATGCCTACATTCACGGGAGGAAAATTCTCCATATCAATGAGAAGAGTAAAATTTAGGGAGAGGTATGCCACACCATGTGACCCATGCCACCATGGTGACTCACACTCTCATTAATCTAAGATCTACATCTATGTAACCTTTGGTTAACCTCATTTGGTATATGAATGGGTACAAAGCCTGCAAAGTTTGCTTTGGTTAGCTTCATTTTGAGAATAATGGTAGTTTTTAGCAAGACCGGTCCACCAATGAGGTAATCCTAGTAGGCTACTATGGCTTGGTCTCTACCACAGTACCACTCACCAGTAGTTCTCATCACTCAAACTTGCTCAATAAGAACTCTTGAAGCGCTGCCTATCTATAGGCAACTACGGCTTGGTTCTTAGTAATCCTAGTATCTCTAACATTAGGAAAGTACATCAATTAGGACTTAGGAGCCTGGTAGATTCTGGATTTCCTAGTTACCAGAATCGACAAAGTCATAATATTTCCTGAATTTGCAAAACCGAAACAAAAACCCAATAAACTCCATCTTAGCTTGAATTATGCAACCGCACCGCAAATTCCCCAGCCTGTTTATAGTTGTTGGCAATTCCACATCATCCGCTACACTCAACCAAGCATGGACAACCTTAGCACCTTTATGAGATGCATCAGAACAAGTTGCAAGTAATGCAGATCTTGCATTTTCTCCATGCTTTAGCACCCTCACACGTCCACCATATTTTTCTCCGTGCCTCCCGTTTTTTATTCTTCTGTGTTGCTGCTTCCCTTGTTCATTCATTTGCCTCACCTGAGTATGCCACACCTTAACCAAGGCGTCTTGCTTAGCCGCAGACTTATCCTCTCTTCTTGCTTCAAGATGCTGAAGATTCTTCATCAAGAACCAATTCAAAGATAATGGGACACCAGCTTGCATATGGCCATGTCAACTGCGTCCACCATCTCAATCCCTGCAACAACTAGAGCTTTCTGTGAACTTTCTGTGGTAGTTGTCTACTTTCTAACAAACAATGATGCTTTGCTTGTTCACCAACTGATTCTGGAGCTTCTTGTGAACATCCAGCAAGGCAGCAACAGTTGCCTACGTCTTTCACAAGACATCCCAGCAACCGCTACTTCTCATATTCACAATCACACAGGTGCATGTTACCCACCTAAACTAGTTGCCTATGTTTGAAAGCACCAAAAGCATTGACAGCGAAGTTGGTAGAACTGTAGAAGTGATCCAATTAGAGCTGCAATCATGTTTACCGTTTCTCGAACATAATGACAATACAGGGTCTTCCCGTTTAAGATGGACAAATGCTTCTGCAGAAGTGCAACTTTCACTCAGCTGGTGCAATACTTATTTGGCATTTTAAAGTCATAATCCTTCCTCCTGGGTACCATCATCTTGAAGGTCTTTAAAGTGGACACTGGACTTCCTGTAGCAAAAAATGTTAATTTCATAATCAAAACATCTCTTTAGTTGTATCTATATTTATTTTCTTTGTAAAATGTAGTCATTCCAAGAAATGTTGAAGACGTAAACATCATTCCACGTAAAATCTTTTAATTCTAGGATATTTAGGTCCCAAAAGATCAATGTTTAGATTGAGATATCATTGGTGGTATTTAAAGGATGTAATTGAACTGACAGTCTCTGCCTGTTCGTGATGTAGAAGTGAGGGTGATCAAATTGTATAATAGATTCGGTCCTAGTTGTCAAAATCGGGCGATTCGCGATTCGTATCGTACGATTCGGTTCGATTCATGCCTAAACAATTCAGAATCGTGCATGAATCGAAATTGTGGCTGAATCGTGTCACCGAATCGTGAATCGTGAATCGAATCGCTGAATCGTGAATCGGTCGATTCGGCTTTGTAGTCTTTTTGAAGGCATGTATGGATTTGATAAGCGGGTCACGAAAATTGTCAATTTTTGAATACCTAATTTACCGTCTATTTTCTTCAAATCTCCTCAATCTACGCCTTCTTTCACAACTCTTGAAGGCTTATGGACTCTTCATCCTCTGCACTTCCTTTAATTTCGTCAAGAACATCACATGTTCAACTTCTGGACCTTCTCTTGTTGTTCGTCGTCCTTCACCTCAGTTTCACTCTATTTGGACTTTCACAGATAGACCTTCTTTCTCTTGTTTTTTCTTGAAAGTAGGTGAGGATCATTTAATAGCCAAGTTCACAAACAAAACATATTCCGAACTTACAAAAATTTATGTCTAGGACCAAGAAACTTATATTTGATCAAACTTGCTCTTAGAATTTTTGTTAGATGATGACGAGGACAATGATGAATTTGATTAGGATGATTTAGTGTCTTTGGGATGGAGTTTAAAGGGCACAATACTGTCTTTTTTTTACATGGAATTTGTTTAATCTTCTTCATGCTCGCTGCTTGCTTCCGTGTAGAATTGAAGTAGTGAACGTACTTGTATTCTATTTTATGATAATTAATTTTGGACATAACTTATGTAGGCATTTCACTTAGATGCTATCTAAGATTTGAATGATCATATATTTACAACCTTAGATTACTAGTAGTCTCATTCGTACAAATGGGTATTTTATTTAGTAAAAATATAAATTAGACCGAATCGTTACGATTCACGATTTGATTCGATTCACGATTCAAAAATCAAGATTTCGATTCACGATTTGACAACTATGGATTCGGTTAGTTGGGGGGGGGGGAATCCTGAGAAAGAAGAGCGGTATGGAAATTTCTGGGTTGATTTATCAGTCTCAGGAGGGCAAAGGCCGTAAGATTTCCAATCAAGTGAGGAAGAACCGTGGAGAAAGAGCAGTCAACTTTAACTAAAGTATGTGGCCTTGTCCAAGTTGGATAGGGAGTTCAAATAAGTTCGAGTTCTCAGTGAGCTATTTTTAGTGCCTATCTAGTTTTGGGCCTGGTTTACTTTCTCTTGTTCTCAATGTGCTAGTTCATCGGTGAAGAGAAAAGGAATACCTGTATAGAGAGAACCTCTCAGAATAGATTCTTTTTAACATAATTTACGTTACTGTTTTAACATATTGTGATCAGACAATTAGGATCTTCTCGTTTTAACTTTAAGTAACAGACAATTAGGATCTTCTCGATTCCTCGATTAAAAAATTTACTTTTTGTGGTTGCTTCCCTTTTTGGTTCTTAAATATTCCTTCTCCATGGGCTTTGGTAATCTTGTTATCAGGCAGCAACATGGGATCCCGAGGGAAGGATGATTCTTATGGCTTTCTCAGAATCTTCAACATTAGGTTCCGTTCATTTTGCATCGAAGCCTCCTTCACTAGGTATGTCTTCTGGTGTTTAGCTTTATATTCAAAGCTGAAGCAGTAGAACCAGATATATGAAGGCTCTGCTCCCATACCAATCTCTTTTTTCCTTTAAAATTTATTTTTTCGAGAAAACATGTTTAACATATCAAATAGTGGAAATTGTATTTTTGTCTTGCATTGCATGTCTTCCTTATCTAGCATTGATGCTTTTGAATCTTGGGCAACCTAAAATAAAATACAATAAAGGGTAAATTACACATAGGCGGCCTTTGGTTTGGGCTCGGGTCTGACCTGTGGTTTTAGAAGTTTCACTTCTGTGACCTGTGGTTTGCTCCTTGTTGCATAAAGCAACTTCGTCCGTGGTGGTGATGTTGGTCATGGCGAAATTTTGGAGAGAAAGAGGTGGGTTTGGCTGGCTGGTTAGTGGTGGGTGTGTGGCTGAGAAATGGTGGAGGTGTCGGTGTAACGTGGTGGTGGTTGTTGGTGGAGGTAAAAGGCAACACCCCCTAAGAACAGGGGGGTAAAATGTTATTAACTCTTAATCTATTAACAGAAATATGGACGGAATTGTTATGTGCAACACGGAACAAACCACGTGTCACATAAGTGAAACTTTTAAAACCACATGTCAGTTATATGTAATTTACCCCTAAAGTAAATTACTTTCACTTGCTCTCTACTTGTATTTGTTACCTTTACATTATTTTTCACCATATGTAAAGAGGTTCTGAAGTCCTTTCAGAACTTAAATACTCCTTCGAGAGGTTATTGCACCCAGATGAAATGGATTATCATCAGTCTAGCTAATATTGCCTGGTTATAGTATAAATCTAAAGATTTAGCAGACTATTGGGGCTGCGTTAGGTAGAAATATATGAATGAACAGCAACGAGTACATCTTTGGGATGAAGCTAAATTTTAGATTATACCAGTGTGAAATATATAGTATAATTTATCTTTGGAGTTAAATGAAGTATCCTTGGTAAAGATAACAATGTTCTTAGAGAGAGACTGTCAGAGTGGTGGAGAAAAACAGCGGCTGTTATGTGCGATGGCATTTGGAAGTTGATCACCCAGGAGCTAAAGTTCTTTGTTATTGTGAGGCTCGAACAGTCATATTCCGGATATTGATGTAGGGGGAATTGGGCTTCATAACTTCATTCCATAGTTAATGTAAAAAACCCATAGACACTCTACCTAGGACAATTAACAATTGATTTCACCAAGATTAGGCCATAATAATCAAGCTTCTTTCATCCCAGAAGAGAGTGAAATAGAGATACTGAAAGATATGTGTGCAGAGTGAGATAAGAAGAGGGAGAGAGATACCAAGAGTGAGGAGCTACGAGGATCATTTTTTTTGGAGATCTCTATAATGTGGAAACATTCGAGGTTGATTCCATGAATCAATTAATATGGTTCATGAACAGATGGATACCTAGGATGCTACCAATAGGCATAATTCCGAAAACTACAAACATACTTGTTTTTGGTGCAATGTAAATAGGTGCATTTAGGACAATGATCATTGGACTCAGAAATTGTGAGGGAGAGATGATGAGCTCAATACTGGAGATGGTTATCCACACGGCTGGACCTCTGGTATGGTAATCACTCTATATTATGCTAAAGTTTTGGAAAGCCCTGTAGACACATTTCGTGTGTTTGAGGCAAGCGTCATACATATTGTGAAGTACGGTGATTTACGTTAGTTAAGGTGTGGATACTGCAGGAAAAGTTGTCGAATTAGTTAAATTTTCCTGAAGTGATGGTTAAGAACCAACACGGCGAGAGACCGTTAGCTCTGCTACTCGGTTAAAGTAAACTGGCTACTATCTTCCGCAGGATTTTGGCAGGAATGTAGTTCTATAATATTATACGGATATAACCTTACAAGATGAATTGTCAGAGCATCCATAGCTAAATGTCGGACTGTGGGTCAATACTAAAATAGAGAGTCAAATTGGTAAAAATGTCTTCACTAGGCTAGACCGCTAGACAGTTCACCAGCTAATTTGGTCTCGAACTTTTAGCTTGCCTGATGCGGTAAGCCTCTCTCCTCCTAATTACTTTATGTAGAACAAGAAAACTAGAAGTTTACTGGAGAATTTAGAAAAAAGTCTACTGATTAAAATAGAAAAGTAAAATTCGTTTTAAAATATAGATAAGTTGTGTCGATCACTATCGTGGATGCTCTAAGGGTCATCATTTATATTAGACTCGCACATACCATCCATCATCCACAAGCAGGCACACGTGCACACATGTTCTTTTTGGCATTCCGGTCTTCAACTTTATAAATTTGGACCTATCCTCTGAGATTTATGGACTGTTTGTATATTTATCTTTGGTTCAGGTCCTTTTGTAATTGTATACACAACTAAGCAAGTAGACAAGCTTCTTCGAGCAATGATATGTTTTGTTAGCCGGTTCTTTTTGTCCACATCTGGTGCTGTAAGCTTTTAGCTGTATGTATATGCTTGTAGCTCATCAAGTTCTGTGTTATTACTTTCAGATGCACACCTTTTGCCAGTTGAGCTGCCCGAGATAAAATCACTTACTCAGAGGTAACTATTCTTTTGAATTGCTTATCTTTCTTACACCTGAATATACTGTGAGTTATCTCTGTGTTGAACAATGCAGTTAGCTTGTGTTCTGGGAATGTATCAACATTCTCTTAAATCTCATCAAACTAAAGTCTGGCTTCATTTGTCATGGTAATAGTAAACACCCTTCTTATTTTTGCAGCCACAGTATTGACAAGATAGCGTGGGATGCTTCAGGTGAGAGATTGGCTCTATCATACAGAGAAGGAGATGAGCTGTACAAAGGTCTTGTGGCAGTTTATGATGTTAGGAGAGCTCCCCTGATTTCTGCGTCGCTAATGTGAGTTTATGGGATACAAACCAGCAGTCATTTGTTTATCATTCCTCTTCTATTAAGCTACTGTCACCGCAGTATGGCATGTTTGCAGTGGTTGATGTTAGAATTGCATTACCATTTTCCGTAACCTAAGAGACATAGCTGAGGACCCGGATACAACAGGACATGAATCATAATAGTTTTAGAATAAGGGCATGTTTGGCATCGCAGATTTTAATCAAAGTTAGATCTTAATATGCCTTTCTGAACAATTTCATTTGTTATGACACAAATTTTAAGCTGATAATCAGCAGATTAAAATAACCTCTGGGAAATTTTAGAATCTCCAAAATTGAGGATTTTTTAGCTGAAAATCTATAAAAAAAATTGTAATGTGCTTTTGACATTAGCATGATCACAGTTCAATCAGTTATGAGTGGATGTATTCAAGTAGTTGACTATAGAGCTCTTTAAATGATGTTAAATGGATCAATTTGTGATCTACATTTTCAGGTTTCAGCTCATACCAGACATATTGTGATTTTTTACCAAACAGGGCTAAAGTCTAGAGTCTGGACAAGGCATTGAATGATATTATAATCCAAAATTGTCTGTAAATGTAGTAAATCCCACATACTTTTTTCAACTTTGATGATTTTTTGAAAATTACTTGGATATGAATACATTTATTCACTTACGAGTGCATATAATTTTCATAATGCCACTGGGCCTTGTTTGTTTTCTTTCTTAGCATAGTCTTTGACTAATAGTCCTGCACAGCTGCTATTTGTTTCAAAAGTAGACAAATTATAAATACCCCCCTGGTATTAATAAGCCTAGGGTATATAATGATTACTTCACCACCGTCAGCTACCTTCTCCCCCTCTGTATGCTCCAACAGCACCATACAACTTATAGTTGTCCAGTAAAAATCTAAAAATGGAGGTCTCCACAAACGTTGGGTGTTCTAGTATTTTGGTTGTGGAACAGAGAAAATGGAGTGTAATTTTTTTAAGAGGGGTAAAGTTCTTATATTAAAATTAATGGACAAATGACACTAAACCTATATGCAGTTTGCACTTAGTGACACTAAACCTCCACAACTTTCAATTCACATCAAAAACCCTCTGCAGTTTGATTTTTGGTACAATTAGCCGCAATTGACTAACGGTGTTATCAAAACATAACAGAACTAAGGGCAAAAAGGTATTTTCACTAAAAAATATTATTTAATCTTTATTGTTTTATAAATAAAATAGAAAAAATATTAAAAATAAAGGATGTTATGTAATAAATTATAAAAAAATATGATGGTATATTTTGCCCCCTAAATAAAATTCAGATAAAATAAAAATGAAGAAAAATAAAAAATAAAAAAATAAATTAGAAAAAGAAAAGAAGAAAAAAACCACAAAGAGAAGAAGAAGAAGATGAAGTGTAAACCAATCCCCTCTATCTCCTTCTCTCGATGCTTTGTAGCCAAAATCCCCAAATCAATACTCTTGGAACACACAGTCAAGAACACCGTCAACTCGTCAAGCCAAAGGCTCTCTCACATCCGAACCCATAAAAAATAGGCACTAATAAGATTTCAACAATTCGTAGAGCTCCAATTGCCAAAGCTCGTAATGTCCGAGTGGTTGCCCCCAACCGCAAAGCTCGTAGCTTTCCCTTCAAATACACCTCAACTGCAATAGGGATTTGCTACCTAGAATCTGGTTGCCCCGTAATCGACCTCTTCGAGTTGTGTCTCTGAAGGTTCGAATTCGGGTTGTTGGGCTCAGGGTAGTCGAATTCAGGATGTTGTTGCGACAAACAGAGACTAATTGGGATGTTATATCGTCGAGGTTAGGCTTGGCCGGAAATCATGATGAACACCCACAGTGATGTGGGTTTGAGGGCTTCCTTGATTTAGGTTGATAGATCGAAAAGTGGTCGAATTAGAGTTCAGTCATGGCTGCTTACGGCTAAATTAGGTTCTACTCGGGTCCTGTAATGGTTTGAGCTTGAGGGGGATTTAGGAAGAGAGTGAGATAAGAGATGAGAAGAGAGAGGAGGAGGAGGGGTTAGAGTCATCGTTTTCTTCGTATCTTCTTCTCACCAGTGGGTTTTTCTTCTTATTTTTTTCAAAAATTTAGTTTTTAGATTTTTTTTTTCTTTCTTCTTCTTTAATCTGAATCTTGTTTAGGGGGATTCTACAATAAAATGTTTTGTTTGAAGGAAGACCAATTATTTCAAAATAAAATTTGTTTAGGGAGCAAATATACATCAATTATGTTTAATAATTTATTTACATAACATTATTATTTATAAAATAATAAAGATTAAATAATGTTATTTTATGAAAATACCTTTTTGTCCTTAATCCCGTTATGTTTTGATAACACCGTTAATCAATTGCGGCTATTTGTACCAAAAATCAAACTGGAGAAGGTTTTTGATGTAAATTGAAAGTGGTGGAGATTTAGTGTCACTAAGTGCAAACTGCATATAGGTTTAGTGTCATTTGTCCAAAATTAATACTTGTACAATCCTACTATCAACCAAACACCCAATACTATATTTCCCTTAACTAACCGTACCAGCACTACCAATCCTACTCATTCAATCCAAAAAAAAAAACGAAACCCTGATTACATTATTTTATATCCTTCATCATCCAATATCATTTAACTTGACAGAAATGATCCATCGTATATGGATAACATGTTCATTTTTTAAATATAAAACTGATTGAAGCTTTGTTACATCTTTACTCATCCTATATCATTCAACTCTACAGAAGTAGCCCATCTCATATAGTTTTCCCTGGAACTGCTGCTCTACTTAAATTTATGAAAGGGTGGGGGGGTTACAATCAAACTTCTGAATTCGAAAATAAAGATACCTAAATTGGTAAAGTAAGAGTATTAGAGACGATAAACCATTGTTTTAGAAGGTATAATCCAATAACTGTGGAACGATACAGAGAAGATTAATATGCCCCCTTGTGCAAATATGCGCGCACACATGGAGAAATAGTTGAAATTTAAAATAAAAAAAGAAAGTACAAGAAAAAGAAATAAGGTATGCTGAACTGATTGAATTTTTTATGTGGTAAAGATAAAGCTCAAGGAGGCTTTAATCCCTGTTTTTTGAGTTAAGGAATGTTATCGGTTACATTATATTGCGGAACAAGTTATTATTTCAAAGCCATAACTAATGTTAGAAATTTTTAAGCGGTAAGCATATGCGATACTAAGTGTCTGTCTCTGTTAACTCCTGTATAACAATTACTATTCGTACATGTCCAACATACGTAAACGCGGCAGCTGTGTTGTTCTGGAGTACCTCCTAGAATGTCAGTGGTTGTTGCGCTGTAAGCTGTCCGCTGTAATGTTTGGGTTGGTGTCATACAATTATATTATTGCTAATCTATACCATGATGTCGTGGAAAGACAGATTCTTGACATTTGGTATACTTAGACTGGAACCCTTGAAATGTTCTAATAATTCGTCATTTCCATATTAATCCAGAGGGTTTATAAGAGGACCTGGAGACAATCCAACACCAATTGCATTTTCATTTCATGACAAGTTCAAACAGGGACCATTGCTATCTGTGGTAAGTACTCATGCACTTGTATTTCTCATACCTTTATTGTAGAAACTGTTGTGTTGATTTAATGTCACACGTCCAAATTGTTTTCTATGTAATATATGCTCGTACATGGAAAGAGTATATTGAAGTGTACCACTCTGCTATATCTCCCTTTTCTCCAGTTTACCCTACTGTTTCAATTGTAATAATGTGCTCCAACTGGTCTTTAAATGTAAATAAAGCAGGACAAATTGCCCAAGATCCATCTCTATGATTAACATAATGCATCAAATCTCAAATTATCCTCAACTCCCCTAATGTGTCGTCACTTTTCATCCTCCAATGCTAACTAGGAAATCCCATTCTTATCTTCCTTGAACGGCTACTGTTCAGAACCCACTATCTCTACCACTTTGCCGGAGGGAACTAACCCTGACAATTGAGGTTTCTCAGACTGATGCTAGAATGACCAACTATTCACCTTTTTCCTTTCCTTCTGGAAGAGTGAAAATCTATGCATTTCATAAAGCAACTTGGTATTGAGAAAGCTAAGTAGGGCTGAGTAGTTCACACTTGAGGGGTACTTTTTTAGTTTAGCAGTAGAAGGTGGAGGTGATGGGGAGCTAGTGGTGAGATGATGGTTTTCCATAGTTGTCAATGAGGCTGGGCTTGGTTGGGGGCATCTGAGAAGAGGATCAATCTCTTCACATGTGTATAATAGATTGACTTTCACAGTCTAGACTTGGGTCATATTCATGAATGAATAATGTACTTGCAATCTTTGTTTAGCCATTAAGCAGATAATCCATGGATATCATAATTAGTCAGTTAAATGTTTATGTTAAAGACTCAATGCATGGAGCATTAGATATGCCTAATCTCCTTCCTTTGGTCTGCAGTGCTGGAGCAGTGGATTTTGCTGCACTTATCCTCTTATATTTCGGTCTCATGTTCTTCCTTGATAAAGGTAACAGTTTTTTTTTTTTTTTTTTTTTTTTTTTTTTTTTTTTTACCTCTGATGATTTCACAGCGAAGATCAGTCTGATTTCTTGAAATAGAAACATCTTATGTCTGCATGTCATCTTGCTTATAAAGCCATAAAGGTGGTTCTCTGACCTTCAAGAGAAGAGCTGAAGAGCCTAACTTTCCTTCTAGTTACAACTACAATATTAGGTCCACACAAATTAATGTTATCGTCTTCAGCTCTCATTCAGATTAAAATGTTTGATTTTTCAGGTCAACTACTGGGCATTCATGAGTTGCGATAAAAGACCCATATTCTGATAAACTACATTTGCCTACAAATAGAGGCTGTGATGCATTTCTCTAGGTAGCTACGCCCTGAAAATTGCATGTTCCTCTCCACTAGATACATTCTTTTATGTCGTCGACGTTGGTTCTTTGCTTTGGTATTCTTGAGGTATTTTGATTCGCTTTCGGACTATCATCTCTCATTTTGTTAGAGAAAAAGGACACGTTTCGCCCTCAATGATTTTGTATATATGCTATTTTTATACAGTAACCTGCTGAAAAAGTATGTGGTTGCACTGTTTGAAGGCACAAATCTGCCTAATTATCGTATGAATTTTTCTGGTGCGCAATTATTTTTTTTGTATTTTGTATCTGAGAGGGTTGCAAGTATCAAACTGTTAATCCACATTTTCAATTCTTTGGATTACCGATGAGAGTTCCAACTGTTTTGTACTAGGCTCTGTTTGGTTTGCAGTAAATTTTACAAGGGAAAATATCCTACGCATAAAATAGTGAAAAAAATTTCTCCGCAATTATTTTCTCATGTTTGGTTGACACTTGTCAAAACAGTTGGCAGTGATGGGTGGCGGTGACGGGTCGTGGTGGAGGTAGGTGGCAATGTTGGTTATTGGTGGTGGCGGTGTTAGTATGAGTTGTGCTCCTTCACTCTCCGCAAAATGGCACTCTCCGCAAAATGGCACGGATTTGAAATGTGAGGGAAAATATTTTACTTCCAACCAAACAACAAATCACCAAAACAAGGGAAAAACATTTTACAGGAAAATGTTTTACCACCAACCAAACAGAGCCTCAATGCTTGTATTGTGGAAATGAAGAGAAGTCAAGTCGCTTATAGAATTAGAACATGTGCGATGACTATGGAGGGAGGCTATCCTTCTATTTCTTTGTACTGAACCCAATAGAGGTTATAGTACCACATCCAATGTTGGCCAATATGTGTTGTTGTACTGTGATCTCGGGGTTTTGTATCATGAAAGCTATAAAGTACTATCCATATTTGTGAGGATCACTATATTATAAGGTGTCGACAATTAAGGTCCTTTAGCTCTGGTATGAGTGGGAATTGACGAAGGGACTCCCATTCTTGACAATTTGTCATGATAGTGATCCCTCTATTACATCAGTCTTGTTGGTGACTTGTGGATTGGATATGTCTCAACCATAATAAATGAAGTGAAAAGATACCATAATAAATGAAGTGAAAAGATATTACTCGTGGATTATTGTTTAAATTCCCGGTCAATTTTGTGGGAAAAGTGAAAACCCTCTACTCAATAGTTTAGTAGAAACCTAATCAAATAATCGAAGAGACAAGGGGATATCAAATAATCGAAGAGACAAGGGGATACTTGGCTTTCTAGAATGAGACGAACCCGCCAAATCTGCAAATAGGAGGCACGAGTAAATTGCATATTGCAGAACTTGGGTGAAGGCTCCACAAGAGGGGTTTATTAGTTTATAGTCGACCTGTTGAGGTCACTCAGGGAAGAGAAAGCGGGGGTCGAAGCCACCATAAGACGCCACAATGAAAATTTCTACGCCACTGTCTCGTCACCATAAGATGCCACAATGAAAATTTCTACGCCACTGTCTCGTCACCGGTTATCTACAACACATTGGTGTTCACACCCATTCAAGCTACCAAACTCAATCTCTCTCACCAATCCCTCATCTCTCAATCTCAATTTCTCTCTCTCTCTCTCTCCCGTCCGCCGCTGCCGCCGCCGCCGGCGACCTCGCGCCGTCATCCGCCTCTCTCCGGCGCCGTCGTCGGACTCACATCTCTCATTCCCGTCGCTTTCTCTCTCTTTGTTCGGGTAAGAACAAACCCATATGATATGTTCTTCTTTTATTCTTTTGGTTATTTATTATTATTAATAGTAAACTGTTAGTTTATACTAATAATGGGTTGAAATAAGAGAACAAAGGGGTTGTTAGCCTAGTGGTTAAATGCTAACACTTAAGGTTTGGTGGGTTTTGGTGGGTAGGTGGAAGTGAGGTTCTAAGTTCAAATCTTACCAAAGACAATTCTTTTGACAATTCTTTTTATTCAAGTGTAAAATAATATTTTTTACTCATCTTCACCCCAAAACAAAAGTCCAGAATAAGGATGATAAAAGTATATTTTTTCTTACTTATTCTTTTATAAGTCTGTAACAAATTAGAATAAGTTATTTTCTTCAAATAAATTTGTTATTTCTTTTAAATAAAAGTTAGTTAGTTTATAACTTATGCTCTCTACTAAGACTTGTTTGGTTGGGAGGAACTACTATTATAATTATTATTGTTTTGGGGAAAAATAATATGCTTCTCTACCCTATAATAAGGGAAATAATTAGTTAATCTTATAAGTTATATTTTTATAACTATAGCTATGTTTTACAATAATAAACGTTAACTCTATAAAGTGTACTTTTCTATAAAAGAGGTTGTTCGCCTTAGTAAAGGTTGGGGAGAGTTAGTACGGGATTTATTTCATTTACCTATAGGACTTCGTGTGCAATGTGTTGATTACGATACTATTAAATTTGTAGTCGACAATTTCGTTGACGAAGGACACGTCGAGTATTACTAGGAAGTGATTTGCTTTGCTTGAGATTAAAGGTAAGTAAACATGCCAGGTGTAGATAGTGCTTTCTGGACAGGCAGATCTTAGCCACGTGGCGACCATCCAGCACACCATAGTGTGCTCCACACACACTGGATCACCAGCCGCGCTGATCCATGTGGGGGCTGCGAGACAGGGCCCTCGCATACCACCGCACGGGACTTGTAGGGACTTAGTGGTTTGGAGGCTAGAGTAAGTCATGTCGCGTGCGAGCGACAACCAAGCTCGCGCGCGACCCCTAGTAACTGCTTTTGAGAGATTTATGGCACGAGCTCCATAAACCCGGTCAACCCGGTCAACCTCGTAACGGTTCCGGTATACGCGGGTAACGTGCTGTAACGGTCCCTATATACGCGGACGAACGTGCCGTTGTGGTTAAGCTAATTAAGCCGCCATTTATGGGCGCATTAACCACACCACAACGGTCACATTCTCCGTTATATATAGGACGTTAACCCTTCCATACAGGGGAAGAACGACCCGAGATACGCGAAAGCCCTGCCAAAATCCTGTCTCTTTCTCATACAGTACTATTGCCTTACTCTCTCCCTACACACAACCCAACACCTCCTGTGTTATTTCTATCCTATGCTCTTGGTGTACATTGAATTCTCTCTGCAGGATTCTCTCGTACACATTTTGGTGAACCCGACGTGAACTTACCATTGCAAGCAACCATGTCTCATGAAGATGATGTCAGTAACAGATCGCCTTCCACGGAAACCACCTCGGGAGAGGAGGCCCGCCGTACTCCTACAGCCGCCGGTGAAGCTCCAACGATAGGGGCCTTGGATGCCACCATCCAGAACCAGGCGAAAGCTCTCAAAGCTCAATCTGCGCAGCTGGAACGGATAATGGCTATCTTGGGGACTCTTGCCCCGAATCCTGCGCCAGCCACTGTCGTCTCTCAGGGAGGAGGAACTTCCACCACTCAAGGATTGGGAACATCAACCACACCACCTAATCCTAACCTTCAAACTCCGCCGGCAACGGCGCAGGGACAAACAGCTCAAATGTTGCCTCTTACCACTCATGTGCCTCAACCCCCAATCCTGGCAGCCAATCCGTCCTCACAATATCCTTTGCCTCCTCCGCCGGCGGCGTGGGGCAATGCGAATCCACAGTACGTTCCTAGCTCTTCTGCAGTATATGTGTCGCTTCCAACTGCCACAACCCCTCCTCCTGCTGCTGGGGGAAATGCGCCGGAGTGTATGACGTCGCTGCAGCGGCGCATAGAAACCATCCTAGCTAATCAACCGTTCGCGGACACCATCACCTGAAGCTTGACAACGATCCACCTATCCCACGCGAGATCTACCTCATGCCTAACCCTGCTGGGTACAAGGCTCCTAAATGGGACAAGTTCGAAGATGTCAATGGAAAAGCCCACGAGCATGTCATGCGTTTCATCGATGTGATGGGGCCATACGGGGTTGATCCTAAGCTGCTGATGCGCGAGTTCCCTAAATCCCTGGGGAACGTGGCCTACAAGTGGTAAAGGACACTGGAGGCTGGATCTGTGAAGACCTGGGACGATATGGTCCAGAAATTCTATACCAAATTCTTCCAGATGGAAGAAAAGGTGACAATGATTCATCTTTCGCGGATGTACCAGAAGCGCGAGGAGGATGGATCAAGAAGTTCAGGGCCAAGTCCTTGGAATGCAAAGATGTGATACTCGAGAGCAGACTCGTGGAAATATGCCTGCAGTGCATGCGAGACGAGTACAAAGGTATGCTTATCAACCTGCAAACTCCTACATTTTCGAAGCTGATCGAATGCACAAAGAACATAGAGCCTATAGTGGAGAGGCAGAAAAAGAGGCTCGCATCTGAGAGATCCCCGAGAGGGACTACCTTTAAAATTGGGAGGTTCAGCTATAAAAGAGGACGTGAAGCCGAGGTGAATATGGTTTCACCCCAAAAGCAGCCGAAGGTCGCAAACTTCGATGTACCACCTCTGCCATGTTCGGTAGAGGAAGCGAGTGATTTATGCAGACAATGGCGTAAAGACGGAATCTTGCCGCCGCTTGAAAGGACACCCTCCAAGGAGATGGTGAGGGACCCGAAGTGGTGCGAATGCCACGGAAAGGTCATGCATCCCACGACTGACTGTAAGAAGCTCAGAATCATGGTAAGCCAAAAGATGAAAAACGGCGAGCTGATTGTCAGCGACCAGAGGAAGGATGTGCGAAACAATCCACTACCTGCCCACGCGGAGCAAGAACCGAAGGGCAAAGAGGTTGCCATAATCTCGATTATGGACCTTGAAGAGGTTGCAGAGGATGGTCTACCCATCATTGCCGAGATCCACAACGACGAGGACTACATCATAGACACGGAGGACGAACGTGCTGATCGGATGAAGGGGTCGCATGGGTTCAGCAGGTTCTTCGATGAAATGAACTTCTCGGAGAAATGCCGGAAGGAAATTACAAAAGCGATCCTGAGGATAGCGGAAGATTACGAGGAAGATATCGTGGTCTCCAGCGGGAAGGTTGTCAGGGCATCTCGCTCTACAGAAAAGGTCATAACCTTCTCCGCAAGCGACAAGAAGACAGATGCGAGCCGTCAGAAGCCTCTGTATGTCACGGCAGTTATCAATGGCGTGGAGTTCAAAAGAGCGTTTTTCGATGGAGGAGCAGCAGTCAACGTTGTCTCGCTCGACACTCTGAAGCTTGCAGGAATCCCGGAGCAGAAGATTGTCAGGCGTCCATCCCCGCTGATGGGATTCGGAAGCGACTCCAGAATGACGATATGATGGATATGTCTGGGTATACAGATCGGCAAAATCAAATGTTCGGCCAAGTTCTATTTCATAGATGCGAACACTACGTATCACATGATTATAGGTCGGGCCTGGATCCATCGCTTCGATGCGGTCCCTTCAACAGCTCACCAAATGATGAAAGCCATCTGGAATGACAGAATAGTAGAGATACCAGCCTCAATAAATCCTTTCAACATGGATGAAGCGCATCTCACTGAGGCGGTATGGTTCACTGAGATGGCGGATGAGCAAACGTCGGGGCCGTTCAACCCTACTCCTTTGCCTCGTTGGGAGGACATCAAAGATCAGTCACCTGCAGGAGTGATGGTGACAAGAGAAGAATCCAAAGAAAAGCCGTCCACGCGAGAAGAGGCACCACGGATTGCCTACCAAAGGAAGAATGTTTAAACCTTGAAGAGGATAGCAAAGCATGATCCCGAGGGCAAAGAGATAGAAAGCTTCTACGCTAACGGGAAGAAATGCTACCGCATATGAAGGTGCGCGGGGATACCCCCACGTGAGCATGGGGATATCCCTGAGCAAATCAACCAAATCGAGCAGATCGTGGAATTAGATAAACCAACGCCATGCGTCTTAAAGGAAAAGCTCAAAGAAGCGCCCGAATGCATGGAGTACAAGCCCAAACCACAAAAGCAGGAACTGAAGGACGTGTTCCTAAGCCCAAGTGAAGAAAAGAAAAGGCCAGTCTTTCTGAGTGCAGACCTCACGAGAGAGGAAGAGGAAAGATTACTGCAGCTTCTGACCGAGTATAAGGACGTATTCGCATGGGAGTACGATGAGATGCCCGGTCTGGATACGAGCATCACTATGAACCGGTTAGATGTAATCCCCGAATCCAAACCAATAAAGCAGAACACAAGAAGCTTTAGGCCGGAGCTCAATGTGAAGATCAAGCAAGAAATCGTCAAACTTTTGGATGCCAAATTCATCGAGCCAAATCACCATCCTACATGGTTGGCCAACATCGTGCCTGTAGTGAAGAAGAATGGGAAACTTCTCATTTGTGTGGAATTTCGAGACCTTAATCGTTTCTGTCCCAAAGATGATTTTCCGCTTCCCAACATCGATTTACTTATTGATTCGACCGCGGGTCATCGCATGTTCAGCTTCATGGACGGCTTCAGTGGGTACAACCAGATCAAGATGGACCCCAAAGATGCACGGAAAACCGCGTTCATCACTCTGGTAGGAGTCTTCAGTTACACAGTTATGCCTTTTAGCCTCAAGAACGCAGGCGCAACTTATCAGCGAGCCATGATGGCCCTGTTCCACGATATGATGCACGAAGAAGTAGAATTCTATGTTGACGACTTGGTCGTCAAGTCCAAGGAAGAGTCGGACCACCTGGGGGATTTACGGAAAGTGCTCAACAGATGCAGAAGCTTTCAATTAAAGATGAATCCCATGAAGTGCGCATTCGGAGTAACATCGGGGAAATTCTTGGGATGTGTGGTACATCGTCAAGGAATAGAACCTGATCCCGCGAAAGTATCGGCCATCACTAGCATGACGGCGCCGCAAAACCAAAGTGCTTTGAAGACCTTCTTGGGAAAGCTATCTTACCTGCGAAGGTTCATCCCGGCGATCGCCGAAATCACCTTCTGTTTCAGCAATCTTATCAAGAAGGATGCTGTATATAGCTGGACTACGGAGCACGAAGCTGCGTTTGGAAAGCTAAAGGACCTGTTGTTATCGTCAAAGGTAATGATCGCACCCCAGCTCGGATCACCGCTTTTGCTGTATCTGACGTCGACGAAGAGGTCTATAGGGGAACTCCTGGCTCAGGAGTATGAGGGGCAAGAAAGGCCGATCTACTACATTTCTCGCATAGTGCAGCCAGCAGAATCAAGGTACACGGACATCGAGCGTCATTGCCTTGCCCTATTCTTTGTAATAGAGAAGTTAAAGCACTATTTTGCTTCGCACAAAGTGGTGGTGGTCACAAAGAGTGATCCTATACGGTATCTTTTGACTCACACTACTCTTGGGGGAAGACTGGCAAAATGGTATATGACCATTTCCCAGTACGACATCACATGCGTTCGACCCCGGGCAATCAAATCGCAAGCGGTGGCGGATTTGCTAGCACAGTTCCCTGATAATAGTTATGAGCCTGTAATTGAGGAGGAACTGGAGGGTCCTGAAGATCTATACAGTTGAGTTGCCTTATTGGACGCTCCATTTCGACGGGTCGTCGGCAAGGAAAGGTGGAGGCATTGGGATAGTCTTGACCAAACCCGACGGAGAGGTCATACAGATGTCCGCAAAGCTTGACTTCGCAGTCACCAACAACGAAGCAGAGTATGAAGCTCTCATCGCAGGTCTTCGCTCAGCAAGGGCACTAGAAGTAAGCAATTTGACGGTTATGGGGGACTCCAAGCTAATTGTCAAACAAGCCTCGGGCGAGTATGGTTTGAAGGAGATAAACCTATTGCCCTACCGGAACTTGGTACAGAAATTGGTGCAGCAGTTCTGCGATGTCAGGTACGAGCACAAACCCAGAGCGGACAATAGGCATGCTGATGCTTTAGCTACCTTGGGATCCAAGGTTAGTGCGGATAAATGTCCCGCGAGAATCTCGATTGAAGTGCGAACATCCTCGGCGTTGACAGAGGACGCGTGCGACGAAGAATGCATGAATGATGCAGACTGGAGAAAGTCAATATTTCGTGCCATTGCAGAAGGAACGAGCAACGAAAACTGGGCATCCACAAAGGGGTATTGCGTACATGACAATACCCTCTACTACAAAGGCCCTGGCGGAATACTCATCCGATGCGTCTCACAGCAGGAGGGACAAGCGCTGTTAGAAAAGATTCACCAACATACTTGCGGCGAAAGTGAGGTGTCAATCTATCGAAAAGCCCAGAGGTATGGGATTCATTGGCCGGACATGTCAACGGCCGCAGCATTGATCCAAGGAAATTGCGAGAGTTGCGCACTGATCAAGGACTCTTTATCAATTGCTCTGGTCGATGATGATGTGGATTGGAGGAAGCCACTCTTTGACTTTCTCACGCAAGGTATTGTGCCTGAGTCGAGAAAAGAGGCCGAGAAACTAAAAAGGAAAGCAGCAAGGTACTTGGTGCAAGAAAATATACTTTGGCGAAGGGGCCACGAGGGTAACCTGCTGCGATGCCTAGACAACAAGGAAGCACAAGAGGTGATGGACCTCTCTCATCAAGTGGAACATCAGGGAGGTGCGAAGTTATGCAGACAGCTCCTCACAGTCGGTTACTTCTGGCCCACCATGGAAGCAGATTGTCGCGCTAAAGTAAGAAGGTGTCACGAGTGCCAATTCAAAGGCAACCTAGTGCATGCTCCTGCTGTAGATCTACATGCGTTGGGAACACCATGGATGTTCCATACTTGGGCTTTAGATTTTGTTGGCCCCATCCGACCAACCTCGCACGGGAACCAGTTCATCCTCACCGCGACCGAGTTGTTCACTAAGTGGGTAGAATCAATACCACTGAAGACAGCAAATGCGCTCGCTGTAGTCCATTTCATCCAAGAGAACATCATATGCAGGTTTGGGATTCCTAACACAATTCTCTCGGATAATGGTACCCCCTTCGTCAATCGACAAGCAGCTGCGAAGCTAGCGGAGTACAACATAAGGCAGATATGCTCTACCCCATACTATCCGAAAGGGAATGGTCAAGCAGAGGCAACCAACAAGACGCTGTTGAGAATCTTGAGTAAGATGGTTGCAGATGACCACAAGAAATGGGCTGATTCTTTGAACATAGCCTTGTGGGCGTATCGAACTTCTCCGAGGATGCCCACAGGAGTCTCCCCATTTCTTTTATGTTATGGAGATGAAGCTGTGGTACCTGCGGAGGTGAAGATCAACTCTGCAAGGTTGGCCTTCCATGCACTATATGAGAACCAACGCGATCACGACTTAGTTATGTTAGAAGAAAAGCGGGAGAAGGCTAAACGGACTAACAAGCGATATCAGGAAAGGATCGCTCGCGCGTACAACAAAACAGTCCAACGCCGAGACTTCGCAGTTGGGGACCTGGTCTTGCGCGCATCAGATCATTGCATGCGAGAGGCGGCTCATCCCAAATTCGCAGCCAACTGGGAAGGACCCTTCGAAGTCAAAGAAGTCTTTGACAGTGGCTACTGCAACATACAAAGGCTACATGGGACGGCCTCAACCCCAAGCTCAGTCAACATGCGCTGGATTAAGAAGTATTATCCTTAACTCCTATTATTACATGCGTTAGATTACAATGCCTACTTTATGCTCTGTATTGCCAAAAATTCACGCATCTTCCCTCCCATACGAGGGAATTGTAATCTCACCTCTCCCATATGAGAGTGTTCTATAATAAAAGGCTTCTCCCAAATGGGAAGAACTTTATGATTTCAGCTGTCTTTATCGCTTTATTTATTACTTCATTCCTCAGTAGTGAAAGCCCATCCGCCGTGATGGCAGCACTAAGAGAATATGATCTTAAGTGATCTTTAAGCCTATCTGCCATGATAGCAGCACTATGCAAATATGATCTTAAGTGATCTCCAAAGCCTATCTGGCGAGATAGAAGCCGTACTTGAGTATAATCTTAAGTGATTCTCAAGCCTATCTGCCAAGATAGCAAAGCTATGCAAATGCGATCTCAAACGACTTCAAAACTCATCTGCCAAAGATAGCAGTTCTCATGAATGATGCTTAACCTGCGAAACTATCTATTGGATAGCAAATTATAGCCACAAAGTGCAAATATGACACTGCAAAAGGTAAAGCTTACCAATACATATGCGAATGTTGCAATTTGTTGTGACAAGAACAGCAAATCATACAAAGCGATTTATTATTATGAGTCAAAATGACTTACAAATTATCTGTTTAGATAGCAGCTTACAAGCGGAAAAAAAAGCTCAGAGTGAGCTAATTACACGGCCGACATGGCTTACAATTCATCTAGATAGCAGCTTACACGCGAAAGTTACACAGAAGGGAAATCCTTACTGTAAAAGGATCGGCCTATTGATCCTACATGCGACCAAAGATCTGTAGCAAGTAGGGTGTTCCTATAAAACGAACGGCCTACTAACGCTACAAGAGCTATGCGACGCTATGTTCAAGATCCCAGGATCTGACAAGGCCTCTGTCTGATCATCACCCCAAGAGATGTTCCTGAGGAACCACCTGTTCCGGCGTATGCGGCGGTGAAGAACAAGCAAGCAACAACTCCTGGGGCAAGAGGCTCCTTGTCCACGGAGACGAGCACAATGGCTCGCCACCCCGAGTTCAAGAACGTGGTGGCGAATGATTATCCTCCGGGAAAGCTAGAGGAGAAATCCGCCGTTCATTACGAATCGGTAAGAAGGTCAGTACGGCGCTGCACCTCGTCGGGAGGCGGCCGGAAACACGACCTGCAAACATAATAGACGAAGAAAATTCTTCGAGCAGGCATGACACATTATGTGCATCTTCTTTATGATGGTTATGAAGATCAATAAGCCTCGTAAAGAAGATCTTGGAAGCTATTTCTATGCCACAAAGCACAAACTCAGGTTTCACAACTTGAAGTTGCCATGAATCAACGAAAGACAAGCGTTGAAGCCAACAGTCGTAGGGACTCATGGCAAGCCACATGGTGGGATGATGAACCAAAGTAGCAGAAGGCAGGGTTTGTATAGACCCAGTTGAGACTCTTCAGTTGCTTAGCTGAGTCAGCAAAACTTGGAAAAGGGGGTAAGCATCAATCACTTACGCCTTGATAAAGGCAACATTCAATTACCCTACTAAAGGCTACGACGATTCGGTACCGTATCCTAATTAATGACGGAAGGTCATGATACGGATGGACTTCCCAAGGAAGGCGTGCTTATCTGATAAGCAATTAGCGCGAAAAGCAAGGCATGATATCGCTAGCTGATGTCATAATTGATACGCACAAAGATATTCGAAGCAAATCCCGGGAAGGGCAAAACGGGCATTCAAAGCCTTGATTAAAAAAAAGAAGGGGGAGAAACCCTACCAACATTACAATAATGTTTTAACATTTTGTTCAAAACAAATTTGTTATTGTTCAAAATAAGCCTTTGACCAGGGATTCATCAGGAGTAAACTGACGTGACAAATTTGCCACTTGCTCCACTTCTCGCTTCAAATGTTCGTAGTTGGCGCTCATTTCATGGAAGAGCTTCACAGCCTCTTCAGCTTTCTGCTTTTGCTGCTCCACCTTCTGCTCCTCAGCTGCGAGGTTATGGAAGCCGCGCTTCAAATTCACAGCCGCGCGAATCTGGGTGACTCTGTTGATAAGATACCCAAAGCCCAGCTTGCCTTGAACTTTGGCTTGAAGGTTTTGACACATGCCGAAAAGCAACTGCGCGCTCTGAGGATAGATGGTCGCAGGTGTGGCCGCAGACAGCTGCTCCAAAATCCAGATGGCTTCGGTCAAAAACAGCCTCCTGTCGAAAGGCTCTATCTCCAGAGACCTGACAAATGATCGAGGATAGGAGAGACGCATCTGAACCAGCCAGTCCACATCAGCTTGCTTCAACCCTAAGCAATGTTAAATCAAGTTAGAATATCGAGCTTGTAAATGAAGAATACAAGATGCGAACAACAATCGTAGCGTACCAGTTCCTTCAAGGATCTCGCGCAAAGAAGGAATGCACATTGCTGGGGCAGCTGAAGACCGTCCTCGCTCCATTTCTCTCCTATCAGCTGCGAGCTCTAGCTCCTCATAGTTGGCAGGAAGGGTATAAGCTGCACTAGGTGCGATTGCAGCTCCTACCTGCGAACTCCAAAAGCTCCATGCAGGAGGAATCACTGGAGGCTCAGTCCTTGCTGGAGGCATGGCAACAGTAGAAGTTGCAGCTCGATTAGGGATGCCTTCGGATGCGAAAGCCTCAGTAGCATCTGCTTATGTTTCCTCAGTAGCAGCATTGGTATCTTCCTCCATCAGCACGGTGTCAGCTTCGGCATCATCAGAAACCTCAATGGTTTCCTCGAAGGGCTCTCCCGCATACTCGGCAGCTGCGACGGGCTTCTCGGTATGAGAACTTGGCACCGGGACATAAGATGCAGAAGGATGACTCCTCTGTCCCAGCATGGCTTGATCAGCATCACCTGTGATACAAGACAGGATGATGTGAGGTAACTTGTGCCAAACAATATTTTATTATTATTTTGATAAACCAAGAGCGAGCACCTCCACGCGTAGGTGGGATTGCAGCATCTGCGTCATAGGCTAAGGACACGGAACCATGTCCTATTAACGTATCTTCATTAAGCATATCTTTAAGTTGAGCGTGACCTGGGGCGCGACGAAACCAATCATGATAATGTTTGGGTTATTAAGCCAAGTTCACAGATGTTGTTCAAATGATTACCTGAAGGTTCACCGCACTTGCTTACTAGCCAGCGGCGAATGTCAGCTTTTGATAAGCCATGCTTTAATGCACCAACAATCACATCTCGGTAAGTTACTGCAAGATTAAAAATCTCACCTTCGTTACCGCCTGCGATCTCTTCGAAGTCCGCTTGGACTTGCTCTAGAGCAGCCGCATCTTCTTCTGGAGCCGCATCCTCCTCGTCAACTTGAGGAGCCGCATCTTCTGGAACCGCATTTCCCTCATCGGTTGGACGCACCAAGTCGTCGACGTGTTGCTCTTCCAGGCTCCTTTGCTTTACGCGTTCAAGCTCCTCTTCCTCTCGCTTCCTTCTTCTTTCAGCAGCCTCCGCAGCTGTTCTCTTGGACTCGGCAAGGATGTCCTCGTCTATGGTTTCGCTGGAAACACCAGAGTGAGAACCCCTCTTCTGCCTCTTGGCCAAAAGGCCACTGATGGTCTCATCATCATCATCTTCAAAGGAAAAAAATTGGTCAATCAAAACTGCGAAAGTTAAGATAATGAGAAGAGAAGTACGATGGAGATACCTCCCGATTCTTCATCTTGTATCTCGTCTCTCTCTCCTTCTCTGACATCTTCGATTCTTTCTTCTTCTTCATCATCATCCTTTTCTCTCGCCTCCCTTCTCTCCTCCTCCTCTTCCTCCTGATCAAGCGGAACAAAGGTCTCCACTGCGAGCTCTTTCCGTGCCTTGCTTGGCATGCGACATTTACCTTTGTCCCTAGAAGTAAGGGACCTCGCAGGAGGAGAAGTTGGAGCGCTTCTAGGGATAGAGATTGTGATTCCCCTCTGCCTTGGTCTCTTTGCCCGTGGAGCAACAGTTGCTGAGGGAGACGGATCATCCCTGGGTGGAGGCAAGGTTGGAGTATTGTCTATCAGTGAGTCAGCAAAAACATCCATGACTTGGCGAATACGGGCTTCAACTGCGGGTGCCATTCTCATTGCTAGTCGAACTGGTTCACCTTGTCTTCTCGCAGTAACAATGGTGGTGATCAGCGACTTGGAGCGCTCACCAGATGCGAACCTCCTCACATAGCACTGCAACAGAAAATGGAGCATAAGTTTCGACACGTCGGAATAAGGAAACTTAACACGTGTGAAGGAGATTGTTTACCTTGGCAAAATCTTCGCTGTATTTGATGATATGCGAATCACCTTTCTTAACTTCGACCATCTTCTCTTCAAGGATGGTGGAGGGACACAAGTGATTCTCGTGGTCCAGCAATGAATAGCAGCCATATTGGGTGTCGTCCAGGCTACAGTTGGGACGAAAAGGGAAAGAATTTCTCTTGATCACAGGAGCTCTTCTTGGCCGAGGGGTTGACTGCGTTTCAAACCTTGTCTGCTGGGTATTCCAATAGGCGACCCAGTTCCTGGAGTAGCCACCTTCACGGTTACGTGGGGGTTGCTCAAAGGGAAGGTTGCTCCTTAAGATTGTTTTGCACTCGCCAGATAGTAGTCGCTTGTAGCAGCCTCTTATGATAGACTGCGGCCAGATCGAAGGTGCCACCACATCAAAGCCAAACTCGGGAGAAACGCGAGTAGGATCAACATCCATGGTGATTCTCTCGTACCTAGGGGTAAGCTCGCGAACATGCTCTGCAAGAGCTGGAAGAGAACCTCTCAGACACCGGCAGAAGAATTCGCGATAGCGCTCATGGAAACGCTTCTCGCCCTCGAAAAGAATGTCTTCAGAGAAAGCAACAGCCTTGGAAGGATACAGTTTTGGGAACCATCGCACATTCTCGATGCGCGTGGCATAAGGCCTAGCTATAAACTCGGTGTGATCGTCGCATACCAGGCTTCAGGTGCACTTGGGAAAGTGAGTTCCAAACCATCTTGCAGCTCTGCCACTGTTACGCTCTTCCTCTGACCCGGGACACACCACTTATTGGGCTTAGAAGGAACAAGAGCATAAGAGGGCCATCGCTCGAAGACCCGCATAGTCAGGAAGGCAATATTGACATAGGTCAGCACATCGAGGCAACCGTTCGAGTCCTTGGTTGCTACAACCAGTTGATCCAACCTATGGTACAGGGTGCCCAAGACTAGAGGCCCAAGTGCGACCTTTTGACCAAGGGTCAGTTTCACAGCAAGAGGAAGGACGTGATAAAAGACCCCATCATGCGGATGGCCATCGATCAAATACCTCGACAACCAGGCGCAGAGAAAAGCACATAGGGTCAGATGATAACCCTTGCCATTCACATAATTTTTAGCCTTGGGGTTCTGGCTCAGAAGTTTCTTGGTGATACTACTACTCGCATAATCGCGGAAGAATTATTGCACCCACTTGCCCCAAGTGTTCTTCGCAGATGTATCAACCAGTTGCCAGTCGGGAAGTAGCTCCGCAGGTGTCCACCGGGTGGAAATTTTCTTCACCTCTGACAAGAACTCCTCCATCTGCTTGTACAAAGCAAGCTCTGCATCGGTCCTCAAGGGACTCAGAGGATCCACCTCACCCACAAGAGACAGATCATACATAATGTGTACATCTTCAAGAGTGGGAGCAGCCTCGAACTCAGCGAAGTGGAATGTGTGAGTCGCAGGCGAGTAACGCGAGAGAAGGTTTAGAAGCATGGACTAGTCTAGCTTCACGGCAGCACCCTTCATAGCACGGACTGCAAAATATATGCCAGCATCGTTCAAAGCAATGGCATGACGGGTCAGTACATGGTCAATCCACTCATCCATAAATTCCAATTTCTGAACAAACGCTTGAGTGGAAATCGCAGTATACGGGAAAAACCCATTTTCGACCCCCAATCGAACCACATCCTTGGAATCGATCAATTCGAGCATGGCCGCATTTACAGGAGGAGTCAGGGTTTGCAATTCTTCAGCAGGAACGGGGGTTGGCAGGTTCTTCACCTTAACCTTAGCATGGTAAAAGTCTTTACCACCCAGATAGGGGGCTTTCCGCCATAAGGTCTGGGGAAGATCACGTATTTCTTCGACCTCTTTAACGGGTTTGGTTCCTTTTGTCTTTGCCATTCCTGCGGAAAAGCAAGAAAAAAGGGGGGAGAAATACACATGCTTTAATTTGAAGTTTGAATCTTAGAAGTTTCAATTTGAAGTTTAAATCTCAGTTTGATTTAGAGCAACGATGCTTTGTCAAAGAAAATATGAACGGCTCAGTGTCAATTTGCAATTTGAAAGTTCAGAATCGTTTGCATTACTGGGAATTTCAGAAGCCTCACATTCAAAATTGCTACAATTTGGGGATTCGATCAATCCTGGGTTTGAGGAACAAGGTCTTTTACGCAGTTTTCAATGGATAATATGTTTCAAATAGTCATGGGTTTACAGATCCAATACAGTTCAAAGCATACATCGATATGTTAAATAAAATTGAACAAGGCCAACCTTGTTTTGGTAAAGCTTGTTTGGATGCGCACAGTTGAAGAAGACGATTGACAAGAAAGAATTGATGATTGATTATTTGAATCTGCTCTTCAAGGCTTCCGGGTATCATTTACTTTAAGAGAAAGAAGTGATGCTTTGCAACAATGGAGAACACAGAGTATTTATCCAAAAACAATGAAGGGTTGCGTCCTTTCAGTAGTCGAATCGCAACCGTCACCGTCGAATCGCACAATCACAGGACAAGCTGACGTCACGCCTAAAACCCTAAAAGACCAGACGGCACGACTCTAGGGGTTTTAGGTCATAATGGCACGCACGGGGGCTGAATTTACGTGTATTTGAATTGGTGCGTGGCGGTGACGCGTTCGTTGGCTCCTGCGCATGGAAGCCTATCCGGTTGTGTGTCTTCACGCGCAGAAAGGGGGCTAATGTAGATAGTGCTTTCTGGACAGGCAGATCTTAGCCACGTGGCGACCATCCAGCACACCATAGTGTGCTCCACACACACTGGATCACCATCCGCGCTGATCCATTTGGGGGCTGCGAGACAGGGCCCTCGCATACCACCGCACGGGACTTGTAGGGACTTAGTGGTTTGGAGGCTAGAGTAAGTCCTGTCGCGTGCGAGCGACAACCAAGCTCGCGCGCGACCCCTAGTAACTGCTTTTGAGAGATTTATGGCACGAGCTCCATAAACCCGGTCAACCCGGTCAACCTCGTAACGGTTCCGGTATACGCGGGTAACGTGCTGTAACGGTCCCTATATACGCGGACGAACGTGCCGTTGTGGTTAAGCTAATTAAGCCGCCATTTATGGGCGCATTAACCACACCACAACGGTCACATTCTCCGTTATATATAGGACGTTAACCCTTCCATACAGGGGAAGAACGACCTGAGATACGCGAAAGCCCTGCCAAAATCCTGTCTCTCTCTCATACAGTACTATTGCCTTACTCTCTCCCTACACACAACCCAACACCTCCCGTGTTATTTCTATCCTCTTCTCTTGGTGTGCATTGAATTCTCTCTGCAGGATTCTCTCGTACACACCAGGCCTAGCGCCCATTCCTCTTTTCGTGTCAAATGTTTTCATTCCTACTTGTCTCAAAATGATTTTATGCAAAATATGTGCTACATGAATACTTGTTTCAAATTGTGGAAATGTTTCTCTGAAAATATCACTGTAGTCTAATAATCGATGACAACGTAAAGTGGAAGAGTTGTGCGGGGACCTTTATTATTGGTTACTATAGGCATTGGGCGCGTTGACTTCGGTCTTTCGTTCAATTTTTTTTAATTTAATCCGGTTGCAAGTCCCCGGATAGCTCCCTGTACTCACTCCTCTGGCCGCAAGAGTCTTTGGGGGGTGTCGACACTTATGGTCTTGGATGCTTTCGAGATGGTTGGTTTTCCCCGTATCAACAAATTAACAAATTGGTTTTGGATTGGATGTTGTTAATGGAAAATGGAATATCATGAGTTTTGGAATCCCATTATTTGGATAATGGATGTGATTTGGAAAATAGAAATGAAATTGGAATCTCTCATCTTATTTCTTTTATAAAAGGGTCAAAGTTTTTACTTTCACTTTGTTTAGCAAAACTACTACAAACTGGTTTGCAAATTACTTCTTCATCATTTTACATGCTTGGGTGTTACTCAGTATTTCCGCTGACTCTGGAAACTGTGGTGTTCTCTTTTTTTTTCTGCACCACAGTTATATATGATGGGAGCATAGCTTAGCGGGGACGTGAATCATCACTTATACAAGTATTAGATTACATTTAAATTCTTAGAACCTTCATATAGAACTCTGTTTAGCTAGATTTGCCCATGTTAGTGGCACAAGGATTTGAATTGTCAATAATGTATTACTTTAAAGTTTATGGAAGTTTTGTTTGGATTTTCTATCTCTAAACCTCCTTGTATCCGGGTTTAACCTTGGGTGCGGAGTGACACCCCCGGGTTTCCGTTTGGTCAATAAGGGGGGGTACAGTTGGTATCAGAGCCTGGCAATCCAAAAAGAAGATTTAAAACCTGTAGGGAATTTAAAATGGACATAGAAAAAAAATTTAAAATTTGACAAGCCGTTGGGACTTTGGGTAGTTTTGGATAGGGTTTTACGTGTTTAAGTCGTTAGAAAATAGGCTTAGTGAGCTGCTATCCCCACCCACCCTCTCCTAGCTAAGAACTTTGGCCTACCTGATTAACTAAGTATATGGGTTTAAATTTTTTCATTGGAGTTTGGGTTAAGTATCTATTGTTTGGGTAATCAGAAAGTTGTGAATTATTTTCGAAAGTCTCGTATGATCAAAATTGAAGTTTTGGGAGTATGTACTTATTTCATAAGGGAAAATATTTTTTTTATGATACAAGTTGTGGAATAAGAGAGTATATGGAGTCGTTTCTTTAGATGGCTAGAACTAAGAGAACCGCAAGGAAGCGTGTTATGCCAGTATTGTGAGGATAAGTTTAATGCGTTGGAGTTTACTCGATATCGGAATCCCGCTTTCCAAGCTTATTGTATGGTGAAGGTTGTACCTATGGGGCCCATATTTAGGGAGATTATCGCCAAGTATAGCAATATTATGACTAGATTCAATAGGTTGAACTATGAAGACTATTTCTATCAAAATGAGTGGATGGTGAATGCCGAATTTATGTGTAAATTGTTGATGGAGGCTCATGGGAAATGGCAAAGTCGCACGGTGATCGATATAGATTCTAGTGAGGAGGATGATGAGTTCGAGGATGACCTAGTGAAGACATGGGGTCGGAAGCAAGTGTGAATAACTATGGGAAGTAGACATATTTGGCTTCTTTGGTTTCTTAGACTTCTAATGCTTTTGGAGTTCTTCTTTGGAATAAAACCATGAAGCCAAACAATACTTTAAGGTTTCTTAGAATGGTTTTTTCATAAGACACTTTTGGGTTATTTTTGCGTAGGTTAATTTCGCTGCTTGGTGATGGATAATACTTATGTTTTGAGGATCCATTTTGGAATATAATAAGTCCTTGTTTTATTGAGTTGGAGTATGGTTTGAAGTTGATGTTGTATTGCGTTACGGAAGCATTCATGAGTTAGAACGCGGGAAACTTGATGTTGGTAGTATTTGAATCTCTGCAACAGATGGTATTTGGTGTAGCAGACGTGTTTAAATGGTTAATTATTTTTCTCGGAATTTTTCCCAGGTAGTAGACATGTTCAGGAACATGCCATAATAATTTCAATCCCAAATAAGTTCTGTAGATTTAGATACGAATTTTCAAAGTTTGTTGTTCAATAGCAGAATTTCATAATGGCCATCTGTAGTATTTTTGAGTTTACCTCTCTTACAGATCTTGGATGGATCTCAAAATCTTTATGGTGGTTATTATACACATATGGCTATATCTAGGTGAAATCCTATACCGTGTTGAGGAAGTTGAAGTCAGTATAAGACTTGGTGAAGTTGAAGTTTCTGTTCTGATGGCTTATAACAGCAGTTATGCTATTCTCTGCGTAACTTAAATTCTATAAATTATTTTGAGGTGATTCTTATTGATTATGAAATTAGACTCAGAGAGGTCAATCCATACAAAATTTGATAATTTTGCTAACCTGTTTGGTAACTTTTATAGTTTTTAAGGAAGCATGAGAAATAAGATGTGTTCAGTCTATGTGAAAAGTTCATGTGAAATTGATTGTATGATGATCAATGTGTTATATTTCATCCATAATTGATATTAGATGCCATGTATGATACTTTATGAATGATACAATAGGTTATAATATAGGGATTTTACCAATAGACCACATCCATATAATACTAGAAATAGCTTTTACACAAAGAGGGTTGAAATTTCTTACCCTTCCGAACTCGATGAATGAGGATTCAAAATAATTTTGGTATTTAAGCAAATACCATTCGAGCAAAGTTTGTTTGAGCGGGAAAATAGGATAAATGAGCTCGTATCGAGGAATTGTGAAGTACCTACGCATTGGGTTGATTACGAGTTTTTAAAATAATGTAGGAGGAACAAGATGTATTTATATTATGTCAAGACAGAAGTGTTTGAGAGATGTTTGGAGACTTGATTTCAATTTGGTAGTTTTAGATACTTCTTAGCCAGTTTGTCGAAGTTTAGACTTTTGGGCGTCTATACGGAACCATATTGCGGTTGAGTTGGCTACTTTGGAGATTTCAGTATATTAAATTATTATAGAGATTGTTTGAGAGTTTTAATGTGTTGGGAAATACTAAAATATTGACATTATACTTGGAGCTCTATTTATCGATAATGTACATGAGGAGTTAAATTTTCTTTCATTGATGACAGTTTCTCACAACCATCTCATTAGAGTCTTGTTTTTCGGGGTGTAGTTTTGAGCATTTTTATCATTTATGATTGACGTAGACTTGGGCTTCAGAGTTTCATTGTTGAACAAGTGTTGGGACCTTAATACATGGCTTAAGATTTTGATCTCCAATATTGTGCTATCCCTTATAAATGTTGAGAAGTTTCCTTGGGCAAATCCTTAGTTTCCAACCGCTAAGTATATAAGTGTTTGGGAGTCAGCCGTAGAATACCCTATGGTAGAATAATCCTTATGTTTGTTGTCTAATAAGATTATTCTTCAACTCTCACTGATATGACCATCAATCTAGTGAATCCAACTGTAGAAGACTTTCAGCTAAGCCACCCGACAAGAACACCTTTCTTGGAGGGGATGTCAATTTGAGAATTTATTGGAGAAGTCTTGGATAGGTGTGAGCATCGAGTTTTCACTTTTTGGAAGATGGGTATACAACAACGTCCTGGTTCAGATTTACTGCATTGTGGAGTCGTTACTTGATGAGAATTCTTGGATTTCCAATTAAGAGACTGTATAATGATTTAGTTGATGAGGGAGGCTAGTACCTTCCCAAGTAAAAATATTTACATCAAGGCCAATGGATGATAAAACCGCACTTCAAGAAGTGTACATTGTTGTTGGCTCACAAGCCTTGGGAGGAACCTATGAAAGACCTAGGAGACGTGAGAGACTAAAGATTAGCGTGGACGATAGAGGTTTCCCACCCACCCTCGCCTAGAAAGCGTTTTGAGAACCACGTCTTTGGATTTCTCCAAATATTTAAATTTATTTTAGAGCCAACTTTAAAGAGGTTAGGAAAATGTAATTCTAGTTGAAATGTCTATCAAAGAATAATGGAGTTTCCCTTTAGGTTGGAGTATCTTTTCTTATCTAGTCTTGAGGGATCACATTGCTCCAATAGTGCTTGTATCTCTCCTTATCTCGTCTCGTCTATATTTAGTGGACGTTATATTTAACTTGTTTCTCTCCATTATCGTCTATAGATGACCGTAAAAGAATAAGGAAAAGAGGGAATCACTCATGTGAAACTAAAATTTTGAGGTGAAGGGCTAAGTTTTGTCTGTTATCTTTTAGACCATTGGAGATACTGAGTGCGGTATTCTAGGTCACTAGAATGTTAACTTTTGCGTTAGATATTTATGTTTGGAGCCTTGTTATTATTTTAGGAACGATATATTTCTTTGTTCGTGGTTTGTCCTTGGAGTTACGCTTGCCGTTGGGTTGTGACATCATTTTGTGTAAGCGTAACGTATTTGTTATTTTAATCTGATTGGGAGTTCCGATGTTCAGCCTTGGACAATCTGAAGACCTTGTTTCTCGGGACAAACAATTTATAATATTGTAACAGTTATCATTGGAGTTATTGATTTTGACTTCGGGAAACTTTCTACTACCTTGGTACTATTAATGAGACAAATTTTTGGTGTAGTCTAACTTATTTTGGTACAGCCTTACGTTGGAGTAGTTAGCATATAGCGTTGTTTGGCATATATGATTGGAGCCTTTTCACTAAACCAATGTTTGGACAATTGAATGGTTATTAACCTTGTTAGCAATTGGTGCGCCCATGTGGGGTGCCCAATGCAATTATCGTAATCTTATGGGGTTAGTTGCACTAATGCACAAACTAGAGGGGTTAGTAGCTAAGGCTCAAACCCTAGGGGTTTATGTGCAAATCTAGGAGAAGTTTTGCCTATATAAGGAGGCAGCCTCCTACATATTATAATGCTATTCCAGAGAATAAAGTTACTCTGTCTAGATTCATACTAGTTGTAGAGAACCCTAGTCTCTCTCCAACTTCATCCAAGGAGGTGGAACGTGGTGTGGATCACAGTGTTCGTTGACACGATCCAACCGCAAGTGTACGGCTGTCGCGTGTAGTAATATCCGGTAATCCGGGTTTGTCGAACCCAAGGGACTTGTCGTGAACTAATTAGGATGATTAACTTTAATGTGGGCAAGTAAGTGAGATTATTTGACTAATCTAAGAAATTAAATAACAAGCTAATTATTAAAATTGAGATTAATACGAGGGATAAGTATCAGGATATCTCTTCGGGTTCACTAGGGATCTCACACCACTTATGATTTATGTTCTAGTAACACGAACGTCTTTTACTTAGCCAAACGAGCACCTATGCTTTGAAGATTCCTCAACCAAAGCCTATATTCAAACTCTTGTACCTGATTCCTCTAGCCTACTCAAGTTCAAATAAGCATTATGTTCTTGTGGTCTACTCTTAGTTCTAGCTAACTAGCAAGATTCCTCAACCCTAGATACGGCTAGTGCTTGATTTAAGTTTCCGGATAGAGAATGTTGATTCCTCTAACATCCTATACCTATAATCATCCTATTGAGAGCTCAAACAATAGAAACGATAGAATTAAGTACATAAATCAAGCATAGCTAAGAAAAACACATTCAATTAAGCTAAAAGCATGAAAAAGATCCATAAATCACCAACATGGTGTTCAAACCCTAGATACCTATGAGATATCCCAACAAATAAATTTACTCAAATATACTGAAAATAGATGCTAACAAGTTCATAGTAACAAGAAAAGATAGAAAATATGGGAGGGATAGTCAAACTCGTGACGAAATTCGCGTTTCGGCGACTCCGGCGTCGTTCTCCATGTCCCTCTTGCTCCCTAGCCTTCTTGATCGTCTCCAGCAGCCTCCTCACTGTGTTTTAGGTTTGAGATTTCGTTGCATAAGTCCTGGGCACGTTTTTTAATGAACTTTGGCCGAATTTGCACTTGAGCCCCTCCAGTTTGTAATTCCCGGACAGAATTGTAAGCTGATTTTGCGCGGGCTGTATCTCCCTCATACTGACTCGTATTTGGGCCTACCATATATCGTCGGAAATCTCTGGATGTCTACTTTAAAATGGCGCAGGCCTTGCTCCCAAATTATGTATAGATTTTCCTGAGCATCGAAAATAGTACAGGCTGGTCAGGAGTGACTTTTTCCACTTTTCTTCGTCTTTGCGTCTTCTTTTCTCCTCTTCATCTAGCTCCCTCCCAAGCATATCCAAGCCTCTCATAAGCTCCATTGCACCTATTTTACCTGATAAACACAACAAAATACTACCCGTGCAATTATCATCGCAAATATGAGAGAAATCATGCTTAAATAAGCTAGAAACACAACTTTTGACTCTTAGGCTTATAAATCGTCAAATTCACTTTTTGTGCAAATATAACATATAAATCATGTGAAATAAGCCTAATAAAAGTAATATGAAAGTATATTAATAGCTCATAAAAGAGAGTTATCAAATACCCCCACACTTACCTTTTGCTCGTCCCGAGCAAATCACCGTTTACTAGCCAACTCAAGACGCAGACGACTCAACACGACTCTCGACTATGAAACTACATGAACTAACTATAATGCAACTCGATTACAAACAATGCAAAAATTGAACCAACACAAATTTTTTTCTTTTTACGAGATTGGGCAACCTCTCTATCATAAACCGAAATCATCAAATCCTCACAAGCACACTTTGAAATTTCACGACACGCAGCAAGAAATATGATATGATGATCCTATGCACAAACTCACTAAGGCGTCCCCAAACATCCACCAAATCATTCCAAGACACGGCACGTCTTTTGACTCAAAGCGTCTAGGCATCTCAAGCTCTAACTGATCTTCCTTCGTCAAGTCATTTGAGGTTTTCAGACCCTCTTAGCCGTTATTGCTTTGAATGTTAATTGTCCCATTGCTGGGAGACACAACTCCTGTGATATACGGCTTGACTTTAGTTTCCCTCGTAAGCTCTACGTTGGATTGAATCCAAATTTTCCGCGCAAACGGAAGCACAATAGGTTGTTTCATCTTTGAAGCTCAATTATATGTTTTTTTTTTCATCTTTTTTTTTTCTTTTTCATTATTCTCCTCTGTTTTTACAACCGTGCAATAGAGTTTAAGAGTGTGGGCTTTTTCCAATTTTCTCTTAGAACCACCTTAAGGGATGGTGGTGCACGCTCCTCGACTTCGCTTAGGCCGAAGACTCGTACCACATGAAACCAACTCTACACGAAGGTCCACCCCAGATTCTAAGAGTCCACAAGTTTCCACCGGAAACGGAATAATCAATCACTTAGAGACTCAATTCTCCTAGCACAATAAAGGAGTCAAAAGTATACCCGTAATCTACTTTCACCATTCCCTAGATACCCGGGACATCCCTTCGTGAGACTTGTGCACAAGATAGTAGGATTGAAGTATCCCTACTACGGTGCTTCCTACTCTCATGAGCTCTTTCACTGTATTCTCTTCGGTTTCTAGGTCCTAAGTTTCCCTTTCTCAATTTTTCTTTTTTTTTTTTTTTGTTTTTGGATTTTTCTAGTTTTTACTTGTTTTTTTTTCCTAACTCTATATGCATTTGGCCAACTCGATTAACCAACACATTTGGGGTAGGAGGACTCAATAAATAAAAGTGAAACAATAATATATACAATGCAATAACTTAAACGTGCAAATGCAAACCGAACTGACTAACACCTACGTGCAAGACTGACTCACTAAACTATATTCTAATCTAAATGTAACTGGTGATGCAAGACACGGACATGGCTAGCAAATAGGTAAAAATCCCCCCACACTTGAGTGCTTCGTTGTCCTCAACGAATTTAGAGATCAACCAAGAAGACTCGGCATTCAAATGCGAGGGGCGGTGATTCTACTCGAAGTCAAAGCCACTGCACAAGAAGCTAGTTCAACAAATTTAGAGCTAAAACGAACTACGTGCACATGACAAGTTATGTGTACCGAAATTAAGCAAGTACTCAAGTATTCCCTAGGATTCTAACAGCTAATCCAAGTGGCGACTATGCACCGTGACAAAGTAGTCAAAATAAAATCCTAGAGCAAGTACGATGTGCCTAAACGGTAAGTAAAGAGAGAGAAAAGAGTACTCACAACCGACACAAGGTCGGGGACGAAATCCGATAGGTGCTGACTGAGATAGCAAGAACAATCCCCAAGCAAGCATTGTGCGCACCAATGCTAACTCCCTTGCGGTCGAGTGTGTGAAACACACCGGGGTCGATTGATCCGTTGCTGACAAAAGAAGTAACGAAGAATCCCCGAACTCAAATTGCGTACGCCAATGCGAGCTCCCATAACGGTCGAGTGCGCAGTAGCACACCGGGGTCGATATCTTCGTCAAACTTTTTATCCAGTTTCGAACTCGGACTATTCAGTAACAGCTGCACCTTGATTTCTTTTATATAAAATTGTGGCTAAGCATTGATTCCATTGACAATTGAGTTATGCCAATTATTTGTCGGTTTCTTTTTTCTTGAATCATCACGGAGCTTATCAAACCCAACTCACTCTTCAAATACACCAAGTCAGTACCCAACTAGGGTGAATAACCCATCCTCAATTTTTTATCATATCATTCAAGCCAACCACCAAAGCAATTAGCAGCACAATCAAAATAGCTTGAGTATTGTACTGATACAGTACTCTTTTTACGACCCCACAGTGATTTGAATTGGAGCCAGGTGGGTTTTGTTCGGATTGGTTGTGTTCAATTGCGGCTGTGGATCGGTAATGGTGTCTGCGCCGTGGTCAAGAGCAGAGGGCTTTGGGGAAGAAGCAAGTCGCAGACCGGCGGCTGGGTTTGATTGGAGCGGTTCACAGGTGGTTCGGTTGTGTCTGGGTTTGATTGTCACTAAAGAGGGTTCGATTGGAGTTTGGTTCTGGTGATTGTATCGGAGAGGTGACAGTTGCAGGGATGGTGGCTTGGAGTTGGGTAGAGGTTTTCCTGATCGGAAACAGGGGAGAGGCGGTGATTGCAGGGTTTTTCTCAATCTGGGTTCGATGATGCCTACGGTGGAGTCGGTGATTGCAGGAGTAGGGAGATCAGAGGTGGTTGTGTTGCTTGCGGTTCTTGGACAAGAATGGCGGTCTTGGTTGGCGGCCATGGACGTTCCTCAATCGGGGTTTGGGTTTTGGGTGTTGGGTTTCTGGGTGAAGCCAGTGAGAGGAGATGGCGGAGCAGGGCAGAGAGAGGGAGGCGGGTGGAGGACAGGCGGTGATGACAGGATCGGCGGTTCTGGTGTTGTTTCGCAGGTGCTACGGATAAACAGAGAAGAAGTTTTTTTTTTTTTTTTTTTTTTTTTGAGGAAGAACAGAGAAGAAGTTTAAGTTCTTCATAATTGCACTAGCCTCCCCCCCATGCTAGGAAACAGCCAACGAACTTCATATGAACATTGCGAAACTGCAAACAGAACCCCTGCTGCTTGAACATAAAATTTTTCTCGCCACTTCTTCTTTTTCCACCATCTTTTCTCGATCATTCTCTTCTCAAGCAAGCCTTTAAATTTCAAACAGTGTGAATGTCTCAACAACGAAGAATAAGTGTCGCAAATGCAGAAGTTGGCCGTAAACTTTTTCTTTTTCTTCCAATTCATGAGGATCGTCATCATAACGATTTCAACGATAAGCTCAAGTCTCTCATGTCGTGATAAGAGATTGAAGTCATCTTTGATTGTCTTTTCAAATTGCGATATCTCTGGTAAAAATTGAAACGACAACTCATAAATTATGAATGACTGTGTACCTTCATATTCTTCATATGAATTAATCGAATCATCTACAAAGTCAATATCGGCGTCTTGTTCATCTTTGTTGCGCCCACACGTGAGATTATCCATCAAATCCGCAATCGTAGAGTCAAGCTCGACAAAGTTGATTCCATGAATGAGACTTTCAATCTCACTGAAAACTGCATCATGTTTCTCCCTCATACTAGACTCAAGCAATGAATCGATGTTTGGACATGGTGGGATACACAATGGCTTGTCATCCTCTTCTTTAAGCGTTGGAAAGGTTGGAGCATCCTCTTGATTTGAATGGAGAACAAATTGTGCGTCCATGTGTGTTGTCTCCATTCCCATTCTTGTTGCTCGTTGTCGCCATTCTTCAACATTTGGGATCATCTCCTCAAGCAAGCAACCAAGGAAGAAGAGTAACTTAGTGGGAGGGGTTAAGTCATTAGGACGAAAGGTATAGCGTTGTATCTCCATGGCTACCCTCTCTCTAATGCCATTCACATGGCACTCTTTCACGAATTGCCCATATGCAAGGTTGCATGCTTCAAATATGCTCGCAAAACGGAGATATTTCTCATCCTCCATGCTTAGAGTTGAATGCCTGCACACATAAAATCTCAAGCAATACCGTGAGGTAATAAGAATAGAAAATAACAAAAATAATAAAATTCCCTAAAGCTAATAATTCTAACTAATTCAACCGAAGTCCCCGGCAACGGCGCCAAAAACTTGACACGATCCAACCGCAAGTGTACGGCTGTCGCGTGTAGTAATATCCGGTAATCCGGGTTTGTCGAACCCAAGGGACTTGTCGTGAACTAATTAGGATGATTAACTTTAATGTGGGCAAGTAATCGAGATTATTTGACTAATCTAAGAAATTAAATAACAAGCTAATTATTAAATTGAGATTAATACGAGGGATAAGTATCAGAATATCTCTTCGGGTTCACTAGGGATCTCACACCACTTATGATTTATGTTCTAGTAACACGAACGTCTTTTACTTAGCCAAACGAGCACCTATGCTTTGAAGATTCCTCAACCAAAGCCTATATTCAAACTCTTGTACTTGATTCCTCTAGCCTACTCAAGTTCAAATAAGCATTATGTTCCTGTGGTCTACTCTTAGTTCTAGCTAAGTAGCAAGATTCCTCAACCCTAGATACGGCTAGTGCTTGATTTAAGTTTCCGGGTAGAGAATGTTGATTCCTCTAACATCCTATACCTATAATCATCCTATTGAGAGCTCAAACAATAGAAACGATAGAATTAAGTACATAAATCAAGCATAGCTAAGAAAAACACATTCAATTAAGCTAAAAGCATGAAAAAGATCCATAAATCACCAACATGGTGTTCAAACCCTATCTACCTATGAGATATCCCAACAAATAAATTTACTCAAATATACTGAAAATAGATGCTAACAAGTTCATAGTAACAAGAAAAGATAGAAAATATGGGAGGGATAGTCAAACTCGTGACGAAATTCGCGTTTCGGCGACTCCGGCGTCGTTCTCCATGTCCCTCTTGCTCCCTAGCCTTCTTGATCGTCTCCAGCAGCCTCCTCACTGTGTTTTAGGTCTGATATTTCGTTTCATAAGGCCTGGGCACGTTTTTTAATGAACTTTGGCCGAATTTGCACTTCAGCCCCTCCAGTTTGTAATTCCCGGACAGAATTGTAAGCTGATTTTGCGCGGGCTGTATCTCCCTCATACTGACTCGTATTTGGTCCTACCATATATCGTCGGAAAGCTCTGGATGTCTACTTTAAAATGGCGCAGGCCTTGCTCCCAAATTATGTATAGATTTTCCTGAGCATCGAAAATAGTACAGGCTGGTCAGGAGTGACTTTTTCTACTTTTCTTCGTCTTTGCGTCTTCTTTTCTCCTCTTCATCTAGCTCCCTCCCAAGCATATCCAAGCCTCTCATAAGCTCCATTGCACCTATTTTACCTGAGAAACACAACAAAATACTACCCGTGCAATTATCATCGCAAATATGAGAGAAATCATGCTTAAATAAGCTAGAAACACAACTTTTGACTCTTAGGCTTATAAATCGTCAAATTCACTTTTTGTGCAAATATAACATATAAATCATGTGAAATAAGCCTAATAAAAGTAATATGGAAGTAAATTAATAGCTCATAAAAGAGAGTTATCATTCGTCCTCGAGATTCAAACTAGATTGGTGGGAGCAAGATCAAGGAGGAGGCGCGTGAAAGCAAGCAACAACCGATCATCCGCTGCATTAAGGAGCTTAGGAAGACAAGGTAAACACATGAATCTTCCGCTATAATTCATGTTGTAGATCTGTATGTGATAGATCCTTCCTGCCCTTCATTGGTATCAGAGCCATAAGTTTGTTTTTCGTGCCTCGTTATGCGTTCCAAATCTGATTTAAAAAATCGAGTTCATGAAATTTCATAACCAGTAGACGAAACCTATATGGTTAGGTAGGGTTTTTCACGAGGATTCCAGAAATATAAATTTTATAATTTTTGGATTTACGATGAATTAGTTATGAATTTTTAAAGATTCGGAACTGTATTAATCTGGACAGCTAGATCAAATCAGTAGAACACGTTTTTCAAAACTTGTTAAAATTGGATTTTGACCACATAATCCGCATCAGGACGAAAAGACGATCCCGGAAAAATGAATTTCGTCGGGAACGGAGCATGGGAAGGCGGCACGTGGGCTTCACGCGCCGCCACGCGCCGCACGCGCCAAAGGGCTGGCGGCTGCTGCTGACGTGGCCCTAGGGCTGACGTGGCAGATGACATGGTGGTGCCACGTCAGCCAATGGCTGACGTGGCGATGACGTGGCAGCCACGTGTCGTCTGACGTTGCAGATGACTTGGCGATGACGTAGCAGCTGACGTCAACATTGGTACTGGCGTGGCATGCCACGTGGCTTGCTGACGTGGCACATGGCCGACTTCGGCGCGTGCCGGAGGCGGACGCGCCAACGCGCAGCGGCGCGTGCGGCCTCTCCTGCCGTCATTTTTCGTCCGGTTTTTTCCTAGGTACTCCAAATTGAATTTCCTATTTTTTGGGTATTTTTTCATAATTTTTGGAGTGACGGAAAATTTTAGTAATTTCCAGATTAATTAATTAGTGTTAGCACACTTCCCGAGGCAGTTTGACGACCTTAAACACACTGTTTTGAGCCCAATTTTTTTCTGGAGACTTAGGTCATTTTTCCTACGTTTTGCCATAGGTGGTGAGACCCTAAGTGGTAGGGAGCAATTTTCGATCTTTTTAGTTGATTAGATTATTGCTTATTAATTTCCAGTAATTATTGTTTAGTTCCGAAAATTTCCAGAAAATTCCAGTATGTTTATTATATTGTTTTACATACTGTTGTGGGTTTAATGGATGTGTTTGATGCATGGATGTGGCGTAGATGTTTTTATATTTGGTTTTGGTTTTGAATATGTAATCAATTAAAATACGGCCTGCGTGTCGTGCCTCTCTACATACTCTATTGTCTTCTCTTCTCATCTAAATCGCCTATTAGAGGTTACTTATTATTAGAAATAAGATAGTTAGTAGAGATTGAAGATAGAAGCTTCAAGAGATGTGGCCAAAACCAAAAGCTATGGCGCAAGGTGCATGGAGCAATTAGATGGTCTAAAAGAGCCTCAAGCTTGGAGTCCTCAAGTAGGCGAGATGGCATGAGTTGGAGTTCAAGACTTGCTCAATAAGTACTCTCAATAGTGGGAGTGCACCTTAGGGGCCACATACATTGCATATTTATTTATGCTTATGCTTGTTTTATGTTATAACTGCGTGTGATTGGATATATATGTTTAACCTCGCATGCTAAAGAACTAAAACAAAAGAGCTCACATGAGGACATGATTAAAATTGATAGGGAATCACAAGTGATGAGATTTGATTCCTAGGATATACGCTAGGTTTTGGTGGAGTCCTTGTGAGGAAATATTAAGTTTAATTGATGTCACATGTTATTTTGGAGCTAAGTAAATGCTAGTGATTAACTTTCACAATGTCTCTATCAATCGTGTCTAAATCTAAACTGTAAAGGCTAAATGGTGACAACAAACGACATGATAAGCCGTCGTACTATGTAACCATCCGTTGGACATAGGTTGTCAACCACCTACAAACATGGTCAAACCTGTGATGAGTAAGTTGTCACAGCAGTACATGAACATTATCTTTAGGCTCACCAATAGTGGGAGGCAGCAGTCAAGATAAGTTCATAGAGCATGCTATGAAAAGGTGGGGAAATGACCTCATCAGCATGTTCATGTCCACTTTTAAAATTGTAGGAAGCCAAAGAAGAATCTTGGATCTAGCCTAGCCATTTGCGTACATGAATTGTGAGTAGTGACTCATAATAAATATCCCTTAATGATAGAGTTATGGCTCATGTCATAATATTGAGCACTCGACTTTAACGTCTGAGATTGATGCCATGTATGATAAGAGAGTTGAGGGTTGTCAGGTACAAGCTATCCGATTTGCAATTTGCTGCAATCTCTGCCACGTTTCATGGAACGTTATATGACACACTTTACACTTGTCAGGATGTTTGGATAAGGCCAAAACATCACTATGTTCTAGGATCTAAGCAATAGGAATTTGCTAAGAATACTAGTCCAGCATACTTCGGATGCCTAAGAAATATATGATTGCTAAAGGCTGTTAGTGAAGTAATGATCATACTTAGTGAAGTATGATAGGCAGATATAGTCCCTAGCCCGGTATTAGGACCAAGGCAACAGGTGGGGCAAGGATAAGGGAATTTAGGGGCAATATTGGTATAAGACCGATTTTACCCAAGACTGGCAAACGCAAAAGGGAGCAAAAGAGTTTTCCTAAGACAAGAGAAAAGGCCAGACCTGGCAAATAACTTCTCGTCTAAGGATCCATATGATTATCTTTGAGGAAGTAGCCACCAAAAGTTGTTTTGGTAACAGTTTTAACTTTGGATATGGTTATATCATGGTATTTGCGTTCTTAAGATTCTAGCATGAGTGACGCCTCAGAATTCTTGGATGTCAACTTAAGAGTATGACTTAAGATTCTGATATGTGGCGCGCTAGGTTAAGAGACACGTTGACAGGAAAGGATGTTCAGGCTAGCTAGGGCAGGCCTGCTTTGATTTTGCCCAAGGTACCCTTACCTGTGTGTGGTTCTTGCCGGACATGAAAGGAAAAATGCAAATCATCCAGTAGAGCATTAAGGACTACTGAGTCTTTATATATTATTCATTTGTTCCATTAAATTGTTAAAGCTAAGACATGGTGCTCACTATTCCATCACATTCGTAGATGATTGTTCGCGTCTCAACTGTGTGTGCTTAGGCCACATAAGTCTGAGGCACAAGGGTGCTTCAGACAGGTCTCTACAAATGGTAGAAAACCGTCTGGATAAAAGGATATGTTCTTGGCCAGAATGAGACTGGAAGTATCTATCTTAGCAAGAGCTATGTGATGGAGAGAAATAGTAAGGCCGTTGGCTATTCCCACGCTCCAGCAGGACGCTGTAGAGAATAAGAGGAATAGGTTACCGCAAGATATGGTCCGATGCATGATAGAGCGTGCAAAGTACAAAGTTCCCTATTCGGAGGAAACATTTTGCTGAACGACTATCAAGATACTCAACCATAAGTCCACCAAGCATGTAGCCACTACACCCTACGAGATGTGGACCAACAGGCAATCTATATGAGGTCACCTTAGGCCATGGGGGATCGACAACTTATGTACTAACTAAATTTCAAGTCAGGAAGAGGTTCGTTGAGAAGTAAGTCTCTACGAAATAAAGGTTTCACTGGATGACACCCCATTCCTGAATGATCAACAAGAAATAGTTCATACGGATCTTCAGGACAGTGGGAGTAACATGCCTAGTGAACAGCCCATCATAGATTATGACTATGTGGAGGAACCCTCAATGCGTAGAAGCGCTCTTTGGAGCGTACCCCGTTGATGAATTGACATCGAAAGAAAGACCACAAGGGTCACCACGCATGAGAATGATGAACCTAGGATATTGTCCCAGGATATTTCATCACCCGACAAGAGGGAATTTGAAGTTAGACCCTAGATGGAAGAAACGTATCTTCATGGAGTAACGTATCTTCTTATGTTTTTCGGAGCTCTAGGGGTTGCGTATTTGAAATGCAACAGCCGATAAGTAGTGTAACATAAATGGATTCACGAGACATATGATTTCTCACAGGAGATGTCCATAATTAAGGGATATGTTCGTAGAGATGATGATCTCTACGAGCATGGAGGATACCGCTGGAAGATACCCGTTCATTAAATCGATTATGAGGAATTAGCCCCTCAAGGATCTTTTGAACAGTGGGAGTGACTTTCCAAGCTGGGTGCCCATCCATAAGGGATGAGATCAAATGATGATCCTCCTATGCAAAGGAATTGCTCATAGGAGCATACCCCATCGACTATTTGAGATCGAAGGGATGATCTTAAGGATCACCTTGCATAAACTATAGGATAGAATCCTAGGCCTTATCGTTCCCTAATTATGAAGAATGAATATTAAGCTTTATAGGATAAATTAGAGTCTATAAAGGGGCCAATCGAGTTTAAGGCTAGGTTGACTTTCTGACTGCATGGAAGACTATTGGAGATTAATGGATTTCCAAGGTCAATCAGAGACCCAAACGGAAGCGTGGAAAGGCATACGACTTGCGTAGAAGCGAATAAGCCTACACTCATTCTGAGAGTAGACATCGACGAGTTTGAGTCGATCCGACGAATTTGCGTTGGTTCAACGAGGTATCCTTCCCAAGGCTTTGGGTGGTAAGGATTACGTTGATTCGCTTGGTAGCATCAATAGTTGTGGATCCATTCTCGATAAACGTGATGACTGAATTTCTCAATGGAGAAATCCCGGAGGTGACATAAGGTCAAATTCACAAGATGTGTGCAAGCTAACTAAGTCCATATGGGATCTTAGCTAGTCCTCTGGACAGCAGTATTTCATCAGGGATCGTTTACTATCTGTTTACGATAACAAATGGAAACCGTTGTGTGTCACTCTTACTAGTAGAGAGTTGATGATCACGTCACTTAATATCGATGACACACTATTGTCTAGTGGATCTTAGGGATTGTTCGAGTTCCCTAAGGAGTAAGTGTATTTCTGTAGCTCAGAGCAAGACTTTATGAGCCTAGGCATGTGCCCTAAAAGACACCATATAAGAATAACCAGATAACTAGAGTGCCTGATGCAGAATGAGTCTTCTATACACTATGGTGTATACTCAGACCTAGCGAACGCTATGCAATCGGAAGAATTGGATTTCAGGATATTCCAATTTAAGACACAAGATTGTAACCAGGATACTCTATATGATGGATCACGTGCTATGACTATCGAAGATGATGCTTCGACTAGTTAGCCATGTATGCTAACTAGGGTGGGGACCTAGATGCACATAGATCCAACTCAGGCTATTCTCCATGCTCGATGATAGACTCGCATGAAACAAATGCAATATAAGTGTTGCATAATCGCATTGGACCGCTCCATTGACCATGGAAGCAAAGCACGATTGCCTGTTCTGCCATAGGGCAGAAATGTGTTTAACTAAATGGTTTCCGGTAAGCTTATGAGCTGTCGACAAAACCGATTACCATGAGTAGTGCTGGCATATGGCCATAGCACTGCGGTGAAGTCAAACACATAGACAACGGTACTATTTCACAAAAGGTGAAATGACTACCTAAATAGTAATCCTGGAGTGGATCGACTATGGGACAGGATGTTGGCTCATCCCATTCCTAAACCACATAAGAATTGTCTTTGTGGATTGATTTAGAAAATTGGGACTTGATAGTCGATAACTAGCAATATGATTGATGAGAACACGAGACATTGATTGACTGGATTTTAATTGGATTTGTTTTAAGCAGCATGTTGTTTGATACATGTATGATATGTTACATTTCCGGTACTAGCATAGAGCATGTCACGCAGACACTAGGTCGGCTCACTCACACGAGCGACCGCTTTCGCAATATCCTGGATATGTCTAGGTGTGGCGGAAGATGAGACAGAATCCCGATAAGCGCTGAAAGCCTCCGATATGATATGAGATGCCTATCATACGAGCATATGGCCTATGATAAGAGCTAGATGTCTATCAGTAGAGCTAGGAGCCTGTCAGACGGATTCAACTGTCGCATTGGAAATAAGTTCCAAGGTGAGACTGGTTATGTCCAATCGAACATGGTTATTACCCCGAACCATGCACAGTCTGTGTAGAGAAAGCCAGATGCGAGAGCTGATAAATGTTCGAAATAGTGTGACATCGCAGCACTCGAGCTGGTGGCCATAAGGGCTACCGGATAGACATTTGCATAGTGGTCCTTTGCAAGGATAAGACATGCGCTCTAATCAGAGTATAAACACTATGGCGCATATTCCCCTTGAATAACGCGCGCTTATGGGTGACCATGAGATGATGAGTAGAATTAGTCCCTGGGATTCCTCATCGTGTGAGCCTCGTCGATCATATAAAGATGATTGACATTGTATACCCTTTATTCTTACGTCTGTGTCATGAGGAGACGGGTGGTGGTGCTACTTTGCCGTGACACCTTACGGCTATGGATGATTCGGCCTTCGGGACACTGCTGGGAAAGCAGCTGAGCCGAATCTGAGTGACACATGTATGTAAGGAAAGATTCTTGTTGCATCGCTCTTTATTATCTTCATTGGGCCCACCTGCAAGATCTTATGGGATCATGTAGGATATGAAAATATAAAGGAAATGTGGACTCATTGCAGCATGGCCTTCGGGACAAGGCAGGTGCTCATGATCCACGAGATGACAATCGGAGGAATCTGGGAAATACGAGAGTTACGGAGAGCATTATTAGTGTTGTATGTTTTAAGGGTGCCTTCCTGCGCTGGCTATACGAGTTTGGTATGTGGATCTCCCGAGAGGGTGCCTTCCCATGCTGGCTATACGAGTTTGGTGTACGGATCTCCCGAAATGCAGGTACTCTCACCGGTCACACGCCACGACCACAACAATACTCTTTGTAGAAGATAGATAGTTGAAGATTGATAGAGACTGGATGGATTCTGCAACCCCACTGTGCGAGTGGGAGATGTTAGCAATTGGTGCACCCATGTGGGGTGCCCAATGCAATTATCGTAACCTTATGGGGTTAGTTGCACTAATGCACAAACTAGAGGGGTTAGTAGCTAAGGCTCAAACCCTAGGGGTTTATGTGCAAACCTAGGAGAAGTTTTGCCTATATAAGGAGGCAGCCTCCTACATATTATAATGCTATTCCAGAGAATAAAGTTACTCTGTCTAGATTCATACTAGTTGTAGAGAACCCTAGTCTCTCTCCAACTTCATCCAAGGAGGTGGAACGTGGTGTGGATCACAGTGTTCGTCCTCGAGATTCACACTAGATTGGTGGGAGCAAGATCAAGGAGGAGGCGCGAGCAAGCAACGACCGATCATCCGATGCATTAAGGAGCTTAGGAAGACAAGGTAAACACATGAATCTTCCGCTAAAATTCATGTTGTAGATCTGTATGTGATAGATCCTTCCTGCCCTTCAAACCTCTAAAAGATTTGTCGAGTTTTATGCTTATATTGAATTCCTTGGAGTTACAGAAATCGTTGGTGTACCGGGATATATGGGTCCGCTCAGTTGTTGTAATCTTCTCGGGCGATGTACTTGGAGATTTGTTAATAGAAATATGTTTTTAAGGATTTATCACCAAAGGTGAATTCGAATACTACCTTGCGAGTCTCGTTATTGTTGAACCTATTTGAATATGAATAAGATGCTTGGAGTATGTGCCTCAGTATCGTATTATTTTGGGTACACATGGTTTATTTTTATTTTCTTAGCTCGAGGCGAATTATCAGATGACGGTAGGAAACCAACGATAAAGGGAACCAGCGGGTAACATCATATATCATAGGCTATGGTTAAGTGTCTAAGGATAGGAGGAACCATGTCGCTTTGGAGTATTGTGCACTATCTCTTCGATTCTTTATTTTGTTAGATAAGACGTTTTGTACCATTAGGAAATAGTTTTGACCTTGGGAATCAGTTTTGGAGTTCACTTAAATATTGTTAAGGGAACGTGATATTTCCTTATTTATGAATCGTCTTTAGAGCCATACAAATTCGTTTGGATGCGTTTTCATTGTTTAGGGAATCGTAATCTAGAATCTTTGATTTGGTTTATGCTTAGGTTCACTAAGAGTACGAATTTCAAACTTGGAAGATTCTATGAACTTACTCTCTGTGAAGAACCGATTATGAGACAATAGCAATAGTTATTTGGGTTGATGACTGAAGCAATAAGGGTATTTTCTTCGCACTGGTTGAGTTGTGGGCGTGATCTCACTAGCCATGTTATAATCTAAATCTTGATGTAATTGAGTCACTTTGTCACAGGGTATGTATGATTAGAGTCTTGTCACCAAAATAATTGGCGGTTCATCGGATGTTGTTCACGATTGAGCTAATATGAGAGTTATATGCTTTTAATGGTCTGCTAGAGGTTCTACCTCCTGTTGAGTGGTTGTAAGAGTGTGAACTTCATTTGTTTTGACGTTGTTGTCTTATACTTGGAATGCGTGAACGAATAAAATTGTGTTATAATCTTAACTTGGATCATTGTGGTTGCTATTTTGAACTAAGAGATTACTCCTATGTGGAGAACACTAATATTTCTGTGAGAACTACTATAAGAATGTAAGCCCAAGAGCAATATTGTCCTTGGAAGATTGGTTATAAATGACCAATGATGAGAAAATTTGAGTTGCGTGATATATGTGATATTGTTACATCTTCGTAGTGCTGCATGATACGATTGAAAATGATCATTAGGCGATAGTTGTGATCCCTACCCCATAGCCTTACCACCTGATCAGATGACCACGTACGACTATGTCTTGAAGAGAAAGGTCAAAATTTCGGGGAATACCTTGTCCCATGTATAGCAACTTAAGAAGTGTGTTCTATACCATTTCATGTATTGGATCTCGACCCAGAAGTTTTGACCATGTTAAGATTCTAGATATCATGACAAAGGGCACGTGTACCAAGAGTGTTAGGATTGTAAAGGGCTTATGGACAAATTACCTCACAAGGGAGGCAACATGTGAAGCAGTGGATGGTACGAGGAAGAAGTATCCTCACCATTTTGACGAGATATTTTGAGTTCCGAGGACGTTACTTCTGTAAGGAGGGAAGGATGTAATCATTCGGTTTTGAAGCATTGGTTTTGAAGCACATCATCCTAGTACATCCTTATAGAATTTTGTTCATCGTGCATAGCCTTAAGTTTGCACTTAGTTATTATATTCTAAAGTGGAGACCCATACCTTAGTGGGTGTTGAGAGGTTGGTTTAAGCTTCGAGGACGAAGCTCTCTTTAAGTAGGGAAGGATGAAATACTCCGTTTTGTGCATACGGGTATTTATGATATTACTATAATTATTGAGTGGTAATATAATAATATTATAAGTATTGGGTGTTAATATGCTACTATTATATTTTATGATAATATTGGGTGTTAATATGACATTAGTATAAGTTTGGGTATTAGGTATTATTATTTAGAAAGTTAATTTTAATGTTATAATCCGTTAGGGGGTTTTATTTAGTTTCCCTCAATTAAAGTGTGTCTTTAGTTGAACTTGGGGGGTAGTAGTTGTGCTATTACTAAACCAGTGGGGGTTAAATTGCCTTTACCCTAAGTTTAGTCATATTCTTTCTCAAAACTCTCCCATGGAGGAAGAACTCCATCTCCAACCCCAATTCTACTACCACCACTCCAAATCTTTATCAAACTTGTTAATTTTCGTCCTTATACACTCCTAATTCAATAGCGACCCAATATTGTTCATCAAGAAAAGTAATTTTGCCCGAAACATAGTCCAATTCGAAATTGGAAAACTTGAAAGTAGGTTTCCTCATGGAGGTCGAATTCTTCACCTCTCTACATATATAAACCCATCAATCTCAGAAATTTCTCACACCCATTCAAGCTACCAAACTCAATCTCTCTCACCAATCCCTCATCTCTCAATCTCAAATTCTCTCTCTCTCTCTCTCTCTCTCTCTCTCTCTCTCTCTCTCTCTCTCTCCCGTCCGCCGCTGCACGGCCGCCGCCGCCGGCGACCTCGCCGCCGTCGTCCGCCTCTCTCCGGCGCCGCCGTCGGACTCACATCTCTCATTCCCGTCGCTTTCTCTCTCTTTTTTCGGGTAAGAACAAACCCATATGATATGTTCTTCTTTTATTCTTTTGGTTATTTACTAGTTTCGATGCACGTGCGTTGCACGTGAATTCTCTCTATGTTTAGTTTTGACTAATTCATTCTCTCATTTTCTAACACTACTTCGCTTGATAATAAGGTTATTCAAGGTATGAAGGCTTGAATCCACTCTTATTTTCAAACAATACTTTGGTGCACATACATAGCATGTGATATTTCAAAAAATAAGTCACATCATTTTGTTTATAATTTAATGGAAACATAATTGATGGTGCACAAGTTTTACTTTTTTCACTTCGGTAGGTAGTGTTTCAATTCTGTCATACGTAGAACTTGAATTCTCAATTTTCTCCAATAAGGGTGACAATTATATGATATGGACAAAATGTGTTACCATTCTTGTTAATTTGTACTATGATTGTGGTTATATTGTATCTTTGAGCAAGCTGGTTCTCCAAATACATGGAGGGTAACAGTAAAGCGGTGAAGCATGAAAGCAAAGTATATTGAAGACCACTTAATCAATAAGGTGGCCAAAATGAAATTGTTTGTCAATCCTATGTATTCATTTACCATTGATTCAACAGTAGTCACCTCATCAAGAAAGTTAAAGAAGAAGAACAAACCTGGTTTTGCTCCCCTTAGGAGGTAAAGGATTGCTGTTACTGGGCTACTGAAGATCACGGGACATGAAAGATGTATTGATCTCTTTCGAGGTAAATATGAAAATCTAATCTCTACTACTAAAAAGAGTGAAGAGCATATTAGTGTTTAACCTGAGTGTAATTGTTAAACGCATGATCGAGAAAATTAAACTTTGAATTGTGATTGTGATTGTCGTTTCACTTTCCCTAAATATATTTCTGAAATTTCAACTTCAAGAGATATATTTAGTACAAATAGTCAGTTTGTGGAACACTAACTACCTGAAAAGAAGAACAAAAGTATTGGAAAGAGAAATAAAAGTATTGGAAACACTGGTAAGTACTCTAACAAAGACATATTCAGGATTGCTCTGAATTCCAGTGGAAGATATGAATATAAATCAGAGAACATCCAAGGAGCCGCTCAATAGATTTCCTGCATATGAATGGATAACTTTTTGAACTCAAAATCAGATCCTTCATAAGATCCATAGATGTTTACTTTCACAACACAAATTTTTTGTTTCAGACAAACGGATTAATGGCCTTTTTTTATTGCGAATCAGTCATATAGATTCTCTAATAAATCTTGTTTCCTGACGGTCCATCAGAGGTAGCGCTCTTTACCGAACAAGAACTTTAAGAAAAATGACAAGTCTATCTGAGAGGGGTAATGGTGGTGTTGCTTGTCAGTATGAATCCAAGGAAGGTGTTTTTTCTCTCTATCAGTCCCTCATTTCAAGGCCTAGATACATGATATTATCTTTCCTCGGGATTCCACTAAAGTTTAGAGGTTTCCTCTAGGATTGAACACTTAATTTGAAAACGTTTCCTTTAAGATTAAACACTTAATTTAGTTGTGCAAACTTTTTGATGGTTGTTTAGAGTCATGTTTTTTAGTTTAGCTATCTCGATGTACTTTTATGGGTGTCAAAATTATCTCCAGCTTAAAAACTCTAGATCAATTGGGTATGTTTTATTACCAGAAACTATAATAGAAAGGATCTGAAAAGCGAATTAGTAGATCAACTGTTTAGCTCATGGTAATTGTAGCTCAAGTAAGCATCTTTGCATCCTAAGTTCATAATTTATATGATATGGTGGGCAGAGGTGCAACATACATCGATTTTTTGAGCTACAACAATCAAGAGTTCAGGTTAAACTTTGGCAGAGAATGCAAAAAAACACATCAAACTTAAACATGGTGGGCAGAGGATGCAAAATATGCTTATTTGAGCTACAAAAATTACGAGCTCAGGTTTGATGATTAAAATACAACAAAATTTGAGGTCAAACAAAACACCCCTAGACAATGAAGTTTGTCTATAGTACTATGTAATATACGTTCTCGTGAGCCAAGATCTTTATTTACCATTAGGTTCAAACACAAGATGTTCAGCATAAATTGACACAATATGTAACATCTTGAGAATGTACCGAAACAACCTCAAAAATCTGGATTCCAAATTATTACCGAGAATGTACCAGTATGGCATCAGAAAAAGGATCGTACCAAGCTAACTTTGAGTGTCACAGATAATAAGTGACTTGTAGTAATGTGTGAATATAAATTACTTTCAAATAGAGCACAGAAAAATAATTACCTCTCCATATTAATTAGGGTGGGTTTGGTATGACTTTTTGGACTTTAAAATCGAATTTTTTAGTTGTTGTGAAAAAAAAGTTCGTGAAAAAGAAGTTGATGAAAACAGATGTATTTGTTTCGTGACAAAATTTATGTTGTTAAAAGTTAGTGATGCGATACTTTTGTTTGTTAGTGAAAATTACAATTTTTTTATTTTTTATTTTTACTTAAAAAATTATGGTAGGTCATATTAGTTGTCGAAGAATGTTAATACAAAAAAGTTATTATGTAAATTTGTCATTTTTGTTGTTCAAGAAGAAAAAATATCCAAAAAAAAGTTCATGAAACCCAACTTTTCTGAGAATTCAGTTTTACACTACAAAGACAAAAGCCAAAATCCAAAGCTGACATAAAAAAAAGTCATACCAAACATTTCTGAAAAGTTTACAACTGATTAAAATTCTAAAGTGAATTAAAAGCCGAAAATAAGTTATACCAGTTAGTGATGCGACACATTTACTTGTTAGTGAAAATTACCATTTTATATTTTTTATTTTTACTAATAAAATTATGATAGGTCAAATTAGTTATCGCAGTATCCTAATAAAAAAAAGTATAGGTAACTTCGTCATTTTTGTTGTTTAAGAAGAAAAAAATCCACAAAAAAAGTTTATGAAACCAATTCTTTTTGAGAATTCAGTTATACGCTACGAAGGCAAAAGTCAAATTCAAAAGCTGACACAAAAAAATCATACCAAACATTTCAGAAAGTTCACAACAGAATTAAAATTCCAAAGTAGATTAGAAGCTGAAAATAAGCTATACCAAACCCGCGGTTTGTATTCTTCATCAGCACCGTAATTCATAAAAACCTATATTTGAAAAGGTTTGTCTTCTTAAACATTTACTTTTGCCATGACAACATGAGTACAGAGTTACAGACCAAAAGATTGAACAATTTGTGAAACGCATTACCAATAGAGGGTTGTAGGGGACTCTATCTCTAGCTGGTGTGATGCATAATTAATAGAGCCAGAGTTACAAAAAGAAACTCACGTACTGTAGCTATTTAAACATATCATATCCCACTTGTGGCCAAAAAGAAGGTTATGAAAAACATCTTTGACACCAGATGCAATCCTCCACTATCGTTTCGTGGCTGATATACATAGCGCAATGCCTGAAAAAAGTGAGCATGAACGAACGACAATAAGAAATGAGAGTTTAACTGGATGAGAAGAAACATGAGACAATAAAACAAAGCACCCAAAGAAATCCGAAGTGGAGCGGCTTTCTATAATGAACAAAAAAGCAGCAATAGATTTCTGTTTTTGTTAATTTTAATGCCCACAACTATCGGACATGTAAGTAGTCTCATCTCCCTTTCAACAATACAACTTGAGGGACGTATCTAGTGATTTCCAGTAGGTGTCTGTTGCTTCTCGTAAGGATTAAAATGATCTGATAATGAAGAACACATCGAGCAAGGCATCTACTACAACCCTCTCCAATCCCGTATGTGAGGAAACTTGTTCTGGAATAGCAACAACTCATAATGAAGGCCTATTTTGGAGCACCTGAGTTGATGTCGATTGAGTTGTAGTATGAAGAGAAGATGAAACTGATGATGATGCAGTACCTGAGTTGACGTCGATTCAGTATTATGAAGAGAAAAGCAGAAAAGAAGAAACAAACGATGAGGAAAGAATCCTAATAAAGGCCTAATTTGAGTTACATGATGAGCTGGCGTCGATTCATTTGTATGAAGAGAGTGTAGCAGGAATGAGGTCTGGTACATGTTGCAATCGACACCAAGGTGGAGCTGCCTCTTCAGTTTCTTTCTTAATTCAATCAATTGAATATTAACAATGGGGTAAGCTTAATAGGTGGGGTTCAGATTTGCTACTGTTAATATCTATCCGGTGATGGTGCAGTTCAAATTGTGCGGCTCACGACGAGCCACGTCACACCAGTTAAAAAGGCAACAAAATTGAGGAAATCAGCCACCACGCGCCTATATCACCTATTTACACGGAGTAATATTTTTAATCAATCTCTCTATCCTAAAAGTAAAATCCCTGTCAACTCTATCTGAATTCTGAACCCAGTGATTCTAAACTGAACCCAGTGATTCTCAAAAAAACAAAGTTCTGAACCCAGTGACTGCAATTTCTTTCTTCCTCTTTTATGTGGTTCCCTCAATTCCTTTTCTCTCTCCATCATTCCAACTCTCATCCTCTATTTTCATTTTCAAGTACTGAGAACTAGATGTATTGTTGCTGAAATTTATCTTCTTTTTTTGTGTGAAATTGCTTCCATTTTTTGATCATTTGTGATATTGCTTACTTGTTTTTACACCAAATCAACACTTATTGTGGTTGAATCAATTCATCGCAGTTGACTACAGAAGATCAGAGAAAAGATCGGACACTGAAAATGGTCGAGACGATGTCTCTCAAGTGGGTTTCATCTGGATTTATACACTAGGGGAAGAGATGATGGGAGTTAGAATGAGGGAGAGACAGACGGACTGATGGGAACACAAAGAAGATTGTGTCGAAGGTTCCAGTGAGAGATAAATAGGGATGAGAGATGATAGAGAATCGAAGAGGAGGAGAGAGATTAAAAAGAGAGAGCAATGTGCGTGGTAGTTGGTTTTTGTCTCTTTTCACAAGTACTGCTTGCTCCACATGAGCCGTTAGATCACAACTGCACCATCACCGGATATATCTTAACAGTAGCAAATCCGAACCCTAATAGGTGGGGCAATTAATTAATTGATTGGATATAGGAAAAGAAACGGTTAATGAAAACGATCGGTCAATTACAAGAAAATATTCAATAGTAATATTGCTTCTATAAATATTCAACAATGTCAGTTAGTAAAATTGGCATTCAATCAAAAATAAAAAATAAAATAAAAATGGCATAAGTCAAGGGCGTTTAAAGTATTCACTAAAAAGTAGAAAACAAGTTGAAAGTTGAAAGATGGGTCAACCACCATCAATCAATTACCAATGACCAATAATTAGTACATCCGTTTCATGTAAATCATAATCAATCAATTACTAATGACCAATAATTAGTACATCCGTCGGTTTCATTTATAAATAATAATGAGATCAAGGGGTATTGTGGGTATTTGTAAAAATGTAGGAAACACCTCAAGTGAAAAAACACTTGAAGTGGTTAAACACTAATATGCTCTTCACTCTTTTTTAGTAGTAGAGATTATTATTAATAGTAAACTGTTAGTTTATACTAATAATGGGTTGAAAGAAGAGAACAAAGTGGCTGTTGGCCCAGTGGTTAAATGCTAACACTTATGGTTTGGTGGGTTTGGTGGGTAGGTGGAAGTGAAGTTCTAGGTTCAAATCTTACCAAAGACAATTCTTTTTATTCAAATTTAAAATAATATTTTCGTACTCATCTTCACCCCAAAACAAAAGTCTAGAATAAGGATGATAAAAGTATATTTTTTCTTACTTATTCTTTTATAAGTTTGTAACAAATTAGAATAAGTTATTTTCTTCAAATAAATTTGTTATTTCTTTTAAATAAAATTTAGTTAGTTTATAACTTATGCTCTCTACTAAGGCTTGTTTGGTTGGGAGGAACTACTATTAGACATATATATTATTGTTTTGGGGAAAAATAATATGCTTCTCTACCCTATAATAAGGGAAATAATTAGTTAATCTTATAAGTTATATTTTTATAACTATAGCTATGTTTTACAATAATAAACGTTAACTCTATAAAGTGTATTTTTCTATAAAAGAGGTTGTTCGCCTTAGTAAAGGTTGGGGAGAGTTAGTACGGGATTTATTTCATTTACCTACAGGACTTCGTGTGCAATGTGTTGATTAGGATACTATTAAATTTGTAGGCGACAATTTCGTTGACGAAGGACACATCGTGAAACAGCCCGAAGGACCACGGTTCACAGCTAGTACAATTCAACCAAATCCCAAGTACATTATTTATAAACAAAATGAGAAACCCTCCAACAAAGTCTGGAAACAAAGAAATGAACAAAACTAAACGTTTGAAATGTCTAAGTGACGAAATGAAAACTAAGCTTTATTGCTGCTAAACTCCTAAGCTTCAACATGTGCGCGTTTTCCCCACCTCAATACCAACCTGCGGGTTTTACAATAGACAAAGCCGACCGCAGAAAAATTTTAATTAGTAAAAACTAAGTAAGTATACCATAACACGTAAAGACGGAGTTTTTGGCTAACACGAGAGTATAAGCAGGAAGATAAGTAATAACCACAACTTTATTCTTTTATTTGGTTGAGGCATAACACGAGCCCCAACAGGTTCGATGTGGACAGAGAGGTCACGATGGAATAATAATAAAGTAGGGTGCTTCTACGGGATATCACAGTCCATCCCGATTCTCCCTAAAATAACTAGTGAGACCTTAAGTGTCGACACCCCTATACAGTTGTGACCTAAACATGCATAGGTAGTCCTCCTAGTTTTCACAATAAATAAGAGGGTATATACCCTAGGGGAATCAACGCACATGTGTCCCCGGCCGTAGCCTTCACACGCATCCTCTGTACACCGTTCCCAATTCTATTATCGTACAATTATTGTTCAATATTCCACAGGAGTAGTAAAATCACAATTTGAAATAGTAACCACATACTTCTCAAATCATTCGCAATGAAACGTTAGAAGAATTCAAGGTATCGCAAAGCAGAAATTAAGTTTACAGTTTGAGATAACGCACACGAAACAACACATTTTGATAATTTAAAGATGTTGTGCATATACTTACTTGGATTGAAGAGAGCTCCACACACACAAGCAAGCACAGAAACTAGTACTCGTAGTACGGACCGTCAAAGAACTGATCGTCTACGAACTCGGAATCTACAATATTCAAATAATCCTAATATTAACACGTGACCAAACTCATACAACAAATGCAATTATGCCCTATATGCAAATGCAAAGAATATTTCCCCGAAAAGTTCCCAATTTAATTTACGTCACTCTAATATTAGAAAAGAATAATAGTTTACAAAGTTATGATATTAAAGAAAGTAAAATAATAGAGAGAAACTTTAAAATAGTTAACTATATTCTTAAAAATCTATTTTCAACTAGTTATATAGAAAAGAGTATAATATTAGAAAGATGATAATAGTATTAAAGAAAAGTTAACTTTACTTATTAAAATATTAAATACTTATTTAAGAACCAATATTTATTTATATAAGGAAAATATATTGTATTAAAACACAATGTAAAGTGAACTAATATCTTAAGAAAACACTTTTATTTATCATAAAAAAAATTATTTTTACTAACAAAACTCTTATTGTAAAATTATACTATTACACTTATATTTGTTTTCATATTGTAGAAACTAATTAATTAAAACTAACATTTAATAACAAAACACTAATTATACATATGAGAATAGACAACTAAACAAAATAGATTCTAGTTAACAGCCAGGACCTTCCCCCAAACTTCTGAAACGACAGCCACCTACCCACAAAGTCTTATAAAATTACCAAGAGTACCCCCAAACAACAGTATTAGCCGGTTATCTTCCCTACACCTTCAATTCACAAACCAACCCATACCCACAAGATAAACCGACAAGTACTACATGTAATAAACAATGGAGAGATCAGATTCACTAACCAAAACAGAAATGAACAGGGGAAATTTTGGTGTTACCGATTGAAGGAGGCAAAGCCAAAGTCGGAGAAGACAACCGTCGCTGTTACTGCGGTCACGGTTGCTGCCTTGGTGGTCGCCGGAGCAGAGGGAAGCAGCAGAGAGTGAGAAGACGTCGGACGGAGCAGAGGTAACGACGGAGAATGGCCGGGGAATTGACGGGTTCCGGCATCGGGTCCGGGTCTTTCCGTCGGGTCGGAGATTCGGACTTGAGCGAAAACAGAGCCGTCGATGCTCTGTTAGCTCCTGCTGATTCGCCGGTGATGGAGAAGGGGAAGAGGCGGCCTGGTTATGGTGGGTTTTCACCGGAATTAGAGCGGTGGTGGTGTTGGTGTTCGGAGATGGTTCTGAAAACAGGGGAGGCTCTGGGTTTGTTTTCTTCGGAAAAACAGAGGGTGAGGATGAGGAAAAGTGACGAGGGAGAAGTGGTGAGTTTATATAGGTTGATAGGCGCGAAATTGAGAGAGATCGTGGCTTGGTGGTGATGGTGGTGATGGTGGTTTGAAGATTTTGGGGGAGATGGGTCTCTTCCCGTCGATTAGAGAGAGAGGGAGAGAGAGAAAGAGTTGTGCAGGCGGTTTTACACCCAAAGTCTGGGAAAAGACACTTTACCCCCTTCACCTAATTTAATAGAACTACAAATGCATACCCCCAATACTAACAATTACCCCAATTTAAGAATAATACACAAATAAATACCCTACTAAATATAGGGGTATTACATCACCTTCCCCTTAAAATAACGCTTCGTCCTCGAAGCGTAAAACAGTAACTCCCCAAAGAGAACATTATACCTACATGCACGATGCAATGATGCAATTTCTATTGCACAAGAAATCGAAAAGATCATACCAACCAAACGAACAACAAATGGGGTGTTTCATCACATTCCCCTTAAAAGAGAGTGATGTCCCCGTCACTCAAGTTACACTTGATATGGGTTTCCTAAGTCACTAAACTAGGTATTATGGTGATCTTTTAGCTAGGTTAGCTAGTCCAGGGTACATGGTTTCACGAGACAATGAAATTCGAGATCGAGACAGGTAGGCGAGATAAGAGTAAGTAATCCTAGGCCCTTAACAGAAGGTAACGAGATAAAGAGGAACAATGCTTCTGAATCAGGTAAAATAATACGGGGGTGAGATGGTTAGGGATGTACAGTTGGTGCATTGGCATGTTCCACTTGAGTCGGGTTCATGACATTGATAGTTCCCGTGGCGCTATTGGTTGTGGCAGTTGGTGCTGTAAGCGCAGCTACTGTTGTTGCTGATGCGGCATTACCTCCTTGGGGCCGGTTATTTTGACCATTCCCACCTTTCCAATTGTTTCCCCTATTGTAGCCACCTCCACTATTGTTGTTGTTGTTGTTGTTGTTGTTGTTGTTGTTGTTGTTGTTGTTGTTGTTGTTGTTGTTGTTGTTCCTGCCCTGGTTGTATCCTCCATTGTTGCCATTGCGGTAACCTCCACCTTGTTGATCGTTTTGCTGGTTCTCGCCATATTGATTACCACCGTTGTAGTAGTTACCTCCACGGTTGTACTCACCATTTCCTCCTTGGCGGTTCACATTGTTGCCTCCATAACCTCCACCATTGTTGTTGTTGTTGGGCCTGGATCGGCACTCATACCTGCGATGGCCTAGCCTGCCACAGTTGAGACAATTAACCTTCCTTCCTCGGCAATCCACTCCTAGGTGGTTTCTTCCGCACCTCGTGCAGTTGAAAACTCTTACTTGGCCTTGTCCACCTTGACCTGGGTTTCCAAACTGGTTGGTGGGGTTTGGGTTGGTACGAACCCTCTTATCTTCGACGTTGTTTCCCGTACCGTGATTCTGGAAACCGGTTGCATCTGGTGTCTCGGTCTTCCTCTTCCTGTTGGCTTCGGCATTACTATCCAGCATGCGCTGCATGTCGTGAGCCGCTCCATAAGCCTCCATGAGTGAGTTAAATCGTGTGGGTCCCATTGCCCTTCGGACTTCGAAGTCCAGACCTTCGACAAATTTGCGGATCCTTCGTACTTCTGTGGGAACAATTTCCCGTCCGAACCTCATGAGTTCCATAAATTTCTCATAGTAAGCAGTTAAGGTAGCTCCATCTTGCTTCAGGTGCAAAAACTTTTCAAACTTCTTCGACTTCACATGGTCGGGGTAAAACCGTTCACGCATAGCCTCCTTTAGCTGTTCCCATCCAAAGCCTTCCTGGTCGAGTAAGTCGGCTGAGACGGAAGTCCACCAGTTATCAGCTTCTTTCTTAAAGTAATAGACCGACACTTCTATGCGTCGGTCCTCGGGGCAACGCACGGAAATCAGTGCCTTGTGGAAGTCGCGAATCCAATTCTCTAGGGTGGTCGGGTCGTCCGTCCCATAAAAGAAGTCAGGGCGAAGTTCTGCAAGCTTACTCATCACGTCACCTCCCCCAGCCTGTTGATTGTGCAGGAGTTGGGTTAGGGCTAGGGTCGCTTGTTCCATGTTCAGGAACCGAATTGGGTCATATTGATCTGGAAATGGAGCCGGTTGGTTTCCTTGGGTTCCCTGAATCATAGTTCCTACTTCCCTTGCACGTCTCCTGGTATAATATTGCATTGTACCTTCTTATATATAACCTTACTTAATAAAATTCTAATCCAACCATACACATGAGAGAAAAATATAGGATAACCATGCATTACTGATTCAAATACCACATAATCCACAAAGAAATCCAATTAATCCAACAAAAGACATACTGAATCAAAATTCTAATCCTAATCGTTCTCACTTGAAAAAAAAAATTGCAATGAAGAATAGAAAATGCAACTAAGGGTGAATGGTCGGGTGTGTTAAGGCTCCTCAACGTCAGTCAGGCACTCAGAGCCAGTCTCTGGAAGGTCGATCTCGTCTTCACCTATTTCCTCTTCATCCTCTATAAACTCGTCGTGCTCTTCCTCCTGAACTTGTTCTTCCTCCTGAACGTGTTCTTCTTCCTGATCTTCATCCATGTTATCCTGGCCCACATCCATGTTCTCTTGGTCCCCATTCTGATCTAAGTCCTCTAGCCGTCCTTGAATCTTAAGTGGGTCGATCTCGTAGTCGTCCTGCTCGCGATGTTTGTACCTAGATTCGTTAGGTACAGCCTCGCCCCACGCGTTCCAAACGAGTAGGTCACGGTATTGATGCCTCAGGCTCCTCCAAGGGTGTACATCAAGCAATCCTCGGAGTATGTAGTAGTATATGGTTAAAGGATGGCTATGTCGGTCATCGAAGAGGCCCCATGCAACACATATATCTATCACATAGGCACAATACTGTGCAATGGTTTCCTGACCGGGCTGGTACATCACAAGCTCTGTTCGGTGTGCATCGGTGAGGTCATCAGAAGCAGGGATGGGCTGTCTACCTACTCCATATTCCCCTGGAACCTGATTGGGCACTTCCTCCTCTTCGGGAATCTGTTCCTCCTGTGCTTCCTGTTCCACCGGTTCCTCCGGATCTAACTCGGGTTCCTCATCATGATCTTCCTCTTCCGGTTCTTCATTCTCCTCTTGTACGAGTCGATCGGCCGCTTCTTGTAGCCTATCATATAGGTCATGTAGTCGAAACATGTAAACGCCGTTAAGCTTCCAAAATCCATCGTTAGGTACCAAGTTCCCATCTTCACCCTCGTGCACCAACTCTTTGAAGTCGTCCTTTATTTCCAGCCATGGTTGCACGTTGGGAAGTCCATTGAGGATACAGTGACCCACTACTAATCGGTTTCGAAAGCGGTAATCTCCAAACGCAGAGAAGCTCCAATCGTTACAGCGTTAGTGCACACGAATGAAGTAATCGATCATTTCCTCCTGAGGTCCTAAGTATGTCATGAGTAGCGGGGAATCCTCAGGCTGTAGAGATGGTAGGGCAGGTGCGGGTTGGGCAGCCATCTGAGAAAATAGAAGAAAACAGTCTCAGAAAGGTTCTAATCCACGTATGCACTCAATATCGCAAAGAAAATTTAAATATAGACAATCTAAATAACCACACAGTATTTTCACATGTGCTAAGTAAAATCACAGTAATATCCAAATGTTGAGGCATGAAATAACACAAGTAGGCCACACATGAGGTTCCAATCAACGGAAAACTTAAATATTCATAGAAGACAACAAGGGAAAATAGCTAAGCTACCCCAAACCCCGGCTTGTTTAATTTTTATTACCATTTTTGGTTGTCCTATGTGAATTTTAAATTTCTTGAAAAAATGTTTTTAATATTTGATTTCTCTTTATTTAAGGAAAATGGAGAATCGCACTAGCTTAGAACCGTCCGCTCTGATACCAACTGAAACAGCCCGAAGGACCACGGTTCATAGCTAGTACAATTCAACCAAATCCCAAGTACATTATTTATAAACAAAAGGAGAAACCCTCCAACAAAGTCTGGAAACAAAGAAATGAACAAAACTAAACGTTTGAAATGTCTAAGTGACGAAATGAAAACTAAGATTTATTGCTGCTAAACTCCTAAGCTTCAACATGTGCGCATTTTCCCCACCTCAATGCCAACCTGCGGGTTTTACAATAGACAAAGCCGACCGCAGAAAAATTTTAATTAGTAAAAACTAAGTATGAAATACCCCGTTTTGTAGATATGGGTATTTATGATATTACTATAATTATTGAGTGATAATATAAGAATATTATAAGTATTGGGTGTTAATATGCTACTATTATATTTTATGATAATATTGGGTGTTAATATGACATTAGTATAAGTTCGGGTATTAGTTATTATTATTTAGAAAGTTAATTTTAATGTTATAAGCCATTAGGTGCTTTTATGTTTTTATCCTTAACTTATATAGTGTCTTTTAAGTGAACTTGGGGGTAGTAGTTGTACTAAGCCTAAAACTAGTGGGGTTAAAGTGTCTTTACCCTAAAATTCTGTCATCTTCTTCACCCAACAATGGAGGATTTGCTTCTCCTTCTCCATGTCCGAATCTAACACCACCTCCCCCTCAAATCTTCACCAAAACTCTTGATTTTTGTCTCAATTCAATCCCAATTCGATTTAATCTCATCAAAACTCGATACTTTAGCAAAAAGTAAACTAATTTCGTCCAAAACCCAACCCGATTCGAAATCGAAAACTTGAAAGTGGGTTTCCTCATGGAGGTTGAATTCTTCACCTCAAGGCTATATAAACCCATCAATTCTCAGATTTTAAACCCACAATCTCAATCTCTCCTTCGATCTCTCTCTCTCTCTCAAGCTCTCCCTCTCAATCTCTCTCTCTCTCTCCCGTTGGCTGCCTAGAGGACCCAACCGCCGCATCTGCCGCTTCCCGCCGCCGCTCCCGTCGACGTGCGCCGCCCAGCCGCCGCCGTCGTCCTTCACCGGCGTCGTCCCCGCCGGCGGTCGCCACCATCCCGTCGTCCTCTTCTTCTCGGGTACAACCCGTCACTTTCTCTCTTCCTTCTCTATTTCTCTTGTTTTGTTATGTTTTGTTTTTTCATTAATTAATCTAGTTAGTTGGTTAATATTAATAGTTGGAGGTGAGAGAGAACAAGTGGGGGCTTGGCCTAGTGGTTAGAGGGTAACACTTAAAGCTTGGGGAGTATGTGAACTAGGTCTTGGGTTCAAGTCTCACAAGAGACACTTATTTTTTTTACTCATCTTTACCTAAAAATAAAAGTATATTTTTCTTATTTATTTTTATAGACTTACAACAAATTAGATATGTTACTTTATTCCAATAAATTTGTTATTTCTTTTAAATAAAAGTTAGTTAGTTTATAGCCTATATTATTTACTAAGGCTTGTTTGGTTGAGAAAAACTACTATTTGAATTAAAAGTGTTTTTGAGATAAAATAATATGCTTCTCTACCCTAAATAATAAACGGGATATTTTATCTAATCTTATAAGTTATATTTATATAACTATAGCTATGTTTTTACAAATAATAAACGTTATAAAGCGTATTTTATTATAAAAGAGGTTGTTCGCCTTACTAAAGGTTGGGGAGAGTTAGTAAGGGATTGTTTGCTTTTACCAATAGGACTTCGTGTGCAATGTGTTGATTAGAATATTATTAAATTTGTAGGCGACAATTTCGTTGACGCAGGATACGTCGAGTGTTACTAGGAATCGATTTGCTTTTGTTTGAGATTCGAGGTAAGTAAACATGCCAGGCCTAGCGCCCACATCTTCTTTCGTGTCTAAACTGCTTTTGTGATTTATTGTCTCAAAATTTGAATATCTACTTGAACTGTTTATTTGAGAAAGTTTACTGATTTTACAAAGGTGATTCTATCACAACTATCACATGAAATGATAATAAGGCGTAAAGACGTAAAGTGGAATAGTTGTACCGGGGATCAATATTTGAGCTTTGGTCGATGTGGACTGCGTCTCTCGACCCACTTGATTTTATTTTGCTCGGTCGCAACCGCCCCGAGTTCGCTCCAGTACTTACCTCTCTGGCCGCAAGAAGTCTTATAGGAGTGTCGACACTTATGGTCTGGTAGCCAGTTATTAGTAGATCTTCCCCGTGTCAACATGGTAATATATGTTTTCTGAATGATGGACCTTTATGATTGAGAATTGGAAGTCCCGATTGGACAAATGAGGAAGTTTGGGAATGTTTCCCCACAAGTGAAGTGATAAAGGAAAAGATTTGTGAATTCATATTTCATACTTATTCTCTTAAAAAAATACTTTACTCTTCAAACTCATCTGTCGTTTTTAAACTGCTTCATAATCTGTTTACATGCTTGGGTGTTGCTTACTCAGTATTTTCCGCTGACTTTGGAAACTGTGGTGTTTCTTTTTGTTTCTGCACCACAGGTTTAGGTGGAAGCATGGCTTTTGGGGGAAATCGAGACACGTCACTTTAGTAAATTTAAATTCACATCTAGATTTGTTTTATTTAGTAGTTTAAGTTTAGATTGGAATAGTGCCCGTGTTTGTGGCGAGACAAGTTTAAAGTTTTAATTAATTATGTTATGGATTTTTGGGTTGGATATTCTGTTATAAAATCTCCTTGTATTCGGGTTTAATCTCGGGTACGGAGTGACATCCCCGGGCTTCCGGCTTGGCTAGTTTGGGGGTGTTACAGTTGGTATCAGAGCCAGGTTATCCAAAAGGGAAATCTAAAACCTGTAGGGAAATTTAAAATGGACATAGGGAAAGAATTTAAAATTTGACAAGCCGTTGGGAATTTGGGTAGTATTGGATGGGTTTATTATGTGTTTAAATATTTAGGGATTAGGCTTATTTGCAAATGCATGTGAAACTAATTTTTTGATGATCAATGTGTTCTATCACTTGATTAACTGCTTATTATATGCCATGTATTGTATTTATTTATTTATTTATTTATACTTTAGGGTATTGTATGAATGATACAATAGGTTATATGTAGGATTATGGCTAATAGACCACACCTTTGAGAGGCAACATGTGAAGCGAGGGATGGTATGAGGAAGAAACGTCCCCACCTTTTTGACGAGATATTTTGAGTTCCGAGGACGTCACTTCTCTAAGGGGGGAAGGATGTAACCCTTCAGATTTTAAATACGTCATTCTAGTACATCGTGATAGTTACTCATCGTGTGTGACATTAGGTTGCATTTGGTAGTTATACCCTAGAATGGAGACTCATAGTTGGGGGTCGTTTAGAATGTGGTTTCAACTTCGAGGACGAAGTTTTCTTGAAGGGGGGAAGGATGAAATACCCCGTTTTGTAGATATGGGTATTTATGATATTACTATAATTATTGAGTGATAATATAAGAATATTATAAGTATTGGGTGTTAATATGCTACTATTATATTTTATGATAATATTGGGTGTTAATATGACATTAGTATAAGTTCGGGTATTAGTTATTATTATTTAGAAAGTTAATTTTAATGTTATAAGCCATTAGGTGCTTTTATGTTTTTATCCTTAACTTATATAGTGTCTTTTAAGTGAACTTGGGGGTAGTAGTTGTACTAAGCCTAAAACTAGTGGGGTTAAAGTGTCTTTACCCTAAAATTCTGTCATCTTCTTCACCCAACAATGGAGGATTTGCTTCTCCTTCTCCATGTCCGAATCTAACACCACCTCCACCTCAAATCTTCACCAAAACTCTTGATTTTTGTCTCAATTCAATCCCAATTCGATTTAATCTCATCAAAACTCGATACTTTAGCAAAAAGTAAACTAATTTCGTCCAAAACCCAACCCGATTCGAAATCGAAAACTTGAAAGTGGGTTTCCTCATGGAGGTTGAATTCTTCACCTCAAGGCTATATAAACCCATCAATTCTCAGATTTTAAACCCACAATATCAATCTCTCCTTCGATCTCTCTCTCTCTCTCTCAAGCTCTCCCTCTCAATCTCTCTCTCTCTCTCCCGTTGGCTGCCTAGAGGACCCAACCGCCGCATCTGCCGCTTCCCGCCGCCGCTCCCGTCGACGTGCGCCGCCCAGCCGCCGCCGTCGTCCTTCACCGGCGTCGTCCCCGCCGGCGGTCGCCACCATCCCGTCGTCCTCTTCTTCTCGGGTACAACCCGTCACTTTCTCTCTTCCTTCTCTATTTCTCTTGTTTTGTTATGTTTTGTTTTTTCATTAATTAATCTAGTTAGTTGGTTAATATTAATAGTTGGAGGTGAGAGAGAACAAGTGGGGGCTTGGCCTAGTGGTTAGAGGGTAACACTTAAAGCTTGGAGAGTATGTGAACTAGGTCTTGGGTTCAAGTCTCACAAGAGACACTTATTTTTTTTACTCATCTTTACCTAAAAATAAAAGTATATTTTTCTTATTTATTTTTATAGACTTACAACAAATTAGATATGTTACTTTATTCAAATAAATTTGTTATTTCTTTTAAATAAAAGTTAGTTAGTTTATAGCCTATATTACTTACTAAGGCTTGTTTGGTTGGGAAAAACTACTATTTGAATTAAAAGTGTTTTTGAGATAAAATAATATGCTTCTCTACCCTAAATAATAAAAGGGATATTTTATCTAATCTTATAAGTTATATTTATATAACTATAGCTATGTTTTACAAATAATACTTATTCTCTTAAAAAAATACTTTACTCTTCAAACTCATGTGTCGTTTTTAAACTGCTTCATAATTTGTTTACATGCTTGGGTGTTGCTTACTCAGTATTTTCCGCTGACTTTGGAAACTGTGGTGTTTCTTTTTGTTTCTGCACCACAGGTTTAGGTGGAAGCATGGATTTTGGGGGAAATCGAGACACGTCACTTTAGTAAATTTAAATTTCACATCTAGATTTGTTTTATTTAGTAGTTGAAGTTTAGATTGGAATAGTGCCCGTGTTTGTGGCGAGACAAGTTTAAAGTTTTAATTAATTATGTTATGGATTTTTGGGTTGGATATTCTGTTATAAAATCTCCTTGTATTCGGGTTTAATCTCGGGTACGGAGTGACATCCCCGGGCTTCCGGCTTGGCTAGTTTGGGGGTGTTACAAAGTAAGTATACCACAACACGTGAAGACGGAGTTTTTGGCTAACACGAGAGTATAAGCAGGAAGATAAGTAATAACCACAACTTTATTCTTTTATTTGGTTGAGGCATAACACGAGCCCCAACAGGTTCGATGTGGACAGAGAGGTCACGATGGAATAATAATAAAGTAGGGTGCTTCTACGGGATATCACAGTCCATCCCGATTCTCCCTAAAATAACTAGTGAGACCTTAAGTGTCGACACCCTTATACAGTTGTGACCTAAACATGCATAGGTAGTCCTCCTAGTTTTCACAATAAATAAGAGGGTATATACCCTAGGGGAATCAACGCACATGTGTCCCCGGCCGTAGCCTTCACACGCATCCTCTGTACACCGTTCCCAATTCTATTATCGTACAATTATTGTTCAATATTCCACAGGAGTAATAAAATCACAATTTGAAATAGTAACCACATACTTCTCAAATCATTCGCAATGAAACGTTAGATGAATTCAAGGTATCGCAAAAGCGGAAATTAAGTTTACAGTTTGAGATAACGCACACGAAACAACACATTTTGATAATTTAAAGATGTTGTGCATATACTTACTTGGATTGAAGAGAGCTCCACACACACAAGCAAGCACAGAAACTAGTACTCGTAGTACGGACCGTCAAAGAACTGATCGTCTACGAACTCGGAATCTACAATATTCAAATAATCCTAATATTAACACGTGACCAAACTCATACAACAAATGCAATTATGCCCTATATGCAAATGCAAAGAATATTTCCCCGACAAGTTCCCAATTTAATTTACGTCACTCTAATATTAGAAAAGAATAATAGTTTACAAAGTTATGATATTAAAGAAAGTAAAATAATAGAGAGAAACTTTAAAATAGTTAACTATATTCTTAAAAATCTATTTTCAACTAGTTATATAGAAAAGAGTATAATATTTGAAAGATGATAATAGTATTAAAGAAAAGTTAACTTTACTTATTAAAATATTAAATACTTATTTAAGAACCAATATTTATTTATATAAGGAAAATATCTTGTATTAAAACACAATGTAAAGTGAACTAATATCTTAAGAAAACACTTTTATTTATCATAAAAAAAATTATTTTTACTAACAAAACTCTTATTGTAAAATTATACTATTACACTTATATTTGTTTTCATATTGTAGAAACTAATTAATTAAAACTAACATTTAGTAACAAAACACTAATTATACATATGAGAATAGACAACTAAACAAAATAGATTCTAGTTAACAGCCAGGACCTTCCCCCAAACTTCCGAAACGACAGCCACCTACCCACAAAGTCTTATAAAGTACCAAGAGTACCCCCAAATAACAGTATTAGCCGGTTATCTTCCCTACACCTTCAATTCACAAACCAACCCATACCCACAAGATAAATCGACAAGTACTACATGTAATAAACAATGGAGAGATCAGATTCACTAACCAAAACAGAAATGAACAGGGGAAATTTTGGTGTTACCGATTGAAGGAGGCGAAGCCAAAGTCGGAGAAGACAACCGTCGCTGTTACTGCGGTCACAGTTGCTTCCTTGGTGGTCGCCGGAGCAGAGGGAAGCAGCAGAGAGTGAGAAGATGTCGGACGGAGCAGAGGTAACGATGGAGAATGGCCGGGGAATTGACGGGTTCCGGCGTCGGGTCCGGGTCTTTCCGTCGGGTCGGAGATTCGGACTTGAGCGAAAGCAGAGTCGTCGATGCTCTGTTAACTCCTGCTGATTCGCCGGTGATGGAGAAGGGGAGGAGGCGGCCTGGTTATGGTGGGTTTTTGCCGGAATTAGAGAGGTGGTGGTGTTGGTGTTCGGAGATGGTTGTGAAAACCGTGGAGGCTCTGGGTTTGTTTTCTTCGGCAAAACAGAGGGTGAGGATGAGGAGAAGTGACGAGGGAGAAGTGGTGAGTTGATATAGGTTGATAGGCGCGAAATTGAGAGAGATCGTGGCTTGGTGGTGATGGTGGTGATGGTGGTCCGAAGATTTTGGAGGAGATGGGTCTCTTCCCGTCGATTAGAGAGAGAGGGAGAGAGAGAAAGAGTTGTGCAGGGGGTTTTACACCCAAAGTCTGGGAAAAGACACTTTAACCCCCTTCACCTAATTTAATAGAACTAAAAATGCATACCCCCAATACTAACAATTACCCCAATTTAAGAATAATACACAAATAAATACCCTACTAAATATAGGGGTATTACACATCGAGTATTACTAGGAAGTGATTTGCTTTGCTTGAGATTAAAGGTAAGTAAACATGCCAGGCCTAGCGCCCATTCCTCTTTTCGTGTCAAATGTTTTCATTCCTACTTGTCTCAAAATGATTTTATGCAAAATATGTGCAACATGAATACTTGTTTCATATTGTGGAAATGTTTCTCTGAAAATATCACTGTAATCTAATAATCGATGACAACGTAAAGTGGAAGAGTTGTGCGGGGACCTTTGTTATTGGTTACTATTGGCATTGGGCGCGTTGACTTCGGTCTTCTGTTCAATTTATTTTATTTTAATCCGGTTGCAAGTCCCCGGATAGCTCCCTGTACTCACTCCTCTGGTCGCAAGAGTCTTTGGGGGGTGTCGACACTTAAGGTCTTGGATGCTTGCGAGATGGTTGGTTTTCCCCGTTGTAGATACTGCTTTCTGAGCTTACAGATCTTGGCCACGTGGCAATCATCTAGCACACCATATTGTGCTCCACACACACTGGATCACCAGCCGCGCTGATCCATGTGGGGGCTGCGAGACAGAGCCCTCGCATACCACTGCACGGGACTTGTAGGGACTTAGTGGTTTGGAGGCTAGAGTAAGTCCTGTCGCGTGCGAGCCAAGCCCGCGCGCGACCTTTAGTAACTGCTTTTGAGAGATTTATGGCACGAGATCCATAAACCCGGTCAATCCGGTCAACCCCATAACGGTTCCGGTATTCGCGCACAACGTGCTGTAACGGTACCTATATGTGCGGACGAACGTGCCGTTGTGGTTAAGGTAATTAAGCCGCCATTGATGGGCGCATTAACCACACTGCAACGGTCACATTCTCCATTATATATAGGACGTTAACCTTTCCATACAAAGGATAACACACCAGACATACGCGGAAGCTCTGCCAAACCCCTGTCTCTCTCTCAGACATTACTACTGCCTTACTCTCTCCCTACACACGACCCAACTCTTCCTGTGCTATTTCCGATCCCCTACTTATGGTGTACACAGAGTACTCCCCGCCGGATTCTCTTGTGCACATTTTGGTGAACCCGACGTGAACTTACCGTCTTAAGCAACCATGTCTCAGGAGGATGATGTCAGCAACATATCTCCTTCCACGGAGGCTGCCTCAGGAGAGGAGATTCGCCGTACTCCTACAGCCCCTGGTGAAGCTCCAACGCTAGAAGCCTTGGAAGCCACCATCCAAAGTCAGGCGAAGGCTCTCAAAGCTCATTCTGCGCAGCTAGAACGGATCATGGCTGTCTTGGGGGCTCTTGCTCCAAACCCTGCACCATCCACCGCCGTCTCTCAGGGAGGAGGAGTATCCACCGCTCAAGGATTGGGAGTGTCAGCCACACCACCCAACCCTAATCTGCAAACTCCACCGGCGACTACGCAGCTTACCTCGATTCAGGGGTCAACGGCTCAAATGTTTCCTCTCACCGCTCACACTCCTCATCCTCCGGCTTTGGTACCTAATCCGGTCTCACAGTATCCCTTGCCTCCCCCAACGGCAATCTGGGGTAACGTGAATTCGCAATACGTCCCTAGCCCTCCTGCGGCGTATGTGTCGCCACCGCCTGCGACAACTCCTTCTCCCGTTGTCGAGGGAAGTACTCCGGAGTGTATGACGTCACTCCAACGGCGCATAGACACCATTCTGGCTCACCAATCGTTCGAAGATACCATCATTCCGAAGCTCGACAACGATCCACCTATCCCACGAGAGATCTATCTCATGCCTAACCCTGCTGGGTACAAGGCTCCTAAATGGGATAAGTTCGAGGACGTCAACGGGAACGCCCACGAGCATGTTATGCGTTTCATTGATGTGATGGGTCCGTATGGAGCTGATCCCAAACTGCTGATGCGCGAGTTCCCAAAATCCCAGGGGAACGTGGCTTACAAGTGGTATAGGACGTTGGAAGCCGGATCGGTGAAGACCTGGGACGATATGGTCCAGAAGTTTTACACCAAGTTCTTCCAGATGGAGGAAAAGGTGACGATGATTCATCTCTCGCGGATGTATCAGAAACGCGAGGAGGACGGAATAACCTTCATCAAGAAATTCAGGGCCAAGTCCTTGGAATGCAAAGATGTGATACTCGAAAGCAGACTCGTAGAGATATGCTTGCAGTGCATGCGAGACGAGTACAAAGGTATGCTTATTAACTTGCAAACACCTACGTTTTCAAAACTAATCGAATGCACGAAGAACATCGAGCCTATAGTGGAGAGGCAGAAAAAGAGAAACGCCCCTGAGCGACCCTCGGGTGGTACTACCTTCAAGATCGGGAGATTCAGCTACAAGAGGGGGCGCGAGGCTGAAGTGAATGTGGTCTCACCCCAAAAGCAGGCGAAGATTGTGAACTTTGATGCACCACCTCTGCCATGCTCGGTGGAAGAGGCAAGCGACCTTTGCAGGCAATGACGTAAGGATGGTGTCCTACCACCGCTCGAGAGGGCACCTTCCAAGGAGATGGTGAGGGACCCGAAGTGGTGCGAATACCATGGCAAGTTCATGCATCCCACGGCGGACTGCAAGAAGCTCAGAATTGTGTTTAGCCAAAAGATGAAGAATGGCGAATTGATTGTTAGTGACCAAAGGCAGGATGTGCGCAACAATCCACTCCCTGCCCATGCGGAGCAAGAATGGAAAGGCAAAGAAGTCGCTATGATCTCGATTGTGGATCTTGAAGAGGTCGCAGAAGATGGTCTACCCATCATTGCCGAGATCCAAGAAGAAGACTACAACATTGACACGGAGGACGAACGCGCCGACTGGATGAAGGGGTCGCACGGGTTCAGTAGGTTCTTCGACGAGATGAACTTCTCCGAAAAATGTCGGACGGAAATGAGAAAAGCGATCTTAAGGATAGCAGAAGATTACGAGGAGGATCTCGTAGTCTCCAATGGGAAAGTTGTCAGGGCGTCTCGCCCAACAGAGAAGGTCACCACCTTTTCTGCAAGCGACAAGAGAACAGATGCGAGCCATCAGAGGCCTCTGTATGTGACGGCTATCATCAATGGCGTCGAGTTTAAGAGAGCGTTTGTTGATAGAGGAGAAGCAGTCAACGTTGTTTCGCTCCATACATTGAAGCTTGCGGGGATTCCAGAATACAAGATTGTCAAGCGTCCATCTCCGCTGATGGGATTTGGAAGCGACTCCAGAATGACGATAGGATGGATCTGCCTGGGTATCCAGATCAGCAAGATCAATTGTTCAGCGAAATTCTATGTCATAGATGCGAACACTACGTATCACATGATCATAGGTCGAGCCTGGATTCATCGCTTTGATGCTGTCCCTTCAACAGCTCACCAAGTGATGAAAGCTATTTGGAATGACAGAATAGTCGAGATACCAGCTTCGACGAATCCATTCAACATGGATGAAGCGCATCTCAGTGAGGCGGTGTGGTTCACCGAGATGGCGGATGAGCAAACACCAGGACCATTTAACCCTACTCCGTTGCCCCGATGGGAGGATATCAAATATCAGTCACCTGCAGGAGTGATGGTGACGAGAGAGGATGCCAAGGAAGAGCCGCTCACGCGAGAAGAAGCGCCGCGGATTGCTTACCAGCGAAAGAACGTGTACACTTTGAAAAGAATAGCAAAGTATGACCCCGAGGGCAAGGAAATAGAGAGTTTCTATGCCAATGGGAAGAAATGCTATCGCATATGAAGGTGCGCGGGGGTGTCCTCACACGGGCATGGGGATATCCCTGAGCAAATCAACCCAATCGAGCAGGTTGCGGAGACAGAAAAACCAAAGCTAAGCTCTCTAGAAGAGAAACTCAAAGAAGCGCCCGAATGCATGGAAGAAAAACCCAGACCACAAAAGCAGGAGCTGAAGGAGGCATTCCTAAGCCCGAGCGAAGAGAAGAAAAGGCCGGTCTTTCTAAGTGCGGACCTCACGAGCGAAGAGGAGGAAAAATTGCTACAGCTCTTGACCGAATACAAGGATGTATTCGCATGGGAGTACGACGAAATTTCGGGCCTCGACACGAGCATCACCATGCACCGGTTGGATGTGATACCGGGATCCAAGCCGGTAAAGCAGAGCACAAGAAGTTTTAGGCAACATGAAGATAAAGCAGGAGATCGTCAAACTCTTGGATGCTATATTCATAGAGCCAAATCATCATCCCACGTGGCTAGCCAACATTGTGCCTGTGTTAAAGAAGAATGGGCAGCTTCGCATTTGTGTGGATTTCCAGGATCTCAACCGTTTCTGCCCTAAGGACGATTTTCCACTTCCCAACATCGACTTGCTTATCGATTCGACCGCGGGACATTGCATGTTCAGCTTCATGGACGGCTTTAGTGGGTACAATCAGATCAAGATGGACCCCGAGGATGCACGGAAAACCGCATTCATCACCCCCGTGGGAGTATTCAACTATACGGTGATGCCTTTTGGCCTCAAAAACGCAGGTGCGACCTATCAGCGGGCCATGATGGCTCTGTTCCACGACATGATGCACAAGGAAGTGGAATTCTATGTAGATGACCTGGTTGTCAAATCCAAGCAAGAGGCAGACCATCTGGCGGATTTACGGAAGGTGTTCAACAGATGCAGGCGCTTTCAATTGAAGATGAATCCTATGAAGTGCGCATTTGGGGTAACATCAGGGAAATTCTTGGGATGCGTGGTGCATCGCCAAGGAATCGAGCCTTACCCTGGGAAAGTTTCAGCCATCACTGGCATGACTCCGCCTCATAACCAGAGTGCCTTGAAAACATTCTTGGGAAAGCTATCATATCTGCAAAGATTCATCCCAGCGATTGCCGAAATTACTTTCTGTTTCAGTAATCTTCTCAAGAAAGATGCCGGAGCACGAAGCTGCGTTCGGGAAACTAAAGGAGCTACTGATGTTTTCATAAGTGATGATCGCACCTCAGCTAGGATCACCGCTTTTGTTGTATCTGACGTAAACAAGGAAGTCTATAGGAGCTCTTCTGGCCCAGGAGTACGAGGGTCAAGAAATGCCCATTTACTACATTTCTCGCATAGTGCAGCCCGCAGAATCAAGGTACACGGACATCGAACGTCATTGCCTTGCTTTATTCTTCGTAATAGAGAAGTTGAGACACTATTTTGCTTCGCACAAAGTAGTGGTGGTCACAAAGAATGATCCCATAGGATATATGCTAACTCACACTACTCCTGGAGGAAGATTGGCAAAGTGGTATATGACCATTTCCCAATTCGACATCACATGCGTTAGGCCGCGGGCAATCAAATCGCAGGCAGTAGCGGATTTACTGGCGCAGTTCCCTGATAACAGCCACGAGCCCGTGATTGAAGAAGAATTGGAGGGTCCTGAAATCTACGCAGTTGAGCTGCCCTACTGGACGCTTCATTTCGACGGCTCGTCCACAAGGAAAGGTGGAGGCATTGGGATAGTCTTGACCAAACTAGATGGGGAAGTCATACAGATGTCCGCAAAGCTTGACTTCGCAGTAACCAACAACGAAGCAGAATACGAAGCTCTCATCGCGGGGCTCCGTGTAGCAAGGGCCTTGGAAGTAAGCAACTTGACGGTTATGGGGGATTCCAAGAGATTGTAATTCCCCTTTGCCTAGGCCTCTTCGCTCTCGGGACAGCAGTCGCCGGAGGAGACGGATCATCCCTAGGAGGAGACAAGGCTGGAGTGTTGTCTATCAGCGAATCAGCAAAAGCATTCATGATCTCGCGAATCCTGGTCTCGACCGCGGGATCCATTCTCGATGCCAGCCGAAACGGTTGTACTTGTCTTCTTGCAGTAACAATGGTGGTAACCAGCGATTTGGAACGCTCACCAGATGCAAACCTCCGCACATGGCACTACAGCAGAAAGCGTAGCATGAGGTTTTCAATTTATTGAAGTAAAGAAGCTTAGCACATGCAAGAGAAGTTGCTTACCTTAGCAAAAGTTTCGCTATATCTGATGACATGCAAATCACCTTTTCTAACCGCAACAATCTTTTCATCTAGAATGATGGAAGGACAGAGATGATTCTCGCTGTCCAGCAACGAATAGCAGCCATATTCAGACTCGTCCAGGCTACAATTAGGACGAAAAGGGAAAGAATTCCTCTTGATCACAGGAGCTCTACTTGGCTGGGGGACCGACTGCGTCTCGAATCTCGTCTGCTGGGCGTTCCAGTAAGCGAGCCAGTTTTTGGAACAGCCGCCTTCACGGTTACCTGCAGGTTGTTCGAAGGGGAGATTGCTCATCAAGATTGTTTTACACTCCCTCGTCAATAACCGCTTGTAGCAGCCTGATGATGAACTGTGGCCAGATTGAGGGTGCCACTGCATCAAATCCAACTTGGGGAGAAACGCGAGTAGGATCAACATCCACGGTAATCCTCTCGTACCTCGGCGCGAGCTCGCGAACATGCTCTGCGAGAGCAGGAAGGGAGCCTCGCAGGCACCAGTAGAAGAATTCACGATAGCGCTCGTGGAAATGCTCTTCACCTTCGAAAAGGAGCTCTTCCGAGAAGGCAACACCCTTAGAAGGATACAGTTTTGGAAACCATCGCACGTTCTCAACGCGCATGGCATAGGGCCTAGCTATGAACTCTTCCCGATTGTCGCATATCAGGCTCCAAACACACTTGGGATAGTTAGTTCCAAACCACCTCGCAGCCCGTCCGCTGTTACGTTCCTCTTCCGTACCTGGGGGACACCATTTGCTGGGCTTGGAAGCGACTGGGGCATAAGAGGGCCATCGCTCAAAAACCCACATTGTCAAGAAAGCAATATTGATGTAAGTCAGTATGTCGAGGCGGCCACGCGATTCCTTCATCGCCACAACCAGCTGATCCAACCTGTAGTATAGTGTGCCCAAGACTAAGGGTCCGAGTGCGACCTTCTGACCAAGGGCCAACTTCACAGCAAGAGGCAGAACGTGGTAAAAGACTCCGTCATGCGGGTGACCGTCAATTAAGTACCTCGACAACCAGGCACAGAGGAAGGCACACAGGGTCAAGTGATAACCCTTGCCATTCACATAGTTTTTAGCCTTCGGGTTTCGACTCAGAAGCTTTTTGGTAATACTGCTGTTTGCATAGTCACGGAAAAAGTACTGAACCCACTTGTTCCAAGTATTCTTCGCGGATGTGTCAACTAACTGCCAGTCAGGAAGGACTTCTGTAGGAGTCCATCGGGTGGAAATTTTCTTCACCTCTGCCAAGCACTCCTCCATCTGCGTGTACAGAGTGAGCTCCGCATCCGTTCTCAAGGGACTTAAAGGATCCACCTCGCCCACGGGAGACAAATCATACAGCATGTGCACATCTTCGAGCGTGGGAGCGGCCTCGAACTCAGCAAATTGGAACGTGTGAGTCGCAGGCGAGTAACGGGAAAGAAGGTTAGAAGCATGGACTGATCCAGCTTCACGGCAGCACCCTTCATAGCACGAACTGCGAAATATATTCCGGCATCGTTCAAAGTCACGACATGATTGGTCAACACATGGTCAATCCATTCATCCATAAAGTCCAATTTCTGAACAAATGCTTGAGTAGAAATTGCAGTGTATGGGAAGTACCCATTTTCGACTCCCAATCGAACCACATCTTCGGAATCGATTAATTCGAGCAACGCCGAGTTAACTGGAGGGGTTAACGTTTGTAATGCTTCACTGGAGACAGCGATTGGCAATTTCTTCGCCTTAACCCTGGCATGATAGAAGTCCTTGCCACCCAGATAGGGGGCTTTTCGCCATAAAGCCCGTGGAAGATCAGGTATTTCTTCGTCCTCCTTAGTGGGTCTAGTTCCTTTTGTTTTTGCCATTCCTGCGGAAAAGCAAGAAAAAATGGGGGAGAAATACACATGCTTTAGTTCGAATTTCAAGATTCAGTGAAACAACCCGGATCCTACGGTTCCTGCTAGTTCGACTTAACGATAATCCAAATAATACTTTATTGAAATAAAAGGAGGAAACCTCCAACAAAGTTTTAAAGAAAACAGCGATGACAAAGTTTAAATTCTCAAAATACAAATAAAGCTAACAATTTAACTAGGTGATTCCTAGCTTGTTATTTGCCTTCAGCTACGTGTGCGCGTTTCCCCCAGCTAGCTTGACCTGCGGGTTTTGAAATAGCGATAGCCGACCGCAGAAAAATTTTGATTAGTAAAAACTAAGTAAGATATACCACAATATGTAAAACAGAGTTTTGGCTAAAAACGATAACACACGATTTGCTAAAATCTCATTTAAAACATGATGATGAAATTTGATAAACTCAGTGGTAGTAACCCGAAGATGGAGAGATTTCGAGCATATATAACAGTAACCAAGATCCAGATTTTAATGTTCAGTTTGGTTGAGGCATAACACGAGCCCCAACGAGTACGATGTGGACAGAGAGGTCACGATGGAATAAATAATAATAATGGGGTATTGCCCCGGACGTTAGTAGATAGCCCTTCGCTATCCCGCCCTAACCATTCTAATGAGACCTTAAGTGCCGGCACCCCTATACAGTCGTGACCTAAACATGCATAGGTAGTACTCATAGATTCCACGATAAATAAGAGGGTAAGATCCCTAGGGAAATCACACATAGGTGTTCCCGGCCATTGGCCTTCACGCGCATCCTCTGCACATCGTTCCCAATTCTATTATCGTACAATTATCGTTTCACAAGACTTTCGAGTTTCCACAAGTAACCACAAATTTTCAAAGTTGCATTTGCAAAAAGGGATTCAAGACTTGTCGAATTTTCTAGTATCACAATTCTAGTAGTTCATGAGAAGTTTTGAAAGATAACACACGCCAAGAGACATTTTGATAATTTAAAGGTATTGTGCATATAACTTACCTGATAATGAAAAGAGATCGTCACACACAAGCAGGCTACGTCCTAGTAATAGGGATCCTCAACGAACTCGCCTCCTACGAATTTTGAATCTACAATAACACATATCCTATATTAACAAGAATTCGTCACACGACAATTTACAATTAAATGTCCTATATGAAATGCAAGCTAACCCAACTAGTCAACCAAAACACAAATATATTTTACTAATAAATATAAGTTAGTAATTAAATTTAATAAGATAGTAGTTGTTTTACAACAAATAAATATCCTAGAAATATTACCTATTACATTTATTTTACATATAAAAAAATATTTGAATCAAACAGTTATACATGTTGGAAAAATATTAATTTTTTTGAAATTTTACGAAAGCTCGTGTATTCTTCTCATACTGGAAATATAGGATTTTCTGTTTTCATGAAAATGTCATTTTTTTTTTTTTACTAAAGTTTAGAAAAATGAGTTTTTCATAAATGTCACTATCTACATAAACATTATTTGTATAAACAGAAACATATTTTTTTAAAGGTCCAAGAATTTGATATAGTAAAATAACAACAAACAAATCAAAATAAAGTAAATAAAACTATATATTGTTATTACTATTACTATGAAGTAATACTAGAAAATACTATGTTAGTACTACTACTAATATCATGTTAGATTACTACTAGTACTACTATTTTTCTTATATTGATACTACCACTACAACTATTTCCACCATTTTCATTTTTTTCCTTCTCACCACAAACCTTCATTCTTTTTTTGCTATCATCACACACACACACACACACACTAACTCTGTACATACATATACCCTTTGTGTGCAAGAACATAGAGATATATGTATGAAGCAAATACATACATATGAAGATACAACTAAAACTTAAAAGAAATTAATATGAAATGAGAACAACAAGAGAAGGGTCTTGTGCTTACCGAGCGGAAAAGAGGTGGGATCAAGAAGGGATGGTGGTGCTCGGTGATGGCGACGGTTGGAGAGCACCGTCGTTGGTGCTGCTGGGTTCACCCGGTAAAAGAGGGACGGGAGAGAGGCGGTGGCAGCGACGGCGCGACGCAGGGGAGGGGCGGCGGCGTCGGGCGCTGGGTCGGCCTGGTTCGGCGGCGTCGCCGGCTGGGTTCTCTCCGGCAAAACAGAGCAGCGAGGGAGAGAGAGAGAGAGAGAGAGAGAGAGAGAGAGAGTGCGTGAGAGAGAGAGAGAGGGCAGAGGGGTGTTCTTGGTGAAAACCCGCTCGGAAATTAATTTTGACGAGAGTGATTCTCGGGTTTCAATTTGGAAATCAATTTGGCAAAATTGATGAAGACGGATCGGTCCTATCTTGATTGGCGAAATCATGGCGGAAAGGAAGGCGATTGAGTCAAATTCGGAACTTGCCGTGGGGAAGTCGCGGGTCAAATTTGCAGAGAAGATTTCTCTGTTGGATATGGAAGTGATGGGGAAGATGAAGTGAGAAATAATAAAGTGTGGCGGATGCACCATTCAACGCGGTGGTTCGCTACGCGAAAGTTATTTAAAACTATACTTTTGGACACGTTTTATAAAAAAAAATATTACCTGACCCGCTACACTTCGCTAACACTTATATATAAACTAAATAAAAAAAATGTCCTCTCCGAAAAATATACTTTCGATAAAAATATAAAATAACAATAAAAAAACATAATAGTAATATTAATAAATATGTGTTTGGAAGAAAGATTTTTTTAATAAAATAAGACAATATTTTTTTTTTTTTTTTTTTTGCCAAAACTACTTTTACTAATAATAACAACCTTAACAACAACAACAACAACAACAACAACAACAATAATAATAATAATAATGATAATGATAATAATAATAGTAATAATAATAATAATAATCATAATAATAAGGATGATAGTGAAATTAATGGTGCAAATGGGAAACAATCTAATGAAAGCGAAAAGAAATACTTTTGTAATATTAAATAATGGCCCAGAATATTCATTAAACTCTCAAAAATACCCCCGAAAATACCGGGGTATTACATCACATCTCCCTTAAAACAAAGCTTCGTCCCCGAAGCTTAAAGTAAAACGAATTTTCCAATGCAAGTATAAGTCGAATTGCCCAAGCATAAATCAAATCACCCAATGCAATTATACAGTTCTAATGTGCACATATAATAAGACAACGTAGGTAATTAAATGCAGGGCTGTTAAATTCAGTTTTAAGCATATGAGGGTTTATTGGAAGAAAGATGAGCAGTCCAGAGGCAATTTTCAAAATTAGAAGACTGGAATCGTTTACAATATCAGGGATTTCAGAAACCCTGCATTCAAGATCCTTATCATCTGGGGATTAAATTGAAATTGGATTCAAAGATCAAGAGCTTCTTCATAAGTTGCAGTGGATAATATGTTATGGGTTTGCAAGATTCAACGCAGTTCAAAGCATATATCAGTATATCAAGCGCAATTGAACAAGGCCAACCTTGTTTTGGTAAAACTTGCTTGGATGTGCACAATTGAAGAAGAAGATTGACCAAAGAGAACTGGTGATTGATTATCTGAATCTGCTCTTGAAGGCTTCCGGGTATCATCCCTTTAAGAGAAAGAAGTGATGCTTTGCAACAATGGAGAGTACAGAGTATTTATCCAAAAACAATGAAGGGTTGCGTCCTTTCAGTAGTCGAATCGCAACCGTCACCGTCGAATCGCGCAATCACAGGACAAGCTGATGTCACGCCTAAAACCCTAAAGGTCAGACGGCACGACTCTAGGGTTTTAGGTCATAATGGCACGCATGGGGGCTGAACCTACATACATTTGAATTGGTGCGTGGCAGCGACGCGTGCGTTGGTTTCTGCGCATGGAAGTCTATCCGGCTATGAGTCTTCACGCGCAGAAAGGGGGCTAATGTAGATACTGCTTTCTGAGCTGACAGATCTTGGCCACGTGGCAATCATCTAGCACACCATATTGTGCTCCACACACACTGGATTACCAGCCGCGCTGATCCATGTGGGGGCTGCGAGACAGAGCCCTCGCATACCACTGCACGGGACTTGTAGGGACTTAGTGGTTTGGAGGCTAGAGTAAGTCCTGTCGCGTGCGAGCCAAGCCCGCGCGCGACCTTTAGTAACTGCTTTTGAGAGATTTATGGCACGAGCTCCATAAACCCGGTCAATCCAGTCAAACCCGGTCAACCCCATAACGGTTCCGGTATTCGCGCACAACGTGCTGTAACGGTCCCTACATGTGCGGACGAACGTGCCGTTGTGGTTAAGGTAATTAAGCCGCCATTGATGGGCGCATTAACCACACTGCAACGGTCACATTCTCCATTATATATAGGACATTAACCTTTCCATACAAAGGAGAACACACCAGACATACGCGGAAGCTCTGCCAAACCCCTGTCTCTCTCTCAGACATTACTACTGCCTTACTCTCTCCCTACACACGACCCAACTCTTCCTGTGCTATTTCCGATCCCCTACTTACGGTGTACACAGAGTACTCCCCGCCGGATTCTCTTGTGCACACCCGTATCAACAAATTAACAAATTGGTTTTGGATTGGATGTTGTTAATGGAAAATGGAATATCATGAGTTTTGGAATCCCATTATTTGGATAATGGATGTGATTTGGAAAATAGAAATGAAATTGGAATCTCTCATCTTATTTCTTTTATAAAAGGGTCAAAGTTTTTACTTTCACTTTGTTTAGCAGAACTACTACAAACTGGTTTGCAAATTACTTCTTCATCATTTTACATGCTTGGGTGTTACTTACTCAGTATTTCCGCTGACTCTGAAAACTGTGGTGTTCTCTTTTGTTTTCTGCACCACAGGTATATATGATGGGAGCATAGCTTAGCGGGGACGTGAATCATCACTTATACAAGTAGTAGATTACGTTTAAATTCTTAGAACCTTCATATAGAACTCTGTTTAGCTAGATTTGCCCATGTTAGTGGCACAAGGATTTGAATTGTCAATAAAGTATTACTTTAAAGTTTATGGAAGTTTTGTTTGGATTTTCTATCTCTAAACCTCCTTGTATCCGGGTTTAACCTCGGGTGCGGAGTGACACCCCCGGATTTCGGGTTTGGTCAATTTGGAAACGTAGACAATGGCTGCTATCTGCGTGGCTGTCTGCGCATCTATGCAGATAGCAACACATGCAGCAAATTCATGAGACAAAATTTGGCTAGGTCTGGGCAGTTTTAGTTGCTATCTGGACGGCTTTCTGCGCAACTACGCAGTTAGCACGTAGGCTAAGAAGAAAAGATAGAGAAGAGGAAAAAAACAAGGTCAGAAGACCCTGTCTGCACAGCTGCACAAATGGTAATGTAGGCAGGGAGAAAGATGAGACTTTTGGAGCTGACAGGAACACTGTCTGTGTGGCTGTCTTCACAGCTACGCAGATAGCGACGCAGACAGTGCATATTCTGAGGCGGTTTGACCACTGGCAGTTTCGTGAGTTCATGCAGTTTTTTTGGAAGATTCTCAGTACTATATAAAGGGACGTCCAGAGCTCGTTTTGGATAGAGAACAACACTCAGGAGAAGTCTAGGCATCCTCGGAGAGCACGAAAGCCCAGATCCAGAATTCAAGACACTCGTTTGAACTCAATTCTCTCCTTATTTCATAACGTTATTATTTAATTATGTCAGCTAGTAGCTAAACTCTTTACAACCTATGGTTTCGTATCCAGTACTTAATTCTATTTTGACTATGGATTCATGATCTTAGGATCTTAATATCAGCAGTTTTATTTGTTATCCTGTATTTGATTTTACTATTTATGCATGATCGGAGTCGCGAACCAGAATTGCTACAGACTCAACCGATAGACGAAAGTGATTAGTTAAGGTTAGGAATAGAAGATATAATATAGCACCTTACCCTGATGAACCCAACAAAGAAAGGGCAATAGGACTAGCCGAACGTTTGACCAACAATTAAAGATTCTGACCAAGGCATTTAGGACAAGTTATAAACCCTAGCGGCCTTAGAACAGGTTTGCTGATCTAGGTAGCTTAATAGGATCCGACAATCTGCAGAATCGTGACAATTTGCAGGAACTGAAAAGCTACTGCTTTACTGGTAACGTTGCACAAATAAATTGTCTGCTGTGCGTTTTCATATAAAAAAGAACGAAAATCTGGAAACCCCCTAGGGGATCCTGGAATCTAGTATCTCAAACACTAGATTTACAACCTCAAGATTATTCAGAAAATTCTCATAAAAAGATTTACTTTTTCACTTATTTACTTCCAGTACTTAGTTCGTAATCACAACAAACTCAAACAATTCCTCCTTTTTACACTCTGTTTTTTACAACTGATTACTTGAGAAAACCAGCAAAAGTCCTCGTGGGGATCGATAATCTGAGTCGAAAATACTCTTTGTATTACTTAGTTCGTATATACTTGCAAATGACACGTTAAATTGCGCATCAGCCATGTGGGCTGAGTGAAAAGGAAAACACCTAGGTGTTATAGTATATAGATTTTCAAAATATCGAGTAATTTTATTACATAAATATAAATATGAAAATACTAGATGCCACGATTGATTTTAAGGAAATGGACTTATTTGTCTCCTCGTGACCACAAAAGAGCAAAAGAGAAAATCATACATTGAATGTAGACATCCTAGAAATATTTCTAAGAGCTGCCTGCCATTACATCTTTGCATCTCCTCAACAACTACAACTGACCATAAAATAATAACCCAATTTTGGAAAATAAACAACACCATTGGTATATTTCATATTTACAAAAAAGAAAAAAACTGTTAAACAAATAAAGAAGAAAATAATAATGAAGATAAATAGCCACTGCTGCTGCTATCGAGAGAGAGAAGGAAAGAAGAGTTGACAGAGGAGCGGAGCAGAATCAACAACAATGGCTTCTTCGATCAACAAGGCCCTCGCACCTCTCTGCAACGCCGTTTCCCATCCTCGTCTCGAATCTCGATTTCTCAATCACTGTCGCGTAGGGTTCCGCCCGCTGAGCCTCACTAGGTCATCGGCCAAGTTCTCTTCTTCAATTCTCTGCAAAGCCGTCTCTGTCGAGCCTCAAACTGCCGTAGAGGGCCTCAACATCGCAGAAAATGTTTCTCAGGTGAGAAATGGATAGAATTCTGAAAACTGGACAATAATTCTAATGGAGTAGCATAGCAATATCCAAATGGCCATTGTATTCTGCAAATTTGATTTGAATGATTTATCAACTGTTCTCTTTAATCATCCATTTCTTGGCTTCCTACTAATTTTTCTTTTATTGGTGACAGCTTATTGGGAAGACTCCAATGGTGTATTTGAACAACATTGTGGATGGGTCTGTTGCAAACATAGCTGCCAAGCTTGAGATCATGGAGCCATGTTGCAGTGTCAAGGACAGGTGAGATACATACAAATGATAGGATTCTGATTGTACCCGGTTATGAGCATCATGATATTTATACATGTATTTTGTTATATGCTGATCAAATTAAGACACATAGCATACTTATAGATACCAAAAATGTCATTTCTGTGTTTTTTGTTTCGTTTTTTGTGTATTTAAATGATGATAGTATTAGTCTAGCTTTGACTCCAGTCTTAGACTACAGTTAATACTTATAGATACCAAAAATGTCCTCTCTGTGTTTTTTTGTTTTGTTTTTTGTTTATTTAAATGATGATAGTATTAGTCTAGCTTTGACTCCAGTCTTAGATTACAGTTACAGGCTATATGTTGTAGTTAATCTCATGCAGGAGATATTATGGGTGTGTTTGGAGACTTCGATTATAGTCCAAACAATCCATGTTTTAGAGTTTAAATTATTGGATTATTTAAACAAGTCAAGTATCTGTCAGAATTTTGGAGTGCGGCGGCTACCTGATCACTTGAATTGGGTACCCTTTGGGAGAACGTGTACCCTTTGGGGTGGGTGTACCACGATTGTTGTACTAGCGGGCAGTGGGACATTTTTGGTGGAGAATTATTTGAAAGTAGCCCTAATTTGTTTCCAGGTACCCACACTTAAGCTGGGGGTTACCAGCCATTAACTTTAAGCTAAATAATCCATGGGTACACGCTGAACAACTCTGATAAACAAATGTCTCCACCTTTGGTGTATGCACTCAAACAGTCCTTTGGTTTGGCTCAAAGTTCAAGCATGTCAGAATGTTGAAGGAGTATTTGCTGTGTAATTTTAAATTATTTCATAACTTTGGTTGAATACATATCTAAAGTATTTTCTCTTTTTGGTTCCAGGATAGGATACAGTATGATCACTGACGCTGAGCAGAAGGGTCTTATAACTCCAGGAAAGGTACCTCAACTGTTTTGAGTGCTCACAAATTGTGTTGTCGTGCTGTGCTTCTTTTTGTTAGTTGTTGCGTTCAAAATGGGGGGGGGGGGGTGGCTCTTAGTAAGGCAAGCTTCCATTGGCTGTCAATTTCTTACCAATTCGAGCAGTGGATTCTTGTGATCTGCCAAAGGCTACACATCATGGCATGGACTGCTACTGTACACGTCAGCTGTATTATGTTCAGTTGGATATGCTTTCTTAGCAAGCGTGGACCTGGACATTGATCTGACGCACTTAATGCTGAAACAAAAAGCAATTGAACTGCATATAACTTATAGTATGAGAACTATTTTGGTCAAATGACATTCAATCTCATGTGGCTTATAGTGTACAAATTACCACTGCAATCTCCAGGAATCTAACATAGGAATAGACCAATTAGTAGCATGGTGCTATTATAAAGACTCCACAAATTCAAAACAAAGAACTGAAAGGAAAAGGAGAAGTACATAAAAGTTCGACACTGGTATAGCCTAATTTTGTGAAACTACTAACCAAACCTAGCCAGAAGAAAAATAGTTTTCAGCCAAAAGAATATCCGTGGATGATTCATAAATCTGAATTTCATGTAGTGAGATGCTCTTATTCATGAAGCATCAATACTAACTGAGCTTTTGATCTTTGATGCAATTGTTGACCGCTGGTATACCGAGTACGGTTGAGCTAAAGGTAAATGAAAGCCAAATGTTTGGACTGCTGATGATAGGATGATTGTGAAGTTGGGTAAGGGAGGGAGGGGCAGTGGCATTCTTTCGTATTCTTTTCTTCATTTGCGCTTTTTATTCCTCATCAATATGAATGTTTTTTGCTTCCACTTTCACTCTTTAGAGGTCTTATTTTCCAGCTTTCTTGATAGATGATCAAGTCCCCATATAGAATGATCACTCAATTTTATAGTTTTATCAATGAAATGACATATTGATGGTTCTTTATATCTAATCTGATCACCGTTTACTATTAATCACTGTTACCCCTTTTAAAATATATGGAGTTGTGTATTATGGATCATTGTTTACCATTCTGCAGTAAGTACCTTATTACTTATTAGGGGTGGAAAGTTGACCAGCTAGTTAATTTGCTTTTCCGGAAGTACAACATTCACATGACTGTAATTATAGGAATTGCTTGCCTTCTTTTGCAGTATGGACATATAATAGTGTACATCAGTCTTACATGATTCTCTTGTCCCCCTCTCTTTCTCTAGAGTGTTCTGGTGGAGCCTACAAGTGGAAACACAGGCATCGGTCTTGCCTTCATAGCTGCTTCAAAAGGATACAAGCTTATATTGACAATGCCAGCCTCAATGAGTCTGGAAAGAAGGGTTCTTCTGAAAGCTTTTGGAGCTGAGCTTGTTTTGACTGATTCTGCTAAAGGCATGAAAGGAGCAGTTCAGAAAGCTGAAGAAATTTTGAGTAACACACCAAATGCCTATATCCTTCAACAGTTTGACAACCCTGCCAATCCAAAGGTAATTTGTTACGTTCCTTGCACTTAGCTGTTACAACATCTACTAGATGGCAAGCAGTCTTACTGGATGACTACTTCTACTTTTCTCTGATAGAAGTGATGTGCCCTCTATTATTCTTTGGACATGATTCCTCTTCTATTTATGCCAACGATATTAAGAGAGCGCACCCCACAGTTAACTGGCCATATGAATTAACTATCTTCGTGCGTTTCTGCAATTATAGAAGTAAGCTGCCTTGCTCTGACACACTACCTGGATAGTTGAACATTAATTAATGGTGTAGAGATTAAACGATAGGGTAGGTGACAATATAAGTTAATTTTCTAATGGCCTTTCTGGCTACCATGTATCTGACTGCTTGCTTTTGTGCTATACTGCAAGCTACTTGGATAGTTGCTAACAACTGACAAGCAACAGCCCAATGGGTTGATTTTGTCTGGTTTAAGGAAACTAACAGTTCTATATTTTGTACTCTTATAATTGTACGCATAAATTTTATTTTTCATCTATTTGTCTCTTTCATTTTCATCGGCATTTCAAGAAAGCTTTTTCTATATTCCACATATGGGTTAACCATAGTTGTCAAAGCGAGATTCATATTTTGTACTCTTATAATAGTATGTGTAAATTTGATTTTTCGTCTATTTGTCTCTTTCATTTGCATCAGCATTCGAAGAAACCTTTCTCTGTATTCTACATATGGGTTGCCATAGTTGTCAAAGCGAGATTCAGACAGTGAACCAAAATTCAAGTCCACTGAATCTTGAATCGTAAAGATTCACTTGTAATATATTAATTAAAAATGAACGGCATATTTCTTAAACCTATAACATGCGTACAATTCATATTTTAACAATAAACGAACTCAAGTTCTTAGAAACTCGCATCCCTAACTATTTATTAGGAGTTAGGAACGTCTAAAACATAAAAATAACGAAGGTATGATAATGTATGTAGAGCAAGGAACTATATAAGATACTGAGAAGAAGAAAAATAATAGAATTCAGCCATTTAAGATTCATAGAGGGATTCACATCATTCCATGGGCGAATATGTTGAGATGTCCTATATCGGACAATCAAGAATAAGAAAAAAAGTATTAATAAGTGTCCTGGGCTACTCCCCTGATTGCCACTTGGTTTTGAGGTGGAACCCATAGATTCTTACATGGTATCAGAGCCAGGTTCACACACGTGAATGGTCTAACAACCCACGTGCTCACAGCCACCTGCAGGGTGCAGACAAAAGATCCACTTGTAGGCCAAAGGATGCCACACGCGAAGGGGCGTGTTGAGATGTCCTATATCGGACAGTCAAGAATAAGAAGAATTAATATGTGTCATGGCTAGTCCTCTCATTGCAATTGGTTTTGAGGTGGCACCCCATGGATTCTTACAGAATAGAATCGAATCGTAGGATACAAATTGTGAATCGTAGGATTGGCAACTTTTTGGGTGATTAAACCATGAGCAAAGTGTCTTTAAAAGAGAAGGAGCTTGAAGAAATTTTCTGTTTCAAACGCGTGTCCCACATAGACACAAGCCCTTCAGAGAAGTCTCTGCTCTAAGATACACAATTTCATTGATTCTTTCCTGAAAGTACTAATATATTTGACTCCCAGTAAAGGTAGTGCCCGCTAGTGAGTTCCTTTATTAGCTTCAATGGTGTTTGTTTTTTAATGTACCACAAGCTATCTGGTTTCCCTGCCTGAGATTATTCGCAGGTAGGATTTCAGGTACTTTTACAGACTTTCCAACCAGAGTTACCAGAAATCGCTCAACGGGGTGCGATCTGTGATCCAGATCGCGCGATCCCAATTTGGGATCGTTCGCGATCTAGTTCGCTGATTTTGGCAATCCCTAAATTTTTCACCCATATACCCAAGTATATTGATATCATTACTCTCTGACTAATACTTTCATCGACCAATTCACATCTTTATCCCTACCTTTTCTTATGTATGATGGAAGTCCCTACAAAATTTTACCTGATAATAATCCATACTACCAGGCAACGCTAACATGAGTATATATCGTTCCAACTAATTGCTCCCGAGAAGCCTACCCCTGGCGGACCGCATTCTTAGCAGACCGCGAATCGCGTTCCCGATCTCGTTCCGCGAACCACAGCGTTCCGCGATCTTGGTAACCTTGTTTCCAACCCAACACCAAAGAGGTAGCGCTATGGCAGTCATAGATTGTTGAGTGTTTCTTTTGAGGACCGGATGAGAGAGTTTGACCATTACATATTGACTTATTCGTCACGTTAACTTAGTGATAATATTTACATAAATGCACGGAATATAAGAAACTGCTGCTGGTTCATTTCACTTAGTGATCTCCAATGCTTCAAACTTGATGCTCGTTTCAGATTCATTATGAAACAACCGGTCCAGAGATCTGGGAAGATACAAGAGGAAAAGTGGACATTTTTGTTGCTGGGATCGGGACTGGTGGAACAATTACTGGTGTTGGTCGGTACCTTAAGGAGAAAAACTCTAGCATAAAGGTATATATTTTCCCCTCGATTTTGGCTGCAGCTTAGTGGGTCTATTATCATCTCTGTTAAACTGGGCAACTGGCATTTTATGAATGCGAGATGGAGCCAAATGTAAATTTCTGAGTCCACAGTGAGTTGTTACTAAATACGTTTGATGCACATGTATCTTACACAAACTCTTTCTGAAATGTTCTCTGGCTATCAGGTTATTGGTGTAGAACCGACAGAGAGCAACATACTCTCTGGTGGGAAACCAGGTAAGACCGTACTAATCTTCCTATCTGTTTGAGTTTAAAAGAGAATATTTGGATCTTGTTCTGGTGGTTACGAGCTGAAATGCAGGTCCTCACAAAATCCAAGGAATTGGGGCAGGTTTCATACCGGGAAATTTAGATCAGGATTTGATTGATGAAGTTATAGAGGTTCAAGTCTTCTTCCTTTCACTAAGCATTCTCTAATAGCTTGACCTGTTTCTTTTTTTATTTAGTTGTCGCTTCATCGTTGATGTTAGCTATACATGCATCAAATGAAAAATTAAGGAATCATATTGGCAGTCTAATTTGGTATCTAAACATCTTTAATTTGATAATAGAGGAGTTCGAGTGATGAACTAATGCTAATACTGGGTGTTACTTGCTTGGATCATATTGCTTAAGATTCTGCTATTATCCATTGTTACTTCCCACTTCGTGCAACTAATCATATCACTCCACATGTTAACTGCAGTGATATGGCAAATATTATATGTGCCTCTTTAACAGATTAAAATTGGTTGCACATTGGGCTGTAATCATAGTAACCAGTGAAATTTCTCCATGCACAAGGTGGATTAGCAGTTGTATGGAATTATGAGTGGGATGGATTCATATGAGAACCTGAGTTCCATTTATTAACAATTGACTAACACCAAAAGCGTCCCAAAAAAGCAATTGTTGAGCTGCAAAGTATTATATGACTGATCGATATGGGGGTGGGTGAGGCACTGACACTGAGGCTTTGTTGTTAAAAGGGGTTATTGTGTTGGTATCCCAGGGGAGTCAATGGTGTGAAGCGTTCATCTTTCCAGTCAACGAAGTCATTTTTCACTGTGTTAGTGAGTTGAGGTACATGTTCCTTCAGCGATTTTCTTCAACCACAGTATGCTGCCTTGTATACCATGATTTGAAGTTTGTATCATCGTGAATATACGACATGCATTCTAATGAATTATGAGAACAGAAGAAAAATGATAGGTAGGAGGAATATGCCTCTATTGGAATACTCGGCTACATTCGTCCTTGGTGGTGGTGGTGTGCGTGTGTGTGTGCCCGTGTCCGTGTATCCGTTTTCAATTCCTTTTGGGTAAAGGAGGATACAATGGGGGCCAAGTTTTTTTGTAATTGAGAACGTATGAGAGGTCATGTTGAATGTGAATTCTGTTCTAGAAATGAAAAGGCTTGGTGTTAAGTAAGGATTTCACTTCAATCCAATTTAATACATAAGGTGTCAGGCGTGATCCGACCCAGAAGTGATTGTGATGTTTCTAGGGGATATGTTTAAGTTCTTCCCTAACTTAGTTGTTTCCATGATTGGTAATGTGGCTTTGTAGAATATACATTGTGAAGTCATATCTCCTTTGGGTGGGTGGGGGGCGGGGGGGGGGGGGGGGGGGGGGGTGGGTGTTGAAATCATATCGTATTTTAATTTTTTTTTGATCGGTAAATAATATTTTACTCAACAAAAAAACAGGGCAAACAAAACCGAGATCAACTTAGGTGTTGATCAAGTCTAGAAAGCCTAATAGTGCATAGGGAGAGTTGGAATAAGTTCCGTCGAACCAAAATCGTAAAGTCCATACGAACTGGGCCCTTAATAGGTGAGCTGACATCTCTTGGCCATTGAAAATACAAAGATCTCTCTCCCTCCAGACTTGCCAAATTATACACAATGGAGCAACTCGCCAAATCTTCCTTCTACTAGAACCTTTGCAACCTGCGACCAGCATTGAAATTGGGTCATTAAGTCAGCTGATTGGTCCCACTGAATGCTGAACATACCCCAAACAGCTTCCCAAAGAGCCTAGCAACTGAACAGTGTAGCAACAAATGTAACCCCGTTTCTTCTGAGCATTTGCACATAACACACCGATTAGGAAGTCTGAACCCTCTTCGTTGCAGGTTGTCCTACGTTAGAATAGCATTTTTGACAGCCAACCATGCAAAGAAACTTACTCTCAAGGGACTGCCTGATTTCCAAATTGCTTTAAATGGATAATGATTCTCAATAGAAAAAGAGTTGGAATAAAAGCTACTCACAGAGAACTTTTCTTGACCCCCAGCCCAAAAAACCTTATCACAGTTGCCCACATCCAATCGAACACCGTACAACTTTTGTATAAACTGTTGCAGAGAATCAAACTCCCAGTCATGCAAGTTACGAATGAACAGAGGGTCCCAAACAACACTGACATATGTGATCTTCAAGAAATATGCAAGTTTGGTATCTTTATTAGTAGAGAGGTTGAATAATACAGAATAGGATGTAGATAATGCTTCATTTCCGCACCATATGTCCTTCCAAAAGCCTATCCGAGTACCAAAACCAACCTGAAAGTGAATTTTCCTTCAGAAAACAGACCACTTTTGGCGAATAAACTTCCACACACCAACACCATGTCTCTCTCTCTTCCTTCCTTAGACATCCATCCTCCTTCTAAAACACCAAACTTTGTGGCAATAACCCTCCTCCATAGACTGTTATCTTCACTCATAAACCGCCATAACCATTTTAATTATTTAATACATGGGGGATGCGGTGGATCGTTTTGTTGAGTGGTGGAGCCATTTATTATGTCATTTCTTTTTAAGGATGGACAAAAGTGGCGTCAGTGGTGTGCCCTTGAGAGAATGGATTCATGTGTAACTACAAAATGTGTACTCGAATTAAAAAAAATGCAAGTTCCTTGGTTACTTTTTTCGTATAAGGTGGGTACTGGTAAGATGGTGAAGCTTTGGGAATGTGTGGTATGGAAATAGCCATTGCCTAACGTTTGCAATCAAAAGAAACAATGCATGTTTTGGATACGTTGGTATCTTAAATCCGCCACTGCGATATGCCAATTTGTATAATTGCCTAGGTCAGAAATAGGAAAATTATAGTGAAGTCTGGCTGGACTTTATGAAATGACGTGTTCTGGTGCTTCTTTATGTGACCTGGCTGTTCCATTATTCAGATTGTTTCATTAAATTTCAGCTCTCAACTGGTTAATGCAGCTTATTTCTCACATACTGTTATTTCTTTCAGATTTCTAGTGACGAAGCAGTTGAAACAGCAAAGCAGCTGGCACTTCAAGAGGGCTTAATGGTTGGTGTTTCTTGTTAACTAGTCAGCTCTCACTATGACTACTTCATCAAAAAAAAAAAAAAAAAACTCTCACTATGACTTAATTGTTAATTCTGTATTCATTACCATGCAAACATAGTTTGTTATCGATCTCAAAAAAAAAAAAAAAAAAAAATAAAATAAACATAGTTTGTTAGAATCGTTTTCATCTCCAGTTGAAGTTATATAAAGGTCATTTTGTAAATTTTATTGAAGACAACGACTTCTTAAAAATCTCCATTACTCAGGATCTTAACTTTCTTCACGACTCCACGTTTCATCTTAATACGGCCCTGGATTTTTGGATCTTGCCGTTTATAAATTTAAAAAAATACAATAACGGGCGGGAATACTTCATTGTTAATAGAAGCCTCGTGCGTAAAATCTGCTCCCTCCGTGTGGGTGGGATTGATAATAGGGCTTAATACCCTTACTTTGAATGCCGTAAACAAACAAGTCACATAATTCGGCCTATATAATTAACACTTTATCCCTTATCATCAATGCATCCTGTAATACTTTGGGACCTGAATACCAGCCACAAGTTTAAATCCTCGTACCAAACATGCCTTGAGAAATGGGATGATAACATTTGTTCATTAGCCATTAGGTCGATTCTGATATGTTTTGCGCTTAGTCCCAAAAAATATTTATTTATTATACTTTTATACTGTAAAAGGTTCAGCCGACGATGTTTGGATTTGACATTTTATTCCTAGCTTCAAATCATAAGAAACAATTCCGAGAACTTGTAGCTAGCCATCTAGTACGTAAGTTTTTGTGGATTATATATTAACTGCTTCTATTCATATCCATTTCTTTCATTGTCAGGTTGGAATTTCTTCTGGAGCTGCAGCTGCTGCAGCAATCCTGGTTGGAAAGAGACCTGAGAATGCAGGAAAGCTTATTGCTGTAAGTACATCGATCACAACCAGCATTTTTTGTCTATTTGTAGAAACACACTTTTGCAACCAGCGACTGATGCACCTCGGTTATTACCTCACTAGCTATGTCATTTCCCCAAGTGCAAAGATCGGAGCATCATATTCGTTTGCAGTATTTAACCATGTTTTAGATAGGCAAAAGTACAAAACTGTTCCCTTAAAGTAAGGATTTGGTGTCAAATTGCATCCCTAAGTTTTTAATATTCATTCTACGTACAGGTTGTATTCCCAAGCTTTGGTGAACGGTATCTGTCGACAATTCTTTTCCAATCAATACGAGAGGAATGTGAGAAAATGCAACCAGAGCCTTGAGGAATCTACTGAGAAAAGCATTGTTTTGAAAGCAGCCTATTTTCTTATGTTCATTTCTCTTATTTTACTTCTGTATTGCTGACCTGGTTTGTAAATCATCAACATTCTCGGCTGGCAATTAAACGCTCTGCAGTCTGTCGCGCAGAAAGAGGGAAAAAAATCTCCCCAAAGGAGAGATCAGATCAGGTCGAGGGGTTATGGGGGATTTAGTTTTTTTTTGGGGGGGTTTATTATGCTGTAGATGAATTTGATTGCTTTTTCCCTGTTCAGCTTCTCAATAAAGCTGATGGTTTACGTGAGCGGTTCTTAAGAGGGAAGGTCATTACATTAATTGCATGAATGATAATTTGCACTATGCAGTGTTGTGGTTTGGAATGTTTACAAGTTTTATAAATTGATTGTTTAGAAGTTGTCACGTAACCTGTTTACCTCCATTGTCATCTTTCCCACAATGGAAGAAGCTTCGTAAGTTTTTGGTCCTGGTTTTGTGGGTCAATGTGTTGTTTTACTGTCTTTCACCCCTTCACTGTTGTGTTTGTGGTTGTAGTAGTTGTGGCTTGTGGTTGCTTTGTTGGTGGTGATAGTGCAGAATTTGGCCTTCATCACCATCTTCATTAACCGATTTTCAATTTTAGTATTACGTTTCTGCGTTTAAAAATTTCCCTTACCCCAATTTTCTTTAGTGTGAAATAGCGTGAGAGTTGAAATACATGATGTTTCAATTCCCAGACTATTTGATCCTCAATATTCCCAGTTGTTCATGCCTGATAATCAGCAAGTCAGCTGGCTCATGTCTACATAGCTTTTTTTAATTTGGCCATGACAAAATGATGACATATAACTTGTGTCATTAATAGCACAAGGAAATGATGCAGATTGAGTGGCGTTGTACATATCCAAACAGGAGGGGTATGAATTATCCAAGTGAGATTTTATTGAGACGTCATATCTCAGGCTGGTAGGAACTGAGTAAATCTGATGGCACACAATTTTGAGAACCAAGCTACAAGTAATCAATGACTGATCACGTTTCTCGAGATGATGTTGAAATGCACCGTCTCTGGTTTTGCAATAAAGCGATAGAAGACGGCCATAATTTACCGCTATCTCTTTTATTTGTTGAGACTGTTTTTTGTTCCAGCAACTATTTTTAGTTAGTGTGTTAAATTATAAATAACTACTAGGGAACGGATTTGGTCCGGTTCCGATCGGTACAGTGCTTGTACAGTGAGTATCGAACGGTCCTTATTGTGCCACGTTGCACAAGTGAGAAACAAACAAAAAGGCAAGGAAAGAACTCACACGCGCACAGATTCTTTTCTCCTCCTCAAATTACGTCTTCCACCATACTACCTCACATCTCCTTCATTTCTCTCTCTGAAAGTAAACATTAAAACCTTCATCCTCATCATCTGAAACCCCTCTACCTCGCATGTATAATCTTGAATCAATTTGACTTCCACCATTGCGGTTGCAGCAGTAAGCTTTTTGAATTTATGGCTTACAAATTTTAAGTTTAAATTCAATGTTCTTTGATCAAATTGGATTGTTCAATCAAATCAAATTACTCCATGTTTGTTCGATCATTCTCCGTCTAATTTGACAGAAGCTATGATAACAACATCACTCATAAATCGAGATCTGTAAAAAAATTGGAAGTGATTCAATGGAGCAGAGGGAAGCTAATAGAAAGAAGATGGTTAGAGAATAGATTGATGTTTGGGCAGTCAAATAAGTTAATCGACGACGGGGAGGTTGTTTTATAGAGGAAGCGGCGGCGAAAGTCGGTGAGTGGCCGGAGAGTGGTGACTTCAATTTTCGTTACATTGGAGAGAGAGAGAGATAGAGAGCTGAGAGGACTTTAAGAACCGTGACAGTACAGCAGACACATAGATGGATTGGAAGAGTGGGATGGGCTGCGCGTGGGTTTTCCTTTCACTTATTTTATTTGTTTATTACTTGTGCAACGTGGCACATTAAGAACCGTAGGATAATAACAGTATAGGCACCGTACCGATCTCAACTGGATCAAATCCTATCCCTAACTGGGAAGGGATTTGGTCCGGTTCCGACCGGTACAGTGCTTGTACAGTGAGTATCGAACGGTTCTTATTGTGCCACGTTGCACAAGTGAGAAACAAACAAAAAGGCAAGGAAAGAACTCACACGCGTAAAGGATTCTTTTCTACTCCTCAAATTACGTCTTCCACCATACTATCTCACATCTCCTTCATTTCTCTCTCTGAAAGTAAACATTAAAACCTTCATCCTCATCATCTGAAACCCCTCTACCTCGCATGTATAATCTTGAATCAATTTGACTTCCACCATTGCGGTTGCAGCAGTAAGCTTTTTGAATTTATGGCTTACAAATTTTAAGTTTAAATTCAATGTTCTTTGATCAAATTGGATTGTTCAATCAAATCAAATTACTCCATGTTTGTTCGATTTAATCATTCTCCGTCTAATTTGACAGAAGCTATGATAACAACATCACTCATAAATCGAGATCTGTAAAAAAAATTGGAAGTGATTCAATGGAGCAGAGGGAAGCTAATAGAAAGAAGATGGTTAGAGAATAGATTGATGTTTGGGCAGTCAAATAAGTTAATCGACGACGGGGAGGTTGTTTTATAGAGGAAGCGGCGGCGAAAGTCGGTGAGTGGCCGGAGAGTGGTGACTTCAATTTTCGTTACATTGGAGAGAGAGAGAGATAGAGAGCTGAGAGGACATTAAGAACCGTGACAGTACAGCAGACACATAGATGGATTGGAAGAGTGGGATGGGCTGCGCGTGGGTTTTCCTTTCACTTATTTTATTTGTTTATTACTTGTGCAACGTCGCACATTAAGAACCGTAGGATAATAACAGTATAGGCACCGTACCGATCTCAACCGGATCAAATCCTATCCCTAACTGGGAACGGATTTGGTCCGGTTCCGACCGGTACAGTGCTTGTACAGTGAGTATCGAACGGTTCTTATTGTGCCACGTTGCACAAGTGAGAAACAAACAAAAAGGCAACGAAAGAACTCACACGCGTAAAGGATTCTTTTCTACTCCTCAAATTACGTCTTCCACCATACTACCTCACATCTCCTTCATTTCTCTCTCTGAAAGTAAACATTAAAACCTTCATCCTCATCATCTGAAACCCCTCTACCTCGCATGTATAATCTTGAATCAATTTGACTTCCACCATTGCGGTTGCAGCAGTAAGCTTTTTGAATTTATGGCTTACAAATTTTAAGTTTAAATTCAATGTTCTTTGATCAAATTGGATTGTTCAATCAAATCAAATTACTCCATGTTTGTTCAATTTAATCATTCTCCGTCTAATTTGACAGAAGCTATGATAACAACATCACTCATAAATCGAGATCTGTAAAAAAAATTGGAAGTGATTCAATGGAGCAGAGGGAAGCTAATAGAAAGAAGATGGTTAGAGAATAGATTGATGTTTGGGCAGTCAAATAAGTTAATCGACGACGGGGAGGTTGTTTTATAGAGGAAGCGGCGGCGAAAGTCGGTGAGTGGCCGGAGAGTGGTGACTTCAATTTTCGTTACATTGGAGAGAGAGAGAGAGATAGAGAGCTGAGAGGACATTAAGAACCGTGACAGTACAGCAGACACATAGATGGATTGGAAGAGTGGGATGGGCTGCGCGTGGGTTTTCCTTTCACTTATTTTATTTGCTTATTACTTGTGCAACGTGGCACATTAAGAACCGTAGGATAATAACAGTATAGGCGTCGTACCGATCTCAACTGGATCAAATCCTATCCCTAACTGGGAACGGATTTGGTCCGGTTCCGATCGGTACAGTGCTTGTACAGTGAGTATCGAACGGTTCTTATTGTGCCACGTTGCACAAGTGAGAAACAAACAAAAAGGCAAGGAAAGAACTCACACGCGCACATATTCTTTTCTCCTCCTCAAATTACGTCTTCCACCATACTACCTCACATCTCCTTCATTTCTCTCTCTGAAAGTAAACATTAAAACCTTCATCCTCATCATCTGAAACCCCTCTACCTCGCATATATAATCTTGAATCAATTTGACTTCCACCATTGCAGTTGCAGCAGTAAGCTTTTTGAATTTATGGCTTACAAATTTTAAGTTTAAATTCAATGTTCTTTGATCAAATTGGATTGTTCAATCAAATCAAATTACTCCATGTTTGTTCGATTTAATCATTCTCCGTCTAATTTGACAAAAGCTATGATAACAACATCACTCATAAATCGAGATCTGTAAAAAAAATTGGAAGTGATTCAATGGAGCAGAGGGAAGCTAATAGAAAGAAGATGGTTAGAGAATAGATTGATGTTTGGGCAGTCAAATAAGTTAATCGACGACGAGGAGGTTGTTTTATAGAGGAAGCGGCGGCGAAAGTCGGTGAGTGGCCGGAGAGTGGTGACTTCAATTTTCGTTACATTGGAGAGAGAGAGAGAGATAGAGAGCTGAGAGGACATTAAGAACCGTGACAGTACAGCAGACACATAGATGGATTGGAAGAGTGGGATGGGCTGCGCGTGGGTTTTCCTTTCACTTATTTTATTTGTTTATTACTTGTGCAACGTGGCACATTAAGAACCGTAGGATAATAACAGTATAGGCACCGTACCGATCTCAACCGGATCAAATCCTATCCCTAACTGGGAACGGATTTGGTCCGGTTCCGATCGGTACAGTGCTTGTACAGTGAGTATCGAACGGTTCTTATTGTGCCACGTTGCACAAGTGAGAAACAAACAAAAAGGCAGGGAAAGAACTCACACGCGCACAGATTCTTTTCTCCTCCTCAAATTACGTCTTCCACCATACTACCTCACATCTCCTTCATTTCTCTCTCTGAAAGTAAACATTAAAACCTTCATCCTCATCATCTGAAACCCCTCTACCTCGCATGTATAATCTTGAATCAATTTGACTTCCACCATTGCGGTTGCAGCAGTAAGCTTTTTGAATTTATGGCTTACAAATTTTAAGTTTAAATTCAATGTTCTTTGATCAAATTGGATTGTTCAATCAAATCAAATTACTCCATGTTTGTTCGATTTAATCATTCTCCGTCTAATTTGACAAAAGCTATGATAACAACATCACTCATAAATCGAGATCTGTAAAAAAAATTGGAAGTGATTCAATGGAGCAGAGGGAAGCTAATAGAAAGAAGATGGTTAGAGAATAGATTGATGTTTGGGCAGTCAAATAAGTTAATCGACGACGGGGAGGTTGTTTTATAGAGGAAGCGGCGGCGAAAGTCGGTGAGTGGCCGGAGAGTGGTGACTTCAATTTTCGTTACATTGGAGAGAGAGAGAGATAGAGAGCTGAGAGGACATTAAGAACCGTGACAGTACAGCAGACACATAGATGGATTGGAAGAGTGGGATGGGCTGCGCGTGGGTTTTCCTTTCACTTATTTTATTTGTTTATTACTTGTGCAACGTGGCACATTAAGAACCGTAGGATAATAACAGTATAGGCACCGTACCGATCTCAACCGGATCAAATCCTATCCCTAACTACTACTACTTCCGTTTCTTCCCTACCACACCGGTTTGACTTTTGTCACTATTCACGGGGTCACTTTGACCCGGTGATATGTGTAACAAAACGATGCAACTTTTTTATAATTTTTTCATGACGTTGTAGAGTAAAAGTTACTTTATAACAGAGTGAAAAAATAATAAAAAAACCGCATCGTTTTGCATCACCCGGTCAAAGTGACACAGATACGTGTCAAAAAGTCAAACCGGTGTGATAAAGAAGAAACGGAAGTAGTACTATCTACTAGTAGTTGTTTATTATTCAAAAAATCAAAACAGACCAGAATACTCCATCAAATATGTTTTAATTTAAAGCATTTTTTCTTTAAATTTTTTTAACGTGATATTTAAAAACGGAAATTGGGCATTTTTTTCAAGAAATTTAATTTTTTTAAACAAATAAATTTACACACCCACTAGGGGTAGACCACGGCAAACCTGTTGCGGCGATGTCCGCGCCAGTCTTTACTTCGACGGATCTAAGAATTGCGGAAGCCCTAGCGGTGAGAGAAGGTTTGTTGCTAGCTTGGCGTCTAGATGTTCGGCGACTAGAGATACAAACTGACCTGCAGAGTATTCCTAGCTATCTCGGAGCCAATGGTAATAATTTGAAGGATCGCTTGATGTTTGCATCTATCATGAAAGATTGCAGGGTTCTCATGCAACGGTTCGAGGAAGTGAAGTGTAGTTGGTGTCACAGGGAGACAAATACTCAAGCGCATTTGCTAGCTCGCTATGGACTTTCATTAGACACAACAAAAGTTTGGGTAGGAACTTTGCTTGGGCATCACAGTGTAACATGAATTGGCCAAATGAGCAGTTTTTGAATGAATGAAATTGATATTTTCCTCAAAAAAAAGACGAGCCATCTCACTCTGTTCTTCTCTTTCTATCCAAATTGACTTTTATCACTAATCCCTTTGTGACGGTAACCCGGTGATTTAAATAGCAAAATGATGTTAATTTTTTTATAAATCTTTTCATTTAATGATGTTGTAGAAAGTTGTTATATCACATGGTGAAAAAAGTATTAAAAAATCGTACCGTTTTGTGATCCAAATCACCCGGTCAATGACTCAAATACGAGTCAAACAGTCAAATGGATAGAAGGAATAAAAGTGGTATAGCGTTATTCTAACAAATTGTAACTGATTGTGCAACTGATTCTTTTTTTTTTTTTTTTTTTTTTTTTTTAGTGGCTCGTGTGCGAGCGTTCGCGGAGTAGATATATAGATACATTCACAACATAGTCCCAATCAACTTGAATGTGCGATTCTATTACATCCAGACAAGACTTTGGACATGACATGAACTTATAAACGGATTTAAAGACAAATTAGGTTGCCAAACACAACTATACGATTTAGCCCCACTCCACCCATGTTTCACTCCTCCACGCCAATCGCCATGGAATCAACAGAAACAGAGCCCTCTCCTCCTCCTTCCCAATCCAGGCAAAGCCTTTTTCTTTCTTTTATTTTTTAGAGTATCCAATAGTACTCTATATAGTATTGATAATGGAATCGCAGGTGGTGGTGTGATTCTAAGGAGGAAACGGTGGCGGTCGTGACGGGTGCGAACAAGGGAATAGGGTTTGCTCTGGTGAAGAAGTTGGCAGATGTAGGAGTGAACCATGTCATCTTAACAGCTAGAGACTACCAAAGAGGCTTGAAAGCACTCGATTCGCTCAAGGAATTACTACTACAACAACTACTTCATAGGAATGTTCGATTACACTTTTGTAGGCTTGATGTAACTGATCCGGACTCTATCGATTCCTTCGTTTCCTGGCTCAAAGTCAATTTCGGAGCCCTAGATGTACTCGTAAGCATACTCTCTTTCTCTCTCTCTCTGTTCTTGTTAAGCATGAATTAGCATGGGTTAACTACGTGATTAAGCAGCTCCATTATTATTATGGGGTCAAAAGTTTTAGGTCAACTCCCATTATGCCCCCACTAGTTTGATTATGCCAAAAGTTTTAGGTCCGCAGCTAGGGTGGTAGGGCGTTGGAAACCCATGCATGAGGTCCCGAATTCTGTTGATGACAAAACAATTTCTCAAAAATATAATTTATTTATTTTTTAAAACAAATATAATTTATTTGTGCGTGTTTGGAATCCAATTATGATGGAATTAGTATGTGTTTTAGCTGAAAATAGGGGTATGATACACTTTCACCCCCACTAGTTTCATTGAAGGACAATTTCACCCCTTCCAGTTTGAGAAAGGACAGGTTCACCCTTTAATGTGCCGAATTTCAAAAAACTTACACCTCATATTGTTATACGTTAGTCTAGAATCGAGAACTGTGAGTAAAAATATTTTTAGGACAAATTTGCCATCATTTTATAAAAATTGTAGGCATTACATAGTGGTATATTAGACTTCTTGCATGATATGGGGTCAAATTTGTCTCTAAACTTATTTTCAGTGACGAACCCCACTCCCAGACTAAGAGTGTCACAATCAGAGAGTAAATTATTTGAAGTTCGGCAGACTGAAGGGGTGAAAGTGTCATTTTCCAAACTAGAGAGGGTGGAGTGTCCTTCAATGAAACTAGTGGGGTGAAAGTGTCTTTTAGCCCTGACAATATGTACCTGGGGCTGTGTGAATTCGCGGAGATGCGGGTGACACAAATAGGTGGTGGATTGAAAATATCCAAGGCTGATAAACCAATTACAATAAATCAGAGAGACTATAGAGATGAGGTGAGAGATTACTGTAGCGTGGAGAGTAGGATTAACCAAGCAAAGTCAGAAATGTTAAGTGGTGGGGGTTTGAGAGCATGCAGCTGTAAGCACCATAGAGAACTCAGCTATTCTTAGAGAGAAAGTTTAGAGAGGTGTCCGAGAAATGCTAGAGTGCGAGCCTGAATGTTTTAATGCAGGTCCCTTATGTATAGAAAATTTCGAATCCGTTCAAGTAAGGCCATTCTTTTGAATGAACTCAGCAGACTTCTTTGGTTGTGGTAGTACTCAAGTAACATCCAACGCAAAGCCTTAATTGGAGAACGCATTTCACCGCGACTACCCTCCTCTATAGGCTGCACCCAGGTCAACCTTAGGACTTCAACAGGAGTAGTCCCTTTCTGACAACACCAACTCAAGGTTACCGGGATTACGGAATGCTGTGGTACGCGGAACAGGATCGGGAACGCGGTACACATTCTGATAGGGATGTAGCTCGACAAGGGGTAGGCTTCTTCGGGTCGATTAGTTGGATCGAGATTTGCTTGTCGAGTTCAAAGAACACTTTTTAGCATTTTCTAGTAACGTCGACTTGTTATCAGGTAAAATTTTGACGAAATGATGGTGTAAGAGAGTAATGATTTTAAAATATTTAGTTATCTGTGTAAAAATAGAAGTGATATCAATGATCTGGATCGCGAATAAATCATGATTATGATCGCTTGTTCTGGATCGCAGATCGCACCTATTTGAGCGTTTTCTGGTAACTCTGCACCAACTAGCAATGCAAGGCTAAGGTGGGGCTTTGCTACTATGTGCCTCCCCTTGCTGAATTACTCCCTACAGCAGCGCCGGGCCAGTAGCTTCCAGTTCTGCGAGTCATTGATCGTAGACTTCCTTCCTAACCAAGAGAATTCCCACAAACCCCATTAGTGTTTGTCCTTGAGATTTTTACGTTTCTAACCGCCATCAGTAAGGCTGGACGGGCTCAAGCAAGCAAACTGGCATATTCAAGCCTGGGTAGCCTAGGTTGAATCACCTCTTAAGCATTTCCATATAGAGAGCATAGCATAGCATAGCAATAGACCCTTGTATCATAACCGAGCAAAGTAAAACATAGCCGTGCACACATAGTTCAATGTGGGGAGGCTCCACCAAAACAGTTCTGAACAGTGGATTATACCTTTCAGTGCCAGAAACCCATGTGCCAAACCAAACCACAGCCAACCCTATGTCTTTTCCAGTGTTAAAGCCTTTCTATTTAGGCTTTGTGCATTCAGCTCTGCAGGCTTTCCCGTGCTTAGTTATCCCCTGATTTGCAATAAACCCATGCCAACGTGGTGTCAATTATTTCTCTAATTGTACAATTTTCCCTCGAGTTTAGATGATCCTTATTCAACAGGCTGTAAACTAATAAACCCACTCGAGCTCCTTATGAGCTATAATAAATTAGCATCATATGTAGTTCTTCAAACAAATCAAAAGATGAGCTACACTCGAACTCAAGCTCTTGTTTAGTCCAATAGACAAGCCAAGCTTAATCTCAAGCGGGGAAAATGCTAAATTAGTCAACCTTGAGCTCATATGGACCTTGAGCTCGAACACAAGCTCATGTTAGTTCGGAAAGCAAGCTGAGTATCCTAAAACTTGACTCACCTTTTTTACACCCCTATCATCAGCTGGGTCTATAATTGTGGTTTGTACAAGATGGCGATATTTTGCCGCTGGAACTCCTGCAAAACAAGCTTTCAAAGTGTCGCCAACAGATGATGATGGACATTTACTTATGGATGGGTGCGTTCCAGTAGTTGACATTCAAAAGTTTAAAAGTTTTGTCAGACACATCCAACGCTTCAGCACATACCAAAATAGCTTTTGGATCTTAAGTTAAGGTAGCTCTTTCATTCGGAATGTTTTTAGCTCATACAAACATAGATCGACTTGAGTTTTATAGAATTTTTCAGTTGGTGGTATCAAGTTATTGCACCTAAGTCCTATTAACGTGCTAGATGTGAAAATTGTATAAGAACAGAGAAGATATAGTATGGGGAAGCCTGCTGTGTAGAATAATCCTAATTAACCCCCCAGGTATTGATCCTGTTTCGACTTCAGAGTATGTGATTTTTTCTGACTTCTTAAATCTTAATTCTACTGATTTTCTTACTTCAGTTAAGGGGAAACAAATTCCCACTCGAATCTACCATTTTGGGGGGTACTGAATTACTAATACAAATCTTCCTTGCCTGCGAGAACCGATTCACCATCAAAGAAAATAAGTTTGAGTAACATGCTGATGAACCAATTTATAACCCTTCTCGACCTTCATCATTGAGGAAGTTCAATTCACTTCTTCTCTATAGCAGTGACAATGTTGTTATGATTACATAATTTCCATTCAGAATTAATGTGTAGTTTTGCCAGAATTGGGTTATACGTGGTTTGGATCAAATACAAATAATGTCTGTCAAGATGTAATAATACCCAGAAAAAGTTAAAAAGAAATGGTTCTTCCGGGTGTCATATGAATCTTCGAGTAATTGCTCTTACTTTGTTTCATTAGGTGAACAATGCTGCAGTATCGTTCAATGGCATCCATGAGAACTCCGTGGAGCATGCTGAGACAGTGATCCACACTAATTTCTACGGACCGAAGTTGCTCACCGAGGCACTCTTGCCCTTGTTTCGCCTCTCACCTTCCAAAAGTCGTATTCTCAATATGAGCTCAAGACTAGGTCTTTTAAATGTAAGAACACCTCTCCATTGTTACTTGACCGTCGCTTGCATATTCTGTGATATGATGATCCAATTTTGAATTCCATCTATGGAACCCATAAATTTGGGCTCAACTATTATCTCCGGTGAAACTTTCCTGCATTTTTTTGTTCATTTTCAAGTGTCTCACAAGATTGCACCTTGAGAAAGAGTAAAAACCTTTTGTAATTTTCCTCGTAATAGTCATACGCTGAGGCTCTGTTTGCGATAAAACATTTTACTGTAAAATGTTTTTCTTATTTTGGTGTTTGGTTTGCCGTTTATCTCGTAAAATGTTTTCCCTTGTAAAATATTTTCACTCAAATGATGTAAAATGATTTACACGTTTAAAATCCGAAAGCCATTTTCCGGAAAGTGAAGGAGCATGACAACTCATTTAAACACCTCCACCATCATTGCTGCCACCCACCTCTACCGCCACTGCCTCTAACACTACCTCTCATGCTGCTCCACCACCACAAACTGCCGTCACTCCACCACAACTCCACCACTTGGCCATTAACACGTTTAAAATTTATGTTTTGGGACTTGAACCTACAACCTCAACTCAACTCAACTCAAACTCACTTACAACTAACTTGAAGCGATTAATTTATTTATTGTTATATGTAATTCTCTGAATAATATCTAATGCACAAGCAAAATGTTTTGCAAGTGTCAACCAAACACGGGAATATGATTGCAGAGAAAAAAAAATTCACGAAAATATTTTACACGTCGAACATTTTCCTTTGTAAAACATTTTACTGCCAACCAAACGGAGGCTGATTGTAAATGTATGATCGATTACATATAATCTATTTGTAGTTACTATCTAATATCTTCCTCATTTGATCGTTTTTTAGTTCCATGCTTTCCGTGAAACATGTTTCTGACCCGATTAATTCATGCAGAAACTCAAGAATCCCAATATTAAAGAGAAACTTCTGGATGATGAAAACCTATCGGAGGAGCGAATCGAGAGCGTCGTCACCTTATTCCGTGATAACGTAAAGCAAGGTACATGGGAAAGCCAAGGTTGGCCAGAGATATGGACTGACTATGCTGTTTCCAAGATGGCCTTGAACGCTTACTCCAAGGTTTTGGCAAGAAGATACGAAGGGCGTGGCTTGAGTGTGAACTGCTATTGTCCGGGCTTCACTAGAACATCGATGACTGGTTATATGGGCACTCACACTGCAGATGAGGCGGCTGAGATTGGGGCTAGGCTAGCTTTGCTTTCACCTCAGGAACTTCCCACTGGAAAATTCTTTATAGCCCGGAGTACTCTTATCTGTTCTAATTTGTAGTATGATCATACTGAGGCAAGTCTGATTCAGGCATTATAGTATTATCTCAAGTGAGAAGGGTCAGTGTATCGACGAGTGTTCTATGCACGACTGAAGTGCATGCAGTGCTTGATTCTTGGAAATATATCATACGCACACACACGATGATACTCTTGTCAATGTCCGAGATAAAATAATACGATGATACTGTCAATTAATTTTCCATTAGCCCTAAAGGTGAAAGAAAATAAGTGAACTTGGAGTGTTGTTTCACATTTTCCACTCTACTGAGGAAGTGATGTGTATTTGGGTAAGTTTCTACTATGGAAGTATTATCATTTTATCTGATTCTTACTGGGCTCGGGTTCAAGCTCAAGCTCAAGCTCTCAGGGAATAACATGCCAAGTTATGTCGTACTCATCTTTATGTTGTGACAATGCTCAAGATTTTTTTTGAACTGATGCTACTTGTTTTTTTAGAAATCCAATCTCCCAAGTGCCTGAAGTCCAAAACCACCTCTACATCTCTCGCGTTGCTTTTCTTGCATTCAAGTCGTTACAGTGCCCTCATGAACAAGCATTGCACCAGTTATGAAATAAGCCTTGGCTTCAAAATTGTCTATACCATATCAGTTTTAACACAAATAAAATCACTCAACTCCCGCTATTCATTGAAGTTTTACTTGGGTTATACATCACCTGTTTAAGTCACTCATTTCTTCACTAGCTATGCATTAAAATTGTTGTGAACAACTTGGCTTGGTGGCACCCAAGGCCGGCCCACACTTTATGTGGTCTTAGGCAAAATTTTGAACTAAGGCGTTTGCTATACTAATGTGTAATTCGGACGACAACTGTTAAGGTAAGTGGGCACTTCAAAAGTATGATCCAACTAATAAAGTAATATGAAAACAAAATATGTAAACACATTTTACTCAACCATCTAAACCAACTGATAATGTTATAAGAAAACAAAATTTGTAAACACATTTTACTCAACTATCTAAATTTTTCACTACATTTTTTTTACTTTACACTATCAAAAATGTGTACTAATAGATATGTTGTTTGTATACCTAGGCATACCAAAAGGAAGGGCCCCTTCCAGGCGACCACCTAAATTGGCTAGTGGAAGGGCCGGCCCTGGACTGGCACCCTTCAAAGTAGTGAAGTGTGCCGAACTTTGAGATACGTACACTCTCTCATTGTGACGGCTTTAATATGCGGTGGGGGTCTGTCACTTAGACACCTAAAACCTCTCGAAGGGGCATCGCTCTCGCTCCCAAACCTCGCTCTGGTGCTTTCGAGACCAAACCTCGCTCTAAAGGCGCTCTAGAAAATAGAAAAGCTCGTTTTCGTAGGCGAATTACTTTTTAAAGTCAATTTACCATTGTTTGGACTATACTTGAAGATTAATCTCAACTTATTATGTGTCAGTTTGATAATTCAACTATTTAAACATTTTTCTTTCTTATTGAAGCAACCTATTTGACAAATGAATACTGACAACCCCTTTAATAAAAAATATTCTCACGTGTAAAATCACATTATCATATGTAAATATTAGTTTTTTCATAAAATTATAGTAAATAAATATTATATATAGACGCTCTCGTGACACTCTCAAATGCAATCCTTCTGAAATAAAACGTTTCCCGCTCCCGCTTCGCTCCCACTGTAGGTGACTTAGGTTTGTTACACATGGTATTTTCGGGGCAAATTTTCTCTCTTAGAATATGGGATGGGATTGTCCTTTCAAAAACTGAAAAAGGGTAAAAGTGTATTTATGTCAACCCTGAGGGGTGAAAGTATCTTTTACCGATTTGTAATAGATTTGAAATTTAAGGGGTGTTTGTGCGAGGTCTTAAACATGAGAGGCGAAAATGAAACTATAGACTCTCGTGCAGAGCCGCAAACGAAAAGCCCTCTCAGCAGAAGAAAATATCAAAATACCCCCCAAATCCTGTAAATCTAGGGTTTAGGTAGGAAGTTGTGGACTCATCTCTCACACGAATCTGTTCGAGGAACACTTCAGGTTGGGAATACGAAACTCTCTCTCCATCACCGGTAAGCTTCTGATCACCAATCTCTCATATCGTATCTCCCTCTATATCATCACTGTGTATATATCTCTGTGATTTATTAAATTCTTTTCTGTACTGAGTGGGACTATCGCCGATCATTCCAATCAATTGTCGGCTCAATGATGTATGTGTTTGGACTCTATGGTATTGATTGGGTTTGTAGGCTCTGCTCTTCTGAATGCTCGCTCATCACCACTGTTTTCTTGAAAACCCATATTTTGCGATTCATTAGATATGGAATTTGGTCAAAAATGTTATGGTCGCACCCCTGAAAGTCTAAGTAAATGAAGGTGAAATTTGATTTGTGAAGAGATGTTGCTACGAAAGTAAACATAGGGAGTGATGTCTTTTACTGGATATGGGAATTTGGTTATGAAAACTCAGCCCACTCCAGGTTCAACATTTCTGGCAGTTTAACTTCATTGGTTTGCACCAATGTTCCACGGACACTCCATGATGGGTGCTGTTCGCTTTTCAGACACTCAGAAACGTGTGGAACTCGGACACACCTTTTCGGAAACTCCACCTGGCGTTTCCAACAAATATAAATAAGAATATGACCCTAAAATGCCTGGGAGACACCTGAGTCACTATCCGAGGGACACGTAGAGAAAGAGAGTTAGGCAAAGTTGTTGGTCGATTTAGGATCGTGGAGGATCGTAAGATCCTATCAAAATTGTAATTTTTATTTTTGTATTGATATTGTGACTACTTAAATGACTTATTTTCAGGTTCTTAATGTCATAAAAATGTTAATACTCAAGCTCAAGACCTAATATACCATAGAGACATATCATTTGGGTCTTTTAAGACATCAATCTCCTTGCTAATTTTCACCACAATCTCTGCACTTGCATACGATGTTGAATGTTTGAACTTTCAAAATCAAGCGTACGAAAATAGACTTCAACAAACATTTTTGCGGCATGATGAAGCGATAAATAAATAAATAAATAAATAAATAAATAAATAAATAAATAAATAAATAAATAAATAAATAAATAAATAAATAAATAAAATAAACTAAAAAAGGTAGGATCGTAGAATTGTTGGATCGTGACCGATCCTACGATCCTACACGCGATCCCACCCGATCCTATCAGAAGACGATTTTCTACCCGATCCTGCACGTCACTCGACCACAGGATTGTCGGATCGTACGATCCTACGATCCGGATCGCGATCCTGACAACCTTGGCGGCTAGGGTTGGTGAAGACTGTGTGTGTGTCTATCTATCTATCTATCTATCTACCTATGTTGCACGGAAACGGATACGGCGAAACGCCAATATATATATATAATTATATATATATATATATAATTATATATATATATATATTGGCGTTTCGCCGTATCCGTTTCCGTGCAACATAGGTTTGCACACATGCATCTCCATGTTAGAATGAATGAATTGATTCTTGGGATGAAGTAAGGTTCTTTGTAGCTTTTAGAAATTCCATTTTGAACAAGACACAGAAAATGGACTGACTATCTTTTTGGATTGTAAACAGAGTTTTGGGAGGAGTTTGACTAACAAAATGTTGTAACATCAATCGCGTCGTTGGAAATATGGATTTTAATTCAAACTCTTACAGGATTGATAACGCTAATCCCATGGGTTAACACTAAACGTGTATAAAAATTCTCTACCAAAACACTACTTTTGGAATTTCCTTGTACAGGAAGGGAATGGATCTACCATTGCATATCATTCACTTGATAATGGAAAGGCGCCGTTGTTCATTCTTACTGAGAAGTAGTTGACATAGCTTGACATAGGCCTGTCTAGAGTTCCTTCTATTTGAAAAATATATGTATAGATATATAATTATATGCAGAAAGAGAAAGAAAGAAATTGCACTTTAACTGCGTCCAATTTTCTTTAATCAAAGTTCGTTTACAAGTTGTGCCCGATATATGTTCTCCCAAGTTGCTCTGCTTTCCTGGCCTAGATATTTGTTCAATTTACATATTAGATATTGATGTGTAAAACCTGTGAATTCTCACCCTTTTTGGCTCGGCTGGCCTCATCCCCTCTTCGCTTATGGATTGGACCATTAACCAGAGCTAATCTGAAATCCTAAGTCTCCATTATTGTCAGAACCATGGTTGTCAAAATCGCGATCCAGATCGTTCTAAAGGTGGAATCACGTTCTGGATGGCATGGTTAGTTTGGATCTGGTAGGGTACGATCTAGGATCATTGAGTGTTCTGTGCTAACCAACATTTTGTGCTGTTCGCAGAGCAGAAAGTAATATTTTGGATATATAATTTCATATATGTGTAGGCTAACCCATTTATAAGCTGTTTAATAAATTTAGTCCCAAACATAGTTGTCAAATCGAGATTCAGATCATGAACTGAAATTTCAGTTTACTGAATCGCGAATCGAATTGTGAATCGTAAAGATTCGGTTCAAATCTTCCCAAGTATATAGAATACATATCCCTTAAACCTGTAAAGCATGTATGAACAATACATTCATATTTCAACAACAATTAAACACAAATCTTCAGAAAATTGCTGCCATTATGAGTGATTGGGAGCCTGGTGCATCTACTATTCAAAAGATACAATGGTTGAAGATATATAAGAAAGTATGCATGTAAAGCTAAATGCATAATATTACAAAATAAATGAAATTGATTAGTCTCGGCCTTGAGAAAAGTTGTACTAGTCATTTTGAAACAAACATCTGTAATAAAACCAACAGAAATAGGAAAAGTATTGACGTTGTTGACTGTGGCCGCTTCGATGATGAATCGCATGAATCGGTCTGAATGGCTACGAATCGTAAGATTCAGGCCCTTGAGTCGGGGTTCGGATTATTTTTGTTCTATTTAAATTCATAGAGGGATTTGCACCATTTCATGCATGAATTGAATCGAGTCTTGAATTGTAAGAGTCTGACAACTATGCTCCCAATTTAGCTAGAATCTAGGAGATTTTTGCTGTCTGAGTTTGACAAGGGGAGAATATAGGAGGTTAGCACTTGTTTAACTCCACCTTGCAAACCACCAGCGAGCCTTGCCTCCCACTTGACAACTTGCAGGAAGCTGTAGTTATTTTTGGTTGATTGATTTGGTTGATTGACTAAATGACCCAACATACTTAACCATCACATGGGCTGGTTAACTTCTACTTTGTTCTGAATCGCATTTGTATACTTTTTGGCTGTAAGAACTATTAGCTATGCAATAATTCTCAGTTTTGAAAACTAATTTTGCTTTCGGAGCTTCCTAGGTTGTTTTGGATGTGTGGTAATGCTTTGTGCTGGATTAGTTGATGATTTATGCTGTTATGTATTGTGATGCTGCTTAAATTTGTTTATTTTAAATGTTGCTGTGATGTTGATTACATTAATGAGATGCTTCTCTCACATATTAGGTTCTGTGTTCATCTATTGTCATGTTTATGACATCAAAGAATTATTTGCTGTCATATCTTGAGTAGTCATTGTATCCAAATGTGTTATGATTTTATCATAAAATTGTTAGGATCTTGCGATCCACGATCCAATTCTACAATCCGAACCCTATGGGACTAGCTGTGATCCTAGGTAGGATCTCAAATGTGAACATCTTGGTCAGAACAGAGATCTAATGTCTCTAGAAAAGCAAATCTTGTATGGCCTCCACATAGCATATAAATGGAAGTATCTTTACCAAATTCATCATACATATGCATCTTAATTTGGTTTAAGTTGAATCTGTTTTTAGTAGTTCGTATAAGTAATGAAATAAAAAATATGTCTTTCTTGCATGTTATATTACAGTGAAGGACTTCGGCCTGACAACTCCAATAAGCTAGCATAGAGGCTGATTCCAGTTTTTTCTTGTATCTAATCTAGCTAGCACCATAAGACAAAGGCAGCCTCTGATTATTTTGTCTGTGTCACACTATTATGAGATGCGAAAGAATAATTATTTTCTTATTATTTCCCTCCGTACTGTGTCTTCAAATTTCAAGTTTTTCACTTCCCAATAAAAAATACCACGTACGACAAAGGACACATTTTTTTAACTCTACCCAGTGAAAAGCATCTCCTAGAACTCCGTGAATAATCAAACAAGACATCCTTTTTGGGACAGAGCGAGTATGTAAGACCAGTTGAAATGGGTTTTATAGATATTTCTCCCCTTGGAATAAACTTGTGCCTTGTTTGGGTTTATGCCACCCACTAGTTTATTCAGACCCTTGAGGAATCAGAGGTTCATTTTATTGGAGCTTCATGTTATCTTCTGCTGGTGGTACTTATGTAATGCTCACTATTTTACAATATCCGTATCTTGTAACTTTTACGAATTGATAAATTTGATACTTATGTACTTGCATCTCTAAATTATTTACCATACTTCACAAGACGGTGAATCTAATGGTTTACTAATTCCTCCTATATGTTTTGAAGAATAAGTTTATGAACCCCTTGCTGTGACCTGATCTTGAAGTTACAATTTCTTTGAACCTAAAATGAGAAAGAGATTGGATCGTGGTCTAAATCTGATCAATCTATAAATGTGTCAGATTGCGACACGAAAACATAACCTGTGTAAGTCTTGAGGGTTTCAGGCATGCTGCCTATGCAGTGGAGTTCCAGTGGTATCTGATCACTAATATTAACTTGCATATACCTGATTATTACATTACAACAGTAACCAACATTTTATAAGACAAATTAAGGATTTTGTGTGGTAGGAAGCGTTTAAAAAATTGGGGACGATTTTATATACATTTTTGTTATAAACATATACAATTATTTATCTATTCAATTTTTTGTAATGTATATAACACATAAATATTTACTAATAAAAAAGACCAGACTTGAGAGGCAACAAAATTTCTGCTAAAGCATAAATAAGTTTATACAAATCTATATAACAAGTTATGGTGGATAAGTTATCCCACTTGCGAAGTCACAGTACATTGGGTCCACACGATCAAATCTCAGCCCTCCATCCTAATCACAGAACCGAGGTATTTTGAACCCTTAGATCCCAAAGTCCTCCACTATCTTTTCCTCCCTGTTTGAACTTTCAAACACTTCATGTTCCTCTCTCTTAGACTGTGAAGGAGCACCGAGACGACTCTTGTCCTTGCTACCGCTGCTGCCGTACGACCTCCCTTCCGCTCTGCCCATGTCCCTCTCAGCCTTTGATTCTGGTATGCAAACAGAGACGAAGGAGAAGAGGAAGAAAAAGACGAAGCAGTAAGTACCGTAACGATCGGAGTTGAAATCTTCGAGCTGTTGGAGGTCGAAGTAGCCGACTTCGTCAAGGTCGCCGAGAGATTCGCCGATCTCTTGAAGGTCGTTGTCGGATAGATTTAGTTTGGAGTTGGTAGAGATAACGATTTTAATAAGATTAGATATTTTTGATTTACATATATATGCATAATATTAATTACATCGTCTTCCACCAAACTTTCGAAATTTTTAAAAGGACCCCGTTCTTTTATTTTAAAAGCAGAGATGTTCCCCAGGAGTTTCTGAAAAGATGGAACGCGTCCCCGCCACGTTCCAGTAAAGTTCCGAAACCCATTTTTTTTGTGGGGACACCAACTGAGGCTCTGGGAGCCTTCCAGCTCCGTTCCGGACGGGTACGGAGGCCTATGTGGAGTTCCGGTGCTTCATAATTTGCATAGTGGTTCGTGGTTATGTCACCGATGAAGAGGGATGGTGTTAGGTCGTCGGAGAAAATTGAGAATTGGGTTGGTTGGTCTTGGTGCTGGTGCAGGTCGGGGTCGATGGTGAGGGGGTGTTGGCTCTGGCTGCGGCTTACGGAGGTGAGGACGGTAGTAAATGGTGATTGCGGCTGTTGTGGTCGGAGATGAGGGAGAAGAGGAAGATGATCGTGGCGGTTTGGCGGTGATGGAAGTTGAAGAAAGAGAGGGAGGGTAGGTGATTCTGGGCTTGGGGGTTCGTTCCCTCATGACAGGTGCGAGGGAGAAGGATAGTGAGGATGAAAGAGGGGGCTGGGTGGATGGGGTAGTGGTGGTATATAAAATTTGAAAAAGGACTATCACTGCTATTATATTATTAATATTGTGGTAATTTGTAATAAATTAAACTGTGTAGATGTAACTTTAATATATTAAATTATAATCATTTTATTTTTCTTTGAAATTTCATTTCCCTGCCAAACAGCGGAAAATGAAAGGAATGTTGATGGAAAACTCCTCATTTTCTTGAGTATTGTTTTCTTGATCTAAATGGTAATGATTTAAATGGTAAGAGGATGTCTTCCTGAGTATTGCTTTCTTGATCTCAGGATGTGAACTGAGGGTCTTATTGTGGTGGCAAGGTTGGTGAAAATCGGGTTCTGGTGGCTTACGAGATATGTTTTTGGTTTGGCTGATTTGGTTTTACACGGATTTCTAATCTCTGATGGTGATCATGGATGTCTGGCTGACTAAATTGAACAACCAGACAGTGAAGTAAATATTTTGAGTAGCCTCCACTAAGTCCGAGGGAGTGGTTTATTTGTGTAGAAAACTAAAAATGGTACTATACCTTCCTCTGAGCCTTGAGCTTCCCATCTTTCTTGATCTTTCCATCTTTTGGAACTAGAAGTTTGACCTGACATTAGCGTTATATGATTGAGCCAGTAATTTGTCATGTTCATATTTGAATTCTGATAAGTTAAGCCGTTGCCCCTACCCGTATGCTTCTCTATATCTCCTTCTGATATTTGTGCCGCCCTGGAAAAGTCGATGTGGCTCAGTTAAATCTCCTGCAGGTGCATAGTCTTCTTTGGAATTGATGTTTAGTTTTGTAGTTATGTCATTCATAGTCTCTTACATCTCAAAATTCTTAATAAGGTGTCCCAGAAGGTATGATATTTAGGTTTTTATGGTTTCTATTATCCAAACTCTTGGTAAAGATTTTCTCTAAACCCTAGAGAGTAGGGATGTTAATAAGGTGTCCGCGTGGATATAGAATTGAGGATGAAATGCTGAATTTTCTGCAATGCATTTGGATGATGTAGCAATTGGAGGAGGAATTGTACCACTTAATGCATGTCCTGGTTTGGCATCCATCATCCAGTTATATGATTTTATTAATCAAAATCGTCGAGATGGGATTCAATAAGGATATTAAATCCCAGTCCAGGTCCCTCAGTGGAACAAACCGTCCTCCCCCTAAGATTTGAATCATACTACTATCTGACTAGCAGATCCCTCATCCCCCACCAAAATAACATGGCCCTAAGGGTACTTCTTAAGTTATGGTTGTAAGCTAAGAGTTGTCTCTTGATTGTTTCTAGCCTTTTGAGAGCAGGCTAAGAGTTGTCTCTTGGTTGTTGCCTATGTAGCACCGAAACGGGGACGGGGACGAGACGAAACGGGGACGGGAACGCCGGAACGGCAATTTTCAAAAATTTAGGAGACGAAACGCTGGGGGAACGGCGATTTTTATATATATAAATATATTACATATAAAATTTTCTTATTTATTTATATATATATATTATATTTATATATGAAATAAACATAAAAATATGTAATTAGAAAGCCCAACTCATTGGGCTGTTCACTTATGATAGAGAAGCCCAATCAAAAAGACCACATAAGCCCATTCAAGCTTTAATGAGGAAGGGCATGGTTGTAAACTCAAGAAAAAGCACGGGTAATACGGTAAAACTATGCAAGAAAAGTGTTGTCTTCTCCAACAACGTTTAGAGGCGGCTGTTACAGCCATGGCCGCAGTCTTCTCATTTCTTTCTGTGACTGTGAGCGACCTACCATGTCGTTCCTCTCGCCGGTGAATGAAAAGCTGCGTCGCCAGTCATCTCGGAGAATCTGGTGGAGATCGAAGTCACCTGAAGTTGCAGATCTGGTGGAGGTTGAAGTCGGCTGACGTCGTGAAGGCCGCCGATAGTTTCGTCGATCTCTTGAAAGTTGGCTACGGACGTTCCCCAGGAGTTCCAGTAACGCTGGAACGCGTCCCGGCGCCGTTCCAGGCAAGTACCGAATCTCAGTTTTTCTGGAGACGCCACCTGTCGTTCGGGGGAACGTTCCGCTGCCGTTCCGGCGTTCCGGACGGGGACGAAACGGGGACGACGGGGTATATGACGTTCCGGTGCTTCATAGGTTGTTGCTAGCCTTTTGAGAGTTTTCTTATGGCTTTGTTTTCTGATATTCATTTTCGGGAGACAAGCCATGCTATCAAAACTCAATGCTTCGTTAGGTTGGTTCTTCAAATATTTCGCTGTTATTAAATCTCATCTGGTTCCTCTGTAGTATGTCCCAGCACTTCTTTGTGTTTTATATGTACACACTAAGATAATTGTTCAATTCACAGGTTGGAAGGCGCATAAAAAAGGAGTTTTAATCAAAGTTAAGATGGCTGGGGTTCTGCGATTTGGCAGTCTTGCACCCAAGACAAAGAACATTGTTGTTGCTGGAGGCTTAACGTCGTTTGTTTTCGGAGTGTATTTCTACACAATGAGAGCCGTTGGAGGTACTGACGAGCTTCAAGTTGCCATTGACAAGTTTGAAGAGCTGAAAAAGCAAGAATGAAAGATGAGAGAGCGAGTTTGCACCCAAGAGGCTCAAGTACTGGTGCCCATGTAGTAGATAGTTGTGGATGGTACGGACTGTTTGCGAATTAATCATCATATGCGTTTTCTACATCTCATACGCTATTAGTTCTTCTGACTCTGTTTTTGCCCCAAAAAGGGATGTTTGTAATTTGTTAACCCAGAAAATAAATTGTAGCCAACTGCGGAAAGTCGTTCTTTCCGTAGTCAGGAGGCGTACCAGTCGATGGTGGATGGATATGAGTTTATTCTTTTGTTCTTCTTGTTCATGTCTCATATTAATAGCCCTTGTTTCGTGTTAGTACAATCCTCCTCCACCACTGCTGCTTCCGCAGTGCCATCCCAGATTGCACAACAATCACCTCCTCCCTTTTAACCCGCTGTAATCATCAAAGTGCTCCAATTTCTCCCAACAATCCACCACTAATTTCATTCTGTTAGCCGATTCTAATCCACACTGGCCATTGGCTAACAATGTGCTAACTCTTTTTAAAAGAAGTGAACACCTTATTTTTTTGTTTCAATAGAACAGTGTGAGTGTTTGCTTAATGGTAGTGGTTCATTTTGTCAAAATAATATGTTTATTTGATTGAACTAGGAGAGCGTTTGGAAGTTAGCAGATTCAGGTATAAAATTACATGAATTTTGTTGGCAGGAATTTTGGGGACAAAGTTATTCTGGAGGAACGCGAAGTCCCTGTTTTCTGTCTAATTTTAAACCACTTCTATTTTTTAGAGGCATCAAAAAGTTCTAATTTACTCATTTTTGTTAAATTAGCAGATTCAGGTATAAAATTACAAGAACTATTTTGGTAGGAATTTTGGGGAAAAAGTTATTCTGGAGGAACGCGAAGTCCCTGTTTGCTGTCTAATTTTAAACCACTTCTATTTTTTAGAGGCATAAAAAAGTTCTAATTTACTCATTTTTGTTAAAACTTATTTTATCTAGCTTGTTTATCTTTTTGTGACTAAAAAAATTAGTTTCTACCAACTTCAATTTTCCTTACTTTTTATTCTTATAATCAACTTATAAGTGATAAAACAGAAGAAAAAAAATGTTAATTTTTCAGAGATTGTTCAAAAAAAAAAATTGAAAATTTTATTTCGAAATAAGCAACTTTTAAAAAAAAAAAAAGATAAAAACAAACACATAAATTCGATAAAGAAAGTGGAGCCTAAGGCGTGTATGGACGGCTACACATGCCAGGGCAAACTGTAATTTCAATATCAAGTTTCGCTCAATCGCCGGTTTACATATTACTTGGTCACTAGAGCAACAAGGAACTACTCATGAAAATTATTCAGCTACAACAGAGAGCCGCAACAAAGTTAATTAAAATTGATCGAACAAAAATACTTGAAACAGTGCATTTAGCAGTCATAATTTCCAATGCGACGCCAACCCACGCTGTTGACTATACGCTGTTGACTATATAAGTTTAAAAGCCTGTCCTCTTCATCAGGTTATCTCATAACAAAATTGCTCAGAACCATGTTATACTCTGAATAGCATAGTACTACAGGGCTCTTTAGGTCCTCCATCCGCCAGTCACTGCAATTAGACACGCATTAGTCAAAACGGTAACATATATTTGGTGAAATAAATTTAATCATAAAACATTTGCGAGCGATAGTGCAGTACCTTGTCGTTTGATTCCCTCACACCGAGAGAGGTCTTCAGTCTTCCAACAAGATGGGGCAATGTCTTGATGCTGTCTTGCACTGACTGGTCAACACACGACTCCAAATCATTCATGGCATCAACTTTGATCCCTTGGAGCTTGGCAGCCTCAAACTTGTCTTGGCAAACCATCAGAGACCTATTCATTCTTTCCTAAATTCATATAGTTTCATATGTCCGAATAATCTTAGTCAGCTTCAAAATAAAATGAATTATGTACGATAACAGTATGAACGAATACACATGTTCTAAAACCGGTTGTCATCAAACCCTCAAGATTGCCATTACACTTGCTTACGGCCAAAGACATGAAAAGCAATGAAGGATTTAGGTTAATGGATATACACAGTACTACACAATATAGACTACACAAGCCTTTCCCAGTTGGTTTGACCTGTTAAGATTCATTCATCACCTCAAATTGGACGTAAAATTGAAATCTTCGATCTAAGTTCAGATGGAAAAAGGTTCCTAACCATATATGCCTATGTTGCACATGACACAACTTCGCAGCATCACAATTACAAAGCAAAGCAAAGAGAATTGCAGGAGAGAGACACATACACAATGAGAGAGACAGGATTTGCGTCAACTGCTAACAGCTTCCTTCACAACCCTCTACCAAGCAGTCCCATATGACCTCCTTCCTGATGTATTTCTTTAGGTAATTGTACTGGTTAAAAATGTCCACACACTTGTAGGATTTACCTATTAACATTTTTGTGTGAAGGTGACAGTTTAGTTCACTTTTTTGGGCAGAAGAATAAGTTTACCTATTCAGTTCATGCCACTGGTTTATGATGAGATTTGAGATACTCATCTACCTACTCATCTCAATTACTGGACTATCTTACTTAACCTTGTTGCCTCCTCAATCAGCCAATAAGAGTCACCGCAACCTCCATTGCAACCCCAATCCTTTTTTCATCAGAATTGCAACTCCAATCTTATTTTTTTTCCTCAGAATTGCAACCCCAATCTTTTTTTTTCCTCAGAATTGCAACCCCAATCTCATTATAGTTTAAAAAATTCCCTAATCAGTTCAACCTCTCCCCCCCCCCTCCCAAAAATATCCTTTAAAATGATTTAAGAATTAAAACTGCCGATGTAAAAGGCAAAAGATATAAAGGCAAAAGATATATTAACAAAGTGACTAATATTATAGACTTAAGGCTAATCATATTGCTCGGTTTTATGGTTAACTGCCCACATCTGACATTAAGACAGGATGTCCAAGGACTATATAATGTATACACGTCAAAGGAATATGGAGGTAGTAAGTTATGCAGCTTATGCTACTTCAAATTTTCACAAGAACAAAAGGCAGCAGAACACAGAGGCAAGGAAATGACTAAAGTACCAAACGTGATATTTTCATGAGTTGAAACTTAATCCAACTTCAGCTCTAAGACTAACACTCCAGTTCTAATTACCGAGCCAGGGATCGAAATGCAAGTAAATACACAGTCAATCAAAACATAGAAAAACAAGTGCGAAACAATTAGAATTTCAATCTCACTGTCACAGACCAATAGTTGGAGAAACAGCACAGAGCTCAGACTCATTCAAAACAAGCTAAGAAGCACGGATACAGATACGATGTCGGATAGGATACGGGAATGGACACGGGATACGTCAACTCTAAAAAAAATTGGATACAACACAGCAGGGATACGTCAAAATTATTATTATCATGTTACACAGCAGGGATACGTCAAAATTATTATTATCATGTTATATGTATTTGAATTCTTATACTATCAGATGATAAAGTATTGGCTCCAACTACTTAAATATTTATAGCTTAAATATCACCGAAAAGCATTAGACTACGTATAGGAATGAGATGAGAAAGAGGAGTAGCTTAAGTGGGTTCGAGTTTGACGAGTTGTATCTCGAAAAACCCTTGAAGTTGTCGCATGTGAGAACTTAAAACTTCACTTGAACGTTTCGTTTAAAAGGACAACCTTTTCATATAGTGAGCCCACAATGAATCATGTGGTAGAATATCATATCTATTTTAGCTTAATTATTTTTAACCCATTTAAAATTATAATATTTCATGAAACAACCCGTGTGAAAGCCTAATAAACACAAAGGGGCGATTATCGTCTCTGATTAAGTGTCCCTACGTGTCCAACAAGAGTCCTCCAAGTATCCAGTCTAATAAATTTTCAAAAACACCTGAACATGCCAGCCGGAGTGTCTTGACACGTTTTTTAAGTGCCATATATGTGTGTCCGACACGGATACGGCCCCTTTTTTCGAGTGTCCATGCTTCCTAGAAAAGATCCTTATCCAAGTTAACAAGTACCTTATGCATTCATTGTCATCATTAACTGACTCAAACACTGATTTTCTAGCTAAGTGCTATCCTGTTTTATAGGTTTGATATGGACAATGTCTGTTTCAATGCTTTGTCCCATCAAAAACTTTGTGAGTTCGAATGCTAGAGAGATTAGTAGATACTAAGAAAGACGGACCATAATAATCTCATTGCATGAAGATGGGGAAAGAAAGAGTCACTACAAGAACCCGAGAAACCAAAAACTGAATGACGAAACCAAAAAGGGCGAAACATCCTACAACTCCACGACTACAATAGAAGCAGATGTTGGCACATACTTTCGACTTACGCGAAAGACTCTTTACCTAGACCTATATTCTGAGATACCTGCTCCACGCCACAAAACTATGAAAAGTCAAATCCAAAGACTCGATCTTAAATCTAGCTCGTATGACAGGTAAAAACTTCTGCAGGGAATGAGCATTGGACTCGTGACCTCCAAAGTAAAATTACCACCTCTCAGAATAGGCCAACCTTTCATTCAGCCTTCTCCAATTTACGAACCCACATAGCCGATTATGGCACAATGCAAAAGAGCTGACTTCTACGAGACATCAAAATATTGTGCATATACAATTGGCCAGCATCAGTTTCATGTGCTCTTTTGCACATTTCATAATAGCTCAAACAAATTGAAACTCTTCAAATTTCTACAAGTTTGTTTCATGGTTGAATATAATATATTCACAAGCAACACAACCCGGTCATAATTCCATTCATCTCAGGTTCATAGACTGCTTACTAGCACTAGGCCTAATTTGTGCGAATGGACAGTGTGCAGCTTCTACCCTCATCCCAATATTAGTTACCTAATAGTTTCTTCACTTCGTCAACATATCCAACCACTATTCCTTATACCTCTCTTTACATGGATTCGCTCTCAGGGTTTCTTTCTAAGGGGATCCTGGGGGCACTTTTACTTTGATAGTGACTGACTCAATCAATCCACAAACTACACACACACACACACACACACACACACACACATATGTATATATGTGTCCAACTGTGAAAAAGACTTGAATATATACACACAAACATTTATAGCTAAAATATGATCATGCATCATTAAAGAAGCATCTACTGATGATCTTCATTGTATATGATCCCCAGCCAGACAAGGATTCTCACTAACCTACTAATGATACCAGCTAAGTTACCCGGACTCTTCAATCTCAGCACCATACGCGTGTGGGACATGATCCTTGCGGATAAGGGTATGGAATATGAGGTGGATTTGGCCTCCATCTATCAGACACTCCAAGGTTTTAGATTGTGGTTAGACAGCAATTGGCGCTTCGGTTTCTTTTTCCCTTTGCCTCCTCCTTCATTTCATCGTCTTCAACTTGTTCAAAGTTGTTGTGAGAGTTGTGGTCATCAAAATCTCACTGACCATCATCTAACCTCACTATCCCTGTTTCTGAGTCATTAATGAGTTGCAGACACTCATGCCCTCTTTTGGGTCAAAATAGTCATTCAGGTTCAAGTTTAGTTTATGAACATAAGTATGTACTACGCAAAATAATTGCAATGACCATGTATCCCCACACACGTTTTCAAAATGTTGACACTTTTTAGGGGAGCCTTCGAATCCTAAGCTTTTGCAAGTGGGCAAATCTGATTCTCGGACACACACCAGATATGACACCGGCATCCAAGTCCAGGTAGCGTAAGATACCACCATCAAATGCTTCCAGACAGTCAAATAAACATTTGTCTGATTTGATATCACATGATCCTAGTCGATACTCAGTAACTACTCCTACATAGGAACATACTTCTTTTTACGCAGTTTCTTACATAGACTAATTAGTATGTATTGTAACCACTGCAATGAATCAATCCCATATGTGAGTTCATACTTCATACTTCCTCTGCTTTCTTTCAGCATTCATAGAATCAGATGACCACAAACTCTAACCAGTATATTAGAGCTTAGCTTCTTCCAGCACCTTTTGTCATTGTCAGGAATTGCCTTGTTACACATTAAATCACAACATCCAACACTCCAACTGCAAGTCCTCACAACACCTTTTGTGATCTCCACATTCTAGAACCTACCGACAGCTTAATCCCATGCCAAAAAATGGAACTGATGAGAGTGGAATGGGCATAATCATGATCAACCTATCCATCCGTAAACCATGACCTATGAATGAGGCTATGATACTGTTTATTTCAACATGTAAAGAAGCTAGACACATCAGGACTCTCAAACAACCACCGTAAAATTAAGAGTTGACAGATGGTATTGATTTCGCGAAATTACAATATGAACAATCGAATCTATAAACAGAATAATGTACGGAGTATAGAAGAGGAACGAGCATACATTGTAGGTATGTGAAATAGGTGATGAAGCGCCTTTGTTAATTGCGGATTACTGACTATTGTAGGAGAAGATATTATAGTTCATACTCAAAAATCTATGTGCATGAAAATCCCTCTTGATGCAAATAGGAAAAAGTTGCTCGCACTTCACATGAAAGCTATGTTGCTCACAGTAAGGAAATACAAATTTATCGGAATCTAAGCCACCAACTATGAAGAGGTCCTCAGTGGACTACATTATACTAGGCTAGCATAGTCAAACATTGCCTATAATTTCAACAGCCAGTCTCTGTTCGTGCAAAAGCCTACAGGTGACTGTCCAAAAGTAGAGCAAAAGCTATGTGTTCATCGATCCTAATATCCGGTTACTAATAGGACCATTACATCTATTACATAGTTACCTTTCTAGATTAACTAGTATATAGACTAACATTTGTGATTCCCCAATCCTATTTCTCAGCTCATAGTCTACATTTCTTCTGTCTGACTCAGCAAGAGTACATTTCGAAGACTACAAAGGGGGAAATTGAACATAACAAAGGGGGAAATTGAAATAACCACTAGCAACTTTACCTGAAACTTAGCCATTTCAGTCTCAACCAAGTTCTGGGCTTGCATAACTGGGACGCTACAGTGCTCCACACAGTTGTTAATCTCATCTTGCGTTCTGCTCCTATCAAAGCACTGGTAGGCACACTTGAAATACGCTTGCTGCGGTCGAAAATCAAACCCCCAATTTACAAGTCTGAACGCATAAAATACACAAATAGAGATAGATAGAGAGAGAGAAAGAGACCTGGAGATTGAAATTGACATGGTCTTGGATACCAGAAAGATGGGTTTGAGCGGCTGTGTTGACTTCGTTTAGCTTTCGCCTCACTCTCTCCGTCACGATTTGCTCTTGAGCTGCTGCTATGTGATCCATTGCTGGGCTTCGTCCTTCTCTATCTCACTCTCTCAGAATTCAATTTCTCCCAACCAGTTTCGACTGTGGTTGTAGAGAAGAACGAGGGTTTATGTTGTTGGTGCCTCTCTCTCTGACTTGTTAGAGGGGTTTAGGGCTTCACCGGCACGTGGCCTTCTTTTAAGAGCACTGAAAGTAAACGACACAAACATCCCCAAATTTAAATTCAAATACACACGCATCACCCTACTCTCTAACCCTAAGTCACCAGGAGCGAGAGCGAAAGTGAGAGCGCGAAAGCGATAAATTCTAAAAAAATTGTATTTGAGAGCACCATGAGAGGAGTAATTATTGCTTGCTCCAAGAGCAAATATGATGTGGTGCTCTAATCAATACATCACAGGACACGTCAGGAACATGTAGGAATCCACTTTCTTTTGTCTGTCACTCATTCTCTTTCTTCCTGACGTGTCATGTGCTGTATTGATTAGAGCACCACGTGTATTTGCTCTTAGAGCAAACAAAAATTTCTCCCATAAGAGCGCATATATAAATTATATATTTAATATAACTTTAGATATAAACATATTAAATATTGAACTTTGTATAATCTCGATTTTGTGGCAGTAACTAGAATGTTTATATATATAATCAGAACCTCATATACTGAAAAATGTAATGAATGCTTTACTTGAGTGAGTGTTAGCCATGATAACATGGCATACGATGAAGCATGAGCTAGGAGTTGACTATGTCATTTTAGTTGAAATTCTAATTTGACTTAGTTTCAAATAGGTTTGATAACTTATTCGTAAGACCCATTGCTGAGAAAATACAGAGCGTTGGTAAAAACGCGCAATAGAATTTTGGATTTTTGGGACTGAAGACTATATTCGAATTCGAGTTGAAAGCGCCGAAACCAGGATTAGGAGCGGGAGCGAAGCTCCTCCCAGAGGTTTCAAGGTAATCTAGCTCTAGCCTTTAGGGACTTGCCCCAAATTTAAATTTATACGCACGCATTCGTGATTCGCCCATGGATTTGAAGTTTTGCTAAAACTTGAGAATTCAAAAGTAGTTGCACTTTATTTCTCAGACTTTAAGAAACTACAAAATAACCCCAGTTGCAAACTTATTCAAAAAGAGGCCCTTATACTATTATTTGTTGCAATTATGCCTCAAGAACACATTTTGAGATGAATATACAAGAATTTGCATACCAGCCTCTAATTTTTTGACAAATTATACTTTAGTCACTAACTTTCAACTGGAGGGTGTTTCCCGAGGTAGGACCCTAGAGGGAAAGACATGACATTTTATCAGTCATACAACACTCACAAGACCAAATTCTTCTCAATCTTGCTCTAGAAGTCATTTCACAACGTTGATTTTGATAGTCTTTAGCAGGCAATCTCTTGATTTGTTTCGACATACTGTGCAACGACCCCGTGAATTCCCAAGCCTTCCGTTCCGGACCGGAAAGCCCAGGAGGGCGATGCTAAAAGTAACGGCGGAAATCAAAAGAGCATAACATCCCAAAATATTTATTTATTACATAATATTAAACATCACAAAGTCTCTAAATATTACAAAAGCGTTATCGAACTACTACATTATTTTTGATAACTAACTAGCTTCTAATCGTGATGAAATCCATCTAAGTGAGTCTAGCACCCAGCTACACCTTAGTCTTCGGCTCCTAAACCTGCGGTGGGAAGGAAACAGGAATCGCAGTTTCAAAGTCAGCATGGAAATACTGAGTAAGTGACACCCAAGCTCGTAACGGAGGACGGAGCATAACTTTCTTTTCATAACAAATATACAGAGGAAATAAACTGTAAATTTGCAACGTAAATCGGAAACTCAAATATAACTGTAAAACTGTAAGAAGTGAACCTGATGCATCCAGTAAGAACACTTATATAATTCTCTTTCTTTTGATCTTCCTTTCTCCACTTTCAAACGGGGAGGATTAGTCCCAATCTCTTTCTTCTTTTATTTTATGAATATCCCAAATCTCAGAAAACTGCATTATTAACTGTGTTGCTACGGGGAAGAATCTACCATCCATCTCGCATACTCCAAGACCTTAAGTGCCGGCACCCCCCTAAGACTTCTTGCGGCCAGAGAGGTGAGTACATGGAGCAACCCGGCAGGTTGCGACCGGGTGAAAATAAACGGGTCGAGTGACCGCAGCCAACACGACCAATCTAATCACAGGCCGAGTGACCGAAGTCAACACGACAATAATAATAAGCTTCTCCCGCACAACTCTTTCCACTTTAAGTTAATTACGAATTATTATTATTATTCGTGAGACAATATCAAGCAAAATAATTTCTGAAAAATGTAAGAATATCTCAAATAAAGCATGTAACAAATAAATAGCAACCACATTTTGAGACAAATATCAAAATCAACTTGTGACACGAAAGGAGCTTGGCACGCAAGGTTTGGCATGTTCACTTACCTTACTTACGTAGCAAAGCACGTCCTAGCAATGGCTCGGGTCTACAAAGACGTCACCTACAAGTCGTATCTTCTACGTCAACAAATATTTAAATAAAATGCTATAAGTCCTAAAGAGTATTTTCTTTATATCAACTCAAACCCGCTAGCTAAATTTCCATCGTTTTATTATCTAATCATGATTTTCTATAAACGAAGCAACACATCTATTTTAGAAGATAAGTTTTATTATTATTATTATTATTATTATTATTATTATTATTATTATTATTATTATTATTATTATTATTATTATTAAAAAGTGGCTAATTAGATTATTAAAAATATGAGCTAAAGATGAATTTATACTTAAGAACTAATTTGAATTATAACGACAAAAGTGATATTTATAAGTATTTATCAAAATAAGCGTAACAATGAAAATAGCATTTTCTATATCTATAAATAGTTATTTAATTCTTAATAAAAGTTTGATGAGAAATTATTTCAACTCACTATTTATTAAACAAAAGTGTCATAATATTTATATATTCCCCCAAATATCTCTTTTAGCTTATTTTGTTCAAGAAAATAATTTATTACGTCCAAAACATATTTTTATTACCAACCCATTTCCACTTAATATTTAAGAAAATAGTCATATATGGTCTTTAAACAAAATAATAATGTATATATAATATAGATGTTATTACAGCCCCCTATAGATTTCATAAAACACAACCAACACCCCACCCCCCACAATAACTACTTTATATAAAAGACACTTAAACCCCCCTATAACATGAACTTCAAACTAACCGGTCTAGACATGGATTAAAGCTATTAATTTAAGATTTTGACTATCTAAATCAACTAATTAGAAGATTTAGGACATACCTAGGCCAAAAATGGACAAAAACGGTGAAGAATTGAATCGGGTCGGAGTTCGACGTCGGAGTCGAAGGAGGTGAGCTTCGTGGTCGGCTCTTATGGACTCTCTGGCTTTGTCGGGGCTCTCCAATGAGTTGGTCGGGGTCCTAGGAGTCTGCTGGAAACAAGGTAGCACGGTGGGTGCTGCCGAGTCACTCCGGTCGAGCTCGCCGGAGTTTGGCCGGCAAAAATGGAGGTCAGGGCGGCGGCTAGGCTTCTGCTGCTGCTGGGGCTCCTTCCTTGGGCTCTGCTTCAGGTCGGGGATGAGCCAATATCGATCAGAGAGGTCAGATAAGGCGACGGGGATGAGAGAGAGAGAGTGAAGTGGGTTTGCTCGGTGGTCGCCCGACGGCGGCAATGGCGGCTGTGGTGGTCGCTGCTACTGCCTCTACTCCGTTTCGAATGAGTTCTGAGAAAAGAGAGGGAGGGAGAGAAGGAGAGAGAGCTGGGTTGAGAGAGAGATGGTGGGTTTTCTTGGTTACTTCGCGTCGGGTGGCTTGGCGGCCTTGGTGGCTGCGGTGGTGGGTGGTTGTTGCTACCTCTGTTGCTGCCTCTGTTTATTCCTGGTGGCAGAGGGTTAGAGTGAGAAAGAGAGAGATGAAGTTGGTGGCAGTGGGTTTTCTTCTTTGCCGAGCTTGAAGGTGGTGATGGTGGAGGTGACGATGGTGAAGAGGGAGGTGGTTGTTGTGAGGGTGGCTGCTGGGGTGAGGAGGGAGGAGGAAGCTGCTTAAATAGACATGGTTGCTTGGAGGCCAAGTAGCCATGATGGTGATAGGGGCGGTGATGGTGACTATGGCAGTGAAAAGCTTCCCGAATGTGTTGGCTTGGTGAAGAAGAAGAAGTTGGAGAATTTCTAGGGTGTGGCGGAAGCACCATCTACCTAGGTGATTGGGTGTGACAAATCTTACAAGTCTCGCGGTGGTCGGACACGCACTATAAATTTAAACTAGCTAAAATTTCTGAAACGCCTACGTATTAATTCTTGACTATTACTCTAATATTCTTCTAAATTTTTATGCAAATGCAACACAATAATTTTCCCAACTATTATTTTTCAAATAAAAAATCTTATTATTCATCTAAAATGACGATTTTACCCCTATTAATTAAACGGAGTATTACATCCCCCCCCCTTAATAAGAGCTTCGTCCTCGAAGCTAATATCACACAACTAATCAAGATGCTCGGACGATTTATCACGAAATTATCTATTAGAATAAAGATCACACAGACGACAGGTAATTTCACAAATCATAGCATATAACCAAGTTCTGAAATGCACATAATATCAAGTAAAGTCGCTGTCACGCCTGTCTACTTAAGTGGTCACAGTGTCATTCGGTTGCTAAGTCTCAAGGGTACTAAGATCGTAACACAACTTATCGAAAAGTTTGACGTCCCTAGAACTTAACTCAATCTTCGGTAAATGCGAGCCCTTAGTACCTGATCAAGTAGGTCGTTAACCGAAGTTGGCTGCTCATAGTTAAGAAAATCACCCGTGCCAACTCCATACTCAGCTTCTGCCTCAGTCTTTGTCAGCACCGCAAATCTTCCTACATTGGCGTTCTGGGCTCCTGCTCCTCCTGCTCCAATGTTGTTTTTCATCCTGTATCCGGCATTATGGTTTCCATTCCTGGGTTGGGCTTCGTTCTGTCCTGTATTGTCTGGGTTGAAGTTCTACTGCCTTCCATAGCCAATGCCTCCATTGTTCTGGTAGTTACGATTCTTATTCTGTTGATTCTTAACGTGCTGGTTACGCCCAAAGTCATTCGGTTGGTAGTTGTTTCCTTGCGGCCTTTCAAAGTTACCTCCTAGATTCACCTGCTGGTTCCTAGCTGGGTGTGATCGGCATTCATAAGCTCGGTGTCCCCTCTTACCACAGTTGTGACATATCACCGGAATCCCCATGCAGTCAACTCGAGGGTGGTTCTGCTGACACTTGTTGCAGATGTAGCGGCGAGGTTGATGTCCTCCAGAATTCTGCCGATTGCCTCGGTATTGCCCCTGGTTACCTTCTCCATTCTTGGGCTTCTGGTTGTTGTTGCTACCTCCTGCCTCCTCTAGCTTACGTTTCTTGCGTTTTTCTTCTTGAGCGACACGAACTCGATGGATATCAGCGGCTCTGTCGTAGGCTTCGTGGAGGGTAGAATAGGTTCTGTTCAGGAGAGACTCTTGTAGCCTTTCGTGCAGTCCAGAGATGAATTTGGAAATCTTGGAATCTTCATCAGGGACCATGTTGCCTACAAACCGTGTCAATTCGGTAAATTTTCGGAAATACTCCGTCACTGAGTCACTTCCCTGCTGCAGGTTCTGGAATTCTAGTTCCTTGCTCCTTTTCACATGGTGAGGGTAGAAGCGAGCTCTGAGTGCAGTTTGAAGGGCTTCCCAGTTGAATTTGGTATCGGCTAGCAGAGTTTCTCGTGCATTTCTCCACCAAAGGTGCGCTTCGCTTTTTAAGTAAAAGACTGCACAGTTGACTTTCCGATCATCAGGACAGTCTACCGTCTCGTGATTTTGTCCATTTCTATAATCCAATCTTCTAACTCGACGGGGTCCTCTTTTCCCGTAAATTCCATTGGCTTCATATCTTCCACTAGCTTGACCCAGTTAGTTCCTGTCTGACATCCGTTATTCATCATCTGAGTCATTCGCGCGAAGAACTGCTCCATGGTGATGTTCTCGGCCATCTGTTCCGGTTAAACTTTCCTAAAGTGATATCGTAAAGGTCTATCAGTCTTACCCTACGGTATCCTGGGTTATGGTCGCGAAAATCTTAACTACTATCTCATAATTTTCACAATTAGTACTATCTCTAACATAGTTATCACATAGCACGCATCATATAACTTCACAACAAAACACATATAACTCATGTCAACAAATATTATAACTCTTCTATGCACAACATGCAGAAATCAAACTCCATCTGCATCCTTATTCTCATCATGAGAATAACAACTATCCATAATCATTGAAATAAATCTCAAATCAAACCAGATCACAACAATCTCAAAACAGGATAAGGGTGGGCGGAAATAATCAAAACTTATCCTTAGGCTACCCATAACCCGAACGGCTTTTCCAATTTTAATTATCTTGCCCTATATTCATTTTAGTTACCCTACAGGTTTTAAACTGGAACGAATGCTCTGATACCACCTGCAACGACCCGTGAATTCCCAAGCCTTCCGTTCCGGACCGGAAAGCCCAGGAGGGCGATGCTAAAAGTAACGGCAGAAATCAAAAGAGCATAACATCCCAAAATATTTATTTATTACATAATATTAAACATCACAAAGTCTCTAAATATTACAAAAGCGTTATCGAGCTACTACATTATTTTTGATAAGTAACTAGCTTCTACTCGTGATGAAATCCATCTAAGTGAGTCTCGCACCCAGCTACACCTTAGTCTTCGGCTCCTAAACCTGCGGTGGGAAGGAAACAGGAACCGCATTTTCAAAGTCAGCATGGAAATACTGAGTAAGTGACACCCAAGCTCGTAAAACGGAGGACGGAGCATAACTTTCTTTTCATAACAAATATACAGAAGAAATAAACTGTAAATTTGCAAAGTAAACCGAAAACTCAAATATAACTGTAAAAGTGTATGAAGTGAACCTGATGCATCCAGTAATAACACTTATATAATTCTATTTCTTTTGATCTTCCTTTCTCCACTTTCAAACGGGGAGGATTAGTCCCAATCTCTTTCTTCTTTTATTTTATGAATATCCCAAATCTCAGAAAACTGCACTATTAACTGTGTTGCTACGGGGAAGAATCTACCATCCATCTCGCATACTCCAAGACCTTAAGTGTCGGCACCCCCCTAAGACTTCTTGCGGCCAGAGAGGTGAGTACATGGAGCAACCCGGCAGGTTGCGACCGGGTGAAATAAACGGGTCGAGTGACCGCAGCCAACACGACCAATCTAATCACAGGCCGAGTGACCGAAGTCAACACAGCAATAATAATAAGCTTCTCCCGCACAACTCTTTCCACTTTAAGTTAGTTACGAATTATTATTATTATTCGTGAGACAATATCAAGCAAAATAATTTCTGAAAAATGTAAGAATATCTCAAATAAAACATGTAACAAATAAATAGCAACCACATTTTGAGACAAATATCAAAATCAACTTGTGACACGAAAGGAGCTTGGCACGCAAGGCTTGGCATGTTCACGTACCTTACTTCCGTAGCAAAGCACGTCCTAGCAATGGCTCGGGTCAACAAAGACGTCACCTGCAAGTCGTATTTTCTACGTCAACAAATATTCAAATAAAATGGTATAAGTCCTAAAGAGTATTTTCTTTATATCAACCCAAACCCGCTAGCTAAATTTCCATCGTTTTATTATCTAGTCATGATTTTCTATAAACAAAGCAACACATCTATTTTAGAAGATAAGTTTTATTATTATTATTATTATTATTATTATTATTATTATTATTATTATTATTATTATTATTATTATTATTATTATTATTAAAAAGTGGCTAATTAGATTATTAAAAATATGAGCTAAAGATGAATTTATACTTAAGAACTAATTTGAATTATAACAACAAAAGTGATATTTATTAGTATTTACCAAAATAAGCATAATATCACAATGAAAATAGCATTTTCTATATCTATAAATAGTTATTTAATTCTTAATAAAAGTTTGATGAGAAATTATTTCAACTCACTATTTATTTAAACAAAAGTGTCATAATATTTATATATTCCCCCAAATATCTCTTTTAGCTTATTTTGTTCAAGAAAATAATTTATTACGTCCAAAACATATTTTTATTACCAACCCATTTCCACTTAATATTTAAGCAAAAAAATAATAATGTATATATAATATAGATGTTATTGCAGCCCCCTATAGATTTCATAAAACACAACCAACACCCCACCCCCCACAATAACTACTTTATATAAAAGACACTTTAACCCCCCTATAACATGAACTTCAAACTAACCGATCTAGACATGGATTAAAGCTATCAAGTTAAGATTTTGACTATCTAAATCAACTAATTAGAAGATTTAGGACATACCTAGGCCAAAAATGGCCAAAAACGGTGAAGAATTGAATCGTGTCGGAGTTCGCCGTCGGAATCGCCGGAGGTGAGCTTCGTGGCCGGCTCTAATGGCTTCTCTGGCTTTTTCGGGGCTCTCCAATGAGTTGGTCAGGGTCCTAGGAGTCTGCTGGAAGCAAGGGAGCACGATGGGTGCTGCCGAGTCACTACGGTCAAGCTCGCCGGAGTTTGGCCGGCAAAAATGGAGGTCGGGGCGGCGGCTAGGCTTCTGCTGCTGCTGGGGCTCCTTCCTTGGGCTCTGCTTCAGGTCGGGGATGAGCCAATATCGATCAGAGATGTCAGATAAGGCGACGGGGATGAGAGAGAGTGTGAAGAGGGTTTGCTCGGTGGTCGCCCGACGGCGGCAATGGTGGCTGTGGTGGTCGCTGCTACTGCCTCTACTCTGTTTCTGATGAGTTCTGAGAACAGAGAGGGAGGGAGAGAAGGAGAGAGAGCTGGGTTGAGAGAGAGATGGTGGGGTTTCTTGGTTACTTCGCGTCGGGTGGCTTGGCGGCCTTGGTGGCTGCGGTGGTGGGTGGTTGTTGCTACCTCTGTTGCTGCCTCTGTTTATTCCTGGTGGCAGAGGGTTAGAGTGAGAAAGAGAGAGATGAAGTTGGTGGCAGTGGGTTTTCTTCTTTTCCGAGCTTGAAGGTGGTGATGGTGGAGGTGATGATGGTGAAGAGGGAGGAGGTTGTTGTGAGGGTGGCTGTTGGGGTGAGGAGGGAGGATGAAGCTGCTTAAATAGACATGGTTGCTTGGAGGCCAAGTAGCCATGATGGTGATAGGGGCGGTGATGGTGACTATGGCGGTGAAAAGCTTCCCGAATGTGTTGGCTTGGTGAAGAAGAAGAAGTTGGAGAATTTCTAGGGTGTGGCGGAAGCACCATCTACCTAGGTGATTGGGTGTGACAAATCTTACAAGTCTCGCGGTGGTCGGACACGCGCTATAAATTTAAACTAGCTAAAATTTCTGAAACGCCTACGTATTAATTCTTGACTATTACTCTAATATTCTTTTAAAGTTTTATGCAAATGCAACACAATAATTTTCCCAACTATTATTTTTCAAATAAAAAATCTTATTATTCATCTAAAATGACGGTTTTACCCCTATTAATTAAACGGGGTATTACATACTGCCATTTTTTTCTAAGCAACTTGATTAATATCGCGTTACACTTGAGAGTTTGAAATTGGAGTGTCACCCTATCGGGGCCACCGGGGTAGTTTAGGTCTCCACATATAGTTTATTCGGGTTTTAACCCCGTGGCTGAATTTATACGAGAACCTGACCACGTATGAACATACTTGATTAGTTCGATTCAGAAGAACATATATCGTAATCAAAACACAACAAAACCATCACGAGAATCTCTTTGGAAATCAAATTTATTGGCCTTTTGCATCATAATATCTTCCAAAAGTTCAGTCTTTTCTTATCCAAAAGCTATGAACTACTTAGCATGAGCAATAATCTAATTGAAGACATTTATTTTTATTTTTTCGATAAATTCAAGTATATTACTTTGGGAAAATTGAGAGGTCTTCAACACCCTCCCTACTAGCAAACTCTTTTACAGTCAACATATCCAAACATAGTTTTTAAAACCGGACCGGACCGGCCGGTTCGACCGGTCGGACCGGTGAACCGGCTGGTGACCGGTTTGGTTCGCTTATCGGACCGGATATGCACGAACCGGTCAAAACCGGTCAAGAACCGGCCGGTTTTGCAGGCCAACCGGTGAACCGGTCGGATTAAAAACCGGTCCGGTTTCTGAAACATCAACTCTCCGGCATCTCTGGCGGCCACACCTCTGGAATACGACGATTTCTCAAGCCGCCAGACTTGTGGAAGCTCCGACGGATCTCAAGCAGTAAAGTCACGCTCGAGATCTGACGGATCAACTGCAACATACTGTGTCTGATGCATCTGAACAGGAGAGAAGGAGAGGAGATCGAGCTTTGACTACTTCTGAATAGGTTTGAGAGAGAGAGAGAGATAGAGAAAAAGTCGTGAAAGGTGGAGATAACTACTGAAGACAGAGATGAACAAATTGATGAGGATAAAGAGTGATTTTTGGGTAGTTGGAGGAATTGAGATAATGCAGAGAGAGAGAGAGAGAAAGATAATGGAGAAAGACAGAAAGACATGTGAACGGCTTTGACTACTTCAAAAAAAACCAAACGAATTTTAAAAATCTAATTTTTTTTGCTGGTGTTGTTTTTTATGAAATTTGAAGTTATTATTGTTATATATATTTTAATTAAAATTTGTGACATATATATATATATTATTATATATTATTAAAAACGTGCAGTTGAACCGGTCCGACCACTGGTTCGACCGGTCCGACCGTGAACCAGTGTCTCACCGGTTCGATGGCCGGTCCGGTTCTGAAAACTTTGTATCCAAAGGTGTGTCCTCATTGTTGTGATCTGTTTTAGCCCTATTAGCTAACAAGTGGGCTACCGTATTTTTATCTCTACTAACATGTAAAATTTTATTTGAAGGATTGCTCTTCAACCAATTCTGAATAACTTTAATTCTTGTAATTCTTGACCACTTAGCTTGTTGCTTTCCAAGACATTCCAACACTATTCCTTGAGCATCATAGCAGCACCAAACATTGTTCCATCCTTTTTCCATTTGCATCATACATGCCATCTCAATAGCCAGCAGTTCAGCCTCATCAACACTGATATTTGGCTCAAACTTAAATTTTGATATTCTATATTCAATATGTCCTTTACCTATTCCTTTTTGGGTAAAAGATATTTTCAGCCTCAATTTATCGATAATACATTTGCCCCCTGATTTATCGATAAATATATTTTGCACCCCTGTTAGTGGATGGAGGTTAGACTGATTCCACCCTTCTGTTAGTTTGTGACCATTATACTTTGGAAGGGTGGAATGACATAAATGCCCTTACCCCTTAGATGAAACTACATTTTGTAGAGACAATTATGCCCTTCTACTCTATATTTAATTAATTACATTTAGAATCCCCTTTGCATGATTACAACACTGAATGGTATTGTAAAAAGACCATCATACCCCTGCTATTGTTCATGTTGACATTTACCACCCCTGATACTGTTCATCTGGAGAGTTACCACCCCTTGTACTATTCATCTGGACAGTTACTGCCCCTGTTTATATGGACAGTTTGCACCCCTCTGTATAAAAGAAGTTTTCACCTCTCTACTGTAAAAATAGTTGTTTTTTGTTGTCGGAATGGTCATTACTTAACCTTTGGCTCCATTCACATTTTCAGCAATTTATTCCCTCCAACAACTTTCCCGCCAAAAAACTAACTTCCCTGTAATAACTTCCCTCCGGTCAATGACAGTAATACTCAAATCTATTTATATACATCCCGAATTCACAGTACTCTCCACTCGCACTCTAACCCACCTCTAGCTATAGGTAATACTATCCATTCATACTTCCTAACAAGAAAGGCAAGGCAATGAGATTGGTCTAGGACTTGAAGCAATTTATTTTTTTTTTTATTTTTTTTTGTAATAATATATGTTTGTTTAGGTACCACGTCTAGATCGAGCAGAATAACGAAACACGGAGAAAAGTTCTTTACGTACGAGAGGAAGTTTTGCTTTTATGAAGTGCCATACGACCTCTCGTACGTTAAGAAATCTTCTCCCTGTTTTGTTGTTCAGCTCGAGCTAGACATGGTACCTAAACAAACATGACATATTATTACAACAACACAAGAAAAACTAAAATAAAGAGCTTCGAATACTAGACAAATCTCCTTCACTTGCCTTGCTTCTTAGGAAGTTTGAATGGATAGCATTACCTAGAGCCAGAGGTGGGTTAAAGTGTGAGTGGAGAATATTGTGAATTTGGGATGTATATAAATAGCTTTGTGTATTACTGTCTTGTATGAGAGGGAACTTGTGAAGTGAATTTATTGAAGGGAAGTTAACTTTTTGGCGGGAAAGTTATGGGAGGGAATTAATTTCAGAAAATGTGAATGGAGCCAAAGGTTGAGTAATGACCATTCCGACAACAAAAAAATAGCTGTTTTTACAACAGAGGGGTGAAAATTGTATTTTATAAAGTGGGGTGCAAACTGTCCATATAAACAGGGGCGGTGACTGTCCAGATGAACAATACGAGGGGTGGTAATTGTCCAGATGAATAGTACCATGGGTGTTAAATGTCCACATGAACAGTACTAGGGGTATGATGGTCTTTTTAAAATACCATTCAGTGTTGTAATCATGCAAAAGGTGATGTCTATATGTAATTAACTAGTAATTAATTAAATATGGGGTAAAGGGGCATAGTTGTCTCTACAAAATGTAGTTTCATCTAAGGGGTAAGGGCACTTGTGTCATTCCACCATTCTAAGAGTATAATGGTCACAAACTAACAGAATGGTGGAATCTGTCTAACCTATATCCACTGACAGTGGTGTAAAATGTATTTATCGATAAATCAGGAGGCAAAACGTATTTAATTGATAAATTGAGGGTGGAAAATGTCTTTTACCCTTGCTGAAAATGTGAATGGTGCCAAAGGTTGAGTAATGACCATTTCTACAACAATTAGGTAGATGTTTCTACAGCAGAGAGGTGGAAACTGTCTTTTATAAAGAGGGGTGCAAACAGTCCATATAAACAGGAGTGCTAACTGTCCAAATGAGCTGTACGAGGGAGGTAACTGTCCAGATGAACAGTACCAGATGTGGTAAATGTCCACATGAACAGTACCATGGGTGATAAATGTCCACGTGAACAGTACCAGGGTATGATAGTCTTTTTACAATACCATTTAGTATTGTAATCATGCAAAATGTGATGTCTAAATATAATTAATTAGCAATTAATTATATATAGGATAAAAGGGCATAGTTGTATCTAAAAAATGTAGTTTCATCTAAGGGGTAAGGGCATTTATATCATTCCACCCTTCCAAGGGTATAATGGTCAGAAACTAACAGAAGGTTGGAATCTGTCTAACCTCCATCCACTGACAGGGATGAAAAATGTATTTATCGATAAATCAGAGGAAAAATTTATTTAATCGATAACTTGAGGGTGGAAAATATCTTTTACCCTTCCTTTTTTTGTTATAGAATATCGGTAAAGGCCATTGTTGATGAATCGAAACTGCATAGTTTAGTATGTTAACGAACTCTTCATAACGTGCTAATATGTGTAATTTATCTATTTTATCTCTCTTTCTAGACTTATGCTTGTTTTCGTAGTTTTGGTTGTTTTCTCTCAGTTTGTAGGCAAAGACGTGATTTAGAACGCAAGGGGCTAGTTGGGAAAGCTTGAAGAATGAATTTGAAGGCTTAATTTGAAGAAGTCAAGTGATAAAGAGGCTAAAGTTGAAGACAAAGCAACTAAATCGCAAGTTAAAGTGAAGATTCAAGGGCCTTTATGAGAATATAAGTAAAGAAATAGGCCAAAAATGAAGATTTAGAAGCCACGAGGCCACATTACAAGGCCAAAGTTGCATCCGAGGGGTTGTTTGAGAGGAAACTAACGGAATCGGGGCTAAAATGCAAGGTTCTAAAGTTTGTAAGGACTAAAAAAGATGACTTCTTAACGGATTGGGGGTGGGGTTTTAATTTTCCAAACTTTTTAAAGAAGGGCTGGGGGCCTTTTAAAGCCTCCAGCAAACAAGAAGGGGCCTTTTTGCAAATTAGGCGAAACAGCGCACCAGGCGCGTCCTTTTCTCTCTCCCCGACATAGCAACGACGCAGAAGCCATTATTGGCTCTTCATGCTTCGACGAAGCTTCTTAGCAGCCCCATTAGACCCCCAAATCGCCACCAAATGGCTCAAAATCGGTCACAATCTTCTCCTTGTCCAATCCTCTTCCTAACCCACTGCTCAATTCGGCCCAACAAGCAACTGAGAGAAAAGCCCCAAATCGACTTAGGGTTCGTGAAGCTTCTGAACATCAACGATGAAGACTGTTTGGGATGAATTGGATGGCTCAGATTATCCCTTGGAGGCTACGAAATCATCTACCAAGTCTATATAAACCAAGCTTGAAGAAATCAAAGACCGCCTCTCCTGACCCGTCGGTTCTACACACAGGGACAACACTCTGTTTTGGGTTCGTAGTTCGCCTCTCTCTCTCTCTCTCTCTCCGATTTTTCTCTGCTTCTGGGTTGTTCTTGAAGCTAAGAACAGAGAAAGAGGAAGAGAGGGAGAGAGGAGGTAGTTTTCAGTTGGATTTCAGTCCGATTTTGGACGATTTTTGGCTCTGTTTTGCCGTTGTTCATAGTGCTCTGTTTTTGAGCAAATTCTGGGTTCGTTATGTGATTGCTGCTGCTGAGTTCTTGCTATAGCAGCAACAGCAGCTTATTAGGGCAATTGCTCCATTATTTTGTAGCTTAGTTGTGTTTTTGGCTATTTTACTCTTAGTTTTGTGTAGTTTCTATCAAGTGTTGAGGTTGAATTGGCAAAAACAAGTGTATGACATCAATTGTGATTCAAGTTTTGATTATTGAAAGTAAATTTCTCTCAATCTCTCTTGAATTTCTTATAATGTGTAGCTAGTTCAATTGCTTGGGTTATTTGGGACTATCTAGTGCCCTAATCCTCTTATTGATTCAATTTGAACTTCAAGGATGAATGGGTTGAATTGGGTTCACTTGAGTGCTTAGTGCAATATTTAGATTTCTCTTGTTGAAGTATTTGATGCATTGAATAGGTAGATGTGCGAATACTCTTGACTTGTTTGATTTGGGGTTGCATTTGAGTGAGAGGAACCCATCAATCCTAACTTTGAGAAATTGAGTACTAGTTAGGTGATTTGAGTGAGAATTTACAAATCTCATTTTTTGCTTGATCTTTCATGTGGAAACACCCATGTGTGTTTACATATGATTGATGCTTGAAACACTTGAAATTTGGGGAATCTCATTTGAATAGCCTCTTTAGTTCTTGATTAGCGTGTTGGATTTACACACTTCTCTTGTCGCGAGTTGGATTGCATGAGCAATTACTTCTTGAGATACTTGTCTTGTGGATTGACACATGCAATGTGAGAACCGGGCTTGAATGTAATAGGAGGATTGGTCACTAGAGAAACCGATGATCCCTAGCCCCTCTCTACTTGTCATTTCACTTAGTTTCTTGAATCGTAGCTCAAGTAGTCGTTTACTTTGTTCTTAAACTCAAACCTCAACTTGCTCCATCAATTGATTTTGGTGGATTTGATAGCTTGGCAAGCTTTAAAGTCATTGAGAGATTTCTTTTATCGCTTAGTTAGTCGTTTACTCTAGTGATAGTAAGTCATTGTCTAAACTTCCTCTCCTTGTGGATTCAATTCCGGACTTACCGGATTATTACTTGAGACGATATCCTATACTTGGGATTTTGTCGAACAAGTTTTTGGCGCCGTTGCCGGGGATTGGTGCTAAGAGACTCACTCTTTAGTTACTTTCTTGTTTTGCTTGTTTTTATTTTTTAGATACGCTTGAAGAAAATTCCGGGTTCATTTTTGAACTTTGGAACAAAAAAAAAAGCGAAAAGTAAAAAAATCACAAAAACATACTCCTAGCTTGGGTTAGGCAACCCTCTTGAACTTTATTTGAGCTTGGGTTGCATGAGTGCGTGGCAACATGATAGTATTCATAGATTGCATCACACTTTACTTGAAGAAGAGGGTAGAAATCTCTTTAGTGAAAATACTTCAACTAGTGGTAGTAGTAGTTTAGCCCAATCCAACGATTCTAGCTCTCTTAATAGCTTTGAAATCATGGATGGAGAGGATGGGCATAGTAGCAGCAATGAGATGATGCCATTTCGTTCACTTAGAGATTTGATGCATCCATCTAGACAAAGTTCACCATCTTGCTTTGTGTTTCCATTAAATGAAAAAAACTTTGATGTCAAACCGGGCACATTCAACTTCTTCCCAAGTTTCATGGCCTAGAGTCCGAGAGTGCTTACTCTCATCTTAAAGATTTCAATAATATTGCCTCAACGGTTAATTACAATGGTGTCTCTAGTAACACTATAAAGCTTAGATTGTTTCCTTTCTCTTTAAAGGACAAGGCCAAAGCATGGCTTCACACCTTGAGACCTAGGACCATAGGCACATGGAAAGAATTAGAGAAAGAGTTTCTTAATAAATTTTTCCCTACTTACAAAACAAATGCCATAAAAAGGCAAATTGTTACTTTTTGTGCTAAGGAGAGAGAGCCACGTCCCCAATCTCGGGAACGCTTCAAGGATCTCCTCATTGCTTGCCCTCACCATGGATTTGAGACATGGAGGTTGATTAGCTCCTTTTATGATGGTTTGCCATGCGACCATAAGCACACAATTGAATCCATGAGTGGGAGAGATTTTTTCACAAAAGGTGAAGATGAGGGTTGGGATTGTCTAGATGAAATTTGTGAGAAAGTCCAATCTTGGGACATTAATGAGCCTTCTAAGGATGCTAACTGTAAGCCTAAAGGTACCATGTATCAACTTAAGGCTAAGAGTGAGGCATTGTGCTCATTTTGTAGTGATAACTCTCATGAGTTGAGCAAATGTCCCGATTTTCTAAGAGCCCAAGAGCTCATGGGTGAGCAAGTGAATATGTTAAATTCTAACAATTATAGGAAGCCCTATAATAAATCGCCCTACTCGGAGACATACAACTCCAATTGGAGGAATCACCCAAATTTCTCATGGAGACAAGGCCAAGACACCCAAGTAAACCCCTCAAGCTCCACTTATGTTCCTCCTAACAAAAGGAGTATGGAAGAGACTTTTGAGCAATTTATAGCTTCCCAAAACCAAACTAACCAAGAGTTGAGAAAATCTAACCAAGAGTTGAAAAATTCATTAGCTAGGTTGAATTCCACCATAAATGCTCAAGAGAAGGGAAAATTCCCATCTCAACCTCAACAAAACCAAAAGGGCCAAAGCTTTAACCATATGGAACATGCTAAGGCCATCACCGTTTTGAGAAGTGGGAAGGTTGTTAACAATGGACTTCCAAGTGGGGAGTCCAATGAAAATGAGGGAGAATAGGAGTGTGAGAAGAGTGATGACCAAGAGAGAGTTGTCGACTCAAAAGAGTCAAAGAGGAGTCTTGACAAGGGAAACAAGTAGTGGAAGAAAGTGAGGAAATAAAGGTTCCTCCACCATTTCCCCAAAGACTTTTAGCCTCTACCAAGAAATCTAGCAACCAAGATATTCTTGAGACATTCCAAAATGTCAAGATAAACATCCCTCTCTTGGATGCTATCAAGCAAATTCCGACTTATGCCAAGTTTCTCAAGGATCTTTTCACTTTCAAGAGAACTCTTCAAGTGAGAAAGAAGACTTTTCTCACCGAGCAAGTGAGTTCAATTCTCCAAAATAATCTCCCTCCCAATTTAAAGATCCGGGTTCACCTACTATTACTTGCACCATTGGAGATCATAAAATTCATAATTCTTTATTATATTTGGGTGCAAGTGTAAACCTCCTTCCATACTCGGTGTATGAGAAGTTGGGGTTGGGTGAGTTGAAACCCACAAGAGTGACTCTACAATTGGCGGATAGGTCCACTAGAGTCCCTAGAGGTACCATTGAGGATGTCTTGGTTCAAGTGAACCAATGTTATTATCCGGTGGATTTTAGTTTTAGACACCTCCCCTTTGGCTAGTGGCACATCATCCATTCCTATTATTTTAGGAAGACCATTTCTTGCTACTTCTAATGCAATAATAAATTTTAGAAGTGGTATGATGAATATTACATTTGGGAACATGAAGTTAGAGCTTAATATTTTTAATGCATGTATTCACCCAAGCTCACAAGATGATGATGATGTGTGTGAAGTGAGTTGGGTAGAATCATGTGTTGAAGATGTTTATACTCTAGCTACATGTTCAAAGATTCAAGTGAGCTTACTTTAGAAGAATTGGAATTTTTGTATGATGATAACACTCCCATTTCATCTCTTCTTATGGAAGAAGAGTTTGACTTTGATGAAGGGGAGAGACTCTTTGGCCAACTTGACCAAGTCATTGAGTCGACACATGAGCATTTTAGTGTTGATAGTGAGTTGCATGGAAGTGAGGTGATACCTCCCGTTGTGAGGGTTCCACCAATTTGTGAGTTGAAACCCCTTCCCTTAGATTTGAAATATGCATTTCTTGGGGTTAATGATACTTATCATATTATCATCTCATCTTCCCTTGATGTTGAGCAAGAAAAGGGGTTGCTTGAAGTTTTGAAGGACTACAAAGGTGCCATAGGATGGTCCATTGAGTATATTAAAGGCATTAGTCCTTCCATTTGCACCCATAGAAGTCATTTAGAGGAAAATGCCAAAACTTCAAGGGAGCCTCAAAGGAGGTTGAACCCTCACATGCAAGAAGTTGTGAGAGCCGAGGTGCTCAAGTTGTTGGATGCGGGTATGATTTACCCCATCTCGGATAGTAAATGGGTAAGTCCTACCCAAGTGGTCCCTAAAACATCGGGGGTCACCGTTGTTGAAAATGAGAAGGGTGAACTTGTGACTACTATAGTTCCTACTAAGTGGCGGATGTGCATTGATTATAGAAAATTAAATTCCGTCACTAGGAAGGATCACTTTCCCCTTCCATTCATAGATCAAATGTTAGAAAGGTTAGCGGGGCATGATTTTTATTGTTTTTTAGATGGCTACTTGGGTTATAATCAAATTGCTATAGATCCAATGGACCAAGATAAAACCACTCACTTATCCATTTGGAACATTTGCCTATAGGAGGATGCCTTTTGGTTTGTGTAATGCCCCGGATACTTTTCAACGTTGCATGTTAAGCATATTTTCGGACATGGTAGAAAAATGCATGGAAGTTTTTATGGATGATTTTTCGGTGCATGGAAACTCATTTGATACTTGTCTTGGAAATCTTTAGATGGTTTTGAGAACATGTGAAGAAAAGAATTTAGTTTTGAATTGGGAAAAATGCCACTTTATGGTTAGGCAAGGAATTGTTTTGGGTCATGTTACTTCCTCTCATGGTATTGGTGTAGACAAGGCTAAAGCAGATGTGATTTCTAATCTTCCACCTCCTATATGTGTTAAGGATGTTAGATCTTTCCTAGGTCATGCGGGATTTTATAAGAGATTTATCAAGGACTTTAGCTCACTTGCTAAGCCCTTGAGCAATCTCCTTCAAAAGGAAAATTCATTTGAGTGGTCTAGTGCATGCCAAGAGGCCTTTGAAAAGTTGAATAATTTATTGGTAACGGCCCCTATCATGCAACCACCCAAATGGACTTTTTCTTTTGAAATCATGTGTGATGCTAGTGACCATGCGGTTGGTGCCGTTTTGGGTCAAAGAGGTGAAGATAAGAAACCACATGTTATCTACTATGCAAGTAAAACCTTGAATGATGCTCAATTAAATTATTCCACTACGGAAAAAGAGCTTTTGACTATGGTGTTTGCTATTGAAAAATTTAGGTCATACTTGCTTGGTTCGAAAGTGCTTGTCTACACCGACCATGCCGCCTTGAAATACTTTTTCACAAAGAAAGATTCCAAACCTCGTTTAATCTGTTGGGTACTTTTGCTTCAAGAGTTTGATATTGAATTCAAGGATAAACGAGGTGTGGAAAATGTTGTGGCAGATCACTTGTCTAGGATTGACATTCCTAAGCCAAAAATCTCCTTGCCTATTCTTGAAACTTTTTCGGATGAGCATCTATTTGCCCTTTTAAATGTTCCTTGGTTTGCCGATATTGCTAATTATCTTGCCTGTGGAATTTTTCCGGAAAATTTAAAAGGGCAAGAGAAGTTGAGATTTTTGAGAGAATGCCGGAATTTCTTTTGGGATGACCCTTACTTGTTTAAATATTGGCCGGATCAAATTGTTAGAAGGTGCATCCCAAATGAAGAGTTTCATAGTGTTCTTTCATTTTGCCATGAGTATGCTTGTGGAGGCCATTTTTCGGGTAGAAAAACTGCCTCCAAGATTTTGCAAAGTGGTTTATATTGGCCTACTCTTTTTAGTGATGCATTTCATTTTTGCAAAGCATGTGATAGGTTCTAAAGGATGGGAGGAAATATTGGAAAAAGAAATACGATGCCCTTGAACCCCATTTTAATTATTGAAATATTTGATTGTTGGGGTATTGACTTCATGGGTCCATTCCCATCATCTTTTGGCAACCAATATATACTCTTGGCGGTGGATTATGTGTCAAAGTGGGTTGAAGCCATACCTTCAAAAACCAATGATCATAGAGTTGTGATTAAGTTTCTTCAACACCACATTTTATCTCGTTTTGGCATGCCCCGAGCTATCATTAGCGATGAAGGGACACATTTTTGCAATAGGCTTTTGAGAGCCTCATGAAAAAGTATGGGATTGTGCATAAAGTTGGCACACCATACCACCCACAAACTAGTGGGCAAGTAGAAGTTTCTAATAGAAAAATTAAAGAATTTTGGAGAAAACGGTAAACCCAAATCGCAAAGATTGGTCTTTGAGGTTGGTTGATGCTCTTTGGGCTTACCGTACCGCTTACAAGACTCCCATTGGTGTGTCTCCATATATACTAGTATATGGAAAGGCATGCCATCTTCTGGTGGAGTTAGAGCACAAGGCCTATTGGGCCATCGAGTTCTTGAATTTTGATCCTGCAAAAGCGGGGGAACAAAGGAAGTTAAACTTGAATGAGTTAGAAGAGCTTCGAAATGAGGCTTATGAGAACACCAGGACCTCTAAGGCAAGGACAAAGGCTTATCATGATAAACATATTGTTCCTAAGTCTTTTGAGCCTAATCAAAAATTTCTTCTCTTCAACTCAAGGATGAAACTCTTTGGAGGAAAGTTGAAATCAAAATGGAATGGTCCATATATTGTGAAGCATGTATATCCTTATGGGACCATTGAAATTTTGAACCCCAAAAGTGGGAAAGTTTTAAGGTGAATGGCCAAAGATTGAAACCATATGTTGAAAATTTTGAGGCCAAGGTTGAGTCAATTTCTCTTATGGACCCAACCTATACTAACTAGTGTTCACCAAAAGTATCACCTTTGTAAATATTAGTTGTAGTTCTGTTGCTCTTGATTATTTTGTAGGTTGCTCTTAGAGGAGGATTTATGCTTGGTGGCCAAGAAAGCGAAAAATGAGGTCCATCTATCCCTTGTCTCTTATATGAATTTGTTTGCTCTTCCATTGTTCTCACACATTGAGGACAATGTGATATTTTAGTTGGGGGGTGGAGTAGATTTATTTCTTGCTTCATGGTTACAAGCATGCCTTTTCTTCATTAGTGATTTACATGAAAATTACAAATTTGAAAAAAATCATAAAAATTGAAACATTGAAAATTTTGAAAAATAAAAGTGTGTGAACCATTCTTGAGAAGCATCACTCTTTCCCCGTGTCAAACCACAGATTTTTTTATTCTTCTTTCTTTGGCAGTTTTATTTATTTTCACCTTTCATCTTGAGTCTAGATTTTATTTTCTTATTTAATAGCTTTATTGAGTCTTAGGAGGTTATAGTTGAGTCACTTATTTTGAAAGAAAAAAAAGAAAAAAAATTGAAAAAAAAATGAAAAATGAGGAAAAGTGAAAAGGGGGAATTTGGAAAGCTAGATGTTTCAAATAATAAAATCTCTTAACCCATGTTCTTTTTATTTTTATTTTAGAAAGGAATTCTTTGCTTATACTCAATACATCTACACCAATATCCCACATTCCGCGACATCATGCGTTCTCACAAAGCGACACACTAAATTTACGTTTCATGTTTAAGTCCTTCAAGCTAAGTTGATCACATAAACTTTGACGTCTTCTACTTTTGATAAATGGTGCATTTTCTAAAGCTATTTGAACTTCACAAAAAGATTTTTTTCTAATCGTTTTTGCGGTGGAAACTTATAGCCCATTAGAGTGGTGGTTACCAATGACACCCCATGCGATGTCTAAGAAATAGAGGGGTGTCCGGGGATAATGTTACGTCACCACCTAGATAGCTCCCTTGGTTTAGCTTTAAAAGCCCACTCGCTTGTATATTCCTCTATTATGTTGTGGGTCTTGGAGAGCCTTGGATTTGAGGTGAAAAAAAAAGAAAAAAAAAAGAAAAGAAATCATGATAAATCGCACCATCTACCAAAAATCCACAAAAAGGATCATACAAGCCCACAATCACGTCTCCCCTTCTTAAAACTCGTTTTTGTTCAAAGCTTTGGAGATCCATCCTACATGGGTGCTTTTGAATAAGTAGGAGAATGGCTAGTTTCATGTGATCCTTATTTTTGAAGGCATACATTCTCGCAAATTGGACTTAATTAACAAGTTTTGTGGTTCGCATGAGTCACCTTCTACCAAACACCGCCCACATTTGTATGAGTATATGCTTAGACATCCATAGGCTTCTTCCTTAATCTTTTTGGACTTTGAGAATTTATTTGAGGAGACATTTATGCATTCTTCTTTTCCCCCCACCAAAAAAAAGAAATTAAAATTAGCTAGTAACTCTTAGTATTTTATTTCTTTGAGTTCTCACTTAGGATAGATAATGTGTGTGTGCGTTTTTGTAAAAATATTAGAGTATAGTTTAGAGTTGAGTCAAGCCTTGTCTAGTTGAGTGTGTGTCTCTCATGATTGGTTCTTAACTAGATTACTTATCTTATCGCTCTCTTTGCTCTAGGACGAGCAAAAGGCTAGTTGGGGGGGGGGGGGGCGGGTGTGTTGATGAATTGAAATTGCATATTTTAGTATGTTAACGAACTCTTCATATCGTGCTAATATGTGTAATTTATCTATTTTATCTCTCTTTCTAGACTTATGCTTGTTTTCGTAGTTTTGGTTGTTTTCTCTCATTTTGTAGGCAAAGACGTGATTTAGAACGCAAGGGGCTAGTTGGGAAAGCTTGAAGAAGGAATTTGAAGGCTTAATTTGAAGAAGTCAACTGATAAAGAGGCTAAAGTTGAAGACAAAGCAACTAAATTGCAAGTTAAAGTGAAGATTCAAGGGCCTTTATGAGAAGATAAGTAAAGAAATAGGCCAAAAATGAAGATTTAGAAGTCAAGAGGCCACATTGCAAGGCCAAAGTTGCATCCGAGGGGTTGTTTGAGAAGAAACTAACGGAATCGGGGACAAAATGCAAGGTTCTAAATTTTGTAAGGACTAAAAGGATGACTTCTTAACGGATTGGGGGTGGAGTTGTAATTTTCCAAACTTTTTAAAGAAGGGCTGGGGGCCTTTTAAAGCTTCCAGCAAACAGCCACACTGTGCTTAGCAAAATACAAATCACCGGAACTCGCCTGAACCCCACCCATGGCTACTCGAGGTACTACATAACCCAAAGAGAAAACGCACGTGAGACTCCCTCCCGACGAAAGTTCCCATCCGGATATGTTACCGTTTCCGCTGCTGGGGATCAGACCGGGTCGAGGCCTTTGGTTCGCTGTCGTTGATCGATACCCGATGGGATCTGGGTCTAATGAAGGAGAGAGAAAGGGAGAGATGCGATGATGGAGAAGAGTGGGAGTGGTTTGGAGCTTGGAGGTGGTGATGGATCTGGTGTCGGAGGTGTTGGCGGTAGAGGGAAACAAGAAGGAGGAATAAGTTTTTTGGAGCGGGAAGGAGGAACATAAGTTTTCTGGAGTGGGTGTTGAAAAGGAGGAAGAGATAAGATTTGGCTAGGGTTAAGAAATGAGGAGAGAAGGGAAGAGGGTGTGCTTTATGATGAGGTAATTTCGTAAAACTTCAGGGTTGTTTTTGTCTTTTTTCCTCCGTCATGTCACTGTTACCTCCGTTATCTGACAGGGATCGTTTTTGCACATTCCAAACACGAACGTTGTTTTTGTATATATTCCAAACACGGAGGGTGGTATACATTACCGGAACTCGCCTGAACCCGGCCCATGGCCCACCGCCCACCCGATTCAAGATAACCCAAGGAGAAAACGCACGTGAGACTCCCCTCCCTGTAAATTCAACTCTTTTGAAAAAAGCTGCAGAAAATAGAAATCTGTCGAAAAGAGATGGCGGACATGGACTTGGAGCGCGTCAACTGCAAAAACCTCCCCCATCTCCTCTCCTCCTTCGTCGACACCTTCGTCGACTACTCCGTCAGTGGCCTCTTCTTACCCCCAAACCCTACCCCTAACCCACCCCCACCATTACAGACCACATTCCCCTCCCCGGACCGCCTCATCGCCGTCGGCGACCTCCACGGCGACCTCCACAAGTCCAAGGAAGCCTTCCGCATCGCCGGCCTCATCGACGCCTCCGATCGCTGGACCGGCGGCTCCGCCACCGTCGTCCAAGTCGGCGACGTCCTCGACCGCGGCGGCGACGAGATCAAGATCCTCTACTTCCTCGAGAAGCTCAAGCGCCAGGCGGCCAACACCGGCGGGACACTCCTCACCATGAACGGCAACCACGAGATCATGAACATCGACGGCGATTTCAGGTTCGTCACCAAGTCCGGTCTCGATGAGTTTAGGGTTTGGGCTAATTGGTTCCGTGTTGGGATTGCAATTAAGAGTCAATGCAATGGGTTGACTAAACCGAAAGATCCATTTATTAACGTACCTTTGAATTTCACTAAATTGAAGCAAGAATACAATGATGGGGTTAGGGCTAGGATTGCTGCATTGAGACCTGATGGGCCGATTTCGACTCGGTTCCTTTCCCGGAACCAGACTGTTGTGGTTGTTGGTGATTCCGTTTTTGTTCATGGAGGGCTTTTGCCCAAACACGTCGCCTATGGGTTGGAGAGGATTAATGAGGAGGTGAGGGATTGGATTATTGGGTTGAAAGACAAGGTTTCGTCGAGTTTAGTTCGAGGGAGGAACTCGGTTGTTTGGTTGAGGAAATTCTCTCATGAAGTGGCTAAAGATTGCGATTGTTCGACTCTTGAACATGTCCTTGCCACGATACCCGGCGCAAAGAGGATGATCATGGGGCATACTATCCAGGAGGGTGGCATCAATGGGGCTTGTGAAAACAAGGCGATAAGGATCGACGTGGGCATGTCAAAAGGGTGTATCAATGGTTTGCCGGAAGTTTTAGAGATAAGTGGCAATTCGGAGCTGAAGATTTTGACATCAAATCCTTTGTATCGGAAGAGATCCGGACCGCTTGTTGAAGAGCCTAATAAGAAGGAAGGGCTAGGCTTATTGATACCTCAGCAAATGCCAAAGCGCATTGAAGTGAAGGCTTAGGGTAAGAATGTTCTAACTCTAAAGAAAACCAGTTTTTTTATTGGATTTTTCTTGAGATAGGTTAAGTTTCTTATGCACAGAAGTATCAGATCATTCTTGTGGGGTAGGAATTTATCACACCCTCACTTATCATAGACCACTAGCAAATTCTGGAAACGTGATCAATTGGAATGTTGTTCTGGTATTATCACAATTGTCTCTGTTTACTTCATGTTTTGAAGAACCATCCCCTTCTATGTTATTCATTGTATTCCCTTCGAATTAGACAGACACTAGCGATATGTGTCATTTCCCGTGATATCACCTGGTCTTTATTATTCTCACCAACTTATCTATGAGGTTCAAAATTCTACTACTGGTATACCAAGTATTTATTGGTTGAGATTTTGCTTCGAGTATTATTTATACCATAGCTCCTTATGTCAAGAGCAAAGATCATATTAACATAGAGGATATGGATATTCCTTCAATCGTACAGTGTGTTCAATAGAGCTCTAGGCAAATCTCGCTTGTCTGTGAGCAATACCATTCCTGTTGAAACCAAGAAACCTTCGATGGTATCCCCTAGAAATGATCGATATTGACCTTCTCCAATTGAAAGTTGAAACACCCCCTTAGTCAATCTGTATCAACCACGCAACCAGAGCAAAAATCAGATCTTCATGTTCTGCTAATGCTTTGAGGGGTGGCAGCTGATGAAGAATAGAGCTGGTAGCACAGTCACAGCTGCCATAAAAGGGGAGGCTCAGACAATAACAACAGACCCCATAGCAAGTGTCCTGAAGGTTTGTGTTGTTTGCTGCATCAGTACTTGCTTTATAACAACCTCGAGTAGCATATTTTCTCCAAAAAGGAAAAAATAAAGAAAAATCGAGTAGCATATGGCCAATGCTTAAGGGACCAACTTTTCGCCGTTTCTTCAGTTTGGCTTTAGCCGAATGCATTCAGTGTTAATAAGAGGGGATACTATACAGAATATTGTTCTGATCATTTCATAAAGCCAGCCGATCCAAGTCCTCGTTACTCAGTTTCTCTAGCATGTCCGAGGAATCTAAGTCGCTGATTTAGGCCACGTCATTTATGAGTTAATAGTTTGCTTCCAAAAGTTTTTGTTTCTTTCAACTCCGCGCAGGTTGAATTCCTATACTTGGTTTATTCTTGGTTCAATCAGTGAACTGCCCAGACCTGGTTTGGTCAGTGGACGCTCTAGGCAATTGTAGTTTTCATTGCAGTTATAGAAACCTCTGCTATTTTCAGAGTATGTACTTTGATTCTGTTGCGCGTTCTTCTTGCTGTTTGAGTACTAAGATATAAAGGAAATTGTACGAGATTGACCAACATTGCATTTCAAAAAGTCTGCAACGGGCGGAAGGTGAAAATGAAGGTCATATGGAAGAGTTTGCTTCATGGTTGCTAAGAAAATTTCATTTTGATGCATAGCATAGTCGTTCTGGAAGGGCAAGTATCCTACACTATTTTAGGCTTTGAATTAAGAGACTTGCTTCGGGAAGGGCAAGTATTTGCACAGTCGTTCTTCATCTATTTCGGTAGAAGCGGCCTTAAGTTTCCCTGTGTCATATCCCTTGTCGTCGAACCACACATCATCAGACCACTCTCCTTCCCTTTTCTTCACAACTCTGGTGTAAGTGGTTTGATGCATAGTTATGAATTCCGTTTCGGTCACTGTTTTGTTTTGCTCTTGTGGATAGAACGATCCAGGATGATCTGGATGGAACGACGATGCTATACAGATTCACCGCACTTTTTATTATATCTTTTAAAGTTATATATATATATATATATATATATATATATATATAATACATGTAACATACAAAACAATCCACGGCAATTTATTTCAAAATCTCAAATATATATTTTTGGTTCCCAATAAACCTAACTTGAAGTATCTTATCCAAGCAAATTAACAATAGTTATACTCCTTACGAGATCAAAATGCAGATTTATCCAAATTACTTCAACTGGCTGTTTGGTACAACACAAATAAACTCAAACACAAAATCAATAAGGTCACCCCACTCATATGGAAGAGTTTGCTTCATGGTTGCGAAGAAAATTTCATTTTGATGCATAGCACAGTCGTTCTGGAAGGGCAAGTATCCTATACTATTTTAGGCTTTGAATTAAGAGACTTGCTTCTGGAAGGGCAAGTATTTGCACAGTCGTTCTCCATCTATTTCGGTAGAAGCGGCCTTAAGTTTCCCTGTGTCATATCCCTTGTCGTCGAACCACACATCATCAGACTACTCTCCTTCCCTTTTCTTCACAACTCTGGTGTAAGTGGTTTGATGCATAGTTATGAATTCCGTTTCGGTCACTGTTTTGTTTTGCTCTTGTGGATAGAACGATCCAGGATGATCTGGGTGGAACGACGATGCTATACAGATTCACCGCACTTTTTATTATATCTTTTAAAGGTATATATATATATATATATATATATATATATATATATATATAATACATGTAACATACAAAACAATCCACGGCAATTTATTTCAAAATCTCAAATATTTATTTTTGGTTCCCAATAAACCTAACTTGAAGTATCTTATCCAAGCAAATTAACAATAGTTATACTCACGAGATCAAAATGCAGATTTATCCAAATTACTTCAACTGGCTGTTTGGTACAACACAAATAAACTCAAACACAAAATCAATAAGGTCACCCCACTTGTATTTGCTTGACTGAAATAATATGATAGTAGTGGGATTATTTACTGTTTATTTATATCATTAGGGGTCATTTTATAACTTGATAGGAAGAATATGTAAATCCAGAATTGGGAAGAACAATATCTCTTGAATTGAATGAAGAATGCTCACTCTGGAATTCCCTCTCATTTCTCTAATTTCTTCATGGTCTCCCCTCTGTCTCTCTTCTATTTCTCTGTCCAACCCTAATTCATCTCGATATAGGGAAAGGACAACTAGTCTTCCAACTCGATACTGCAGCAACATACATTACTTTTTAAACTGATCGAGATCCCTTCCCAACATGCTCATCTGCCGACTCCACCTTGTTGGATTCCAAGATAGAGATGGGGAGAACATTGATCAACTACCAAAGAAGTGAATAAACATCTGATGGAGAATTGAGACTGGAATTGGCATTGGACACTTATGGCATAAGGAAGAAATATAGCTACACTCCATTAGAAGATGAGTTGCAAACTCAAAATGTTGAGAGCAAAGAACACACTGATCCGATTGAGTATGATAATTATTCCTCAAACCAGTCTAAAATCATCAAATTCCAACATATTCGAACTAGGTTGAAGTAGCTTCTCAAGTTACTTCTGCGAATTTGAGCCTCTCCATCTCTATTCCAAAGTCAACGCATAAGCAAAGGACTGGTCTGCAATATCTTTGACAAATCTTAATTCTAGGTATTGGATGTAAGACTAGATGATCCAACGGCAATAGCTCTCACTGTAATAATTTATATTCACCATTGTATCTCTCTGTAAATCAAGGAATATTCATTCTTTAATTACAATCTCGATTGTTCTCTCTGTTCCTATGTTAGTCGATCTCTCTTGAACCCAACTGGGTTTTCTCATGGTATCAGAGCCATGAAAACATCTACTACGTCATTGATGGCTAACACCATCACCTCTGTCAATCAGCCAACATCATCGAATCCTCTGTACTTGCTGTCGAACATACACAATCACGTTCCGATCAAACTAGACGAAACTAACTATGTTGTTTGTAAGTATCAAATCACTTCCTTATTGCGTACCCATAATCTGTTTGGTATCCTTGATGGATCAGAACCAGAGCCGCCTGAATTTCTGAAAGAATCCGATGGTACTCTTTGCGCAACTGTGAATTCCAAATTCAAGGCATGGCGAAATCGGGATCAAGCACTGGTAACCAATCTGAATGCCACTCTGAGTTCTAAAGCCCTCACATCATTTGTGAGATCGTCCTAACCCTTGGTAAAAGGTACGCGTCTCTCACAAGATCGAATTATGCAGTTAGAGTCCGATCTTCATACTACTAGAAAAAATTCTAACTCAATTGATACGTATATGCAAAAATTGGAGTCTATTCGCGATAAAATGTTGGTTGCTATGGTGAAAATTAATGATGAACACATGTTGCTTTATGCTATGAATGGGCTGCCCACCGAATACAATCATTTTTCGTTCATCTATACGAACCATGTTCGATCCATTATCCTTTGATGACCTGCATATTCAATTGAAAAGTGAAGAACAGATGCTGGAATCCGAGAATCCGTCCTCACAAAACTCTAATGTGGCTTTTAATACCGTAATGACCGAAAACAGTTCAAATCGCGGTGGTTATGTTGGAAGAGGCATATTGCAAAATCAGGGAAGATTTGGTCATTACAACAATTACCGTGGAGGTTATGGTGGAGGGTACGGTCAAAATGGTGATGGTAGAGGGTATAATTCTGATTTTTCTCGGGTCTATAACACAGGAGGCAGTACATATTGCAATTGTGGAAATCAGCATGGTTATCGCGGTGGTCGTAACCCCAACTTTGGTCAAACCCGTAATTCTGATATTTGTCAAATATGTGGGCAACAATATCACACCGCCCTTGATTGTGTTCATAGGATGAACTACGCGTACCAAGGACGCATGCCCCCCGAATCTCTTACTGCCCTTACTGCCTCGACTCATTCGCACCCCCATTATTGGCTATCAAATACGGGCGCGACGAACCACATTGACTCATGACTTTCAAACTTGAGCACTACAGACACGTATCTTGGGAATGATCAAGTTGCGGTTGGCAATGGCCAAACGCTCCCTATTCGTCACTCGGGTGCTGCTCTTCTTTCTACCGCTTCACACAAATTCACACTACACAACACTCTTCATATATCAAAACTTAGCACTAATTTATTATCCGTACACAAATTATGCACTGATAATAAATGTAGATTTACTTTTTACACTATGCCTTTTTTCTATTCAGGACAAAACTACGAGAATTTTTCTTTACCAGGGATTGAGTAAAAATGGGTTGTACCCCATTGAATCTCTGCCTTTCAAAACTTGTGCTTATACTTTACTAGTAATAAAGTAGACTCTCGCTCTTGGCATGACCGTTTGGGTCACCCTTCTGATGCAATTTTGAATAAAATAATTTACCCTTCTGGTTGTTCAAATAATAAAAATGGCGGTCTTTGTCACTCTTGTTTGGAAGGAAATATGCATCGTCTCCCTTACTCTGCTTCTTCATCTAAACTACTAAACTGTTACACTTATTACACGGTGATGTTTGGGTCCCCTCCAGCTCCAAATCTTATCATGACTATCGATATTACGTGTTGTTTATTGACGATTCTTTAAATACACATGGCTATTTCTCTTGCATAATAAATCTGATGTTACTATTGTTTTCTCTAGATTAGAGCTCAGGTTGAAGAATTATTACATCACTCTATTCGTATTTTACGTAGCGATGGCGGCGGAGAATATATGTCCTTTACATTTAAACAGATTCTTAGTAAAGATGGAATAACATATCAAAAATCTTACATGCACACTCCGCAGCAAAATGGGGTGGCTAAACGAAAGCATCGCCACATCATGGAAACGACCATTTCTATGCTCAAAAGGGCATCTCTGCCCCATTATTTGTGGTATTATGCTGTTGCGGCAGCTGTATTTTTTATAAATCGCATGCCTAGTGCAAATACACACAGCAGATCACCGTTTGAGCTTCTTTTTGGTAGTACTCCTGATTACTCGCGTTTAATTTTTTTTGGGTGCGCATGCTTTCCTTATCTTCTTCCATATAATAGTTCTAAACTAGACGGGAAATCCAAATTGTGCAATTTCATCGGTTATACTGACGATTATAAAGGTTACTTATATTTAGATAGTAGCACGAAACGCATTTACATTAGTCGCAACATCGTCTTTGATGAGTCTTGTTTTCTTTATACTTTATCTAATCAAACTGCTCCAACTAATGTTGATCCACCTTCTATTTCAAGTACTGTTGTACCCTCAATCACCACTGTTCCATTGCCCCAAGAACAAACACCATCAATGATGAGTTTGCCAACCCAGGGTCTGGATGAACCTGCTTCGGCTGAGGCGTTGCTGTAGGGTTTTGATCATGGATAGGCAGCGGAAAAATATAATTTATCCATCAATACCCTCCAAGGATCACAGGACAAGAGACATAACGATGGTAAGGGAAGAAATCAAGTTACACACCTTAGGGTTTCTCCTGTGATGACTTGTAACGTGAATTGTGTCACGTCTCTATAGTTGATCCACGCCTAGAGTTGAGATCTAGATCTTCCTTCTCCTATGTACTATCTAGGAACGGAGGAAGAGGAAGAAGAAATCACGCAACACGAGGCAACAAGGAGGGTGGTGTCCTCCTTGGTGGCCGACGGGGTAGGGGCGGCGGCAAGGGGTCGGGTGGCCCTCTTGCTTGCTTGCTCTCTCTCCTTTTGTTCTCTCCCACTCAAGTTATGATCAAAATGCTCATAAGTGTGGGAAGGAAGGAAGGAGCATTCTTTATATAGTCCAACAAATCCTTGCCAACTACCTAAAGGACCTATTCTAGTCCTACTAGAATTCAGTTTAGTCCCTTCCTTGCAAATTAGTCCTACTAACTTTGCAAGGTGTTGCAAAGTGGTCCTTATAATTAATTAATCATATTAATTAATTCCCAAATCTAGTTCAACTCTATATAGCGTGTGACACCATAGGTTCTATCTAGTTGGTAGCAAGAATTTGCTAATATGGAGCGGTTTCTAGCAAAACATCCATTCTAGCCAACTAATAGAATAGTCATCCGACAAACCTTGTACAAGTAATTGTCTCATCCCTTTGTCTTTATATTCGGATTGGACATGAGACATACAAGTCACACTCGTATATCCAATCCATAGTTTCTCGATCCTGGGAATAGCCTTATTCGTGCAAATAACATCAGTATCCTTATATTGATTTATTTGAGTATGGCATGACATTCTATAAGCACTACCCCTCGAGTGGCCTATGATATTTTCTCCCGTTATGTGGGAGGGACAAATTCTATCTACGTCCACTACGATCTCTAAGCTTGCTTCTTATTGTATCCGGTACACGCCTTTATAGCTACCCAGTTACGGTGTAGCGTTTGACGCTACCAAAATCACAATAATCCACAACTAGAATATCTAGTGACTTCAAGTCTAAGGATGACAATATCATTGCACCACGAGAAGCACTTGTGTCTTAACATAACGTGTATGTAGCCTTCTCGGAGATGGGTCAATCCAGTGTGCCATTACCCTTAATGCACACCCATGTGTTGGATCATGATATCTCCATATCAATCCAACCTCATACTAGTCTATAGATGATTGTCCTATTAATCATATACTGAACTAGGGATATTTAAGATAAACAACACAATTGTAAATCTAAGGACTTCATTATATTAAATATCCAATAAATAATACAATGAGTGTTCTAGCCATAATAAATTCATACTAAACTAGATTGCCTCTAGGAAATCTATTCCAACAGTCTCCCACTTGCACTAGAGCCAATCTGACGCATGTCGTATGCCCATGCTCCTAGTGTGCCCTTCCTGCACAAGCGGCTTTGTAAGTGGATCTGACAGATTCTCATCTGTACGAATCTTGCATATCCGAACGTCTCCTCTATCGATAATATATCGAATCAGATGGAACTTCCTGAGCACGTGCTTGGATTTTTGGTGTGACCTGGGCTCCTTTGATTGCGCGATCGCCCCAGTGTTGTCACTATACAACTCAACTGGATCCGCAATGCTAGGAACCACACCAAGTTGAGAAACAAACTTTCTGATTCAAACAGCTTCCTTTGCTGCGCCATTTGCAACAATATACTCAGCCTCTGTTGTAGAATCAGCTACCGTCTCTTGCTTGGAACTTTTTCAGCTCACCGCAGGCAAAACACATATCCCGATTGTGATCTAAAGTCATCTCTGTCGTTTTGGAAGCTTGCATCCGTGTAACCCCTTACACGTAACTCTTCCTCGCCGCCAAATATCAAGAAAGGATCTTTAGTTCTTCTCAAGTAATTTAGGATGTTCTTGACTGCAATCCAGTGACTCTCACCTGGATTGGATTGGTATCTGCTTGTCATACTCAAGGCATATGACACATCTAGTCTAGTACATAACATGGCGTACATGATAGATCCTATGGCCGAGGCATAGGGAATTCTACTCATGCGTTCCTTCTCAATCTCATTGGAAGGACAACCACTCTTCGAAAGAGTAATTCCATGTGACATGGGCAAGAATCCCTTCTTGGAATCTTGCATGTTGAACCGCTTCAACACCTTGCCAATATATGTACTTTGACTTAGGCCTAGCCGTGGCGGAGCCAGGATTTCATCCAAGGGGGGGGGGGCACAGTTCCCTTGCCGAAAGTTGCTAACAAAAGAGTTTGTGTATGACTCAAAGTTGATTGTACGCATTTAAAATATCGTATACAATATGTATTGTATTTGTATTTGTGTTTAATTCATGGTAAAAACACATTTGTATTCAGCCAGTTCAGTTAAACTGGTTTCCCTAACAAGTCTGATCTGGTATTAACGACTAGGAAACGACACAAACACTAAATAGAAAAAGACTAAAGACCAAGTTCCTCCAGAAGAAACAAAACATCTGGTTCTACTTTTTTATTGCCCATAGTGGTTTTATACCAATACCTTACTACTTGTTTCTCTTTCACAATGTGCTTCTAGTTCTTATTTCTCACAGTGAGAATATCATAATGCAATTCTCTCCTTTTAAGGACTTCTTGTTATAAATCGAACCAATGAAACCTATTTGCATAAACTTTAAACCAATTGTGCCCAAACTTGTTGATATTGATAAAAAAATATCAGATGGACAATAATAACACAAAATTCTACTGATGTGAACCCCTTCACCACAAACTCCACTGAAACCTGAAATTCCAACATAGGAACCCTACAAACTGAACAATGTTATAAGTGTAAAAACAACAAAGTCACTTTCAATTGTCAAAACATTCAATCAAGATTCAATAACCCAACAATTTCATAATTAAGAACAACAATAATTAACAATTTCATAAGTTCATAAAGTAAATGAGATTAAGAAAGAGGAATGGGGAATTAGAGAAAGATTATTCACAATTGGAGATTACTAAGGAGGATCAATGAGATTTTTAGAAGAAGTATTTGGAGAATAGAGATTAGGGTTTACCTGCTGCCTACAAGTCGCCGGAGTCCGGGGGAAGCGAGAGAGATGGTGGGAGGGAGAGCGGCGCCAACGAGGGAAGAAGGCCGGACGAGGGGCGGACAGACGGACATAGGCTTCTGCTTTCGTCGTCGTGGTCCTGGACTCTCTGTTCCTCTTCCACTTTTTTTTTAGAACACCGTTCCTCTTCCACTGTTCCACGGGATGAATTTTTCTTTTTTATTATTTTTTTTGTTTTGTTTTGTGCAAATTTAATGATTAAAATGTACAGAGCCTAAAAAATATCAGTTTGTTTATGTAATTTTATAAAAATTAGAAGTGTTCATGTAAATTAACTGTGGAGGTACTTTTGTTACAAAAAAAAATATCAAAAATGTAAAGTCTGGTGCAGAGATTCGAACTCTGCTCGCTAGCTTCGAATAACAATACCTTTACTTCTCGGCCATGAGCATTTTGTAATCTAACAAGGGGGCACACGTATATATTAGAGGGGGCACACTTCAAAAAAAATTAAAAAATAGGGGTACCTTACGGTCCCTAGGAAAGTTGGGGGGGGGGGGGGCACGTGCCCCCCCCCGTGCGCATACATGGCTCCACCCCTGAGGCCTAGCAGTCTCGTAGAGCTATCTCTATAGATCTTTATACAAGTATATAGGCTGCTTCCGCTATGTCCTTCATTGAGAAACACTTCCCTAGCCAATCTTTAACAGATTCCAGCATGGGAACGTCGTTTCCAATGAGTAGTATGTCATCCGCATACAAGACCAGAAAAGCTACAGAGCTCCCACAAACCTTCATGTATACACAAGACTCATCTTCGTTTCTGATGAAGCCAAACTCTTTGACTACTTCATCAAAACGTCTATTCCAACTCCTAGAAGCTTGCTTCAATCCATAAATGGATCGTTGCAGCTTACAGACTTTGTTGGCTTGCTTTGGATCTTCAAAACCCTCCGGATGTATCATATACACGTCCTCTAGGAGATTCCCATAAAAGAATGTTGTCTTGACATCCATCTGCCAAATCTCATAGTCGTAGTATGTTGCAATTGCAAGTAGGATTCGGATGGATTTGGTCATAGCCACTGGTGAAAAGGTTTCATCATAGTCAATACCATGAATCTGTCTGAATCCTTTAGCCACCAATCGGCCCTTATAGGTAATCACATTACCATCCATGTCGATCTTCTTCTTGAAGACCCACTTGCACCCTATGGGCCGCGCCCCTTCCGGTGGTTCCACCAAAGTCCATAATTTGTTGGTATACATGGATTCCATCTCGGATCTCATGGCTTCTAGCCACTTCTGAGAGTCTGTATCTTTTATGGCCTCTTCATAGGTAGTAGGCTCATCGTCTATGAGCATTGTGTCACCGGTATCAGTCACGAGAAGCCCATATCTCTCGGATTCCTGGCGCACTCTACTAGATCTACGAAGCTCTTGTGTTACCTGAACAGGCAGTTCCACAACTCCTTGTGGTTCTCGTTCATGTTCCATAATCGGTTCAGTGATTTGTGGTTCTTGAATCTCTTCAAGTTCTACAGTCCTCCCACTTGCATCTTTAGAGACAAACTCTCTTTCTAGAAACACGCCGGACCGAGCAATAAACACTTTGTTCTCAGTTGGATTGTAGAAGTAGTAACCCTTAGTTTCCTTAGGGTACCCCACAAATTTACACTTATCCAACTTTGGCCCTAGCTTGTCTGATTGTAAACGTTTTACATAGACATCGCAGCCCCGAATCTTCATGAACGACAATGTGGGACGCCTCCCACTCCACATCTCATGTGGTGTCTTCATGACTGATTTAGATGGAACACGGTTAATGGTGAAAGATGCACTTAATAGAGCATAGCCCCAAAATGATAATGGATGATCGGTTTGACACATCATAGATCGAACCATATCCAATAGAGTTCTATTTCTACTCTCGGACACGCCATTCCATTGTGGCGTTCCGGGCGGAGTGAGTTGGGACATGATCCCACACTCTCTAAGATAGTCGTCAAACTCTTGGATTAAGTATTCTCCTCCACGATCCGATCGTAGAGCCTTGATACTTTTGCCAAGTTGCTTCTGTACTTCACTTTTGAATTCTTTGAACATTTCAAAGGACTCAGATTTGGCCCTCACGAGGTACACAAATCCATATCTACTGAAATCATCAGTAAATGTAATGAAGTAGACGTAACCACCCCTGGTAGGCGTGGCAAATGGCCCACACACATCAGTATGTATGAGCGCCAATTGCTCACTAGTCCTCCCACCTTTCTTATTGAAATGGGACTTTGTCATTTTTCCCAATAAACAAGCCTCACATGTCTCATATGATTCAAAATCAAATGAGTCTTGTAGTCCATCCTTATAGAGTCTAGATACATGCTTCTCGTTTATATGGTCTAAACGACAATGCCATAAGTAAGCTGGATTTAAATCATGTATTTTAATCCTCTTGGTATTAATGTTGTAGACATGATTGCTTAGATCAAGGACATACAGTCCATTAAATAATTGCGCACTACAATAGTGAATATTATTAAAATAAAAGTAACAAGAATTATTCTTTATTGAAATAATAAAACCTTCCTTGTCCAAACAATGTTTCTGCTCATAGCAGGCACAAAATAGCAATTATTTAATTTTAAAACTAATCCTGAAGGTAGAGATAGCTCGCACACGCCCACGACCAACGCAGAAACTTTTGCTCCATTCCCAACGCGCATGTCTATCTCCCCTTTAGCCAATCTTCTACTTCTCTTTAGTTCCTGCACATTTCGACAAATGTGAGATCCACATCCAGTATCTAATACCCATGATGTAGAGACAGTTAAATTGACATCTACAACAAAAATACCTGGTGGTGGTGGAATCACTATTCCAAGCCTCTTGTCCTCCAGATATTTTGGGCAGTTCCTCCTCCAGTGTCCAGGCTGATTGCAGTAGTGACACTCACCTTTAGTCACACCTTTGGAAATGCCACCAATAGGCTTAAGGGAAGGTTCCTTGGGCTTGGCAACTGACTTGCCTTTGCCCTTGGAGGATGAGGCAAACCTTTTGCCCTTTCCTTTCTGTACCATCATAATGGCCTTGCCCTTACCCTTGTTAATGCTTTGTCCAGCTATCCTCAACATATTGAGTAAATCTGGAAGTGGTTTAATGATCCCGTTCATGTTATATATCATGATGAACTGTCCATAACTCTCAGGCAACAACTGCAACACGAGATCGGTTGCCAACTCTTGGCCGACCGGAAACCCTAGTCGCGCGAGATTCTCCAAGTATCCGAGCATACGGAGTACATGGGGTCCCACCGGGTTCCATTAAGCCATATGACACTTGAACAATGCCTTAGAGACCTCATACCTCTCAACCCTTGCCTGCTCTTGGAAGAGCAGCTTCAGATGCTCGATCATATTGACAACATTCATGTTTTCGTGTTGCTTCTAAAGCTCAGAAGTCATGGTGCATAGCATAAGGCAGGCCGCATCATTAGCGTCATCTACACGCTTTTGATACGTATTTAGGGCTGCAGGGGGTATTGTTCTCTGGACCTGCTGGAACTTGCTCCTCTATTGCGTACAGTTTCTTCTCTTGCTTGAGAACAATTCTCAAGTTTATGTACCAATCAAGGAAGTTGGTTCCAGAGAGCTTGTCCTTCTCAAGGACAGATCGTAGGGAATGTTGCGAACTCGATGAGTTGTTTTCCATTTGGAATTCTACAAAAAGGAAAATACGCAAGTTTTAGTATTTGTGAATTTTTGACTATATTCAATAATGGCTAGTTTATCAAATATAGCTCCCACTATTTTTCTATGGTTTAATAACCCTCAAGATATTAATGCGGAAAATATCCTTTTATTTTCTAGTGGGCCAAGATCCATGTTTCATCTCCTTATGAGCTTGCTTTGGCAAGTCACCCATAATTTGACTACTTTAGGTAGGAACAATTTCCAATTGCATCCTTATGCAACTCTTGGTTCAATTGGACAAATAAATCCTTATTTATCCATTCGTATGGATAATCCCAATTGATTGTCTCTAGGTTTTAATCCTATTAAACACCTAGTTGCGTCCAACCTCTTACTTAAACAATTGCACACGAGGTGTACCATCGCACCACATCATTATTAACCAAGTCGCCATGCTTTGACACGCACGATATTGGGAAATCATGATGATGATGAGTGTTTAAATAACGAGAAGACAAAACCGCAATATTTGAATTTTGAGGGATTTTTCAAATTTAATTTTAATTGTTTTTTTGATCCATATCAACTAATCTATCTATTTGAGTTTGGGCACAACTCCAAATAATAGATACGGATTGTTTTATTATCTTATTATCCTAATTGCATGCATCATCCATACACCAACCACAAAATAATAAGACAATAAAATAAACAACCACAAAGCAAAATAAAACGTGATGTGGATATGGAATTTTCTAGACTAAGATAATTCCAAGCCAATTGAATTATCTATGAACCCTAAAAGCAAACACATCTCCATGCGTCGTCATTTTTTTTGGTCCATCATTCATAGTCATGTGGAATCTCCATGCTCCTTCTTTTGCGGCTTCCTTTGGCTTTGGGCTTCTTTTCTTCAATCTTGGCTAACAATATATTCTATCTAGCAACAACTATACTAAACAAAATAGATCTCACAAGTTAAGAAAAAAATGGCTCGCAGGCCATAAAACCCTAATTAATTATTACAACAAATTGATCAGCTCGCAGGCCGTAAACCAAACCATAAAATTAAACAATCACACCAAACCACATCCTAAGGCCATATTCAATCACCATGCGATTTGCACATAAATAGTTAAAATTCAATTCTAACGCGCTTGGTCAATTTTAATTGCTTTTAGGAATTATCTAGGGTTAAAACGGACCAAGGGACCCAACAATCCAATTTCTCGAATCCCAAAAGAAGACCGCCAAGGCCTTGGGCCGGCCGGCCCCTAGCCCACACGGCTAGGCTGTGGGCTAGGGCTGCCCCGGCCCCTAGGCCGTCCCTTACTTGGGCGGCAAGCAAGGAGGGGCGGTCCCCGAACCTCCATGGCCAAAACAACTCCCTTGCTTGTTGCCCAAGTTTGGTTGTTTCCTTATTTGGAAAGAACTCCTTCTTTCAATAGGATGCCCAAACCCTAGATCTTAGATCCTAAAATTTCTCAAACTCACTAATTCATGCATCCAATGCAAAAACTGGGTCTTGTTTTGATTGATTATTGACAAATTGCATTACATGCTTGATTTGTCTTGTTTTACGCGATAAACAAAAAATTTAAAGTGTAAAACTATTAAAACGTAACACATAAACAACGTTTATGCTCTACGACCTGTGGCTCTGATACCACTGTAGATCATGGATACGCAGCGGAAAAATATAATTTATCCATCAATACCCTCCGAGGATCACAGGATAAGAGACATAACGATGGTAAGGGAGAAATCAAGTTACACACCTTAGAGTTTCTCCTGTGATGACTTGTAATGTGAATTGTGTCACGTCTCTATAGTTGATCCACGCCTAGAGTTGAGATCTAGATCTTCCTTCTCCTTTGTGCTAGCTAGGAACGGAGGAAGAGGAAGAAGAAATCATGCAACACGAGGCAACAAGGAGGGTGGCGTCCTCCTTGGTGGCCGACGGGGTAGGGGCGGCGGCAAGGGGTCAGGTGGCCCTCTTGCTTGCTTGCTCTCTCTCCTTTTGTTCTCTCCCACTCAAGTTATGATCAAAAGGCTCATAATTGTGGGAAGGAAGGAAGGATCATCCTTTATATAGTCCAACAAATCCTTGCCAACTACCTAAAGGACCTATTCTAGTCCTACTAGAATTCGGTTTAGTCCCTTCCTTGTAAATTAGTCCTACTAACTTTGCAAGGTGTTGCAAAGTGATCCTTATAATTAATTAATCATATTAATTAATTCCCAAATCTAGTTCAACTCTATATAGCGTGTGACACCATAGGTTCTATCTAGTTTGTAGCAACAATTTGCTAATATGGAGCGGTTTCTAGCAAAACATCCATTCTAGCCAACTAATAGAATAGTCATCCGACAAACCTTGTACAAACAATTGTCTCATCCCTTTGTCTATATATCCGGATTGGACACGAGATATACAAGTCACACTCGTATATCCAATCCATAGTTTCTCGATCCTGGGAATAGCCTTATTCGTGCAAATAACATCAATATCCTATATTGATTTATTTGAGCCTGGCCAGACATTCTTTAAGCACTATCCCTCGAGTGGCCTATGATATTTTCTCCCGTTATGTGGGAGGGACAAATTTTATCTACTTTCACCACGATCTCTAAGCTTGATTGTTATTGTATCCGGTACACGCCTTTATAGCTACCCAGTTACGGTGTAGCGTTTGACGCTACCAAAATCACAATAATCCACAACTAGAATATCTAGTGACTTCAAGTCTAAGGATGACAATACCATTGCACCACAAGAAGCACTTGTGACTTAACATAACATGTATGTAGCCTTCTCGGAGATGGGTGACACGATTTTTTACGTGTATACGCAAGTGTACGGTCGAAGTAATAAAGATGAGTATTAAAACTCAGGTTGTCGAACCCACAGGGACAGTCAATAGATTATTTAGCTAAACGATTAATTTAGAGTTGAAGTAACTAGTAGGAAAAAGTTGTGATTTAAGAATTCGTCACCCTGAAACAAGGGACTAGAATTAAATAAACAAAACAAAACAAAACTAATATTTTTATTATTTTTTAATTAATACGAATATGGAGAACACTAGATAGTTTTAGGGTCCCTGGGGCATTTAGACATTTCCGGATTATGATTTGAAACACTCTACCTACGTCCAGTTATACCGGGTCACACTCATTACGATCTTCTGTCGATCTCACGCAAATATACGTTACAATCTACTTCGGGTCCTGTCGGTCCACCTCTGTCTACCGTTACGTTCTAGTCAGCTAGCCAGGTTCGCTCACCGGGTCCTGTCGGTCCCCCGATCATGCTAATCCTAACTAAGTCTAACTGAAACAACCCACACACGGTCATTCAAGTCTCTATCTCCTGTCGGTCTCAAGAAACTACGAGAATGTCAACAACGTTCTTCACGAATCCGGGTTCGTTCACTTTCGTGCAACAACCTAGATAACTCGCATGTATTGTGTGATCAAACCATACAAACTAAGAATTAAGAACAAGAACTTGTCAAATAACTAAAACAGTACGTAGAATTGAGTTCAAGACATGAATTAAATACACAAATCCAGAAATTCTAGAATAAACCCTGGTTCTCCATGAACTATCTAGCTAGAGAAATTTAGCCACTCATTGCGTAGATAAATAACACAAGTGAAACAGCCCGAAGACCACGGTTCACAACTAGTACAATTCAACTAAAATCCCAAGTACATTATTTATACATAAAAAGGAGAAACACTCCAACAAAGTTTGGAAACAAAGAAATAAACAAAACTAAACGCCCGAAATGTCTACGTGATGAAATGAAACTAAACTTTATTGCTGCTAAACTCCTAAGCTTCAACATGTGCGCGTTTTCCCCACCTCAATGCCAACCTGCGGGTTTTACAATAGACAAAGCCGACCGCAGAAAAATTTTAATTAGTAAAAACTAAGTAAGTATACCACAACACGTAAAGATGGAGTTTTTGGCTAACACGAGAGTATAAGCAGGAAGATAAGTAATAACCACAACTTTATTCTTTTATTTGGTTGAGGCATAACACAAGCCCCAACAGGTTCGATGTGGACAGAGAGGTCACGATGGAATAATGATAAAGTAGGGTGCTTCTACGGGATATCACAGTCCATCCCGATTCTCCCTAAAAGAACTAGTGAGACCTTAAGTGTCGACACCCCTATACAGCTGTGACCCAAACATGCATAGGTAGTACTCCTAGTTTTCACAATAAATAAGAGGGTATATACCCTAGGGGAATCAACGCACATGTGTCCCCGGCCGTAGCCTTCACACGCATCCTCTGTACACCGTTCCCAATTCTATTATCGTACATTTATTGTTCATATTTCACGAAAGTAAAAAATCACAATTTGGATAGTAACCACATGCTTTTCAAAATCGTTCAGGATAAATCACTAGAAAGGCTCAAAGTATTGTAAAGCGGAAATCAAATTTACAGTTTGAGATAACGCACACGAAACAACACATTTTGATAATTTAAAGATGTTGTGCATATACTTACTTGGATTGAAGAGATCTCCACACACACAAGCAAGCACGAAACTAGTACTCGTAGTACGGACTGTCAAAGAACTGATCGTCTACGAACTCGGAATCTACAATATTCAAATAATCCTAATATTAACACGTGACCAAACTCATACAACAAATGCAATTATGCCCTATATGCAGACACAAAGGATATTTTCCCGACAAGTTCCCAATTCTATTCACACGACTCTAATATTAGAAAAGCATATTAACTTTGCAAAGTTATGATATTAAGGAAATACTAATAATAATAATAATAATAATAATAATAAAAATAATAATAATAATAATAATAATAATAATAATAATAATAATAATAATAATAATTATGATAATAATAATAATAATAAAATAAGACAATAGAAACAAACTTTAAAATAACTAACTATATTCTTAAAAATCTGTTTATAACTAGTTATTTAGAAAAGCGTATAATATTTAGAAATATACTCGTTTTCAAGAAAGTTAGTTTAACTACTAAAAGAGTAAATATCTAATTATAAACAATATAAAATCTTGAAATAAACACAAATGTAAAGCTATGTAATATCTTAAGAAAAGAAACTTTTATTTATTAATAAATATTTATTTATATTAATAAAACTCTTTTTACAAAAATTATACTATAAAAACTTATATTTAAATTCATAATGAAGAAACTAATTAATTAGAATTAATATATAATAAATAAGACACTATTTATAAGTAAAAGAATAATAACCTAAAAACAGCTTGTAGTTAATAACTAAGACTACCCCAAAGTTTATGGAATGTACAACCACAACCCCATGAAATTTCAGAATAGACAAAACGACCCCCAATTTCAATTATCTCCTTCAATTACACTCTCTTCTCCAAATCAACCACTGGAACAACACATTCTTGCCAACCCAAAACAACTACTGATTCATATGAACTAAATGTGTAATTGGGAGCATTTGAATAGAACTGAAATCAAAGAAGGGTTTCTTTTGTGGGTTACCGATTCGAGAAGATGAAGACGAACAAGGGCGGCGACGAGGGTGATGTCGCGGCTGCTGCTGCTAGCGGTGGTCGCCGGAAACTGAGGACGACGGTGGCGAGAGGGAGAAGGGACGACGTCGAACGGAAAGAAAGACGAGGGGTCGCCGGGTTTGGCGCCGGCGGTTCTCGGGTCGGGATCGGGTCCGCAACAAAACAGAGCCGAAGGCTGCTCTGTTACTTCCTGCTGGTTCGTCGGGCAAACAGAGGAAGACGGCGACTTTGGTGGAGGTGGTTTTCGCCTGAAATTGCAGAGATGGTGGTGGTGTTGGCGGTGATTTGGAAACAGGGCAGCTGGGTTTTCTTAGCTTTAGAAAACAGAGGATGAGATGGAGTTGAAAGTGACGAGGAAGAAGAGGGTTGGGGATGATTTATGTTGAATTGAGGGAGATCGTGGGTGATTTCGTGGCGGCGTTGTGGAGGGAGTTGCGGGAGAAGCGGGGTGAAGCGGGGAGAGGCGTCGGGTGACGTTATTGGGTTTTCTCCGAGAGAGAAGGAGAAGGTACAGGTGGGTTCTCCACCTATTTAAGTAAAAGACACTTTAACCCCCTTTATATAGTTTTATGAAACTACACTTACATACCCCCGGTTTAGAAACAACAACAATCACCCCAATTAAAGAATAATACACAAATATATACCCTACTAAATATAGGGGTATTACATCACCTTCCCCTTAAAACAACGCTTTGTCCTCGAAGCGTAAAACAACAACTCCCAGCGAGAACATTATATCTACATGCACGATGAAATGATGCAAATTTCTATTGCACAAGAAAATGCAAGAATCATACCAACCAAACGAACGACAAATGGGGTGTTTCATCACATTCCCCTTAAAAGAGAGTGACGTCCCCGTCACTCAAGTTACACTCGATATGGGTTTTCTAAGTCACTAAACCAGTTATGATGGTGGTCTTTTAGCTAGGTTAGCTAGTCCAGGGTACATGGTGTCACAAGACAATGAAATTCGAGATCGAGACAGATAGGCGAGATAAGAGTAAGTAATCCTAGGCCATTAACAGAAGGTGACGGGATAAAGAGGAGCAATGCTTCTGAATCAGGAAAATAATATTAGGGTGAGATGGTAAGGGATGTACCAGTTGCTGCATTGGCATGTTCCGCTTGAGTCGGGTTCATGACATTGATAGTTCCCGTGGCGCTATTGGTTGTGGTTGATGGTGCTGTAAGCGCAGCTACTGTTGTTGCTGATGCGGCATTGCCTCCTTGGGGTTGGTTATTTTGACCATTCCCACCTTGCCAATTGTTTCCCCTGTTGTAGCCACCTCCACTGTTGTTGTTGTTGTTGTTGTTGTTGTTGTTGTTGTTGTTGTTGTTGTTGTTGTTGTTGTTGTTGTTGTTGTTGTTGTTGTTGTTGTTGTTGTTGTTGTTGTTGTTGTTGTTGTTGTTGTTGTTGTTGTTGTTGTTGTTGTTGTTGTTGTTGTTGTTGTTGTTGTTGTTGTTGTTGTTGTTGTTGTTGTTGTTGTTGTTGTTGTTGTTGTTGTTGTTGTTGTTGTTGTTGTTGTTGTTGTTGTTGTTGTTGTTGTTGTTGTTGTTGTTGTTGTTGTTGTTGTTGTTGTTGTTGTTGTTGTTGTTGTTCCTGCCCTGGTTGTATCCTCCATTGTTGCCATTGTGGTAACCTCCACCTTGTTGATCGTTTTGCTGGTTCTCGCCATATTGATTACCACCGTTGTCGTAGTTACCTCCACGGTTGTACTCACCATTTCCTCCTTGGCGATTCACATAGTTGCCTCCATAACCTCCACCATTGTTGTTGTTGGGCCTGGATCGGCACTCATACCTGCGATGGCCCAGCCTGCCACAGTTGAGATAATTAACCTTCCTTCCTCGGCAATCCACTCCTGGGTGGTTTCTGCCGCACCTCGTGCAGTTGAAAACTCTTACTTGGCCTTGTCCACCTTGGCTTGGGTTTCCAAACTGGTTGGTGGGGGCTGGGTTGGGACGAACCCTCTTATCATCGGCGTTGTTTCCCGTACCGTGATTCTGGAACCCGGTTGCAGCTGGTGTCTCGGTCTTCCTTTTCTTGTTGGTTTCGGCATTACTATCCAGCATGCGTTGCATATCGTGACCCCTCCATAAGCCTTCAGGAGCGAGTTAAATCGTGTGGGTCCCATTGCCCTTCGAACTTCGAAGTCCAGACCTTCGAAAAATTTGCGGATCCTCCGTACCTCTGTGGGTACAATTTCCCGTCCAAACCTCATGAGTTCCATAAATTTCTCATAGTAAGCAGTTAAGGTAGCTCCATCTTGCTTCAGATGCAAAAACTCCTCAAACTTCTTCGACTTCACATGGTCTGGGTAAAACCGTTTACGCATAGCCTCCTTTAGCTGCTCCCATCCAAACCCTTCCTGAGCGAGTAAGTCGGTTGAGACGTAAGTCCACCAGTTATCAGCTTCTTTCTTAAAGTAATAGACCGCCACTTCTATGTGTCGGTCCTCGGGGCAACGCACGGAAATCAGTGCCTTGTGGAAGTCGCGAATCCAATTCTCTAGGGTGGTCTGGTCGTCCGTCCCATAAAAGAAGTCGGGGCAGAGTTCTGCAAGCTTACTCATCACGTCACCTCCCCCAGCCTGTTGATTGTGCAGGAGTTGGGTTAGGGCTAGGGTCGCTTTTTCCAGGTTCAGGAACCGAATTGGGTCATATTGATCTGGAAAAGGAGCTGGCTGGTTTCCTTTGGTTCCCTGACTCATAGTTCCTACTTCCCTTGCACGTCTCCTGGTATAATATTGCATTGTACCTTCTTAAATATAAGCTTACTTAATAAAATTCTAATCCAATCATACACATGAGAGAAAAATATAGGATAACCATGCATTTATTGATTCAATACCACATAATCCACAAAGAAATCCAATTAATCCAACAAAAGACATATACTGAATCAAAATTCTAATCCTAATCGTTCTCACTTGGAAAAAAAATGCAATGAAGAATAGAAAATGCAACTAATGGGTGAATGGCCGGTTGTGTTAGGGCTCCTCAACGTCAGTCAGGCACTCGGAGCCAGTCTCTGGAAGGTCGATCTCGTCTTCACCTATTTCCTCTTCATCATCTATAAACTCATCGTGCTCTTCCTCCTGAACATGCTCTTCTTCCTGGTCCTCATCCATGTTCTCCTGGCCCACATCCATGTTATCATGGCCCACATCCATGTTCTCCTGGTCCCCATTCTGATCTAATTCCTCTAGCCGTCCTTGAATCTTAAGTGGGTCGATCTCGTAGACGTCCTGCTCGCAATGTTTGTACCTAGATTCGTTAGGTACAGCCTCGCCCCACGCGTTCCAAACGAGTAGGTCACGGTATTGATGCCTCAAGCTCCTCCAAGGGTGTACACCAGGCAATCCTCGGAGTATGAAGTAGCATATGGTTAGAGGATGGCTATGTCGGTCATCGAAGTGGCCCCATGCAACGCATACATCTATCACATAGGCACAATACTGTGCAATGGTTTCCTGACCGGGCTGGTACATCACAAGCTCTGTTCGGTGTGCATCGGTGAGGTCATCAGAAGCACGGATGGGCTGTCTAATTGTTCCATATTCCCCTAAAACCTGATCGGGCACTTCCTCCTCTTCGGGAATCTGTTCCTCTTGCGCTTCCTGTTCCACTGGTTCCTCCGGATCTGACTCGGGTTCCTCATCATGCTCTTCCTCTTCCGGTTCTTCATTCTCCTCTTGTACGAGTCGATCGACCGCTTCGTGTAACCTATCATATAGGTCGTGGAGTCGAAACATGTAAACGCCGCTATGCTTCCAAAATCCATTGTTAGGTACCAAATTCCCATCTTCACCCTCGTGAACCAACTCTTCGAAGTCGTCCTTTATTGCCAGCCATGGTTGCACGTTGGGAAGTCCATTGAGGATACAGTGACTCACTACTAATTGGTTTCGAAAGCGGTCATCTCCAAATGCAGAGAAGCTCCAATCGTTGCAGTGTTCGTGCACACGAATGAAGTAATCGATCATTTCCTCCTGAGGTCCTAAGTAGGTCATGAACAACGGGGAATCCTCAGGCTGTAGTGCTGGTAGGGCAGGTGCGGGTTGGGCGTCCATCTGAGAAAATAGAAGGAAACAGTCTCAGAAAGGTTCTAATCCACGTATGCACTCAATATTGCAACGAAAATTTAAATATAGACAATCTAATAACCACACAGAAATTTCCACATATGCTAAGTAACATACAGTAATCTCCACATGTTGAGGCATGAAATAACACAGGTAGGCCACACATGAGGTTCCAATCAACAGGAAACTTAAATATTCATAGAAAACAACAAGGGAAAATAGCTAAGCTACCCCAAACCCCGGCTTGTTTAATTTTATTACCAGTTTTTAATTGTCCTATGTAAATTTTAAATTTCTTTACAAAATGTTTTTAATATTTGATTTCTCTTTATTAAAGGAAAATGGAGAATAGCACTAGCTTAGAATCGTCCGCTCTGATACCAACTAAAACAGCCCGAAGGACCACGGTTCACATCTAGTACAATTCAATCAAAATCCCAAGTACATTATTTATACATAAAAAGGAGAAACCCTCCAACAAAGTTTGGAAACAAAGAAATAAACAAAACTAAACGTCTGAAATGTCTACGTGATGAAATGAAACTAAACTTTATTGCTGCTAAACTCCTAAGCTTCAACATGTGCGCGTTTTCCCCACCTCAATGCCAACCTGCGGGTTTTACAATAGACAAAGCCGACCGCAGAAAAATTTTAATTAGTAAAAACTAAGTAAGTATACAACAACACGTAAAGACGGATTTTTTGGCTAACACGAGAGTATAAGCAGGAAGATATGTAATAACCACAACTTTATTCTTTTATTTGGTTGAGGCATAACACGAGCCCCAACAGGTTCGATGTGGACAGAGAGGTCACGATGGAATAATAATAAAGTAGGGTGCTTCTACGGGATATCACAGTCCATCCCAATTCTCCCTAAAAGAACTAGTGACACCTTAAGTGTCGACACCCCTATACAGCTGTGACCCAAACATGCATAGGTAGTACTCCTAAATTTCACAATAAATAAGAGGGTATATACCCTAGGGGAATCAACGCACATGTGTCCCCGGCCGTAGCCTTCACACGCATCCTCTGTACACCGTTCCCAATTCTATTATCGTACATTTATTGTTCATATTTCACGAGAGTAAAAGATCACAATTTGGATAGTAACCACATGCTTTTCAAAATCGTTCAGGATAAATCACTAGAAAGGCTCAAAGTATTGTAAAGCGGAAATCAAATTTACAGTTTGAGATAACGCACACGAAACAACACATTTTGATAATTTAAAGATGTTGTGCACATACTTACTTGGATTGAAGAGATCTCCACACACACAAGCAAGCACGAAACTAGTACTCGTAGTACGGACTGTCAAAGAACTGATCGTCTACGAACTCGGAATCTACAATATTCAAATAATCCTAATATTAACACGTGACCAAACTCATACAACAAATGCTATTATGCCCTATATGCAGACACAAAGGATATTTTCCCGACAAGTTCCCAATTCTATTCACACGACTCTAATATTAGAAAAGCATATTAACTTTGCAAAGTTATGATATTAAGGAAATACTAAGAAAAATAATAATTATATTAATAATAATAATAATAATAATAATAATAATAATAATAATAATAATAATAATAATAATAATAATAATAATAATAAGAAGAAGAAGATAAAAGAAACAAACTTTAAAATAACTAACTATATTCTTAAAAATATATTTATAACTAGTTATTTAGAAAAGCGTATAATATTTAGAAATATACTCGTTTTCAAGAAAGTTCGTTTAACTACTAAAAGAGTAAATATCTAATTATAAACAATATAAAATCTTGAAATAAACACAAATGTAAAGCTATGTAATATCTTAAGAAAAGAAACTTTTATTTATTAATAAATATTTATTTATAATAATAAAACTCTTTTTACAAAAATTATACTATAAAAACTTATATTTAAATTCATAATGAAGAAACTAATTAATTAGAATTAATATATAATAAATAAGACACTATTTATAAGTAAAAGAATAATAACCTAAAAACAGCTTGTAGTTAATAACTAAGACTACCCCAAAGTTTATGGAATGTACAACCACAACCCCATGAAATTTCAGAATAGACAAAACGACCCCCAATTTCAATTATCTCCTTCAATTACACTCTCTTCTCCAAATCAACCACTGGAACAACACATTCTTGCCAACCCAAAACAACTACTGATTCATATGAACTAAATGTGTAATTGGGAGCATTTGACTAGAACTGAAATCAAAGAAGGTTTTCTTTTGTGGGTTACCGATTCGAGAAGATGAAGACGAACAAGGGCGGCGACGAGGGTGATGTCGCGGCTGCTGCTGCTAGCGGTGGTCGCCGGAAACAGAGGACGACGGTGGCGAGAGGGAGAAGGGACGACGTCGAACGGAAAGAAAGACGAGGGGTCGCCGGGTTTTGCGCCGGCGGTTCTCGGGTCGGGATCGGGTCCGCAACAAAACAGAGCCGAAGGCTGCTCTGTTACTTCCTGCTGGTTCGTCGGGCAAACAGAGGAAGACGACGACTTTGGTGGAGGTGGTTTTCGCCTGAAATTGCAGAGATGGTGGTGGTGTTGGCGGTGATTTGGAAAACAGGGCTGCTGGGTTTTCTTAGCTTTAGAAAACAGAGGATGAGATGGAGTTGAAAGTGACGAGGAAGAAGAGGGTTTGGGATGATTTATGTTGAATTGAGGGAGATCGTGGGTGATTTCGTGGCGGCGTTGTGGAGGGAGTTGCGGGAGAAGCGGGGTGAAGCGGGGAGAGGCGTCGGGTGACGTTATTGGGTTTTCTCCGAGAGAGAAGGAGAAGGTACAGGTGGGTTCTCCACCTATTTAAGTAAAAGACACTTTAACCCCCTTTATCTAGTTTTATGAAACTACACTTACATACCCCCGGTTTAGAAACAACAACAATTACCCCAATTTAAGAATAATACACAAATATATACCCTACTAAATATAGGGGTATTACATCACCTTCCCCTTAAAACAACGCTTCGTCCTCGAAGCGTAAAACAACAACTCCCAGCGAGAACATTATATCTACATGCACGATGAAATGATGCAAATTTCTATTGCACAAGAAAATGCAAGAATCATACCAACCAAACGAACGACAAATGGGGTGTTTCATCACATTCCCCTTAAAAGAGAGTGACGTCCCCGTCACTCAAGTTACACTCGATATGGGTTTTCTAAGTCACTAAACCAGTTATGATGGTGGTCTTTTAGCTAGGTTAGCTAGTCCAGGGTACATGGTGTCACAAGACAATGAAATTCGAGATCGAGACAGATAGGCGAGATAAGAGTAAGTAATCCTAGGCCATTAACAGAAGGTGACGGGATAAAGAGGAGCAATGCTTCTGAATCAGGAAAATAATATTAGGGTGAGATGGTTAGGGATGTACCAGTTGCTGCATTGGCATGTTCCGCTTGAGTCGGGTTCATGACATTGATAGTTCCCGTGGCGCTGTTGGTTGTGGTTGATGGTGTTGTAAGCGCAGCTACTGTTGTTGCTGATGCGGCATTGCCTCCTTGGGGTTGGTTATTTTGACCATTCCTACCTTGCCAATTGTTTCCCCTGTTGTAGCCACCTCCACTGTTGTTGTTTTTGTTGTTGTTGTTGTTGTTGTTGTTGTTGTTGTTGTTGTTGTTGTTGTTGTTGTTGTTGTTGTTGTTGTTGTTGTTGTTGTTGTTGTTGTTGTTGTTGTTGTTGTTGTTGTTGTTGTTGTTGTTGTTGTTGTTGTTGTTGTTGTTGTTGTTGTTGTTGTTGTTGTTGTTGTTGTTGTTGTTCCTGCCCTGTTTGTATCCTCCATTGTTGCCATTGCGGTAACCTCCACCTTGTTGATCGTTTTGCTGGTTCTCGCCATATTGATTACCACCGTTGTCGTAGTTACCTCCACGGTTGTACTCACCATTTCCTTCTTGGCGATTCACATAGTTGCCTCCATAACCTCCACCATTGTTGTTGTTGTTGGGCCTGGATCGGCACTCATACCTGCGATGGCCCAGCCTGCCACAGTTGAGACAATTAACCTTCCTTCCTCGGCAATCCACTCCTGGGTGGTTTCTGACGCACCTCGTGCAGTTGAAAACTCTTACTTGGCCTTGTCCACCTTGGCTTGGGTTTCCAAACTGGTTGGTGGGGGCTGGGTTGGGACGAACCCTCTTATCATCGGCGTTGTTTCCCGTACCGTGATTCTGGAACCCGGTTGCAGCTGGTGTCTCGGTCTTCCTTTTCTTGTTGGTTTCGGCATTACATGCTATAGAGTCACTGCTAAGGGTGGGATCCATGTAGATATTACAAATCCGCTAAGCGTGGGATATATGTCTGCTGTTAAGCGTTTGAATTACGTTTGCTTTCATGTCCGCTTTAAGCGTGGGGATCATAAATGAGCACATGAGATGGTATTCATGATGAAATCTCATAAACATAATCATCTCGTGGTGAGAATGATGATAATGATAATGTTGTGTTAGTCTTGGGGACTAAGGTACAACATAATATGATGTAACTAGTTACTATACGATCGAATCACAAATTTGTGAAGTTTCATGGAGGTTGGTACCCATGAGAATATTATTTGCCTGAAGAAAATCAAAAGTGTACACTCGCGAGTAGTTATAGGTGCATATGCATTGTACTTAGTTTTATTGTTAATCGAATATTGTTAGATTTTTGTATTGCAATTGATTTATTTGTCATGTACAAAGGTGTTAGAAAGAGGGGGAGATACAATTCAAATGCGGCACTCTTTTTCCTTCGCTATGGTTTTTTGTCCCACAAGATTTTTCCAAGAAAGGTTTTAATGAGGCTATAAGGACTATTCAGTTGCATTCCAGAAGAATGTCACCTCTGATATTGAGCTAATAAAATTCACTAGATATACTCTTTTTCCTTAGTCATTGATTTTGTCCCACTGGGTTTTTCATGACAAGGTTTTAACGAGCCATCCTAAGTGGTGAATATTCAAGGGGGAGTGTTATGAAATATGGGCTGGGTTATTGTTGAATATCCACCACATATTGTAAGCCCATTTGTATATTGTTATTGGTCCATTAGCCCGCCCTAATGCCTATATAATGAGGCTTAGGGTTGGAGAATAATACACATCTCATTACACCATTCTCCCTACATCTTATCTTTCTTTTTATTTCTTGTCTCTCAATTCTCGTTTCACAAGATATCTTATATATTTATAACAATTTAGTGGAATAAACAGTTATTGAAACTATAATGATTATACGATATTTAAGAGTACTGAATTTCTAAGAAAATTATTTCTAAATACTCAATACGATGTAACGATGTTTATAAACTAGCAATATTATTTTTACAAGTATTTAAACAAACCGAATTGATGGTTAACAGATTAAACACTAGATTCGTTTAGTTTTAAGAAAATATTTGTAGTTTAATTTTTAAATAAACATTCCATACACTATATCAATACCCGAGTTACGTTTCTGGAACGAGGACGAAAACTAATAATTTTAGGAAATATTTTGAATCTGTTTTGAAATATATTATTAATATTGTGAATAGTCATAACATATTGTATTATCATATTTGGTTGATACTGATTGATCCCCACACCCTATATAAAGGGTGGTTTGGTGGAGAATAAGACACTCTAGATATTCCTCCCTACATCCTCTTTCTCTTTTCTCACTTGAGTTTATAACACATTATCAGCACGTTTGCTCTACCGGACGAGGAAAATTTACCGGAGAAAATCATGTTGCTCATATATCCACTGCCTGTGAATCACATGTATGAATAAATTACTTATGATTATGTTTCTTTGAGAAAGAATAATTAAGCGAAAAATATAATTTTTGTTTTGATTAAACTTGTTCTCATATGATTCATACTTGATTCAAATCAAGTGAATGCAGTTATACAAATTTTATATAGCTTACTGCTGATGGGGTTATGAAAAAAAATAGCCAGAGTTCATATTGAACCCAGAGGAAAAAATCATGTTGCCATACAGAAGAAGAAAACAAATAGTTGCTCCTACAAAGGTTCGGCTACAAAGTTAATAGCAGCCCTCTCTTTTGGGTATTGAATATGTGGAACAAATATTCCAAACAACCCATCACTGTTTTGTTTTGGTTAGTTCCAAAAATAAAACAAAAACAGTCTAGTTAATACTGCAGCGAATATGTGCTAAGAAAGCAGTATATGTAGAAGATGACAGGGGAAAATTTGTGATTGCCGGCTCACGAGAGCTTAGAAGATGTGAAACGGCAAAGGAAGCTGAATTGAGGGCAGCGTATTTCGCTCTGGAAACGGCAAGATCGAGAGGCTTCCGGCGATTGGTGTTAGAAGGCGATTCAACTACGGTGGCGAGAGACATTTCCAGAGCTATCAATGGAGAAAAATGGTTGGATTTTTCAAACGCAGGGGAAGGAATTGAGAGAATACAAGAATTCTCTTGAGATCTGGATGAAGTGAATCGGTGCTACGCGCAGTTAATCATGCAGCAGACCACGTGGCAAAACATGGGCAAGGCACGCAGACTTTATCTATTTGGGAAGACAAACCGGAGTGGCTTTTTCCAATTTTAGCTATTTATTACGATGTACCCGTTCATTAGGCTGCTTTGTGCTTAATCGAATCCCTTTCTCAAAAATATAATAATAATAATAATAATAATAATAATAATAATAATAATAATAATAATAATAATAATAATAATAATAATAATAGTAATAATAATCTGCTGTGTTGTTGGACAGAATCGAACATGGATCCGTCAGTAGCGCACGCCTAAGGTCAACGTGAATAACCATTTTGTCTGGAAATTATTCATAACAGTTTCCTTATGTTTTTCTAAAAGTATCTACGCGATAAAGAAAAAGAAAAAGCTTATCCGCTGCTAGTTACAAGCCGGATTCGAACCCAGGTTGTTTGGCAGCCGCTGTGCAAGACTGCCTGGTGTTAACCAATTTTTAATATTATTTTATATTTTTTACTATTCGCAGTTTCTGTAGCTAAGAAAGAAATAAAACAGAGAGAAAAAAAGACTGCTGCGCAGACTAGAAAAAATAGTTGCAGTGCAGCGGGTTCGAACCCAGGTCAAACGGCGGCTATCACTACTATCCAGCTATGAGCGGCTGCTCAGTCAAAAATGAAAAAAATAAAAATATAATGCGCGTTTAATATATTATAACTTCTAAGCGCCGAAAAAAAATGTCACTAGAGTCGTCTTGAATTCGTGACAAGCAACTATTGTTCCCCATTCTTATTATTCTATTGGAGAAATATGGTATTTTTTTAGAGTCTTGCGTGCACTCTTTATTATGACCGAACATAGTATTTAAAAACTCCTCTTGTGGTATATAGTGCTCACGTTTTGCCAACACTCGCACACGTGCCACTCGAAAACATAGTATTTATAAAATGATCAATAAAATTTTATGGAACTGCCCGCAACATCTTAAATTATCAGCACTTGCAGAGCTTTGCTCTTACCTATTGTACATGAAAAATATATAGTAGAGAATGATACTACTAAAGTTTCGAACTCGTGAAAAATAAGTGACAGAAAAAGAATAAGAATAAAAAAGAAATCACCAGAGTTTCAAACTCGTGACAATATCGCTAAGCTATAGCTATAGCGAGTTTCTTGATGTTATGTATTCAATCTTCTTATGTGAAAAAAAGAGTCACTAGAGTTTTAAACTAGTGACAGTGCCGCTAAATTTTAGGGAGTTTCTTAATGAATAATCTTGCTGAAAGAAGTGCGTTGTATTTTAATTCATTCTCTACAAAACGGTTTATGAAAAAAAATCTTGTAATTTATTGTCACTAGCGTTTCAAACTCGTGACTGAGATTTACGACTTGTTCTATTTTATTTCATTTTATTTCTGTAACTTTACTATCTTTTTTCTCATTTGCAAAGAATGTCGCTAGAGTAACTCGGGACCTCGAGGCGTTTTCCCAAATAAAGAAACAACGTGGATTAATAAAAGGCGCGGATTTTATCGCTTATTACCGATTAAAAAGATTATATTGGTATTGCGTTATGTTCGAAAAATAAAAATGTTCATGGGATTTAAATCCATACAATCGAACTTGCACAATATAAGCAAAATGGTTGCCTAATCTGCAGCAATATACATACCTCAAAATTTAACTTTACTCTATAAAAAATAAGAAGAGTCGCTTGAGTTCGCATTAAACTCATTACCATTTTGAGGTGGAAAAAAAACTTGGTTGTTCAGATTGTTAAGCTTCATGATTGTATTTTTCTTATGTATATGCGTAGAGAAAGAATGTGCCAAGGCACAAGTCTAGCACCGCAGATTATTCGTGATGGAGTTTCTTTATCATTTTTTTTAACATAGTCTTAAATTATATTGATTTGTTTGACATAGATGATCTAATTGCGGGAAAAAGAGGAACCTCCATGGGAGGTTTAACCCTGTTGTCATAAAATGCTCCTAAGCTATTTATACACTTAGTTAAATCATTTTATTATACATGGGATTTTAGAGCACATAATGACTAACTATAACTAAGAGTTATAGTATTTTTGATATGTTTCTCCCTAGAGTGAGAATCACTTATTCGAATTAGAAGATTCAATTCTTATTCTTCTCATCATCTATTTCTACTTTTATACTACTTCTATAGGAAAGAAAACTCCTCGTCAGTTTATCATTGATGGATATGAACATCAAAAAAATTGTAAGTGCATATGCCATTTTACCCATAACCTGCAGTTATGGAGAAAAAAAATACGTATAATATCGCACTCCTATTTGTTCGAGTTTGTAAAAAAAAGGCATTGGATATAAGGAGTGGATAATTGATTTTATGTTCGACTCAATCCCTTAAAGTAAATAGCGAGTCATCTCCTGAAGTGAATCCTATAAATTATATAGTTGAAACAACCCGCACAGTCACAGATTTAGTTGCGATTGATGTATGGTCTGGGTACCATGAGGATTACATATTGATCCCTTATAACACCCTTTGTAGTAAAGACTACATAAAAATAGGGGAGAAAAAAAAGGTTGCAAATAAGTCACCCCTTAAGTGGTCATAATTGCGTACTTGTCATACACTGATACGCTTTTGCTGACATCTACGCAAATTTTTGGTTGAGTGATCCATGATCCTCCCAACTCCTTGGCAATTTCAAGACTAACAATGAACTTGCCACGCTATTTTCTTGGCGCAACACAATTAGATTAGAGATTCATAATTTCCCATTTCAGGATTCTTAAAGTAGTTCTTTGAGAGAAATCCTACAAAATATTTGGTTCATTAGTATCAAGGTTAGCTTCTTCTATTTATTTTGTCTCTACAGCTTGCTTTTTTTTTTTTTTTTTTTTTTTTTTTTTTTTTTTTCTTGATTGTAATGAAGCCTTAATTTTTTCGTGGCACGAAATAAAAAAAATAGAAGAAAATTCATAATCCATTGTGGTGCTTATCGACACCATATTTCATACTCAAAGTTATAAAATATTTGAGTTTATGAGAAGATACCCTAAAAGAGGTAACCTACATTTGTCAAACTTGAATTTATACAATTAAAAAAAAAAAAAACTCTATTCAAGGATGTACATGAGACCTTTTAAGGCTCATAAACGGTAGCCTTTTAGCACCGTGTGTTTCAAGAAATACAAATTAGCCCCTTGAATATTGAGATTCAAAGTAATAAAACTATTTAAGTTTTATACTTGAATTTATGGACATGCCAAGTGGTTTTGTATAATTCAAATAATAGACATTCTCCATTGACAAATTCTTCATAAAAAATACTTGATGAAATACATCGCCTACCCAACGTAGAGAATTTTGTCATAAAATTGGCTTGATGCATTGCATCGCCCAACCGACGCCTAGTTTATGTGTTGTGATTCCATACCAAATCTCATAGAACATCCAATATTTATTAGCCAGCCCCTAAATTGGCTTGGATGTTGTTAATCTCACATTTGAAAAATGTGCATATCTTATATCGAGCAACTAGAAGACATATCGTCTCTAGAAGAGACCAATGGTTTTTTACATGAACTCGTCGACATTTTAAGATTGAGTTCATCACCGTTGGCATCACTAAATGTGATTGATTTATTGAATATTTGGTTTAGGACTTCAAATAGTCTTCAAGATACAATATTATCCATTCAGATGAATTTTTATATGAGTTTTTTTATACATCTACATGCTCTATGCTCATTATATATATCATTTGAACCCCTTTAAAAGAGGAGCACGTGATTAGTGTATTCTCATAAGTGAAACTATTATCCCAAAGATGATAGTATTTTAGAGTTCCTGAGAAATACAAGTTTGAATTATGACTGATTCTATCACCGAAGGAGATATATTCTCGCCTAGATTTTTTTGGCTCGAGTATCTAAATGTGCCGAAAACATAATTTTTTTTACATTGATCATATGGTTCATGTCATGACGGGGAGAAGATAACCCATTACAAGACATGAATTTTAATGTCTTATTCAAACTTGATCCAAACGTTCTTATTAATTATGAGATTTATGAAGCATGTAAAGGTTGCTTAGGCAACTACAAATATCCTCTATAAGAATCATCATCTTGTTAGTTCCAATTTTATAGAAATTGAGAACACGAGAGAATCACCAACAAATGATTAAACCAATGCCCTTGAAGAGGCAACAACTCATGTAGAAGAAGAGCTACCTACATTTGAGTCTATATGTGATCATTAATGATATTCACTTTGAAAAGCGCTTGAAATCATATGATATCCTTACACCACTATAAGTGAAAATGTGTTGACTATATTGGCCAAAATCAAATTCAAGACTCGTGTTTACAAATATACACGAGTTCTGCAGTTAAGAATGCATCGAGCATATATGTGAAGTACTTTGTATTAGTTTAGATGCCTCTAGCATCCATGTTCATATAGAACAATAAATTCAATTTTCCGCACCCTAATGGTTGAATGCGTGTGACTATTGAAAGAGAAATATGCTCATGCTCACAAATTCTCTATTAAAATGTGTGATATGAAAGTAACTAGTTACACAAAAATGATCGTACGAATCAGTATATGTGAAATCATGGAGGCTATTTCCCATTAGAAATACTTCATTGCAAAAGAAAAACAAAGATACATACCCGCGAGTAGATTAGGTGCATATGCATATTATTTAGTATAACAAATGTCATGAGTATATAATATGTCATAGTGATAGTTTTTATTACGTTTCAAATGATCATGTAGCATCATATTATGCTCCACATTGTGTATTGCCCACAGGTTCACTTGTTAGGTATCAACTGTGACATCAAGATGATGCAAAGAGGGGGAAATTAAATTACAAGGTGGTATACGCTTTTTCCTTAGCTGAGGTTTTTATCCCACAGGGTTATCCAAGCAAGTTTTTAACGAGACATGCAGCCATGGATGAGTTCAAGATCGAACCAAGCTCCCGCTCATAAGATACACTCTTTTTCTTTAATCAGGGTTTTTGTCCCAACGGGTTTTGCTCAGCAAGGTTTTAACGAGGCATCATGTTAGTGTTAGTGAATATTCAAGGGGGAGTGTTATGAAATATATTATTGATATTGTGAATATTCATAACATATTGTATTACCATATTTGATTGATACTGATTGACTCCCACACCCTATATAAAGGGTGGTTTGGCGGAGAATAAGACACTCTAGATATTCCTCGCTACACCCTCTTTCTATTTTCTCACTTGAATTTATAACATAATCCATTTTTTTATTATTATTTATTTACGTAAAATGTATCGTTTATGTAAACAACATGCATCTCCCCCTAAGTTATACTAAAATACAGTCAGTACCCCCCTCCCTACTCACAATACATATTATATAAACTACACTTAAACCCCCAAAGTTTATGAAACAACAATTTTACCCTTATACCTAGTTTATGTAAAAGACCCTTTCACCCCCTTACATGAACTATCAAATTGATCAATCTAAACTTGGATTCGAGCCTCAAGTTACAATTTTGATTAACTAAAATGTAATATTGGATGATTTAGAGTTTAACCACGCCAAAACTTTATGAAAACCGTTGAGAAACGAGGCGGTTTGAGTTTGCCTTCGAGTGGGTCGGCAGTGATGTTCGTCGGCGATTTTACCGGCGTTATTCGATTTGGTTGAGGTTGCTAAGGGGCTCCTTGGACTCCAAACAGGCAAACGGAACAAACCACATGAGGCGGGTGGCTTCGGTTGGGTTTGGCCGAAGTTCCTCGCCGGAAAAAAAATGGAGTCCGACGTCTTCTTCGTCTACGGCAACTGCTGCTGTTGCTGTTTATCTTTCTTTCTCCTTGGAAAAAAATAGAGGGAGGTAAATCGAGAGAGAGGAAGACAGAGGAGAGAACAGAGGGATGGTGGTAGCTTGGGTGGCTTCCCGTCGGGGACTGTGGCGGTGGTGGTGTCCTATGGCCACTGCTGCTGCCTCTGCTATTGACGTTCGAGAGATAAGGGAGGTAGAGAGGGAGAGTCTATGAGGGAAAGAGAGAGACAGAGATGGCTGTGATGGTGGTGGAGGTGATGTCGGTGGTGGTTTTCGAGGTTTTGAATGAGAAGAAGAATAGTGCGTATAAGGAGAAGCGGGAGGAGAAGATTTTGGGAAAACTCCTTCTGCTGCGCAAGATTGGGAACTTTTCCCCTCTTCTTATTCTTTTTTTATTTTTATTTATGTATTTTATTAAATTAATCATTTGGATATAGAATTTCTAAAAACTACTATTTTTACCCCCTACTCAACTAGCATATACGTTTTAAAACTACAATTATTTCCCCTATCGTAATATAATTAACATCTAACTATACAAAAATTCAACAATTACCCCTATAATAAAATGGGTATTACAATTCATGTTTGGTTTATGTACTTGATTCATCTTACTAGCGTATGACGTCTCATTAGGAAGATCTAGATGATTTTTACTAGAGAAATCAGTAGGAGATATCCGAATTTTAATCAAACACTAGTCGTATTTAAGTGAGAGACATCGACTTCGTTAACTAGAATGTGAGCAGACAGTGAAATCAGAATGTGTGTTTAAAACTTGTGTAGGTTAGAGATCGACTTGCGTAGTTTTAATTATAGGGATTTATTAGAAATATCAATAAAGTGTATATGCTCGTTTGGCAAGAAAGATAGCATTAATGTTTCAAGTACGTAAAGTGTTAAGGAGAATTCCCAAGTGAACCAAAAGAGATATCTTGGTCCTTGTCACATATCAGTAACTTCAGTAATCTTTCTCTGTTAATCGTGAGATTATTCAATTGGTTAATTGAGCTAGTTGTCTTTTATTTTAGTAGAAATAGAAACCCAACTCAAATTTCTTGCCCATATAAGATTAAGAAACATTAGATAATTTACAGGAAGTCTTTTGGGATTCAACAACCCCTACTCTTATCTATTACTTCACGCAACGACCGTACAATTGCGGTAGGAACGTGTCAAGTTTTTGGCGCCATTGCCGGGGACTTCAGTTAAGTTAGTTTAAATTCGTACATTAGGGATTTTAATTTTCTGTCTATATTTGTTACACACCTAATTTCTTTGTGTGATCAATGCTTTGAGGTTGAATTTGACGGTGCATGACCTGTTCTCGATAGCAAAAACTAGACATGATCCAACCGCAAGTGTACGGCTGTCGCGTGTAGTAATATCCGGTAATTCCAGGTTTATCGAACCCCAGAGACTTATTTGTAAATTAGTTTTAAATCCAATCCTTATGTGGGCATATTGCAATTGTTTGTGTTTACTAATTCTATTGAAATTAAAAAAAAGTACGAATCTCAATTAATCGATTAAATTGCTTCACGATTAATAAAGACGAGTTGTTGTGAGTTTTTCTCAAGTTTGACAAAATCAGGATATCTCTACGGGTCACTAGGAATTTCACACTATGTTGGATTTACGTTCTACTAACACGATGATTCTTTATTCTAGCTAAACGAGCATACTTATGTTGAAGATGTCTCAACCAACAACTATACTTAAACTATTAAAACCGATTTCTCTAGTCTAATCAAGTCCAAGCATGCTTTACGATCAATAATATACTATTTGTTCTTATCTAACAAGCAAGATTTCTCAACCCTAGATTCGGCTAGTGTGTATTTCAATTTTCCGGGCAACAAACGTTGATGTCTCTAACGTTTACAACCTAGATCAATCCTATTAATACGTCTACCAATAGAAAAAATGAATCAAACGCATAAAATACACATAACTAGAGAAATAATCATCAATTAAGCTTTAAAGCATGCAATCAAATCCATAAATCATCCAACAAGGTGATCAAACCCTAGTTCCCTACGAGATATCCCGAAATAAGAGTTTAGCTACGCTTATACATGATCAAAGTACAAGTTTTCATGATCAAAATCCAAAACTAGAGAAGAAACAGAGTTTTTAGAGGCCAAACGAATGATCCAAGTGCTCCCAAGCTTCTCCAATCGTTCCCTAAGCTCGAAGGCCTCCATAGCAACGTCCAAACTCTGTTTTTGGTCTCAGAACGCGTTTCCCCAGGTCTGGGGACGTTTTTAATGAAACTTGGCCGAAATTGCACTTCAGCCCCTCCAGTTTGTAATTCTCGGAAAGAATTGTAAGCTGATCTTGCGCGGGCTGTATCTCCCTCATACGGACTCGTCTTCGGGCCTACCATATATCGTTGGAAATTCTACGGATGTCTACTTTCCAATGCCTCAGGACTTGCTCCAAAATTATTTGTATATTTTACAGAGAATTGAAAAGAGTGCAGGCTGGTCCTGTGCGACTTTTCCAACTTTGCTTCGTTTTTGCGTATCTTTTTCTCCTCTTCATATAGCTCCAAACCAAGCATATCCAAGCCTCTCATAAGCTCCATTGCACATATTTTACCTGAGAAACACAACAAAATACTACCCGTGCAATTATCATCGCAAATATGATAAAAATCATGCTCAAATAAGCTAGAAACACAACTTTTGACTCTTACGCTTATTAATCGTCAAATTCACATATGTGTGCAAATATAACATATAAATCATGTGAAATAAGCCTAATACAAGTAATATGGAAGAATAATAATAACTCCTAAAAGATAGTTATCAAATACCCCCACACTTACCTTTTGCTCGTCCCGAGCAAATCACTGTTTACTAGCCGACTCAAGACGCAAACGACTCAACACGACTCTTAACTATGCAACTACATGATATATACAATGAAAATAAATTATACACAATGAAATTAAATAAACAACAAACTTTTTTCTCTTTTTCTGAGATAGGGCAACCTTTCTATCATAAACCGAAATCATCATATCCTCACAAGCTCACTTTGAAATTTCACAACACGTAGCCGGAAATATGATATGATGACCCTATGCACAAACTCACTAAGGCGTCCCCAAACATCCACCAAATTGTTCCAAGACACGGCACGTCTTTTGACTCAAAGCGTCTAGTCATCTCAAGCTCTAAATGATCTTCCTTCTTCAAGTCATTTGAGGTTTTCAGACCCTCTTAGCCATTTTTGCTTTGAAATCAAATTGTACCATTTCTGGGAGACACAACTCCTGTGATATACGGCTTGACTTTCGTTTCCCTCTTAAGCTCTACGTTGGACTGAATCCAAATTTTCCGTGCACACGGAATCACATTAGGTTGTTTCATCTTTGAAGCTCAATTTTATGTTTTTTTTTCATTTCATTTTTTCGTTCATTATTCTCCTCCGTTTTTACAACCGTGCAATAGAGCTTAAGAGTGTGGGCTTTTTTCGAATTTTCTCTTAGAACCACCTTAAGGGATGGTGGTGCACGCTCCCCGACTTCGCTTAGGCCGAAGACTCGTACCACATGAAACTGACTCTACACGAAGGTCCACCCCATACTCTAAGAGTCCACAAGTTTCCACCGGAAACGGAATAATCAATCACTTAGAGACTCAATTCTCCTAGCACAATAAAGGAATCAAAAGTATTCCCGTAATCTTCCTTCACCATTCCCTAGATACCAGGGACATCCCTTCGTGAGACTTGTGCACAAGATACTAGGATTAAAGTCTCCCTGCTACGGTGCTTCCTACTCTCATGAGCTCTTTCACTGGATTCTCTTCGGTTTCTAGGTCTTAAGTTGCCCAATTTTCAATTTTTAGGGTTTTTCTATTTTTTTTTTCATTTTTTTTCAATTTTTTTCATTTTTTTTTCTAACTCTATATGCATTTGGACAACTCGATTAACCAACACATTTGGGGTAGGATGACTCAATAAATAAAAGTGCAACAATAATATATACAATGCAATAAATTAGACGTGCAAATGCAAACCGAACTGACTAACATCTACGTGCAAGACTGACTCACTAAACTATATTCTAATCAAAATGTAACTGGTGATGCAAGACACGGACATGGCTAGCAAATAGGTAAAAATCCCCCCACACTTAAGTGCTTCGTTGTCCTCAACGAATTTAGAGATCAACCAAGAAGACTCGGCATTCAAATGCAAGGGACGGTGAATCTACTCGGGAGTCAAAGTCATTGCAGAAGAAGGTAGTTCAACAAATTTAGAGCTAAAACGAACTACGTGCACGTGACAAGTTGTGTGTACCGAAAGTAAGCAAGTACTCAAGTATTCCCTAGGATTCTAGCAGCTAATAACGACGACTATGCACCGTGACCATATTGTCAAAATAAGATCCTAAAGCAAGTACGATGTGCATAAACGGTAAGTAAAGAGAGAGAAAAAAACTACTCACAACCGACACAAGGTCGGGGACGAAATCCGAGAGATGCTGACTGAGATAGCAAGAACAATCCCCAAGCAAACATTATCCAAAACAATGCAAGCTCCCTTGCGGTCGAGTGCGCAAGTAGCACACCGGGGTCGATTGATCCTTGCTGGCAAAAAAGGAACGAAGAATCGCCAAACTCATGATGTGAGCTCCAGTAACGGTCAAGTGCGCCTTAGCACACCGGGGTCGATGTCTTCGTCAAATTTCGCACACTTTTTCAAATTCTGAGAAATCTGTACCAGCTGCTCTATGTTATTTCCTTCTGAACTGACTTGTGGTTGAACGGATGAAAATTATAATATCAATCCCAATGGCACAAAGTCCAATTGCAAAGGAATTCCAAACTCCCCACATGTAATCAACAACTGAAGTGAAGGCACAGTCTTTAACAATATAGTATAGGCCACAATTGTTTAATTTCAAGTGTTTTATGAGTCTCCAGTTGAGACTTGAACTACTCCTTCATGACAGTTCTGTGTCAAAGAGTTAAGAGGCAATGGAGTGAACTAACTTATAGAATTGAATTGGTCATTTTTGGATTGCAATTGAAGAACAGCTTCGCAGATAGTTGCAACTAAGTCGTCCAATCTGTCGAACGGTAACAACAGTGCACTATCAAAATGAACCAGAGTTGGACCTTCGGGATTGCCGGTTTTCACTGAAAGTGTTACGAATCTGAAGGTATTCAGGTTTAATCAAGCACAGACGATGCCGCAGCTGGTGGTCGAGGCTCTGGCTTAGGTTTGAAGTCCGGTTGCTTCTGGGTTGCAGGGGTTGGGTTTGCAGAGAGGGCAGTAGCTCTGTGGTGCTGGTGATTCAGAGAGAGATGGTGGTGGTCAGATTTGTGGGTGGGGGTGAAGAAACAAGAGGGTGATGGTGGAGTGAGCGGTGATGATTTTTGAGAACGACGGGAAGGGGAGGTGGTTGGGTTTTGACTGCGGGTCTGAGCAGGAGGGAGGACGACGCTGTGGTGATGGCTGGAGAGGGAGCGCCGGTGGTGGTTGTGGCGACGGAGATGGTGGGTTTTTGGTGGTCGGACGGAGAGAGGAAGGAGAAGGAGGCGTCGAGTGTTTGAGGAAGAGGGTGTCTGGTCGTGTGATAGGGAAAGAATTGGCGTCCTACCCGTCTGGTGAATTGGTCTTTGAAAAATACCCGTCTCTTACTTATGTTTATTTGTTGACCTGACTTAGGGTTAACCATTGTAACTAATTCAATTTTCTCTTGATTAAATTTCTTTTTAAAACTAAACTCTCTCTTCTCTCTTCTTAACAACTGGGACGTGAGACTTGTGTGCTCGTCCCAGTTGTTTCTCGTCCCAGTTTTTTCTCGTCCCAGTTTGTATTGCTCGTCTCAGTGTGGCAATATACTGAGACGAGAGTTCTGCTCGTATAAGTATATTGCCACACTGATACTGAGACGAGCAGGTCAACACCGGGACGAGCAAATGCTCGTCTTACACAGTAACTGTGTTTTCCAGAAAAAAACTACGAAAAACTTTGGAAAGATGAACAGTCATAATCAGAAAGATGAAAAAGTTCAGAAACAAAAGATTTCATTACATTAAAAACTTAAAAACATGAAGAAAGATTAAATTTTTTTGGGTTTTTTGGGATTGCGAGGCCAGAGCTCCGGATCTTCTTCTTCACTGCTGTCGTCGTCTCTGCTTATTTTCTTCGGCGTCCATGGAGGAGATGGCGGCCAATCCACGGAGTCGTCATCATCTTCTTCGTCTTCATCGTCACTGTACTGAGTAGTTTCAGAGCCCCTTTTTTCCCGGAAATAGGATTGTTCACGGTCAGTTTCACTGTCACTGTCTTCCTCAGTGTCTTCATCCTCTTCCTCGTCCACGTCCTCGTCCTCGGACCTTTCAGTATCCTCCTCCTTGTCCTCGTCCCACTCCTTTGGTATCTTCTTCTTTGCCATTTCAGAATGTGGTGAGTTTTGGAGAGAAGAGTGGCTTTTGTAGTGCTTCCTGGGTAGATGAAGAGACGGAGAGAGATTTTGGTTCATGTCCCGGGTATAATTGCATTTTCTAGAAAACATGCATGTATGTTTTCTAGAAGGTTTGTATTAATAACATTGTTGAAATACGTAACAGTTTTTTGTAAGAAATGCATATTCATATTAATCAAATTTAAAAATGAAATTGTTTATTTATGTATTAAAATGCAGATTCATATTAAAAAACACAAGAATTGATCGAAATAAAAAATATATTGTTTATTTATGTATTAAAATGCATATTCATATTAAAAAACACAAGAAAAAGATATATTGTTTATTTATGTAATAAAATGCATATTCAAATTAAAAAACACAATAATTGATCGAAACAACAGATATATTGTTTGCGCAATCATCAAAAGAGGTTGCGAACTAATAATTACATTACAAAGAACGAAGAACAACGGCTTCTATCACAACATTAATTTTTCAATTGAGGGCAAATCTTTCTGGTGTGCCCTTTTACATGGCAATGGCTACATCCGTACGTTCCCGTTCCTCGCTTTTTTTCACGAACGGTTTCGACCATTGGCTTGTGTCTTTTCTCCTTGTCCCTCCCAACTGTTACAACTTTCTTCGGTGGAAGTGGGCGAATGTTTCTTATGTGTGCAGGTACTTCGCTTGTGACCTCGCTGGTCCACGTTGCTGGGTTGGGAGGAGTCTTAATTGTACCTGCATAAGCCAGATGGTAGTTTTCCAGTGAATAGAACCTGCTGGTGTGGTCGTACATGACCTTCATATCATGGTCGGCATTGTAACGGCCAAGTTTTCTGAGTTCTTTTGCACAAGCACACGCATGTACACACGGGATCCACATCTGTTGGTATTTGCCGCACGTGCAGGTTCCGAGGCAATGTCCAGGTTTGAATTCCACGATATGAGTTTTCAGATGATTACCGCGGACTTCATACAAAGACTCTGAAATTGGTCGCACGCGAAAATCTATACACTTTATAGAACGACTCAACATTCTTTTCTCCATTTTCGCAGTCAGGTAGGTGTTGCCCATGTCAAAGCCGAGGTTTCGTTTTTTAAGGTGCCACTCGCTCTGATGATCGCTTATTTGGGAGAACATTGTAATAGCTTTGTCAGACCTGGTCGGCAGCAGGCACGAGTTAATGGACTCAGCATAGTTGTATGTAAGCATCTCAAACCGTGCTGTTTTACAATGGGACCTTGCCCATTTCTCTAGACCGGCATCCCGGAGGTAACGTTCGACGGTCTTGTCGTTAACGCTGTTTACTTTGTCGCACTCAATACCCATGTCTATCAGATGTGACTCACACGCGTCCTTATCAAATGTGTAGGCCGCACTGTGGTAATGAGACACCCACTTTTGTGTATTGTAATGCTTCAGAGCGTTCATTTTCAAATGGTAATAGCAGTGGACGTGGTTGGATAAGGGGTACACTAGCTTGACTGAATTGATGATAGCCTGGTGCCGATCTGAAACGAACGTCAACTCGTCATGATCCTGGACAATTGACCTCAGTCTGTTTAAGAACCAAGTCCATGCAGGGGTGTTTTCCTTGTCCACTAGTCCCCATGCAATGGGATAGCACTGTTTCTGGCTATCAACCATTGTGCATACGACCAATTGCAGGGGTTCCTTCTTCATGTGCGACATGTCGATGACAATTACTGGTCGCATATACTATATCCCCTGAATTTGTGCCCCGAACGCAAGGAAACAGTACAAGAAAACACCACCTTCGTCCACTCCCATATCCCATTTAGTACCGGGGTTCATAATTTCACATAATGACATGAACACGGGAAGATCAGCGTAATTTTGAGCACGAGTACCCTGGATCATCTGTTTGGCCCTTTGACGTGCATACCATGCCAGCCAGTACGATATTCTACTTCCCATTTTTAAGGCGATGTTCTGTACTTCATTGATTGTGGGTGCCTTTTTTGATTGGCCCATCATTCCCAGCAATTCCTGCGCGATCACTTCGCTATTAATGTTACGGTGCTTCCCATCTACGCTGCATGCCGTACATGTATGAATGGGGTTATGTTTCTTCACCTGGTAGTGCACGGAATCTTTTTGCTTGTAAGCCCCAAGCATCCATTTGCATTCCCGATTCAAGCACCGCAGTATAATACGAGTCTGGTCTCGCTTATATACGTAAAAAGTCCATCTCTTCAAACCTGCAACCGTTCTGATATGGTGGGACAACACCCTCGCAGTATACAAACCTTTCATCTCTATTTCCAGACCGTCTAGCCTTCCCACACCAGTCTGTCCACGACTCTCTGTACAATCTACCGCAAGAATTGCCAATGCAAGATTATTTTGCCCCATTGCCTCATTAGTGGCAACCATAAATTTGTCAGCTAATTGCACAATGTCGTTACAGTGAACCGGAGACGGAGTGAGATCCTTTGCGTTATATGCTACCCTGTCTTCGTCACGATCCTCGGCGAGTATCTCTATACCTTGAAAGTAATCCTCGCGGTATGTAAGGGGGGGGGGGCTCAAAGGAACCAACTGATTGTTAGGGGTTTCAGTTTGATCCATCACATCCTCGTCAGCAACATCAGCATTAATGTATGGTTGATCCACCAAATCCTTTCACGTGACGTACATGGTTACAATAGATCCCTTTTCCGTAGTATCAAAGATATCTTTGATTTCTAAATCTTTAGTGAGGACATTAGGCTCGATCAGGTTAGCATCTGGAAATTGGAAATGATAAGATAAGACAACTTTTTTGGTAGGCGGACAATCTGTATCCATTCTGACCGAAACTTCGTGCTCCAAAGATTCCACGGTAATGCCTTGAATTATCTTGAATACTGCATTCTTCACTGCATGACCTATGTATATGTGTCTACCTTCGGCACGCGTCCATTCACCATTCCAAACAGCACGGAACATCAATTTTCTCACCATTTCTACATGTCGAGAGAGAGAATGAATTTAGGGTTTAGGGTTCGGATAGTAGAAAGAGGGAGAATGATTTTAGGGTTTAGGGTTCGGATAGTAGAAAGAGAGAGAACGATTTTAGGGTTTGGATGAAATTAGGGTTTGGTCAAACAAAGAAAAAAGTTTTCTGATGGGTAACAGAATTTCTGTACTTTTTTCAGGAAGGAGAGGGACCACCACCAGCTCAGACAACATATTTGTTTTAATAATGGGACGAGGAAACGCTCGTCCTAGTATTCCCAACTGGGACGAGAGAATACTCGTACCTGTATTTACAACTTGGACGAGAGAATGTTCGTCCCTGTATTTACAACTGGGACGAGATTATACTCGTCCCTGTATTTACAACTGGGACGAGAGAATGTTCGTCCCTGTATTTACAACTGGGACGAGAGTATACTCCTCCCAGTCTTAGGTGTACAATCTTAGGGTTTACTTAAAATGCTTGGATGTTCTGTGATTTAGGGATTCATGTTTAGTATTATTATTGTTTAGGACTTACAATTAACATCTTTAGTGGCTATAGGAATGATACTTAGTTGGTTATAGTGTTTAGTGTCTACAAATGTAGGATTTTGGGAGGATGTTAGTTGGTTTAATGGTATGTATAAGGTTTAGGCATTACATGATTAAGATATGATGATTGTAGGATTTTGAGTTTATAGTTTAGATTACATGATTATATGGTTTAGGACTTACAATTAACATATTTAGTGTCTATAGGAATGATACTTAGTTGGTTATAGTGTTTAGTGTCTACACATGTAGGATTTTGGGATGATGTTAGTTGGTTTAATGGTATGTATAAGGTTTAGGCATTACATGATTAAGATATGATGATTGTAGGATTTTGAGTTTATAGTTTAGATTACATGATTATATGGTTTAGGACTTACAATTTACATTTTTAATATTGAATACCATTTTTTCATGATAAGAGAGGATTTCAGGGTTTAGGGTTTAGGGTATGCTCGTCTCTGTCATCCCTGTCTTGTCATCTTTGGGTATCGTACTCGTACGAGTCTATCACACCCCAGACTGGGACGAGAGATTACTCGTCCCACGAGTCTATCAAATGCCAGACCGGGACGAGTCCTCGTCTGTGATTTGAATGCCAGACGAGAGATTTCTCGTCCCATTTTGGCAGGTCTTGCTCTTCCCAGTTGTGCATGGGGAAGACTGGTACGAGCATAGTTCACGTCTCAGTCTCAGTCTTATGAGAAGACATAGACGATGAATATACTCGTCCCAGTCTCTCCACATACAACAACACACATCAAACCAATAATAATGAAGAACAGAGCAGAAATATAACAAACCTAACCTACATTTTAGAGTAATGTGATGAACATATTGGAAGGATGAAAGTAAATAAATGAGAATACCATACATTTCAGAGTACTGTGATCAACATATAATAAGGAAAAACATACAGAGATGAGATTTTAAGTTTTTACCGTAGCTGAAGAACAAAAGTGAGGAAAGAGAGAGACTTGTACAGACAAATGGGATACTTCTATGGGAGAACTGGAGCCAATGAGAGTGACAAATGAGCCATATTCTTGAGGAGTTTAAGGTATACATTCATAAAGTTTACAGTTGGAGTAAATTCAACTGTACTTGGTAGGTTGAGGTAGATAGAAACAATTCAATGTTGGAGAGAGAGAGTACGCGTTTTTAGGGTTTGTTTTTAGAGTATTTAACTATTGTGTTTGGAAAGGTTGGTTTAAGGCTTCTGTGGAAACTGATGCTCAAGTGATAGTAAATGCAATCAAAAACAATGTTGCTAGCCGTTGGCATTGGAGGACCAGAGCCTCTGCCTGTTCAGCCTTGTTAAAAAATTTCTCTAGTTCAATTCATTATGTACCCAGAGAGTTAAATGCCAGAGCACATAAACTATTTGAGTGGGTCAAATGTAATAGGGTGTTAGGAGAGATTGATGTCTCTTTGGTGCAGTTTTGTAATGATCTTAGTAGTGGGAGTGATCAACCCAGTTTTGTTTTAATATAATGGTGGCCTTTTCTATAAAAAAAAAACTATTATGTTTGGAGACGAGAGAGAGAGAGATGCAGACGAGAGAGAGAGTTGGAGACGAGATTGGAGACGAGAGAGAGAGTTGGAGACGAGAGACAGTTGGAGACGAGAGAGAGAGATGGAGACGAGAGAGAGAGTTGGAGACGAGAGACAGTTGGAGACGAGAGAGAGAGATGGAGACGAGAGAGAGAGTTGGAGACGAGAGACAGTTGGAGACGAGAGGCAGATGGAGACGAGAGAGAGAGAATGGAGACGAGAGAGACAGATGGCCCCACTACGCTGCTAACAACTAGTGTTTAAAAAGGAGGGTATGTTTCAAAGACCAATTCACCCGAATGCATTTTTCTAAGACCAATTCACAGACTGGTATATTTCCAATTGCCCCTGTGATAGGGGGTAGGGCTTTTGGGTTAATTAGGTTTAAATATCTACGCTCGACTCCCCATGAAGTTTCCAAAAATGCACAAATACCCCTGTTAGACAAATCTGAAATCAACCACGACTAGGTCGTGCGACTTAGTAACTAGGTCGTGCGACCTAGTTAAAAAATATGTTTTGGCTCACTAGGTCGTGCGACCTAGTTACCAGCCTGCAAAAGTTCTAACTTCTCCCGGCATGTTTTTTCTTGAATTTTGAGCTTGAAACAACCCCCGATAAGCTCAAGCATGATATTTCACTTCCACACTTGGGATCCAACATGCCGTTTAACAATTTCGACCGGTAGCACACGGTTTTGACATTTTTTGCCATTTCCGGATATTTTTCGCCGCTTAAGCATCCTTTCTCGCCTTTTTGATCGTTCCTTTGATTTTTTATTGAATCTCCTCGACCTCGAGACTCCATTTACCTCATAAAAAATTCCCAATGTCCAGGGAATCCTTTATTCTTCAAATTTGCTCTTCCAAAGACCCGTTTGGCAATTCCAGATGTTTTTCGCCGCTTTTTCTTCACGAATACATCCAAATGGCCATAACTCTCGTATCCGGACTCCGATGCATGCGATCCACCTATCAACGGAAAGCTCTCGACAACCCCCACACAATGGCACTCACCATTTTAGTTCACAGTCTCGTTTGCAAAAAAAATCCTCGTAATCCCTGCCATTATGTCAGTTTTCTCGGTTTTGCACTGCATTCTTCGCTTGCATCAAGATGGGGAGTCCGAATACGTGCCTCCTATCAGGTGCGTTTGTTTAGTGCGTGTTGGAATGGCATCCTTCACCAAATTCTTCATTCCGGATCCCGATACGCGTGTTGGGCTGCTTTTTCTCGATTTTTATGAAATTTTGTCCACGCGCATCAAGAAGGGGGATTCCGAATAGGTGCCTCCTCACAGGTGCGTTTGTTGAGTGCGTGTTGGAATGGCATCCTTCAACAAATTCTTCATTCCGGATCCCGATACGCGTGTTGGGCTGCTTTTTCTCGATTTTTATGAAATTTTCTCCACGCGCATCAAGAAGGGGGATCTGGAATAGGCCTTCCACCTAAAATTCCCGCACACACTCATTGGAAAGATTAGTCCCACTCTCTCGCACCTCTCAAATAAATCAAACAAAATAAAATAAACAAAACAGAATTAAAAACTACACTAAAGCAATAAATAGGTTGGGTTGCCTCCCAACAAGCGCTTGTAATTTAAGGTCGACGGCCCGACCCAGTTACCTCAGATATGTTAAGGAGGTCTAGCACGACGTGCTTCTTCCTTCAATTTCTTGCTCTTGATCTTTTTCACTACATCATGTGCACACACCAAATTTGGCCTCTTCTCTGATTCGGGTGGATCTGGCTGCAAAACTGTAGGCAACCCTAGAGAAGGATCCACACGATCTTCTCTAAACTTGATCATAGCCAACTTGTTCTTACCCTTGCGCGGATGAAATGCTTTGAACACGAGTGATGAATCTAAAGCTTTGATAGTAAGCTCCTCAGTCTCTAGATCCACTTTAGCGCGCATTGTCTTCAAAAGCGGTCTTCCAAAGATGAGTGGAACATTGTGATCCTCCTTGATATCCACTATCACAAAGTCAGCTGGGAAGACAAATGCACCCACTTTGACAAGAAAATTCTCGATCACCCCCTTTGCTGTAACAATTGAATTGTCTGCCAGTTGCAGACCCATCTTCAACGGGGTTGGCTCACCAATGCCCAATGTCTGAAATAAGGACAATGGCATGAAATTTATACTCACGCCCAAATCACAGAGACCATGTGTATGATATCCACCCCCAAGAGTGCAACCTAATATGACACTGCCCGGATCTCTCATCTTGGGAATGTCCCTCTGAATTACAGTACTACATGTCTCTGTCAATTTCACCGTGGCATAGGGGTTTATGCTCTTCTTGCCCCATAAGATTTCCTTCAAGAATTTCTTGTACTTTGGCATTTGAGCAAGTGCTTCCACAAGAGGAATGTTGATATGCAATTGTTTGAATATATCCATAAATATTCCAAAGTGTTCCTCATCATTCCTCTTTATTGCCGCCGGATATGGTATCCGTGGCTCATAAGTAGCCAGATTTGCAGTGCTTCTGGGCTCTTCTTTCTTCTCAACCGTGTCCTTTGATTGGGGACTCACAGATTTGGGCAACTCTTCACCCAATTCCTTCTCTGTGGACTTTGTAGCTTCAACTCTCGCATGGCTAGGATATGGAGGATCCTGAGTAGTAGTGCCACTGCGAGTAGAAATAGCTTTAAGCTGCTCAGTATGTGGAATGGTATTAGAAGGAAGCATACCTGGCGGAACGTTAGCATTCTGATTGGAAATTTTCCCAATCTGCGTCTCATGACTCTTCATTGTAGCTTCCATGGAGACAATTCTACTCTCCATTCTGTCTTGGTTAGCAAGCAGTTTTCTCAATAAAGCATTTGTCTCTTGTTCCTCTTGCCGCGGAGCTTGCTGCTGCGGTTCTTGTCTCTGAGCCTGGTATGAAGGATTTGGCTGCTGACCCGGTGCATATAACCCACTGTTTGGGTTGGCATAGCTAAAGTTGGGGTGATTATGGTTGTTGGGATGATAAGTATTCGACCACTGCTACTGTCGTGGTGGACCCAAGTAGTTCACATCTTCAATTGCAGCACCATATCCCTGATTCTCATCTGCCATCATCTCCCCCACAGACTTTAATCGTGCTGATAGATTCATATTGCTGAAAGCCGAAGTCATGACTGCCATTTGCTACTCAAATTTCTGCTCCACCATTGTTTCAATCTTGTTTACCAGTGCCCCATCAAATTTTGAATTTCTACGAGTCTCAGACCTCGTAGACTCACGTTTTGCCACATTGTCCAGCAGATCCCAACATATTTGTATTCCTAAACCCATGAAGTTCACTTGAGCCATCATATCCAGTTCATTTGCAGTCTCTCTGTTTAGAGCATTATAAAAATAATGCAGAAGTTTGTACCATGGCTCTCCATGAGTAGGGCATCTGCGAAGGAGCTGGTTGAATTTCCTCCATGTGTCCCCCAAAGAATCATCTTCCTGCTGAGTGAACTTTGTGATGTATTTTCTGTGCAACCTTGGACGGTGGAAGGTATTTCCTGAGAAACTCTTGGCAGCACTCTGCCCATGTGGTAATACAACCCGCTGGAAGCTCCATGAGCCATGTCTTTGCTTTCCCCGATAAAGAGAAAGGAAAAAGCATGAGCTTTATTGTCTCGAGTGGAACTCTCTGATCATATATAGTGGAGGTAATTTGCTCGAAATTGAGAAAGTGCAGGTGTGGATCATCACCTGCAGCCCCAGTAAATAGACACTCATCTCGGACCATATTTATCAATGGCTGGCGTATCTCAAAATGTGCAGCATTGATCTTGAGTCTGACAATAGTAGGCTGGTACCCATCCGGTGTGGTCCTGAAATAGTCCACTAATGGACGTTCATCCTGATCAACAATCACTTGGGCCTCAACATTTTGTCTATTATTTCCTCCACCATTGCTGTTACCCCTGTAGTTGCCACCATTGTTTTCATCACCAAACCCCACACCGGGAAGTTGTGGATTTGAGGGATTCATGCGAGCCATAGCAGCCTCCATCTCAGCCATCTGAGCTCTAAGCTGCTCAGTCTCCCTTGCTCGATTAGCTGCATCATCCACAACTGCAACTCTAGCTGCTTCCGCGTCCTACATATTCTTGCGGATCCTTTCAAACTTAGCTCTAGTTTCGTCATCCATGGTAGCTGAGCTTGGTTTCCTCTTGTCTCTACGTTGTGCTCGTAACAAGGATTCCGGGTCTTCAAGTATTGGATGTAAAGGTTCGTCACCGTAAAATCTAACCTCAAATCACAAATCACTCACAGAACTTAGGTGAGTAGAAGATATAAACAAAAAGTAAATCCCTAAGGCTAGGAATTATAACTAATTTAGCCGAAGTCCCCGACAACGGCGCCAAAAACTTGACACGATCCAACCGCATGTGTACGGCTGTCGCGTGTAGTAATATCCGGTATTTCCGGGTTTATCGAACCCTAGATACTTCTTTGTAAATTAGTTTTAAATCCCATCCTTATGTGGGCAAATCGCAATTGTTTGTGTTTACTAATTCTAATGAAATTAAAGAAAGTACGAATCTCAATTAATCGATTAAATTGCTTCACGATTAAGAAAGACGAGTTGTTGTGAGTTTTTCTCAAGTTTGACAAAATCATGATATCTCTACGGGTCACTAGGAATTTCACACTATGTTGGATTTACGTTCTACTAGCACGATGATTCTTTATTCTAGCTAAACGAGCATACTTATGTTGAAGATGTCTCAACCAACACCTATACTTAAACTATCAAAACCGATTTCTATAGTCTAATCAAGTCCAAGCATGCTTTACGATCAATAATCTACTATTTGTTCTTAGCTAACTAGCAAGATTTCTCAACCCTAGATTCGGCTAGTTTGTATTTCAATTTTCTGGGCAACAAACGTTGATGTGTCTAACGTTTACAACCTAGCTCAATCATATTAATACGTCTACCGATAGAAAAGATGAATCAAACGCATAAAATACACATAGCTAGAGAAATAATCATGAATTAAGCTTTAAAGCATGCAAGCAAATTCATAAATCAACCCAACAAGGTGATCAAACCCTAGTTCCCTACGACATATCCCGAAATAAGAGTTTAGCTACGCTTAGACATGATCAAAGTACAAGTTTTCATGATCAAAATCCAAAACTAGAGAAGAAACGGAGTTTTTAGAAGCCAAACGAATGATCCAAGTGCTCCCAAGCTTCTCCAATCGTTTCCTAAGCTCCAAGGCCTCCAAAGCAACGTCCAAACTCTGTTTTTGGTCTCAGAATGCGTTTCCCCAGGTCTGGGCACGTTTTTTAAGGAAACTTGGTCGAAATTGCACTTCAGCCCCTCCAGTTTGTAATTCTCGGACAGAATTGTAAGCTGATCTTGCGCCGGCTGTATCTCCCTCATACGGACTTGTCTTTGGGCCTACCATATATCGTTGGAAAGCTACAGATGTCTAATTTCCAATTCCGCAGGACTCGCTCCAAAATTATTTTTATATTTTACTGAGCATTGAAAAGAGTGCAGGCTGGTCCTGTGCGACTTTTCCAACTTTGCTTCGTTTTTGCGTATCTTTTTCTCCTCTTCATCTAGCTCCATACCAAGCATATCCGAGCCTCAAATAAGCTCTATTACACATATTTTACCTGAGAAACACAAAAAAATACTACCCGTGCAATTATCATCGCAAATATGATAGAAATCATGCTCAAATAAGCTAGAAACACAACTTTTGACTCTTAGGCTTATAAATCGTCAAATTCACATATTTGTGAAAATATAACATATAAATCATGTGAAATAAGCCTAATACAAGTAATATGGAAGCAGCATAATAACTCCTAAAAGAGAGTTATCAAATACCCCCACAATTACCTTTTGCTCGTCCCGAGCAAATCACTGTTTACTAGCCGACTCAAGACGCAAATGACTCAACACGACTCTCGACTATGCAACTACATGATATATACAATTAAACTCAATTATACACAATGAAATGAAATAAACAACAATTATTTTTTTTTCTCTTTTTCTGAGATTGGGCAACCTCTCTATCATAAACCGAAATGATCAAATCCTCACAAGCTCACTTCGAAATTTCACAACACGTAGCCAGAAATATGATATGATGACCCTATGCACAAACTCACTATGACTCATTGGGAGGTGCTTCGTGGAAATTGAACCAAATCCTTTGCAGGTGCCTTAATCATGGAGAGTCGTGGTATAAGCTCTTCCACAATGCTCTAGATAGGGAAACATCGAATGAATTGGATATGCTAGCCGGAGTTAATTTTATGGGCATGGAACGAGCTCAAGACCTTCTTAAAACTGTGGTGAAGAGAGAGCTGCAAGGTATGAGACTCGTATATTATCAAAACCCGGTGGAGATGAAGCTATGGTCAACAAGATGGAATCTATGGAGCAACAATTGCAATGATGGCCATTGCGTTTAACAGCATGAGTCCTACTGCACATGTGAAGTCTATGGGAGAACAGACCACGAATGAGAATTAAGGTTATGATTTTGGAATTGAAGACGTGAATTATATGGGTCTACCAAGACAGCAGTAGTGTTTGAACACTTATCATCCCAACGGAGGAAACCACCCAAACTTCAGCTATAGCAATCCAAATAGTGGGTTGTATGCACTTGGACACCAGCCTAATCTCCCATATCAGGCTCAAAGACAAGCCCCACAACAGCAGGCACAATAGCAACAAAGTCCAGATATGCAACTTTTGTTGAGACAAATTGCTACTCAACATTATCAAATTAATGAGAAGCTTGATAGGCGGGAAGCAAGTCTGTATCTTTTGAAGCTACTGTGAAGAGCCATTAGACACAAATTTGGAAATCTGTCAATCAAGCTACTAAGCTACCACCTGGCATGCTTCCTACAAAAACTATCACTCTGCATGAATAGGTGAATGCGATTACTACTCACAGTGGAATCTCTTTTAAGGATCCTCCATATCCTAGCGACATGCGAGTTGAGGCGATTAATGCCACAAAGAAAGCGTTGAGTGAAGAAATTCATGTGCCTACCATGAGCCCCCAATCAAAGGACACAGTGAGGAAGTCGGAAGATAACCAAAAGCCTAAGGAAGAGTACAGCGTGTGTGTGCCATACCCGCGAAGGTTGAGGAGTCAAGATGATGCCAAACACTTCAAGAAGTTTGTGGATATCTTCAAGAAGTTGCACATTGACGTTCCTTTTGCAGAGGCCATTTCACAAATTCCCATGTACGCCAAATTTATCAAGGACCACTATCTAATAGGAGGTGCATGGATGATTTTAAGATTGTGATTCTTAATGAAGAGTGTAGTGTCGTTGTGCAAAACGGGTTACCAAAGAAGTTGAAAGATCTTGGCAGTTTTATCATTTTGGTGACTTTGAGTGATGCGTTCCATGACCGAACACTGTGTGATCTTGGCACAAGTATTAATTTGATGCCCACATCCATTTTTGAGAAACCAGGTGTCGGAGATCCAAAACCTACTATAATGTGCTTACAGATGGCAGAACGCACAAGCGTCCAATAGGCGTTTTCAAGGATGTACTAGTAAGATCCGAAGGACTCATCTTCCCCGCATACTTTGTGATTCTTGACATGGAGGCCTATGTTGATGTCCCACTCATATTGGGAAGGCCATTCCTTTCCATGGAGAAGAAAATCATTGATGCTGCCAATGGAGAGTTGACAATGAGGATCAACGATAAAAAGGTGCCATTAAATGTACTTGAAGCTATGAAGTTCCCCTCATATGGAGTGAATGGGAAATGCTTTGGTGTGGAGGAATACGCACCAGATGAAGAGGATACTTTATTGGAGCAGGTGTGTGTGGAACTTCTGCTTGACACAAGTGAAAAATTACAAGTTACAGAGACTCATTGGCGCAAACCACTCACTCTCTTCGACGAGGGAGAAAGGAAAGCTCTTACTCCTTCTATTGAAATAGCTCATGTTTTAGATTTAAAGCCTTTACCTGCACATTTAAAATATTTATATTTGGGCGCTAATGAAACTTTACATGTAATTGTTTCTTCTTGTTTGGAAAGGGAACATGAGGAGCAATTGCTCAAGATTTTGCAGGAAAGGAAAGCAGCTATGGGATGGACCATAGAGCATATCAAGGGGATCAGTCCCCAGTTTTACAACACAAGATCCGGCTCATGGATGATTGGAAGTCGGTGTTCCAATTTCAGCTCCGCTTCAATCCTCATATGCAGGAGGTGGTGAAGAAGGAGATGCTTAAATGGTTGGAAGAGGGCGTTATCTACCCAATTTCCAACAGCACATGAACTAGTTCAGTGCAGTGTGTCCCTAAGAAGGGAGGTATTACTGTGGTGGAATGGGACAAATGGAGATCAGTTTGCTACCCGGACTTTGACAGGGAGGAGAGTTTGCATGGACTACCACAACTGAATGTTGCAACTCTCAAAGACCATTTTCCCCTTCCATTTGTAGATCAGATGCTTGACAAGCAGGCTCACCATTCTCATTATTTCTTTTTGGATGGATACTCTGTTGGAATAGATGCCCTAGAGGCAATCTAGTTTAGTATGAAATTGTATATGGCTAGAAAATTCATTTATTATTTATTGGATATTTAATATAATGAAGTCCTTAGATTTACAATTGTGTTGTTTATCTTAAATATCCCTAGTCAAGTATAATGATTAATTGGGACAATCATCTATAGACTAGTATGGGGTTGGATTGATATGGAGATATCACGATCCAACACATAGGTGTACATTACGGAATGTTGCACTGGATTGACCCATCTCCGAGAAGGCTACATACATGTTATGTTGAGTCACAAGCGCTTCTCGCGGTGCAATGGTATTGTCATCCTTAGACTTGAAGTCACTAGATATTCTAGTTGTGGATCATTGTGATCTTGGTAGCGTTAAACGCTACACCGTAACTGGGTAGTTATAAAGGCGTGTACTGGATACAATGAGAAGCAAGCTTAGAGATCGTAGTGGACGTAGAGAGGATTTGCCCCTCCCACATAACGGGAGCAAATATCCTAGGCCACTCGAGGGATAGTGCTTATAGAATGTCTGGCCAGACTCAAATAAATCAATATGGGATATTGATGTTATTTGCGCGAATAAGTCTATTCCCATGGATCGAGAAACTATGGATTGGATATACGAGTGTGACTTGTATGTCTCGTGTCCAATCCGGATATGGAGGCAAAGGGATGAGACAATTACTTGTACAAAGGTTGTCAAGATGACTATTCTATTAGTTGGCTAGAATGGATGTTTTGCTAGAAACCGCTCCATATTAGCAAATAGTTGCTACCAACTAGATAGAACCTATGGGGTCACACGCTATATAGAGTTGAACTAGATTTGGGAATTAATTAATTGGATTAATTAATTAGAAGGATCACTTTGCAAACCCTTGCAAACTTAGTAGGGACTAATTTGCAAGGAAGGGACTAAATTGAATTCTAGTTGGACTAGAATAAGTCCTTTAGGTAGTTAACAAGGAGTTGTTGGACTATATAAAGGACCCTCCTTCCTTGCTTCCTCATAACTTATGCTCATTAGTGAACATAACAAGAGTGGGAGAGAACAAAGGAGAGAGAGCAAGCAACAAGGAGGGCCCTTGCCGCCCCTTGCCGCCGCCCTCGTCCCCGTCGGCCAAAAAAGAGGCCGAAGCCCTCTTTTTGCCTCGTTTTTCGTGATTCGTTCTTCCTCTTCCTAATCCGGGCTAGCACCAAGGAGTTTGGGAGATCTAGGATCAACTCTAGGCGTGGATCAACTATAGAGAACGTGACATTATTCGCGTTTGAAGTCATCAAGGAGAACCCAAAGGTGTGTTTATGATTTCTTACCTTCACTATCGTTATGTCTCTAGACTTGTGATCCTTGGAGGGTTTTGCATGGCTTATGTTTGATTATGCTTCCGTTGTGCGATCCATGAATCAAAACCCTACAGTGGTATCAGAGCCACAGGTCATAGAGCATAAACGTAGTTTATGTGTTACGTTTTAGTTGTTTTACACCTTAATTTGATTGTTTATCGCGTAAAACAAGACAAATCAAGCATGGGATGCAATTTGTCAATAACTAAGCATAACAAGATCCAATTTTTGCATTGGATGCATGAATTGGTGAGTTTGAGAAATTTTAGGATCTTAGATCTAGGGTTTGGGCATCCTTGGGGAAGAAGGAGTTCTCCCAAAACAAGGAAACAACCAAACTTGGGCACCAAGCAAGGGAGTTGTTTTGGAAACAACTCCCATAGAAGGGTTCGGCCCCCCTAGGGACCGCCCCCTTGCTTGCCGCCCAAGCTTGGGAGCCCTAAGGGGCCGGGCGGCCCTAACCCGCGGGCCTAGCTTGCGGGTTTTGGGCCGGGCCGTCCCTAGGGCCTTGTGGTTCACTCTAATGGGCCTGGGCAATTGGATTGTTGGGCCCATGAACCGTTTTAACCCCAGAAATCCTAAAATCAATTAAAAATTGACCAAGCGCGTTAAAATTGGATTTTAACTGTTTATGTGCAAATCGCATGGTGATTGGATATGGCCTTAGGATGTGGTTTGATGTGGATGTTTAATTTTGTGGTTTGGTTTTACGGCCTGCGAGCTGATCAATTAATTGTAATAATTAATTAGGGTTTGTGGCCTGCGTGCCATTTTTTTTCTCAACTTGTGAGATTTATTTTATTTAGTATAGATTTTAGCTAGTGCTAGATAAAGTAGATTGTTAGCCAAGATTGGAGAAAAGAAGCCCAAAGCCAAAGAAGCCACAAAAGATGGAGCATGGAGCATGGAGCAATCCACAAGACTATGAAGGATGGACCAAAAGATCAAGACGCATGGAGATGTGTTTGCTTAGGGTTCATAGATAATTCCATTGGCTTGGAATTATCTTAGTCTAGAAAAGGCCATATCCAAATCACGTTTAATTTCTGTTTTGTGGTTGTTTATTTATTGTCTTATTATTTGAGTGGTTGGTGTATGGGTGATGCATGCAATTAGGATAATAAGATAACTAGACAACCCGGATCTATTATTTGGAGTTTTGCCCAAACTCAAATAGATAGATTAGTTGATATTGATCAACAAAACAATTAAAATTGAATTTAAAATCCCTCAAAATTCAAATATTGTGTTCTTGCCTTCTCGTTATTTAAACACTCATTATCATCATTATTCATCAAGTTCGTGCGTGCCAAAGCATGGCGACTTGGTTCATAATGATGGAATGCGATGGCACGTAACAATGTGCAATTGTTTAGATAAGAGGTTGAACACAACTAGGCTATTAATTTGATTAAGAAACCTAGAGGCAATCAATTGGGATTATCCATATGGATGGATAAATAAGGAGTTATTTGCCCAATTGAACCAAGAGTTGCATATGGGATGCAATTGGAATTGTTCCTACCTAAAGTAGTCAAAATATGGGTGACTTGCCAAAGCAAGCTCATAAGGAGATGAAAGATGGATCTTGGCCCACTAGAAGATATAAGGATATTTTCCGCATTAATATCTTGAGGGTTATTAATCCGTAGAAAAATAGTGGGAGCTATATTTAATAAACTAGCCATTATTAAATATAGTCAAAAATTCACAAATACTAAAACTTGCGTATTTTCCTTTTTGTAGAATTCCAAATGGCAAACAACTCATAGAGTTCACAACATTCCCTACGATCTGTCCTTGAGAAGGACAAGCTCTCTGGAACCAACTTTCTTGATTGGTACAGAAACTTGAGAATTGTTCTCAAGCAAGAGAAGAAACTGTACGCAATAGAGGAGCATGTTCCAGAAGGTCCTGAGAACCAGACACCTGCTGCCTTAAAGGCGTATCAAAAGCGTGTTGATGACGCTAATGATGCGGCCTGCCTAATGCTTTGCACCATGACTTCTGAGCTTCAGAAGCAACACGAAAACATGAATGCTGTCGATATGATCGAACATCTAAAGCAGCTCTTCCAAGAGCAGGCAAGGGTAGAGAGGTATGAGGTCTCAAAGGCACTGTTCAAATGTCATCTGGCAGAAGGGAACCCGGTGGGACCCCATGTACTCCGAATGATCGGGTATTTGGAGAATCTCGCCCGACTTGGGTTCCCGGTCGGCCAAGAGTTGGCAACCGATCTCGTGTTGCAATCGTTGCCCGAGAGTTATGGACAGTTCATTATGAACTATAACATGAACGAGATCGTTAAAACACTGCCAGATTTGCTCAACATGTTGAGGACGGCTGAACAGAGCATCAACAAGGGTAAGGGCAAGACCATTATGATGGTGCAGAAAGGAAAGGGCAAAAGGTTTGCCTCTTCCTCCAAGGGCAAAGGCAAGTCAGTTGCCAAGTCCAAGGAACCAGCCCTTAAGCCTGTTGGTGGCATTGCCAAGGCCGTGACTAAGGGTGAGTGTCACTACTGCAGTCAGCCTGGACACTTAAGGAGGAACTGCCCAAAATATCTGGAGGACAAGAGGCTTGGAATAGTGATTCCACCGCCACCAGGTATTTTTGTTGTAGATGTCAATTTAACTGTCTCTAGATCATGGGTATTAGATACTGGATGTGGATCTCATATTTGTCGAAATATGCAGGATCTAAAGAGAAGTAAAAGATTGGCTAAAGGGGAGGTAGATCTGCGCGTTGGGAATGGAGCAAAGGTTGCTGCGTTGGCCATAGGCGTGTGCGAGCTATCTCTGCCTTCAGGATTAGTTTTAGAATTAAATAATTGCTATTTTGTGCCTGCTATGAGCAGAAACATTATTTCTATTTCTTGTTTAGACAAGGAAGGTTTTATTATTTCAATAAAGAACAATTGTTGTTCCTTTTATTTGAATAATATTCACTATTTTAGTGCGCAATTATTTAATGGACTTTATGGCCTTGATGTAAGCAATCCTGTCTACAACATTAATACCAAGCGGATTAAAATAAATGATTTGAATCCTGCTTATTTATGGCATTGTCGTTTAGGCCACATAATTGAGAAATGTGTATCTAGACTCCATAAGGATGGATTACTAGACTCATTTGATTTTGAATCATATGAGACATGTGAGGCTTGTTTATTGGGAAAAATGACAAAGTCCCCTTTCAACAAGAAAGGTGAGAGGACTAGTGAGCAATTGGCGCTCATACATACTGATGTATGTGGACCATTTGCCACGCCTGCCAGGGGTGGTTATGTCTACTTCATTACATTTACTGATGATTACAGTAGATATGGATTTGTGTACCTTATGAGGGCAAAATCCGAATCCTTTGAAGTGTTCAAAGAATTCAAGAATGAAGTAGAGAAGCAACTTGGGAAAAGTATAAAGGCCCTACGATCGGATCGTGGAGGAGAATACTTGAGCCAAGAGTTTGACGACTATCTTAGAGAGTGTGGGATAGTGTCCCAACTCACTCCACCCGGAACGCCACAATGGAATGGCGTGTCTGAGAGGAGGAATCGAACCCTACTGGATATGGTTCGATCTATGATGTGCCAAACCGATCTTCCATTATCATTTTGGGGCTACGCTCTATTAAGTGCAGCTTTCACCATTAACCGTGTTCCATCTAAATCAGTCATGAAGACACCATATGAGATGTGGAGTGGGTGGCGTCCCACACTGTCGTTCATGAGGATTTGGGGCTGCGATGTCTATGTAAAAGGTTTACAATCAGACAAGCTAGGGCCTAAATCGGATAAGTGTAAATTTGTGGGGTACCCTAAGGAAACTAAGGGATACTACTTCTACAATCCAACCGAGAACAAAGTGTTTGTTGCTCGGACCGGCGTGTTTCTAGAAAGAGAGTTTGTCTCTAGAGAAGCAAGTGGGAGGAATGTAGAACTTGAAGAGATTCAAGAACCACAAATCACTGAATCGTTTATGGAACATGAACAGGAAACACAAGCAGTTGTGGAGCCACCTGTTCAGGTAACACAAGAGCTTCGTAGATCTAGTAGAGTGCGCCAGGAACCCGAGAGGTATGGACTTCTCGTAACCGATTCCGGTGACACGATGCTCATAGATGATGAGCCTACTACCTATGAGGAGGCCATGAGTGGCCCAGACTCTCAGAAGTGGCTGGAAGCCATGAGATCCGAGATGGAATCCATGTATACCAACAAAGTATGGACTTTGGTGGAACCACCCGATGGGGCGCGGCCCATAGGGTGCAAGTGGGTCTTCAAGAAGAAGATCGACATGGATGGTAATGTGATTACCTATAAGGGTCGATTGGTGGCTAAAGGGTTCAGACAGATTCATGGTATTGACTATGATGAAACCTTTTCACCAGTCGCTATGACCAAATCCATCCGAATCCTACTTGCAATTGCAGCATACCATGACTATGAGATTTGGCAGATGGATGTCAAAACAGCATTCCTTTATGGGAATCTCCTCGAGGACGTGTATATGATACAGCCGGAGGGTTTTGAGGATCCAAAGCAAGCTAACAAAGTCTGTAAGCTGCAACGATCCATTTATGGATTGAAGCAAGCTTCTAGGAGTTGGAATCGACGTTTTGATGAAGTGTTCAAAGAGTTTGGCTTCATCAGAAACGAAGATGAGTCTTGTGTCCACAAGAAGGTTAGTGGGAGCTCTATAGCTTTTCTGGTCTTGTATGTGGATGACATACTACTCATTGGAAACGACATTCCCATGCTGCAATCTGTGAAAGATTGGCTAGGAAAGTGTTTCTCAATGAAGGACTTAGGGGAAGCAGCCTATATACTCGGTATAAAGATCTATAGAGATAGATCTAAGAGGTTTCTAGGCCTAAGTCAAAGTACATATATTGACAAGGTGTTGAAGCGGTTCAACATGCTAGATTCCAAGAAGGGATTCTTGCCCATGTCACATGGAATCACTCTTTCGAAGAGTGGTTGTCCTTCCAATGAGATTGAGAAGGAACGCATGAGTAGGATTCCCTATGCCTCGGCCATAGGATCTATCATGTACGCCATGTTATGTACTAGACCAGATGTGTCATATGCTTTGAGTATGAAAAGCAGATACCAATCCAATCCGGGTGAGAGTCACTGGATTGCAGTCAAGAACATCCTAAAGTACTTGAGAAGAACTAAGGATGCTTTCTTGATATTTGGCGGTGAGGAAGAGTTGCGTGTAAGGGGTTACACTGATGCAAGCTTCCAAACTGACAGAGATGACTTTAGATCACAATCGGGATATGTGTTTTGCCTGAATGGAGCAGCGGTGAGCTGGAAGAGTTCCAAGCAAGAGACGGTAGCTGATTCTACAACAGAGGCTGAGTACATTGCTGCAAATGGCGCAGCAAAGGAGGCTGTTTGGATCAGAAAGTTTGTTTCTGAACTTGGTGTGGTCCCTAGCATTGCGGATCCAGTGGAGTTGTTCTGTGACAACACTGGGGCGATCGCGCAATCAAAGGAACCAAGATCGCACCAGAAGTCCAAACACGTGCTCAGGAAGTTTCATCTGATTCGAGATATTATCGGTAGAGGAGACGTTCGGATATGCAAGATTCCTACAGATGATAATCTGTCAGACCCGCTTACGAAGCCTCTCACGCAGTGGAAGCATGAAGGGCACACTAGGAGTATGGGCATACGAGATGCGCCAGATTGGCTCTAGTGCAAGTGGGAGACTGTTGGAATAGATGCCCTAGAGGCAATCTAGTTTAGTATGAATTTGTATATGGCTAGAAAATTCATTTATTATTTATTGGATATTTAATATAATGAAGTCCTTAGATTTAAAATTGTGTTGTTTATCTTAAATATCCCTAGTCAAGTATAATGGTTAATTGGGACAATCATCTATAGACTAGTATGGGGTTGGATTGATATGGAGATATCACGATCCAACACATAGGTGTGCATTACGGAGTGTTGCACTGGATTGACCCATCTCCGAGAAGGCTACATACATGTTATGTTGAGTCACAAGCGCTTCTCGCGGTGCAATGGTATTGTCATCCTTAGACTTGAAGTCACTAGATATTCTAGTTGTGGATCATTGTGATCTTGGTAGCGTTAAACGCTACACCGTAACTGGGTAGTTATAAAGGCGTGTACTGGATACAATGAGAAGCAAGCTTAGAGATCGTAGTGGACGTAGAGAGGATTTGCCCCTCCCACATAACGGGAGCAAATATCCTAGGCCACTCGAGGGATAGTGCTTATAGAATGTCTGGCCAGACTCAAATAAATCAATATAGGATATTGATGTTATTTGCATGAATAAGGCTATTCCCATGGATCGAGAAACTATGGATTGGATATACGAGTGTGACTTGTATGTCTCGTGTCCAATCCGGATATGGAGGCAAAGGGATGAGACAATTACTTGTACAAAGGTTGTCAAGATGACTATTCTATTAGTTGGCTAGAATGGATGTTTTGCTAGAAACCGCTCCATATTAGCAAATAGTTGCTACCAACTAGATAGAACCTATGGGGTCACACGCTATATAGAGTTGAACTAGATTTGGGAATTAATTAATTGGATTAATTAATTAGAAGGATCACTTTGCAAACCCTTGCAAACTTAGTAGGGACTAATTTGCAAGGAAGGGACTAAATTGAATTCTAGTTGGACTAGAATAAGTCCTTTAGGTAGTTAACAAGGAGTTGTTGGACTATATAAAGGACCCTCCTTCCTTCCTTCCTCATAACTTATGCTCATTAGTGAACATAACAAGAGTGGGAGAGAACAAAGGAGAGAGAGCAAGCAACAAGGAGGGCCCGACGCCGCCCCTTGCCGCCGCCCTCGTCCCCGTCGGCCCAAAAAGAGGCCGAAGCCCTCTTTTTGCCTCGTTTTGCGTGATTCGTTCTTCCTCTTCCTAATCCGGGCTAGCACCAAGGAGTTTGGGAGATCTAGGATCTACTCTAGGCGTGGATCAACTATAGAGAACGTGACATTATTCGCGTTTGAAGTCATCAAGGAGAACCCAAAGGTGTGTTTATGATTTCTTACCTTCACTATCGTTATGTCTCTAGACTTGTGATCCTTGGAGGGTTTTGCATGGCTTATGTTTGATTATGCTTCCGTTGTGCGATCCATGAATCAAAACCCTACATACTCCGGGTACAATCATATTTCTATTGAGCCAGCGGATTAGGAAGACGACATTCACTTATCCCTATGGGACTTCCGCTTTTGGACACATGCATTTTGTATTATGCAATGCGTCTGAAATTTCTCATAGGTGGATGATGTCGATCTTCTCTGACACGATGAAGCAGAAATTTGAGGTGTTTATGGATGAATTTTTGCTAAATGGTGACAGTTTTAAGACTGTTTGTAGCACATGACTTGTGTGTTGGATAGATGCATTGACACCAACCTAGTGCTTAACTAGGAGAACTGCCATTTCATGGAGACTGATGGCATTGTTTTGGGGCACAAGATTTCAAACAGAGACTTGAGGTGGATAGAGCCAAGATAGAGGTCCCTGAGAAACTGACTTATCCTACTTATGTCAAAGGGGTAGGGAGTTTCATGGGACATGCTGGGTTCTACAGGCACCTCATTAGAGATTTCTCAAAGATCTCAAAGCCTTTTTCTGGAATGCTTGAGAAAGATGAAGTACTTGACTTTAATGAGTAGTGCTAGTTAGCTCTTGATTTGCTCAAGGAGAAGCTGATCAGTGCTCCTATCATCACTACTCCAGACCTGACCTTGCCGTTTGCGATCATGTGCTATGCTAGTGACTATGCGGTGGGAGAATTTCTAGGAGCGGAAAGACAAGGCAGCTCATGTCATTTATCATGCCAGTTGAACTCTGAATAATGCACATGTGAATTATGCTACTACTGGGAAAGAGATGTTGGCTACCATCTTCGCATTGGACAAGTTTCGTCCATATCTTGTGGGTTTTCACATGACTATCTTTACTGACCATGAGGCCCTCAGGTACCTTCTCACCAAGAAGGACGCAAAGCCAAGATTGATCCAATGGTTACTTTTGATGCAAGAATTCGACATTCAGATAAAAGAAAAGAAAGGGGTGGAAAATGTTGTAGCTGATCATCAATCTAGATTAGAGAATGAGAAGCACGAGGAGGTTCCTATTAAAGAAGACTTTCCAGATGAGCCCCTCATGGTAGTGGTTTCAGCTATGCCTTCGTATGCTGACTTGGAAAACTTTAAAGCAAGTAACATTGTTCCTACCTTCTTGTCTTACATTCAGAGGAATAAGTTCTTCACATATGCACAATAATGCTATTGGGATCATCCATATTTGTTAAATCTCGGAGCAGATAACGTATTGTGGATATGTGTAGCGCCACCTGACACTTTAGAAATTTGCAAGCACTACCGCGAGTTGAGTTGTGGGGGTCATTTTGACAAGTCATGCACACCGTCCAAGGTACTTCAGAGTGGTTTTTATTGGCATACTTTACATAAATATGCTAATCTATTTGTGCTGAAGTGTGACAAGTGTCATAGAAGCGGTAATATATCCAAATGAAATGAGATGCCTCAAAATTTTGTCTTGGATGTAGAGCCATTTGACGTCTCAGGGATTGACTTCATGGTGCCATTCCTCTCTTCACTTGGTAATCTATATGTTTTGTTAGCTCCGTATTATGTGACCAAGTGGGTGGAGGCTTTTTCATGTCAAAGAACGAAAGTGCTACAATTGAGAGGTGTGTGCGCAAGAACATATATACGCGGTTTGGTACACGCAAGGCTGTTATCAGTGATGAGGGATCGGATTTTGTGAACAAGGTCTTTGCCAATGTTTTGAGCAAATATGGGGTGAAGATGCATAAGATATCACTACCCTACCATTCGCAGTCAAATGGGCAAGAAGTTTTCAACCCTGAGATCAAGGGGATTCTATAGAAGACAGTTAATCCGGGACGCAAAGACTGGTCCCTACATTTGGATGACAGTCTTTGGGCTTATTGAACTGCATACAAGACGCCTTTGGGCATGTCTCCCTATCAGGTTTTTTTTGGGAAATCATGCCATCCCCGAGTTGAACTTGAGCACAAGGCGTATTGGGCGCTGGAGACGATCAAATTGAATGCAAAGCTCTCAGGTGAGCAAAAGAATCAGGCATTACTTTAACTTGAAGAGTTTCGGTTGATGGCTTTCAGAGTGCGAAAATCTATAAGGAGAGAACCAAGCAATGGCACGATAAGCATATCATCCCAAGATACTTGAAGGTGGGATAGAAGGTTCTGATCTTTGATGCACGTCCGAAGATGTATCCCAAAAAGTTGTAGTCATGGTGGCGTGTTCCATTCACTATTACATATGTTTATCCATGGGGATCACTTGAAGTTGAAGATGAAAATGGAATTCGGTTCAAGGTGAATGAACAGCGAGCAAAACCATACATGGACGAGCATTTCACTGGGGTAGTTGAGCACCTCAGTGCAGTTCCTAATATTTGATCATTTTTGAGATAACTGGGTCGGGTCGTCGACCTTAAAGTACAAGGCGCTTGTTCGGAGGCAACCCAACGTATATTGCTACTTTAGTGTAGGTGTGTGTTTTAAATACTGTAGTGTGTGTTTTAATGTTGTTTGTTTATCTGAGAGGTATTAGAGATTGGGACTAATATTTATAATGAGTGTGAACATGAATTCAATGTGAAAGGCCTATTCTGTATTCCCTTTCTTTGTATGCGTGCCAGAATGACGCGAAAAATTGAGAATAATCAGCCCAACACGTGTATCGGAATCCGGAATGAAGAATTTGGTGAAAAAAAATATTCCTTTACTCAAACAACACATGCACCTGGGGAAAAGCGGGTATCCGGACTCCCGTCTTGATTTAAGCAACAAAAAGGATTGAATATTTGAGAAAGGTGGCATAATGGCACAGATTACGAGACAAAATTTTCAAAATATTACATGAGCTTGATTGAGGAGTGCCATTTTGTGGGGGTGGTTGAGAACTTTTTGTGGATAGGTAGAATGTGTACATCGAAGTTCGTACGCAAAAATATATGGCCAAAAGGATCAAAAAGTAAATTAGAGCGGTGAAAAACATGCCAAACATGATATCTTCAAAGTGTGTTTTAATATTAATAGTTGTGGATTAGGGATACTGATTAACAGATTTGGACGTGTACTAGCAATAAAAAGAACACAAAGCATAATACAAAATGAGTAAGAGAGTAAGTGTGTAAGGGTAAGAGTAAGCCTTGTCAATGGTCTGAGAGAGAGACAGTGTATGATGATAGCCAAAAGAACCAACCTTTGAACAGAAGACAACACTCCTATATATTGGGGTCTTAGGACAACAGTTACTAGGAGTTACATAACCGCATGCGACAGTTATATTACTGCCTCGCACGTGTACGATCGACCGCATATATAAGCGTGTGATTCGCAAGTCTCTCAGATAACTGACAAGGATCGCACGTGAGTGTAACTGTTACTCATGTGCGAAGGTCCTTACTCTAGCCTCCAAGCCACTTAAACCCCTTGACTCCCGTATGGTTTACATGCAAGGGTGAACCTGTCTCACATCCCCCATATGGATAAGTATAAATGTGAGGACAAGTATAGAGTGATAGTGGAGTACCCTGAAGTTTCATCACTGACTGACACGTGGACGACGATCGATGTACATAGAATGCACTATCTACATTAGTCCCCTTTTGCGCACATGTCACGCGTGCTGTGTCATTTGGGCGCAAAACTGACCATGCGTGTCTTTTACGCGCGCGTGCGAACGATTCAAATTCATCTTAGATACCATAGCCCCCAAAACGAACACCATCATTGCTTAGGTCTCTGTAGATTCGTGCAATAGGTCTTAATGGAATCCATAGTATGACGTGGGTAAAGCCCATATCCATTGTACACTGAGAGGTCGTGACCTCAAAGGCTCTTCATAAATATCAAGTTGTCTCTTCAACACCATTGTTGTTGTTGAATTCTATGCGCAAAAAGGAGGATCTTCGATTTCAAATCTCAGAATTCAATCAGCTCTTCAACATTCTTAATCAAGCTTTCGAAGTTCACAAAACAATTCAAGGTTAGTTGATTTCTTCAATCAATTCATCGAAATTCATAATAAAGCTTGTAGAGATAACTCTCACTCATCTAATCTGGGTTTACTTGAATGTTCTTCAAGAACAATTCTGGGTTTGCTTGAACATATCACAAAATAGATCTCCTTTTGATTGAATGTTCTTTTAGTACCGTCAAAATCTTTTCCTTTCTCATCATAAGTTTCTGCATTTTCATGTATTTTTGATGTAATAGACATGGCCCCATCAAAGAAATTGAAAGAACCTGAGGATTTACCACATCTCCCTAAAGATATATGGTGTAAATCCCCCTACTTAAATGGAGAAGATTTTTATCTTGAAAATGTCAAAGGAACCACTCTTGACAAGTCCCCAGAAAAGAGTAATCTGCAGTTAATATCACAACCAGAAAGAGATGATTGGGACTTTGCAAATATCAACGAGATACACAGAATTGGTCTTGAATCTAGACTATACCCTCACACAAATTCTTCATCAAACCTTCATGGAAAAGCTAGACTGGATGGAGGAATGGGCTGAACACATCCTCGAACATTATGAACCCACATTAACTCAAGAAGGGATATATGATAGCGCCTTTTAGGATCTATAATTATTGAGCATTTAGCACATGATAATATGTATTTGTAGAGAGTTTTGAGCCCAATGTTAGAGATTATAGGTCGTTTCATCACTTGATGCTACCATGTGCTATATTATTAGTCCGTGCATTTTCCATGCATATTTTATTGTTATTTGTCAAATATAATCTCTTGGTATGTTTGTTCAATTTATTTTGGCAGGGAAAGATGCTAATCGGTTGATAGGAGGCATGGAACGAACTTCTGAAACAATGGTAGCTCAAGTGGAGTGAAGAGAAGCCGAACTGGAGGAGCTTGATGACTAGATTGCGCTATTTTTTATCATATACGGAGTTATACAAATTATTTTTGGGTGAGAACAATGCCATATGAAATTAGAATCAGAGAGCTTTCCATCGATAGGTCACGGAGCTAAATCGGACTTCGGTTGAAGAAGATATCGCCTTTTGAAGTCAGGAGCAGATTTCAGGGGGCTTGTGTGCAATTACTGAAGACTTCTGCGGGTTATGATTGAAGAACGGCCTAGGGACGAAAAAGGGGAGTCATTCACGCATCCACAGAGCCACGAAGAAGGAGGAGAGCAAGGAGACTTCATTGAAAACGACCTCAAGAAAGGAGAAGAGCCCGGATCGTGCCAATCTTCACGATTTCTAGCGTTTGATTTATTTTTCTCTCTACTTTCTTGTATTAACTATTCAAGAACTATGTTAACTTGTGTTATGAGTAGCTAAACTCATACCTAGGCATCTATGGAGAGCATAGGGTTTATGTTTTGATGATTTTTTCCGGATTTTGGATGAACTTTCATGCTAGGATCATGGTTCAATGAATATTGTCTTGGTTTTCATCATGTTGAGTTCTTTCATTGACAAGTTAGGGCTAAGATGTGTGATGTGGATTATCTATTTCTTCATTCAATCATGAACTAGGCCTAATGATGATATTGGTAGCCTAATTATCTTGTTTATTATGCTTAATTCTTAGTAACGTAGGAATCATGACCAGAAATTACTACGTAGCTAGTGAGTGTGTGAAAACAACTCCACCCTAATTGGGATGAGTAAACAAGATCATTCTTAATTGACTAGACTGAGAGGTTGGTTGGATAAGAATGTCTAGATGAGGGTAAATTCAGTAGGACGTAATGAGTTGCTCGTGAATGGTGGTCTTAGAGGACATTATCCCTTGCAACATTGTTGGCCTGCAAGAACACATAGGTGGTATACTTGGCGTGAGAGGGACAAATCATTACCTTTGTGTAGAATGACATGTGACCGATAGGTAATTGTCAACGCCATTACCCAACATAGGTTACTAAGAGTCATTGTGTTAGAACATGGAATCCGGAATTGTCAAAACTAACCTAGGTGATCTATAGATTGCCTAGCTTTCTCTCCTCTGATTTACATCAAATCATTTTATTAGCGTTATTTCACTACCATTGCTAGTCCCTTGTTTGAGGGTGACAACACTTCAAAATACAACCATTTTTACCGGTTACTTAGGTAAATTGAGTTTAATTGGTAATCTTGAGCATATAGTAAACACCTTCCCTTGGGTTCGATAACTCGGAGTCCAAAATACTCCACTTTATTACTTGACCGTATACTTGCGTAGCAACGCATAGTAATCGCGCGTCAAGTTTTTGGCTCCGTTGCCGGGGAAGGCATTGGTTACTATTCTAGTTTAGCGATTAGTTTAATTTACCTCTTTCTTTTTGTTTATTATTTCTGTGATTTATGATTTGTTTTCTGAATTGTGTTTCAGGTTCTCAGTGTATGCACCGGATCTTTAGAGACCTTGTGCCCCTATTTAAAGACCCATATTAGATATTTAGAATTCTGAGAAGAGGTCCAAGACAGATCACAATGGGTGAGCGATTGACTAACGCTCAACTGAACCAGAAGTTGACTGAACTTCAGGAGAAACTTGATGAGCAAAAGAACCAAATGCCTTACAAAAAATCGGGCCAAGCTTTGCTGGAGAAGTTTGTCAACTCAGAGAGGACACGAGGCAGCGATTGTAGTGCCAACCATTCAGGCTGAGCACTTAGATTTGAAGTCTGCCACCATCACGACAATCCAGAATCAGTTCCAGTACTATGGAAACAGGGATGAAGACCCAAATGACTTCATTGGGAAGTTTGATGCCTACATCAACACAGTAAGTACAAGAACGTTACTGATGAGACCCTGAAGATGATTCTGTTTCCTTATTGTTTGAAGGGTGCGGCAGAGAAGTGGCTAGAGTCCAGCGAGCCAGAATCGATCACCACATGGGAGCAGTGTGTTGATGAATTTATGAGCAAGTTCTACCTCGCTCAACGTGTTATAGATTTACAGGCAGAGATCCTTGGTTTTCAGCAGCATGCTGATGAGACGGTTGTTGATGCATGGGACCGGTTTATGAGAACGATACGCAAGTGTCCTAATCGTAACTTCGTCTACTACAAGATTCTTCAGTCTTCTATCATGGCCTGGACCGTCCCAACCAGGATTTGCTAAACAGGGAAGCAGGAGGTAACTTTCTTTACATGTTTGACAAGGATGGAGTATATTATTTGATGAAGCAAATAGAGAAATAGGAATGCTCAATTCTATGACTCTAGGAGGTAGTCCAAGTTTCGCGAGCCAATGAATGATGAGTGGAGGGATGGGATTACAAAGAAGGTTTCATACATGGCAAAGCATGTGTATCAGGATAAGAAGACAGTGTCCGCAATTGAGGAGCATGAGTTTGATACAGCGTTGACTCAAGCTGCTAATGAGGATATCAGCTATGTGGGGGCACAGGGACAACGCAACTCGAATCAGGGGAACTACAGACCAAGGACTAGAGATCATCCAAGATTCAGGTATGGAGATCAGTCCGGAGCTTCATATGTACCCGGTTTTCAGCACAGGCCACCTGCGCCAGCTGCTCAGGCGCCACCACCACTAGCTACGGGCCAAAATGCAGAGATGATTGATCTTAAGAATCTGATGTATCAAATGGGCAAGAATGTGAGTACCTTCACTTCTCAGGTGGAGACATTGACAACTGATTTGCACATCACCAAGACCTCGCTTCGTAACTTGGAAGTGCAGGTAGGACAGATTGCTACTCAGCTCTCCACTAGAGCCCCAGGGTCCTTGCCATCTGACACGGAGAATGTGCGCCAGGTTAACGCCATCACCACTCGTAGCGGGATTGTTCTTGATGATCCCCCATATCCGAGCCACGCCAGAGCTGAAGCTTTGAAATCTAGGGAGCATGAGGTCTTTGACGAGACCCCTGTCATGATCCCCCAATCAAAGGGCGTGACTCAGCATGTTGATGATGAGGTAACACCACCACCACCCTCTTTATCTAAGAATCTTCCATATCCGCTTAGGACAAGAAAGAAGAAAGATGACTCTGAGGAGTACAAGATATTCTTATCCATTTTCTCAAATTTTCATATCAATTTTCCATTGATTGAGGCAGTCAAGATGATGCATAAATATGCCAAATATATGAAGGATGCAATTTCAGGAAAAAGGGCGGTGCCGGACATTGAGATAGTAGACTTGACTGAGCAGGTGAGCTCATGTGTGATGCATGGTTTACCTCAAAAACAGAAGTATCCGGGAAGCTTTGTGATAGAAGCTAACTTGGGAGGAGCTTACACAGGGAAGGCCCTATGGGATTTGGGGGCTAGTGTCAACTTAATGCCACTTTCAGTCTTTCATAAGCTGGGAGTAGAAACTCGTTTCACATGGATCAACCTTCAGTTTGCTGACAAGTCTTGCAAGAGAGCCTATGGTGTGGTGGAAGACGTGTTGTTAAAGGTAGGGAATTCTATTATCCCTGCAGATTTTGTGATTCTTGAGATGCCTGTGGGAGATGTTCCGATCATCCTGGGTAGGCCCTTTCTGGCTACCGGTCAGACTCTCATTGATGTTGAGAACGTAGAATTGATCATGAGGATCAATAATTCATGGGATACCTTCCGGGTTTCTAAGAAGACTCCACAGCAGTCTCAAGAGAAGACACAGATGCCAGTGGCCGTGCAATCAGTGCACAACAGTTCTGAGGTGGTTCGTGATGAGCCACAATTTTCAAAAGACAAAGTTCACCGTGTTGTGTTGAGAATCCAGCAGAGGAAGCTGGAAGAGATGTCACGGGGTGCCAATCCACCTGTTTAGGGGCTGTGAGGTAACTGGGTCGAGTCGTCGACCTTAAATTACAAGCGCTGATTGGGAGGCAACCCAATTGAGGTAGTCGTATTTGTTTTTCGTATTCTGTTTTTAATAGTCATACTTGATTTTTGAGGGGTGAGAGTGAGCGGTTTAATATTTTCTATAAGTGTGCAGGACACAGGTACCGAAGACCCTTCGGATTCCCTTTCTTGATGTACGTGCACGATTTGGCACGAAAAACGAGGAACAATGAGCTTACCGGAAGCATTGAACTTGATGAAGAAGCTACGCGAGGTCGAGGAGTAGCCGATTGGTCATTAGGATTACGGTAGCAAGTTGGAATATCGGGGTTGCACGCATCGGAATCCGGAGCGGAGAAAGTTGAAGAGCTCTAGGAAGGGAGATTCTTGAACATGGAGAGAAAATTTGGGAAGAAACGGAAAATTTCCCGGATTTGGGAATTTTTCAGTCAAAAATGATTCCTCGTCGAGTGTGGAGTCCAACGGTTCAAGCATCGCGCGAATCGGATATCGGATGAAGAATCTAGAGCAAAAACAAAATGGCAAAAAGCAGTGATTTCAGCACCCATTTCGGGCTGATATGGGAGCCGAAATCAAGGCATTTCGGCCCGGATAGAAACACGGGGCCGAAATCGGGGGGCTTGGTTCATTTTCGGGGGTGTTTTTGGTATTTTGAGGGTTGTTTTAAGTCTATATCCGGCCATGAATGGTCCTAACACCCCAATTTTGAATTAAAGCCTCTCTTTTCTTCATCTTCTTCCTCCCAAACCTTCAAGAACACCCATACATCCATACACCCAATTTCCAAAACTCAACCAAATTGAGAACTTTTTGTGGGGTTTTGCTCCTTGCAAACCCAACAAAAACATTAATTCTTGGGTTTTTGAGAGATAGGGAGTAGTTTGAGTGTGGGGGAAATCAAAGAGGAAGAGCTCCAAGAACACAGAATCTTCCGATTCATCAACTTGGAGGGAGATTCGGCCTTATCTCAAGAATAGACTTTCGAAGGGGACACCTAGGAGCACAAGGAGGTAGTTTCACTTCACTTTGCTCAAGTTTTTGAAAAATTGGTCGACTACTAGGTCCTTTCTTGACCAATTTTTGCGAAACCGGTCCCGTAAGAACGGTACTCCGAGACCGTAGGTACCTAAATATTTCTCTCGCTTTAAATCCTTGATTACGCACTCTTAGGGCTTAATTTTCTTCGAAATTGTACTTTCTCATACTTGATACTTGCATAGTTCACTCTAGACCTCACGTGCACTCGTCTTTTATTTTCTCAATCATTATGTCTACATAGGGTAGTGCTAAGAGGAGACGTGGTATAGTTGTTGATGATCACCCCATCTTCAATCGCGAGGAGGATGTAGTTTTGAGTGAGGAGGAGAATGTGGACAAGGGAGACAGCTCTGGCAACCGTTTCCAGGTGCCTCCGTCTCCAATTCGTTATGAGTTGAACTTGGTTATGCCTTCCCTTCCACAGATTGGGACTAGAGGTAAGGCTGCAAAGGATGTTGAACTCGACGCTATCTGCAGTACCAAATTCTGTAGCTTCAGGTTTCTTAGTGAGAATGCCCATAAGTCATATTGCACTTACGCATTCCTGAAGAGGGTAGGAACTCCTGAAAAACCCTTCCTGCAAAGCAACAAAATGCGAAAACAGCTTAAGGATATCTACAAGAATGAGAGGATAGACAAGTGGCTTAAGATTTGTAAGAAGTCTAGCTCCGCTCTTGCGAGGGAGATTTTGGTAAATGCTCGTTTTTATGACGAGGGAGAGAGTGAGGATCAGAGGCACGTGTATTGCCGGCACACCTATATAGTCATCACGCCCGAGACTATTGCGGCCGCCATGAACTTCAAACCCATAAAGAATGAGATTTGCGCCTACCATGAGACCATTAGGAGGTTGGATGATGTTGAAGTAGTGAGTGCCTTTTGTTTTGAGGGGGTGCCTGGAGTGGGGTGGAATGAGAAACCCACTTTACCTGAGTGGAACATTTCTAGGAAACTCGTGCTTCCACGTGCGAGGTGGTTGTGTGAGCTTCTTGAGAACTGGGTTTATGGAGTTTCCCCTAATCCCACGTACTCCTTCCAGCTTTGCACCATGGCTCACTGTTTGTGGATGGGGAAGCGTATCAATGTCCCGTACTTCATTTATCGATTTCATATGGAAAGAACTGACCGCTATAACCGTAGATCTCCATGGCACACTTGTTTGCTCCTAAAGCTAGCACAAGATGCTGAGGCTAATATGAGTGGTCTAGAGTATGACGATAGCTCTAGAGACAAGAAGAAGAAGGATGCAACACGTACTTGGGAGAGAATACCCGACCCGCTCAAGAACCAAATACATGTTGAACCCACACAACCTAGCGGAGACCAAGCGAGTAGCTCGAGCTCTAACATGGAGCGAAATATCGACTTGCTCATGCATATGATGGAGTCTCAGAGACTCCAAGCTGATGAGGATAGAGCTAGGGAGAGGAGACATTTTGAGCACATCCGTAGTAGTCAGCGCCAGTTGGGCCGAGGTATGGAGTCACTCAGCTATGACTCTGCCCAGCAGGGTGGGTGGATTCAGGACTTGCCTGTGGCGGCCAATTTCTTGTTGCAACACCCACATACCTACGGTGGATTGTTCCATTACCAGTCTGATGTATACCCAGAGTCGAGTCCCGACGTCCGAGCTAAGGACGAAGGGAGGACTCACTCCAACTAGACCCACCGGCCCTACGCTTGAGCAGCCGAGTCCTCTTTATTTCACTCTATTTTTCGTTGAGGACAACGAAGCGCTTAAGTGTGGGCGAGTTGTTAGCTATCCGCTAGTTGACCATTGCATAGTCTTGTTACATGCAGTTTAGTGAGTCTGTTATGCATATAGAGTTAGTCCATAGGATTGCATGTGCACGTTTAAATATTTGCATTGTATGTAATTGTTGCACTTTTATTTATTGAGTCCACCTACCCTATTTCGTTGGTTAATCGAGTTGGCCAGTTACATATAGTGTCTAAAAATAAAAAAAAAAAACAAGAAATATACTAAAAATTGATTTTTTGTGAGAAAGGGCAATTGAAGAGAGTGAACGTGGAGAGGGCTTAATGATAGTATTCCCTAGGTAGTATGAAAATCTGAGGTGAGGTAGACGCGAGAATCTGGAGTAGGAAAGACTTATAGGGGTAATGCACTTGAGAATTGTGAGTAGCTGTCTCTCAGACTAGTTATCCTACTAGCGCTACACCACCGTCACTTAGGTAGTCGTCAACCCTCCTCGTAGTGGCAACGGAACAGCTGTGCGAGTGATTTTTATGGGGACCTCACGTCCCGTCTCCATCGCCTAGGTCCACTAGTTACCCCAATTTGATCCATTTACCTATTCACAGCCTCTAGCCTAGGAAATCGTTCCTTGTGACTTTCATCACTAGTTAGAAAGATCCCTTCCTATGCGTCATGATAGAGGGAGTTGATTTAGGGAGGTTGTTAAGGGTGAGCTGATATTATACATCTTGAGTGGATATTCTTACATGTCATGTTTTGAGGGAATGTGAGGGTGAGTTAGAGACGGTAGCACACTTCGGTGTGGCGGTGAGTTGGTCCATACACCACGATCACAGGTGGAGTGCCGTAGTGCGCGACATTATTTTCACACGATATAGGGTGGGTTGGTTGATCTTATAGGAGGACATTCTTGTGCTTCAGCTACATTTTCTATATCTTAGGTGATGAGGAGGATCGGTTGGAATTAGCACGTTTACATATTGACTATCGGGTTTTGGATATGCTTTACATTGAGTGTGGGGGTGTCGACACATATTTGATTACATCATTTGATTTGACAATTCCACCCCCACATTATCTATATTGATTTGATCTCCTTGGATATTGTATCATCACTGGTGGCTCCATGTGATTTATAGTGTTGAAAAAAAAGAAATTAGAAAAAAATAGAAATTGAAAGTGAAAGGAATAAAGGAGCAAGCTTGGAAGTGAAGACCGGGGAGATTAGCTATGAGTTTTTGATCACTTTTTCACATTTGTGGCCACGAGAACGGCGTTACACCAAGATTGAGGGAATGAGGGCCGGAGTAGTTTGATTCGGTGGGGTTCCTTGGATTTTGGTGAGGGAGTGTGAGAATCGGGTTTTGTGAGTTGTATCATGACGTCTAGGACTACGCTTCTAAATATCCTATCCTACCCGTCCTAAAGCCGTCAACATTTTAACCCGTGGATAAATAGCTCGGATGGTAAGTGCTAGGGATATGTTTGATGAGTGTGCGGAAGCAACTTATTTTGTGTTCGTACCCGTTCTGTCTGACGAAACTGGCCGCAAGTTCTACCGATCACCAAAGTTATATAATCTTCTAGGGGATGTGAGAGCCTTATGACATGCCGGTTTGTTCTTTGAGATTTCCCAATCTCTACTAAAAAGAGAAAAAAAAAATGTTCTTTAATTCTTTACATTGTACATACTTGAGTTGCATTGTACATATCATGTAGTTTGCATAGTCGTGTCTTTGTGTATTGAGTCGTGAGTCGTGTTGGCTGGCGGAAAGTTAAGTATGCAAAGTAGTGGGGTATGCATTGGTTTGGTTTTGGTATGTATGCAATGTCTCAAGTGTGGGAGGTTTGTGCTTTATTGTTGCTCGGGACGAGCAAGAGAGTAAGTGTGGGAGAGTTTGATAGCGCCTTTTAGGAGCTATAATTCTTGAGCATTTACCACATAACAATATGTATTTGGAGAGAGTTTTGAGCCCAATGTTAGAGATTATAGGTCGTTTTATCACTTGATGCTACCATGTGCTATATTGTTAGTCCGGGCGTTTTCCATGCATATTTTATTGTTATTTGTCAAATATAATCTCTTGGTATGTTTGTTCATGTTGTTTTGTCAGGGACGGATGCTAATCGGTTGCTAGGAGGCATGGAACGAACTTCGGAAACAATGGGAGCTCAAGTGGAGTGAAGAGAAGCCGAACTGGAGGAGCTTGGATGACCAGCTTGCACTATTTTGATCATAGCCAGAGTTCTAAAACTCATTTTTGGGTGAGACTAATGTAATATGAAATTAGACTCAGAGAGCTTTCCATCGATAAGTCACGGAGCTAAATCGGAGTTCGGACGAAGAAGATATCGCCTTTTGAAGTCAGGAGCAGATATCAGGGGGCTTTTCTGCAATTACTGAAGACTTCTGCGGGTAATGATTGAAGAACGACCTAGGGACGAAAAAGGGGAGTCATTCACGCATCCAGAGAGCCACGAAGAAGGAGGAGAGCAAGGATAAGAGCCCGGATCGCGCCAATCTTCACGATTTCTAGCGTTTGATTTATTTTTCTCTCTTCTTTCTTGTATGAACTATTCAAGAACAATGTTAAATTGTGTTATGAGTAGCTAAACTCATACCTAGGCATCTGTGGAGAGCCTAGGGTTTATGTTTTGATGATATTTTCCGGATTTTGGATAAACTTTCATGCTAGTATCATGGTTCAATGAAGATTGTCTTGGTTTTCATCATGTTGAGTTCTTTCATTGACAAGTTAGGGCTAAGATGTGCGATGTGGATTATCTATTTCTTCATTCAATCATGAACTAGGCTTAATGACTATATTGGTAGCCTAATTATCTCGTTTATTATGCTTAATTCTTAGTAACGTAGAAGTCATGACCCGACATTACTACGTAGCTAGTGAGTGTGTGAAAACAACTCTACCCTAGTTGGGATGAGTAAACACGATCATTCTTAATTGACTAGACTGAGAGGTTGGTTGGATAGGAATGGCTAGATGAGGGTAAACTCAGTAGAGCGTAATGAGTTGCTCGTGAATGGTGGTCTTAGAGGACATTATCCCTTGCAACATTGTTGGCCTGCTAGAACACATAGGTAGTATACTTGGCCTGAGAGGGACAAGTCATTACCTTTTTGTAGAACGACATGAAACCGATAGGTAATTGTCAACGCCATTACCCATCATAGGTTACTAAGAGTCATTGTGTTAGAACATGGAATCCGGAATTGTCAAAACTACCCTAGGTGATCTATGGATTGCCTAGCTTTCTCTCCTCTGATTTACATCAAATCATTTTATTCACGTTATTTCACTACCGTTTCTAGTCACTTTTTTGAGGGTGACAACACTTCAAACTACAACCATGTTTACCGGTTACTTAGGTAAATTGACTTTAATTGGTAATCTATAGCATATAGTAAACACCTTCCCGTGGGTTCGATAACTCGGATTCCAAATACTGCACTTTATTACTTGACCGTATACTTGCGTAGCAACGCCTAGTAAATCGCGCGTCAATATGCGATGATGTGCGTGCGACAAAAGGGTTGGGTCTTAAACTCGACAATGATATGTTGATGAACTATTTCTCAAGATATTCCAAGAAAACTCACACCTTCCATTTTGTGACGTCTTAACATATGTTAATGTCGCGTTTCTATCAATGTGGGTATTCGAAAGATGGCCTCTGTATGCTTCAATTCCAACAAGAGTAAAGCTGTGGAATGCACCCAAGGCTCAAAAATATCTTCTCCGTCTTTGAGCGTGGCGTTGGTTCATGACGAAAGGGATTCAACGTTCATTTTATTTGATCTTCAATGACATCAGTTACTTTGTGTCTTTACCCTATGTCATTGGATTGGATGATATTGTTTTGCACTCAGCGATGTATCCTGCTAAAGACTCAAACAGCACATATGTGCATATCACCAAGGGAGGAAGGTGTTACTCTAGATTTCTGAACTGGTGTTCGAGAGGATCATTTCCTGCTTTGTCTGAATATGATGATGAATGTAAGAATTATAAACTCATAACGGTCAATTATGACCCAATCCGAGTAAGCCCCCAATTAGGTTTCGATGTTGTGGCGCCATCCTTTTGGCCTGACTCGATAAAGCGAAATTGTTACAAGAGGTTGCTTTATGGAAAGTGCAATGAATCATTGATAGCCGTGCTTCCTTTTATTCAACCAGTTGGAGATAGACAAGGAGAGACACACCAAATTGGGTATCTTTTTGAAATGCGCAAGTTCATCTGCATGCGAAATATTTTCTTCGATTTCGACCAAATAGAGCTCCTTCTATCCGAAAAGGCGATTATCCATTCAAATTATCGTTTACTAAGAACACGCGTGAGTATGGTTTCTATTCGCTTCTGGACAAGGATAATCACTTGTGCGCTGATTTGATATTGCAAGAGTAGATTGGTGCAGTGAGAAATAATTCTTATAAAGCAAGGGAAGTTTTTACTGATCACTTTAACAAGGTACATTAATATTATTCTCCTCTCTTATTATACGCAATAATGAAACTACAAAATATTAAATACATTTTGTGTTATAGTGTTACTTCAGGAGATGTGCGCCTGGCGATCGCAGTACTGGAATCATTAGTGATCTTCGATCAAAGCAAAAAAGCCAAAGTAACTATAAAACCTAAGATAGAAATGGATCAGAAAACCAGAAGCGATTTCGGCCAGCGCTTTCAGATTTCATCCTTTCCATCATTGAATCAGACAAGAATCCCAAAAAGAAAAAAAGCATCAGGTGAGCCTTCAGTACTGGTGATAGATGCATTAGTCACCAAAAAAATGAAGCGTCCAAGGAAAAGTCAAGTTGCTGTTGAAGAATCAGTTCCAAAAACAACAATCCCAAGAACTAGAAGCTAGACCCAGTTTCCATCAAAGAAGAATTTGTCGAGCGTTCGACAAAAAAGTATCTCTGATTTTGTTAATACAATCCAAGTACAACTGTCGCAGTTGAAGAAGGTAAGTATATAATCGAAAATTAATTATGGTTTGGATGTTTGAATTCCTATCATAGCACATTTCTATTACAGATTCAGAAGAAACACACAGTGGAATGTTTCCAGGAGAGAATGAGGAAGATGCAGATCGTGTGCAAGCAGATTTCAATGGAGAACAAGATATAGAGGGTGCAATCGAAGAGTCCAGAATAATGGCAGAAGAAGTTAAGGAACGCCAGAGACAAGAAGAAGAAGATTGAGTTCAACTTTCTTTAAATAGAAGTGTAGAGGAACGAATTCGCTTGCAATTGTTGAAGAAATACAACATGCCCAATAGGATTTCCAAGAAACTGTTGGTGATGCAAGTGAAGAAGGTACTATTTTCAAATTTTCCTTAACACATCAGGAAACTATCTTTCAAGCTTTATCTCATGAGATTTCTAAACATGATATTCATCAATGGTTGGTCAACAAATGCGGAGAAACGTCAGGTAAACTTTGTAAATCGGGATAGTAAATGTCAGAATTGTCATATACAAATCATCATAATAACACTTCGCATATAACCAGGTCCTTCATCTTTTAAAGGAATTGCTGATAATCTTTGGCATACTGCTCATGTTGACATCACATATGAATGTGGAGATGCTATCCCATATGAATGTGGAGGTGCTTTTATACGATGAATTTATAAAAAGTTGATAATGCGAATTATCAACTGAAAAGGGGCAGTACAGTAGGAAGTAATACGAGATCAATACTCTAGGCCTGGGGGGTGTTGAATAGAGTATGGATACTTTTTCTAAATATGAGGTTTCAAAGTAATTTGAAGAGAACATATAGTAATTCAAGTCTTTGAAATGTTTTCATGTAGGGTTTTGATCATGGATACGCAGCGGAATTAACAATAATTTATCCGATCAAGACCCTCCAAGGATCACAAGAAGATAATTCATAACGATGGTAAAGGATTCGTTTCATGTACCTTGTAGGTATCCTTTGATGACTTCAAATGCAAAAAGTATCACGTCTCTAAGGTTGATCCACGACTAGGATTGAGATCTAGATCCTACAACTCCTTGTGCTAGCTAGGAAGAATGGAAAAGGAAGAAGAAATCACGGAACGGAGCACCAAATGAGGAGCTCGGGTCCTCTTGTGGCTGACAGGTTGGGCGGACGACAAGGGGGTGTTCAGCCTCCTTGTTGTCTTGCTCTCTCCTTGCTTCTCTCCTACTCAACTTATGTTATGAGAATATGTTGTATGGGAAGGAAGCTAGGAGCATCGTTTATATAGTCCAACAACTCGTTATTACTATATAAAGGCCCTCTCCTAATCCTACTCAAGTTCGGATTAGTCCAACTTGCATATAGTCCTACCAAGTTAGCAAGTTGTTGATATTTGATCCTTCTAATTAATTAATCATATTAATTAATTCCCAAGTCTAGTTAAATCCTATATGGAGTGTGACCCCATAGGTTTCTACTTAGTTGGTAGTAACTATTTACTAATATGGAGCGGTCTCTAGCAAGGCATCCATACTACCCAACTAATAGAAATAGTCGTCCGACAAACCTTGTGCAAGTATTGTCTCATCCATTTATCTCAATATCCGGATTGGACACGAGACATACAAGTCACACTCGTATATCCAATCCATAGTTCCTCGATACTGGGAATAGCGTTATTCATGCAAATAACATCAATATCCTTTATTGATTTGTTTTAGTCTGGCCAGACATTCTATAAGCACTATCCCTCGAGTGGCCTAGGATATTTTCTCCCGTTATGTGGGAGGGACAAATTCTATGTACATCACTACGATATCTAAGCTTGCTTCCTACTGTGTCCGGTACGCGCCTTTATGACCACCCAGTTATGGCGTATCGTATGATGCTACCAAAACACAATATTCCACAACTAGATGATCTTGTTACTTCAAGTCTAAGGATGACAATACCGTTGTCACCGCGAGAAGCACTTGTGACTTTACATTACGTGTATTTAGCCTTCTCGGAGATGGGTCAATCCAGTATGCCATTACGCCTAATTCATACCCATGTGTTGGATCATGATATCTCCATATCAATCCAACCCCATAATAGTCTATAGATGATTTTCCTATTAATAATTATAATGGACTAGGGATATTTAAGATAAACAACACAATTGTAAATCTAAGGACTTCATTATATTAAATATCTCCATAAATAATACAATTAATATTCTAGCCAATTTATTGTTCATACTAGATTAAATTGCCTCTAGGGAACCTATTCCAACATTTCAAGGGCTTGAAATGAGGTTCAAGTCCTTGAAACTGAAACCTGTTTTGAGTAGTTAAGAAGATAAATATTAGAACTGTAATGTAAGTGCAAGAGACATAGGAATTATAGAAGTCAGTCCACTTGGACCTACATCTTTCCTCAGGGACTTAATACATGTAGGATTTTCAACTCAATTCTTATTAATCAAAAGCTAAGGCCTAGATCTCAAGCACAGAGATGTTCTCTACTCTGTTACAGCTTCTGGATCTCACTAACTTATCTAGTACCTGATCTAGCTAAATGATTCAATAAGAATTCTTAGTTTTTCACTTGAACAACTCACGAGAAATCAATCAAGAAATATTATCAGAGTGATATACAACTGAAGTTCAGAAAGAAGAACACTGAGACAAAGTCTAGCAATGAGTATGCAGTGCTCTTTAGATGCTTGGATTAAAAGGAATGAATATTCTTCTTTGTTGCTTGTCAATCCCTGAATGTGTTTGAGTGTGTCTCTATCTATTTTGTTCGAAATTCCTTAGTCATTCACCCTATTATAGAGCCATTTTGAATTGAAGATCTTCAGGATATTGTGGGAACTAACTTCCCTAAAAATCAGCAATGTATCTTGACCCTTCTTACTGCTCTTCCAATGGCTAGTTGCTCAGTATCTTCAAAAATAGTAACTTGATCTTTTTTTAAGGAGGGTTAGGAAGCTCCAGGCATGACTGATCAGGCACACAATCAATTTGATAGGTTTATTTCATTCATGCATACAAACAGTTTAGGAAACAATCCTGCAATATAGGCAACTATATTAACCTGCACAAGTCAAGTTAATTGGTGAAAATAACAACTAATCTAAATGATATATTGGTTTTTATTTAATCATCAAATAAGACATAAAAATATATTAAGAGATCGAGAAAGTTTAGCAAGAAAAGCTCCCCCTTAGTTCATGCTTATATACTACAGTTTACGTTCAAGTCTTTGGAAACAGTTTCAAGGCCTTGAAACTGCTGCACTTCATTCTTTGAAAGCAAGCTGAACTTACAATCTTCACCTTGATGAAACACAAAACCATTATCTATTCAGAAATGATTCTCTGCCACAGATTAAACATTAGAGCATAGCAGAATAATTACGGTAAACATAAATAATAATAAAAAACAGAAATTAAGCTAAACAATCGAACTTATTAAGAAGCTAAGAAAATAAACCTAATGATATAAACCATATCTCTAAACCAGAGTACTTAAATGTAAAACATGTATTTCTGCCCCTTCTTTACTTTCTAACAAAAAGAATGAGAAAATGTTGGATCAAAGTTTTTTGAAAGCTTAAAAAAATATGTTCTGAAAAGGAGAAGTCTTCTAGGATTTTGAAAAAGAAACCAAGGCCTTGAAAACGAAAGAAAGAAAAGGCTAGAATTAGGGTGTTAGTTCTTCATCTCCTTGTGGCTCTGCAACCTCTTCTACACTGTCTTCTTCACCTTCCGCACTTTCATGTTCTTCTTCCTAAGCAACCTTATCACCAGCATCAGCACCCACCTTCTTCCTTCAAAAGATCTGCATCAGTCACAATCTATAGAATTGTTGCTTTCTTCTTATTATTCTGAGCCTTTTTAAGTAGAATTCCTGATTTTGTACTGCCATCATCTTCTTGTTCTTGTTCTTGATATTTACCACCCTGTTCTTCAGCAGCCTGTTTCCCACTATCTTTTTCTCCTACAGCCACATCTTGAGTAGTATGCTCACTGAGTAAGTATTTATCTGACCAGCTTTCTTTGATCCTTCTGCAGCTTGTGAGATTTCTTCATCCCAGTGGACCAAGTTTATACTCTTGAAGATACTCTCAGGCATGTACCTCACTTGTTTGAACTCTGTTCCAAACTCATGCAGATTCTGCTTCACCTCATCCATGTCATTATCTAAACCATCAAGCCTTTCAAGTATAAGGCCAAGGTCTTGAGACTGGGAGGGTAGGTTTGAGGTGGGGGTCAAGGATTTGGGTTTTGGAAACTTATTTGATTTCAGTTCTTCTACAGATAAGTTAGAGTAATTTTCAATTTCCTTTACTGGTTTTCAAAATTTCAATCCTTTTGAAAAGCTTGCTCATCAAGCATTCCAAAACCAGTAGTAAGACTCTCTTCCATGTCAGTTGGAATATCACGGTGATCAAAGAAAAGTGACAGCAAATTGGAATAAGGAAAATAATTCTTTCTTTCCTTGCACTTGGAGAAAAGCATGTGCTCCATCACTCGAGAGGGTATATCAATCTCACATCCATGCATGATTAGGTACATCAAGTATAATACCCTGTCAGTAATCAGCTCATTTGAGTTTCCCTTTGGCACTACACACCTCATCAAAATAGTAAAGAGAACTTTGGCTTCCACATTTAGCACAAAATATGTCAACTGATTTGAGGATGTAAGGTAGAAAGAACTCTTCTCTAGCTAGCTTCAAAGTCGCGATCTTATTTGGATGATTACTGGTATCATACCTCTAGGGACAGCCTAACACATTGGCAAACTCAGAATGATCTAGTTCCATGTCTATGCCAGCAACTTTAGAGGATCTAGCCATTTTTAGGGACTTGCCTTACACTACATCAAATCCTGCCTCCGTTGACATAAAAAACTGTCGCTAGAAAGGCCAAATATGTCGGTAGAAATTCTATTGACAAATAATTTTTTGACGCTCTGTTGTCACTATATCTCGGTCGTTAGTATTAAAGCCGACAAACGCCAAGTATGTCGGAAGAAAAAAAATAGGCGACATCATTTTCTGTCGACAGTTTAAATCTAACAACAAACATTTTATGTCGCTAGTGCAACTACCAACAAGTAATTTTAGTCGTTTATGTAGATAAGTGACAAAATTATTTTTCACCAGTAGATATGATTACATCTTCATGGTGACACACATGTTTGTCGCCTGTATCATGACCAAATAAAAAAAATAAGGATTTGTACATATATGCAGAAATGCACCCGAAATTCCAACACTACTCAAACATATATGCACAACTGTGCTCAAATACAAGATCAACCCTCTAAAAGTGGGATTTTTTACATCACAAACGAAAATAATACTGCATCTGATGACATCTACAAACAACTACCGGAATTATTGGAATCAATTTCCTCTGATCTCCACAACATATTTACCTTAACAGTCACCTGATGCAAAAACACAAAATCACTTTAATACAGTATACATGCAAGTAACTTCGAACCTGGTGCAAAAATACAAATATTACTTTAATACATTATACTGAATAAAGAGTACTTGTCAAGTGAAACCAAATAACAAAAATCTTAAGGGGGAGATAACAAATTGACATGAGAGAGAAACAACATCAGAAACCTTACTGATCTACTGCAAAAGTAAAATGGCCACCACTCATTGTTATTTTTGGGAGCATATTAGGCTATACTATGAACTCTGAGATGTCCATAGAAGATTACGACACAATTCTCTAACCAAGACAAATTTACAATTGGCGTCTTTAGACTACACATAAACCACTGAGGTACAACAACATGTTTTGATAAGATATCCACCCAAGATATCAAACCCCACCAGCCCAGAAACTCGGAAAATAAGAGGTTTATATATTAGAGGCTGGGTACCTCAATATTTCAACATGCTAATTCAAAATTAAAAAATATAGGTGGCTACATATAGCACGGGCAAAACATATTCACACAACACCGTGTAACTTGAGGGTTTAAGGAGAAGAAAGAACTAAAAGAAGAATCAAGTGAACCTCATCAGCTGGAAAGGTGTCAGGCACTACACACAACGCATAAGCTCATCACTGATGGGTGTTTCTCATTAACTACTAAAAAACTCATCACTGACCATCTAAAAATTTAGCTTGAAGAAGAGTGATTAGAGCAGTCAAGTGCTTTTGTAAACAAACATTTTGTACACACAATCTGATCAACTTGGATTACAGACACTATAAAGTGATGGGATGAAATTGAATTTGTCTAAGAACAAAACTTCTTCCAGTATATAAAAAGCTTAATCTGAATTGACTTTGCATATTCAATAGATCTATGAAATCTAAATAATCAACTAAAAATTCTGTAATATCAAAAGATAAGAGTTTACCTCGACGAATCCAGTTCAGCGAATAAACTGCAAACCTGCATTTTGTTTCCAATGGATACCAAATCATTCAGAGGTTCTGGTTGTGGTGTGTTGTGTTTGTCGTTGGATGTCCGCGCTCGTTCTCGGCGTGCTTACAGAGATAGAGCAGCCCTCGACACGTCATTATGACTATGTGGCTGAATATAGAAGCTAGATTTAATTTAATGGAAGTAGTAACATAAACATGTTGAAATGCAATGAGGATGGACAATACCACTAATATTTCAGTTCCTTGATACCCAACAATCTGAGATGGTAGTAAAGTTCTGGACAATTTTTCCTTTTCCCTTCGAGCTCGCTGCGCATCAGCAGCCTTTGAAGGAACAGACTGAGAAATATTTTATGAGATGTATGAGAATAGGAAATGGTAACAAAATGACTGAGAAATTTGTTTATTGGAACCTAGAAATAGTAAACTCGTACGTTCCGCTAGGAGTTTGATTCTCTTTTCCTTTTGTGCAGCACAATGCTTTCCCTTTACCCTTACATTGGGTTGCCTGAAAACAGCAGAATTCTCAGTATCTGTGAAATCAAAGACCGAGTAGAAATTATAAACTGAATACACTACCTCAGGAGCTTTTCTGTTTAAACTGTTTTCGTGGCCATCGCGGATTACAACACTGGTGTTTCGTTCTTTCAACACTGGTGTAGTATTCACCACTGAAGATGGTATCCAAATGCGTTAACAACCTGTTCAGTAATTATGTAGAAAAAGCTATGAAAACATGATGTGGCAACAAATTGGGCTCTAAGTCCGTCAATAGTTAATAATCACCACTACGATGGGGAAAATAGTGATTTGACCGTCAAGAGGATGAATCCATGTACTTTACAAAGTTAGCAGGAAGCTGTTTATGTCATCATAGTTTAGTTAACCTCATTACTGAACCAGGAATTAGCTGTTATCAGAAATCCATGATATTTTTAATGATTTATGCCAGTCAGAAAAAAACAACCCCTTGAACAAAATCACAGAACTATGGAACTATGGCACCGCATGGTGAACTCACTGAGATTGAGAATACCCACATAAATTGATGAAGAAACTAATTGGATGAACAATTAAATTATACTAAAATAAGGGAGGAAATTAACATAAAGAAATCAAAATCTAAGTGACAACAACCCCTTCAACAAAGCCACTGAATGTTTACTTGGCTCATTGTAGGTACAAATAGCTCATGTGGCTGGATACTGAAATCGGCATGAAAAGATCAATAACATGATATAAAAAATTACCTGACGACCGGCAAATTGAGTTTCGATTGCTATAGCTTGCGAGAAAAGATCGATCGATTGGGGGCTTCAAACAAAACTCTGAAGATGGTTTGGGGTGTCGAATTGATGAGAAGATTAAGAAGACGAAGATTGAGAAATAAGGAGACGAAGAACGAACCTGTATGGAACCGGCATGGAGAGGTTTACACCGTGGGAGGAAATCGCTAATTCGGAGGAGGATGAGGAAGATGAAACTGTGCGACCTAATCATGGATCTGTGTATTTTAATCCGATGGTTAGAAATTTTTAATGAAATTCTAATCAAACGGCTGAAAATATCTCCTTCAAATGTCTTTCGAAATGTGTATCAAAAAAAGTTCAAATAAAAATGTCTTTTTATTCCCTCCTTACAATTTGGGAGTGCGGGAAACACCAATTTTTAATCCTCCAATTTTTTTGCAGGAGTTGACAATTGGGTATGTCACCATATAATTAATTGTCAAACTTAAATAAATAGTCACAATCATTGACTAAATTTTTAGGTAAAATTAAATAAAAATCAAAAGGTCGACAAAAAATCATATGCATCGACAAACAAAAATATTGTCAATTAATCGCGTAACTAGCTACATAAAACCGTCTGTCAACAAAAAAACTGTCAACAAATGTCATATTTGTTGTAGTGTTTCTTCATGTTCAGGTAAAAGAACCTAGTGAGTCTGGGGTATGCAACTTCTGAAGTGTTGAGGATATTCCAAATAGAACTTTTCCCCAATCTTTTAATACACTCCAGATTCATGCCTTCCAACATATTAACACTAATCATGCTGCAATAAGCTATAGATCTAGAAGCAAATCCATCTAACCACAATCCTCTTGCAGTGTTACTGATAAACCACTTTTTAAATAGACCAGATTTCTTAGGAGGGGTTTTATGCTTTTCAAAATAGAGTTGCAGTTCCTTCCCTGTACTCTTTACTGGTTTTCCAACATCAGCCTTCCCTTTTCCTTTGTCCTCTTTTGTAGGATTTTTCTTCTTTAACTTTTTAGGGTTAGCAATCTGTTCTTTTGGCTGTTCTTTAGGAGCAGATGGATCTACCTTCTTCTTCTTCTTATTGCAAGTTGGAGTCTGATCCTTCTTTGTCTTCTTCTTAGGAGGAGAAGGAGCTCTTTCTTTACTTGGGGTTATGGAACTGGAATCATCACTCAAGGTATGCACTTCTTCTTCAACAATCTTTCTTTTGTTACCATAACTCTTCTTATATCCACCAGGAATCTTGATTCTATCATAGGTTCTTCTGGAAATCACTAGGGTTTGAGAGAATAGAGAGGCATGATTGATGCGAGAGAGGGAGAAGGAGGAAGATGATAAGTACTGAAGAGTTTCAGTTTGAAAAGGAAACATAAATATTTCCAAATCTTTTAAGATTGTGCAGATAGTGTGAAAAATTTGAAAGTGTGTGACGTGGGAAAGGAAATAAAATCATGCTGATTTAATAGAAATAAGTTTTAAAAGTAAAAACGATATTGAGAAAATATCTACATAGATAGCACCCAACATTGAAATATCCAATTATTGATTCTATAGCAGGCAAACTTATTTTCAAGGCTTTAAAAAGGCTTTCAAGACCTTGAAAAGCTATACAGCTGAAATAAATAATATCAAGGCTTTGAGATGATCTTCCAGGCTTTGAAAATCATTTCAAAACTTTAAAAAACATAATACTTACCTGATGCTTACCTAGTACCCCCTAAACCAATGCTTCCTTATTGAGCATGCCCAGTTCTAATATGAGGGCTGTAAATCTTTCTTCTGACAATGGTTTAGTGAAGATACTTGCCGATTGCATGTTAGTAGAAACAAATTCAAGAACAACATCACATTTTTCAGCATGATCTCGGATGAAATGATGTCTGACATCTATGTGCTTAGTATGGAATGCTGAACTGGGTTCTTTGTGATTGAAATAGCACTTGTGTTGTCACATTTGATAGGTATTTTTTTATAGTAAAATCCCAGGCCCGTCATTTGCTGAGCAATCCATATCACTTGAGCGCAACAAGCTCCAACTGCTATGTATTCAGCTTCAACTATTGATAGAGCTACAGAGTTTTGTTTGTTTGAATGCCAGCTAATTAGGAATGATCCAAGGAATTGGCAAAACGCATAAGTGCTCTTTCTGGTCAACTTTATATCCTGCAAAGTCAGCATCTGAATATCCATAAATCGTGAAGTTAGGCTATTTTGGATACCAAAGACCTAAGCATTTGGTACCATTGAGATATCTAGAAATTCTCTTAACAACAACCATGTGTGACTCTTTACGATCATATTGAAATATAACACACATACAGACACTAAATATAATATCGGGAATACTTGCAGTGAGATATAACAATGATCCAATCATACCTATATACTCCTTTTGATTTACACTCTTACCAGCTTGATCCTTATCTAAGAATAGTGTAGAAATCATAGGGTCTTGGTTACCTTGGACCCGAGACACATTGTACTTATTAATCAAGTCCTTGGTATACTTGCTTTGATACAGAAAGATTTCTTTCTTCATCTGGTGTACATGAAGTCCAAGGAAGAAGTTCAATTCTCCCATTAAGCTCATCTCAAATTCCCTGATCATAATACTTGATAAATCCTTGCAAAGAGAATCATTAGTAGCTCCAAACAGAATATCATCAACATAGATTTGAACTACTAAAATGTCTTTCCTATGAGTCTTTATCAACTAAACCTCTCTTGAAACCATTTTCAAGTAGAAATTTTGACAATCTTTCATACCAAGCCCTTGGAGCTTGTTTCAAACCATAAAGAGCTTTTCCAGTTTATAGACATGATCTAGAAACTCATCACTTTCAAAACCAGGGGTTGAGCAACATAGACTTCTTCTTGTAAGTAATCATTTAGGAATGCACACTTGACATCCATTTGAAAAAGTTTAATGTTATTGTAAGATGAAAATGCAAGGAACATTCAAATTGTTTCTAACCTTGCAATAGGAGAAAAAGAATCGTCATAATCAATACCTTGTTCCTGATTGTAGCCTTGAGCTACTAGTCTGGCTTTGTTTCTGATTACCTTGCCATTTTCATCTAGCTTGTTTACGAACACCCGTCTTGTGCCTATTACAAACTGATCTTTAGGAGGAGGAACTAGATTCCAAACCTTATTCTTCTCAAATTCATTAGGTTCACTTTGCATAGCAATGATCTAGTCTGCTTCTTGTAATGCTTCTATCACATTTTTGGGTTATACAAGAGAAACAAAAGCATTAAAAGAACACAAATTTTTCAATTGAGATTTTGTTTGTGTACCAATGGATGGATCAGACATAATGTTATCAACTGGATGAGATGAAAAATATTTGAATCTCTTTCTTGGAGTCCATGTTTCAGGTTCTCCAGGAATCTTCTCAAGTCTTTGAGAACTTGAAGTGGTAGCTTGTTCACTCTGATTCTCTTGATACTCTTTTTCAAGGCTTTGAGACCCACTTTCAAGGCCTTGAATTTTTTTCTCTTTTCCTTCAAGCTTTCCTTCATACCATGTGAAGTCTCTGCTTCATCTTCTCACTCATGCTTGTTCAGATTCAAGTCTGCAAAACGTTCACTCAAAGAACCATCATAGGTTTCATAAAAAATGACATGAATATTTTCTTCAACAAGCTTAGTTCTTTTATTATAGACTCTATAGCTTTGCTAGTCAGATAATAACCAAGAAAGATGCCTTCATCACTTCTTGCATCAAAATTACCAAGATTGTCCTTACCATTGTTGTGAAAATAACAAGTGCAACCAAAAGGTTTGAAATAAGAAATTTTTGGCTTTCTTCCTTTGAAAAGTTCATAGGGAGTCTTCTTCAAGAGAGGCCCAATCAGGCACCTGTTGAGTTTATAGTTGGCAGTGTTCACAGCTTCTGCCCGGAATGACTTTGGTAACTTGTTCTCTAGAAGCATTATCCTAGACATGTCTTCAAGAGTCCTATTATTTCTTTCAAGAACACCATTCTGTTGAGGATTTCTAGGAGTAAAGAAGTTGTGAGAGATGTCATACTTAGCACAAAATAAATCAAACTCAAGCTGATCAAATTCTCTACCATGATCAATTTTAATTGAAGAAATTGTCAGGTTTTTCAAAGTTTGAAGCTCTTTACAACGCTTTGAAAATTCAGTCAGAGCTTCAGTTTTATCTCTAAGAAACATAACCCAAGTAAATCTCTGAATAGTCATCAACAATAACTAACATATACTTCTTACCCTTTGGAGTTGAAGTTCTCATAGGACCACAGATATCCATATGAAGCAATTCAAAAGGACTAGTAGTACTTATAAATTTATGTGGTTTGAAAGAGCTTCTTGTCTGTTTACCTTGAGCACAGGCTTTGCATACTTCTTCATCTTGGAATTTTATAGAGGGAAGACCTCTTACCAGGTCTTTGTAAATCAAATTGTTCAAGGTATGCAAGCTAATATGTCCAAGATTTCGGTACCAATTCCTTGAATCCTCTTTCAAGGCCATGAGGCACTTCAGACTTTCTTCTGCAACTTTGTTTGTGTGCAAAGTATAAACATTGTTTGACCTTGAGGCAGTGAGAATGAAAATTCCAGATTCCTCATTTTGCATCACACATTTCTCTTTGTCAAATATAACTTTGTTACCATTGTCACATAACTGAGATACACTAAGCAAATTGAATTTCAAGCCATCAACTAAATAGAGTTTTCAGAATTAGTACCAACTTTACCCACCCGTAGTATGTTGCACTTACCTTTGTCACCAATTGTGATTGAACATTCAGATTGCTTTTTTAGCTCTAAGAATAAATATCTGTTTCCACTCATGTGTCTGGAGCAATTACTTTCCATAAACCATTTATTTTCTTTGTTCTTGGTGACAGCCTGCAAACACCATTCACTTCCTTACCCAGCTGTTAGACCAAGTGTGGAATTTGGATTCATATTCAAGGTCAACCTTGTTAGGTGTTCTAACACCTTTAAGAACCCAAATTTGTCTAAATTGTCCTTTAATTTGAAGTGTAAAAGTGTTCCTCATTATTTGAGGGTCTCTTCTTCTAAAATGACAAGTCACTTTAACATGAACAATTTTGTTACAGTAATGGAACTTAGGAGAAGACTGTTACCAACCTGCAAAAACCTGGTGTTGATTTTTCTAAAACAATTAGGATTATAGCCAATATCAGTTTTGTGAACAGGCTGTAAACTTCCCCCAAGAATCAAGTTCATATTTTGTTATGAGCCAGCAAGCTTTGTCAGAACTTTCTCAGAATCTTGAAGTTTCTCAGTTAGAGTAGTCTTTTTTTTTTCTCCAATTCATCACATTGATGTCTTATAGAAACCATGCTATCACTCATGAAAGAGTTCTCAGTAACTACTTTCTTGACTTGATTTTTTAAGGCTTTGAAACTGGTTTCCAAGGCCTTGAAATCTCTGTCAGACTTTTTCTGAGAAATTTCAAGATTCTGATTTTGACAAACAAGTTCCATGTTTTCTTTTGCTTTATCATGAACCTTTTATTTCAAAGTCCAGATTTCTTTCAGATAGTCCTCCTCATTTAAAAGCATTGATCTGAGATAATCTGAGAGGACATCTGTTGGTTTTGAAATCAAAAAGTTTACCATTACCTCAATTTTATTTTCAGATCATTCATCATGATTGGCCATAAGGAAGAGGTTGGCTTGTTCTTCCTCAGATTCAGAATCATTAGAGGAATTAGAATCAGTCCAGGAGGCTACCATAGTTTTTTTTTTTCTGTCATGGTCTTTCTTCTGAAAGTGTTTTCTTTTCTTGTGTGGACTGACTCTGATTAAGTGTCATGCATCACCACACTCAAAGCAATTCATTACTTTAGGCTTATTACCATGAGAGGAAGATTTACCTTTGTAGTCTCTTCTACTGGAGGATCTTTGTTTTGTCCCTGCTGAAGTCATTTTTTCCAAAGTTATTTTTCATCCTCAGGATTTTGGTCAAGGCTTTGGAAATGAGAGAAAAGGGATCTTCATCATCATCCTCTTCTGTTCCAATGCTTTGAGATGGTTCACTCTCTTTATACTTGAGAGCTAAGTTCTTGACACTGTCTGGTAATTCTTCTTCTATCTCATTCATGGAGATCTCATGTGTGAGCAGCTTTCCTTGCAGGTCATCAAGTTGAAGGGATGATAGATCTTGAGTTTCTTCAATGGGAGTGGTCTTTGGTTCCCATTTGGCTTTTGGCTGACTTCTCAAGATCTTTCTAACATTTTATTCATTGGAAATGTGCTTTCTTAATGAGTCCAGGTTGTTGACAATATTAGTGAACCTTGAACATGTCTCTGATTGATTCATCTCCATTCATCTTAAATAGTTTGTATTGCCTAAGAATATGTTGATCTTTATTTGCTTGGCTTGGCTAGTTCCTTAAAAGGTCACCACAAGCTTATCCCATATTTCCTTAGTAGTCTTTCATCCTGAAATCCTTTTGAATTCATCTGCACTCAAAGCACAATATAAGAGATTCATAGCTCTATAAGTTTTAGAAAATTGTTCTAATTCAAAAGTTGAATGTGAATCCTCAGTTTTGGGAGTTTTGATCCCATCTTTCTCTGTGTAGAATGTTAAGGACCATTCCGAATGATAGTGCACAACTGATTCAATAAGAAGTATCTATTGTTCACTTGAAAAATTGAAGACAAATCAATCAAGAATTATTATCATAATGATATACAAATGACTTTCAGAAAGAAGAACAATGAGACAAAGTCTAGCAGTGAGTATGCATTGCTCTTCAGATGCTTGGATGGAGAAGAATGAATCTACTTATTTGTTTCTTGTTAATCCCTGAATGTGTTTGAGTGTGTCTCTGTTTATTATCTTCGAAATTCCTCAATTATTCACCTTCTTATAGAGCCTGTTTGAATTGAATATCTTCAGGATATTCTGGGAACTAACTTCCCTAAAATTCAGCAATGCATCTTAACCCTTTTAACAGCTCTTACAACGGCTAGTTGCTCGGTACCTTCAGAGATACTGACTTGATCTTGTTTGTAGGAGGGTTAGGAAGCTCCAGGAATGACTGATCAGGCACACAATCAATTTGACAGGTTTATTTCCATCCCTGCATACAAACAGTTTAGGAAACAATCCTGCAAAACAGGCAACTATATTAACCTGAACAATTCAAGTTAATTAGTGAAAATAACAGCTAATATAAATGATATATTGGTTTATATTTCATCATCAAATAAGCCATAAACAGATATTAAGAGATTGAGATAGGTTTAGCAAGAAAATCTCCCCCTTAGTTCATGCTTATATACTGCAGTTTAGGTTCAAGCCTTTAAACACAGTTTCAAGACCTTGAAACTACTGCACTTCATCTTCTGAAAGCAAGCTGGACTTAAATCAACCCTATATCAGCAAATTATTATTGATGCAAAGATGCTACGTTCAAGAATTTTTCGCATTTGAAGTGTTGTTATACACCCTTATGAAGTCAATAATGAAGTTTCCGTTGAGGATGTAGTGATGTTTGACCATCAAATATAGAAAAGGAAATGTCAGTACATGAAGAACAACCACAGATTGACGATGAACGAATCGGGATCGTTATCGAACAAGATGGAGAGGGAATTCTCCAACAAAAAATCTGATCAATTACCTGTTACAGATAATATGAACGTGGAAAATTTTGAGCGGAATAAAGGTCAACCAGAAGTGAGTAATTCAACTCCGGTCGTAGGAGCTAATCTCAACCAAAATGAGGAGCAAACATATATGATTAAATTATCATCTGTATCTGATGCTATTCGATCAAATCCACCTGAGGTAGCCACTGCGAGTGAGATAAATGCGACTATTGCTGAGCCAAACCAAAGTGCTTTGTCAAATGTTAATACCCCTGTGGCCACAACTGAGGTTTAAGGAAGAATTAATCCAGTTGTAACAAATTCAAATAATACATCTGTATTAAGAAATGTCGCATCTTCTGAAGGTATACACAAGATCTCAAGTGAAAATTTGTCGCTTTCTGGAATGTTAAGTGAATATTTGCATGATGATGACCGCTCCTCCGATATTAGATTAGACGCACTTCTTGCTCAAAATCCACGGATATTTTGGGGTTCACAAGCTGCCGAAGCTATTCTGAATGAAGATAAATCTCATTATTCCTGAAGAACATTATGAGCAAGAAATCCTCGTAGATAAGCGATTTGCTGAACAGGAATCTTCCACCAGTGGTCAAGCAGTGATATTAAAAATTCCATCTCTTCGTGAAATAATTGATGGAACAGGTAATATAATTCTTTATCGATTATGCTATTTATAGAGATATTTATTTCATTGTTGATATTATTTATTGGAATGTAGGCATAAAGCAATCTTCCTTGAGCTGGCTTATGAAGATACGACTTTCGTATCCCAAGACTTTTGCAAGGGCACTGGAGTTGATGCCAAAGGAAAGGAAAAATCTTCTGACAGAAATATCATGCATTTTGGAATATACAAAAGATACAACTCCAGTGAGCATATCTCTAACAAACTCAAAGTACTTCTTGGAGACTGTACAACATGTTCAAGCTCTTTCGCAAGGCAAGCTCGACTTTATTTTTCTCATTCGAAGTTTAGAAAAAGATCAACAATTTCATTTTGCTCATGTATGGTTATCAATATCTTACCATTGAGAATGTCAAACATCGTCAGCATAAGGAATCCATTGAATGGGTTGTAAAGCAATTAAATGAAGTGAAGGAAAATCGTAACCAGATGAAGAAGAATATGGCGATGTGGGAAAAAGACTGCTTGATTTTAGAGCCTTGAGACTCTCTTATGAAGGATTTGTTTGATCAAAATTAATAGTAGAACAAGTAGTACTTGGATTTTGCTTGATTTGACAATGTACTTTGACCAGTTTCTTTTTTATCATCAAATATGAATGATTAATCGTGTTTTGATGAAGAGGTTCACATTTCCTGCTATGTAGACAAATAGACTTTCATAATCAGATTCACATTTGCTTCTATCTAGACAGATATGCTTTTGATAATAATATTCACATTTGCTGCTATCTAGACAATTAGGCTTTTTATAAGGATATTCACATCTGCTGCTATCTAGACAAATAGGCTTAAGATAAACTAAATAATAAGCTTAAAAGGAAAGCATAATAAATACCACAAATTAAAGTTGATAATAGATCCCTCATTTGGGAGAGTAATTATCATTAATAAAATTCCTCATATGGGATGAAATAGGTAGCATTACATAAGCCGTTGCATGAAATATCAAGGGTAATATTTCTTGAGACATCGCATGTTGATGGGATTAGGTGTAGTAGCATTTCCACCGCATCTCATAATTGTGCAATTACTGTTGTCAAAGACTTCTTTGACTTCAAAGGGGCCTTCCCAATTAGCAGCAAATTTAGGATGAGCAGTTTCGCGCATACAATGATCAGGCTCGCAGAACCAAGTCTCCAACATGAAAGTCTCGAGATTGGACTGTTTTATTGTAAGCTCTTGCAATTCTCTCTTTTTATTTCGTTTTTTACTTCTTGGCCTGCTCACGTTTTTCTTCTAGTATGATAAATTCATGATCTTCCTGATTCTCATATAGGGCACTAAAAACAAGTCCTGCTAATTTAATCTTAATCTCGGTTGGAACCACTACTTCAGCCCCGTAGCAAAGTAGGAAAGGAGATTCTCCTGTAGGAGTTCTAGACGAAGTGCGATATTCCCATAGTAAAAGGTTGAGAGAATCTTCCCACTTCTTATGATCATCTGCGACCATCTTGCTTAAGATTCTGAGGAGTGTCTTATTCGTAGCTTATGCTTGACCATTCCCCTTCGGGTAATAGGGTGTCGAACATAGTTGTTTGATTTTATATCGCATCAATTTTGCCGCAACTTGGCGATTCACAAAAGGCGTACCTGTATCAGATAAAATGGTATTAGGAATTCCAAAGTGATAAATGATATTCTCTTGAATAAACTTCACAACAGATAATGCATTGGCCACTTTGAGGGGAATTGCTTCCACCCATTTGGTAAATTGCTCTGTACCAGTCAAAATAAACTGGTTTTCATGCAACGCAGGACGAATGGGACCAATGAAATCGAGATCCCATGTATGAAATGGCCAAGGAGTCCCTAATGCGTGCAAATAAACACTGGGAGCATGCACGAGATTACCATTAAAGTGACACTGTTGGCATCGTTTAACCTTCATGCGAATGTGTTTGTCCATGGTTGGCCAAAAATAACCTATAGTGAAGAGTTGTCTGCAAAGCTTCGCACCCCCTTGGTGCTCGAATTGATGGGATACATCTTGAATTTCTTGACCATTTAAACATCTGAGTAAATTACCATCGTATCCTTTTCGCCACAACAAGCCTTCTTTGATTAGGTATCGTGTAGACTTTATTTAAAGCTTTTCGCATTCCTTTTTATTATCTGGAAACATGTCATTTTTGAGAAAATCAATTAATGGTTTTCGCCAATCTACATCATCCTCAAAAGCATAAATATAAAGAGAGCCTTTAACCAATGAACATTTATCGCAACTTCCTTGTATCATTGCAGCATAACATGACATTTGAGGCCAGTGAATTCTGTATCGTTGTGCCTTTCTGTAAATGGAGACTTCATTTTCACCGCAGGAATTTTCACGGATTTTGGCCAAAATATTTTTGCATTCTTCTACTGAAACACATCACATTAAGATGCCTCCGGGTCCTTTGAAATAGAGAAGATTGTTATGAATGCATAATCCTTTTGTAGAAACCCAATTTTGTTTGCTTGTTCCTTCAATTATCACATGCACAATGGGCTTTCTCCAGTCTTCATGTTCCATAACATCATCTTCGCATAAGTCATTCAACGAAGAACGAGTAGTTTTGAATTCGATCAATATCTTCGCCGGACATTTATGTGTACTTATCTTCGATCCTAGAGTAGCAAGGGCAACTGCATGTCAATTGTCAGTTCTTGGAGTATACTCATACTTGACTGAGTTAAATTTTTGAGCCAATTTATGCACGATTGATCTGTAGATTAAAAGATTGATTTATTTCAAAGCCTACTCTCTTGCAGCTTGCTTTACAATCAACTTGGAATCTCCCATCACGATCAAGTTGAGAACCTCCAAGGCTCTTGCTGCAAGTAGACCTGTAATCAGCGCCTCGTATTTTGCTTCATTGTTAACTGCGAAGTTTAATTTGCACGACATTTGAATTACTTCCCCATCGAGCTTTGTCAAAATGATTCCAGTGCCACCCCATGTTATTTTCGATGAGCCATCAAAGTGTAATTTCCAGTAGAGTGATTCTTTCGAACAAATTTCTGGACCTTCAAGCGTTTCTTCCGTCATGGGTTCATAATTCTCGTCTGGGAATTGTGCCAATAGATCAGCCACTGCTTGAGACTTGACGGCCTTCGGTCGCGCGCAAGTGATATCATATTTGATATGCTCATGCACCATTTTGCCAATCTCCCACAAAGAGCAGAATGTCCGAATAAGTATCGTATGGGATCACTTTTGGTCATCACTACCACTTTCCGAGACGCGGAATAGTGCTTCAAATTTCCAATGAGAAAGAATAAAGCGAGACAATGTCTTTCTTTATATCAGTGTACCTGGATTCGGCAGCTTGTACTACTCGAAAAATGTGATAAATAGGCTTTCCTTTCCTTCAAATTCTTGTTCAATTAAGTCTCTAATTTATTTCTTTGTCGAAGTAAGATAGAGAAGTAAAGGAGACCTATGATGGGGCGCGATCATAACTCGTGTAGATGTTAAAAGTAATTTCAATTAATCGAATGCCTTTTGATGTTCTTCTGACCAATTAAATACCACATTTTTCTTCGGCAAATTATTGGATCAGGAAGTCATCTCCGCAATCGCAGGTATGAAATGTCTTAAGTATGACAACTTGCCTAAGAAAGTCTTTAGTGCGCTTTTCGTTTGTGGAGCAGGTAGACTAGTGACTACTGATACTTTCGCAGGATCAGGATCGAGTGCTTGTCAATGGACTATACAACCTAAGAAATTTCATGAAGTTACACCAAATGCGCATTTCACGGGGTTCATTTTAAGCTGGTATTTCCTACATCTTTCAATAACTTTCTTCAAGTCCTTCAAATTATCTTCTTTTTTTCTTGACTTAAGACCAAATCGTCCACATAGAATTCTACCTCTTGATGCATCATTTCATGGAATAATGCCATCATTGCACGCGGATAAGTCGCCCCAGCATTCTTCAAACCAAAAGGCATGACTGTGTAGTGGAATACTCCGACTGGTGTGATGATAGCTGTTTTCTTGGCATCTTATGGATCCATCTTGATTTTATGATAACCGCTGAATCCATCCATGAAGCTAAACATTTGGTGACACGCATTTGATTCGATTAATAGATCTATGTTTGGCAAAGGAAATTCGTCTTATGGGAAAAATCGATTCAGGTCTCTGACATAAACGCAAACTCGCAATCGTCCATTCTTCTTTACAATAGGTAAAATATTTTCCAACCAAGTGGGATGATGGCCAGGTTTGATAAACATTTCTTTCAGCAACTTCACTATTTCTTCTTTAATTTTCATCTCAATTTCTGGACGAAAGTTTCTCGTGGTTTGTTTGATCGGCTTCGCACCTGGGATGACATCCAACCTGTGCATGGTGACTTCTGTATCTAGTCCGGGCATTTCATCAAACTCCCAAGCAAACACATATTTGTACTATTTCAAAAGACGTAACAGGTTTTCTAACTCTTCTTAACTGAGGTCTGCAGATAAGAAAGCTTGTCTTTTCTTTTCTTCTGTAGGACTTAAGTGCACTGCTTTCGATTCTTGTCTCTGTGGTTTTGGAGAACCTTCCATGCATTTCGGAGCTCTTTTAACTTCTCGTCCAGGATTTTTTTTAAATCAATCTCCATCTTTTCATCTTCTCCCCCATCAATTTTCTCAGGGACATTTTCAGTAAAGGTTCCTGAAGACGACCCCGTGCACCTTCAAATGCGATAGCATTTCTTCCCATTGTGGTAAAAGCTACTGACCTCATTACCATCAGTATCAAGTTCGAAAACTATCTTCAAGGAATATATGTTCTTCTTGTGATATGTCGTTTCTGGCACTTCTTCCTTTGCAGAGTGATCTTCTTTTGGGATTTCTCTATTATCATAACTCCTGCAGGACATTGATCTTTGATGTCCTCCCATTTTGGTAACGGAGTGGGATTGAATGGAGTTGGCATTTCTTCGTCTCCCATTTATGTGAACCAAACTACTTCCGTCAAGTGAGCTTCATTCAAATTGAATGGATTAACCGAGGTTGGTATATCCACCACTCTATTCTTCCAAATTTCCTTCATGAGTTGATGTGCCGTAGAGGGTACTGCATCGAAACGATGTATCCACACACGTCTAATTATCATGTGATAAGACGTGTTCGCGTTTATCACATGGAATTTTGCAGAACACTTGAGTTTTCTAATTTGAATCCCCAAACGGACCCATCCTACTGTCATCTTCGACTCGCTTTTAAATCCTAGCAAAGGAGCTGGTCGCTTCACGGTCTTCTTTCTCTAAGATACCAGCCAACTCTATAGTGCCAACAAGAATCACGTTTACTGCTGCTCCTCCGTCGACAAATTCCCTCTTGAATTTAATGTCGTTGACAGTAGGCGTCACATATAATGGCCTTCGACGATTTGCATATGTCTGCTTGTTTACTTCTAAAAATTTCATTACTGGACCTTCTGATCGCACATATTTGATGAATTCTCTGCTGGAGACCACTAGATCCTCTTTAAACTCTTCTGCAACTCTTAAGATTGCCTTTTTTCATTTCAATGCGACATGCGTCTGAGAAACCCATGTCATCGTAAAATTTCTCGAACTTGGGTGAGTCCACCACTCGTGCTGCGCGAGAATCTTTGGTGTCAATTCCGTAATCTTCATCTGCATGGATCTATGCCACTATTGGCATATCTTCATCTCCTATTTCTTCAAGTTCAATGATTGATACCACTGCGACTTCTTTTCCCTTGGGCTCTTCTGCAGCATGAGATGGTAAAGGGTTGCTTCGAACATCCTTAACTGAATCCTCGAGGATTATCTCCCCTTCCTTCAATTACCTGTCTACTAATCACTTGAGTTTTCTGCACTCCACTGTTGGGTGGGAGACTTGACCATGGCACTCGCACCATTTTGGATCTCTTAACTACTCGCCTATGCAATCCTTTTCGATCGCAGGTAGCACTCCATCTTTTCTCCAATGTTTTCAAAGTTTTGTAACCTCTCCAATGGAACAAGGCATAGGTGGTGGCTCCTTTGGTGTGCCTCGTTGTGATTTCTGTGATGTAACCACATTTAATTCAATTCGCGTCCCCTCTTATAGTCGTCCGATCCTGAAGTCTGATCCTCCTGATCCTCCTCCATTCGAGAATCTTTTCTTCAGTTTCTCCACTATAGGCTCTATGCTCCTGGTACAATCAATTAATTTTGAGAAAGTAGGCATATGCAAATTAATTAACATACCTTTATGTTCATCGCGCTCCTTGGAGACATATCTCCACCAGATGGCCTTCAACAACTTCGTACACGCACTATAAAGACTTCGTTCAGAACTTCTGGATAAACGCGATCCCTTCTTAGTCATGTTTCTGATGCATGCGCGACAGGTGGATCGTTGTCACTTTTTTTTCTACTTTTAAAAACTTGGTGTAGAACTTCTTCACCATTTCTTCCCACGTGCGGATGGATCCTGTCTCTAACGTCCTATACCAATTGTACGCGACATGACCCAAAGATTTCAGAAATTCTTGCATCACTAGCCTCTGATGGAATTTGTGTTGGCCCATCATGTCCACGAATCGCATACCATGTTTCTGCGCGTTTCAATTGATCTCGTCGAATTTCTCCCATTTCGGCGCTTTGTAACCGGAAGGATTCGGCATCAAATATATTTCTCGTGGGATAGCCAGCGCGCATTCAACCTTCGGAATAACTCCATTTGCGAAGATCTGATTTGCAAGGAATTAGCTAAGCATTGTTCCACAGTGGACGTGCTTGCGGAAGTGCCTCCTGCTATGAGTCCAGTGACGGCGTTGAAGCCTGAAATATATGGCATAGTGGGATCATAGGGTATGGTGTTTTGGCAATGAGTTTTTTGCGCATATGGTGGCGCAATTGGTTGGAATTCAGGTGCGAGTGGTGGTGTTTGTGGCAAAATGGGAGAGGGTTGATTCGAAGATGGCGGTGGTGGCGTTGGGTCAAATGGGAGAGGCGGTTGTGTTGAAGGTGGTGTCTATGGCGGCATAGTGGTATGCGGTGTTGGCACTATTGTTGTTCCAAAGGGGATCAAACTTCCCTGTGAGGAATTGGTTGAAATATTCCCCAGAATTACCATGATTTGGGAAATTTTCGCAGACTTTGCTTGAATAACTCTCGCTTGGTTCTGAATAGTGGCATTAGGTGCCTCGAAAGTTTGGGAATCACCTGCAAACGTCTGCGACTGGAGAGTATTGTTGATACTGATCAGATTTTCATCCCTTGGGGCTACATCTCTTGAGGGAGACTAGTAACTGTCGTTGCCATGGGTAGACATGATTGCAAGATAAAGCGTGAAGGTAGTGTTTGGCGTCGGGTTCACCAATGTGGATTACGGATACTGATTAAGAGATTTGGACGTGTACCTGCACTAAACAAGAACACAAATCACAATAGACACAAATTAAGAGAATAAGTGTGCAATGGTAAGAGTCAGCCTTGTCAATGGTCTGAGAGACAGAGACAGTGTATGATGATAGCCAAAAGAATCGAACTTAGAACAGAAGACAGCACCTATATATAGGGATCTTAGGAAAACAGTTACTAGGAGTAATATAACCACATGCGACGGTTACATAAATGCCTCGAACGCGTACGGTCGACCGCATATATAGGTGTGTGATTTCGCAAGTCTCTCAGATAACTGACAAGGATCACACGTGAGTGTAACCGTTACTCACGTGCGAAGATCCTTACTCTAGCCTCCAAGCCACTTAAACCCCTTGACTCATGTATGGTTTACAAGCGAGGGTGTCCTTGTCTCATAGCCCCCATATGGATGAGTAAAAATGTGAGGACAAGTATTGAGTGATAGTGGAGTAACATGAAGTTTCATCACTAACTGACACGTGGACGACGATCGATGTACATAGAACGCACTATCTACAATAGCATAGGATGGTTATGCATGACATCGATTTGTTGACAAACATGTAGTTGTATGTTGTTAATCTATTTAATTATAAATTTAAGTATGTAAAAAGTTGGATGCTAAGTACAAATGGCAAGTGTTTGGGTCGTTGCATATGTAAGTTGGTTGAGAAGCTATAACATTACGATGTTTTAAGTCGTTCCTATTATGCACACGAGGATGGACTCGTAACACAATTACGAGCCTGCTGGAACGGTACAAAGTGTGATGACATTGCGTATTTTTCCCTCTCGTAAGCGTGAAAGGGGAACATGGACTTCTAACACAAATATGAGCCTGCTGGAGCGGTACAAAGTGTGACGACCTTGCGTATTATTCTCTTTCATACGCGTGGAATCCCTGACGCAGTTGATGACCCTATATCATAAATAAATTCTTTTTTTACGGATAAGAAGTGTTTTATTCTTTTAGTCATTGAAAGTTTGTAGTGTAAGTAAAATAACATGATATAAAAACTCTAGAATGGAGGGTTGAATTGAGTATGCTAACTTTTGCTAAAAATCAGTCTTTTAAAACTGGAGTAGAGTATGCAGTAGATATCTCAAAGGTTTGAAAAAAATTGTAAAAACTATAGATATAACTGCAGAACACAGAGGCTTCAAAGCTTTGAGATTTGGAAAACTCCAAAGCTTTGAAAGTTCATGTTTATACTGGAATGAAAAGATAATAAATTAAGCAGCAAGAACACAAGGATTTTACTAGGACCTAGTCTCTGCCTGATGGTTCTTATCCCTCCATGATTCAAACACAACTTCTTATTAATCACCCAGATTTAGGCCTAGATATCAAGCCTAAGTGAGCTACCTTTCACCTATACAGCTTGTGGTTCTCAACCTATCTAGTTCCAGCTACAACATGTTGAAACAATACGAACCTCTTTGTTGTTAACTTGAACAACTAAAATTATAAGTTTTTGAGGTTTAAGAACACAAAATGATAATACAAGTTTAGTACAAGTGTGAAGAACAAATAATAGAGATAAGCAATAAATCTTGGAAGTGTTCTTCAATCTATGATGAATGATCTTGCTTCTGCAGTGTCAATGGACTGATGAATCTGAAGATTTGAATGATCTGATCTCTTCTGTTTGTAGCACTATTCAAATCTCACGATGATCAATCTCAGCCTTGTGTATCTCCTTCAAATTCAAAGCACTGACCTCTTTAAATAAGAACCTGCAACAACCTGAGAGATTTTAGGAACTGAATGCCTAAAAATGTTCTTCCCTCATATGCTTCTCTCAACAACTAGTTGAATCTGAATTTTCACTTTTCATAAGAATAATAATATATAGAAGCATCCTATTTTATTTTTCTATAAGTGGCAATAAATTCATCTTTCGACTAATGTTAATCCATGCAAAAAAAGAATTACTAATGCTTGCAAAGTTTTATATATAGAGTTGTATAACTCAGTTCATATTTATCCCTCATATGCTTGCAAACATATTTATACATGTTTTATATATAGAGTTGTATAAGATCACATTTAAACAAAATATAGCACCTTAACAAAGATCTGCATAGCAATAACCAACCAGCATCCTACAAAATTATTACAAAACTTAAAAAACACATAATTTTCTCCCCCTTTTTGACTTTCATCAAAAGAGTAGAAGTGATGTAGGATCTAGTTCATAGTGTTTTGAAGATAAAAAAAAAAATTAAAAAAACTTCAAGACTTGAAAGAAAAAGAAGGATAGAAATAATAAGAAGGGTGGGCTTCAAGGATTTGAAGATTCAGCTTCATGATCCTTCTTTGCAGACTACTTTCTAGGTTTAGCTTTTCCTTTTCCATTTTCCTGAGATTCTTCCTGTTCCTCTTCAACTGTGTCAGCATCTGAGTCTCCTTCCGCTTCAGCTTGTTCTTTTCTCTGCTCACCTTGTTCAGAAACTTCGTCACCCTGTGCTTCCTTAGTATCAGCTTGCATTTTCTCAACTATTTCATCAACAAGCTTATCCAAATTAGCAGCTTACTTTTAAGCAGTCTCTGCAACTGTTTCCTCGACTCCAACTGCATCCTCAGATTGATCAATAAGCTCTTTAGAAGTAAGAAAATGGGGACTGGTTTCTTCGTCTTCTGCTGCTTCTTAAGAACTTCTCCAATGACTTCATATGAATCAATTCTAGTGTCTCTGCTCTCGCAAGAGGGTAATTTTTCTAGGTTCAATCATTGATAATGATGTCTAGCTTATTGTTCACCAAACATTTGAACTTGTTGAAATCAATAGACACGTCAAATAACCCTTCTCTCACATCATCCACTCCATCTTCCAAAACTTCAACCCTATCCAGTATTTGAGAGATATATAAATTACCAGACACTTTGGGGGTTGTAGCAGCTCTAGGTTTGATAAACTCCTTCTCTTTCAGCTCTTTAGCACTCAATTCAGAATAAAATTTCCACTTTTCTTTGACAGTGTGAACTATCCTAATCCTTTGAAGAGATGCCTCATCCACCAACCCAAAGCCAGTTGTAATCTTCTCCTCATCCTCCAAAGAGACTCCAAAGTGTTTGAAAACCAAAGGTAAAACATTGGCATAAGGGAGGGAATGGTTCCTAGTCCTAGTGCCACAGTAAACCATATGCTTTATCACAACAGTAGGTAGATAAAATTCAAACCCTTGACATATTAGATACATCAGAGTCAAAACCTTATCTGTCACCAATTCTTTAGAATACTCTCTGGGAACTACACATCTCATGATGATAGAAAACAAAATTTTAGCTTCACAGGTAAACACCAGAATGTGTTAACTATTTTGGTTCAGTAGGGGTTCCTTCCAAGAAAAACAAGGCTTTGGCCTTGTCCAAAATCTCCTACCTATCAGGATGATCACTAATCCTATACTTTCTAGGTACTCTCAAGACTTTGGCAAAACCCCTGTGATCCAACTTAATATCAACACCAGCAACTTTTGATGTAAGAATGTACTTGTCACTGTCATCCAATTCTTGAACTAAGTTCAGATAGAAAAGTCTGGTCAGCCTAGGGTAAGCCTCATATGGTGGATTTAAAAAACTTCCAACAGATGATTTCCTGGAGTTCTTAATGTAGTATAAGTCCAATAAATCCAACAATTCAATACTGATTAGACTACAGAAAGATACTTTGGATGATGCATACCCATCCATCCGTACAGTCTTAACCTCTGAATTAACAAACCAAGAATCAGCCAACAAGTTCTTACCAAAATTTTTAGTCTTCTTGGTCTTTACTGCACTGTGTATCAATCTTTTCTTTTGTGGAGTTGCTTCGCCCTTCTTCTCATCGGCTTTCTTCTCCTTTAAAGATGGCACTCTCTTCTTTTCACTTTTCTCATCAACCACTTCCTTCTTCTTCTTTCTTGACCTTCTTTGAGGGAGGTGAAGTCTCATGGACACTTGTTGTATCTTCTGAATCTGATCCATGAATGGTGATCTTCTTGTTAGCCTTCCTCTTTGTCCTCTTGTTGGAAGTCTGACCTTTCTGCTTCATCCTCTCAGAATTGCGCTCCATTGTGATTAGGGTTTTAGAGGGTTTGAGAGAGAAGAAAGATAGAGAGAGAGAGAGAGAGAGATACGAAGATATATAATTTTAGAATGAGAGAAATAAGGCATGAAGTTAGCTTAAGTGGGTAGAAGAGTTTGATTTGAAAAGGGATTTGCATACAGAGAGATTGCAAAAGATTTCCTGAGATATTATTAGATATTTTGTCAAAATCTCTAAACTTCTGAAATATTCTGTAATTATCTAAATAAATATTACAAAATAATCCACGATCCAATTTTTAAAAGAATGCATATCCACTTAATCAAAGCATTGTAATACTGGTTCAAATCTTTGAGAAGTTTTAGACCAACACAGAAACCTTCAAAGCTTTGAGCCATACTTTCAAGGCTTAAGAAAGTATGGTCTCAAAGCTTTGAGATTTACACATATAATACACATAGAAACTAATACTCCCCATAAACCAATGCATCATTGTTTAACATACCCAGTTCAAGCCTTAGGAATGCAAACATCTTATCTGGAAATAGTTTAGTGAAAATATAAGCTATTTGCATAGAAGTAGAGACAAAAGATAGAACAATATCACCTTTTTCAGCATGATCTCTAAGAAAATGATGTCTCACATCTATGTGCTTCTTCCTTGAATGCTGAACTGGATTCTTTGATATAGAAATGTCACTTGTATTGTCACAATTGATAGGCAAATTTCTGAATTCATATGAAACAGCCCAGGATCTCGGTTCAGGGTTAATGCGACTATCGATAACCAAAAGTAGAAATATAGTTACGAATATTACATTTTATTTAATAAATACAACAAACTTGAGAAGACAAGTTTACAAATGTAATGCGATTGAAATAAGCTATGTGAAATACTAAGTAATCTAACTTAAGCTAAACGTCTTCGTCTCGATTCACGTTCCCATCCCCCACCTTGATTGATTAACTGTGGTTTTAAAATTGCAACAGCCGACGCAGTTTTGAAGAAAATGATCAGTAAAAACTGAGTAAAATACATACTACGACATGTAAAGCACCGAGTGGCACGAAAGCATGAGTTGAAACAAACAGAAGATTTAAAACAATAATAGTAACATGTTGGGGATTTCGTAACAACTGAAAGTAACCGAATAACAAAACCTCTTAGTTTAAGAACTTTAAGAAACCATAAGTATTCAGTGAGATCTCCAGAGTAAACAAGTCCATTTGAGTTGATAACAATATTAATTCACGAGTAGCATATGCTTTTCAATTCATTTCATTAGATTAGGCAATCAAGGGCCACAAACAACATCAATAGAGTAATCTAACTTTCTTTCAATTGCAATTTAACCATTAAGTTTAGCTGAGGCATGTCCAGAGCCACCAGCAGGATCGATGTAGACAGAGGGATCACGAAGTAATCACAAAGGGTTCCTTCTAGGGTCTATCACACCCTATTTCACCCGAGCATTAAGGGATCCCATTCGTCAACCCCGCTCACAACATTAGCTAAAAGGCCTTAAGTGTCGACACCCCTATACCGTAGTGATCTTTACAAGTATAAGTAGCACGCTATAGCTCTATAAAACCCTTGGCCTCAATATCTTGATACATTTTGTCTCATCGGGGGCGGATTTGTGAACATTATCGTTCTATCCAATAATAAGAAGCATTGCTTCAATGGCCTTAGCCATAAGAAAATGAAGGATCGCTTGACGCCTCCCATTAATAACAGTACTCTGTACATCGTCCTAAGTCTATTAGAGGTATTTTATTTCTTCTCTTTCACATAACCAGAATCAGAATATCAACATTTCACAAGTAAATTCCGAGAGTTCTCAAAGTAGATGAGTAAAATAGTTTAACAACATTCGAGTGGAAAACATGCATTCTCATACTTTTTCATATAACAAGCATTCATTTGAAAAATCACACACATGCGCACATTTGATTTGAAAAGGTCGTACATATGTACTTACCTCTGGGCCATGAAAGGCGCAAAGCAAAGTTAGCACTCCTACAACGCTCGTCTCATATGAATTCGGGTCGTATAGTCAAGGCGACAGTACGAGCACATACGTCTATCGTGGAATGGTCCTCAACACCGGCTGGTTATACACAAGTCAAGTAGACAGTCTATTAGCATTTACCCTCTATATGAGGTTGTATGCAATAATGCGATGAAATCTAGGTTATGCAAGCTAACTGTCCAAAACGCCCCTGATACTCCAAAATTGTCTAGTGCCCGGACCCCAAATTATACTCATATTGGCCCAAAAACATGAAATAATGACTCCTAGATCTCCCGTATGAACTGAGCGTCAGAATCTAAAACTTTTAGTAAATTACACTTAGGCCCTTAAAGTTTAGTAAAACTACAAAAAGGCCCCAAATATTAACTTGGTCAACCCTTGCCGAGAATCACATACGATTACTCCAAATACGCATACAATACATGCTGTCGAACTCCAAGTTACTAAACGAATCTCAATTCAAAGCTAAGTAAAATTACTATTTTACCCCTCCTATACAATTCAGTCAAACTAGGGTTTTCGAAAAGTCAAACTTGGTCAAACTTGATATCTAGACTCAGAATATGTATACGAACAATTTTAATGAAGAACGCTAAGGCCAGAGATGTCATTCAAATTCTCAAAACCGAAGGTTAAAGATAGCGAAACGTCATTTCAAGTAGTCAACTTTGCGGCTGATTTCCGATCAATTGATAAAAGAGTTTTGAGAAACCGGAAATAGGGTTTTGAAGATGACAGTTCAAGGATTCCAGAACATATTTTAACCCCTAGAAAATCCAAGTCTTCAAAGAAATATCGCTAGCCAACGTTGGATGAAAATTACGATTCAATACTTAGCAAAATTCAATAGTGCTTCGTGAGTTCAAACTAGCAACTTTAGGCTCGTTTTGTGAGAAATCCGTTATAAATTTGAAGATGACCACAGACGATGAAATAAAGTATTATACACCAGCTTTACACAGAAGAAAACACATCTAAATTTCATGAAGCTTTGAAGAAGATACAAGGGTTAGAAAATGGGTGTTTCACCATAGCCTTCTATACTTTAGAAAATTTTTGAGCACTCATAGCCAAGAACACATCAACCACTTCGCTAACTAGCCATGTTCAAGCCCAATTTCAGGGGGTTTAGAGATCGAATTGGACCAAGAAATTAAAATGAAACTTGTAGCCAACATACCCAGGATTACACAGGAAGAAACCGTGCATGATTTGGACAAGAATTGAGGGAGTTACAAGCATTCGAACAGGGGACGTTTATGAACCGAAAACACATGAACTCTAAGAATCAAACTATGATGATTTGTTGTTACAGTCAAGATTGGATGATCTAAACGTGTTCTAGACATGATTAGGAGCATGCTCATGCTTTAAAATGATCAAAACAAGCAAGAATCGAGTTTGTACCGTTCAAGAACAGAGGTCGACGGCCATGGCAGATTCGGCGACTTGTCGCTCATTTTCCGGCGATTCGGCGCGTACCCAGGAGCTTCTGGGTTCTCCTGGGTTCACCTGCAACATTTTCAGTACATAGAGCATAAACATTATGTGACCTGGGAGCAGTGAGTATGCAATTGCCTGATTTTTCATCTTGCACCACACATTTCTCCTTGTCAATACTACCTTATTTCCTTTATCAAAAAGCTGAGAAGTACTTAATAAATTATACTTAAGACCATCAACAAGATAAACATCTGAAAGTGACCATGCAGAATTATTACCAATACTACCTATACCAATTATGTTGCACCTTGCTTTTTCACCAAGTGTGATTGTTCACTATGATTGTTATTTAAGCTCAGTGAATAAAGATTTCTTTCCACTCATGTTCCTGGAACATCCACTTTCCAAAATCGATTTCTGATCTTTCAAAGCTTCGGTGACATCCTGCAAAATTCAATCAATGCCTTAACAGGCTATTAGATCAAGTGTACAATTTGGATTCATACTTGTATTTCCCAAATTTGTTTTACTTTTCCCTTAAGCTGATAAGGATATGTGTTCCTCATTATGTGAGGTTCTTTCCTTCTAAAGGGGAAAGTTAATTTCACATGTCCAATTTTACCACAATAATAACACTTTGGAGAATGTCCGCTTCCTAATTTTACAAATGTGGTTTGGTTTCTATTTGGAAAATTTGGATTATAACCAATTCCACTTTTCTATAAAGAATGCATACTTCCTCCAAGCATGAGATTTAACTTATGTTCTAAGCCAACAAAAGTTGAACGAATTTTCTTGGATTCTTGAAGCTCACTAGTCAGTGCATGTTTGGCATCCCCGTTTTAATCAAATTTGATTAAAAACAGGGTTGTTTTTTTAATCTCATTTGGTACACCTGTTTTTTTGGCTGTTTAAAAACAAAAACATGTTGAAAAACAGCTGTTTAAAAAAAAAGCAAATGTGGTATTTTTTTGTGTTTTTTTCATACTATTGGTGTTGAAAGACATTTCAACTATGATTTGATGCAACAAATATCAAATATATGTCGGTATTGTACGTAAAAATGACATTTAAGCAAATTAACACTGGAATTTAGTAATGTTGTCAAACGTGTTTTTGATTTTAAACACTGTTTATAAACGGATACCAAACAGTTTTTTGATTCTGTTTTTAAACGTGTTTTTTCGGTACGTTTTTTTCCCACTGTTTTTCTTGTTTTTAAACGGATACCAAACAAGCTCTCAATGAAGTGTTTTGTTGTTCTAAATAATCTGAATGAATCTTTAGATCAACATATTTATCAGTTAAAAGAGAGTTTTGATCAACAACTTCTTTGACTTGTGATTTCAAAGCTCTGAATCTACTGTCCAAGGCTTTGAAGTCACTATCAATTTTCAACTTAGTAGCTTCAAGACATTTTTTATTAAAAACCAAATCTAAGTTTTCATTTGCTTTCTCATGAACCGTTACTTTCAAGGAATCAACCTCATTCCTGTAACTTTCCTCATTCAAAAACATGATTTTGAGGATTTCAGGTAAAACATCAGAAGGGCTAGATAAAAGATTATTTACCATATCTTCAATTGGCTTCTCAGTAGAGTGAACTTCTTGATGTCCAGCCATCAAAAAGAGATTGGCTTGCTCTTCATCAGAATCTGAGTCTGAATAACTACATGAGGCCACCATTGCCTTCTGTCTTCTTTTGTCATTTTCCTTCTTAGGAAATTGTCTTCTTTTCTTCTTTTGAGGGCAATCTCTTACCAGATGATATGCATCTCCACATTCATAGCAATTCATAACTTTAGGTTTATATGAATGACAAGTAGATTTACCTTTCTGATCCTTTCTGGTTGAGGATCTGAATTTTTCTTTGCTTTAGTCCTTGTTCCCGAAGTTTCTCTTTTTCTTCAGAATTCTGGCCAAGGCTTTGGAAATCAGGGATAAAGCTTCATCATCATCATCATCATCCTCCTGTTCAAGGCTCTGAGATTTTTCTTTGTCCTTTTCCTTGAGTTCCAAGTTCTTGATGTTTTCACTCAGATCACCATCAGCCTCCTTCATGGAGATCTCATGAGTGAGAAATTTTCCTTGCAGATCATCAAGTTCCAAGATGCTTAAGTCCTGAGCCTCCTCAATTGCAGTTGTCTTAGGCTCCCATTTAGCCTTAGGCAAACTTCTGAGAATCTTCCAAACTTTTTCTTCATTTGAGAAAAAATTTCCCAAGGATTCCAAGTTATTCACAATATCTGTAAACCTTTTGAACATATATTTGATGGATTCATCAGAATTCATCTTATACAGTTCATAATGTCTCAAAAGGATATTGATCTTTTTCTGCTTGACTTGGCTAGTTCCTTCATAAGTAACTGTTAACTTATTCCATATCTCTTTTACACTCTTGCAGTTGGATATCCTGTTAAACTCATCTGCACTAAGAGCACAATATACTAAGTTCAAAGCTTTGTAACTTTTTTATACCTTTTCCAGTTCAGTAACTGAGAGATCTTCCTCTGATTTGAGAGTTCTGACTCCATCAGAAGTAGTATAGAATAATTTTGGGCCATTAACAACCATAGACCATAGCTCCATGCCTTAATCTATGATGAAAATTTTCATAAGTGCCTTCCAGTGCACAAAGTTATCACCACAGAACAATGGAGGTCTATTAGCAGCTCTTCCCTGTGAGAATCCTCCATCACCTACATTACCCATTGTCACAAGATTGTTAGATCCTTAAACAGTGACCCAAGCTCTGATAAAAATTTAAACTTTTTAATGTAAGTAAAATAACATGATCTAAATACTCTAGAAGGGGGATTTGAATAAGGTATGCTAACTTTTTTTAAAAACAATCTTTTAAAACTTGAGTAGAGTATGCAGTTGGTATCTCAAAGATTTGAAACAGTTTTGAGAAACTATAGATATAATTGCAGAACACATAGGCTTCAAAGCTTTGAGATTTGGAAAACTGCTAAGCGTTGAAACTTCCTGTTTATACTGTAATGAAAAGATAATAAAAGTTAGCAGCAAGAACACAAGGATTTTACAGAGTTCAGTCACAATTGGACATAGTCTCTTGCTGAGGGATCTTATCCCTCCGCATCCAAACACAACTTCTTATTAATCACCCATATTAAGCCCTAGATCTCAAGCCTAAGTCAGCTACCTTTCACCTATATAGCTTGTGGTTCCCAACCTATCTAGTTTCAGCTACAACCTGTTGAAACAATAAGAACCTCTTTGTTGTTCACTTGAACATCTAAACTTTTATGTTTTTGAGGTTAAAGATCACAAAATGATATTATGAGTTTAGTACAAGTGTGAAGGACACATAGTAGAGATAAGCAATAAAGCTTGGAAGTGTTCTTCAATCTGTGATGAATGATCTGTTGGGTTTTGACGTAGGTAACACAGAGGAATAACAAAATTTAATCCTACTCAAAGCCCACAAAGGATCACAGGAAGAGACATCATAACATGATAAGGGACATAGTAATTGTGTACCTTTTGGTTTGAGACATCACACGAAGAATGATGTCCTCGTCTCTACGCTCGATCCACGTCTAGAGGTGAGATCTAGATTCTTCCTTCTCAAGTGCTAGCTTGGAGCGGAGGAAGAGGGAAGAAAGAATCAAACAAAGAGGGACAAAGGTAGGGTTCGGCCCTCCTCTTTGGCGCCGACGGGAAGGGGGCGGACGGGCTTAGGGGCGGCGGCCTCTAAGTGTCTTGCTCTCTATTTTCTTCTCTCCCACTCTCTTGTGTTATGTTTAATAACATTTAGTGGGAAGGAAGCTAGAGCCTCCTTTATATAGTCCAACAACTCCTTGTTAACCATATAAAGGTCCTTCCTAGTTCCACATGAACTTGGATTAGTCCTTTCCTTGCATATTAGTCCTACTAAGTTTTCAAGGTGTTTCACAATGATCCTTCTTGTTAATTAATCATATTAATTAATCCCAAATATAGTTCTACTCTATTTGACGTGTGACCCCATAGGTTTCTACTTAGTTGGTAGTAACTTATTACTAACATGGAGCGGTGTCTAGCAACATATCCTTTCCACCCAACTAATAGAAATAGTCAGTGATCCCGACAAACCTCTTGTGCCCGATATCTCATATTTCACTATCACTTTGTCTCCATATCCGGATTGGACAGGAGACATAAATATTCACACTCGTATATCCAATCCATAGTTCCTCGATCTTGGGAATTTTCTTATGCAAGCAGATAACATCAATATCTCCATATTGATTTACCTGAGTCTGGCAAGACATTCAATAAGCCTCATCCCTCGAGTGGTCGTGGATATTTACTCCCATTATGTGGGAGGGACAAATCCTATGTACATCACTACAATCTCTAAGCTTGCTTACTATCATGCCCGATAACAACCTTTATAGTTACCATTTACGGTGTAACGTTTGATAACATCAAAGCACGATATTTCACAACTAGAGTATCTAGTGACTTTAAGTCTAAGGATTGCAATTCTATTAGCACTACGAGAAGCGATTGTGACTTAACATAATCTAATGTATCCTTCTCGTTGTGGGTCAATCCAGTATTCCATTACTCCTAATGCATACCCATGTGTTAGACTTGATATCTTCATATCAATCTACACACATACTATTCTATATTTGATCGTCCTATTAATCAATATAGTGGACAAGGGATATTTAAGATAAACAACACATTGTATCTAAGGACTTCATTATATTAAATATCACAATACATAATAAATGAATATTCTATCCAATAGAAATGTTCATGCTAAATATCAGATTGCCTCTGGGGCATCTATTCCAATAGTCTCCCACTTGCACTAGAGCCAATCTGGCGCATCTCGTATGCCTATAGATCTGGCGTGCCCTTCATGCTTTCGCTGCGCAAGAGGTTTTGTGAGCGGATCTGAAAGATTGTCATCCGTTGGAATCTTGCACATCTTCACATCTCCTCGATCGATCATATCACGAATAAGATGGAATCTCCTAAGTACATGCTTTGATTTATGGTGTGATCTTGGTTCCTTGGCTTGTGCGATCGCCCCTGATTTGTCACAATACAACTCTATGGGATTCATGATGCTAGGGACCACACCGAGCTCAGTGATAAACTTCTTTATCCAAACTGCCTCTTTTACTGCTTCCGCAGCAGCAATGTACTCAGCTTCTGTTGTAGAATCAGCAACTGTCCCTTTATAGGAACTCTTCCAACTCACAGCTCCTCCATTCACGCAAAACACGTATCCAGACTGCGATCTGTGGTCATCTTTGTCGGTTTGGAAGCTTGCATCAGTGTAACCGATTACACTTAGCTCTTCCTTACCTCCAAATATCAAGAACGTATCCTTAGTTCTTCTTAATTACTTTAGGATGTTCTTGACATCAATCCAGTGACTCTCACCCGGATTGGACTGATATCTGCTCACCATACTCAACGCGTATGATACGTCTGGTCTAGTACACAACATGGCGTACAAGATGGATCCTCTGGCCGAAGCATAGTGTATCCTACTCATGCGGTCCTTTTGTATCTCATTGGAGGGACAGTCATTCTTAGAAAGAGTGACTCCATGCGACATGGGAAAGAATCCCTTCTTGGAATCTTGCATGTTGAACCTCTTCAACACCTTGTCTATATATGTACTTTGACTTAGGCCGAGCAGCCTTCTAGATCTATCTCTATAGATCTTTATACCAAGTATATAGGCTGCGTCTCCTATGTCCTTCATTGCAAAACACTTTCTTAGCCAATCTTTAACAGATTGCAAAGTAGGAACGTCGTTGCCAATGATTAGTATGCCATCCACATACAAGACCAGAAATACTGCAGAGCTCCCACTAACCTTCTTGTAAGCACAAGGCTCATCTTCGTTCTTGATGAAGCCAAACTCTTTGATTGCATCATCAAAACGTCGATTCCAACTCCTAGAAGCTTGCTTTAATCCATAAATGGATCTTTGCAGCTTACCGACTTTATTGGCATTCTCTGGATCCTCAAAACCGTTCGGTTGTGTCATGTACACATCCTCGAGGAGATTCCCATAAAGGAACGCTGTTTTGACATCCATCTGCCAAATCTCATATTCGTAGTATGCTGAAATAGCAAGTAAGATTCGAATGGAATTAGTCATGGCGACTGGTGAAAAGGTCTCATCATAGTCAATACCATGAATCTGTCTATACCCTTAGGCTACCAATCGCCCCTTATATGCAACTACCTTGCCATCCATGTCGGTCTTCTTCTTTAAGACCCACTTGCACCCTATGGGCCGAGCCCCTTCGGGTGGTTCCACCAAATTCCATACTTTGTTGGTGTACATGGAATCCATTTCGGATCTCATGGCTTCTAGCCACTTCTTAGAGTTTGGGCCTTTCATGGCCTCTTCGTAGGTCGCAGGCTCATAATCCATGAGTGGTACGTCATCGGGCTCAGTCACGAGAAGTTCATACCTCTCTCGCTCATGACACACTCTTCCTGATCTACGGAGTTCCTGTGTTACCTGAACAGGTTCTTCCACAACAGCTTGCGGTTCCTTCTCATGTTCCATCATCGGTTCAGTTATTTGTGGTCAATTAATTTCTTCAAGTTCTATAGCCCTCCCACTTGCTTCTTTAGAGAAAAACTCTCTTTATAGAAACACGCCGGTCCGATCAACAAACACTTTGTTCTCGGTGGGATTGTGGAAGTAATACCCTTTAGTTTCCTTAGGATATACCAAAAATTTACACTTATCCTCTTTGGGCCCGAGCTTGTCTGTTTGTAAACATTTTACATAGACATCGCAGCCCCAAATCTTCATAAACGACACTATGGGACGCTTCCCATTCCATATCTCATATGGTGTCTTCATGACTGATTTGGATGGAACACGGTTAATGGTAAAAGCTACCGTCATTAGAGCATGTCCCCAAAATGATATCGAAAGATCCATTTGAGACATCATAGATCGCACCATATCTAATAGCGTGCGATTCCTCTTCTCGGACACGCCATTCCAGTGTGGCGTTTCGGGTGGTGTGAGATGGGATACTATCCCACACTCTCTAAGATACTCATCAAAATCTTGGCTCAAGTATTCTCCTCCACGATCCGATCGTAGAACTTTAATACTTTTACCAAGTTGCTTCACTACTTCATTTTTGAATTCCTTGAACAATTCAAATGATTCAGATTTGGCCTTCATAAGGTATACAAATCCATATCTACTGAAATCACCAGTAAACGTAATGAAGTAGGTGTAACCACCTCTGGAGGCGTGGGGAACGGCCCGCATATATCGGTATGTATGAGTGCCAATAACTCACTTGTCCTCTCACCTTTCTTGTTGAAAGGGGACTTTGTCATTTTTCCTAATAAACAAGATTCACATGTCTCATATGATTCCAAATCAAATGAGTCTAGAAGTCCATCCTTATGGAGTCTAGATATGTGTTTCTCATTTATATGGCCTAAAAGACAATGCCATAGATATTTAGGATTTAAATCGTTAGTTTTAATCCTTTTAGTATTTATGTTATAGATTGGACTATTTAGATCAAGTATATACAATCCATTAGACAAATGCGCACTACAATAATGCATACTATCAAAATAAATGGAGCAACACTTGTCCTTTATTGAAATAGAAAAATCCTTCTCGTCCAAACAAGAAACGAAAATAATGTTTCTGCTCATAGCAGGCACATAAAAGCAATTGTCTAATTCTAAAATAAGTCCAGGAGGCAAAGATAGCTCATAAACGCCTACAGCTAATGCAGCAACTTTTGCTCCATTACCGACGCGCAGATCTATATCCCCTTTAGCCAATCTTCTGCTTCTTTTCAAATCCTGCACATTTCGAAAAATGTGAGAACCACATCCAGTATCCAATACCCAAGATGAAGAAATAGAAAGATTTCCGTCTATAACATTAATACCTGGTGGTGGTGGAATCACTATTCGAAGCTTCTTATCCTCCAGATATTTAGGGCAATTCCTCCTCCAGTGACCCGGTTGGCTGCAGTAGTGACATTCAACTTTAGCCACGCCTCCACTAGGCTTTAGGGCTTCCTTGGATTTCGCAACTTTCTTGCGCTTTCCTTTGGAAGTATAGACAACTCCTTTGCCCTTCTTCCTATGCACCAACATTATGGCCTTGCCTTTGCCTTTTTGACTCTCTGTTCCGCTGTCCTTAGCATGTTCAACAAGTCTGGCAGAGTCTTACTGATCTCGTTCATATTATAGTTGATAATGAACTGATTATAACTGTCAGGCAATGATTGCAAGACAAGATCAGTTGCCAAATCTTGGCCTAGTGGGAATCTCAGTCTCTCAAGGTTCTCTATGTACCTGATCATTCGGCTCACATGAGGCCCTACTGGAGTCCCCTCTACAAGACTACTCTTGAATAATGCTTTAGACACCTCATAGCACTCATGCCTTGCCTGTTCCTGAAACAATTGTTTCAAATGTATGATCATATCATAGGCTTCCATATTCTTGTGCTGCTTCTGAAGCTCAGGAGTCATGGTGCAAAGCATGAGGCAAGTCACGTCATTAGAATCATCAATATGTTTCTGACGTGCCCTCACATCCGCTAGAATAGACTCATCTTGTGGTGGAGCTGGAATTGGAGTGTCGAAGACGTACAACTTCTTTTCTTGCTTAAGGACAATCCTTAAGTTTCTCTACCAGTCAAGGAAATTCATTCCAGACAGTTTATCCTTCTCAAGAACAGATCGTAGGGATGAAGTCGATGCATTGTTGTTTGCCATTTGGAATTCTACAAAATGACAAATGTGAAATTTTAGTATTTTGAACAATTTAACTATATTCAACAATGGCTAGATCATCAAATATAGCTCCCACTATTTTTCCCGGATTAATAGCCCTCACCATTAATGCGGAAAATATCATTATATTTTCTAGTAGGTCCGAGATCCCTTTTCACTTCTTCTTGAGCTTGCTTTGGCAAGTCATCCAAGAATAGGTTATTTAGGTAGGAACCATTCCAATTGCATCCTCATGCAACTCTTGGTACAATTAGATGAATAACTCTTTATTCTTTGTCCCATGGATAACGCCTAATTGTCATGCCTCTAGGATCATCAATCCAATTTAGTCTTACCCATTTGCGTCCAACCTCTTGCTTCAAAATAAACACATTAATAGCTTGTGTCTTCCTTATCACATCATGGTAAATTAAAATCGCCTTGCTTTGGCAAGACCGAGTTTTAATAAACCTTGATCATGAAGGGTGTTTGACAAGAGAAGGCAAAATGCAATATTTAATTGAGGGATTAATTTTCTTAAATTGTTTGGTTGATCTAATAAACATGATCCGCTTATTTGGATTGGGCAATCCACAATAAAAGACCATCCTTGTTTATTATTATCTTGTTAACGTTTTGCTAGTATCACCATACACACAAAAATAAATAACAAGACATAAATAATAAGCATCCACAAAATAAATAAAAAAACGTGGCATGGATATGACCCCTAGACTAAGATATTATCAAGCCAATGATAATATCTAATTTCCCTAAATTGACAAGGTCATCTCCATGTGATCCACCATAGCCGCGCGCCTAGGGGTGTCTTCTTTGTCTTTTGGCTACTTTGGTTCTCCGGTCTTCTTCTCCATGCTCTTGTCTATCATCTAAATATTTGTAATTCTAGCCTAAAATCTAGAATAAATAAATAATAAAAGCCTCACACGTCGAGGAGAAAAGACGACTCACAGGCCGTAAAACCTAATTAATTATTACATTAATTTGATCAGCTCGCATGTCGTAAATCAAACCACAAAGCAATAAACATCCACAACCTAGGCCATATCCATCCACCATGCAACAAAGCACATAATATAGTTAAAGCCAATTTTTTTTAACGCGCTTGTTCAATTTTAATTGAATTGGGTGTTTAGGGTTACAACGGTCCAAGGAAGGGGGGACGCACGGCTTGGGTTTCGGCCCAAGCCTCCTCCCTTCTTCCTTGTTGCCCAAGTTTGGTTGTTTCCTTTATGGATGTTTCCATAAAATTGTTTCCATAATTGAAAACTCCTTTTCAACTATGTGCCCATGAACCCTAATTTCAAGAACCCAATAATTCACATTCTATGTGATTAAACTCACTAATTCTAACATCCAATGTTAATTTAGATTTTGTTTATATTGTATCAAAATCAATTTGCATCTACTATGCCAATTATTTTCAGTTTTCGCGTAATAATAACAATACGGTGTATGAACTGAAATCGTAACACATAAAATCATGTTATGCATTACGACCTGTGGCTCTGATACCACTGTTGGGTTTTGACATAGGTAATGCAGCGGAATAAAAAAAATTAATCCTACTCAAATCCCACCAAGGATCACAGGAAGAGACATCATAACATGATAAGGGACATAGTAATTGTGTACCTTTTGGTTTGAGAGATCACACGAAGAATGATGTCCTCGTCTCTACGGTTAATCCACGTCTAGAGGTGAGATCTATATTCTTCCTTCTCAAGTGCTATCTTGGACCGGAGGAAGAGGGAAGAAGGAATGAAACAACGAGGGACAAAGGAGGGGTTCGGCCCTCCTCTTTGGGGCCGACGGGAAGGGGGGCGGATGGGCTAAGGGGCGGCGGCCTCTAAGCTTTGTCCTGCTCTCTCTTTTCTTCTCTCCCACTCTCTTGTGTTATGTCTAATAACATTTAGTGGGAAGGAAGATAGATCCTCCTTTATATAGTCCAACAACTCCTTGTTAACTACATAAAGGTCCTTCCTAGTTCCACATGAACTTGGATTAGTCCCTTCCTTGCATATTAGTCCTACTAAGTTTGCAAGATGTTGCACAATGATCCTTCTTGTTAATTAATCATATTAATTAATCAAAAATCTAGTTCTACTCTATTTGACGTGTGACCCCATAGGTTTCTACTTAGTTGGTAGTAACTTATTACTAACATGGAGCGGTGTCTAGCAACACATCCATGCCACCCAACTAATAGAAATAGTTAGTGATCCTGACAAACTTCGTGTTCCCAATATCTCATATTGCACTATCCCTTTGTCTCCATATCCGGATTGGAAACGAGACATAAATAGTCACACTCGTATATCCAATCCATAGTTCCTCGATCCTGGGAATATGCTTATGCAAGCAGATAACATCAATGTCTCCATGTTAATTTATCTGAGTCTAGCCAGACATTCAATAAGCCTCATCCCTCGAGTGGCCGTGGATATTTACTCCCATTATGTAGGAGGGACAAATCATATCTACATCACTACGATCTCTAAGCTTGCTTCCTATCATGCCTGATAACTACCTTTATAGTTACCCAGTTACGGCGTAACGTTTGATAACATCAAAGCACGATATTTCACAACTAGAGTATCTAGTGACTTCAAGTCTAAGGATTGCAATTATATTAGCACTACGAGAAGCGATTGTGACTTAACATAGTCTAATGTATCCTTCTCGTTGTGGGTCAATCCAGTATACCATTACTCCTAATGCATACCCATGTGTTAGACTTGATATCTTCATATCAATCTACACACATACTAGTCTATATTTGATCGTCCTATTAATCAATATAGTGGACTAGGGATATTTAATATAAACAACACATTTTATCTAAGGACTTCATTATATTAAATATCACAATATATAATTAATGAATATTCTAGCAAATAACAATGTTCATACTAAATATCAAATTGCCTCTAGGGCATCTATTCCAACATGATCTTGCTTCTGCAGTGTCAATGGACTGATGAATCTGAAAATTTAAATGATCTGATCTCTCCTGTTTGTAGCGCTCTTCAAATTTCACGATGATCGATCTCAGCCTTGTGTATCTCCTTCAAATTCAAAGAACTAATGTCTTTAAATAACGGCCTGCAACGAGATTTTAGGAACTGAACGCCTAAAAATCTTCTTTCCTGATATGCTTCTCTCAACAGCTATGCTTGGATAGCTATCTAATTGGTTTATGGACGTTGGAACGCCCAACAACCCTGCATACACTCAACAAACATGGTCAAACAATATCTAGAGAAACTAGCATCAAGATCTGATCAGCAATATGCAAACAGTTCATGAAAAAAAAAAAAAAAAAAACTGGGCTAGGTTTTCTCTGAAAATAAACTCAGCTAATACATCCAATCTGATGAATATATCATCAACAAATTATGGAACAAGTATTAATAGACAATAACATATCCATAACAAGTTATGAATCCCTAAGAAATAAACTGCATACACAGATTTAATCAGATGAACTTGGCAGTGAAAAGTACTCAGTAAATCTCAAAGCTTTGAAGCTTTGTCTGCTAGTTCATAAGAATATACTTTGATTTCCAATGCAATTTAGTACTCCATATAATGTTAATCCATCCAAAACAAGAATTACTAATGTATGCAAAGTGTTATATATATAGTTGTATATATATATATACACATATACATACACATACATATATGTATATATAAACATATATATGTATATATATACATATATATATATATATATACATATACATATACATATACTCAGTACATATATATGTATGTATATACATATACATACACATACATCTATGTACATATGTATACATACATACATACATACATACATACATACATACATACATACATACATACATACATACATACATACATACATACATACATACATACATATATATATATATATATATATCAAATTACGGATATATTACTGGCCTACCAATTACTTTCACGGGTAGGTAAGGGGATATATCGACCTATAGATCATGAATGGTTACCCACTGCATCTCAACTAAATGAAAGTGATTGAAATGAAATGTTAACTGTTTGTATTTTATGAAGTTTTATCATTGTTAAATATGATCGAAAATGAATATTTAATTACTTTTACTCAAAAGGAGGAGTAATCCCCTCACTGAGCTTTTCAGCTCACCCCTTTTTAAATACAATGTTTTCAGGGATTCAGGTTCAAGGTGACTGATAAAGACCGTACAAAAAAAAATAATTGAATATATATATATATATATATATATATTCAATTTTTTTTTTGTACGGTCTTTATATATATATATATTCAATTATACATATATATATATATATAATTGAATATATATATATAAAGACCGTACAAAAAAAAATAATTGAATATATATATATATATATATATATATATATATATATATATATATATATATATATATATATATATATGCACAGCTACAATGCCTTAAAGCTTTGAAGCTTTGGCACTTAGAAATATTTCCATTATGTCCAGCCTGTGTTTCTGGCTTTCATCATCAAGTAATCTAAGCTTCTTCTGCATATTTATCCATATATCAATATGAAAGAGCTTCAGATCTATCGGTTATGATTTCATGCATGGTATCTCCTTGTAAGTAGTATTTTGAGTGAGTTTGAGGACGAACTCCATACAAGGTGGGTAGAATGTAATAACCCTAATAATTATAGCACGTTTATGTTTTAAGTGATATTAGTATCTTCTAAATTTGTGTGTTAAGATTAATATTTTATTAGGTATGCTAGACTTAAAAGAACATGTTTTAAGAATTTTATTTGTGCCAACTTGTTAGTTAGTATTAAATTCATAGTTTGTCCCAAAACTTTATGTGAATTTGTAATATTTTCCAAACTTTAACTTTGTATGTATCGACCTCTCTATTATTGGATATTGCATCATTTAACCAAATTTAGCATGTTTCCCTCCGGGTTTCAATCCGGCACTCTCAGGCCTCAATAATTACATCTCAAACCTTCCTCCACTCAACTAGCTACCTATTATTGTGTGCTATTATTTAATGTATGACTATATGTATGCATTCATATCCCAATAAGTAACTCTCTAGCACTCCCCATACCTCTCAAGCTCTCTCTCTCTCTCTCTTTTTCTTCCACACACAAAGTCTCCCTCAAGAACATAATTCCCGATTTTGGGTGTTGACTCTCACAAAGCACCCCCATAACTCTATTTTCTTCCTCTCAAATTAGGAGAAATCAAGCACAATGCTATAATATGATTTGGGGAATTCTTTTCTCCATGTTGTTCAAGAATCCAAGCTCCTCCAACCTCCAAGAACCCAACAAGAATCTCTAATCCCTCTTAAGGCGTACATGTAATCAATATTTCTACGTCGTGTGTTCAATTTGTAGACAGTTCATGTTCTTGGTATGAAATTATTTGATCTTGAGTTGCATGTGTGATTCGATATATTAAAGGTAACTTTTGGAATTTATCTTCCTCATCTTCAAGCATGCTTCATCATTCTCCAGCCAGATCATAATATTGGTACTTGAATGTTGCATATTTCATAAAACCCACAATAGAACATACGTGCATGTCATCAAAAACAAATTTGTTGCTAGAATCATGTAATGAAATGTTGTGGGTAGCGATCTATTGGTGATTTAGACCTTTTCTTAGTTTAATTTCAGATTTTTTTGGAATGATTCTTACATGCAACAAGTTTTCCAAGTAGAGAATATCATAAAGTTCATGTTTGAGCCTATTTTCACGAAATTAGCAAAAAAAAATAATAATAATAAGCATTTGATAAAATTTTGAAAAATTCATGGTTTGTGTATTTTCAAATTCTAGTTATACAGTAAAAATTTAAGAATCAATGGACTTTTATTTGATTTCTAATTGGTCAAAATCTAGGAGTTTTGTGAGTCTGTCCAGTACCAGGCAGGGCAACTTTTCATTGCTTTCATGTACTTATTCTCTTCAAAAGCTTAGCAATTTTGGATATAGAGTTCGCAGGGGTGTTACCTGCCTGCCGTTAAAAGTTCATAATTTTTGGAGTTTGTATGAATATTTTATGAATTTAACACCAAGACTGCTACCAACCTCTGTTTTCACACCCAAACAGATCATATATTTAATTTTTGAAATTACTTCAAAGCTTTATAATTTTTTTTTTATATGTTATACCTGAACTATTTATCTATGTTGTATCAAAATTTCTGGTCCCAAATAATATTGTTGAGCCATCTATGAACTTTTTACTAGCGATAGTTACACTTCTCATGTGGGCAGAATTTAAATATTGCCAAGTTTCATAATGCTTGTTTATGTAAGTTATTTTTAGTTTATTATTTGTCATATTGCATTTATGTGCTGCATTGGACATCACATATGCTTCTAGTAAGATTTTGAAGGCTCTAAAATTATATGGTATGTGAGAAGTTAGTTCATTTTGCTTCATAAGATTTAGTGTTATTTAGCTAAGTGATTTAGACATGTGATATTCTTAGAATGATAACGTGTCAAGTGATTATATGTGCTATTTTTAGTCTTCTTTGCTAGTAATGTGGCAACGGAGTTGCTGATCATGTGCTTAACTTTGATTGAATTTGAACTATGGAATGTTAAGTAAATGGGTTAAGCTCAAAAGTTGAGTTACCCTACCTCCCGAAGTTTGTACCTAACCTCATGTTTCTTAAAAGCTTGTGTATGTTCATGTTTTCCCTATTTTTATGTATATATGCTTTTTACTCAAGTGAAATGTTTATTCCTTTAACAAAGAAAATAAAGGTTTCATAAATAAATTACGTTTTCAGAAAGGCCACGGTACCGGAGTGAAACCCCCTTGTCGGGTATAGGCAGCCTATGGCCCTTTTGTCGGGGCAATATAAGAAGGCACGCGTCGCCTCGCGAGCCGTCGCGATGAACATGTCCCTACATTATGCTAAGTCACGAAGGTTATCACGTGCCAATTAGATATAAAAAAACTAAGTAAGCATGCTCAAGTATGTTAAGGTCTCTTCGTGAGAAAAAACAAGGTTCCTACTTGGAACAATATGATTTCACACGACTCAAGTTATATACGTTAAGTTTTCTTTATGATTCACGTTATGTTTAATGAATGTCATCATGTTTCATGTTAAATAAGTATATGTATGTATGAATATTTCTTATGTTCATTACGCTCCATGGGAAAGTTAGCCCTTTGTTATTTTTTAAACGTACGAGGCGGCGTAGATGTACTCGCAGAGCTAGTTGATACCACTATAGGGTGTTGATCACAGATACGCAGCGGAATAAACAATAACTAATATGTTCAAAACCCTCCAGGGATCACAAGTCTAGACATCACAACGATATTAAGGGTTTGAGTATCATAATACCATGTTGGTCTCCTGTGATGACTTTAGTCGTGAAATAGTATTCACGTCTATATGTCTAGTCCACTCATAGGATTGAATCCGGATCCTTCAAGCCTTTTTGCTAGCTAGGGATGAAGGAAGAAAAACAAGATCACGCAAACAGGAGGAAAATGGGGGCGACACCCTCCTTGTGGCCGACGGGTAGAGGGGTGGCACTAAGGGGGTTCGACCCTCTTAGTGTTTTGTCTCTCTCCTTGCTTTTTCTCTCCTACTCAAAGTATGTTATCAGCATTAGTAGGAAAAATAAGCTAGGAGTGCCCTTTGTATAGTCCAACAACTCCTTGTTAACTACATATTAGTCTCTCTTCTAATCTTGTCCATACACGGATTAGTCAAACTTGCAAATTAGTCCTACTAAGTTTGCAAGTAGTTGTGTATTGATCCATCTATTTAATTAATCATATTAATTACTTCCCAAGTCCAGTCTAATCCAAAGGGAGTGTGACCCTATAGGTTTATTTTTAGTTATTAGTAACAATTACTAACATGGAGCGGCCTCTAGCAAGACATCGATGCCACCCAACTAATGGAAATTGTCATCCGACAAACCTTGTGCAAGTATTATCTCATCCCTTTGACTAACATGGAGCGGCCTCTAGCAAGACATACAAGTCACACTCATATGTCCAACCCATAGTTTCTCGATCCTGGAAAAAGTCTTATCCATGCAGATAACATCAATATCCTAATTGATTTATCTGAGTCTGGCTAGACATTCTATAAGGACTAACCCTCGAGTGGCCACGGATATTTTCTCCCGTTATGTGGGAGGGACAAATTCTATCTACATCACTACCATCTCTAATCTTTCTTCATGTTGTTTCCGATACGCGCCTTCATTGCTACCCAGTTACGGTGTAGCGTTTGACGCTATCAAAAAACAACACTCCACAACTAGGGGATCTAGTGACTTCAAGTCTAAGGATGACAATTCCGTTGTCACTACGAGAAGCCCTTGTGACTTTACATAACTTGTATGTAGCCTTCTCGTAAGTGGGTCAATCCAGTATGCCATTACCACTAATGCATACCTTTAAGTTCAGCTTGGTTTCACAGGATTGAAATAGCTAGTCTATTTCAAGGCCTTGAAACAGCTTTCAAGGCTTTGAAACTGACAGTGCTTTATGTGCACGAAATTAGGGGGAGTTTCTGATCTTGATTCAACTCCTAAAACCCTGTTCTCGATTAGTTGTTATTTGATGATGTAAGAAAAAGTATTTGATACTCTAAATTGTATCTAATCCATATGTTTGACCAAGCTTTACAGGGATATTATGTTTCCTATTTTATAGGAAGTTGTTTCCTAAAACTGTGTTTACAGGAACGGAAACGTCTTGATGATTTGATTTGTGATCAATCTACTTTATTTGAAAGCTTCTCAACATGTTTCTACACAAGAGAAAATCAGTATCCTTGAAGATACTGAGAAAGTATCAGTTGAGGGAAGCAGTTAAAGAAGTCAACAATGCAACTACAAAATAGGAAGGTTTGTTATGAAGAGATCTTGAAGATCAGCAATTCAAACTAGTTATATAAGAAGGACTTTGAATGAAGAATTTCAAAGACACAACAGTGCAAAACATACAGAGACACTCAAACAATATTCAGGATTGACAAGCAACAAAGGTGCAGATTAAAACATCATCCAATCCATCAAAAGAACACTGCACACTCAGTGAAGAACTTGTTCTCAGTGTTTCTTCTTTCTGAGCTTTACATTTGTATATCATTTGTATACTTATTCTCATTTATTTCTCATGGATTTTTCAAGGTGAACAATAGATAATTCTTAGTTAATCAGTTAGCTAGAGCATGTACTAGATAGGTTAAATATAACCACAAGCTGTAACACAGTAACGTATCTCTCTCTACTTGAGATCTAGGGTTTACATTTTGATTAATAATAACTGAGTTAAAAATCTTGCGGGGAGAAGATCCCTGAGGTAGAGACGTAGGTCCAAGTGGACTGAACTCTATATATCTAGTGTCTCTTGCATTTACGTTTCAGTCATACTTAGCTTATTTGCATCCAAAACAGGTTTCATTTCAAGGGTTTGAAACTCATTTCAAGGCCTTGAAATAGACTTAGCTTTTCTACAACAGCTGTTTCGATTCCAAGGACTTGAAACTCATTTCAAGGCCTTGAAATACTCTTCACTCACTACAACTCTTTTTGGAACCACTCTTCTTGCAAGTTTAGAAAAAGTTGGCATACTCTATTCAACCCCTCCCCCCCCCCCCCCCAATCTAGTGTATTGATCATGTATTACGGCCTACTGAACACCCATTCAATTGGTATCATAGCTTGTATCACTGCATATATTTAACCATCTTGTGATTATGATAATTGTAGGTGATGGTGGTTGATCTCAGGGAAGAGCTTCTAACAGACTTCCTCTCTTTTGTGGTGACAACTTTGTCCACTGGAAAGCCTTGATGAAACTGTTCGTCATTGATCAAGACATAGAGCTTTGGACTATCATACAAAATGGCCCTCACACTTTCTACACAGAGAAAGAAGGGATTAAAACTCCCAAAACTAAAGAATCTCTCTCTGCTTATGATTTTGAAAATTTTTCAAAATTTATTAAGCTATGAATATCTTATATTGTGCTTTGAGTGCAGATGAATTTAACAGGATTTCAGGTTCCAAAACTGCCAAGGAGATCTGGGATAAGCTTGTGGTGACTTTTCAAGGAACCAGCCAAGTCAAGGAAACCAAGATCAATACATATCTTAGGCAATATGAGCTATTTAAGATGAATGAAGATGAGTGAATTAGAGACATGTTCAAAAAATACGCTGACATTTTCAACAATCTTGATTCATTGGAAAACACATTTCCAATGAAGAAAAGGTTATGAAGATTCTAAGAAGTCTTACTAGAGCAAAATGGGAACCAAAGACTACTGCTATTGAGGAAGCTCAAGATCTATCATCACTTCAACTTGATGACCTGCAAGGAAAACTCCTTACACATGAAATATCCATGAATGAAGTTAATGGAGATTTACCAGAAGGTTTCAAGAATTTAGCTATCAAGGAAAATGAGAATGCGCCATCTCAAAGCCTTGAAATTGAAGATAATGATGATGAAGATCCTTTTTGTTTGATTTCCAAAGCTTTCACCAGAATCCTCAAAATGAAGAAGAACTTTGGAAATAAATACTTCAGTAGAGACAGACACAGATCCTCCAGTAGCAAAGATTATAAAGGTAAATCTTCTTCACATGGTAATAATATTAAGGTAATGAATTGTTTTGAGTGTGGTGATGCAGGACATTTGATCAGAGACTGTCCACGCAAGAAAGCAAAAACTTTCAAAAGAAAGACCATGACGGAGAAAGAAAGCTATGATAGCCTCTTGTAGTGATTTTGAATCTTCAAGTGACTTTGAGTCTGAAGAAGAACATGACAACCTATGTTTTATTGACAAGCATGATGAAAGTTCTGAACAGAACATTGAGGTAATGGTAAACTGCTTAATTTCAAAACCAATAGAAGCCCTCTCTGATTATCTTAGACCAATGCTTTTAAATGAAGAGGACTATCTGAAAGAGATCGGATTTTTGAAAGATAAATTTCATGAGCAAGAAAAAGAAAACTTGCATCTTTTTTGTTTGATTCATAACCTTGATATTTCTGAAAAGAAATCTGACAGTGATTTTAAGTCCCTGAAAACCAATTTCAAAGCCTTGAAAACACAAGTTAAGGAAGTAGTCACTGAGAACTCTCTTTTGAGTGATAGTATTGTTAATCTAAGGCATCAAGTGATGAATTGGATAATCAAAGGACTACCTTAATTGAGAAACTTCAAGAATCTGAATCAGTCAAAACAAAACTTGCTGGCCCAAAACACAACTTAAATCTGATTCGTGGAGGAAGCTTAAAGTTTTCAAAAAAATGTTATTGGATTCAATTGAAATTTCCCAAGATAGAAAATACCAGATTTGTGAAAGCTGGAAGCAGAACATCTCCTAAATGTCCTCACTGCAATAAAATTGGCCATGTTAAGGTGACTTGTCCTTTCAGAAGAAGAGACCCTCACATAATGAGGAATAAATTTCATGTTCAACTCAAAGGACAAGTTAGAAAAATTTGGGTTCCTAAAGGCGCTAGACCACCTAACATGGTTGACCCTGAATATGAATCTAAATTCCACACTGGTCTAACAGCTGGGTAAGGCAATGAATGGTGTTTGCAGGGTATCGCCAAGAGCAAAGAACATAAATGTTTTATGGACACTGGTTGCTACAGACACATGAGTGGAAAGAGATCCTCATTCTCAAAATTGAAAGAAAATTCTGAAGGATCAATCACACTTGGTGACAAAGGAAAATGCAGCATCCTAAATACTGGTAAAGTTGGTACAAATTCTAAAAACTCTATATATGATGTATATGTAGTTGATGGTTTGAAATTTAACTTGCTTAGTGTATGTCAGCTTTGTGACAATGTTAATAAAGTTATCTTTGAGAGAGTAATATGTGGTGTAAAATGAGAAATCAGGCGATTGCATCCTCACAGCCTCCAGGTCAAACAATGTTTATACTTTTCAAAATAACACAATTGCGGGAGAAAACTTGAAGTGTCTCAAGGCCGTGAAAGAAGATTCAAAGATTTGGCACAGAAAGTTAGGACACATCAGCTTGCATACTTTGAAGAAGCTGATCCCAAAGAACTTAGTAAGACGTCTACCCTCTATCAAGTTCAAAGATGAATAAGTCTCCAAATCCTGTGCACAAGGTAAGCAGACCAGAAGCTCATTCAAACCAAAGAACTTTGTAAGTACTACTAGACCCATTAAAGTACTGCATACGCATCTCTGTGGTCCTATGAGAACTCCAACTCCAACGGGTAAGAAGTACATGCTTGATATTGTAGATGATCTTTCTAGATATACTTGGTTTATATTTCTTAGAGAAATATTTGAAGCCCTCTCTGAATTTTAAAATCTTTGTAGAGAACTTCAAACCTTGAAAAACATACCCATTGCTTCAATTAGAAGTGATCATGGTAGAGATTTTGATCAACTTGAGTTTGATTTATTTTGTTCTAAGCATGGCATCCCCACAACTTTTCTGCTCCTAGAACTCCTCAACTAAATGGAGTTGTTTAAAGAAAGAACAGGACACTTGAAGACATGTCAAGAACAATTCTTTTGGAGAACAAACTGCAAAAATACTATTGGGCAGAAGTTGTGAATACTGCAAACTATATTCTCAACAGGTGCTTGATCAGACCTATATTGAAGAAGACTCCTTATGAGTTGTTCAAAGGAAGAAAGCCAAACATTTCTTACTTCAAACCATTTTGTTTTACTTGCTATGTTCACAATAATGATAAAGACAATATTGGTAAGTTTGATGCGAGAAGTGATGAAGGTATTTTTCTTGGTTATTCACAGACAAGCAAGCTTATAGAGTTTATAATAAGAGAACCAAGCTTGTTGAAGAAAGTATTCATGTCATATTTGATGAAAGCTATGAGGGTTCTTTGAGTGATGGTTTTTCAGATCATAATCTGAACAAGCATGATTCAGACAATGAAGATGACTCTTCAAAAGGTTCCAGTGAAAACCTATAGGAACACGGAAGTCATGTGCAAGGACTTGAAAATGAGTTTCAAAGCCTTGAAACAAATCCTCCAGAAAAGAGAGCTAATCAAAATGCTACTTCAAGTTCTCAAATACTTGAAAAACAGATAGGAGAGCCTGAACCTTGGACACCACGGAATAGATTTAAATATCTTTCATCTCATCCTGCAAATAAAATTCTTTCGGATCTAACCACTAGTACACAAACAAGATAACAGTTAAAGAATCTTTGTGATTTTAATGCTTTTATTTCTCTTGTGGAACCCAAAACTGTGAAGGAAGTATTACAAGAAGAAGATTGGATCATAGCTATGCAAAGTGAACTCAATGAGTTTGAAAGGAACAAGGTTTGGAATCTAATTTCTCCACCAAGAGATCGGTCTGTTATTGGTATCACATGGGTATTCAGAAACAAGTTGGGTGAGAATGGGAAGGTTATCAGAAACAAAGTAGATCGGTAGCTCAAGGCTACAATCAAGAAGAAGGTATTGACTATGATGAAACTTTTGCTCCTGTTGCTAGGTTAGAATCAATTAGAATTCTACTTGAATTTTCATCTAACAATAACATGATTTTTTTTTTCAAATGGATGTGAAGTGTGCATTCTTAAATGGATATCTGCAAGAGGAAGTTTAAGTTGCTCGACCTCCAGGTTTTGAAAATGACAAGTTTTCAGACCATGTTTGTAAACTTGACAAGGCTCTTTATGGCTTGAAACAAGCTCCAAGGGTTTGGTATGAAAAATTGTCAAAGTTTTTACTTGAAAGTTATTTCAAAAGAGGATTAGTAGACAAAATAAAGATTAATGAGAAAGATATGCTTTCAGTTCAAATATATGTTGATGGTATATTGTTTGGAGCTACTAATGACCTTCTTTGCAAGGAATTCTCAAGTCGTATGAGCAGGGAATTTGAAATGAGTTTGATGGGAGAATTGAACTTCTTTCTTGGACTTCAAATACATCAAATGAAGAAATTTTCTACATCAAAGCAAGTACACAAGAGACTTGCTTAGCAGATATAATATGTCTCCATCCAAAGAAATCAAGACCCCCGTGAGCTCCACACTGTCATTAGAAAAATATGAATATGGTAAGAGTGTGAATATGAAAGAGTATAGAGGTATAATGGGATCATAACTATATCTTACAGCCAGCAAACCAGTTTTCATGTTCAGTGTTTGTATGTCAACTAGATTTCAAGCTGATCCAACAGAATCACACTTGATTGATGTCAAAATAATCTTTAGATATCTCAATGGTACCAAAGACTTAGGGCTTTCGTATCCTAACCAATCTAACTTCTCTCTGTGTGTCTATTTAGATGCTGACTTTGCAGGATGTAAAGTTAATAGAAAGAGTACATCAGGATGTTGCCAATTTCTTGGATCATCATTAATCAGCTGGCATTCAAAGAAGCAAAATTCAGTTGCACTATCAAGAGCAGAAGCTGAACACATAGTAGCTGGAGCCTGCTGTTCACAAGTGTTATGGATAGAACAACAAATGAGAGACCTTGGATATGATTTCAGAGATATACCTATTAAGTGTAACAATACATGCAATATCAATCACAAAGAATCTAGTTCAGCATTCAAGAACCAAACACATTGATGCTAGACACCAGTTCATCAGAGATCATGCTGAAAAAGGTGATATTGTTCTTGAATTTGTTTCTACTAACATGCTGTTTGCAGATATCTTCACTAAACCACTGCCAGATGAAATATTCTCAGCCTTGAGATTAGAATTAGGTATGCTAAATAAAGAAGCATTGGTTTAGGGGGAGTATCAGGTAAGTATAAGGTAAGTATTATGTGTTTCAAAGGTTTGATCTGATTTTCAAATCATTGAAAATATACCATAAGGCATATATTTAAACGAAGCATGCTCATATACCATAAGCGATAATAATATTGTAAACTTCATAACCCCTGCCTTAATAATAATATCTGATAACAACTTTGAGATAATAACAGCACCTCCAAGTATAGAGTAACACCAGCATCTCTCTCTCTCACTTATCAATAACTAACTCCAGTCTGGAGTGAGAAATAACTAAAGCACATGAACCAATTTATAGAAGTGATCGACCAATCAGGTATCGCATAGGTGTCACACATGCGGAGCAGGAGGCTGTGGCGGTGACACACGGGTGGGTTATGTGTCAGAAGCATTTGACTTGCAGTAGGACACGTGTCGCGCATGTAAAGAAAGCTTCCACACGACGACACGCAGCAGGGGCGTGTGTCAAGCATCTGAGATTAGGGCTAAGACAGTGAAACATGTCACCCTACGTGTCTCCTTGTACACTCTTACACCCATGCAAGCTAAACACACTATATAATAGTTGTCATTATGTACTAATCATGATTAATTAAGCTAATTAACACTTAAACGTGTGATTAGTACTAATTATTTCCTAAATATTTTTATCTTTAATTTAGCGACTAAATAAGATATTAATACTTTTGGTGAATTCCTGGAAGAGCCTAACTATTATAGATTCACAAGTATGAGTTTATCTATTAGAATACTATATAGAACTCGCTAAAGCAATATAAGCTTCAGAAACACAACCACTACACAATGAAATGACTAGACTGCATACAATAGCAATTAAGCATGCTAACAAGTTATGTGAGAAACGCATATTCATAGTAAATACAAGTATTTCATACTTAAAAAATCAGGGATATTAAAATCTACCCCACTTCAAGAAATTTTTTCCCGAAATTTAAAATAGTACTCATATATTTTATTTTTAAATCGGTCACGTACCTGAGTCATCACCTCTGACAAACTCGTACCAACTTGGGTAATGTGTCACATACAGCCTTAGTTGCGCAACCCTAATCTCTAATCAGCTGATATCACATTCAGCAATAAACCGAGTCCACGACTCAAAAGCCACTACTAAGCACTGAGTCCACTCCATTTCCCACTTTGGTAGAGTTGTGTCATCGGATCTGTAACTCAAAAATCAGTTTAGAAAACACAGCGTAGATGAACCCATATTATCACGTCGTCCCAAAACAGAGCATTATCGTGCTTTGACACCATGTTGTGACGCCCCGGAACCCAGGGGTCAATTTTTGAAAAAAATAGTGACAAATATAAACCGACACGACGATCCAACCGGAACCACCTGCGGATCACCACCGCAGGTACCAAAACAAAGAATCGTTTGCCAAACAGGTACCGTCTAAGCCACCAGCTCATATACCAAATAGAAAATCGTATCTCAATAAACACTTATTCATTTCATTTCATAAAAATATGATAGAGCGGTATGTGACACTCAAGTTAAAATGTGATATTTATACACAAATGAGTTTACAAATAATCTGATACAATAATTCAAATAACACGTTTCTATCAGTAGCTATATCAGTGATTCTACCAACTGATTCGTCTGTCGTAACCTGCAAACACTGTTAGGGGGTGAGCTCGCGCCCAGTAGGTCGTTCACCTCAACAGTAGGGTGAAATGCAATAAACAATATAATTATGGCAGGTTACACGTAATATCACATTTCACGTAATAATCACATAGCACACAATATCATACGAAGTGACAATAACAAGAATATATGGATCGACACATATTTAAAACGAAGCATGCTCATATACCATAAGCGATAATAATATTGTAAACTGCATAACCCCTACCTCAATAATAGTATCTGATAACGAATTTGAGATAATAACAGCACATCCAAGTATAGAGTAACACCAGCATCTCTCTCTCTTACTTATCAATAACTAACTCGAGTCTGGAATGAGAAATAACTAAAGAACATGACCCAATTTATAGAAGTGATCGACCAATCAGGTACCGATGTGCCATAGGGACACGTGGCATCCATGTAGGGCTCAGAGCCCAGATTCGCGACACATGTCGCATAGGTGTCACTCATGCAGAGCAGGAGGTTGTGGCGGTGACACACGGGTGGTTTATGTGTCAGAAGCATCTGACTTGCAGTAGGACACGTGTCGCGCATGTAACGAAAGCTGCCACACGAGGACATGCAGCAGGGGAGTGTGTCATGCATTTTGGATAGGGGCTAAGACAGTGACACATGTTACCCTACGTGTCTCCTGGTACACACTTACACCTATGCAAGCTAAACACACTATATAATACTTGTCATTATGTACTAATCATGATTAATTAAGCTAATTCACACTTAAATGTGTGATTAGTACTAATTATTCTCTAAATATTTTTATCCTTAATTTAGCGACTAAATAAGATGTTAATACTTTTGGTGAATTCCTGAACGAGCTTAACTATTATTGATTCACAATTATGAGTTTATCTATCAGAATACTAAATAGAACTCACTAAAGTAATATAAGCTTCAGAAACACAACCACTACACAATGAAATGACTAGAGTGCATACAATAGCATTTAAGCATGCTAACAAGTTATATGAGAAACACATATTCAGAGTAAATACAAGTATTTCATACTTTCTAAAAATCTGGGATATTACAACGTTCTTTCTCTTGCAGTGTGATTGTCCTTGGGGCAAAAACTCACACTTGCTCCGCTGTTTTTGGGTACTTTGTATGCGATATTAGATCATCTAGGTATGGGTGCTTCGTGGTCACAGGTTCGTGTGGCTTGCTCGCTTTTATGAACCAAGTTTTCTTGGCCAGTTGAGCTCATATGATCCAACCGCAAGTGTACGGTTGTCACGACAGTCATATCTGGAAATCCAGGTTTATCGAACCCAAAGGACTCGTTGAGAACTAATTGGTAGGATTAACTTTTTATGGGAAAATAGCTGGAGTTAATATATAAGCAAATGAACGCTAAGTAAATAAAAAATAATTGAATAACGAGATTTGAATATGGGGAAAACAACCAGGACACCTCGGTTGGGGGAGTTAGTATGATTTTCTTTTTGATGACGTTCTATGACTCGTGAAAAACACCGATGAAATTCATGTTGCTCATAGAGAAATGATAACCCACCAAGTGAAAAATTGAACATTCTATGCCTAGGTTAGATAAAAATTAAGTTACCAAATTCTAACTTTCCCTGCACGTGCATTAATGCTAAATTCTACTCTAGTGATCCCATTCAACGTAGCCAAGTTACCAAGCCTATGAAAGAGTGATTGTTTGTTTTTTTCAATTTAACAATTATCGAGTTACCAAGCAACTGGGAATTGAGTTCTAGCTAACAAGACGTCTCCTATCACCTAGATGAGATAAAGATCACGAAAAAATCATAGCAAGAGAAATTTCATCAATTAAGTCATCAAAATATGAATCTCAATTCATAAAACGCATAACCAATATGGAAACCCTAACCCCAAACTTAGGTCCTGATCTAGTAGGCTTAGCTACTCATACTTGATAACTCTCTTTTAGGAGCTATTATATACTTCTATATTACTTTTATTAGTCTTACTTCACATGATTTATATGTTATATTTGCACAAATATGTGAATTTGACGATTTATAAGCCTAAGAGTCAAAAGTTGTGTTTCTAGCTTATTTGTGCATGATTTCTCTCATATTTGCAATCATAATTGCACGGGTAGTATTTTGTTTTGTTTATCAGGTAAAATAGGTGAAATGGATCTTATGAGAGGCTTGGATACGCTTGGTATGGAGCTAGATGAAGAGGAGAAAAGAAGACGCAAAGACGAAGAAAAGTTGAAAAAGTCACTCCTGACAAGCCTGTACTAATTTCGATGCTCAGGAAAATATATACATAATTTGGGAGCAAGGACTACGCTATTTGAATTTAGACATCCAGAGCTTTTCAACGATATATGGTAGGCCCAAAGACGATTCCTTATGAGCGAGATACAGCACGCGCAAGATCAACTTACAATTCTGGCCGAGAATTGCAAAGTAGAGGGGCTGAAGTGCAATTTTGGCCAGTTTCATTTAAAAAACGTGCCCAGGAAGTAAAGAACGTTTTCTCAGACCAAAAAACAGTTTTTACGTTGCTTTGGAGGTCTTAAAGCTTAGGGAACGATTGGAGAAGATTGGGAGCACTTGGATCATTCGTTTGGCTTCTAAAACTCCGTTTCTTCTCTAGTTTTGATTATTGATCATGAAAACTTTTACTTTGATCATGTCTAAGCGTAGCTAAACTTCTATTTCGGGATATCTCATAGGGAGCTAGGGTTTGAACACCATGTGGGTGATTTATGGATCTTGTTTCATGCTTTTAGCTTAATTGAATGTGTTTTTCTTAGCTATGCTTGATTTATGTAATTAATTCTATCGTTTCTATTGTTTGAGCTCGCAATAGGATGATTATAGGTAGAGGATGTTAGAGAAATCAATATTCGCTACCTGGAAACTTGAATCAAGCACTAGCCGTATCTAGGGTTGAGAAATCTTGCTAGTTAGCTAGAACTATGAGTAGACCATAAAAACATAATGCTTATTTTAACTTGAGTAGGCTAGAGAAATCTGGTACAAGAGTTTGAATTTAGGATTTGGTTGAGAAATCTTCAAAGCATTGGTGCCGTTTGACTAGAACAAAGAATCATCGTGTTAGTAGAACATAAATCCATCGTACTGAGAAATACCTAGTGATCCGTATAGATATCCAGACTTTGCTCAACTTTGAAATAAAACAACTAAATCAACTCGTGTTTATTAATCTTGAATTAATTCATTGAATTATTTGAGATACTTGTTCTTTTAAATATTAGTAGAATTAGAAACACCAATCAACGCGCTTTACCCACATAAAGTGAAAAATCTATAACTAATTAATAAGAAGTCTCTTGGGTTTGATAACCCGGATTACCGGATATTACTACACGCGAAAATTGTACACTTGAAGTTTAAATTGTGTCAATACTCATGATCACAAAGACAAAGTTTTGTGTGATCATGAGCCAAAACAAAGAAAAGAAAGAGAAAAGATATCAAACGATGAAATCCTTGCTCCAACGATGTTCTCCAAGCTCAGTTCCTTACTCCAACGTGTTCTAACTTGTTCATACCTAAAAAATACGACCTAAACTTGTCTATATACGCTTCCTCAGAGTCCTGGACACTTTAGGAATCATTACGCATTGTTTACTTAATTTCAGGCCACCTCTGCATTGTTCGTGAGAAGAGGACGATTGTTCGTGCGAACACTCTTCGTGCGAACAGAAATCCCCTTTGTGAGAAGACCTTCTGCGCATGTAACGTGTTCTGCGAAGAGATTTTGAAATTTTACAAACACTTTGTCTTCATTCGAACAATGCATGTCTTCGTACGCAGACAACCTTGAACTCCGGGATTTCCTTAGCTTCCCTCTTTGTGCGAAGAGGTGATGTACTCGTACGAAGACAGTCAGGTCCTGCACTCTTTCTTCTTCTTCTTCTTCTTCTTCTTCTTGATTTTCTTGTCTTCGTAGGTTTGTTTCTTCTCTCCACTTGTTATCCTCATGCATTCTTCCTACAAACCACAATATGAACACTACTACAAAAATCAAAGTGATAAATCATACAACTCCCACATAAATACATGCAAGAAACGCCCCGAATTCACATTCAGGCTCAAAACTCATAAAAGCTTATTTTCTCACATCTCGGCCTGCATTCCATCACCTTAAACCAAAACACATATAAATAACAATGTTTCTCATAAGAAGGATGACTCCAACTAAGGAGTTATCAAATACACCCACACTTGCCATTTGAGCGTCCCGAGCAAAGTCTCATACACTCACATGTCTACCAACAACAAGACAAAGACGAATCTACGTGACTCTCAACAAAACAATGCAGCAAGATGATGCAAATGAAATTCTACACTCGATCTTAATAAAACACACAAACCACTTTAAATTATTTATTTTTAAAATATCAAGGTATCTCCCTCTCATCAACGGAAATCACAAACTCTCACTACTCCTTTTTGAAATCCCACAACACATAGCAAGAATTTGAAATAAAATTGATTCAATGTATCGGCTCAATAAGGAATCCCATTTCCTCCCTCATTTCAAACCAAGACACTGGCACGTCCTAAACTTCATTGGGACTAACTTTGATCAAATTCCATATAGCATTTTTTCGTCGAATTATCTGACGTTTTCAGACCCTCTTAGCTTCTATTCCGTTTGAATGAAAATTCTCCCCGTGAAGGGAGTCACAACTCCAGTGAAATAAGGCTTGAATCTAGCTTTCCTCTCTAAGCTCTATTTGGATGGAATCCAAATTTTTTGCGCTAACGGAAGAACATTAGGTTGTTCTCCTTTCTTTTCCACTTTATTCTCTCTCTTTTTTTTTTCTTTTTCTTTTCACATATCTCCTCTGTTTTTCAACCGTGCAGTAGAACTCAGAAAGCGTGGGCTTTTTGGGTTAACTCTTGCAACCACCGTAAGGGATGGTGTTGTACGCCCCTCGACTTCACTTTGGGCGAGGAAACAATGCCACATAAAACGAATTGTACACGAAGTTCAACCCATATCAACAAGAGACCACAAGATTTCACTTGAAACGGAATATTCAGCTACAACAAAAACCGATCTAATTAGCAAACTATAGGAAGCCTAGGAATGCCCTAACATGCATTCTTTCCACAATTACCATGAACTCCAGGGACATATTCTTATGAAACCCCTACACTGAATGCTAAGGGTAAAAAAAAATCCTACTACAACACTTACTATTCTCAAGGACTCTATTCCCAAACTTTGCAATTTCAAGATCATCAATAGCCCTTTCTCAAATTTTCAATTGTCTATTTTATGGATTTTCAATATTTCATTTTTATTTTTATTTCTCATAAGATAGTAACTCTACATGCAAGGATTTGACACGAAAAAAATGACGTTTTAAAACTCGAATTTTTGGTGGGTATACTCAATTATATAGAATTGAACTATATATAAATCTACACTACACCATACAACAATATAAGTAAGAGCATGACATAAACCAAAGACTCTACACACCATACAATCTAACTTATACTACATGAAACTGGCTATGCAAGAAACATTGGGTAGCAAACAGCTAACCACCCCACACTTGAATTCTTCGTTTTTCTCAACGAACTTAGAGATCATACGAGAAGACTCATCAATCAAATGTGTAGGCACGGTAGATGAGATGGAGCCTGACGTACTAAAATAAAGGAAACACATACTTCTACAAGAGGAAGAAATGCTCATAGCCGTCTCACTGGCTAGGACGATATCCGTGCCAAGCAATTCCCAAGCCACATCGCCTGTTACAATGCGCTTCCGCGTGGTTAGTGTGTTCTCGCACACCGGGGTCGAGTGCATTCCTCCTGCTGAAATCTAGGTCTGAAAAATCCCCAACCTGCATGCACGAGCCCCTATAAAGGTCGTATGTGCCTTGGCACGCCGGGTAGACACTCCCATAACTTTCTCAAGTATGTCACTGGGAATATCATTAGTCCCTCTATATCTCATCTCACCAAATAAATTGTTTTAATAACGCACTCCTTAATGAACACAGAAAATACGTTGAGTTTCCTCCCAAAAAGCACCGTGTAATTTAAGGTTGACGACCCGACCTAATTTCCCTAGATAGTTAAGGAGGTCTAGCACGACGTGCCTCCTCCTTCAGTTTCTTTCCTTTGATCTTGAGCACCACATCATGTGCACTCACAATATTTGGCTTCTTCTCTGATTCGGGTGGATCGGGCTGCAACACCGCAGGCAACCCATGAGTAGAATCCACTCGACTTCATTTAAACTTGATCATTTCTAATTTTATAATTTATTCTTCCCCTTTCCTCGATGGAATGCCTTGAAAAAAAGTGATGAATCAATAGCCTTGATAGTCAGCTCCTCAGTCTCTAAATCCACATTAGTGTGCATTGTCTTCAAAAGCATTCTTCTGAATATTAGTGGAACATGGCAATCCTCCTTGATGTCCACTATCACAAAGTTCATTGGAAAGAAAAATGCACCCACTTTGACAAGCAGACCCATTTTAACCAAAGTTGGAGCACCAATGCCCAATCTTTGCAATAAGGACAATAAAATGAGATTAATACTCGCGCCTAAATTATAGAGTCCATGTATGTGAATTCCACCCCCAAGACTGCAGCCTAGATAGCACCGCATGGATCTATTGTCCTGGGAATATCTCGTTGTATCGTCGTGCTACACGTCTCTGTTAACTTTATTGTGGCATAGAGTTCTATCCTCTTCTTACCCCATAGAATATTTTTCGATAATTTCTTGTACTTGGGCAGCTGAGCAAGGGGTTCCACAAGAGGGATGTTGATGTGCAACTGTCTGAAGATGTCCATGAATCTTCGAAAGTGCTCATCGTCGTTCTTATTCAACGCCATTGGGTATGGTAAATGTAGCCAAATTTAGAGTGTTCTTGGGATCTTCTTTATTCTCAACCTTGTCCTTTGATTGGGGATTCACGGCGGCTTTGGGCACTTCTTTACCCAATTCTTTCTATGTCTCTTTAGTAGCCTCAGCTCTCTCAGGGCTAGGATATGGAGGATCCTGAGTAGTAGTGCCACTGCGAGTAGTGATGGCCTTAATTTGCTCAGTACGAGTGATAGAATTAGCTGGAAGCATGCTGTGTGGTAATTTTGGAATCTGACAGAAAATTTTGCTAAGCTGCGTCTCATGGATTTGCAAAATTGCTGCTGTAGCGACTGAATTCCCTTCCAACCTGTCAAGCTTCTCATTAATATTTGACAATATGCTATAAACATCAGGAGTTCGCTGTTGTGTGGCTTGAATCTGAGCTGGATATGGAAGATTAGACTGCTCAGCATACCATTTAGGCTGACTGCGATTGTTGGAGTAATACCCCCCACACTTGTTGCTGTCTTGGAGGTCCCATATAGTTCACATCTTCAATGCCACAATCATAACCCTGGTATTGATCTGCGAGTTGTTGACCCATAGACTTCATCTGCGTAGTTGGATTTATGCGGTTAAAAGCTTTGGTCATCATCGCCAACGGTTACTCCATTGAATCAATTTTAGTTACCGTAGTTGCATCCCCACTCAGTTTTGATGACCTACGAGTGTCCGACCTTGTAGTCTCTCATTTTGCCACAGTGTTAAGCATATCTTGAGTTGTTCACTCATGCCTATAAAATTTCCTCCCGCTAGCATGTCCAATTCATTCGCTGTTTCCCTTTCTAAAGCATTGTAAAAGTAGTGGAAGAGCTTGTACCTCCGCTCTCCATCGTTACGACATCTCCGCAGATGTTGATTGAATATCGTCCACGTATCTTCCAGTGAATCATCCTCTTCCTGTGTGAACTTCATGATATTTGCCATAAACTGAGTACCCTTGGATGGTAGAAGATACTTTATCATAAACTCCTTACAACATTCCTCCAATGTATTAATTGATGTAGCTAGCTGTTCTATGAGCTATGTCTTAGCCGCTCCAGATAAAGATAATGGGAAGAGCACCAACTTCACTGTATCATCTGAATCTCTCTGATCATGTAACAGTGTGGTGATTTTCTGGAAGTTCTAGAAATGAGCATTTGGATCATCCCCTGGAGCTCTAGTAAAGAGACATTCATCACAATGATCATGTGAGTGTGCAACTCAATGTGAGCCGCACTAATAGTTGGCCGCACAATGTAAGGCATGTACTCTGCTGATGTGGTTCTGTAATAGTCCACCATAGGGCACTTCGGTGAATTATTCTGATGATTCCTTTAGGCCATTTGATTGCCTAAATTTCACCCATTAGGTGGTGGAGGGATGGGAGGTACTGGAGGGTTAGCAACTGCCTACATAAAATCTACCAGAGCTCTGAGTTACTCAGCTTCCCTCAAAGCATTGGCTGAAGTAGCCTCAGCAGTGACTCTAGTTGCCTCTGCATCTTCCGCAGCCTTGCGGATTCTTTCCAACTCAACTACCTGTTGGTCACCCATAAGAGTTGTCTTCCTCGGGTCTCTATGCTCGGTGCGCAAAAGAGTCTCTGAATCTTCTACATGTGGGTACAATGTCTCGTTTTGAGAATGGCTCATGCACCAAGAGATTCACCTGAAAACAAAAATATCACTAAAACACAGGTGAGTAAATAATATAAACAGAAAAGTAAAATCCCTAAAGCTAACAGCTCTAATCAATGCAACTGAAGTCCCCGGTAACGGCGCTTAAAACTTGAAATGATCCATACTACTTCATTTTATACTCTCTGCGTCATCTTCAAATTCGTAACAGATTTCTCACAAATCAATCCCAAACTTGCTACTTTGAACTTGAAAGAAACACCTTAATTTTTTTAAGTGTTGAATCGTAATTTTTGTCCAACTTTGACTAGCGATATTTCTTTGGATACTTGGATTTTTTAGGATATAAAAGATGTTATGGAATCCTTGAACTATCATCTTCAAAACCTATTTTTATATTTCCAAATATCGTTCTAATTTGACCACCAATCAGCTCCAAAGTTGTCTCGTTGAGATGATTTCGCTCTACCTTTGACTTTCAATTCTATCAAACTAAATGACATTTCTGGCCTTAGCATTCTTCATAAAACTTGTTCGTATTCATATTCTGAGTCAAAATATCAACTTTGACCAAACTTTTCAAAAACCCTAGTTTGGCTGATCTAGATAGGAGGGGCAAAATTGTCATTTCTTTTAATCTTTGAATTGAGATGCAGTTAGGAACTTAGAATTTGTCAGCATATCTTGTATGATATTTAGAGTAACTTATGTCATTCTCGGCTAGGTTTGACCAAGTCAACTGTTGAGGCTTTTTTTGTAGTTTTACTAAACTTTAGGGGCCTACGTGTAATTTACTTAAAGTTGTAGATTTCGATGCTAAGTTCATATGGGAGCGTTAAGAGTCATTCTTGCATGTTCTTGGGCCAGTATGAGTGTATTTTCGGGTCCAGGCACAGTCAGGGACTGTACTAGACAATTTCAGAGTATCAGTGGCGTTTTGGTCAAGTTAGCTTGCATGACCTGCATTTCATCGCATTCTTGAATACAACCTCATATAGAGGATATTTGCTAATAGGGTGTATACTTTACTTTTGTATATCTAGCCGGTGTTTGGGACCGTTCCGCGATAGACGTATGTGTCTGTATTGCTGCATTGACTATGCGATCTAAATTCATATGAGTCGAGCGTTATAGACGGAGTGCTAGCTTTGCTATTTTCCGTTCTTGGCTTAATGGTAAGTACATACATGCGACTCTTAATTATCAAAATGTGCGTATGAATTTTTGAAACGAACGCTCTGTTGTATGAAATAGTATGAGAATGCATGTTTTCCACTCGAAAGTTAAACTATTTTATTCATCTCCTTTGAAAACTCTCGAAAAGTACTTGTGACATGTTGATATTTTGATCCTGTTATGTGAAAGAGAAGAAATAAAATACCTCTAATAGACCTCGGAAGATTTACAGAGTTCTGTTTACTAATGGCTCCGGCTGGAGGCGCCAAGCTATCCTCCCGTTCATATGGCTACGACCATTGCAGCAATGCTTCCTTTTATTGGATAGAACTTAATTGTTCACAAATCCGCCCCCGATGAGCAAAAATGTACCAAGGTATTAAGGCCAAGGGGTTTTTAGAGCTATAGAGTGCTACTTATACTTGTAAGGGTCACTACGGTATAGGGGTGTCGACACTTAAGGCCTTTTAGCTAATGTTGTGGGCGGGGTTGACGAATGGGATCCCTTAACCCTTGGGTGAAATAGGGTTTGATAGACCTTAGATGGAACCCTTTGTGAATATTTCGTGATCCCTCTGTTTACATCGATCCTGTTGGAGGCTCTGGACATGCCTCAACTAAAATTAAGGGTTAAATTGGACTTGAAAGAAAGTTTGACTACTCTATTGATGTTGTTTGTGGCTCAAGATATGCCCTAATCGATTGAAATGATTGGAAAAGCTTTAGCTACTCGTGAACTAATATCGTTATCAACTCAAATAGACTTGTTTACTCTGGAAATTTCACTTAATACTTGTGGTTTCTTAAAGTTCTTAAACTGAGAGGTTTTGTTATTCGGTTACTTTTAGTTGTTCCGAAATCCCCAACATGTTACTGTTATTGTTTTAAATCTTCTGTTTTGTTTCAACGCATGATTCTGTTCCATTCATGCTTTACATGTCGTAGTGTGTATTTACTCAGTTTTTAGTGATCATTTCTTCAAAACTGCGTCAACTTTTTCCATATTAAAACCACACGTCATCAGTCAAGGTGGGGTTGTGGGAACGTGGATCAAGACCAGAATGTCAGGTGTAGTTTAGATACTTTAGCAGATCACAAACACGTTTTTTTTTCAAATTGTACTTATTATCAAAAAAATTATGTACTATAAATAAATGTATTCTTAATAGTATATTTCTACTTTTGGTTATCGATTGTCTCTTTAACCGTGAACCGAGATCCCGGACTGTTTCAATCATAGCTGGGAATAAGTTGGGTTCGAAGAAGGTCGCTAGTCCCAAAGCCACGTCGTCAAAGAAAGTTCCTTCGCTCAAGGTGGAAAATGCCTCCACAATTCCTAGCTTGGCTGCTCCCAGAAAATCTTTCAAGAGAAAATGAGTCGCAATTGGGCGCGCAAATGATAATGTGACTTCTAAAATTGCACCCTAACTTGCTAAGAATGCGGCTTCACGGCTAGGGGCTCATGCTATCGAGAGTCACAAGGGTGCTAGGCATATTATTGACTCTTTCAAATCTTCTAGTTATTCGGGTGATGATGATCAACCTTCTTGCATCTCTGGTAAATAAGATGTAGAGGAAGAGAGACTACCCAAAGTACCGGGAAGTAAGTAATAATGGAATTGTGAATTCCAATTTAGGTACTTTTGTTATAAAGTTAATGTGTCCATCTCATCATCAAAAGTATATGATGCTAGATGAGGATCTCACATTTATAGAAATGTGGAGGATCTCAAGAGATGTAGACAATTGGATAAGGAAGAAATAAACATACACGTGAGGCAATGAAGCAAGGGTTGTCGATTTAGCCGTAGGGAATTATCTCTACCTTTCTGAAATTTTTCATGAATTAGACAAAAATGATTATGTCCCTGCTATGAGTAGGTGCATTATCATAGTTTCTTTTTTGGACAAGAAAGACTCTTTATCATAATAAAGGACAAATGTTGATCCATTTATTCTGATATGCATTATTGTAATGCAATTTTGTCTAATGGATTGTATATCCTTAGTCATGATAACTTCATCTATAACATTGATACCAAGAGTTTTGCATATAATGATATAAACTTACTTATCTTTTGCATTATCGTTTAGGCCACATAAATAAAGAGATACATATCTAGAACTCCATATGGATGGATTTCTGGACTCATTTGATTTGAATCATATGAAATATATAAGACTTGTTTAAAGGGCAATGTATGATCTTTTGGAATCATACATGTTGATGTATGTAGACCGCTAAGAACAAATGCTAAAGGTGGTTACTTCATCATATTTACTGATGGGATGAGAGAAATATGGATTTGTGTATCTTATGAATAAACAAATCAGAATCCCTTGAAGAGTTCACGGAATTCAAGAATGAAGTAGAGAGCCAGGAGTGGAAGAGTTCTTCTAAGTTTGAGTGATCTTCAGTCTGCTGGAGAGTTGAATTCCTGAATGATTTGAACAACTCTTCCCAGTATGTTTCTCTCTTAAAAATCACGATCTCTGTCCCTTCCAACTCTCTGCAATTCATATTTGAATTGCTGATCTCAGTCTGCTACTAACTTGAGAGAATTCAGGAACAAAATTCCTAAATTATCTCCTCTCTGATAAGCTCCAATCAACAGCTCTATTTGAATGAATTGCTGATCTGTTTATGGATGTTGAGCGCCTAACAAACCTGTATATACTCAACAAACAGAACAATCAAATAACACTACAATCCAGCAAAAAGATCTGCTGAAAACAGCAGCAATCATTTCATGAGAAACGTAGGCTAGGATTGTTTGTTGACAGTTCTGAGCTAACAAATACATTGAAAAACATGAATGTATCAAGTAGAAACCATATAACACACAATAATAGACAATGATCGGCTTATATCAAGTTCCAAGTCTCACAGAACCCACCTCCATACAGGAAGATAATTGAATGAACTTAGCGGTAAAGAATTACCAGAATATCTCAAAGCTTTGATGCTTTGTCTGCTAGCTTCACCTGAATGAACATTGGATTTTCAATCCAACTTAGTCCTGCAATAATCAACTGAGAACATATATTACTAAAATAATTCATATAATTAATCTGTATCATAACCAAAACCTGCCCAAAAACAGTTAGATAATTCAACTTATAGGAACTGCTACAGTAACTCAAAGCTTTGAAGCTTTGGTACTTAGCAATTTCTTTTTCTTGTGTTTCTGGCTTTAATCATCAAGGAGCTAAGCTCTCTGCATGTATATTCACGAAATAATGTCCAGGAGCTTCAGACTTATCAATCTCCCCCTTGATGAAAGACAAAACACATTATCTGAGCACTGATATGTACACCTCCATCATAGAGTGCTGGAGAATTACACTTAATTCCCCCCAGACTCTCTGGAGATGCCCTCCGCCAAGCACGGAGGTGCTTAGCAAGGAGTCTAAAACTAACTGTTCTGTTACGAGACAGAATTAAAGAAACAGAACTTTAACAAAACTTACGACTGAAGTTCATATACACTGACGTGTTAGACTCTAAGTGTTTGTCTACTTCCCGCCATCCCGCGTGCTCACCTGCCAAAGATGGAAGGCAGCGACGTCACGACGTCAGGTTGAAAAGAACAAATAGAATTTAGGACAAAGTAGATTTTAACAGCTTCGAAAGTGTTTAACCTGTACTTGTAATTCGTACATGATATAACCGGACCCACCTCCAAGATAAAAGAGAAAACTAAACTAGTATGTTAGATACCAATTATACTCAGTTTCATAATGTAGAACTCAATTCCTTACCCCCAGTATCCACTTATCCACCATGACATACTAGACCTTAAGTGTGCACACCCCCTCTGGATCGCAACCTAGAGGACGGAACCTAGTTGTCTAGCCGGGAGCTAGCAATGTACCGGCTAAGCCCGTAGACCGGGACCCATATGTCTGATACCGCAGCAGAGCAGACAGCCGGAGCTTGTAGTGACCATACAAAGGTCTAGAGTATCCAAGATTTCATTCTTGACCAGTTATTTTGAGACAGACATGCATAGTATCCATTCTCAACCAAATATTCAAAGAAAACATGCATGAAACGCATACTCACATGTTTGAGTGCATAGATACATTATAGATTCTCCTTTAGTTACTCCATGATTTATGTTCCTTCTGCTCATAGGCACATGTTGTTTCTGACCTAACATTCCTTAATAGTTAATAAGCATTCATGTGCTTACCCGGCAGCCTTCCTAGTATTCCTGACCAGCGTCGCTGATGCTCTATCCCGAAAGCTCTACACATACAAGTGTATAAGTACTTATTAGTACAATTCCCCTTTAGGGAGATCAAATGCATAAGTGTCATGCTAGCTGTCTAGCTTAGAATGACCATTTTTCTCTCTCAAGTCTCAATCTTATCAGGACAACGTATGACTATTAAGACCCCCCCCTTAGTTATGCCTAGTTGGCTAGTCTCATGATTAACTATTTCCCCAAGTTATCTACTTAAGTTTTATTCTAGTGTTTTATTATTTACACCCAAGTTCTTGTAGTTTAGCTAAATTGCAATTTAGCCCCCTAATTGAGCCCGAACTCCTCAAACAAGTCAAACAATGCTTAAAAGTATGAAATGGTAATTTTAGCACTCCCAGATAGTCATTGGGTTGAATACTACATCTTTTATTTATTTGCACTTGAGCCCCTGAAATTTAGCAAAATTTCATAAAGACCTCAGACAGCCGACTTGGTCAACTATAATCCCAAAATAGCTTATTAAAGTCTCTAAATACCCATTTAAGACGTGGTTATGGCTCCAAGATATTAATTTCAACTTTATTCAGATTTTACGTGAAATTATGATTTTGCCCCTCTTACACGGTTCAGTCCAATTAGGGTTTTCGGGATGTTTACAAATTGTCAAACCTGAGATTTGGGTTTAGAAGAACAATACGAACAACTTTTGTGAAGAGTGCTAAAGCTATAAATGTCTTTTTAGAAATCAAATTTGAAAGTCAAAGTTTTAGGGAAATCAACTTCACTAGCCAACTTTACAGCTGATTTATCATCAAGTGAGAGGGACGTTGGAAGATATGAATGTACGGTCTTGAATATGGTGATTTAAGGATTCCAGAACATATTCGATAACCCAAGAACTCGAAGTATTTCACAAGATATGGTCGGTCAAAGTTTGGCAAAATCAAGTGTATTCCCATACTTAGCCAAATTCACAAGTGCTGACAGTTATACATACGGTTGAGGAGAAACTTTGACACGGATTTAAGAAACACACAAGGCACCACTTGAGGAGATCTTTATATGTATCTGTAGCAATTACATTCAGCTACCATTCGGAAGAAACATGAGTCCAAAAAAACAAGAGAGGAGAGAGATATCTCGGTCAAAAGTTGAGTGAAGAACATGGTTCAAGCTGCAGGTCATTTGGTTAAGATTTGAAGAAGTTGCAGCTCCTATAAATCAACATGAAACCCAGGTCTCCAATAACAAGCAGCTAGACATTCATATCATAGGAACTTTGAGCTTTATTTTAAATCACCTAGAGATTGATTCACAGTGTTGTGTTAACACGAGATTTGTTGTATGAAATGTAAGGAATCCAAGGAGACTGAAATCGCACAAAACCCGCAATTAAGGAGGGAGATATAAGCCGAAGATCTCAGTTGGAATCCCGTCGGACATGTGAAGCAATCACGAATCAAAACCAACCGAAAAACGTTTCTGGGTAAAAAGTACAGGGCCTAGACACACTCTAATTCGTCTAAGGGTTGTATGCAGCAAAAATCATCAAATTTGGTGAAGGAATGAGATAGATACAACAATTTAAAGTTGGCACAAAACACTGAACATAACCATGAATATCAAGTTTTCCAGAGACTTTCATCCAGAATTGGGGCATGATAGAAGCTGATTTGAAAGATTTGCAAAACATAAAAGTTGTAGTGTGTCATTCAGAGAATACACTGCCACAAAAATCAAACCAATTGGTTCAGTATTGGCCGGGTTACAGGCCCGAGAACAGGGCAAGAAAACCCGCCAGAAACCAATAACACAACCACAAATTCGCTGTTTTAAGGAGTTACAGTCACGTTTTGATTCATAAAAATCGCTCAAAGAGGTTCAAGGACCACATAAGAGCAATTTTCAGTGGGTAATAGAGCAACTAAAAAGCATACGGCCTCATTTGGTCCACAAACGCAGAATCCGGCGAAAGTTCGCCGAAAAATGAAGAACAACCCATTCACAGGGTGTCATAGCGTGGTTCGGGGTATTTTGGACACTAATAAATGATTGAAGAGGTTCCTAGTACCGTTCCCTGAGAATTTTTAGCAAGAAAAGAGTCACGAGCAGAGCTTACCGAGTTTCCCCGTCAATGGTGGTTGTCGGCGATAGGAAGCAACCCAGATTCAGGTTAACCGGATTTTCGGGTGATCTAGGTGCCATTCGTGTGCTTCCTGACCTTGCTTCGTCCTCAGGAACATGATGGCGATGATTAATTAGACCGAATTACGCTAGTGAAAGCCAAATCGATAGGAAGAGATACTAGGGTTCTAAAGTACATACCCGAAATACTCCCTTTCCATAGACTGGTTTGACAAACTAGCTTAGGGATTCTATTCCTCAAGTGAAGAGCTACTGCTGGCTACAGCAGCTTTGCCAAATGTTGAGATAAGGTGGAGATGCTATGGTGGTGCTAAGGTGGAGATGGTGGTGATGAAGAAGTTTGTTGATAATGGTGATGGTTCTCTTTCCCTCACCAGATGAGATGGTGGTGAGGGGGTGCTGCCACCTCACTATTGAGGTATCAAAACACACATGACAAGTGGCACACATGCACTAAGGGGTGCATGTGCAATTTTCTCAAAGTTGGGGCATGCTTGTGATTAGAGAAAAAAATTAACTCTTTTGGAATTTCAAATTTAGCCCACTTTCAAATCATTGTAAATATCACCCCCTCCCAACCAGTTCCAGGCATTCAGAAATTAGCAATTCCATCTAGAAACTCAATTCCGAGAAATTACAGTTAAGCCCCAATTTCTTAGATATTGCTTAATTTTCCCAACTTGAATTCTCATATCTAGATATTTCCTGCTGCACAGATATCTGAAATATTGTTTATCTAGAATTTTCACAATTAACTCCACATTTTAACATATTACCATTTGACCCCTATAAAATTATTTGGGTGTTACATCCTACCCCCTTAAAAGAATCTTCGTCCTCGAAGATCGTTCATTTCCTACTCGTCTTAACATTTCTTAACCCCTTCCAAAATTCTTGTTAGTTCTCTCACCTTATATCCCATTTCCTTAGGAATTTCTGACCGTCAACGGTACCCGATTGGGTTTTTATTAAAACGTCCTACCGTCTGTCTTGTTGTCCTTCTGAAGCTAATCAGTTTTCTTGCTGCTCAAATCCTTCAACGCTTTGGGTGGCCCGACCCAAAAAGTGTTCCCTTACTAGATTCTCGCAAATTATGGATCTCAACCCCCGTTGACTGCTGATTTCTTCCTAGGATCCATTAAAATAACTTTACTCACGTTCCATGCCTTAGAGCTTATTAACCCCTGTCTTGACATCGTACTTATCCTTTTCATCCCATATCTATGTTAAATGCTCTCAAAGTTATATGTCCCATATTCAGTCTGTACGTCATTCCGGTAGACGTCCAATGACACCTCTACTATGTTATGTCTCCGGCTTCCAAGAGCGTTCATCATTCAATGTCTTTGCTAGTCTTATTAGTCGCCACCGTTTCTTGTCGCTCGTTATTTTTCCCAGTTTTAAGGTTGTCCCCTCTGAAAAGTTCATGTCTTCACAGCTCAAGGTCAATATGAACTTTTACTCTAGAGGAATACATATGTTCTGAGGCGACCATGGCTCGCTAACACATTTAGGAACTCCTTCCTACCATCCGTCGAAGATTATTTTCTGGTGGTAATTGCAACTGTCTAAATCGTACCTTTTAATGCCTTTACGTGACTAGCTTTTACAACTTATTGTACCGTCCCTAACTCGGCTCTCTAATCTCTTTAAACTTATTGCGTAACCTCAGGATACCATAATTAACCTTATTCTACTCTTCACAACACATTATATTCTCGTAGTCACTTAACAATTATATATGATTCTGTGAAACTGCCTACTTTTTCCGGATTTGTTCACTCATGTTTCAATACCATTCTCTCATTTCTCCTCACTACCACTTTTCTCCTAATGATCAACTATTCCGCTTGAGCTTACTCACATAAGCTCTACCTTAACGCTCCCTATTATGACAACTACCCAATTATGCACCACTTTCCTGTGAAGTCCCATCACTCACCAATTCGTCTTCTCTCGATTATAACCCATAGCAGTCCTGGACAATTTTCCCTAAGCCACCCACCATGTTTCATTATGCTCTGACCTTGTATTTCCATACTTAACTTACAGCTATTTATGTCTCTCTTAATATTCTTATAACCCCACATGAGAACAAGACCGGAACCCTTCCAATCACATTATGACTATATACCACTGCCATATTATGAGCATAACCTCTCGTAATATAACAAATTTCGTATTCCCAGAGTCAGCGATCCATCTGTATTCCTTCTCCTACCAATATACTATTTCCTTGTGTACTTCTGATCATCCTACCTCATTCCTTATTTCCGAAGTCTCTTGTCCTTCATCATCTCCCACTTTAGAACTAATCCATGAAATCAATCCTCCATACATTTCCTCACAACTTGTATCGGTGCCCCTCCCACCTAGCATTCTCAATGTTTGAACGATTTCGGGCCCCTATTTCTGTTAATATCACTCAACACAAATCTCTTTTCCCTGCCACGATCCTTCCTTGATTATCCCTCTTATCTTAGGAATATACCTGAAGAGTAATTCCCAACCCCTAAGTACTTCATAAACCCTTCCATATCCCTATTTGATGTTCTCAGGTACGCACATCCCATTTCTCATTCTTAATACGTCATATTCCCATGTCTTAGGGTCGTATTTGTAGCTTTACTCCCTCTACCGGTGACTTCCACCATCTCTTATTCACTTCTTAAGTATCGCAACCAATCCTAGGATGCTTGACAAGGTCATTCAACTACAAAACTGTATACCAACTAAACCACTTTCATTTTCGTCCAACAATGCTATTTGATAACGATTTTATTTTTAGTGTCCCACCCAATCATTCCAACTCTCTTTTCGACAATACGGGTATTTACAAAAATATCATCACCCTACTAGATTAACGTCACAATATAGGGTTCATATCCAATTTTTGGGTCATTCCGGTAGCATGTTATCCATATGCGACTTTCGCTTCCTTCTTCCTTCTTCATTTCATAAACATGCACTATTTCTGTCAAGCAGAGTAATGCAAAAAAAAATTGAATCTTAGCATGAGATTCCAACTATGTAGGCCTATTCGGCCCAAATAAGAACATACAACGCTCTCGTCGGTGCTCTCCCCAACCATCCTACTCTAGATTTAGTTTTGTTTCCTATCGAGTTTTAGTTTTGAAACTACTATCCACCTATTAGTTGAGTTTCTAATTCTGTCCTTTCACAGAACCACTGCTCTGATACCATTTGTAACACCTCCATCATAGAGTGCTGGAGAATTACACTTAATTCCCCCCAGACTCTCTGGAGATGCCCTCCGCCAAGCACGGAGGTGCTCAGCAAGGAGTCTAAAACTAACTGTTCTGTTACGAGACAGAATTAAAGAAACAGAACTTTAACAAAACTTACGACTGAAGTTCATATACACTGACATGTTAGACTCTAAGTGTTTGTCTACTTCCCGCCATCCCGCGTGCTCACCTGCCAAAGATGGAAGGCAGCGACGTCACGACGTCAGGTTGAAAAGAACAAATAGAATTTAGGACAAAGTAGATTTTAACAGCTTCGAAAGTGTTTAACCTGTACTTGTAATTCGTACAGGATATAACCGGACCCACCTCGAAGATAAAAGAGAAAACTAAAATAGTATGTTAGATACCAATTATACTCATTTTCATAATGTAGAACTCAATTCCTTACCTCAGTATCCACTTATCCACCATGACATACTAGACCTTAAGTGTGCACACCCCCTCTGGATCGCAACCTAGAGGGTGGAACCTAGTTGTCTAGCCGGGAGCTAGCAATGTACCGGCTAAGCCCGTAGACCGGGACCCATATGTCTGATACCGCAGCAGAGCAGACAGCCGGAGCTTGTAGTGACCATACAAAGGTCTAGAGTATCCAAGACTTCATTCTTGACCAGTTATTTTGAGACAGACATACATAGTATACATTCTCAACCAAATATTCAAAGAAAACATGCATGAAACGCATACTCACATGTTTGAGTGCATAGATACATTATACATTCTCATTTAGTTACTCCATGATTTATGTTCCTTCTGCTCATAGGCACATGTTGTTTCTGACCTAACATTCCTTAATAGTTAATAAGCATTCATGTGCTTACCTGGCAGCCTTCCTAGTATTCCTGACCAGCGTCGCTGATGCTATATCCCGAAAGCTCTACACATACAAGTGTATAAGTACTTATTAGTACAATTCCCCTTTAGGGAGATCAAATGCATAAGTGTCATGCTAGCTGTCTAGCTTAGAATGGCCATTTTTCTCTCTCAAGTCTCAATCTTATCAGGACAACGTATGACTATTAAGACCCCCCCCTTAGTTATGCCTAGTTGGCGAGTCTCATGATTAACTATTTCCCCAAGTTATCTACTTAAGTTTTAGTCTAGTGTTTTATTATTTACACCCAAGTTCTTGTAGTTTAGCTAAATTGCAATATAGCCCCCTAATTGAGCCCGAACTCCTCAAACAAGTCAAACAATGCTTAAAAGTATGAAACTGTAATTTTAGCACTCCCAGATAGTCATTGGGTTGAATACTACAACTTTTATTTATTTGCACTTGAGCCCCTGAAATTTAGCAAAATTTCATAAAGACCTCAGACAGCCGACTTGGTCAACTATAATCCCAAAATAGCTTATTAAAGTCTCTAAATACCCGTTTAAGACGTGGTTATGGCTCCAAGATATTAATTTCAACTTTATTCAAATTTTACGTGAAATTATGATTTTGCCCCTCTTATACGGTTCAGTCCAATTAGGGTTTTCGGGATGTTTACAAATTGTCAAACCTGAGATTTGGGTTTAGAAGAACAATACGAAAAACTTTTGTGAAGAGTGCTAAAGCTATAAATGTCTTTTTAGAGATCAAATTTGAAAGTCAAAGTTTTAGGGAAATCAACTTCACTAGCCAACTTTACAGCTGATTAATCATCAAGTGAGAGGGACGTTGGAAGATATGAATGTACGGTCTTGATGATGGTGATTTAAGGATTCCAGAACATATTCGATAACCCAAGAACTCGAAGTATTTCACAAGATATGGTCGATCAAAGTTTGGCAAAATCAAGTGTATTCTCATACTTAGCCAAATTCACAAGTGCTGACAGTTATACATACGGTTGACGAGAAACTTTGACACGGATTTAAGAAACACACAAGGCACCACTGGAGGAGATCTTTATATGTATCTGTAGCAATTACATTCAGCTACCATTCGGAAGAAACATGAGTCCAAAACAACAAGAGAGGAGAGAGATATCTCGGTCCAAAGTTGAGTGAAACTCACAATTACTGAACATGCATTTCATAATCAACCCAGCAGCAACTTGAAGCCATGAACTGAGGAAATTTCAACTTGTTTTAGAACAATTAACTAGCATATTTTGTAGCATTATCAATAGGGAAGAACATGGTTCAAGCTGCAGGTCATTTGGTTAAGATTTGAAGAAGTTGCAGCTCCTATAAATCAACATGAAACCCAGGTCTCCAATAACAAGCAGCTAGACATTCATATCATAGAAACTTTGAGCTTTATTTTGGATCACCTAGAGATTGATTCACAGTGTTGTGTTAACACGAGATTTTTTGTATGAAATATAAGGAATCCAAGGAGACTGAAATCGCACAATACCCGCAATTAAGGAGGGAGATATAAGCCTAAGATCTCAGTTGGAATCCCGTCGGACATGTGAAGCAATCACGAATCAAAACCAACCGAAAAACGTTTCTGGGTAAAAACTACAGGGCCTAGACACACTCTAATTCATCTAAGGGTTGTATGCAGCAAAAATCATCAAATTTGGTGAAGGAATGAGATAGATACAACAATTTAAAGTTGGCACAAAACACTGAACACAACCATGAATATCAAGTTTTCCAGAGACTTTCATCCAGAATTGGGGCATGATAGAAGCTGATTTGAAAGATTTGCAAAACATAAAAGTTGTAGTGTGTCATTCAGAGAATACACTGCCACAAAAATCAAACCAATTGGTTCAGTATTGGCCGAGTTACAGGCCCGAGAACAGGGCAAGAAAACCCGCCAGAAACCAATAACACAACCACAAATTCGCTATTTTAAGGAGTTACAGTCACGTTTTGATTCATAAAAATCGCTCAAAGAGGTTCAAGGACCACATAAGAGAAATTTTCAGTGGGTAATAGAGCAACTAAAAAGCATACGGCCTCATTTGGTCCACAAACGCAGAATCCGGCGAAAGTTCGCCGGAAAATGAAGAACAACCCATTCACGGGGTGTCATAGCATGGTTCAGGGTATTTTGGACACTACTAAATGATTGAAGAGGTTCCTAGTACCGTTCCCTTAGAATTTTTAGCAAGAAAAGAGTCACGAGCAGAGCTTACCGAGTTTCCCCGTCAATGGTGGTTGTCGGCGATAGGAAGCAACCCAGATTCCGGTTAATCGGATTTTCGGGTGATCTAGGTGCCATTCTTGTGCTTCCTGACCTTGCGTCGTCCTCAGGAACACGATGGCGATGATTAATTAGACCGAATTACGCTAGTGAAAGTGAAATCGATAGGAAGAGATACTAGGGTTCTAAAGTACATACCCGAAATACTCCCTTTCCAAAGACTGGTTTGACAAACTAGCTTAGGGATTCTATTCCTCAAGTGAAGAGCTACTGCTGGCTACAGCAGCTTTGCCAAATGTTGAGATAAGGTGGAGATGCTATGGTGGTGCTAAGGTGGAGATGGTGGTGATGAAGAAGGTTGTTGATAATGGTGATGGTTCTCTTTCCCTCACCAGATGACATGGTGGTGAGGGGGTGCTGCCACCTCACTATTGAGGTATCAAAACACACTTGAAAAGTGGCACACATGCACTAAGGGGTGCATGTGCAATTTTCTCAAAGTTGGGGCATGCTTGTGATTAGAGAAAAAAATTAACTCTTTTGGAATTTCAAATTTAGCCCACTTTCAAATCATTGTAAATATCACCCCCTCCCAACCAGTTCCAGGCATTCAGAAATTAGCAATTCCAGCTAGAAACTCAATTCCAAGAAATAACAGTTAAGCCCCAATTTCTTAGATATTGCTTAATTTTCCCAACTTGAATTCTCATATCTAGATATTTCCTGCTGCACAGATATCTGAAATATTATTTATCTAGAATTTTCACAATTAACTCCACATTTTAACATATTACCATTTGACCCCTTTAAAATTATTTGGGTGTTACATCCTACCCCCCTTAAAAGAATCTTTGTCCTCGAAGATTGTTCATTTCCTACTCGTCTTAACATTTCTTAACCCCTTCAAAAATTCTTGTTAGTTCTCTCGCCTTATAGCCCATTTCCTTAGGAATTTCTGACCGTCAACGGTACCCGATTGGGTTTTTATTAAAACGTCCTACCGTCTGTCTTGTTGTCCTTCTGAAGCTAATCAGTTTTCTTGCTGCTCAAATCCTTCAACGCTTTGGGTGGCCCGACCCAAAAAGTGTTCCCTTACTAGATTCTCGCAAATTAAGGATCTCAACCCCCGCTGACTGCTGATTTCTTCCTAGGATCCGTTAAAATAACTTTACTCACGTTCCATGCCTTAGAGCTTATTAACCCCTGTCTTGACATCGTACTTATCCTTTTCATCCCATATCTATGTTAAATGCTCTCAAAGTTATATGTCCCATATTCAGTCTTTACGTCATTCCGGTAGACGTCCAATGACACCTCTACTATGTTATGTCTCCGGCTTCCAAGAGCGTTCATCATTCAATGTCTTTGCTAGTCTTATTCGTCGCCACCGTTTCTTGTCGCTCGTTATTTTTCCCAGTTTTAAGGTTGTCCCCTCTGAAAAGTTCATGTCTGCACAGCTCAAGGTCAATCTGAACTTTTACTCTAGAGGAATACATATGTTCTGAGGCGACCATGGCTCGCTAACACATTTAGGAACTCCTACCTACCGTCCGTCGAAGATTATTTTCTGGTGGTAATTGCAACTGTCTAAATCGTACCTTTTAATGCCTTTACGTGACTAGCTTTTACAACTTATTGTACCTTCCCTGACTCGGCTCTCTAATCTCTTTAAACTTATTGCGTAACCTCAGGATACCATAATTAACCTTATTCTACTCTTCACAACACATTATATTCTCGTAGTCACTTAACAATTATATATGATTCTGTGAAACTGCCTACTTTTTCCGGATTTGTTCACTCATGTTTCAATACCATGCTCTCATTTCTCCTCACTACCACTTTTCTCCTAATGATCAACTATTTCGCTTGAGCTTACTCACATAAGCTCTACCTTCAACGCTCCCTATTATGACAACTACCCAATTATGCACCACTTTCCTGTGAAGTCCCATCACTCACCAATTCGTCTTCTCTCGATTATAACCCATAGCAGTCCTGGACAATTTTCCCTAAGCCACCCACCATGTTTCATTATGCTCTGACCTTGTATTCCCATACTTAACTTACAGCTATTTATGTCTCTCTTAATCTTCTTATAACCCCACATGAGAACAAGACCGGAACCCTTCGAATCACATTATGACTATATACCACTGCCATATTATGAGCATAACCTCTCGTAATATACCAAATTTCGTATTCCCAGAGTCAGCGATCCATCTGTATTCCTTCTCCTACCACTATACTATTTCCTTGTGTACTTCTGATCATCCTACCTCATTCCTTATTTCCGAAGTCTCTTGTACTTCATCATCTCCCACTTTAGAACTAATCCATGAAATCAATCCTCCATACATTTCCTCACAACTTGTATCGGTGCCCCTCCCACCTAGCATTCTCAATGTTTGAACGATTTCGGGCCCCTATTTCTGTTAATATCACTCAACACAAATCTCTTATCCCTGCCACGATCCTTCCTTGATTATCCCTCTTATCTTAGGAATATACCTGAAGAGTAATTCCCAACCCCTAAGTACTTCATAAACCCTTCCATATCCCTATTTGATGTTCTCAGGTACGCACATCCCATTTCTCATTCTTAATACGTCATATTCCCATGTCTTAGGGTCGTATTTGTAGCTTTACTCCTTCTACCGGTGACTTCCACCATCTCTTATTCACTTCTTAAGTATTGCAACCAATCCTAGGATGCTTGACAAGGTCATTCAACTACAAAACTGTATACCAACTAAACCACTTTCATTTTCGTCCAACAATGCTATTTGATAACGATTTTATTTTTAGTGTCCCACCCAATCATTCCAACTCTCTTTTCGACAATACGGGTATTTACAAAAATATCATCACCCTACTAGATTAACGTCACAATATAGGGTTCATATCCAATTTTCGGGTCATTCCGGTAGCATGCTATCCATATGCGACTTTCGCTTCCTTCTTTCCTTCTTCATTTCATAAACATGCACTATTTCTGTCACGCAGAGTAATGCAAAAAAAAATTGAATCTTAGCATGAGATTCCAACTATGTAGGCCTATTCGGCCCAAATAAGCACATACAACGCTCTCGTCGGTGCTCTCCCCAACCATCCTACTCTAGATTTAGTTTTGTTTCCTATCGAGTTTTAGTTTTGAAACTACTATCCACCTATTAGTTGAGTTTCTAATTCTGTCCTTTCACAGAACCACTGCTCTGATACCATTTGTAACACCTCCATCATAGAGTGCTGGAGAATTACACTTAATTCCCCCCAGACTCTCTGGAGATGCCCTCCGCCAAGCACGGAGGTGCTCAGCAAGGAGTCTAAAACTAACTGTTCTGTTACGAGACATAATTAAAGAAACAGAACTTTAACAAAACTTACGACTGAAGTTCATATACACTGACATGTTAGACTCTAAGTGTTTGTCTACTTCCCGCCATCCCGCGTGCTCACCTGCCAAAGATGGAAGGCAGCGACGTCACGACGTCAGGTTGAAAAGAACAAATAGAATTTAGGACAAAGTAGATTTTAACAGCTTCGAAAGTGTTTAACATGTACTTGTAATTCGTACAGAATATATCCGGACCTACCTCGAAGATAAAAGATAAAACTAAACTAGTATGTTAAATATCAATTATACTCAGTTTCATAATGTAGAACTCAATTCCTTACCCCAGTATCCACTTATCCACCACGACATACTAGACCTTAAGTGTGCACACCCCCTCAGGATCGCAACCTAGAGGGCGGAACCTAGTTGTCTAGCCGGGAGCTAGCACTGTACCGGCTAAGTCCGTAGACCGGGACCCATATGTCTGATACCGCACCAGAGCAGACAGCCGGAGCTTGTAGTGACCATACAAAGGTCTAGAGTATCCAAGACTTCATTCTTGACCAGTTATTTTGAGACAGACATACATAGTATCCATTCTCAACCAAATATTCAAAGAAAACATGCATGAAACGCATACTCACATGTTTGAGTGCATAGATAGATTATAGATTCTCCTTTAGTTACTCCATGATTTATGTTCCTTCTGCTCATAGGCACATGTTGTTTCTGACCTAACATTCCTTAATAGTTAATAAGCATTCATGTGCTTACCTGACAGCCTTCCTAGTATTCCTGACCAGCGTCGCTGATGCTCTATCCCGAAAGCTCTACACATACAAGTGTATAAGTACTTATTAGTACAATTCCCCTTTAGGGAGATCAAATGCATAAGTGTCATGCTAGCTGTCTAGCTTAGAATGACCATTTTTCTCTCTCAAGTCTCAATCTTATCAGGACAACGTATGACTATTAAGACCCCCCCCCCCTTAGTTATGCCTAGTTGGCCAGTCTCATGATTAACTATTTCCCCAAGTTATCTACTTAAGTTTTAGTCTAGTGTTTTATTATTTACACCCAAGTTCTTGTAGTTTAGCTAAATTGGAATTTAGCCCCCTAATTGAGCCCGAACTCCTCAAACAAGTCAAACAATGCTTAAAAGTATGAAATTGTAATTTTAGCACTCCCAGATAGTCATTGGGTTGAATACTACAACTTTTATTTATTTGCACTTGAGCCCCTGAAATTTAGCAAAATTTCATAAAGACCTCAGACAGCCGACTTGGTCAACTATAATCCCAAAATAGCTTATTAAAGTCTCTAAATACCCGTTTAAGACGTGGTTATGGCTCCAAGATATTAATTTAAACTTTATTCAGATTTTACGTGAAATTATGATTTTTCCCCTCTTACACGGTTCAGTCCAATTAGGGTTTTCGGGATGTTTACAAATTGTCAAACCTGAGATTTGGGTTTAGAAGAACAATACGAAAAACTTTTTTGAAGAGTGCTAAAGCTATAAATGTCTTTTTAGAAATCAAATTTGAAAGTCAAAGTTTAAGGGAAATCAACTTCACTAGCCAACTTTACAGCTGATTTATCATCAAGTGAGAGGGACGTTGGAAGATATGAATGTACGGTCTTGAAGATGGTGATTTAAGGATTCCAGAACATATTCGATAACCCAAGAACTCGAAGTATTTCACAAGATATGGTCGGTCAAAGTTTGGCAAAATCAAGTGTATTCCCATACTTAGCCAAATTCACAAGTGCTGACAGTTATACATACGGTTGAGGAGAAACTTTGACACGGATTTAAGAAACACACAAGGCACCACTGGAGGATATATTTATATGTATCTGTAGCAATTACATTCAGATACCATTCGGAAGAAACATGAGTCCAAAACGACAAGAGAGGAGAGAGATATCTCGGTCCAAAGTTGAGTGAAACTCACAATTACTGAACATGCATTTCATAATCAAACCAGCAGCAACTTGAAGCCATGAACTGAGGAAATTTCAACTTGTTTTAGAACCATTAACTAGCATATTTTGTAGCATTATCAATAGGGAAGAACATGGTTCAAGCTGCAGGTCATTTGGTTAAGATTTGAAGAAGTTGCAGCTCCTATAAACCAACATGAAACCCATGTCTCCAATAACAAGCAGCTACACATTCATATCATAGGAACTTTGAGCTTTATTTTGGATCACCTAGAGATTGATTCACAGTGTTGTGTTAACACGAGATTTGTTGTATGAAATGTAAGGAATCCAAGGAGACTGAAATCGCACAAAACCCGCAATTAAGTAGGGAGATATATGCCGAAGATCTCAGTTGGAATCCCGTCGGACATGTGAAGCAATCACGAATCAAAACCAACCGAAAAACGTTTCTGGGTAAAAACTACAGGGCCTAGACACACTCTAATTCGTCTAAGGGTTGTATGCAGCAAAAATCATCAAATTTGGTGAAGGAATGAGATAGATACAACAATTTAAAGTTGGCACAAAACACTGAACACAACCATGAATATCATGTTTTCCAGAGACTTTCATCCAGAATTGGGGCATGATAGAAGCTGATTTGAAAGATTTGCAAAACATAAAAGTTGTAGTGTGTCATTCAGAGAATACACTGCCACAAAAATCAAACCAATTGGTTCAGTATTGGCCGAGTTACAGGCCCGAGAACAGGGCAAGAAAACCCGCCAGAAACCAATAACACAACCACAATTCGCTGTTTTAAGGAGTTACAGTCACGTTTTGATTCATAAAAATCGCTCAAAGAATTTCAAGGACCACATAAGAGCAATATTCAGTGGGTAATAGAGCAACTAAAAAGCATACGACCTCATTTGGTCCACAAACGCAGAATCCGACGAAATTTCGCCGGAAAATGAAGAACAACCCATTTACGGGGTGTCATAGCGTGGTTCGGGGTATTTTAGACACTACTAAATGATTGAAGAGGTTCCTAGTACCGTTCCCTGAGAATTTTTAGCAAGAAAAGAGTCAAGAGCAGAGCTTACCGAGTTTCCCCGTCAATGGTGGTTGTCGGCGATAGGAAGCAACCCAGATTCCGGTTAATCGGATTTTCGGGTGATCTAGGTGCCATTCTTGAGCTTCCTGACCTTGCGTCGTCCTCAGGAACACGATGGCGATGATTAATTAGACCGAATTACGCTAGTGAAATTGAAATCGATAGGAAGAGATACTAGGGTTCTAAAGTACATACCCGAAATACTCCCTTTCCATAGACTGGTTTGACAAACTAGCTTAGGGATTCTATTCCTCAAGTGAAGAGCTACTGCTGGCTACAACAGCTTTGCCAAATGTTGAGATAAGGTGGAGATGCTATGGTGGTGCTAAGGTGGAGATGGTGGTGATGAAGAAGGTTGTTGATAATGGTGACGGTTCTCTTTCCCTCACCAGATGAGATGGTGGTGAGGGTGTGCTGCCACCTCACTATTGAGGTATCAAAACACAATTGACAAGTGGCACACATGCACTAAGGGGGTGCATGTGCAATTTTCTCAAAGTTGGGGCATGCTTGTGATTAGAGAAAAAAATTAACTCTTTTGGAATTTCAAATTTAGCCCACTTTCAAATCATTGTAAATATCACCCCCTCCCAACCAGTTCCAGGCATTCAGAAATTAGCAATTCCAGCTAGAAACTCAATTCCAAGAAATTACAGTTATGCCCCAATTTCTTAGATATTGCTTAATTTTCCCAACTTGAATTCTCATATCTAGATATTTCCTGCTGCACAGATATCTGAAATATTGTTTATCTGGAATTTTCACAATTAACTCCACATTTTAACATATTACCATTTGACCCCTATAAAATTATTTGGGTGTTACATGATATCCTACAACTTACAATCAGAAGTAAAAATCCTAGAATAACTAAATAACACAAAATCAAATACCACAAAATTGCATAGATAACATCCTACCAAATCCAGAAATTATTACAAACCATAAAACCAGATACTAAATATCCTAAAACATAAATAAAAAAACCACATAACACATAATCATCTCCCCCTTTTTGACTTTCATCAAAAGAGTAGAAGAAATGTAGGATCTTTTCAGAGTGTTTTTCAGAAAATAAGAAAGATAAACTAAACTTCAGGACAGAGAATAGTAGAAAGAATCGAGAGAATGGGTTCAAGGCTTGGAAGATCCTGATGTCTTTGCTTTTTCCCTTGCCTTTCCCTTGAGTCTCCTCTTGCTCTTTTTCTGAGACTTCATTTTTCTTTACCTGAGCTTCCTCATCCTGCATCTTTTCAACAACTTCATCAACCAACTTGTCTAGATCAGCAGCTTGCTTTTCAGCTTTCTCTGCAGCAGTTTCCTCATCATCTGCCACCTCTTCAGATTGTTCAAAGAGATCCTTTGATGTCAGAACAACATGAATACCCTTCTTCTTATTCTGTTTCTTGAGAGCTTCTCCCAGAACTTCCTCTGAATCAATGCTGGTATCTCTGCATTCTAAAGAAGGCACTTTCTCCAGATCCAAACCTTTGATGATCAAGTCAAGTTTGTTGAGCACCAAACCTTTGAACTTAGTAAGGTCATTGGACAAGTCAACTAGACCTTTTCTTAAATCCTCCACACCATCATCCAAAACCTCAACCCTATCTATAATCTGTGAAAAATCCAGATTACCGGACACCTTAGGGGTTGAAACAGCTCTAGGTTTGATTAATTCCTTCTCCTTCAGCTCCTTAACATTCAACTCTGAATAGAACTTCCACTTTCCTTTAGCAGTATAAACAATCCAAATCCTTTGAAGAGATGCCTCATCAACTACTCCAAAACCAATAGTAATCTTCTCTTCATCCTTCAGAGAAACCCCAAAATGCTTGAAAAACAATGGTAAGACATTGGCATGGGGTAGGGAGTGGTTTCTGGTCCTAGTTCCACAATATACCATGTGCTCCATCACCACAGTAGAAAAGTATACCTCAAACCCATGACAGATCAAATACATCAAAATCAGCACCTTGTCTGTTACCAATTCTTTGGAATATTCTTTGGGGACAACACACCTCATAATGATTGAGAACAGGATTTTGGCTTCACAGTTAAACACAAAATGTGTTAACTACTTGGGTTCAGAAGTGGTTCCCTCCAAGAAAAACATGGCTTTGGCTTTCTCTAGAATTTCTTTCCTATCAGGACGATCACCAACCTTATACTTCCTAGGTACCCTCAAAAATTTGGAGGACACCTTGTGTTCCAACCTAATGTCTACACCAGCCAATATTGAAGTAAGGATATATCTATCACTATCATCAAGTTCTTAAACTAGATTTATATAAAAAAAACAGCCTGGTTAACTTACGATAAGCTTCAAAAGGAGGGTTTTTCAAACTTCCAACAGGTGAGTTTCTCAAACTCTTAACGTAGTCTAAGTCCAAAATATCCAATAACTCGGTACTAATCAGACTAAAAAAAGAAACCTTAGAATATGCATACCCATCCATCCACACAGTCTTGACTTCAGAATTAACAAACCAAGACTTAGGCAAGAGATTCTTACCAAAATTTGTGGCTTTCTTGGTTTTCACTGCACTGTGTTTAACCCTCTTCTTCTCAGGAGTTGCTTCACCCTTCTTTTCTGGGTTGCTTCTGCTTTCTTGTCATCAACCTTCTTCTCTTTTGAAGCTGATACACTCTTCTTTTCCTTCTCAGCAGTCACCTCTTTCTTTTTCTTACTTGAATCTTGCTCCTGATCCTTGTTCCCCTTTTCTTTCACCACTTCCTCTGTAGGAAATTCAGAATAAGACCCAGCCGTTGCTTCTTCCTGAACTTACTTACCCTTCGTGATCTTCTTTGCAGGAGGAGAAGTCTCATGAACACTGGTTGTATCTTCTGAGTGTGAACCATGAAGGTGATCTTCCTATTTTCCTTTCTGTTCACCCTTTTGTTGGAGGTCTGACCTAGATTCTTTATTCTCTCTGATGTTTGCTCCATTTGGGTTAGGTTTTGAGAGAGTTAAAGAGAATGGGAAGAGAGAGAGATAGAGACGAAGAGATAGAAGTAGAGAATGAGAGAAAATAAGTCCTGAAGCTGGCTTAAGTAGGTAGAAGAGTTTGACTGAAAAGAGGAGATTCGCATGAAAAAATATTTCAGATGATATTCAAAGATACTTGTAGATATTTTGATCAAATCTCTGAACATTTGAAAAGATTATGTAATTATCTAAAAACATATTGCAAAACTTTTCACGATCCAATTTTTTAAAGATAATGCAAATCCACTCATCAAAGCAGTGTAACAGTGGTTCAAAGCTTTGAGAAGTTTCAGACTAATACATAAACTGCAAAGCTTTGAGCCATACTTTCGAGGCTTAAGAAATTATAATCTCAAGGATTTGAAATTACACAGATAATACACATAGTAACTAATTACTCCCCCTAAACCAATGCATCCTTGTTTAAAATACCCAAGTCAAGCCTTAGGGATGCAAATCTTTCATCTGGCAGTGGTTTAGTGAAAATATCAGCTATCTGCTTAGAAGTAGAAATAAAATATAGAATAATATCACCTTTTTCAGTATGATCTCTCATAAAGTGACGTCTCACATCTATGTGCTTTGCCCTTGAGTGATGGACTGGATTCTTAGAAATGGAAATGGCACTCGTATTGTCACAGTTGATAGGAATATTTTTGAAATCATATCAAAGGTATCTTAGCTGATGTGCAATCCATAAAACTTGTAAACAACAAGCTCCAGCTGCAATGTATTTAGCTTCTGCAGTTGATAGAGCTACTGAATTTTGCTTCTTTGAATGCTAACTTATCAATGAAGATCCAAGAAATTCGCAGAATTCAGAAGTATTCTTTCTGTCTACTTTGTATCCTGCAAAGTCTGCATCTGAATATCCACTCAACATAAAGTTAGATCTTCTTGGATACCAAAGCCCCAAGTCTTTGGTTCCATTCAAATATCTAAAAATCCTTTTCACAGCAATTAAATGACTTTCTTTAGGATCAGCTTGAAATCTTGCACACATGCGAACAATAAACATAATATCTGGTCTACTAGCAGTTAGATACAGAAGTGAACCAATCATACCTCTGTACTCTTTCTGATTTACACTCTTACCAGTTGTGTCCTTGTCTAAAGATAGTGATGAACTCATAGGGGTCCTTACAACCTTGGAATGTGACATATTATACTTGTTTAAAAAGTCCAGGGTGTACTTTCCTTGGTGCACAAAAATTCATTTCTTCATTTGATGTACATTAATTCCAAGAAAGAAACTAAGTTCTCCCATCAAGCTCATTTCGAATTCCCTGCACATTATACTTGAAAACTATTTTGAAAGAGCATCATTAGTAGTACCAAATAGAATATCATCTACAAATATCTGAACAACTAACATATATTTTTCCTGATTTTTGATAAAAAAGAGTTTTATCAACCAGTCATCTCTTGAAACAATTTTCCAACAAAAATTTAGAGAGTCTGTCATACCAAGCTCTTGGAGCTTGCTTAAGCCCATATAAGGCTTTGTCCAGTTTGTAAACATAATCAGGAAAGGTGTCAGTTTCAAAACCTGGTGGTTGAGAAACATATACTTCTTCTTGTAAATAACCATTCAGTAAAAAGCACATTTGACATCCATTTGAAAAAAATTTAAGTGATTATGTGATGTAAATGCAAGTAGTATTCGGATAGCTTCTAACCTTGCAGCAAGGGCAAATGTTTCCTCATAATCAATACCTTCCTCTTGATTGTATCCCTGTGCAACCAGTCTTGCTTTGTTTCTCACAACCTTACCTTTTTCATCAAGCTTATTTCTAAACACCCATCTTGTTCTAATCACTGATTGATCCTTTGGTGTAGGAATCAAATTCCAGACCTTGTTCCTTTCAAACTCATTCAGCTCATTCTGCATTGCAATGATCCAGCCTGCATCTTCTAGTGCTTCTCCTGCATTTTTTGGATCAATGAGTGATACAAAAGCACTGAATGCACACAGGTTTCTCAATTGACCTCTTGTCTGAGTTCCAGTAGTTGGATCTGAAATAATATTCTCTGCAGAATGATCTGAGAGATATTTGAACTTCTTTCTGGACGTCCAAGTGTATGGACCTTCAAGGCTTTGAGTTCTTGATACAGTAGAAAGAGCATCATATTTTCTGTCAGTCTTTGTCTCAAGGCTTTGAGATTTTGTCTCAGCAGAGGGTCCAAGGCCTTGAAATTCTTCTGAAAGTTTCTGCTGCTTTGTTTTGGTTTTGCTGGCTTTCTCATAACGTTCATCAGCCTCATATTTATTCAAACTAAGATCTGCAAAACTTTCACTAGGAGAATCATCAGTACTTTCATCAAAAATAACATGAATACTCTCCTCTACAATATTATATCTCTTATTGTAAACCCTGTAAGCTTTGATGGTTTAAGAATAACCAAGAAACACACCTTCATCACTTCTAGCATCAAACTTACCAAGATTATCTTTGCAATTTTTATGCACAAAACAGGTACAAACCAAAAGGCTTAAAGTAAGAAACACTAGGCTTTCTGCCTTTAAACAGTTCATAAGGGGTTTTCTTCAAAATTGGCCTGATCAAACATCTATTGAGCATATAGTTGGCAGTATTAACAGCTTCTGCCCACAAAGATTTTGGCAAATTACTTTCAAGTAGCATGGTTCTAGACATGTCTTCAAGAGTCCTATTTTTCTTTTAACTACTCCATTCTGCTGAGGAGTTCTAAGTGCAGAAAAGTTGTGTGAGATGCCATGCTTTGCACAAAATAAATCAAAATCAAGTTGATCAAATTCCCTACCATGATCACTTCTAATAGATGCAACATGTAATTTTTTTAAAGTTTAAAGCTCTTTGGAAAGTTTAGAAAATTCAGATAATGCTTCAGATTTTTCTCTAATAAACATAACCCACGTATATCTAGAGTAATCATCAACCACAACAAGCATATATCTCTTACCTATGAGTTTTTGAACCCTCATAGGACCACACAAGTCCATATGCATCAATTCCAAGGGTCTAGAGGTACTTACAAAGTTCTTTGGCTTGAATGAGCTTCTGGTCTGTTTACCATGAGTACATGCCTTGTAAAACTCATCATCTTTGAATTTGAGGATTGGTAATCCCCTTACCAGATCTTTTAATATGAGCTTATTCAAAGAATGCATGCTTATATGACCAAGCTTTCTGTGCCATAGTCTTGAGTCATCCTTTAAAGCTTTGAGACACTTCAGACTATCACCTGCAACTTTGTCAATACATAGTGCATTAACTCTATGTGACCTAGGAGCAGTGAGTATGCAATTTCCTGATTTTTCATCTTGCACCACACATTTCTCCTTGTCAAAAACTACCTTGTTACCTTTGTCACAAAGATGGGAAATACTCAATAAATTGTACTTAAGACCATCAACTAGATACACATCAGAAATTGAATATGCAGAATTGTTACCAACACTTCATATACCAATTATGTTGCACTTTGCTTTGTCACCAAGTGTGATTGTTCCCTATGATTGCTCTTTGAGCTTTGAGAATAAAGATTTCTTCCCACTCATATGCCTGGAACATCCACTATCCAAAATCCATTTCTGACCTTTCAAAGCTTTGGTGACATCCCGCAAAATTCAATCAATGCCTTAACAGGCTATTAGACCAAGTGTAGAATTTAGATTCATACTCAGAGTCAACCATATTAGGTGGTCTAACTCCTTTTGGAACCCAAATTTGTTTCACTTGTCCCTTAAGCTGATAAGGATAGGTGTTCCTCATTATGTGAGGTTCTGTCCTTCTAAAGGGGCAAGTTACTTTTACATGTCCAATTTTACAGCAGTAGTGACACTTTGGAGAATGTCTGCTTTCTGCTTTTACAAAAGTGGTTTGGCTTTTTCTTTGGGTTATATCCAATTCTACTCATGTATACAGAATGCATACTTCCTCCAAGCATAAGACTTAGATTCTGTTCTGAGCCAGCAAAAGTTGAAAGAATTTTCTTGCATTCTTGAAGCTTACTAGTCAATGAAGTATTTTGCTATTCTAAATCATCAGAATGATTTTTTAGATCAACAAACTTGCCAGTTAAAATAGTGTTTTGATCAACTACTTCTTTGACTTGTGATTTAAAAGCTTTGAATCTACTGTCCAAGGCTTTGAAGTCCCTGTCAATTTTTAACTTAGAGCATCTCCAGCAGTATAATGTAAAAGTTATGTATGATTTAACTAAGATTGTGTGTTTTCTACTTTAGCTAACTGTGTACGAGAGAATCATGCAGAGAGAATTCAATATACACCAAGAGTAGGGGATAGAAAGAACACAGGAAGAGTAAGGTTGTGTGTAGGGAGAGAGTAAGAAAATAGCACTGTATGAGAGAGAGAGAGGACTTTGGCAGAGCTTCCGCGTATTTCAGGTGATTCGCCCCTTTTATGGAAGGGTTAACGATCCTATATATAACGGAGAATGTGACCGTTGTAGTGTGGTTAATGCGCCCTTTAATGGCGGCTTAATTAGCTTAACCAAAATGGCACGTTCGTCCGCGTATATAGGGACCGTTACGGCACGTTATCCGCGTATACCGGAACTGTTATGATGTTGACCGGGTTTATGGATCTCGTGCCATAAATCTCTCAAAGGAGTTACTAGGGGTCGCACGCGGGCTTGGTTGTCGCTCGCGCGTGACAGGACTTACTCTAGCCTCCGAACCACTAAGTTCCTACAAGTCCCGTGTGATGGTTTGCGAGGGCCCTGTCTGGCAGCCCCCACGTGGATCAGCGCGGCTGGTGATCCAGTGTGTGTGGAGCACAGCTAGGTGTGCTAGATGGTCGCCACGTGGCTAAGATCTGCCTGTCTAGAAAGCACTATCTACATTAGCCCCCGTTCTGCGCGTGAAGGCACACTGCCGGGTAGGCTTCAATGCGCAGGAACCAATGTACGCGTCGCCGCCACGCACCAATTCGAATACACGCAAATTCAGCCCCCGTGCGTGTCATTATTACCTAAAATCCCTAGATTCGTGTCGTCTGGTCTTTTAGGGTTTTAGGCATGACGTCAGCTTGTCCTGTGATTGCGCGATTTGACGGTGACGGTTGCGATTCGACTACTGAAAGGACGCGACTCCTCATTGTTTTTGGATAAATACTATGTGCTCTCCATTGTTGCAAAGCATCACTTCTTTCTGTTAAAGTGAATGATACCCGGAAGCCTTCAAGAGCAGATTCAAGTGATCAATCAACAGTTCTTCCTTGTCAATCGTCTCCTTCAACTTGCTTCATCTAAACAAGCTTTACCAAAACAAGGTTGGCTTTGCTTAATTTCATTTAATGTACTGAAATATGCTTTTAACTGTATTGGATCTGCAAACCCATGGCTATTTGAAACATATCATTCGTTGAGAACTGCAAAAAGAGACCTTATTCTTAACCCCAGAACTGATCTAATCACCAGATTTTGAATGTGGGGCTTCTGAAATTCCAAGCAATATAAACGCGATTCTGGACTTCCAAACCCAGAACTGTTCATCTTCTTTTGACAAAACATAGTTTCCTCAAACTGAAATTCAAACTGAATATATGTGTATTTCTCCCCTTTTTTTTCTTGATCTTCCGCGGGAATGGCAAAGACAAAAGGAACCAAACCTATTAAAGAGGCCAAAGAAATACCTGATCTTCCCCAAACCTTATGGCCGAAAGCCCCCTATTTGGGCGGAAAAGATTTTTACCATTCTAGGGTTAAGGTGAAGAACCTGCCGACTCCCGTTCCCTCTGTAAAGTTGCAGACATTGACCCCGCCTGTTAACGCATCCATGCTTGAATTGATTGATTCCAAGGATGTAGTTCGTGTTGGAATAGATGCCCTAGAGGCAATCTAGTTTAGTATGAATTTTTATTTGGCTAGAAAATTCATTTATTATTTATTGGATATTTAATATAATGAAGTCCTTAGATTTACAATCGTGTTGTTTATCTTAAATATCCCTAGTCAAGTATAATGATTAAATGGGACAATCATTTATAGACTAGTATGGGGTTGGATTGATATAGAGATATCATGATCCAACACATAGGTGTGCATTACGGAATGTTGCACTGGATTGACCCATCACCGAGAAGGCTACATACACGTTATGTTAAGTCACAAGTGCTTCTCGGGTACAATGGTATTGTCATCCTTAGACTTGAAGTCACTAGATATTCTAGTTGTGGATCATTGTGATCTTGGTAGCGTTAAACGCTACACCGTAACTGGGTAGTTATAAAGGCGTGTACTGGATACAATGAGAAGCAAGCTTAGAGATCGTAGTGGACGTAGAGAGGATTTGCCCCTCCCACATAACGGGAGCAAATATCCAAGGCCACTCGAAGGATAGTGCTTATAGAATGTCTGGCCAGACTCAAATAAATCAATATGGGATATTGATGTTATTTGCACGAATAAGACTATTCCATGGATCGAGAAACTAGGGATTGGATATACGAGTGTGACTTGTATGTCTCGTGTCCAATCCGGATATGGAGGCAAAGGGATGAGACAATTACTTGTACAAGGTTGTCTAGATGACTATTCTATTAGTTGGCTAGAATGGATGTTTTGCTAGAAACCGCTCCATATTAGCAAAGAGTTTCTACCAACTAGATAGAACCTATGGGGTCACACGCTATATAGAGTTGTACTAGATTTGGGAATTAATTAATTGGATTAATTAATTAGAAGGATCACTTTGCAAACCCTTGCAAACTTAGTAGGGACTAATTTGCAAGGAAGGGACTAAATTGAATTCTAGTTGGACTAGAATAAGTCCTTTAGGTAGTTAACAAAGAGTTGTTGGACTATATAAAGGACCCTCCTTCCTTCCTTCCTCATAACTTATGCTCTAAAGAGAACATAACAAGAGTGGGAGAGAACAAAGGAGAGAGAGAGCAAGCAACAAGGAGGACGCCGCCCCCTTGCCGCCGCCCCCTCGTCCCCGACGCCAAAAAGGAGGCCGAGCCCTTCTTTTTGCCTCGTTTTGCGTGATTCCTTCACCCTCCTCTCATTCCGGGCTAGCACCAAGGAGATTGGAGATCTAGAAACAACTCTAGGCGTGGATCAACTATAGAGAACGTGACACTATTCGCGTTTGAAGTCATCAAGGAGAACCCAAAGGTGTGTTTATGATTTCTTACCTTCACTATCGTTATGCATCTAGACTTGTGATCCTTGGAGGGTTTTGCATGGCTATTGTTTGATTATGCTTCCGTTTGCGCGATCCATGAATCAAAACCCTACAGTGGTATCAGAGCCTCAGGTCATAGAGCATAAACGTAGTTTATGTGTTACATTCTTGTTGTTTTACACCTTAAATTGTTGTTTATCGCGTAAAACAAGGCAAATCAAGCATGGGATGCAATTTGTCAATAATTAGATCATAACAAAACCCAAATTTTGCATTGGATGCATGAATTGGTGAGTTTGAGAAATTTTAGGATCATTAGATCTAGGGTTTGGGCATCCTTGGGGAAGAAGGAGTTCTCCCAAAACAAGGAAACAACCAAACTTGGGCTCCAAGCAAGGAGGTTGTTTTGGAAACAACCTCCACAAGGAGGTTCGGCCCCCTAGGGGACCGCCCCCTTGCTTGCCGCCCAAGATTGGCGCCCTAAGGGGCCGGGCGGCCCTAACCCGCGGGCCTAGCTTGCGGGTTTTGGGCCGGGCCGGCCCTAGGGCCTTATGGTTCACTTTGTTTGGGCCCGGGCAATTGGATTGTTGGGCCCATGGACCGTTTTAACCCTAGAAATCCTAAAATCAATTAAAATTGACCAAGCGCGTTAAAATTGGATTTTAACTGTTTATGTGCAAATCGCATGGTGATTGGATATGGCCTTAGGATGTGGTTTGATGTGGATGTTTAATTTTGTGGTTTGGTTTTACGGCCTGCGAGCTGATCAATTAATTGTAATAATTAATTAGGGTTTTATGGCCTGCGTGCCATTTTTTTCTCAACTTGTGAGATTTATTTTATTTAGTATAGATATTAGCTAGTGCTAGATAAAGTAGATTGTTAGCCAAGATTGAAGAAAAGAAGCCCAAAGCCAAAGAAGCCACAAAAGATGGAGCATGGAGCATGGAGCATTCCACATGACTATGAAGGATGGACCAAAAGATCAAGACGCATGGAGATGTGTTTGCTTAGGGTTCATAGATAATTCCATTGGCTTGGAATAATCTTAGTCTAGAAAAGGCCATATCCACATCACGTTTAATTTCTGTTTTGTGGTTGTTTATTTATTGTCTTATTATTTGTGTGGTTGGTGTATGGATGATGCATGCAATTAGGATAATAAGATAATTAGACAACCCGGATCTATTATTTGGAGTTGTGCCCAAACTCAAATTGATAGATTAGTTGATATTGATCAACAAAATAATTAAAATTGAAAAATCCCTCAAATTTTAAATATTTTGTTCTTGCCTTCTCGTTATTTAAACACTCATTATCATCATTATTTATCAAGTTCGTGCGTGTCAAAGCATGGCGACTTGGTTCATAATGATGGAATGCGATGGCACGTAACAATGTGCAATTGTTTAGATAAGAGGTTGAGCACAACTAGGCTATTAATTTGATTAAGAAACCTAGAGGCAATCAATTGGGATTATCCATATGGATGGATAAATAAGGAGTTATTTGCCCAATTGAACCAAGAGTTGCATATGGGATGCAATTGGAATTGTTCCTACCTAAGAAGTAGTCAAATTATGGGTGACTTGCCAAAGCAAGCTCATAAGGAGATGAAAAAGATGGATCTTGGCCCACTAGAAAATATAATGATATTTTCTGCATTAATATCTTGAGGGTTATTAATCCGTAGAAAAATAGTGGGAGCTATATTTAATAAACTAGCCATTATTAAATATAGTCAAAAATTCACAAATACTAAAACTTGCGTATTTTCCTTTTGTAGAATTCCAAATGGCAAACAACTCATCGAGTTCACAACATTCCCTACGATCTGTCCTTGAGAAGGACAAGCTCTCTGGAACCAACTTTCTTGATTGGTACAGAAACTTGAGAATTGTTCTCAAGCAAGAGAAGAAACTGTACGCAATAGAGGAGCAAGTTCCTGAAGGTCCAGAGAACCAGACACCTGCTGCCTTAAAGGCGTATCAAAAGCGTGTTGATGACGCTAATGATGCGGCCTGCCTAATGCTTTGCACCATGACCTCTGAGCTTCAGAAGCAACATGAGAACATGAATGCTGTCGATATGATCGAACATCTAAAGCAGCTCTTCCAAGAGCAGGCGAGGGTAGAGAGGTATGAGGTCTCAAAGGCACTGTTCAAATGTCATCTGGCAGAAGGGAACCCGGTGGGACCCCATGTACTCCGAATGATCGGGTACTTGGAGAATCTCGCCCGGCTTGGGTTCCCGGTCGGCCAAGAGTTGGCAACCGATCTCGTGTTGCAATCGTTGCCCGAGAGTTATGGACAGTTCATTATGAACTATAACATGAACGAGATCGTTAAACCACTGCCAGATTTGCTCAACATGTTGAGGACGGCTGAACAGAGCATCAACAAGGGTAAGGGCAAGGCCATTATGATGGTGCATAAAGGAAAGGGTAAAAAGTTTGCCTCTTCCTCCAAGGGCAAAGGCAAGTCAGTTGCCAAGTCCAAGGAACAAGCCCTTAAGCCTGTTGGTGGCGTTGCCAAGGTCGTGACTAAGGGTGAATGTCACTACTGTAGTCAACCTGGACACTGGAGGAGGAACTGCCCAAAATATCTGGAGGACAAGAGGCTTGGAATAGTGATTCCACCACCACCAGGTATTTTTGTTGTAGATGTCAATTTAACTGTCTCTACATCATGGGTATTAGATACTGGATGTGGATCTCATATTTGTCGAAATATGCAGGATCTAAAGAGAAGTAAAAGATTGGCTAAAGGGGAGGTAGATCTACGCGTTGGGAATGGAGCAAAGGTTGCTGCGTTGGCCATAGGCGTGTGCGAGCTATCTCTGCCTTCAGGATTAGTTTTAGAATTAAATAATTGCTATTTTGTGCCTGCTATGAGCAGAAACATTATTTCTATTTCTTGTTTGGACAAGGAAGGTTTTATTATTTCAATAAAGAACAATTGTTGTTCCTTTTATTTGAATAATATTCACTATTTTAGTGCGCAATTATTTAATGGACTTTATGTCCTTGATCTAAGCAATCATGTCTACAACATTAATACCAAGCGGATTAAAATAAATGATTTAAATCCTGCTTATTTATGGCATTGTCGTTTAGGCCACATAAATGAGAAACGTGTATCTAGACTCCATAAGGATGGATTGCTAGACTCATTTGATTTTGAATCATATGAGACATGTGAGGCTTGTTTATTGGGAAAAATGACAAAGTCCCCTTTCAATAAGAAAGGTGAAAGGACTAGTGAGCAATTGGCGCTCATACATACCGATGTGTGTGGGCCATTTGCCACGCCTGCCAGGGGTGGTTATGTCTACTTCATTACGTTTACTGATGATTACAGTAGATATGGATTTGTGTACCTTATGAGGGCAAAATCCGAATCCTTTGAAGTGTTCAAAGAATTCAAGAATGAAGTAGAGAAGCAACTTGGCAAAAGTATCAAGGGTCTACGATCGGATCGTGGAGGAGAATACTTGAGCCAAGAGTTTGACGACTATCTTAGAGAGTGTGGGATCGTGTCCCAACTCACTCCACCCGGAACGCCACAATGGAATGGTGTGTCCGAGAGGAGGAATCGAACCCTATTGGATATGGTTCGGTCTATGATGTGTCAAACCGATCTTCCATTATCATTTTGGGGCTACGCTCTATTAAGTGCAGCTTTCACCATTAACCGTGTTCCATCTAAATCAGTCATGAAAACACCATATGAGATATGGAGTGGGAGGCGTCCCACACTGTCGTTCATGAGGATTTGGGGCTGCGATGTCTATGTAAAACGTTTACAATCAGACAAGCTGGGGCCTAAATTGGATAAGTGTAAATTTGTGGGGTACCCTAAGGAAACTAAGGGATACTACTTCTACAATCCAACCGAGAACAAAGTGTTTGTTGCTCGGACCGGCGTGTTTCTAGAAAGAGAGTTTGTCTCTAAAGAAGCAAGTGGGAGGAATGTAGAACTTGAAGAAGTTCAAGAACCACAAATCACTGAACCGATTATGGAACATGAACAGGAATCACAAGCAGTTGTGGAGCCACCTTTTCAGGTAACACAAGAGCTTCGTAGATCTAGTAGAGTGCGCCAGGAACCCGAGAGGTACGGACTTCTCGTAACTAATTCCGGTGACACGATGCTCATAGATGATGAGCCTACTACCTATGAGGAGGCCATGAATGGCCCATACTCGCAGAAGTGGCTTGAAGCCATGAGATCCGAGATGGAATCCATGTATACCAACAAAGTATGGACTTTGGTGGAACCACCTGATGGGGCGCGGCCCATAGGGTGCAAGTGGGTCTTCAAGAAGAAGATCGACATGGATGGTAATGTGATTACCTATAAGGGCCGATTGGTGGCTAAAGGATTCAGACAGATTCATGGTATTGACTATGATGAAACCTTTTCACCAGTCGCTATGACCAAATCCATCCGAATCCTACTTGCAATTGCAGCATACTACGACTATGAGATTTGGCAGATGGATGTCAAAACAGCATTCCTTTATGGGAATCTCCTCGAGGACGTGTATATGATACAGCCGGAGGGTTTTGAGGATCCAAAGCAAGCCAACAAAGTCTGTAAGCTGCAACGATCCATTTATGGATTGAAGCAAGCTTCTAGGAGTTGGAATCGACGTTTTGATGAAGTGGTCAAAGAGTTTGGCTTCATCAGAAACGAAGATGAGTCTTGTGTTTACAAGAAGGTTAGTGGGAGCTCTGTAGCTTTTCTGGTCTTGTATGTGGATGACATACTACTCATTGGAAACGACATTCCCATGCTGCAATCTGTGAAAGATTGGCTAGGAAAGTGTTTCTCAATGAAGGACTTAGGGGAAGCAGCCTATATACTCGGTATAAAGATCTATAGAGATAGATCTAAGAGGTTGCTAGGCCTAAGTCAAAGTACATATATTGACAAGGTGTTGAAACGGTTCAACATGCAAGACTCCAAGAAGGGATTCTTGCCCATGTCACATGGAATCACTCTTTCGAAGAGTGGTTGTCCTTCCAATGAGATTGAGAAGGAACGCATGAGTAGGATTCCCTATGCCTCGGCCATAGGATCTATCATGTACGCCATGTTATGTACTAGACCAGATGTGTCATATGCCTTGAGTATGACAAGCAGATACCAATCCAATCCGGGTGAGAGTCACTGGATTGCTGTCAAGAACATCCTAAAGTACTTGAGAAGAACTAAGGATGCTTTCTTGATGTTTGGCGGTGAGGAAGAGTTGCGTGTAAGGGGTTACACTGATGCAAGCTTCCAAACCGATAGAGATGACTTTAGATCACAGTCGGGATATGTGTTTTGCCTGAATGGAGCAGCGGTGAGCTGGAAGAGTTCCAAGCAAGAGACGGTAGCTGATTCTACAACAGAGGCTGAGTACATTGTTGCAAATGGCGCAGCAAAGGAGGCTGTTTGGATCAGAAAGTTTGTTTCTGAACTTGGTGTGGTCCCTAGCATTGCGGATCCAGTGGAGTTGTTCTGTGACAACACTGGGGCGATCGCGCAATCAAAGGAACCAAGATCGCACCAGAAGTCCAAGCATGTGCTCAGGAAGTTTCATCTGATTCGAGATATTATCGATAGAGGAGACGTTCGGATATGCAAGATTCCTACAGATCATAATCTGTCAGACCCGCTTACAAAGCCTCTCACGCAGTGGAAGCATGAAGGGCACACTAGGAGTATGGGCATACGAGATGCGCCAGATTGGCTCTAGTGCAAGTGGGAGACTGTTGGAATAGATGCCCTAGAGGCAATCTAGTTTAGTATGAATTTGTATTTGGCTAGAAAATTCATTTATTATTTATTGGATATTTAATATAATGAAGTCCTTAGATTTACAATCGTGTTGTTTATCTTAAATATCCCTAGTCAAGTATAATGATTAAATGGGACAATCATTTATAGACTAGTATGGGGTTGGATTGATATAGAGATATCATGATCCAACACATAGGTGTGCATTACGGAATGTTGCACTGGATTGACCCATCACCGAGAAGGCTACATACACGTTATGTTAAGTCACAAGTGCTTCTCGGGTACAATGGTATTGTCATCCTTAGACTTGAAGTCACTAGATATTCTAGTTGTGGATCATTGTGATCTTGGTAGCGTTAAACGCTACACCGTAACTGGGTAGTTATAAAGGCGTGTACTGGATACAATGAGAAGCAAGCTTAGAGATCGTAGTGGACGTAGAGAGGATTTGCCCCTCCCACATAACGGGAGCAAATATCCAAGGCCACTCGAAGGATAGTGCTTATAGAATGTCTGGCCAGACTCAAATAAATCAATATGGGATATTGATGTTATTTGCACGAATAAGACTATTCCATGGATCGAGAAACTAGGGATTGGATATACGAGTGTGACTTGTATGTCTCGTGTCCAATCCGGATATGGAGGCAAAGGGATGAGACAATTACTTGTACAAGGTTGTCTAGATGACTATTCTATTAGTTGGCTAGAATGGATGTTTTGCTAGAAACCGCTCCATATTAGCAAAGAGTTTCTACCAACTAGATAGAACCTATGGGGTCACACGCTATATAGAGTTGTACTAGATTTGGGAATTAATTAATTGGATTAATTAATTAGAAGGATCACTTTGCAAACCCTTGCAAACTTAGTAGGGACTAATTTGCAAGGAAGGGACTAAATTGAATTCTAGTTGGACTAGAATAAGTCCTTTAGGTAGTTAACAAAGAGTTGTTGGACTATATAAAGGACCCTCCTTCCTTCCTTCCTCATAACTTATGCTCTAAAGAGAACATAACAAGAGTGGGAGAGAACAAAGGAGAGAGAGAGCAAGCAACAAGGAGGACGCCGCCCCCTTGCCGCCGCCCCCTCGTCCCCGACGCCAAAAAGGAGGCCGAGCCCTTCTTTTTGCCTCGTTTTGCGTGATTCCTTCACCCTCCTCTCATTCCGGGCTAGCACCAAGGAGATTGGAGATCTAGAAACAACTCTAGGCGTGGATCAACTATAGAGAACGTGACACTATTCGCGTTTGAAGTCATCAAGGAGAACCCAAAGGTGTGTTTATGATTTCTTACCTTCACTATCGTTATGCATCTAGACTTGTGATCCTTGGAGGGTTTTGCATGGCTATTGTTTGATTATGCTTCCGTTTGCGCGATCCATGAATCAAAACCCTACAGTTCGATTAGTGGTTGAAAATGGGTTTTTCCCCCATACTGCAATTTCTACCTATGCATTTGTTCAGAAATTGGACTTCATGGATGAGTGGATCGACCATGTATTGACCCACCATGCCATCGCATTGAACAATGCCGACGTCTATTTCGCAGTCCGTGCTATGAAGGGTGCTGCCGTGAATTTGGACCAGTCCATGCTTCTAAACCTTCTTTCCCGCTATTCGCCTGCGACTCACACCTTCCATTTTGCTATGTTCGAGGCTGCTCCCACTCTAGAGGATGTAAACATGTTGTATGATCGTTCTCCTATTGGTGAGGTGGATACTCTGAGTCCTTTGAGGACTGATGCAGAACTTGCTCTGTACAAGCAGATGGAGGAATGCTTGTCGGAGGTAAAGAAAATTTCCACACGATGGACACCTGCGAAACTTCTTCCCGACTGGCAGCTGGTTGATACATCTGCGAAGAACACCTGGGGCAAGTGGGTGCAGTATTTCTTTCGCGACTATGCGAGTAGCAGTATCACTAAGAAACTTCTGAGCCAGAACCCAAAGGAGAAGAATTATGTGAATTTGAAAGGTTATCATCTGACTTTGTGTGGCTTTCTGCGCCTAGTTGTCAAGGTACCTAATTGATGGCCACCCTCACGATGGGGTTTTCTACCATGTCCTCCCTCTTGCTGTGAGACTAACCCTTGGTCAGAGAGTCGCACTTGGGCCGCTAGTCTTGGGCACCCTGTATCATAGATTAGACCAACTGGTTGTAGCGACCAAGGACTCTCGCGGTCGCCTTGATGTGTTGACTTATGTTAACATCGCATTCCTGACCATGTGGGTTTTTTTAGAGATGGCCCTCCTATGCTCCTGTTCCTTCTAAGCCTAGCAAATGGTGTGTCCCAGGCGCGGAGGATGATTTTTCCAGTGGAAGAGCTGCTCGATGGTTTGGGACACGCTTTCCTAAGTGTACCTGGAGCCTGATATGCGATGACCGAAGCAAATTTACGGCTAGGCCTTATGCCACGCGCATTGAAAATGTGCGATGGTTCCCAAAGTTGTATCCTGCCAAACCTATTGCCTTCTCGGAAGAGCTTCTTTTCGAGGGTCATGAGCGTTTCCATGAGCGCTATCGCTAATTCTTCTGCTGGTGTCTAAGGGGCTCTCTTCCTGCTCTTGCAGAGTATGTTCGTGAGCTTACTCCCAGGTATGAGAGGATCAAAGTGGATGTCGATCCCACTCGCGTTTCTCCCCAGATTGGCTTTGATGCGGTGGCGCCATCAGTCTGGCCTAGATCCATTGTAAGAGGCTGCTACAAGTGGCTACTGTCTGGCGAGTGCCAAACGATCCTGAGGAGCAATCTTCCCTTCGATCAAACTTCAGGTGTCCATGCAAGTCGCTACTCCAAGAATTGGGTTGCTTACTGGACTACCCAGCAAGCTAGATTTGAGACAAAGTCGACCCCTCAACCCAGCAGAGCTCCTGTGATCAAGAGAAATTCCTTCCCCTTCCGTCCTAACTGCAGTTTGGATGACTCCCAGTATGGCTGCTACTCCTTGCTGGACCATGAGAACCACTTGTGCCCCTCCACCATCCTTGAAGAGAAGATGGCTGCAGTTAGGGATAATGCTTCGCATGTTATCAAGTACAGCGAAGATTTTGCCAAGGTAAAAAACTTCCTTTGCGCGTGTCAAGTTTCTTTACTTTGATGTGTCGAAACTTATGCTCCATTTTCTGTTTTAGTGCTATCTGAGGAGGTTTGCATCTGGTGAGCGCTCCAAGTCGCTGATTAATACCATCGTTGCTGCGAGAAGGTAGGGTGAGCAAATTCTGCTAGCAATGGGAATGGCTCTCGCGATCGAGGCCCGAATTCGCGAGGTAATGGATGCATTCGCTGACTCGTTGATAGACAACACTCCAGCCTTGTCTCCTCCCCGGAACGCTCCATCTCCTCTAGCAGTTGCCGCTCCAAGGGAAAAGAGACCAAGGCAGAAGGGAATCACAATCTCTTCAGCTTCCTCCCATGCGAAGTCCCTTACTTCTAGGGACAAACGCAAAGGTCGCATGCCAAGCAAGGTGCGGAAAGAGCTCGAGGTCGAGACTTTTGTTCCGTTTTGTCAGGAGGAAGAGGAGGATGAGAGGAGGGAGGTGAGAGAAAGAGATGATGATGAAGAAGAAAGAGTCAAAAGTGGAGGAGAAGAAGAAAGAGGTGAGATACAAGAGTAAGATTCGGAAGGTATCTCGAACGAACTTATCTTCTCGTTACTTTAACTCTCGCACTCTTTATTGAGCAGTTTGTTCTTTCGCAGATGAAGATGCAGAAAACCATCAGCGGCCTTCTGGCCAAGAGGCAGAAGAGGGGTTCTCACTCAGGGGTTTCCAGCGAAGCCATAGACGAGGACGTCCTTGCCGAGTCTAGGAGAACAGCTGTGGAGGCTATTGAAAGAAGAAGGAAGCGAGAAGAAGATGAGATCGAACTCATAAATCAGAGAAGTTTGGAAGAGCAACATGTTGACGACTTGGTGCAGCAAGCCGATGAGGAAGATGCGGCGGATGATTTGGATGCGGCTGCTTTGGAACAGGCTCAAGCAGATTTTGAGGAAATCGCAGGTGGTAAACAAGGTGAGATTTTAAACCTCGTTGTGACTTATCAAGAAGTGATTACGGGTGCGTTAAAGCATGGCTTGTCAAAAGCTGATATCCGCCGATGGTTAGTAAGCAAGTGCGGTGAACCCTCAGGTAATCATTCAAGCAGTGTTTGTAAACTAGGCTTAGTAACCCAAGCATCATTATAACTGGTTTCTTCGCACCCCAGGTCACGCCCACCTTAAAGATGTGCTTAATGAAGATACCCTAGTAAGATATGGTGTCGCGTCTTTAGCATATGATGAAGATGCCACAATCCCACCTACACGTGGAGGTGCTCGCTCTTGATTTATCAAAATAGCAAAACATTGTGTGATAAAAGTTACCTCACATTTTCCTGTCTTGTATCGCAGGTGACGCTAAGGAAGCCATGCCAGAACAGAGAAGTCAACCACCTGCATCTTATGTTCCAGAGCGAAGCTCCCATGTTGAGAAGCCCGTCGCAGCTGCCGATTATGCAGGATAGCCCTTGGAGGATGTCATTGAAGTTTCTGATGACATCGAAGCTGAAACCGTGCTAATGGAGGAAGACGCTGGTGTCGCGGCTGAGGAAATGGAGACAGATGTTGCCGGGGCCGAGGTTCATGAGAATGAGCAGGCCGTGGAAGACATAACATCACATGCAAATGTGAATGTTCAAATGAGTGCTCCCGAGCCCCACGAGCCCGTCGCACCTGAAGGAGTTCTTGGTCGAACAGCAGCTACTACTGTTTCCATTCCTCCAACAGAGATAGAGCTTCTAGAAGTTCCTCAAGCATGGAGTTTTTGGAGCTCGCAAGTGGGAGCTGCAATCGCACCTGTCGCGGCTTATACCCTTCCTGCCAACTATGAAGAACTAGAGCTCGCAGCTGATAGACGAGCAATGGAGAGAGGACAGATTTCAGCTGTTCCAGCAATGCGCATCCCTTCTTTGCGCGAGATCCTTGAAGGAACCGGTATGTTATCATTTTTCGCATTTTGCACTGTTTATTTACAAGTTTCATGCTCTAAACTTGAATCAACATTGTTAGGATTGAAACAAGCTGATGTGGATTGGCTAGTTCGGATGCGTCTCTCCTATCCTCGGTCGTTTGCGAGGTCTCTAGAGATAGAGAATTTTAACAGAAGACTGTTCTTGACCAAAGCCATCTAGATTTTGGAGCAGCTGTCTGCGGCCACCCCTGCGACCATTTCTCCTCAAAGTGCGCAGCTGCTTTTCAGCATGTGCCAAGGCCTTCAAGCCAAAGTTCAAGGCAAGCTGGGCTTTGGTTATCTTCTCAACAGGGTCACCCAGATTCGCGAAGCTGTGAATTTGAAGCGCGGCTTCCACAATCTCGCAGCTGAGGGGCGAAAGGTAGAGGAGCAAAGGCAGAAGGCTGAAGAGGCTGTCAAACTCTTCCATAAGATGAGCGCCAAGTACGAGCAGCTAAAGCGAGAGGTGGACCAAGTGAGAGATACATCACTCTTGTTTTCTCCCGATGACCCCCTGATCAAAGATTTATTTTGAAAAAAAAAACAATTATTTGTTTGAAACAAAAAAAAATTATTGTAATGTTGCTAGGGTTTCTCCCCCTTTTTTTATTCAAGACTTGAATGCCCCGTTTTGCCCTTCTGGGGATCTGCTCAAGTATCTTATGCGTATCAATTATGACATCACATGGTGACATATCTGCCTAGATTGTCGCGCTAACTACTTATTAGATAAGCACGATTTCCTTGGGAAGTCCATCCGTATCATGACCTTCCGTCATTAATTAGGGCACGCCACCGAATCATCGTAGCCTTTAGTAGGGTAATTGAATGTTACCTTTTTCAAGACGCAAGTAATTGATTCTTACCCCTTTTCCAAGCTTTGCTGACTCAGCTGGGGAACTAAAGAGTCTTCGTAGGGCCTATATAAACCCTGCCTCTTGCTGCTTGGGTTCTTCATCCCAAGATGTGGCTTGCCATGAGTCATTACGACTGCTGGCTTCAACACTTGTCTTTTGTTGATTCATGGAAATTTCAACTTGTGAAACCTAAGTTTGTGTCTTGTGCCATAGAAATAGCTTCCAAGATCTTCTTTACGAAGCTTATTGATCTTCATAACCATCGTGAAGAAGATGCACATAATACATCATGCTTGTTCGAAGATTTTTCTTCGTCTATTATGTTTGCAGGTCGTATTTCCGGCTGCCTTCCGGCGAGGTGCAGTGCTGTACTGACCTTCTTACCAACTCGTAATGAACGGAGTGTTTCTCCTCTAGCTTTCCCGGAGGAGAACTATTTGCCTCCACGTTCTTGAACTAGGGGTGGCGAGCCATTGTGCTTGTCTCCGTGGACAAGGAGCTTCCTGCCCCAGGAGTTGCTCCATGCCTGTTCTTCACCGCCGCATCCGCCTGAACAGGTGGTTCATTTGGCATGTCTCTTGGGCAGAAGACCAGACAGAGGCCTTGTGCAGATCCGGCCTCTTGAAGATGGCATCGCATAGATTTTGTAGTGTTTGTAGGCCGTTCTTTTTATAGTAAGATTTAGCTTACCATTAGCTTTCACTTGTAAGCTGCTATCTAGACAGATGGATTGTAAATCATTTTGACTCTTAATGAGATAAACTCGAGCATTTGTTGTCCTTTTCTTTGATAGAACAGTTTGTAATATCGCATGCGAGTCGGCTATAAAACTAGTTATGCTTTTTTTCGCCTTTTGCATTTGGATATTTGCCTGCATAATTCTTTGTTTTACACAGGGTGTTGCTGCTCTAGCTGGCTATCTGATAGATAAGTTCGCAGATCATAAAGATCATATATTAGAGCTGCTTTCTTAGGCAGATAAGTTTTTAGATCATTTGAGATCGCATTTGAATATCGCTTCTATCCTTGCAGATAGGCTTTAGAATCAATTTAGATCGCATTTTCATAGTGCTACTATCTCGGCAGATAGGCTTTAGGATCAATTTAGATCGCATTTGCATAGTGCTGCTATCTCGGCAGATAGGCTTTAGGATCAATTTAGATCACATTTTCATAGTGCTGCTATCTCGGCAGATAGGCTTGAGGATCACTTAAGATCAGATTTAAGTATTGCTGCTATCTCGGCAGATAGGCTTCGGATCAATTAAGATCATATTTGATTAGTGCTGCTATCTCGGCAGATAGGCTTTGTTGTTACGAGACAGAGAAGTAAATGAAGCGATAAAAGACAGCCAAAGTCATAAAATTCTTCCCATTTGGGAGAAGTCTTTTATTAAATATACCCTCATATGGGAGAGGCGAAATTACAAGTCCCTTAAATGGGAGAGGCCAGGTTACAAATCCCTCATATGGGATGAATGACGCATGAGTTTATCACAATACTAGACATAAATAGGCATTGTAATCTGATGCATGTAAGGAGAGAAGTTAAGGATAATACTTCTTAATCCGGCGCATGTTGACTGAGCTTGGGGTTGTGGCCGTCCCATGTAGCCTCTGTATATTGCAGTAGCCACTGTCAAAGACTTCTTTGACTTCGAATGGTCCTTCCCAGTTGGCTGCGAACTTTGGGTGAGCCGCCTCCAGCATGCAGTGATCCGATGCGCGCAAGACCAGGTCCCCAACCGCGAAGTCTCGATGTTGGACCGTTTTGTTGTATGCGCGGGCGATCGTCTCCTTGTAACGTTTATTAGTCCGCTTGGCTTGCTCTCGCTTTTCCTCCAATAAAATCAGGTCATGGTCACGCTGATTGTCATATAGTGCATGAAAGGCCAACCGTGCAGAGTTGATTTTCACCTCCGACGGTACTACAGCTTCAGCTCCATAGCATAAAAGAAATGGGGAAACTCCTGTGGGAGTCCTCGGAGAAGTTCAGTACGCCCACAATGCTAAATTCAAAGAATCAGCTCATTTCTTGTGATCGTCCGCGACCATCTTGCTCAGGATTCTTAGCAGCGTCTTGTTAGTCGCTTCTGCTTGACCATTCCCTTTTGGATAATAGGGAGTGGAGCAGACCTACCTTATATTGTACTCCGCTAGCTTGGCGGCCACCTGGCGATTTACAAAAGGGGTACCATTATCCGAGAGAATTGTGTTGGGAATCCCAAACCTGTATATGATGTTCTCCTGGATGAAATGGACTACACCAAGCGCATTTGCTGTCTTCAGCGGTATTTCCTCCACCCACTTAGTGAATAATTCGGTTGCGGTGAGGATAAACTGGTTCCCATGTGAGGCTGGTCGAATGGGACCGACAAAATCTAGAGCCCAAGTGTGGAATGGCCATGGTGTCCCCAGCGCATGTAGATCTACAGCAGGGGTATGTACGAGGTTGCCTTTGAATTGACACTCGTGGCATCTCCTTACTTTAGCGCGACAATCTGCCTCCATGGTGGGCCAGAAATAGCCAATCGTGAGGAGTTGTCTGCATAGTTTCGCACCTCCCTGATGCTCCACTTGGTGAGAGAGATCCATTACCTCTTGCGCTTCCTTGCTGTCTAGGCATCGAAGCAGATTACCCTCGTGACCCCTTCGCCAGAGTATGTTTTCTTGCACTACGTACCGGGCTGCCTTCCTTTTCAGTTTCTCGGCTTCTTTTCTTGACCCAGGCTCGATTCCTTCCGTGAGGAAATCGAAGAGCAGCTTCCTCCAATCCGCATCATCATCAACCAGAGCAATTATTAAAGAATCCTTGATCAATGCGTAACTTTCGCAATTCCCTTGAATTAACGCCGCAGCCGTTGACATGTCCGGCCAGTGAATCCCATACCTTTGGGCTTTCTGATAGATTGACACCTCACTTTCCCCGCAAGTATGCTGGTGAATCTTTTCTAACAGCGCTTTTCCCTCCTGTTGCGAGACGCATCACATGTGTATTCCACTTGGGCCTTTGTAGTAGAGAGTGTTGTCATGTATGCAGTACCCCTTAGTGGATGCCCAATTTTCTTTACTCGTTCCCTCTGCGATAGCGTGCAATATGGGCTTCCTCCAGTCTGCATCGTCCATGCATTCATCCTCGCATGCGTCCTCTTACAACGCCGATGACACTCGTACTTCAATCGAGATTCTCGCGGGGCACTTATCCGCACTAACCTTAGATCCCAGAGTGGCCAAAGCATCAGCATGCCGGTTATTAGTTCTAGGTTTATGCTCGTACCTGACATCGCTGAATTGTTGCACCAGCTTCTGTACCAAAGTTTGGTAGGGCAATAGATTTACTTCTTTTAATCCATACTCGCCTGAAGCTTGTTTGACGATTAGCATGAAATCCCCCATAACCGTCAAATTTCTTACTTCCAGTGCCCTAGCTGCGCGGAGACCTGCAATGAGGGCCTCATACTCCGCTTCGTTGTTGGTGACTGCAAAATCGAGTTTTGTGGAAATTTTAGGACCTCTCCATCGGGTTTGGTCAGAACTATTCCAATTCCTCAACCTTTCCTTGTTGACGACCCATCGAAATGAAGCGTCCAGTAAGGCAGCTCGACTGCATAAATCTCGGGTCCCTCTAGTTCCTCCTCGATCATGGGCTCGTGGCTGTTATCTGGGAATTGTGCTAGCAAATCCGCCACCGCTTGCGATTTGATTGCCCGCGGTCGAACGCACGTGATGTCGTATTGAGAGATGGTCATATACCATTTTGCCAGTCTTCCGCCAGGAGAAGTGTGAGTCAAGAGGTACCGTATGGGGTCACTCTTTGTAACCACTACCACTTTGTGCGAGGCGAAATAGTGCTTCAACTTTTCTATTACAAAGAATAGAGCAAGGCAATGACGCTCAATATCTGTGTACCTTGATTCTGCTGGTTGCACTATGCGAGAAATATAGTAAATCGGCCTTTCTTGCCCTTCATATTCCTGAGCCAAAAGCGCTCCTATAGACCTCTTGGTTGATGTTAGGTACAGCAAAAGCGGTGATCCGAGCTGTGGTGCGATCATTACCCTTTGTGAAGTCAACAAGCCCTTTAGCCTTCCGAACGCGGCCTCATGTTCTGTGGTCCAATTGTACACTGCATTCTTCTTGAGGAGATCGCTAAAGCAGAAGGTTATTTCTGCGATCGCAGGGATGAACCTTCGCAGGTAAGATAACTTCCCCAAGAATGTTTTCAGAGCACTCTGATTGTGCGGCGCCGTCATGCTAGTGATGGCTGATACTTTTGCGGGATCAGGCTCGATGCCCTGGCGATGTATTACACATCCCAAGAACTTTCCCGAGGTCACTCCGAATGCGCACTTCGTGGGGTTCATCTTTAGCTGGAAACTTCTGCATCTTTCAAATACTTTCCGCAGATGCCCTAAGTGGTCTGCTTCTTCCTTGGACTTGACAACAAAGTCATCAACATAAAATTCCACTTCTTTGTGCATCATGTCATGAAACAGAGCCATCATGGCTCGCTGATAAGTCACGCCTGCGTTCTTGAGTCCAAACGGCATAACCGTGTAATTGAAGACTCCCACTGGCGTGATGAATGCGGTGTTCCGTGCGTCTTCAGGGTCCATTTTGATCTGGTTGTACCCACAGAATCCATCCATAAAGTTGAACATACGATGACCCGCAGTCGAATCAATGATCATATTGATGTCCTTAGGGCAAAAACGGTTAAGATCTCTGAAGTCTACACAAATGCGAAGCTGTCAATTCTTCTTCACCACGGGCACAATATTAGCCAACCATGTGGGATGATGATTGGGCTCGATGAATTTGGCAGTCAGCTGCTTGACAATTTCTTGCTTGATTTTCACGTTTATCTCCGGCCTGAAGCTCCTTGTGCTCTGCTTTACCGGCTTAGACCCCGGGATTACATCTAACATGTGCATGGTAATACTCGTGTCCAGGCCGGGCATCTCATCGTATTCCCATGCGAACACATCTTTGTACTCAGTCAGAAGTTGCAGCAACGTCGCTTCTTCCTCGCTTGTGAGATCTGCACTTAGAAAGACGGGCCTCTTCTTTTCTTCGCCTGGGCTTAGGAATACTTCCTTCATCTCCTGTTTCTGGGGTTTTGGCTTGTCCTCCATGCATTCAGGTGCCTCTTTTAACTTATCTTCCGAAACGTCTGGTGTCGGCTTGTCTACCTCCATGACACGTTCGATTTGATTGATTTGCTCAGGGATATCCCCATGCCCATGTGGGGGTATCCCCGCGCACCTTCATATGCGATAGCATTTCTTCCCGTTAGAGTAGAAGCTCTATCTCTTTTCTCGCGGGATCGTGATTTACTACCCTTTTCAGGGTGTACACATTCTTTCTTTGGTAGTCGACCTGCGGTGCTTCTTCTTGCACATACAACTTTTCCCTGGTCTCCTCCCTTGTCACCATTACTCCTGCTGGTGATTGATCCTTGATGTCCTCCCATCGAGGCAAAGAAGTGGGATTGAACGGCCCTGGCGTTTGCTCGTCTGCCATTTCGGTGAACCAGACTGCTTCGGTGAGGTGCGCTTCATCCAGATTGAAAGGGTTTACCGAAGCTGGTATCTCCACTATTCTGTCGTTCCAGATAGCTTTCATCACCTGGTGGGATGTCGAGGGGACTGCATCAAAGCGATGAATCCAAGCTCGCCCTATGATCATATGATACGTAGTGTTCACATAGATGACGTAGAATTTGGCTGAACATTTGATTTTGCCTATCTGGACGCCCAGACGGATCCATCCTATCGTCATCCTGGAATCGCTTCCAAATCCCATCAGCGGGGATGGACGTCTGACAATCTTCTGCTCCGGGATTCCCGCCAACTTTAGAGTGTTGAGTGAGACCACGTTAACTGCCGCTCCTCCGTCGACAAACGCACCATTGATTAGTGTCGTTACGTACAAAGGCTTCTGGTGGCTCGCGTCTGTCTTCTTGTGGCTTGCGGAGAAGGTCATGACCTTTTCTGTGGAACGTGATGCTCTGAAAACTTTCCCATTGGAGACCACGATGTCTTCTTCGTAATCCTCTGCTATCTTAGAATTGCTTTTGTCATCTCTTTCCGGCATTTCTCCAAAAAGTTCATTTCATCGAAAAACTTGCTAAACCTGTGCGACCCCTTCATCCGATCGGCTCGTTCGTCCTCCGTGTCTATACTGTAGTCCTCCTCCTTGTAGACTTCGGCAATGATGGGTAGACCGTCTTCCGCAATCTCTTCAAGATCCATAATCGCGATCATGGCCACCTCTTTGCCTTTCGGCTCTTGCTCCGCATGGGCGAGCAGTGGATTGTTTCGCACATCCTGCCTCTGATCGCTGACAATCAACTCGCCATCTTTCATTTTTCGGCTCACCATGTTTCTGAGCTTCTTGCAATCAGTCGTGGGGTGCATGATCTTTCCGTGGCATTCGCACCACTTTAGGTCCCTCATTATCTCCTTGGAGGGTATCCTTTCGAGCGGTGGCAAGATACCGTCTTTACGCCACTGCTTACACAAGTCAGTCGCTTCCTCTACCGAGCATGGTAGAGGTGGCGCATTCAAGTTTGTAACCCTGGGCTGCTTTTGCGGCGAGACTGTATTAACCTCAGCTTCGCGCCCCCTCTTGTAGCTGAACCTTCCAATTTTAAAAGTATTTCCACTCAGGGATCGTTCAGGGGCGTGCTTCTTCTTCTGTCTCTCCACTATAGGCTCTATGTTTTTCGTGCACTCCATCAATTTTGAAAAGGTAGGAGTTTGTAGGTTGATAAGCATACCTTTGTACTCGTCTCGCATACCTTGCAGACATATTTCCACGAGCCTACCCTCAAGCACTTCATCTCTACATTCCAAGGACTTGGCTCTGAATTTCTTAATGAACGTGACCCCATCTTCCTCGCGCTTCTGGTACATACGAGAAAGATGAATCATTGTCACCTTCTCCTCCACCTAGAAGAATTTGGTGTAAAACTTCTGAACCATGTCATCCCAGGTCTTCAAGGATCCAGCCTCTAACGTTCTGTACCACTTGTAGGCGACATTTCCCAAAGATTTGGGGAACTCACGCATCAGTAGCTTGGGATCGGCTCCATATGGTCCCATCACATCAATGAAACGCATGACGTGCTCGTGAGCATTCCCGTTAACGTCTTCGAACTTATCCCACTTAGGAGCCTTGTACCCTGCGGGGTTAGGCATGAGATAAATTTCTCGTGGGATGGGCGGATCATTATCCACCTTTGGAATGATGGTGTCAGCGAACGGTTGATTGGCCAAGAAGGTTTCCATGCGACGCCGCAGCAACGTCATACACTCCGGTGCACTCCCCTCAGAAGCAGGAGGAAGGGTTTTTGTAGTCAGAGGCGACGCATACGCCGCGGTCGAGCTAGGAGCGTACTGTGAATTCACGTTGCCCAACAGTGCCGGCGGAGAAGACAAGGGGTATTGTGAGGACAGATTGGGTGTCACAGTTGGTGTTTGAGGAATATGTGCGGTAAAAGGCGGTATTTGAGCCGTTTTCCCCTGGACCGAGGGAAACTGCACCGTTGCTGGTGGGGTTTGCAGATTAGGATTAGGTGGCATGGGTATCACTCCAGTCCCTTGGGTTGTGGAAACTCCTCCTCCCTGAGAGACGGCAGTGCCTGATGTAGGATTCGGGGCAAGGGTCCCCAGAATGGCCATTATCCGCTCCATCTGTGCGGATTGAGCCTGAAGAGCCTTTCCCTGATTCTGAATGGTGGCGTTCAGAGCCTCCAACGTCGGAGTCTCTCCAACAGCCGCAGAAGCGTGACAGGTCTCCTCTCCTGAGGTGGTCTCCGTGGAGGGCGATCTGTTACTGACATCATCTTCATGAGACATGGTTGCTTGCAATGGTAAGTTTCAATTCGGGTTCACAAAATGTGTACGAGAGAATCCTGCAGAGAGAATTCAATATACACCAAGAGTAGGGGATAGAAAGAACACAGGAAGAGTAAGGTTGTGTGTAGGGAGAGAGTAAGACAATATCACTGTATGAGAGAGAGACAGGATTTTGGCAGAGCTTCCGCGTATTTCAGGTGATTCGCCCCTTGTATGGAAGGGTTAACGATCCTATATATAACAGAGAATGTGACCGTTAGAGTGTGGTTAATGCGCCCTTTAATGGCGGCTTAATTAGCTTAACCACAACGACACGTTCGTCCGCGTATATAGGGACCGTTACGGCACGTTATCCGCGTATACCGGAACCGTTATGAGGTTGGCCGGGTTTATGGAGCTCGTGCCATAAATCTCTCAAGTCAGTTACTAGGGGTCGCACGCGGGCTTGGTTGTCGCTCGCGCGCGACAGAACTTACTCAAGCCTCCAAACCACTAAGTCCCTACAAGTCTCGTGTGATGGTATGCGAGGGCCCTGTATGGCAGCCCCCACGTGGATCAGCGCGGCTGGTGATCCATTATGTGTGGAGCACAGCTAGGTGTGCTATATGGTCGCCACGTGGCTAAGATCTGCCTGTCTAGAAAGCACTATCTACACTAACCAAATTTTATACAGGTATTCCAATAGTACTAGTTACAAGTTATGTAAACTGTTAATTTAGAATTCATAAATGTAGAATTATTTATTTCAACAATAATACCATCCTCGAAGAAATTACAACAACTATGCTTCAAAATCATGATTCAGATTGAGAGTCCATCTGCTAATTAAAATCACAATCCACCATCACATTAAAAATATTACCTAAAATATGTTAACAATTTATATATTTCGAAGCTCTCTCAAAATTAATCACACCGATCATATATTTAGAATATCAGTCAGATTGAAAGGTAGATGCTAAAAAGATATACCAATCCTCAGATTCATATCAAAGAAAAAAAAACAAAGAAAAAAAGGCTAAACACGGATTCATATTAAAGAAAAAAAAAAGAGAAAAGAAAACAAAAAGAAGCGTCTCCGGGTGTATGTTGTGTAGAGAACAAATTGATGCCCCCTAACCCAATCAAGAACACTGAATCAAACCGATATCATCTTTCTCATTAATGGAATAACTTGAACAAAAAAAAACAGAGCAATAAAACTAACCCTACCCTGAACGAGATGCACTGGGAGCGCTTATTAGTTGAAGCATCGCAACAACTCTGAACTTTGATTGATTTTATAGATCTTCAAGCAATGAAGTTCGGAAATACGTTGAAGTTCAGCAAAAAATCATGAACCAGTAAAGATCGGGAGGCAGTTGAAGTTTCCGTTGGATGTAGCGAGTAGGATATGGCTCGCTACATGTAGCGAGCAAGATCACAATCCGCTACTTTACCGATCCAGTTTCCTATCCCATTGGAGTCCTATTTTTCTTAAACTTCTTTATATTTTAACTAAACGGTGGATTTACCTAGTCCTATTGGAGATGCTCTTAGTAGCTTCAAGACATTTGTTCTGAAAAACCAAATATAAATTTTCTTTTTCCTGCTCATGAACCTTCATTTTCAAAGAATCAATCTCATTCCTGCAACTCTCCTCATTTGGAGACATGCTTTTGAGAATTTCAGGCAACACATCAGAAGGACTAGATAAGAGATTTTCTACCATGTCTTCAATTAGCTTCTCAGTAGAGAGGTCCTCTTGATGTCCAGCCATTAAACAGAGATTGGCTTGGTCCTCATCAGAGTCTGAATCTGAGGAATCTGAATCACTCCATGAGGCTACCATTGCCTTCTTTCTTCTGTTGTCATTTTCTTTCTTGGAAAATTGTCCGCTCTTTTTCTTTTGAGGGCAATCTCTTACAAGATGATATGTATCTCCACATTCATAGAAATTCATAGCTTTAAATTTATATGACTGTGAAGAAGACTTACCTTCTAATCCTTGCTGGTTGAGGATCTGAACTTCTCTTTGTTGTAATCCTCGTTTCCAGAGTTTCTCTTTTCCTTAAGCATTCTGGCCAAGGCTTTGGAAATCAAGGCTAAGGCCTCCTCCTCATCATCATCATCCTATGGTTCAAGGCTTTGGGATTTTCATTTTCTTTTTCCTTGAGTGACAGATTCTTGATGTTGTCACTCAGTTCACCACCAACCTCCTTCATATAGATCTCATGAGTGTGTAACTTTCCTTGAAGATCATCAAGTTCCAGGATGCTTAAATCCTGAGATTCTTCAATAGCAGTTGTTTTGGGCTCCCATATAGACTTAGGCAAGCTTCTGAGAATCTTCCTCACTTTTTCTTCATTTGAGAATACTTTTCCCCAAAGATTCCAAGTTATTCACAATATATGTAAACCTTTTGAACATATCTTTAATGGATTCATCAGAATTAATCTTAACCAGTTCATAGTTTCTCAAGAGGATATTGATTTTTGTCTGCTTGACTTGGCTAGTTCCTTCATAGGTAACAATCAACTTATCCCAGATCTCCTTTGCGTTTTTGCAGTTGGATATCCTGTAGAACTCATCTGCACTAAGAGCACAATATAATAAGTTCAAAGCTTTTTAATTTTTTGATACCTTTTCCAGTTCAGTGACTGAAAGATCTTCATCAGGTTTGACAGTTCTAACTCCATTGACAGTAGTATAGAATAGGTTTGGCCCATTCACAATAATATACCATAGATCCATATCCTGATCTATGATGAACATTTTCATCAATGTCTTCCAATGCACAAAATTATCACCACAGAATAGTGGATGTCTATTGGATGCCCTTCCCAGTGAGAATCCTCCTTCACCTACAAAACTCATTGTCACAAGATTGTTAGATCTTTAAACTGTGACCCAAAGCTCTGATACCAATTGAAAGTGTGTAATGTAGGTGTAAACAAGTATATAAATACTCTAGAGGGGGGTTGAATAGAGTATGCTGGATTTTGCCAAAACAGAAGCTTTTAAAACCTAAGTAGAGCAAACTGTTGATATCTCAAAGTTTTGAAAATGATTTGAGAAGCTTGAAGATATAACATCAGAATATAGAGGCTCCAAATCTTTGAGACTTGGAAAGCTCCAAAGCTTTGAAACTTCCATTATAAACTGAAAGTAAATGCAGCAAAAGTAAAGAGCAGATACACAGAGATTTTACAGAGTTCAGTCAAAGTTGGACCTAGTCTCTGCCTGAGGGATCTAATCCCTCCAGGATTCAAACACAACTTCTTATTAATCACCCAGATTTAGCCCTAGATCTCCAGCCTAAGTGAGCTACCTTACAATTATACAGCTTGTGGTTCCCAGCCTATCTATTTACAGGCTACAACTTGTTGAAACAATAAGAACCTCTTGTTGTTCACTTGAACAACCAAACTACTAAGTTTAATGAGGTTTTAGAAATTAAGAATAGATGAAACAATTAAGTACAAGAAGAAGAACTCAGAAAAGATAAGCTTTTTAAGGATGGATGAGTTCTTCTGAGTTTGAATGATCTTCAGTCTGCTGGAGAGTTGAATTCCTGAATGATTTGAAGAACTCTTTCCAGTATGTTTCTCTCTTCAAAATCACGATATCTTTCTCTTCCAACTCTCTGCAATTCAAATTTAAATTGCTGATCTCAGTCTGCAACTAACTTGAGAGAATTCAGGAAAGGAATTCCTAAATATCTCCTCTCTGATAAGCTCCAATCAGCAACTCTATTTGGATGAATTGTTGATCTGTTTATGGACGTTGGAGCGCCTAACAAACCTGTATATACGCAACAAACAGATCAATCAAATAACAATACAATCTAGCAAAACGATCGTCTGAAAACAGCAGCAATCAGTTCATGAGAAACCTAGGCTAGAATTGTCTGTTAACAGTTCTGAGCTAACAGATACATTCAGCAACATAGTCCTGCAATAATCAATTTAGAACATAGATTACTAAAAGCATTCATATAGTTAATCCATATAATAATCAAAACCTGTACAAAAACAGTTAGATAATTCAACATATAGAAACTGCTACAGTAACTCAAAGCTTTAAAGCTTTGGTACTTAGCAATTTCTTTTGCGTGTGTTTCTGGATTTCATCATCAAGGAGCTAAGCTCTCTGCCTGTATATTCACAACATAATGTGCAGGAGCTTCAGACTTATCACACCATAATATCTCTTCGCTCTCTCTTTCTGTCTCTCTCTCTCTCTCTCTCTCTGTTATAATCAAACATTTTCTCTCAGTTTGTGTGCTTCCTCAATCATAGGGGCTCGCCGTCGGCGAGGCCCCTAATATTCTTCTTGTTATCGGATTTTGTTATTTTATTATGTATTTTCAGTTTCTACCGCCTGGGAGCGGTTTTCTTCCGTCAAATGACGGCCAACTACCGCATTAAAGCGGTCAACTACCGCTTGGGAGCGGTTCTCTTCAGTCAAGGGACAGTCAATTACCGCCTAGGAGCGGTTCTCGTCCGCGTAGGAGCAGCCAACTATCGCGTAAGAGCGGTTCTCTTCTGCCATTGGGCAGCCAACTGCCGCTTAAGTTCGTTTTTTATCTATAATAAGGTAGTAATCTACCACATAATTATGGCGTTATGTGTCAAATTGTCTTGCAGTTTTGCTGTGGATTTCTCGTGGAGACCGAATTCTGCTAACGTGATGGACGGATTATTTTCTTCACCCCGCTCGTTGTTCCCGATGATGGAGGAAAAAAACACTTAAGCTAATTGGTGGTGATGTTGGAGCGTAGAAATGTTCAGGAATCGTCTGAAGCGATACTTGCCAATTTTACTTCTTAGAAATTTCCAAATTGTGTAGACAAGATTATGAAGTGTGTATTATCATTTTTTGTTTCATTCTCGTTTCATCCATTTTAATTGTGATTGTTTATGATGAACGAAAATGTTGAATGCATTTCAAAAAAAATATATACACATATATATACACACACATGCGTGAATATATATATATATATATAACTAAAAATAGAGTAAACCCGACCCCCAACCCGCCTAAACTGGGTTTTTGGACCCCGGACGGCATTGGCATATATTTCAACGTTCTAAAGCGGCCCGCACCTGGCCCGCTAGAGCACGGGTTCACAACTCGCCCGAACCCGCTCTCACCATGACGTGGAAGTAAGAGAGAAATAGTTGGGCTTGTTACAATGTGTCGAAGTGAGGGAGAAATGGTGGGAAGTTATTTGCTGTAAGTGGTGTATGGGTAGATAAGGAGAACTTTATCGGAGTTATTGAGTATTTCAGGTATGGGTGTAACTTGGGCGGGTGGAACCTGACCAACCTGAGCCCAACCCTAATTAAAATAGGGCACGTGCACATAGTGTTAGAGTCGGGATTGGGCGCAGATATTAGACGACGGGTTAACCCGAATTGTCCGATATGTATGGCAACTACCTATAAATTATTAAATTTTGAGAGAATTATATAGCATATCAAACCTGAATCGATTACCTTTTTTTATTTATTAACAATATTTTTTTTTTGTTCTTGAACCAGTTAATTTATTTATCACACCAAACTTTATTATTCTCTAGTGTTTCAGAAAATTTATTAATTTAATTTAATTTAATTTAATGTACTAACCCGAATTCACCCCGAACCCAAATTGATATGTGCGAATTTGGGCTGACGATGCTCTTAACTCGGACTTGGCTAATGATGCTCTTGTGTTATAGTCTATGCGTTTAATGATAAGAGAAAAAAAAATCTTTTAGTTTACTAGACAAAATCCGCGTCACTTTATAAATACTAGGTATACCCCGCGCGCGTTGTACCTGTGCTGCGACCTATAGTATTATGGCTGCGTTTGATTTGCTGATACTCATAACAGTTTAGAAATTATCAGCTCCAAAGCAAATACAGTTCATAAACTGAGATCAATACTCCTCACATGATAGAGCATCCATTCTCAACATCGTTGTTGTAACCACAATCGTTATTAAATCATCTATTTCGGTAACAAACTAAAAAATATTTCGACATCGGCTGAGGTGGATGCCCCTTAATACAAATATAAATTATTAACTGAGAAATTCAAAAGAAATCCGAATATAAATTTTTAAACGTTGATTCAACTGTGATGAATGGCCGGCCTTCTATAGGAAGATGGAATCCCTATCTACATCTTCAGGGATGACGAGTGACTCACATTCCTTGCAAATCCATCCTGCAAAAGACAGAAATGATCTTTATGCTCGAAATTGGACATGAATGACTTATGCAAAGAATCTGAAGCAGAACACTAATGGAGAGGCATATTGTGAAGGAAGTATGTCTCTATCCACAGATATCTGAAATCCCAAGTCTGCGCTAAATGCTAAGAATCTGTTTGGCGAAACTTCCAAGGGCAGAACAACTTTGATAGAAATGACTTCTATAGTTGTTGTTAATTAAAGGAACCTGTAAATTGATTAATTTTTCAGCTTATTATAGCTCAAATTATATGTCCCAATTTACAGGTCACATACCCAGCTCGACGTTCTTTGGTTTAAAGATCAACATCCTTAGCTTGATTAGAAATTGAAACCAATGCCTAATTAAATAAAGATTTTCCCATTCTCAACACACAAAATACTAACATGGTTCAACAGTCCCCAAATTTCATATTCCTAGTCTTAAAACCTCAATAATTCAAGAAACATCATATGCATTTATTGGTAATCAGACTAAAAATTGACATACAAAAGGTGGTTAGGGAAATATATATATATATATATATACATATATATATATATTATATAATGAGTGGAATTCAATTTGATGGAGCTTAATCAAATGGCCAAACAGACCCACGATCTGAAGAACACGAACCCAACCGTTACAATCTGATGCAAAATGACACATTCTAACTGTTACCCTAAAAAGGGCAAGTGTGATTTTCCATAGGGGATGCCCTGTAAATTACAGTCCTAGACTAACATTGAGTACATCCTGTTTATCCAAAAAAGTTGTAGTCCAGATTTGGCGCGAAGTGTTTAGAAATTTAAAAAAAAAAAAAAAAAAGTAACAAGTTGGTTAGCTTAGAAATTCTTACCTGGTACAAAATTGCTCTTCTTTTCTTCTCTCCAACATATTCCTCAAGATATTCCTGCATAGAAAGCATACCATTAAAAAAAAATTGAATGAGATAACCATACATGAAATACGAAGAAAAAAAGGTCAACCCTGCAGAAGTATATGATCTTCAAGCAGAAGCAGGAGTTTCATATATATATATATATATATATATATATATATATATATATATATATATATATATATATATATATATATATATATATATATATAATGACCTTAGAGTAGTGTGTGTCCAAATCAACAGATGCCCGTTGCTCAGGAGTCTTTGCCTTCATGAAACATATTCCAACAGATAATGTTCGACGATCAATCTGGAAAAGATTTCAGTGGACAATTTAGGATACAATTACAGGTGGGCTATGTAAACAACTTCAAATAGACATATAAGTTTCATGCTTAGTTTAGCTCTGACCAAACCAATTCAGATATCAAATGGTAATGTGTGTTCCTTCTGTAGGGTTTTGATCATGGATACGCAGCGTAAAATATAATTTATCCATTCAATACCCTCCAAGGATCACAGGACAAGAAGCATAACGATGGTAAAGGAAGAATTATGTTACACACCTTAGGGTTTCTCATGTGATGACTTGTAACGCGAATTGTGTCACGTCTCTACGGTTGATCCACGCCTAGAGTTGAGATCTAGATCTTCCTTCTCCTTTTTGCTAGATAGGAGTGGAGGAAGAGGAAGAAGAAATCACGCAACACGAGGCAACAAGGAGGGGGCGGCCTCCTTTGTTGGCCGACGGGGTAGGGGCGGCGGCAAGGGAGTCGGTCGGCCCTCTTCCTTGCTTGCTCTCTCTCCTTTTGTTCTCTCCCACTCAAGTTATGAACAATAGGCTCATAAGTGATGGAAGGAAAGAAGGAGCATCCTTATATAGTCCAACAAATCCTTGTTAACTACCTAAAGGACCTATTCTAGTCCTACTAGAATTCGATTTAGTCCCTTCCTTGCAAATTAGTCCTACTAAGTTTGCAAGGCGTTGCAAAGTGATCCTTCTAATTAATTAATCATATTAATTAATTCCCAAATCTAGTTCAACTCTATATAGCGAGTGACCCCATAGATTCTATCTAGTTGGTAGAAACAATTTGCTAATATGGAGCGGTCTCTAGCAAAACATCCATTCTAGCCAACTAATAGAATAGTCATCCGACAAAACTTGTACAAGTAATTGTCACATCCCGTTGTCTCTAGATCCGGATTGGACACGAGACATACAAGTCAGACTCGTATATCCAATCCATAGTTTCTCGATCCTGGAAATAGCCTCATTCATGCAAATAACATCAATATCCCATATTGATTTATTTGAGTCTGGCCAGACATTCTATAAGCACTATTGCAACAACCCCCTTATCCGGCTCGGGACAAGACCGGGAGGGCGATGCTTAATAGAAGTGGCGGAGATCAAAAGCAATATATATTCCACAACAAGAGCTTATATTATTAAACATTAACAAGAGTCTTATACAAAAGATGCTTATTATTACAAAACAACTTAACCAAAACTAGAAACTAAATATGACATTATCAATCTAGGTGAGTCTCGCGCCCCTTCTATTCCTTAAGTTCCAGCTCCTAGACCTGCAGTGGGAAGAAAACAACAGGAACCGCAGTTTTCAAAGTCAGCAATAAATACTGAGTGAGCTACACCTTAGCATGTAAAACAGGAAAGATAATATAAACCGCTGGGACACAAGTTAAATAAAGTAAGAGTGACGGAGAATAAGTAAAACTATATCAGAGTTTGCAACGGTAAAAGCAACAGTGATAACCAAATCACGAATGACAATACCCAAAGCTGTAACATTTCAATAAAGTTCTTCATAAGTGCCAGTTCCCAATTAGAATATAAATCCATTTATCAACTTTCAATTATAAAATCGAAGAATCCAATTACTGAGCACGGTACCGGAAACAGTAATGGCCAACAAAGGGCCTCCTTAATGACAATGGCCAACAAAGGGCCTCCTCAATGGCCAACAAAGGGCCTCCCAAATAGCAATGGCCAACAACGGGCCTCCTCAATAACAATGGCCAACAAAGGGCCTCCTCAATGGCCAACAAAGGGCCTCCCAAATAGCAACCGAATCTGGTACGTGCGGTGTTCCACTTTACGTTATTAGCGAATTATTATTCCGTGAGAGTTTCCGAGAACAATATTTACAAGTCAAAGTTTGACAGGAAGAAACACATAACAATATAGTTTTGAGACAAGTATGAAATCATGTTCGAAAAATGTAATCCACAAATATATTTTGAGACGGAAATTAAAGTCAAGTATGACACGAAATGAGCTAGGCACGCTAGGCTAAGCATGTAATCTCACCTGAAGTTGGCTCAGCAGTTAATACGTAGGATGGTCGATGAAGCCTATGTCAACGAATCCGTCTCCTACAATTTTAGAAATATCTAGTCACAACAGTGTTATTTCTTATAAACAAATGCATAAATGCTTATCTGACTAGGTCGAAACTAAGTTTGTCCCAATAACCCCTAATGAATTCCCGAGTCCAATCATATTAAATAAAAAGACGTAATTAACATGAAATAATAGAGGCAATATTTATCAAAGTATGACAATTTAATATTATATTTATAATTTACAGAAATAAAACAAATGAGGGAAGCTAGTGTTAAAGGGTTATTTTTGTTCAGATATACACTATTTAATTCAAATAAACATACTAGATTTAACATATTAATAACTATTTTTGAAACTCATTGTTTAAAACTAAGGTGATATTTTATAAAACAAATATTCAAATATACTAAAGTGACAAAAAGTAATGTTATTTCCCATTCCTTCATAAATATCTCATGAAAATATATTTATAAATATTGAGATGATATTTTTACTATTTTTATTTTATAGTAAAGGTTTAATAAATAAACAAGTTAATTAATTATATAAAGTATTCCCCTTTTCATGAATTAAATTCAGCTCAACATAACAGCTTTAAGTAAAGGACAGCCCCCACCCCAAAAGTTACTGAAAATAGCAAAAACTTACCCCCCAACACCATAACTCACGGCAAACACAACCCAACCCAATCCGAATGCAAGTTCCAGCCACCAAAATCAAATTTCAACAGTAAATAACGAAAAAGGGTAAGGTTTAGATCATACCCAAGTCAAGAAACGCGCTAAACGGTCGAAGAACGCGACGGGTCGAGTCGTCGAAAGTCGCCGCCGGAGATGGAGCTTCGCCGGTGCTGTTCCGGTGGTTCTTGGTCGTGTCTGGTCACTTCTGGAACCTGGTCGGGACCTCTGGAGACTATAGAGACCGAGAGGGAGGGACGGGTGGCGTTGCTTTGGCCGGTCCGAGCTTCTCGCCGGAAGCTATGGAGGAACGGCGGCGATGGCGGGTCTCTGGCTACTGCTGATGTTAAGGCCTCTTGTCTCTTCGTCTTAACCTTATTCTGGTCGCAGCAAGGAGAGGAGAGAGAGAGAGCAGAGGTGGAGACAAGTGGAGCAGGGCGTGGTGGAGGCTCGGGTGGCTTTCCCGACGATGGCAGCGGTGGCAGTGGGTGGCTTCGCCACTGCTTGCTGCTGCTGCTACTGCTTCCTTCGGCTGGGGAAGAACAAGACAGAGAGGTAGAGAGGAAGAGATGTAGAGATGATGGCGGTGAAGTTGGTGATGGTGGTGCCGGTGGTTGTGGTGGTTGTTGTTTCGCCGGAGAAGATGAGAGAGAGAGATAGTGGTGGTGGCTGTGTGTCATGGCAGGGGGTTTGCTGGGTTTAAATAGGGAAGAGAAGGGCGGTGTGAGGAGCTGAGGGCGGCAGAAGTGATGGAGGCGGTGATGCGTTGCCGTGGCCGTGAAGACAAAGCAACAAAAGAAGAAAACACAGCTGGGTTCTATTTTATTAAATAGGAGGGAAAAGAAAGGATTTGGTGTGGCAAATGTACAGGTTAACGCGGTGGTTGCCACCGCGAGGTCGTCTAGAAAATAAAAGAAATTGCGTAAAAATTATAAATTATCACCCTACTTTCCCGTCTACTAGAATTGGCGAAAATTACCCAAATTACTGATCGCAACCTAAAATTTTATTATTAAGTCACAAATTACTAAATTACCCTTTAGTTAAACGCGGGGTATTACAACTATCACTCGAGTGGCCTAGGATATTTGCTCCCGTTATGTGGGAGGGAAAAATTCTATCTACGTCCACTACGATCTCTAATCTTGCTTCTTATTGTATCCGGTATACCCAGTTACGGGACACTACCAAAATCACAATAATCCACAACTAGAATATCTAGTGACTTCAAGTCTAAGGACGACAATACCATTGCACCGCGAGAAGCACTTGTGACTCAACATAACATGTATGTAGCCTGCTCGGTGATGGGTCAATCCAGTGCGCCATTACTCTTAATGCACACCCATGTGTTGGATCATGATATCTCCATATCAATCCGACCCCATACTAGTCTTTAGATGATTGTCCTATTAATAATTATACTGGACTAGGGATATTTAAGATAAACAACACAATTGTAAATCTAAAGATTTCATTATATAAAATATGCAATAAATAATACAATGAATGTTCTAGCCAAAATAAATTCATACTAAACTAGATTGCCTCTAGGGCATCTATTCCAACAGTCTCCCACTTGCACTAGAGCCAATCTGATGCATCACGTATGCCAATGCTCCTAGTGTGCCCTTCATGCTTCCACTGCACAAGCGGCTTTGTAAGTGGATCTGAAAGATTCTCATCTGTAGGAATCTTGCATATCCGAACGTCTCCGCTATCGATAATATCTCGAATAAGATGGAACTTCCTGAGCACATGCTTGGATTTCTGGTGTGACATGGGCTCCTTTGATTGCGTGATCGCCCCAGTGTTGTCACAGCACAACTCTACTGGATCCGCAATGCTAGGAACCACACCAAGTTCAGAAACAAACTTTCTAATCCAAACAGCTTCCTTTGTTGCGCCATTTTCAGCAATGTACTCAGCCTCTATTGTTGAATGAGCCACCGTCTCTTGCTTGGAACTCTTTCAGCTCACCGCAGCTCCATTCAGGCAAAACACATATCCCGATTGTGATCTAAAGTCATCTCTGTCAATTTGGAAGCTTGCATCTGTGTAACCCCTTACAAGTAACTCTTCCTCACCGCCAAATATCAAGAAATCATCCTTAGTTCTTCTCAATTATTTTAGGATGTTCTTGACTGCAATCCAGTGACTCTCACCCGGATCGGATTGGTATATGCTTGTCATACTCAAGGAATATGACACATCTGGTCTAGTAATAACATGATGTACATGATAGATCCTATGGCCGAGGCATAGGGAATTCTACTCATGCATTCCTTCTCAATCTCATTGGAAGGACAACCACTCTTCGAAAGAGTAATTCCATGTGACATGGGAAAGAATCCCTTCTTGGAATCTTGCATGTTGAATCGCTTCAACATCTTGTCAATATATGTACTTTGACTTAGGCCTAGAAATCTCTTAGATCTATCGCTATAGATCTTTATACCAAGTATATAGGCTGCTTCCCCTAAGTCTTTCATTGAGAAACACATTCCTAGTCAATATTTAATTGATTGCAGCATGGGAACGTCGTTTCCAATGAGTAGTATGTCATCCACATACAAGACCAGAAAAGCCAGAGCTCCCACTAACCTTCTTGTAGACACAAGACTCATCTTCGTTTCTGATGAAGCCAAACTCTTTGACTACTTCATCAAAACGTCGATTCCAACTCCTAGAAGCTTGATTCAATCCATAAATGGATCGTTGTAGCTTACAGACTTTGTTTGCTTGCTTTGGATCTTCAAAACCCTCCGGCTGTATCATATACACGTCCTCGGGGAGATTCCCATAAAGGAATGCTGTCTTGACATCCATCTGCCAAATCTCATAGTCGTAGTATGCTGCAATTGCAAGTAGGATTCGGGTGGATTTGGTCATTGCGACTGGTAAACAGGTTTCATCATAGTCAATACCGTGAATCTGTCTGAATCCTTTAGCCACCAATCGGCCCTTATAGTAATCACATTACCATCCATGTCGATCTTCTTCTTGAAGACCCACTTGCACCCTATGGGACGCGCCCCTTCGGGTGGTTCCACCAAAGTCCATACTTAGTTGGTATACATGGATTCCATCTCGGATCTCATGGCTTCTAGCCACTTCTGAGAGTCTGTCCCTTTCATGGTCTCTTCATAGGTAGTAGGCTCATCATCTATGAGCATCGTGTCACCGGAATCAGTCACGAGAAGTCCATACCTCTCGGGTTCCTGGCGCACTCTACTAGATCTACGAAGCTCTTGTGTTACCTGAACAGGCTGTTCCACAACTCCTTGTGGATCCTGTTCATGTTCCATAATCGGTTCAGTGATTTATGTTTATTGAATTTCTTCAAGTTCTACAGTCCTCCCACTTGCTTCTTTAGAGACAAACTCTCTTTCTAGAAACATTCTTGACCGAGCAACAAACACTTTATTCTCGATTGGATTGTAGAAGTAGTAACCCTTAGTTTCCTTAGGGTACCCCAGAAATTTATACTTATCCGACTTTGGCCCTAGCTTGTCTGATTGTAAACGCTTTACATAGACATCGCAGCCCCAAATCTTCATGAACGATAGTGTGGGACGCCTCCCACTCCACATCTCATGTGCTGTCTTCATGACTAATTTAGATGGAACACGGTTAATGGTGAAAGCTGCACTTAACAGAGCATAGCCCCAAAATGATAATGGAAGATCGGTTTGACACATCATAGATCGAACCATATCCAATAGAGTTCGATTCCTCCTCTCGTACACGCCATTCCATTGTGGCGTTCTGGGTGGAGTGAGTTGGGACACAATCCCACACTCTCTAAGATACTCGTCAAACTCTTAGCTCAAGTATTCTCCTCCACGATACGATCGTAGAGCCTTGATACTTTTGCCAAGTTGCTTCTCTACTTCACACTTATTTTCTTTGAACCTTTCAAAGGATTCGGATTCGGCCCTTATAAGGTACACAAATCCATATCTACTGAAATCATCAGTAAATGTAATGAAGTAGACGTAACCACCCCTGGCAGGCGCGGAAAATGGCCCACATACATCAGTATGTATGAGCGCCAATCGCTCACTAGTCCTCTCACCTTTCTTATCGAAAGGGGACTTTGTCATTTTTCCCAATAAACAAGCCTCACATGTCTCATATGATTCCAAACCAAATGAGTATAGGAATCCATCCTTATGGAGTGTACATACACGTTTCTCGTTTATATGGCCTAAACGACAGTGCCATAAGTAAGCAGGATTTAAATCATGTATTTTAATCCTCTTGGTATTAATGTTGTAGACAGGATTGCTTGGGACAAGGACATATAGTCCATTAAATAACTGCGCACTACAATAGTGAATATTATTAAAATAAAAGGAACAACAATTGTTCTTTATTGAAATAATAAAACCTTCCTTGTCCAAACAAGAAATAGAAATAATGTTTATGCTCATAGCAGGCACAAAATAGCAATTATATAATTCTAAAACTAATCCGAAGGTAGAGATAGCTCGCACACGCCCACGGCCAACCCAGCAACTTTTGCTCCATTTCCAACGCGCAGGTATATCTCCTCTTTAGCCAATCTTCTACTTCTCTTTAGATCCTTCACATTTCGACAAATGTGAGATCCACATCCAGTATCTAATACCCATGATGTAGAGACAGTTAAATTGACATCTACAACAAAAATACCTGGTGGTGGTGGAATCACTATTCCAAGCCTCTTGACCTCAAGATATTTTGGGCAGTTCCTCCTCCAGTGTTCAGACTGACTGCAGTATTGACACTCACCTTTAGTCATACCTTTGGCAATGCCACCAACAGGCTTAAGGGTAGGTTCCTTGGACTTGGCAACTGACTTGCCCTTTCCCTTGGAGGATGAGGCAAACTTTTTGCCCTTTCCTTTCTGTACCATCATATTGGCCTTGCCCTTACCCTTGTTGATGCTATGTTCAGCTGTCCTCAACATATTGAGTAAATCCGACAGTGGTTTCACGATCTCGTTCATGTTATGGTTCATGATGAACTGTCCATAACTCTCAGGCAATGATTGCAACACGAAATCGGTTGCCAACTCTTGGCCGACCGGAAACCCTAGTCGCGCGAGATTCTCCAAGTATCCGATCATACGGAGTACATGAGTTCCCACAGGGTTTCCTTCAGCCAGATGACACTTGAACAATGCCTTAGAGACCTCATACCTCTCAACCCTTTCCTGCTCTTGGAAGAGCTGCTTCAGATGCTCGATCATATCGACAGCATTCATGTCTTCGTGTTGCTTATGAAGCTCAGAAGTCATGGTGCATAGCATAAAGCAGGCCGCATCATTAGCGTCATCTACACGCTTTTGATACGCCTTTAGAGCTGCAGGGGTATTGTTCTCTGGACCTGCTGGAACTTGCTCCTCTATTGCGTACAGTTTCTTCTCTTGCTTGAGAACAATTCTCAAGTTTCTGTACCAATCAAGGAAGTTGGTTCCAGAGATCTTGTCCTTCTCAAGGAAAGATTGTAAGGAATGTTGTGAACTCTATGAGTTGTTTGCTATTTGGAATTCTACAAAAAGAAAATACGCAAGTTTCAGTATTTGTGAATTTTTAACTATATTCAATAATGGCTAGCTTATCAAATATAGCTCCCACTATTTTTATACGAATTAATAACCCTCAAGATATTAATGCGGAAAATATCCTTATATTTTCTAGTGGGTCAAGATCCATGTTTCATCTCCTTATGAGCTTGCTTTGGCAAGTCACCCATAATTTGACTACTTTAGGTAGGGACAATTCAACTTGCATCCTATGCAACTCTTGGTTCAATTGGGCAAATAACTCCTTATTTATCCATCTATATGGATAATCCCAATTGATTGCCTCTAGGTTTTAATCATATAACAGCCTAGTTGTGTTCAACCTCTTATTTAAACAATTGCACATTACTTGTTTGTGCCATCGCATCCATCATTATGAATCAAGTTGCCTTGTTTTGGCATGCACGAACTTGATAAATCATGATGATAATGAGTGTCAATATTTGAATTTTGAGGGATTTTTTAAATTCATTTTTATTTTTTTTTGTTTATCCATATCAACTGATCTATCTATTTGAGTTTGGGCACAACTCCAAATAATAGATCCGGGTTGTCTTATTATCTTATTATCCTAATTGCATGCATCATTCATACACCAACCACAAAATAATAAGACAATAAAATAAAAACCACAAAATAAAATAAAAGTGATGTGGATATGGACTTTTCTAGACTAAGCTAATTCCAAGCCAATGGAATTATCTATGAACCCTAAAAGCAAACACATCTCCATGCGTCTTCATCTTTTGGTCCACCCTTCATAGTCATGTGGGATTCTCCATGCTCCATCTTTTGTGACTTCCTTTGGCTTTGGGCTTCTTTTCTTCAATCTTGGCTAACAATATTTATATCTAACACTAGCTAACAACTATACTAAATAAAATAAATCTCACAAGTTGAGAAAAAAATGGCTCGCAGGCCATAAAACCCTAATTAATTATTAAACCAAATTGATCAGCTCGCAAGCCGTAAACCAAACCACAAATTTAAACAATCACACCAAACCACATCTTAAGGCCATATCCAATCACCATGCAATTTACACATAAACAGTTAAAATCTAATTTTAATGCGCTTGGTCAATTTTAATTGATTTTAGGATTTTCTAGGGTTAAAACGGTCCAAGAGGCCCAACTAACTAATTGGCCGAACCCCAAAGGAGACTGTCTAGGCCTTGGGCCGGCCGGCCCCTAGCCCACACGGCTAGGCCGTGCGCTAGGGCAGCCCCCGGCCCCTAGGCCACGCCTCACTTGGGCGGCAAGCAAGGAGGGGCGGTCCCCTTATGGGGGCCGAACCTCTATGGGAGTTGTTTCCAAAACAACGCCTTTGCTTGTTGCCCAATTTTGTAGTTTCCTTGTTTGAAAAGAACTCCTTCTTTCAATAGGATGCCCAAACCCAAGATCTAAGATCCTAAAATTTCTCAAACTCGCTAATTCATGCATCCAATGCAAAAACTAGGTCTTATTTTGTTGATTATTGACAAATTGCATCATATGCTTGATTTGTCTTGTTTTACGCGATAAAAATTAAATTTAAAGTGTAAGACTATCAAAACGTAAAAAATAAACCACGTTTATGCTCTACAACCAGGCTCTTATACCACTGTAGGGTTTTGATCATGGATACGCAGCGGAAAACATAATTTATCCATTCAATACCCTCCAAGGATCACAGGACAAGAAGCATAACGATGGTAAAGGAAGAATTATGTTACACACCTTAGGGTTTCTCCTGTGATGACTTGTAGCGCGAATTGTGTCACATCTATACAGTTGATCCACGCCTAGAGTTGAGATCTAGATCTTCCTTCTCCTTTTTGCTAGCTAGGAATGGAGGAAGGGGAAGAAGAAATCACGCAACACGAGGCAACAAGGAGGGGGCGGCCTCCTTTGTTGGCCGACGGGGTAGGGGCGGCGGCAAGGGGGTCGGTCGGCCCTCTTTCTTGCTTGCTCTCTCTCTCCTTTTGTTCTCTCCCACTCAAGTTATGAACAATAGGCTCATAAGTGAGGGAAGGAGGGAAGGAGAATCCTTTATATAGTCCAACAAATCCTTGTTAACTACCTAAAGGACCTATTCTAGTCCTACTAGAATTCGATTTAGTCCCTTTCTTGCAAATTAGTCCTACTAAGTTTGCAAGGTGTTGCAAAGTGATCCTTCTAATTAATTTATCATATTCATTAATTCCCAAATCTAGTTCAACTCTATATAGCATGTGACCCCATAGGTTCTATCAAGTTGGTAGCAACAATTTGCTAATATGGAGCGGTCTCTAGCAAAACATCCATTCTAGCCAACTAATAGAATAGTCATCCGAAAAACCTTGTACAAGTAATTGTCACATCCCGTTGTCTCTAGATCCGGATTGGACACGAGACATACAAGTCACACTCGTATATCCAATCCATAGTTTCTCGATCCTGGGAATAGCCTCATTCATGCAAATAACATCAATATCCCATATTGATTTATTATAGTATGGCCAGACATTCTATAAGCACTATCCCTCGAGTGGCCTAGGATATTTGCTCCCGTTATGTGGGAGGGAAAAATTCTATCTACGTCCACTACGATCTCTAATCATGATTCTTATTGTATCCGGTACACGCCTTTATAGCTACCCAATTACGGTATAGCGTTTGACGCTACCAAAATAACAATTATCCACAACTAGAATATCTAGTGACTTCAATTCTAAGGATGAAAATACCATTGCACCGCGAGAAGCACTTGTGACTCAACATAACATGCATCTAGCCTTCTCGGAGATGGGTCAATCCAGTGCGCCATTACTCTTAATGCACACCCATGTGTTGGATCGTGATATCTCCATATCAATCTAACCCCATACTAGTCTATAGATGATTGTCCTATTAATCATAAACTGGGCTAGGGATATTTAAGATAAACAACACTATTGTAAATCTAAGGACTTCATTATATTAAATATCCAATAAATAATACAATGAATGTTCTAGCCAAAATAAATTCATACTAAACTAGATTGCCTCTAGGGCATCTATTCCAACAGCCTCTCAAGAGAGGCTCAAACTTAATCCACCAAAATGATGCTCAAACACAAACACAAACACTCACGTATTCATATGAACATGTAACCATAATGGTCATGTTCTAACTTGAGAAAATAAGTAACATATTGTTTCGTTCATGGAATATGAATTTAGAGTGATTTGCAGTTAGCTATATCGTAAATATCCAATGAAACATTGCAAAAAAGGAGTATAACCTTAGGAAAACATTCAAAACCTCCACCAGTCACATTCATTAGTGCCAAAGACAGAACTCTGTGTGGCACCAGGGCAGCAAACTTACAAGCTATCACAGCTCCTGTGGGACAAAAGAAAGTCAGGCAAATGTAACTAAGTCAATAGCTCAAAGAAATCATGACAAACATTTGGACTTATGCAAATTTATGAAATCCAAAACCAGTACACAAATGTGTTATAATCGTTCTTTGATTCAGTTGCATTACATCCATATTTCACAACTGTGTTACTGATAAGAGGCCCATAACCTTCTTCATCGTCGTATGCCCATATGATTTTCCATTTCCAAACCAAACCAAACTGAGCCAAGAATCAGGCTCTCTGATGGTGCAAGTAGTTCTTGTGTACCCATGAGTAAATGACTTGAAGATCCCGAGTATTCCAGCAAAGGCGTAAAGAAATCCATTTCACCTTAAAGAATCACATAACCAAATGGGGATTCCATGTAGGTTCAAACAACTAATAGCAGCAATAGGAGCACAAATTTCCAATTCAAGCCCCAAATTGAGAATTGTGATATAAAAATATATGATTTATGACATTAGGGGAGGCTCATATCTGTACATGGCGATAGACAAGGATGACCTTTTCATGGCTGCAACAGAATGAGACAAGTTTCCCTCCATGTTGCCACGCCAAGATGCAGAGCAAGATCCTCGTGTGTATCACCAACTCCAGAAACCTTTCATCATAGCCTCAACGCACACTGGTTAGTTTCTGTGATAGTTTATGCTGATTAAAGTAGTCAGGGGCAAATCATCAACCACAACAACACCACAAACATCACTGCCACTCACTCACAAAGCACGAGTAATTCCTACAACTCCAAATGGCAAAACGGTCAAGTAAACAATTGGCCTCCAATTGACAAGGCACAGCCCAATTGGGCCGCGATGGATGAGCTACACAGTAGGCGCTGACGTGGTACGGGCAAGATTTTATTTTAAGATAGGTAGGTATATATATTTACGACATTAGGGGAGGCTCAAATATGTACATGGCGATAGACAAGGATGGACTTTTCATGGCTGCAACAGGATGAGACAAGTCTCCCTCCATGTTGCCAAGCCAAGATGCAGAGCAAGATCCTCTTGTGTATCACCAACTCCAGAAACCTTTCATCATAGCCTCAACGCAAAATGGTTAGTTTCTGTGATAGTTTCTACATGACATACAAGCTACACTTCGGAGCACAGTTGTGACCTCAGATGAAAAGTGAACGTGCCCAGGAGAATCAATAAGATATATAAGGTAGTCATTTCAATTACACTCTCCCTTGTAGTCTTTCAAGGTCTCGTCATACATCTCATAGAAAAGAGCGATACTAGTAGACTTGATCTAGACATCGTGTTCAGCTTCGTCGGCACGGGTATCAGTCATACGAACATCAGGCGCAACTTCTTCTGCAATGGTACCAGCAACAGTCACAAGAGAATCGGTGAAGGAGCGATTTCTTTCCACAAACAAAATATAAATAAAAAAACAGTAAGAGCAGACAAAAATATGAAGAGGTAATACCATCTTACTGAAAAGAAATAATTTTGTTAATTGATTACAAATGCATAAAATAAGATGTCGATTTAAGTAATTTAGTTAATAATTGTTGTAATGTATGTGTACAGCCAGTATCATCATGAAAATGTAAGCATAGGTAAAATTCTCCATTCCATAGACTATTCAGAAGGAGCATACCCCATTGCACGTACCATGTCATATCACATCCCGCTTTCCCTTTCTCATTCCGTGTAGCGAAGCGACCTGCGATTTTGGTAACTTAGATCCGATTATACATGGTTGATTTCATTGGGCGGAAGATAAGTGTGTGATTTGGAGAAATAAAGTAATCAGATAATGGCCTATTTTTACTCTTATTTGATCAACTTGAGGATTTCTGAACAGTGACATCCGTGAAACTGTGCGAGGATGAGGGAGATGTCGTGAGTTGTGAAAGTATACAACGAGTCCAGGGCTTTCAGACGAGTTAACATTTGTAGAACATGTTACAGAAACAAGCATATATATATATATATATATATATATATATATATATATATATATATATATATATATATATATGAAGCATTGTTTATTCACTTTTAGGTTTAAAGATCTACTTCATAGTGTACTATGTATTATCAATTTGAATGATTTATACGGGTTATTATCGAAGTATACAAGATGAAAATTTGATGATTATGTTATATATGTGTATGAAGAAAGAAATAAGTAATAGTTATAGGACTCTTATGTAAATAATTAGAGTACTAGTTGTATAATTTAGCATTGTATTTTACCTATTTAAGGGTGTAAATAATCAATGGAAAGTACGGAAGATTTGATAACTCACATGGTATCAGAGCCGCCCTAGCCACCGCTGCCGCCGCACTGCCGCCGCCATCGCCTAGGGTTCTGCTTTCTCTCCTGCTCACTTCCGCTGCCGCCGTCAATCTCAACGTCGGCGTTCTCTTTCCTCACAACCGACGCCATCTGCGACGGTGAGACCTCCATCTGAAACTTCCCCGATCAATTCTCTCAATCGGCGTGAAGCCATCTCCTCTGCAATCGCCGTTCCGACGCTCTCTGTGACGAAGCCACCTCGTATCACCGTCGATTTTTGCTACTGTAACTCACGTCGGAGCATCTTCTCTGCAATCGCCGTTCAGTCGACCCCCAACACGTGAACAGAAGCCTCTGTCTCCCGATTTGGTTTCAGCTCACGCACTTCTCTCCTTTCGGCTCCGATCCACGCGCTGGTCTCTTCTTCGTTCCAGATCGTCGGCTCCTCTTCTCGGCTCGTCGGCTTTATTCGGCTTCATCGGCTCATCTTTTCGGCTTTCTTCGGCTTCAGTCAGGTCGTCTTCGGGTCGTCGTTCTTCACGGAGCTGCTGTGAGCCAACCTAGTCACAGTTGACAACATTGGTGATACAATTTGTTTCAGATTGCTTTATTGAGCCAACCCAATCATTGTTTCAGATTGCTTTAAGTGGGGTCCACTTACTTTTGTTTGTGAAACAATTTTGAGCAACAACTTCAAAGTATTTCAATTGTTGTCACTATTGCTTCTCTCTTTTATGAGATTTTTGTGAGAATCTGCTTCTCTAAGTAATCATTCATCATGTCAACCACTAAGCAAACCATTTTTCCTCCCCAAGCACGCTCACGCAATAGTAATCGTCGTCATTATGGCCGAAAAGGTCAGGTACACACTCAGCAGCACTCACAGCAACACCCTGCCTCCCCTCACGGCAACTGGGTGTGGTGTCCTTCCTCATCGTCCCCGACTGCTCAGTCGGGCCCCTATCCCCCGACACCGGGTTGGACACAGTCAGGACCCTCTCAGCCTACAGTTATGTCAGGTATTCTTGGTCCATGACCTTCTCAGCAGGGCCTCACAGCTGCTTCTGCCTACCTGACTGCTACTGATTTGGGATCTCAGTTCTATGGCATGACACTCAACGTTCCGGATCAGACTTGGTATCTTGATTCTGGCGCATCTGCTCATCTCACTCCGCAGTCAGGTATACTCTCCTCTCTCTCGTCATCTCGACCTTTTCCTAACATACTTGTGGGAAACGGCTCTAGCATTCCAGTGAAAGGATCCGGAAATCACACCCTTGCCACCAACTCCCGTTCCCTTTACCTTAGAAATGTCTTACTCACCCCAAACGTTATCAAAAACCTAGTTTCTGTTCGTAAATTCACTACTGACAACAATGTTTCCGTTGAGTTTGACCCTTTTGGTTTTTCTGTAAAGGACCTACGATCGGGAGCTCTTTTACAGAGGAGCAACAGTTCAGGTGATCTCTATCCATTCCAGTCTGTCCCACCACCGTCGTCTTCTGTCTCTTTTGCTGCTCTTCCTGCTTCCGTTTGGCACAACCGCCTTGGTCATCCCGGGCGTCTAGTTTTAGATTCGCTTCGTAGTAGTCATTTCATTTCTTGTAGTAGGCATAATTCAGAAGCTCTTTGTCATGCTTGTCAAATTAGTAAACACGTGTGTTTGCCTTTTTCACCATCTACTTCTTCTACTTCTAGTCCATTTGACATTGTTCACGGTGATTTATGGACATCTCCGGTCTTAAGCAAATCGCACTACAAATACTAACTACTACTATTAGATGACTATACCCACTTTCTCTGGGTTTTCCCACTTAAACAGAAAAGCGAAGCGATATCAAAATTTAAAAAATTCACTACCTTCGTACAAACTCAATTTGAGCGACCCATCAAAACTTTTCAATGTGACCTTGGTGGAGAATTCGATAATGGCTCTTTTCACTCTCACGCCATTAATCATGGACTTGTCTTCTGGTTTGCGTGTCCTCAGACGTCATCTCAAAATGGCAAAGCTGAACGCATGATTCGTCGAATCAATGACATCAGTCGTGCCCTCCTAGCTCAGGCCTCCCTTCCAGCCTCTTTCTGGGTTGAGTCTCTTCTGACTGCTGTCTACCTTCATAACATTCTTCCCACCAAAGTCCTTGACAACAATATTCCTACTGTTGCCCTCTACTATCGCTCACCATCCTATGAGCATCTTCGCACGTTCGGATGCTTGTGTTACCCGAACCTCTCTGCCACCTCACCTCACAAGCTTGCACCACGCTCTGTTCGATGTATTTTTCTGGGGTACCCTCTTAATCATCGTGGGTACAGGTGTCTAGACTTGAGTACTGGTCGGGTTCACACTTCCCGTCATGTCACCTTTGATGAGACGGTGTTTCCTTTCTCCACTCCTGGGTCTGTGTCTCCCTCTGTCCACAGGACGTCTGATCCTGATGACAGTCTTCCGTCTCCCCTTTTCACTCATCGTGCTCATAACCCTGTGGCTCACCCACCCTCACCCACCCCTCCTAGGGCATCCACATCACCACCCGCACCTACTAGGGAACCCACACAGCTTTCCTCGTCCAGGACCCTTGTGGAACCTTTTCCTCAGCACTACGTCCCTCGATCTGTGTCCACCCGCCTTACTCCTGTACCCTCTGTGCCTGTGGTACCTGACCCCCCTGAGTCACCCACACCGAGCCCAGTGGCCACTTCTCCTCCCAATCTCTCTCCTCAGATGAGTACCAGATCCATGCATGGCATAGTCAAACCAGTCACCCGTCTCACTTTAGCGGCCCAACCACCAGACCCCATCTCGCCCCTTCCCAAATCCCCCATCCTAGCCTTGTCGGATCCTCACTGGAAAGCGGCCATGGATGATGAGTTTGGAGCTATGGTTACGAACCACACTTGGAATCTGGTTCCTCGCCCTGCAGGGGCTAATGTTCTGCGATCTATGTGGCTCTTTCGCCACAAGTTTCGCGCTGATGGTAGTTTGCAGCGCTATAAGGCGCGATTGGTAGCTAATGGGAAGTCCCAGATGGTTGGGATTGATTGTGAGGAGACTTTCAGCTCGGTTGTCAAACCGACCACCATCCGTACAGTTCTCAGCATTGCCGTCACGCGCTCTTGGCCTATCCGTCAGATGGATGTCAAGAACACTTTTCTTCATGGTGATCTCTCTGAGACGGTATACATGCATCAGCCCCCTGGCTACCGCGACACACGCCATCCTGACTTTGTTTGCCGGTTACGCAAATCCCTATATGGTCTGAAGCAGGCTTCCCGTGCTTGGTTTCAGCGATTTGTCACCGTCCTCACACAGACTATCTGTTTCTCTGGTTGCTCGTGTGATGAGTCTCTCTTCGTCTACAGCCGTGGCTCGGACATCGTCTACCTCCTGCTCTATGTGGATGATATCGTCATCACTGGGTCGTCTCCGGTTGTCTTGGATCAGATTATCTCCCAGCTCTCTGGAGAGTTTGCTATGACTAACCTGGGCCATCTGCATCATTTTCTGGGCATCGCTGTCACCCGTGATTCGTCTGGCCTGTTTCTGTCTCAGCATCAGTATGCGACCGAGATTCTTCGTCGTGCCTCTATGTCAACCTGTAAGTCTACTGCCACCCCTGTTGAGGTCGGGAGTAAACTCACAGCCACATCTGGCCCACCGGTTGCTGATCCTACACTATAACGCAGCCTTGCTGGGGCCTTGCAGTACCTCACGTTCACTCGACCAGACATCCAGTTTGTCGTTCAGCAGGTCTGTCTCTTCATGCACGATCCCCGTGAGCCGCACTTTCATGCCCTGAAGCGTATCTTGCGCTACATCAGTGGGACACTAGAGTATGGTCTTCGGCTCTCTGCCTCCGCTGCTGATTCCCTCACCGCCTACACTGATGCAGATTGGGTTGGTTGTCCGGACACGCGCCGCTCCACTTCTGGTTACTGTGTCTTCTATGGAGACAATCTTCTGAGTTGGTCGTCCAAGCGACAGGACACGGTATCTCGTTCTAGTGCTGAGGCTGAGTATCGCGGTGTTACTAACGCCGTCTCCGAACTCTGCTGGGTTCGGAATTTGCTTCTTCAGCTTCGTGTTGCCCCGCCTCGGGCCACCGTCGTGTATTGCGACAATGTGAGTGATGTCTATCTCTCTGGTAATCATGTTCAGCATCAGAGCACTAAGCATGTTGAGATTGATCTCCACTTCGTTCGTGAGAAGGTTCGTTTGGGTCAGCTTCGCGTGTTGCACATTCCAGCAGACTGTCAGTACGCCGACATCTTCACCAAGGATCTTCCTCGGCCCTTGTTCCAGCGCTTCCGTTCCAGTCTCAGTGTTGGCACGCCTACAGTTTCGACTGCGGGGGAGTAATAGTTATAGGACTCTTATGTAAATAATTAGAGTACTAGTTGTATAATTTAGCATTGTATTTTACCTATTTAAGGGTGTAAATAATCAATGGAAAGTACGGAAGATTTGATAACTCACAATAAGAAGGAACGGGAGGCTGGAGAAATAAAATTCCATTAGGCTATAGCTATATCCACTAACTCATATAGCTACCTAAAAAACTCACCATTTGCTCATGGGACCTTAATCTCTCCAACTTCCCGGTGGTCACATTTTCAGGAACTACACTGAAACTAAAGCTAGCATGAAATTCTCTATAGTAAATAGTCCCTTAAATATTAATAATTTATGGATAAGCGGTGCTAAGAAAACATACCAAGTAATGCATCTTTTAAATCTTTAACTATTGACTAAACAGTATAATTTCTCCATCCAGCTATTAATTAAATTTATCTTCTCCAACAGATTTGTGTTCAAATGGACTTAAACGGATGAGATCACCTTGTGATGAGCACCTCCAAGGCCATTTATCTGCTCGTGCTTATATGAGATATAAATCTGCAAGAAAGAAAGCAAGAACATCTTCAGAAGTTACAGAGTATTCAGATCCATTTGTGGTACGTAATAAGTTGGAAGATCTGGACATCGGAGAATTTCAGGATTAGCACCAATGCGATCATTAAGAAGTTTAGCATTCTTCACACCGCTGTGAAGAATTTAAGCTGTGAACTATCTATTCACCTTGGGAATTAGCATAAAAAGAGAATTTACTAAGAAACAAATGCACATCGTTCACAGAAGGAAAACAACTAGAAGAACATACGATAACTAAAAAGGATAGAATATGAGCAGAACGAAGCACACATAGCACCAAAAACAAGAGTGAAGGAGTTTCAGCAAGCATTGTGGAGAACATGGTAGTGAAGTAGGAGGCATAAAAGCAAACAGCTACTTGGAAAACAAACCCACGTTTATATACAGGTAATACTAACCGATCCAACCGGAAAGTATACTGACTTGGATATCCAGATTGTAGAACCATCAAATACATGGCCCAGATTTTTATTTCCAAAAACAGAACTAATTAATTCACCTACTTGCCGCAATAATATTAATTCTCTCTGTAAACAAACGACCATCAATTAGATTGTCGGGATGGCCTACCTTCCTTGAACACAAATAGCTCAAGTGATTTTGAGAGAACCTAACCCGAACCAAAAGTTCAAGAAGAAGGAACACTGGACTGTTGGTATGTGGACAGGTCTACGCGGGTTTAACCTCCGTTGATGAATAAAGTAACTCGCGCGATTTCACGTCCACCGTGACCGCGAGTTGTTGGGTGCAACATATTCTTTCATTGGGGTCGATTCATAAAACGGGTTGCCCATGAACCAGGGCTCCACCCCAACACGTAACTACGGCTCTAGTTTCATAATTCACTGTTAGAGATATGAATTTTATTTATTTATTGAGATATGAGAAAATGAAGTTACAGAATGGAACCATTATGTGGGTCTAAACCTAAGTCTTTTACCTGAGTCCCATTTGAAGTTTATGATCCTCTCCCAGGTCGTGTTCTTATGTTCTCTTAGAAATTCAGATGGTACCAAACACAGCCTTACAAAATTAACCTAAATGATCTGGTTACAAAGTATGTACTTAGCCCGTACAAAAATCTATGTACGCAATTAATTGTAGAAAGTATGCATCAGTTTAGCCCGATGAATTTAGCATGCTTGCGCGGTGAGGCGCGCCAATCAATTTTTGAAAAACATTCAAAATCTAGAGGGTTCCATATGACAAATACTTGATAACTCTGTTTCCTAAATTTGTTCCTAGTTGACTTTTTTAGGGTCACTTTGGCTTGGTGACTTAATTAACACGATTCAAAAGTTTGGCAATATGTTCATTGCCACTTAATTGCAAAGTAACATGATTTAATTAAAAAAATTAACCCAATTTAGCACGTCAAGCATTTTTTTTTTGACAATAGCAGGTCACTATAACAGATTTCGTTGAGTTCTCCGCTACCCACTTGTTCAACACTATACTTCGATTCCAATCTAACAATTTTGTCACCGTCTACTAAAACAACAGGTAATGTTTCAAAAAGAATAGGCATGGAACGAAAAAAAAAAAAAAAAAGTCCACACCATTCTTATCACTACTAGGGATGGCAATATGGTCCGATCCGATCTGTGATCCGTGCGATCCGGGCCGAATGGATCGGATCCAAATCCGATCCAAATGGATCGGATTTGGATCTGGAAAGCCAGATCCGATCGGATTTGGATCTGGATTTGGATCTAAGGGCAGATCCACCGGGTTCCGACCCGATCCGACCCGACGTATATGTGTGCTTTACAAATATATTCATACTACCTCCCCACTATCACTTCCAAGAAGAATACAAAAGTAATTCCAACCTACAAAGCTATTTATGTTGTGTTTTAGGCTTCATAACTTGCGATCATGCCTTAGCGTATGAAATAGTGTTTATTTCTTATGTTACTTTTTGTATTTTTATTGCAAACCCAAGTCGGATCCGATCCGAATCCGATCCGACCAAGTATTATATGGATCCACGGATCGGATTTGGATCAGCTGGATGAAACCCGATCCGATCTGATCCGAATCCGGTGATGATCCGAACGGATCTGGATCGGATTTGGATCCCATTTCTCGTAGTCGGATCTGGATCGGATCTAGCCTGATCCGATCCGGATCCGACCCGTTGCCATCCCTAATCACTACCGTGTAAAGAACCACCAATGGCCTGATGAAAGCCACAAATTAAAGATTGGTATCAGAATACAATACCTGCAGAACTTGAACACCTCCCTCGTCACCGCCACCGCCTCTTAGCCATCGTTTGGTTCAACTCAATAAATTCAGTCTTGGTGCAGGGCTCCCATCCACTGAGCATTCTTCAGGTTGAAATCACGTGACATAGTACCTGCACAACGAAAATGGTCAAAGACCATTTATACAAACTGGATGGACAATATACAACCATGTAAAGTTCTACAAGCAATTAAACTCAAGCAAAACAATTAAACAGCAAACGTAACTCATAAGCCACAGCAAAGTCGATCATTTTTTTTGTGCAAACCGGGAAAAATCAGAGCAGCTTGAACAATTCTTGCAATGATAACTGCGTCAATTAAACCCAGAAGCCCATAAATCAATCTACGCAAACAAGGTAGTAAAATGAAGCTGGGAAGGCGAAATTTACCCGCTAGAGGACACCAAAAGCACCAACATCCTCAGCATTTCAATCTGTCGAGAAACCCAATCCCGTCTTTCTCCTGCTACCTTAGAGCATCCCCAACAGTTGAAATGTCCTTGGACTATATTTGTACCTGCCCTAAATTTTACACCAGCACTTTTTGAGTTGTTGTTCCAGCAGCTGGCCTAAATATAGGCCACCGGCATTATTTTATTATTTTATAGTTTTCATTATTAAATAATTATGTTACTATATTAATAATTATCACACTTTATTAAATTAATATCGAATTAATTATACTATTGAAGCGAGTTTAAGGTAATTTTTGAATTTTTTTTACCTTTTTCACTTTGATTTTTGACAAATATTTATAAATTTACCGTTGCAACGGTGAATATGAACGTTGGAGGAGCAATGGAGGATTAAGAGGAGGATCAGAGGAGGAGCAGAGTAATATATCAGAGTTTTTTATTTTTTACACCATCATGAAATTGTCCTCAGTTTAGGCAAGGGCAGGTCCAATTATAGGCCTGACTCAAATTTAGGCCTGATTTTGCACCAGCTGTTGGAGCTGGTTTTTGAGCAAAATTGCCCTAAATTTGTGCCAAAGACAACTTATAGGCCATCTCTTGGAGATGCTCTTAGCCTTCGCCAAAAGAAGATGAACACTTCAATTAAACCCCATCACACGAATCCTAAACCCTGAATCGCAGACATGCAACAAAGTTAGAACTGAAATCGAACACCTCGAACATACCTTTCAAAGACTCTCTGCCTTCGATTCCGACAACATCCTTGTCCTCGCTTCACCATGGAGCCAGATCGACAGAGGAAGAAGAAGACGGGTCGGCGACAGAAGAGAGGAAGATAACAGTTGGTAGCTCCATAGCCACCTGCTCCTCTCTCTCTCTCTCTCTCTCTCCTTCTTCTCTGTGTTTCTGTGCGTGCAAAGTGTAAAAAAAAACCTAAGCTTTTCTTGGAAGCTGGTAACAACATTGGGTCTCTAAGAATTTTGACCAACAAAATATCTATTATTACCAAAATACCAAACTGAAAGAGTCGTAATTGGAAAATACAACCAGGGGCAAAACCGTCAAATTAAGGCATGACCACCCACTGATTAAAGTAGTCAGGGGCAAATAATCAACCACAACAACACCACAAACATCACTGCCACTCACTCACAAAGCACGAGTAATTCCAACAACTCCAAAGGGCAAAACGGTTAAATTAACAAATGGCCTCCCATTGACGAGGCACAGCCCAATTGGGCCACGATGGATGAGTTGCACAGGTGGCGTTGACGTGGTATGGGCAAGATTTTCTTTTAAGATAGGTAGGTAGATAGCAAAATTTATCCCAAAACTTGAGGGCATTTCAGAATTGAACAGTTTTTTTTTTAAAAAAAAAAATAGAACTGAACTGTTGAGCAGGCAAAGCGAGGCAATGTTCGCACAATATAGGTTAAAGAAACCACAAGCGTACACAGTCAATCGAGGGAGAAATTAGCTACGATATTTAGGGACGGAGATAAGAAATGGTGAAGGGAAGCACAGTTTTTTTTAGCGAACAAAGAATTCTTGGTTTGTTTCTTCTTTATCTTCTTAGTTAGATTTTTTCATCTGTAACCATGTTATTTTGACCCGGTGATTTGGATAGCAAAATGATATAAATTTTTGGTAATTTTTCTATGGTATTGTAGAGTAAAGTTTACTCTACGATACTTTAAAAAGATTACCAAATTCTTGCATCGTATTGCTAATCAAATTATCGGGTGAAAATAACCTGATGAATAGTGATAAAAGTGGGTTCAAGAAGAAACAAAAGAAACAGAGGAAGTAGCTACGAGCTTGTACCAGTTCCAGCTGATTATTTACACGTGATGTTTGGACTTTGGAGGACAGTCATTTCACTATCGTCAAAATGTGAGGAGAGGGATAATTCGGTAAATGACTGAGGGCAAGAAATGGAAAGTTCGAGAGAGGTTTATTCGCGTGGTGGCTACGCTGTGGGTCCGGCTTATAAATATCTCGGCTCCAATTTTTGGAAACCCTAACTTCCGATTATTAACGATAAGCTAAACTTGCTCCCAAACACACCGTGATGTGTGGCCGTCCGATTCGGAGTAAGGCGGAAGCTGGAACTCTGAGCGAGCGTGTAGAGGCTCACCGTCGTCGCCACAGGGTGGGGAAACGGTGGCCGTTCGAGATGCCGGCGGTGGAAGGTGACGTTCCTGGCACTGTGTGGGCGGTTGAACCGCCGGAGTGGGGAGTGGTCGTTCCCTCAGTGTGGAGGAATAGTGGTGGTCGGAATATGTTCCGTACATTTGCTGTTATATATCTGCTTACGAGATGGTAAAATCTAAAAAACCAGTTCAATTAATTACTACTCCAGTCCTTTGTTTTTTTGTTAAATTGTTTTTTCATGTCTCAGTGCCGCGGTTGGATTTGACTGGAGCCAATCGAACGGAGGAGGAGGAGGGAAACCGTGATGTGGGTGTGTCTGTTTGGCTGTTATCATCTAGAACTATTTTTTCCGTTCGACTGGTTTTGGGGTTTTTGTTTTTTCCCGGTCTACTGGTTCTTCTGATTTAGCCGTTGTTGTTGGTTCTGCAGTGAGGCTATGATTAGTAGTAAGTAACTAGCAGATATACTATCTCGTTTCGTTAGTTTTTGATTCCTTCATTTCGTCTGCAAACTTTACTCGAATATGTGTAAAAATGAGGGGATTGAGACGTCTTAAAAACAAAGGCTCTACACACAGTTGAGAGAGAGAGAGAGGTGTAACGGTAACGGCGGTAACTTGACGATAAATTTCCATGACCGACCATTCATTAGCTGCTGCATGTATCACCATTTTTGGCAATTCCCTGACGCCCCTTACTCTGCTTGGAGGCCAGCACTACCTTTTTCCAGGCTTTTGTCTTTCCTTGATTTGCACCCCCTTATTAATTTTTTTCACCACTAGTACTCTGCCTCTCCTCACATATATATATATATTATTATATATATATATGTATATATAATAAATGGCGTGAAATAATAATAAACGCCAATTTAACTCTTAATACAGGATCATTTAAGTATGTCTAATGCGCAAACAATTTTTGACCATATCTTTACTTAAATTATCACTATAAATATTTTTGGAATATTTAACGACTATCTTATAATTAACTTTGATACTCTCAATGTTACAACCCCTGTATCTTCTCTTACAATCGTTTGACTTTTTAACCCCATAACCGGGTCAATTTGACTCGGTGTTTTGGATAGCAAAATGATGTAATTCTTTGAAAAGTTTTCTTTATAGGTATTGTACAATAAATGTTATTCTACAAGATCATGCAAAGATTATCAAATTCGTGTGTCATTTGATATTATCAGTACCCCTTTCACCCCTGACCCTGAGCTCCCTGACTCCTTCATATAGATTGCTGAAACTTCTTGGAAGTTCTCTCTTGCTTGCTGCATTACCCTGGGCCTGGACTTGGAAGCTTCACATTCCCTCTAAGATGCAGTTCTTTTTTTGGACCCTTTACCATGGCAAACTTCATTCTAAAGAAGCCCTCAGCTGAATTCTTCCCAGCCACTCCAACATGTGTCCTGTCCGTCACTGAGGTGGAAACCCTGATCACTTGTTCAGGTCCTGATGTCACCTCAATGCTTTCACGAATGAGCTTAATCCCCCCTCCCTTAACCACATTTACCCTATTCCTCTAGACAACTGGTTGCTTGAGAATGGCTCTCCCAATCTTGTTTGAAAGAGCCACTGGCAAACAACCTTCTTCTTTGGGTGCACCTTTTTTTTGTAGGGTTTTGATCATGGATACGCAACAGAGAGATAAATTATCCATTCAATACCCTCCAAGGATCACAGGGAAGAGAATCATAACGGTGGTAAAGGAAGAATCATATTATACACCTTAGGGTTCTCCTGTGATGACTTGTAACGTTAATTGTGTCACGTCTCTACGGTTGATCCACGCCTAGAGTTGAGATCTAGAGTTTCCTTCTCCTTTGTGCTAGCTTGGGCCGGAGAAAGAGGAAGAAGAAATCACGCAACGAGATCACAAAAGAAGCTTTCGGCTTCCTCTTGTGGCCGACGGGTAGGGGGCGAACCAAGGGGTCGTGTTCGGCCTCCTTGTGTCTTGTTCTCTCTCCTTTGTTCTCTCCCACTCTACTTATGGTAAGAGCATTAGTGTGGGAAGAAATCTAGAAGGTATCATTTATATAGTCCAAAAATTCCTTGTCAACTACCTAAAGGCCCTTCCTAATCCAACATGAGTTCGGATTAGTCCCCTTCTTGCATATTAGTCCTACTAAGTTTGCAAGGTGTTGCAAAGTGATCCTTCTAATTAATCAATCATATTAAATAATTCTCAAATCTAGTTCAACCCTATCTAGCGTGTGACCCCATAGGTTCTATCTAGTTGGTAGCAACAATTTTCTAATGTGGAGCGGTCTCTAGTAAGACATCCATTCTGGCCAACTAATAGAATAGTCATCCGACAAACCTTGTGCAAGTAATTGTCACATCCCTTTGTCTCCATATCCGGATTGGACACGAGACATACAAGTCACACTCGTATATCCAATCCATAGTTTCTCGATCTTGGGAATAGCCTTATTCGTGCAAATAACATCAATATCCTATATTGATTTATTTGAGTCTGGCCAGACATTCCATAAGCACTATCCCTCGAGTGGCCTCGGATATTTACTCCCATTATGTGGGAGGGAAAAATTCTATCTACGTCTACGACGAATTATAAGCTTGCTTCTTATTGTATCCGGTACACGCCTTTATAGCTACCCAGTCACGGTGTAGCGTTTGACGCTACTAAAATCACAATAATTCACAACTAGACAATCTAGTGCCTTCAAGTCTAAGAATTACAATACCGTTGTCACCACGAGAAGCGCTTGTGACTTTACGTAACATGTATGTAGCCTTCTCGGAGATGGGTCAATCCAGTATGCCATTACCCTTAATGCATACCCATGTGTTGGATCATGATATCTCCATATCAATCAAACCCCATACTAGTCTATAGATGATTGTACCATTTAATCATTATAATGGACTAGGTATATTTAAGATAAACAACACAATTGTAAATTTAAGGACTTCATTATATTAAATATCCAATAAATAATACAATGAATATTCTAGCCAAAATAACATCATACTAAACTAGATTGCCTCTAGGGCATCTATTCTAACAGTCTCCCACTTGCACTAGAGCCAATCTGATGCATCCCGTATGCCAATGCTCCTAGTGTGCCCTCCATGCTTGCGATGCGCAAGCGGCTTTGTAAGTGGATCTGACATATTCTCATATGTAGGAACCTTGCATATCCGAACGTCTCCTCTATCGATAATATCTCGAATAAGATGGAACTTCCTGAGCACGTGTATGGATTTCTGGTATGACCACGGCTCCTTTGATTGCGCGATCGCCCCAGTGTTGTCATAGTACAACTCTACTGCATTCGCAATGCTAGGAACCACACCAAGTTCAGAAACAAATTTCCTCATCCAAACAGCTTCCTTTGCTGCGCCATTTGCAGCAATGTACTCAGCATTTGTTGTAGAATCAGCCACCGTCTCTTGCTTGGAACTCTTCCAGCTCACCGCTGCTCCATTCAGGCAAAACATATTTAATATTACACGAAATATATTAAATATGGAGGTGAGAATTTTTACAAGAAAAATACTCGTGTGCGTATATGTATGTGTGTGAACATTCTCTTTGCCCCCCATGCATCCTACTCATTTCGACGCATTTTTAAAACTTTTATGAAACATAACAAATTGAAGAAATTTGAAATGAGTGTAATTTGTATGCTTTTATGGAAGGAACGGTGGCCTTATAACTTTAAATCATATGTTTGGATGACCGATCTTTCTCTCATATTCTCATGTTTAACCGTCATGCATCCCTCTTTAATGTCAGCGAAAGAGACCATGGTTGCATTGGTTGCATCGTTCAATTCTACTTACATAGGAAAATAAAGAAGGCCTAACATTTGTTTTCCCTTTCACTCACATTCTCTAAGTTTCAAGTATGGCCTAATGATAGCTCAACCACAATCAAATGATCTTATTTAGCTAGAAATTCCATTGAGATTATTTTCAGTTGAGAATTGAAATTTTTATTAGGGGTGTAAGCAGTTCGGTTTGGTGCGGTATGTGCGAAAACTATAAACCAAACCGGATACATCGGTTTACTAATTTTGTAACCAAACCATACCATTTGAAAGGATGAACCGAACCGAACCAAACCGAAAAAATTGGTTTGGTTCGGTTCGGTTCGGTTCGGTCGGTTTGCATATAAATTACTGAATGGATATTATAATATTGCATTGTCAACAAATTTCAAATTTAAGTGAGAAAGAGATTACATAGACGTAAAAAAACGACTATTGTTTACGATAGAACGTGAGAGAAATGGAAAAAATATAAGATTAATATGATGATTTTAATCGAATCTATCGACTCGTGTTCTATGTTTCTAAATTATTTAATATACTTTACACAATATATATTTTAATAAAAGTACATTAGGCACATATCGGTTCGGTTTGGTGATTTTCATCGAATCTATCAACTCGTGTTCTATGTTTCTAAATTATTTAATATACTTTACACAATATATATTTTAATAAAAGTACATTAGGCACATATCGGTTCGGTTTGGTTTGGTGCGGTGTGATATTTTAACAAATCAAAAACCGAACCGATTAGACCGGTTTGTGAAAACTTGAACAATTCATAAACTCAACATCCAAAAAAACCGTCCGAAATCAAGGATTTCGGTTTGGTTCGGTCGGTTTGAACGGTTTATTCGGTTTTCCTTACACCCCTAATTTTTATAATCCAAATGATGACTCACTTGTTTTTGAAGCTCAATTTTGGTACTAATAGAAAGGCAGTTCATTTCATGATACATGACTCTAAAAGAAATCATGTTACATGAACATAGTTTTATATAGAAATACATTTTTATGTAGTAAAATTAAAACCTACAAAAATTAAGTATGTATAGAGTTTTATTTTCATTCTATGTTGGTACAAATGTTATGAAATTAACAAATAAGTAAGTTTTTTTTTAAATTAACAATAAGTTAGTTTCTTTGTACTCAACCATTGCTAGAATTAGTATTTACCTATTTTTATGTTTGGGTAGTTATTCTTACACTATTAAAAAACTACTTACACTATTATTTTCTTGTAATGACAAGTTTACCCATTTCTTAAAACTACCAGTAATTACTCCATTCTCTTAAACCTTCTCTCTCCTCTTATATTATCTATGCCATAAATGTCTCTACCAGCTATGACTACCAAATTTTAATTTCGATAAAACTGAAAGTATAACTTGCTCCAGGAGAAAATATGACGTGGTGCTCTAATCAATACATCACAGGACACGTCAGGAACATGTAGGAAATCCACTTTCTTTTGTCTGTCACTCATTCTCTTTCTTCCTGCATGTCATGTGCTGTATAGTTAGAACAAATCCACATCATTTGTTCTAGAGAAACAAAAATTAAATTTCTTCTGTATCTCTTAATTTCTTCATATACCTAATTTCTTCCTCATATGGCATGAACTTCTCTTTATAGGCGCATTTATCAATTTCTTCAGCCTACCAAGGAGACACGGGGTTAACAAGTAATTTGAATATATGAATCTCATTGACATGGCCACTAATTACAGCACCACCATGAGGCAAAATAATTTAGTACCCAGCCCAATTCAAAATAACACTTTTAATCACGTATCCAATAACTAATAGGCAAAAATCGTAAGCAACTTTTATTTACATTAAAGAATAGGGTGACAAAAATATTGATTTTCATTTTTTATTCAAATCCAAGAATAGGTTGGGAAAGCTTGATTTTCTCTCTGTCATGGAACTGAACAATAAATTCCGTAACAAACAAATTCGTGGTGGCCTCACCGAAAAAAGTATACATGGCTACACTAGCTTAACTATGTCACCGCATAGAAGATGGCAGCCTTCAAATCCAGAATGCCACGTTCTAAAGAACTGGCATGAATTCCCAGGAACGGACGAATATGTGTGGAAGATTTTCACTGGGCTTTACAGTGTTCCTTTCGTGTAGGAGGTTTGAGTGTGACTTCACAGTAGTGGGTGGTGTTGGTCAGTGGCGGACGCAGGATTCCAACAATGGGGGGGGGCCGAGATGCACAAGAACCAACACAACATATGAAGTCAGTGACATTTACTTATGCTAATTAATAAAAATTTACTATCTTCATTAAGTAAACTATCAAGAAAGCAAATAATGCTCATTCAATCAAAATCAGAGAAGATAAAACAATTTCTTAAACTCGAATACATCAAAGGATAAAACTAAAAACCAAATAAAATCGCATAAAAATTTCATCCAAATCGCTGCTTTTGTTATTTTAGCGGAGCGCGTCGTTCTTTCATATCATAAAACTCATCAATTATGGAATCGGTATCAAACTGGACTGCAATTTCCTTCTCAATATAAGTGACCAAACAACTAGCGAGAAACTCATCTTCCATTCTGTTACGCAATTTAGTCTTAACAAGACTCATGGCTGAAAATGCGCGTTCTGTTGTTGCAGTTGAAACTGGAAGAGTTAAGATAAGACGAATCAATCTATCAACAAGTGGGTAAATAACTGATTTACCTGTACGGGCTAGCACTTGACATAACTCATGCATAGTGGAAATATTTTGGAGCTTTGGGTGCAGTTGAATGTCTGACTCAAAATGTTTCAACTGAAACTCCTAGTGCAGCTTTTCTTGTTCTGTGAAGTCTTGAGGATAGAACTCATTTGCAAGCTTCAAAATATTGCTAATATTAAAAGATGCAAAATTATCTTTAGGATCCAAGCTCGTACTTAATACCAAGAGCTCCACAACTTCCTCTTTGAATCTATTATTTAACTTCATCTGTTGATAATCAATTGACGCATTAAAAACATCAAAACGATAGTGGTGCTCCATAGTGATAAATTCACCTTTCTGACGAAATCAGCCTCGACCAGCAGTATATCGAGCATTCATATTCGGAATTTCTATGTCATGCTTCTCACAGAACAAGTTCACCTTGTTAAATAATGGATCCCACCCGTCAGTTCTCATTTGCTGGATAAGCCTTTTTTGTAGATGAAACTAAATGCATTGCATTAACAATATCTTGAGACTTACTTTGTAACTCCTGACAAAGATCATCAGTGATTCCCATTATGTCTCTGAAAAGGTGCAAGATGAATACAAACTCATAAGATGTCATAGTATCGTAAGCTGCATCTGCATCACCACGTTGCGCAGTGGTACTCCCATCAGCAATTATTATTTGTAGGACCTCAAGGGTTGCATCAAACATGTTTATCAAACTTCTGATTGAGCTCAAATGAGAGCCCCATCTTGTATCTCCGGCTCTCTTCACTGTACCAATCTGATTCAAACATTTACCCGTTTCAAGTTCGTCAATAGCAATCATGTCAGCAATGTGCTTAGCTTGAGATTCCTTCAGTTGATCTTGGCGCTTACAAGAAGAACCTACAACATTGACCACACGAATTAATTTTTCAAAGAAATGATGGACCGGGATCACTTCTCTGGATGCGGCGACTAACGCGAGTTGAAGTCTATGAGCAAGACAATGAATATAGTATGCATAAGGGCAATCTGCAATAAATAAAGCCTGCAAACCGTTCCATTCTCCACGCATATTACTAGCTCCATCGTATCCTTGACCACGGATGTTTTGTATGCTCAGATCATGATTGGAAAGAACACTGGAAATTTCTGTCTTCAATGTCTGAGAAGTAGTATCAGAAACATGAACAACATCAAAAAATCTTTCTCTTATGAACCCATCTCTATCAACAAATCGCAAAACAATCGCCATTTGCTCCTTTTTTGACTGATCTCGAGCTTCATCAACAATAATACAAAACTTAGAGTCACCAATTTCTTCGCTGATGAATTTTTGTATTTTTCTTGAAAAAATTTGTAGAATTTCCTTTTGAATTATGTGAGAGACATATTGTGCATTTTGCGGAGCATTATCTAAAACAACAGCGTCCACCTCTTTGCTGTAAGAAGCTAACATTTTCACCAGCTCAAGAAAATTACCTCTATTTTTCGAAGTAGGGCGCTCATCGTGACCTCTAAAAGCACATGCTTGGAAAGCCAACCATTTGGCAACATCAATCGATACCTTAAGTCGCATCCTATTATTTTCAATTTCGTGGGAAGATTTATTTGCCCATACTTCATCAATATGTTGCGGTTGATTCATAAGAAGATCTCGATGCTTAACTGCAATTTTGTGCGAAGTATTCGGTTCTTTCCCCACATGAGTCAAGAAAGCACACTTATCTCCATTGTTGACTTTCTTCCGAGATCGACAACCCTCAAGAGTGAACGCATTAGAACCAGGGCGTGCTGAAGGCTTGTTGAAAAGATAGCATGGGAGACAGAATGCTGCATCTTTGTTTGGAGAGTATTCTAACCAATCCGGAAACAATTTGAACCATGAAGCTTGAAAGCGACGCGGATGCTTACTTTCAGATAATGGATATTCAGAAGCAACATATTGATAAGGCCCTGCTTGAATATAAGCTTGTCTTATATCATCTTGCTGATTAACAGGATACTCCCACATAGGTGGGCGTAATCCAGGATCACGTTCTATAGTTGAAATACAGGTCTCATTCGACTCAACTCTAGCTGCTTTATTAGGCCGCTGCTCAGGATTAGGCGCATCCAGATTACTATTAGAGGGCTCATCCAAAGTTGAACTAGTAGCTTCCACATTTTGTGAACTTGTCCTCTTGAAAAATGAATCAATAGTAGTTGTTTTCTTCCCCATTGAAATCAAGAGACCTAATTACCAACAATTCTCATCAGTTTTTTTAATTATTCAACCATGAACCACCAATTAACAAAAAAAAATAAACCAGATTGACATAAAATTATCATGGAGTCGTGATCGGAACTATAAATTTGAGTTACAATAACAAGAAAAGAAGTAGAACAAAAAAAATGATGAATAACATTAAAATAGAACCTACAGAAGTTGAAATTAATTGCAAAGAAAATAATTAGAGCGAAAAGTTGAGAAAACTTACTGGTGGAGAAGAAAAATATTGACCAGGCGCTACTATGGAGAGACTCTCTGCTGCTCTGCAGTAGACTCCTTGTGGTTCAGTGTTTGTGTTTTAGTCGGTTTTGATTTAGTTTATCTCTTACTATTTTTTAGAATTAAAATTGGTCATAACCCTATTTTAATGGAAAACGTTTCAAACAAATCCCAATTGATAGGGATACTCATCCAATCGTGTAATCAATGGTAGTTAGGATTCTTTTTTTTAGCTAAAATGTTTTGACTTTTTCAATTAAATCTATATTAAATATGTGTTGTACGTTGTAATTGATATTGATGCTACAAATATGGACTTATCCTATTATGTATATACCCATCCGTTCACAAAATTTAGGGGGGGCCATCAATAGAAAAGTCATAAAAAATTCCTACATAATAGCTGGCATTTTTTTCTTTCTTTTTTTTTTTTTTTTTTTTTTTTTTGCAGGGACCATGGCCACCCCTACCCCCCCCCCCTCTGTCCGCCCCTGGTGTTGGTGGTGCTAATTAGGATGACAATCGTGTTGAGTTGGTGAAAGAAGAAGAAATTTGATGTTGACCCTCAGTTGAGTTCATAGTTGAGAGATGGAATTTCCGATTTTGGGGACATAAATCAAATGAAGTCATGTCATTAATTCATTAACTTTATGAATATTCATTTTGTCACTAAATACGTAGTGCTACATAAGTGGTGAAGTATGACCATTGATTGGTTAAATTCTAGATTTAAGTTTATTCGGTAACATAAATGCCGAATATCCTTTTATTAGTAAGTATACATATCTTTTATATGGTGCTAAAATTACCTTAAATGACACGTACGTTTTGTTGACGTGTAGAAATATGCTTTGGTTCTTGTTTATCCTTTTCGTTTTAACATGTATATTTTAAATTTTGCATAAATACCTATTAAAGTCTTAGAAAATGGACTTCTAGTTACCCCCGCATTGTCTGGTTCCTAATTTTACCACTGTACACGACTCAATCTACACAAAATGGGTGCTGAAATTGCACATTCGGTTGTTCTCTGTTTTCTTCTATAAATGTAAAATCATTGTATAGTTTTCTTATGTATCATGATTTCAAATATTTTTGTATTTTAATTACAGGCTAGTTGTGATAGGCGAACGCGGCTGGAGATTGGAGATGGCGGAAAATGATCTGATACGTTTGAGCGTAAAGGAGGTCGCGGCATTCCTGAAATGCCCGATCTGCAACAAGCTCTTTCGAAACGCCACCAATATTTATGAATGCCTTCATACGTGTGAGTTGCATTTTATTGTAGTCATGTGTACTAAAAGAATATTTCTTTATTCTACGTATGACTGACTGCTGAGCCATGTACCGATTTGCAGTTTTGTAAGCTTTTTGCTTAAGGTATTATATGTAATTATTTATACAGTCTGCAAAAAATACATATACAAGAAGCTCTCGGACGATAAGCTAACCAGCTGCCCAATATTTTATGTGGAATTGGGTTGTAGACCATTGGAAAAGCTGAGGTTTGACTACTCTTCCTATATATGCTACTTCGTGTTAATTATAACTACGTCCTTCATGAAAAACTTAAAGTATGTTTTACTTTAATTCATTCTACAAAAACGTTGATTACGAGGCCGTACCGCAATGTTCAAGATATACTGGACAAAATATTCCCTTCGAGAAGAAAAGAAGTGATTGCGCAACAAGATGTACCTGATGCTGCTGAGCTGGCGCTACCAGAGGCAGATGCTCCGCTTGCCTCTGATTGCGATGAAGAAGTTACGAGTGGAGAGTCGGGAATTACAATCCAGAATGCAGATATCGCCAGAGGTGAAAGCTCTCATTGACTTTCGAAGACCAATAAGTAACTTTTATCCTTGTCTCAAAAGAAAAAATATTTTATCCTTTCAATTAATATATCTCGTTCGAGTTTGTTTTGAAGGACTATTTCCTTGGTCGGCTCTAGTTAGTACTTTCTCTGTTCTTCTGAACAAGTCTACTTCTTTTATTTGGTTGTAACTAATTGTATCATTTTTATTAATTTTTTCTGACATAAAACTAGGTTCTTTGAGTCTACCATCCATGATGAAGTCATGTTACATAGACATAATTTAGACATAAATATAAACATAATTTTACTAGTTTAGTAAAACTAAATCATTTTTAAGAATACTTAGTAAAGCTAAATCTACTGAAGAGTGTATGCTATAAGTAACTCATTATCTCTAAAAACATGTCATTCCTTTTATGTTATACCTACGTGTCGAAATCTAAGTTGATTGATTAATGCTATAGTTAATAATTATTTTGTCATTCATTATATGTTCATACATATTTTTGTTAAATTTAACCACTGATTGAGTAAATGTTATGTTCAATATTTGTTGTATTAACACAAATCCTAATACTAATAATTATCAGTATTTTAATTATTAAACATGTAATGCAATACATGGTGGTATACATAGTAAAATTTACTTGTTGGACAATAGAGAAATCAAGTTAAATGCCATCTAGAATGTGCAATTGTTGACACAGAAAGTAGATGTTATTTTAATTAGTACACATGTCATTCATTATATAGTGGTTATTAAATTATGAATTGAACTAGTGATTGTTACACATAACAAAGAGATATGCACGATTAATCATCAAATAAACATTTGAACATCACTTTTACATGAGTTTGTAACTAGTGATTGCTCAATGGACGCTAGTGTTGTATATATCACTAGTAACAGCCTCACTAGTTAATTTCATCATATATGTACCACCATATGATGAATTACATGTGTTACATATGAAAAAAATCTAAATCTTATGTCAATAAAATGTAACATTTATGTTAATTTTACTATATTACCAAAATAAATATTTAACGTATCACTTAAGCAATCAATAATTAAATTCTACCACGTATGTACGAAGATAGGATGACAAAGAAAAGTGAAGCATAGATACCCTCTAATAGAAATATGGAAATTCAAAACATCATCTATTTTCCTTCACCCTTTAATTTCACTGCCTATGCGAGTTCTACAATGAGAGCCGCTATGCTACACCATTTATTTGTCTCCCTAGTGTTTCACCACCTATGTGTCAAGATATGATTATTGATAACTTTTTATTTTAAGATCTTTCCATAATCCTATTACCAATTGGAAAACTCCACATATATTGTAAAATTAATCAGTGAAGAAAAATAGGTGACAATTAGCATTTCTCTATTGTCCTTCTATTAGAGGGCCACTATGCTGCAGCATTTATTTGTCTTAATTGTATTTCACCTTCTATGTGTCAAGATGATAGTTGATAACTATTTATGTTAAGATATTTCCATAATTCTATCATCAATTGAAGAAGGAAAATGCTAAATATTTTTCTTCACCATTTACTTTCATCGCCTATGCGGGGTTCTTCAATTTGTGATAGGATATGGAAATGTCTTAAAATAAATAGTTACCAATAATTACTTGACACGTAGAAGGTGAAATACAAGCGTGACCAATAAATGGTGAAGCAGAGTGACCCTCTACTTGAAATAGAGAATTTCTAAACGTCGCCTATATTTCATTACCCAATAATTTCACCGTCCATGTGGAGTTCTCCAATTGATGACATGATTATTAAAATATCTTAAAATAAATACAAATAATCATATCTTGACACATAGGAGGTGAAGTTCAAGGATGACAAATAAAGTGTGAAGCATATATGCCCTCATAGAAATATATCAACTAATTAGTACATATATCTTCATTTTAGATCATGAGTACTTGGTTTGATGTACTTTTAGAGGAAGTATTTCTAACAAAATGAATGAGACATGTAATTGGTTTAGTTTTACTATTTTTATTCTTTTCGAGTAAAGAAATGAGACATGTTATTCATTATATGGTGATACTAGTTGTAACATTAACCTATGATTGACATAACAATTCCCAGTTTTTGTAGGGTCTCTCGACCTTTCTCTCTATAAATTTCTCTCTCTATGAACCCTTTCGCCTCCCTCATCTCATTCATATTGTAGCCTCTATTTCTAACACCCACTACAGCAGATACCCTCTTTTACTCACTACTAATATCATATCCCTCTCTTCCATCACCATCCTAACCATCAGCGTATTACATTTTAGCTGTAGTAACCCTACTCCTCTGTCCCCTCTTAATCTAGCCACGACTTTTGTTATGGAAGATTATCTCTCTATTCAAACAAAACCCCAAACTGGTCGTTTTACAACCCCCTATCATCACAAGGAACTTCCCAAAATTACATATGTTCAAAAAGATGTGGTCATGACTAGAAGACAAGATATTTCCCAAAATAATTGTTGATAATAGAGTTCTTGAACAGGATCAGGTGCAAAGTGCTATTGACGAATGTTGGAATTTAGCAGGTGATGTGGAAGTCCAGCACAACGATGACCATGCATACTGTGTACAAGGAAATCCTCAAGAGAGATCAAATTGTACACCTCAAGTAGGGGATTAGAACACAGAGAAGTGTAGGGTTTGAGTAGGGAGAGAGTAAGTAAAGACAACTGCTCTTGAAAGTGAGACAGTAAACTAGCAAAGATCTAAGAGGGATTAAGGTGTCCAAGAGAGTCAGAGAGAGTCTCCTGGAGGGCTAACGATCCTATATATAATGTGGAAGTGACCGTTGTAAAGGGAGTTAATTCACCATAAAAGGCGGCTTAATGATAGCCCTTGTAACGGCACGTTCGACCGCACATATAGGGACCGTTACGCACCTGCCCATATATATCGGAGACCGTTATGAGATCGTCCGCATTTATGCGATACGTGAGCCTAAAACATCACAGTCAGTTACCAGAGGTCGCGCGCGAGCTTGGTTGTTTCTTTCGCGCGACGGGCCTTACTCTAGCCTCCAAACTACTAAGGGTGAGTTTGGGAATGCTTCTGCTGCCAGCACAGCTGCTTTCTGACAGCAGAAGCAGTTTTATTGTGTTTGGTAAAAATAAAATTTCTGCTTTTCCGGACAGTTTCTGCTGTCCCACAGCAGTTTTCAGGAAGCAAGGAGGGAGATGCTTTTCCACAAAGTGCTTTTGATTAATTTATCTACAACCGATTTTAACCTTACAAATTTTTAAAATATCAATAGTTATCTTTACGGAAATGACACGTGTCATATATTTTTGTCATTTTACCCTCTCACAGCAACTTTACTGTTGATTTTACCAAACACAAAATTGCTATATCAATATTTCACAACAGCTTTTACGTAATATTTACCAAACAACATTTCATCAAGAATTCACATCAGCTTTTCCACTCTGTTTCCACACAGCAGCTTTCTAGCACCGCACAGCATTCCCAAACTAGCCCTAAGTCCCTACAAGTCCCGTGTGGTTGGTACGCGAGGGCTCTGTCTCGCATCCGCCAAGTGGATAAGCATGGGTAGTTATTCGGTGTATATGGAGCACAGCTAGGTATGCTGGATGGCTCCCACGTGGCTATGATTTGTCTTTCTGGAAAGCACCATCTACATTAGCCCCCTTTTGCGTGGAAGTCACGCACGCGTTTGCCGAGCAGTCGCTTAAAACCAGCCGTGTGTGGTCCCCACGCGGATCCTCATACCAATTTGAATAAAATTCAAATCCCTATCCCCCCGGTCATTTTCATGATTGCCTAGGGTTTAGAAGCGTCGATTCTCGAGGCAAGAATGACTCAGAACAATCTGATTGGTCGCCAAATTCGCCGGATATCGAAGCGTTGCTGACTCAGCAATCGTCAGCAGTCGCAACTCTTCAGTCTTTGAGGGATATTTAAACCCCTTTGCTTCTTCAACTGAGACTTTTCTATCGTCATTACTTCCGAGATTTATATGAACCAGAGAGAGAATCCTCATGAAGAAGCAGACACCTTCGCTCAAATTATTGACAAAATTTCCCAGACTTTTCAAGCTCTTAGACCTCGTCAACAAGGTTAGCGATTCTTCTCCTCTTTTTTGTTTATACTAGCGAATGCTTCTCGCGTTCCTCACTATTTCTTCTTAACCAGAAATGGCCAGAACTAAAAGCTTGAAAGGGGCAGTTTCCCTTCCAGAGGTTCCGAAAGAGTTATGGTGCAAGGCCCCTTACCTAGGAGGGGATGGTTTTTATCTAGCCACCATCAGGGTACTTAAATTGAGACACCCCCCCCCCCCAAATAACGCTTTGAAATTGACATCCAAGCCTGAAAGAGACGATTGGGATCTCGCTAATTTAAGTGACATTCACATACTTGGCCTCAAAGCCAGAGTCTACCCTTTCACAGATCTCCTTCACCAGACCTTCATCGAGAAGCTGGATTATATGGACGAGTGGACGGTGTACATTCTTACCCACTTTGAAGTCGAGTTAACCCTTGTAGGGATCTATGGGGCCCTGTTTTGTTTTTAGTGTCTCTTCAGGAGATTTGGTTCTGGCGATCGCAGCGATACACTTATTGCCATGTTGCGTTGAAAGGACGCGTCTAGCATTGTTATTGAACCCGCTGCACCAATGAGTCAAGAGGTCGAGGCCTTGATTTGGTCCTCTCTTGCGGTTTTTATCTCATCGCTTGTAGAACAAGATGTCAATTCCAAGAAAAACAAAGATTCTGAAGAATATTCAAAAAATGAGAAGGCTCCCAAGCCAACGAAGCGGGCGCGAAGGAACCCTACTCCTCAGAAGCAAACAGTTCCCCAGAGAGGTAGGAACTCAAGGCAGACCAGTTTGGAAGACTTCGTCGAGTTCGTCCCCGTGGCCCCTCTGGCCAGGCGGGAGGGTAACAACTTTTTATTTATTACGTCGTGTTTTGGTCGTGTAAGACTTGTGCTGATATGAGCGTATTTGCAGATGATGATACTGAAGAAGCTCGAAAGGGTCCTGCTTCGGAAGGAGCAATCGCAGATTTTGTGTCCACGGCGAAGCCAACTGAGGAAGAAGCAAGGCTGCGAGAAGAGCGGGATGTCGCCAGAGACATGAAGAAGAGCCTTGAAGAACAGTCTCAGCGTTTTCAGTCCGTTATGGGGCAACTAGAGTGCGCCCAGCAGGATTTCCAAGAGATTGTTGGCGACAGCCATGAGGAAGGTACTATATATTTAGTTTCCCTATATCATCAAGACCTTATCTACAACGCCTTAGATCATGGAGTGTCGAAAAGCGACATTCGTCGTTGGTTATTGGACCAATGTGGCGAGGCGTCAGGTAAGCTATTTTCTTTAAGATTGTTATGGGTAACTCCATTGCCTCCAAATAGAAGTAACAATATTTCTCGCGTATAATCAGGGCACACAAATTTAAAAGGAACCGATGAAAATCTGAGTCATTTTATGTACACAGATATCCTATATGATTGTGGAGATTTGTCATTGTAATCCTCACTTTGCCATTCTGATTCTTGTACTCTTGACAGATCAATCACTTGCACCGATACAACCCCGCCTCCGTAGTGTCGTTGTCCGCGTTCCGGGGACTACTACCAGAGCCTCTGAAAATGCTTCGTCAACAACTTCGATTGACCAGCCTTCTGGGGTAGCCGTCATCACAGTCGACAATTTTGTCATCTGGGACTGACGGTTACTGCGATTTTGTCGGCAACTTCGATTGACGGCTACTGCAATTTTGTCACCCTTCTTCCCTAGGAACTAACGGTCGCACAGCTCAAAAGGCCTCTCCAAAAGCTAATGTTACTGTGAGCAATATATCTCCAACTGCTAATGCAAAGAGTTAGTGCAACTCCTATATTGTCATCTGGGACTCCTGCTGAGATGGTCGAGCAAATTGGGTTTATTGATGAATCTAGGACTTCAGATCCCCCACTCGAAGATGCAGCGACTAGCCAGAGAGACATTAGGGCTGAGTCTCGTGTTAGTAACCTCGCCCCTGATGAGGCCATGACGGCTGTTCAACCTTCCGTTATTGATGCCCATGTTACTGCAACTCCTGGGATGAAACCCCTTGTTATGCGTGAAAGTGTTCCTAAAGCTCCAAAGTCTGCCCCAAATGTGAATGAGGTTGGGGAGGGAAATGAGCAGGTAGTCATGTCCCAACCTCATTGAGATGCGACTTCTAAGGCTAGCGCACATGCGCTCGCAGCTGAGGTACCAGCGAGAACCTCCCCTACTGTACAAGGTACCCCAAAAGTTGCATCCTCAGAGGGCCCGAGCGAAGATTTGTAACTTCCCAACTTGGGCTTTGACCTGGATGCGCTCTTTGCTGACAATCCATGGGCTGCATGGGGCTCACAAGTCGCTGAGCCAGCTATTTTTGGAAGAAATTACACAATTCCTGAGGAGTATTCTGCTCGTGAAGCTTTAGCAGATCGCAAGTTAGCTAAGGCAAGCACTTCCAGTGGCGGTCAGCAATGACTCCCATTCCCTCACTTCAGCAGATTGTTGAGGGCACTGGTAAGTTGCTTACCTTTATGGCATACGGCACGCGATCTCATGATGATTTTTTTTTTGCTAAATACTTTTCTTTTGTCTTTGCGCGTGCAGATATTGATCAAGCTTGTTTTGAGTGGCTTATGAGGGTGCGCGTGTCATTTCGGGCTTCGTTTGCGAGAGTCCTGGAGCTTGCACCAAGGGATAGATAGGATCTTCTCAAGAAGAGGAATACTCTCTTAGAGAAAGCGCAGAAGGCGACCCCGGCAAGCACTTCAGCTGCCAGTGCTCAAGGTCTTCTTTCAAACGCGATTGAACTTCAAAAAATCGTGGCAGGAAAATTAAACTTAGACTTCCTTGTGCAGAGATTGACTAGGATCAACAATTCTGCTCAAATCAGATCTAAGTATTCCATTTATGCCAAGGAGAGGGCTGCACTTAGGGCGCGTAAGGCGGAGCTCGAGAAAGCTATCAGGGAGTTTGAAGAAGCGGCAAGGCGTAATGAGAATGACAAGGCTCGTTTGGAGCAAGAGGCCGCTAACTGCATTAAGCTATCAGTCGGGGATTGTCATCTCGAAGATTTGTTCGAGAATCAGTAGCTTAGTACTACGACAACTTCCTTTTGAACTATTTTCATGGATGTAGGTTTTTTGAATATTTTGAACAATGTTTTGCCCTGCTTTTTTTTCCACGTACTACTTTGCGCATGTTATACATTGCTTTGCTGCTTTTGCCTTGCGTCCCTGACCACTGTTTGATTAGCGTGTTAGCACTAACGAGTAAATTGCCTAGACTTCGCCATTATTCATAAATGGTCTTGATTAAAATACCGCTATCTGGGAAGATAGACTTACGCTCATATATCGTTTCTATCTAGATAGATAGGATTACACTTGTAGTGAGTTTGCTTATGTAAACGGAAGCTGTCTTGCTGCTATCTTAGGTAGATGGGCTTATGCGCGTATATCGTGGCTAAAGTCGCTCGGAATCACATATGTGTTGTGCTGTTGTGTTCAAAAATCAACTGAGTATCTTCGCGCGATTGTTGGCAAATTCTGAATACTTTAATGCTTGAGGCCCTAGTCCCCATAAGCCGTTATTATTGCCTGAGCTGCTGTACCGTCATAGGCCTATATAGGGTACGCCTGTTACACGGTAAACCCCAAACCGTCATCATTTCCCAGGGCTGCTGTAGCGTCGTAGGCGTTAATAGGGTTATTGATTCTTTTCTATTTCCAAGACGCTGCTGACTCAGCTGGAAACTGAAGAGTCTCCTTTGAGCCCTATATAAACCTCTTTTTGAAATTGGTCTTTAACCATTGCCTCCCTCCTGGGTTTGCGATTGAGAGATGATATTTTCCCCTTCTTCTTTAAAGATTCAAAACCAAGGTTGGGTAATCATGCCTCCTCTGAATTTTTGTTCTTCTTCACCTTTTGACTCGTACCGGCTCCGGATTTCTAATTTTGTATGTGTCCATTATGCCTTGGGAATGGTTCCCAAGAAATCCACGAAAGAAACCATTTCCTCACGCAATCATTCCAAGGATCAGTGGTGTAAATCTTCTTATCAGAGTGGAGATGTTCTTTCCTTAGTCATGTTTGAGGAGGTTACCCTTGGAGGACCTCCGTCGGAAAACACTCTGCAATATGTTCTTGCAGCAGAGAGTGATGAGTGGGTGGCAACTTCCTTGCGCACAATCAACTTTCTTCCCCATAAACTACTCTCTCATTTGTTCTTAACGTCTGCAGACTTCATTGCTTGAAGTTCATCTGGCGTCTCACCATGTCAGGGGTATCGAGAAGAGCTCTGTTCTAGTCAAGGACGTTGACGATGGCGAGTAGTAGTTATTTCTGTAGTTCGTAATGTCAATGTAGGAGTCTTGAATGTTCTTTGAGAACGCTTTTGATGTATGGATTCTGTTTCCAAGCTTTGCTTCTATAAAATTTTCTTTTGCGCTCACTTTGTGCTTCTATGAACATTTGAGTTCCTTTATGCGAACACGAACAATGAGCCCTTAAACTTGCGAATATCGCGCATATCTTCTTTGATTTTTGAGCAAGCCAGTATTCCGTGGCATAATAGTGCTATCTAAACAGATCGTCTTTAAGTTATAATTTGCTGCTATCTGAACATATAGGCTTTTAAAATCGCGGGTGGCTGCTATCTAAACAGATAGGCTTTAAAATTGCATTTGGCTGCTATCTAAATAGATAGGCTTTGAATTGTATATGTGATTCAATCTAAACAGATAGGCTTTGACATTGCATTTGGGTGCTATCTAAACAGATATGCTTTAACATTGCATGCGCCTGCTATCTAAATAGATAGGCTTTAAAATGTGTGTTGCTATCTAAACAGTTAGGCTTTTAAAATTGTACTCGGCTGCTATCTAAACAGATAACATTGTACCCGACTGCTATCTAAACAGATAGGCTTTGAGATTGTACTCGGCTACTATCTAAACAGATAGGCTTTCAAGTCATTACTGCTATCAAAGTAGATAGGCTTATGTTCGTGTAAGGCGAATAAATGGAACCAGCAATTGATAAAAGAGCTCTCATATGGGAGAGTTATTATCATTAATCGAATCCTCATATGGGAGGATGTAAGTAAATGCACAGTGCAAATGTAAGGCACAAGAGAAGGTTAAGGATAGTACTTCTTTAGCCATCGCGTGTTGATCGGGGTTGCAGTAGTGGCCATTCCATGGCAACGCAGAATATTGAAATAACTGATATCGAAGACCTACTTGACCTCTAAAGGTCCTTCCCAGTTCGCAGTAAACTTAGGATGAGCCGCTTCGCGCGTGCAATGATCTGAAGCTCGTAGGACCAGGTCGCCTACTGTGAAATCCCGATGTTGTACGGTCTAATTGTAAGCCCGCGAGATTCTCTCCTTGTACTTAGTATTTGCTCTCTTGGCCAATTCGCGTCTTTCTTCGAGCAGAATTAGATCATGATCGCGCTCGTTTTCATACAGAGCACTGAAAGCCAGTCTTGCAGAGTTTATCTTGACTTCAGCAAGAACCACTGCTTCAGCCCCGTAGCATAGAAAGAAGGGAGAAGCCCCTGTGGGAGTCCTTGATGATGTACGATACACCCAAAGTGATGTTCTTAGAGAATCCGCCCACATTTTGTGGTCATCTGCGACCATCTTACTTAGGATTCTGAGCAGCGTTTTGTTTGTGGCTTCAGCTTGGCCATTTCCTTTCGGGTAGTAAGGTGTCGAACATACTTGCCTTACATTGTACTCCATTAGCTTCGAAGCCACTTGTCGGTTGACAAAGTGAGTTCCATTGTCGGATTAGAGATTGTTGGGGATCCCGAAACGATGGATAATGTTCTCCTCTATGAATTTAACTACGGCTACTGCGTTTGCTGTTTTGAGCGGGACTGCCTCAACCCATTTAATGAATTGCTCCGTTCCCGTAAGGATAAACTGGTTCCCACGCGAAGGGTCGGATGGAACCAATGAAATCCAAGGACCAGGTGTGGAATGGACAAGGAGTTCCTAACGCATGATAGTCAACGGCCGAGGCGTGATTTAGATTACCATGGAATTGGCATTGCTGGCATCTCCTGACCTTCGCTCGGCAATCAGTCTCCACGGTTGGCCAGAAGTAACCAACAGTTAGGAGCTGTCTGCACAACTTCGCGCCTCCTTGTTGTTCCAATTGATGAGACATCTCCATGACCTCCTAGACCTCTTGACCCTCTAGGCATCTGAGTAGGTTTTCATTGTTCCCTTTCTGCCAAAGCAAATTCTCTTTTAATACGTATCGAGCTGCTTTTTTCTTGAGCTTTTCGGCTTCCTTCCTGTCGCTCGACAATGTTCCATCCCGCAGATAGTCTCTTATAGGTCTTTGCCAACCCTCGTCTTCAATTGCAGCAATCTCTAGGGAGTCTTTTATCAGCGCACATTTTTCGTAGTTACTTTGTATGATGGCGGCAAAATATGCAATTTGTGGACTGTGAATTCCATATCTATGCGCTTTTCTGTAGATTGAGATCTCATTTTCTCCGCACGAGTGTTGATGGATTTTTTACAAGGTTGTTCGTCCTTCCTCCTCTGTTACGCATCGCATCAGAATTCCTCCAGGGCCTTTGAAGTATAACACATTGTCATGTATGCAAAACTCTTTTGTGGAAACCCAGCTTACCTTGCTCGTACCTTCAGCTACCGCGCGCATTATGGGCCTTTTCCAATCTGCCTCTTCTGCAGACTCCTCCTCACATAGGTATTTTAGCAAAGACCGAGTTGTCTTAACTTCAATCGAGATCTTCGCCGGGCACTTACCGGGGCTGATCTTGGATTCCAAAGTAGCTAGTGCATCCGCGTGTCGGTTATCAGATCGGGGAGTGTGCTTGTACTTGACAGAATCGAACTTCTGGACCAGTTTCTGCACTATTGACCTGTACTTTTGCAAGTTAATCTCCTTCAACGCATACTCCCCTGAAGCTTGATTTACTATTAGCTTGGAGTCCCCCATTATGATGAGATTCTGAGCCTCCAAGGCCTTTGCTGCAAGTAATCCTGCGATCAGAGCCTCATACTCAGCTTCATTACTGGTCACCGTGAAGTCCAGCTTGGTCGACATCTGAATGACCTCTTGATCAGGCTTGGTCGATACCACTCCAATTCCGCCTCCAGACCTTGTTGATGATCCATCAAAGTGTAGCCTCTAATAGAGGTTGTTGATCACGTAAACTTCTGGCCCTTCGAACTCCTCCTCTGCTAGAGGCTCGAAACTTTCGTCTGAGAACTGGGCTAATAAGTCTGCCAGTGCTTGCGATTTGATGGCCTTTGGTCGCACACAGACTATATCGTACTGAGAAATGGTCATGTACCACTTGGCCAGTCTCCCACAAGGAGGTGAGTGTCCCAGCAGATAACGAATAGGATCATTCTTTGTATTGATAACCACTTTATGGGAAGCAAAATAGTGCTTTAATTTTTAGAAATCGGAAAATAAAGCAAGGCAGTGGCGTTCGATATCTGTGTACCTGCATTCTACACACTAAATCATACGCGAGATGTAGTACACTGCCTTTCCTATCCCTCGAACTCCTGAGCTAACAATGCCCCAATGGATCTCTTTGTTGAGGTTAAGTACAGTAGTAGGGGCGATCCCAGTTGAGGTGCAATCATGACTCTTAGAGATGTTAATAACTTTTTCAACTTCTCGAACGCAGCCTGATGCTCCTCCGTCCATAAGAATGTCGCATTCTTTTTGAGCAAACTGCCGAAGCAAAAGGTCAGTTCCGCAATCTGGTATGAACCTCCTTAGGTACGACAACTTCCCTAGAAATGTTTTCAGTGTACTCTGAGACTGTGGCATAGGTAAGCTGGTGATTGTTGAGATCTTTGCAGGATCAGGCTCAATTCTGTGCCGATGAATTACACAACACATGAATTCCCCTGAGGTCATCTCAAACGCGCACTTCATGGGATTCATTTTTAGCTGGTAAGCTCGGCACCTTTCAAAGACTTTCCTCAAGTCTTTCCAATGGCCAACCTTCTGCCTGGATTTGACCACTAAGTCATCCACATAGAACTCGACCTCCTGTTGCATCATGGCGTGGAACAACGCCATCATTGCGCGCTGATAAGTAGCGCCTGCATTCTTTCGACCGAACGGCATAGCCGTGTAGTTAAAAACGCCCACAGGCGTAATGAACGCTGTCTTCTTCTCGTCTTCGGGGTACATTTTAATCTGGTTATAGACACTAAATCCGTCCGTAAAACTAAACATTTTGTGGCCTGTAGTAGAGTCGATCAAGAGGTCTATGTTTGGCAGCGGAAAATCATCCTTTGGGCAGAACTTGTTCAGATTCCTGAAATCAACACAAACGCGGAGGGTGCCATTTTTCTTCAAGACGGGCACTATATTGGCGAGCTAAGTGGGATGGTGATTGGGCTTGATAAACTTTGCATTTAGAAACTTTACTATTTCCTCCTTTATCTTGACGTTGATCTCTGGTCGGAAATTCCTCGCACTTTGTTTCACGGGCTTCGAGCCTGGAATGACGTCCAGTCTATGCATGGTAATGGCCTGATTTAGCCCTGGCATTTCGTCGTAGTCCCATGCAAAAACATCTTTATACTCCTTCAGCAGATCGAGAAGCTCTTGTTCCTCTTCTTTACTGAGGTCCGCACTCAAGAAGACTGACCTCTTCTTTTCCGCCGTCGGGCATATGAATACCTCCTTCAGTTCTTTCTTCTGGGGTTTTGGCCGGTCTTCGATGCATTCGGGGGCTTACTTTAGTTCTTCCATCAACTTCCCCTCTTTATCCTCACTGGACGAACTGCCACCTCGCAGATTTGCTCGGGGACACCTTTGATGGGATGGGTCGAAGATGACCCCCCGCACCTTCAGATGCTGTAGAACTTCTTCCCATTAGAATAGAAGCTGGCCACCTGTTTTCCCTGGGCGTCTTGTTTGATAACCCTCTTTAGGGTGTAGATGTTCTTCTTGCTGTAACTTACCCTGGGAGTTTCTTCCCGTACAGGCTGCTTCTTCTTCGACTCTTCGCGCATTACCATCACCCCAGCTGGTGATTGGTCTTTGATGTCCTCCCATTTGGGCAAGGGATTTGGTCAGAGTGGAGATGGAGTGTCCTCGTCTGCCATCTCTGTAAACCACACCGCTTTGGACACGTGCGCCTCCTCTAAGTTGAAAGGATTCACCGAAGCAGGTATGGCAACCACTCTGTCTCTCCAAATGGTCTTCAACACCTGATGGGTCGTAGAAGGCACCGCATCAAAGCGTTGAATCCACTCTCGACCGATGATCATGTGATAAGTAGTGTTGGCATCGATGACATGGAATTTGACAGAACACTTAATCTGCCCAATCTGGACTCCCAGGCGGATCCATCCCTCGGTCATTCTGGAGTCACTTCCGAAGCCCATCAGTGGCGATGCCTTCTTGACAATCTTGCTTTGCGGGACCCCATCTAACTCTAGGGTACTGAGTGAAATCACATCCACCGCGGCTCCCCTATCAACGAAAGCTCGCTTGAACTCGACATCGTTTATGACGGCCGCCACATACAACGGCCTCTGGTGACTTGCATCTACCCTTTTGTCCGATTCGTAAAATGTCATGACTAGGCCGTTTGATCGCGTAGCCCTGACAACCTTGCCATTCGAGGTAACCAGCTCCTCTCCATAGTCCTCTGCCACCCTTAAGATTGCTTTTATCATTTCGTTCCTCCATCCGCTTGAGAAATTCATTTCATCAAAGAACTTTGCAAATTTGTTGGAGTTCTTTATACGTTCGGCACGCGAATCCTCCGTGTCTACGCCATAATCTTCATCTTCGCAGATTTCGGCGACTAATGGGATTCCTGCATCCGCAAACTCTTCAAGTTCCATGATCGAGATCATAGCTACCTCCTTTCCTTTGGGTTCTTTGTGTGCATGAGTCGGCAAAGGATTGCTTCGCACATCTTTGCCTGGCTCATCGACAACCAACTGTCCTTCCTTGATTTCCCTGTCCACCAGCCATCGGATCTTTTTGCATTTCCTTGTTGGGTGCGTGACCTGCCCGTGGAAGTCACACCACCTCGGGTCTTATAGCTGATCTCCAGAGGGTCAGCGCTCCAGCGCTGGTAGGATTCCATCTTTCCTCCATCTCTTGCAAAGGTCTATTGCGTCCTCAATCGAACAAGGCATGGGTGGTGCTTCTCGAGGAATGGGCCGTTGTTGCTTGTGGGGGGATGATACTGCATGTACATCAACTTCACGCCCACGTTTGTAGTTGAACCTCCCAATCTTGAAGCCAGAGCTTACTGGCGCGCGCTCGCTAACATACTTCTTCTTCATCTTATCCACCAGAGGCTCGATATTCCTGGTGCAGTCAATCAATTTTGAAAAGGTAGGCATATTAAAATTGATTAACATACCTTTATATTCGTCGCGCATGCCTTGGAGGCATATTTCCACCAGACGGCCTTCCAAAACATCGTCGATGCATTCCAAGGACCTGGCCCTAAACCTTTTAATGAAGGCGACCCCTTCTTCGTCATGTCTCTGATGCATGCGAGAGAGATTAATGGTAGTGACCTTTTCCTCCACTTGAAAGAACTTGGTGTATAATTTCTTCACCATGTCATCCCATGACTTGACAGATCCTGCTTCGAGATTCTTATACCACTTGAATGCGACAGTCCCCAGGGATTTGAGGAATTCGCTCATCAGTAGCCTGGTATCCACGACATGCGGGCCCATCAAATCGATGAACCTCATTACATGTTGTGCGCATTACCACCAGCTTCATCGAATTTTTCCCATTTGGGTGCTTTGTACCCAGCAGGGTTGGACATCAGGTATATTTCCTTTGGAATAGGAGGTGCGTTGTCGACCTTCGGGATGACGGTATCTGCGTAGTTCTGGTTCGCGATAATACTGTCTATATGTTGTTCCAAAGCTGCAACACTGGCTGGCGTACTTCCCCCGGGAGTTGCCGATTGGATTTCTGAGAAACCCGGAATGTAGGGCCTGTTCGGATCATAAGGAGGTGGTAGTGGTAGTACGTAACTTTCCTGGACTCCACTCGCATGTGGAGGCATTGTAGGGAAAAGTGGTGGCGTAGGTTCCAGGGACGAGCCTGATTGGGGTCCCGGCGCCTGAGGTACAGGACCATTGGGTAGAAAATATTGTGGGTTAGGTGGAGTGGACGTGTGCACCGTAGGGATGGCAGTTACCCTCGACAGAGGCAACTGAGTTGCTGGTGGTGGGGTTGAAGTCCCCTGAGCTGTGTTCTGGAAAAGTCCTCCTAGAAGCACCATGATCTGGGCGATCTGGACGGATGGAGCCTGCATGGCCTTGGACTGGTTCTTGAATCGTAGCTTGCAACGCCTCCAAGGAAGGGCTGCTTACAGTATTTGTTTGGGTGTTGGTGTTGGGAGTCTCCTCCCTTGGGGTTTCCTCTCTCAAAGGAGATTGGTCACCGTCACGAAGTTTGCCCTCAAGAGACATGGCTGTCAGGTTGATTGGTTGGGGCCTTGAACTTGGATGATTTCACGTCAGGTTCACCAAATTGTGCACAAGGAAATCCTCAAGAGAGATCCAAGTGTACACCTCAAGTAGGGGATTAGAACACAGAGAAGTGTAGGGTGTGAGTAGGGAGAGAGTAAGCAAAGGCAACTGCTCTTGAAAGTGAGACAGTAAACTAGCAAAGATTTGAGAGGGATTAAGGTGTCCAAGAGAGTCAGAGAGAGATTCTCATGGAAGGCTAACGATCCTATATATAATGGGGAAGTGACTGTTGTAAAGGGGGTTAATGCACCATAAATGGCGGCTTAATGATAGCCTCTGTAACGGCATGTTTGACCGCACATATAGGGACCGTTACGCACCTGCCCATATATACCGAAGACCGTTATGAGATCGTCCGCATTTATGGGATACATGAGCCTTAAACCTCTCAGTCAGTTACCAGAGGTCGCGCGCGACCTTGGTTGTTACTCTCGCGCGATGGGCCTTACTCTAGCCTCCAAACCACTTAGTCCCTACAAGTCCCGTGTGGTTGGTACGTGAGGGCTCTGTCTCGCAGACCCCAAGTGGATAAGCATGGGTAGTTATCCGGTGTGTATGGAGCACAACTAGGTGTGCTGGATGGCTGCCACGTGGGTGTGATCTGTCTGTATGGAAAGCACCATCTAAACATACCTACTGCATGTAGAAAAGGAGGATGACGCTGAAGATCTTGTAGAAGGAGGGCCGTGGGGCATCTGGGGAGCACTGGTGGTCATCAAAAAATGGGAAGCAAATGTGGTATATGATGAAGAATTTTTCGCTATTTGTGAAGTCTGGGTAAAGATGAGAGGAGTCCCGCATGAATACATTGAGCCGAGCCTAGCTAGAAGATTTGGAGGCCTGATAAGAGAAGTGGTGAGGCTAAACCAAATGAGGGCTAAAATACGGTTCAATGATTTTGAACCCTTGTTACCAGGAGCCTCATATGTGCTAGACAATGGTAGAGAGGTTCTATATTTCTTCATCTATGAGAAGGTCATGAGGGTTTGCTTCCGGTGCAGTTGCATTGGTCACAATGAGGCGAGGTGCCGTCGCACTCTTGCAGGAGCTATGAATTGGTACAGGCAAAAGCTTAATCGTATATGTCAAAATGGAAATGCGGAGTTTTCCACCAATGAGGACAAGACTCTGTATGACAGATTCATTAGAGGCATGGCAAACAGCAATATAACTCGTACTTCAGCAATTGAGATTGAGTGGAACTCAAACTCCAGAGGCATTGAGGAGAAAAAATGAATTTTTGGAGCAGTTAAAACATATTTCAGCCTAACAATGCCACCACAGCCGCAACGATCTGTCGAAGACAAAAGAACAAATCAAAGTGCTAGGCGCCATAGGAGAGGCTCACCAACGATAGACCAGAACAACAGAAACTCACAAAATGATGGAGCCATAAATGGCGCTAGGGAGAAATTAGAAAAACCCTAACAATGAGGCAAACCCTATTCTGCAGCCACAAGATTATGAGGTAGACAATAGCAGAAACTCTATTGATGATCTAATGGAGGAAGAAAATAGGTGTCACAACGAGAAATTGTATGAGGAGGTAACCAGTGGGTTTAGATCAGTAGCTCATCAAGGGGACTTTGGAATCGATGACGATTATAACTCTTCTAGTTCTATAATTAAAGATAGGAGTGGGAACATATGGGTTGCAATAACTGGCTCTATGCTCCAGGGATCAATGTTCCAGAATGATGGCGGCGATGAGTCATCAGAAAATATTGGAGAAGTCATGCCGGTTGAACATAAGAAACCTTTCACCGCTGAACTCTTCCTCGCCAGAAAACCAGAAACAGGTGCTGATGACAGTTTTGTCTCTGGGAAACCAAAAAAAGAATCAATTGATGATGCTCTCTCGTCTTCTGTGTTGGGGAAAAGAGGGAATAAAGAAAAAGTTCGTTGCGTGGGAGAGAGCAGTAAGAAACGGCGACTAGGCTCTTCAGGCGCTGATGTAGCTAACGAAGGTACCCTTTTGGCCAATCAGGGTAACACTTTTCCCCTCTCTTTATTTATAGTAATTTAGCCATCATTGAGTTATCGTGTAAATTTAGCATAACCTACTCTCATTGGGATACAATTGGGCATTACAAGTAGTATATGACTTAGCTTCTTTATGCTCTTAGCCGACCCACGCAAAAAAAAAAATAAAAAAAAAAAAAAAGAGAGAGGGAGAGAGAAGAGAGAGAGAGAGAGAGAGAGCATGGGCGTCATAAAATCTGTAGGATTGAAACTATTGACTCTACATTTAATTACTCTCTTTTCTATTCCAAATTGAAAAGGGGGGCAGACTACCAAACAACACCACATTTGATAATGACCAAAACTATATACTTCATCATTTTCCCGATGTAATTTTAACCTGCCCAATCTCCTGCCAAGCCACCCCCAAAAAACAAAAGCTGGATTTCCCTGCAAACCCGGCTCATAAAGGTAGAGGGACAGTTGGCTAATAATTTTTTTAGCTGCAGTTGGCTAATAAATCATTTGATAACGTACATGTTTCCCTTATCTGAAAGTACATGGTGACGAATTTAGATATTTCTCAAATCATCCATGAGTCATGGTCTGCAAATTTCCCTTTCTGGAAGAATATGGGATATTCGTGTTCCTAAATTCACTTAAACATTGTTGTTGTTCTTGTTGCAGGTTGAGCTGAGATTCTTGAGTGACCTGCTTCTTCCCACCCAACAGTGTGGTCGATCTCTAGCTTCAACGTGTACCAGATACGGTGGCAACATTGTAGGAGATACATTATGATAGAATACTGTTAGGATATATATAATTTATGTAGTAGGTAATTTACAGTAGTATTGTGGCTCCAGTGTAAGTTAATTATGTTGATTTCCATTTCACTCTCCTATGAATATCAAGTCTCTTCTGTAATTGTTTTAGATAACCAATTCAATAATATATCGAGCTTGCTTAATGGATTGCTTCAAACAGCATACACAAAGGTCACATTTTGAGGCATGTTTCATTGAAAAATCAAATATGCTAAAAAAAAATCAAGAGGGAGAGAGAGAGGAGTGTTGAACAATGCTACGTTTCAGAAACAAATTTCATGGAGAAAATCCCATTTATCTCCTAAAGTTCGTTATTTGTCTTTGTTGATGTGCGCGCTAAACAAATCCTAAATCACAGTAGAGAAATAAAAATCGGTAATTGACAGAAATTACCCCCGTGGTATGGCCATATACCAGGTTGGTACCCTGAGATTTGGCAATTACCACAAACCACCCTTATGTGAGCCCAAATATGTGACAGGTTAAGCCCTTCTGTTAATATATGTTAGTTCACCTGCTTTATGAATATTTTTGGACAAAAACGCCCTTATTTGTGTCTACTTAACCAAAATGCCCCCAAACAATTTTCTTCTACCAATTTAGTTACATTTCATAATAATTTACCAAATCCCAAATCGGAGCCCAATTTATCAACCTAGAGCTACCAAATTGAAACCCAAAGGTTAACTATGTTCCCACACCCAGCCAACAATTGCATTCATCACAGAGATGGCGATGGAAGTTGGAGACGAATTGCTGGTCGGTGTCCGATACTAAAATTGCAAAGTTGTTATAGCGATTCATTGATTTCTCCCTTGCAAGAAGAAAGCTCGAAAGAGAAAATCCAAATCCGACCATAAACGACACAATTGCATCTCTGGTACCCATAGTCTGAAACTTAGTGTGGAGTTAGTACCCATACTTTCAATTGAAGCAATCTACGTACTCAAATTTTGATTTTGTTGCAAATAGTTACCCTCAATCAAATGCTTCCTTTTCAAATATTATATTGATCAGTAGCCGAATAAGGAGAACCAATCGGCGGAAGCTAAGGCAGGGATTCCAACGGAAAACTAGTTTGCTAGAGCTATCAGAGAGCGAAGAAGAGGTGCGATCATCTTGATTAAAATCCTTATCAGGGTTTTGTTTGTGGCTTCGGCTTGCCCATTTCCATTTGGATAGTAGGTCGTCGAACATACTTGTCTGACCTTGTATTCCATAAGCTTCGACGAGACTTGACGATTGACAAAAGGCGTCCCATTATCAAACAAGATCGTATTGGGAAGCCTAAAGCGATAAATGATATTCTCCTGGATGAACTTTGTTGAGTCAAGATCCCTGAATGTGCTTTGAATGGTAATTTTTTTGAGTGATGAAAGACAAAAGGCTAGCAGCAAAGGCATTTCAGCTATCTCAAGGCCTTGAGATTGACTGATTTTCAAAGCCTTTAGTTATCTTATTCTGCTATGTGTTCTAACATTTTTGTGTTGCAGAATTGGATATCTGATTATGCAAATCAGTGGTTTATGGTATATACTTGTGGTTTATACTATTTATATATCTAAAACAATTGCAGATGGTCAGAACAGGAAGAATCAAAGTTATCTGGGTTTAACTTTGGAATTCTGTGAAGCAGGTTCAGAGCTCCAAGGCCTTGAGATATTCCATGAGCTGCTGACAGTTTTTAGAGGATTTATTTGATTCTTTCTTGTAGGTTATGATTCTTAGTATTGTGATTATTTACTCACTTCTAAGTGTCTTAAACTTGTTTTTCATGATTTATTTGTTCTAGAGGATATGCAGGTTATTGTTCTAAGTTTATTAAACAGTTTTATCTGAAACTGTATAACCAAACAGTCTTAGTACTATTAGCTGTTTGGATTTTGTTGATTGCAGTGATTCCATGCTGTTGCAGGATTGTTAAATGTGCAGAAGAAACCTCAACAAACTCCAACGGATATCCACTTGAATCTGTTTGAATTTAAATTGAAACAGAAGGAGGATTTGTAGGAACTGAGATCCTAAAATCTCTCAATCAGTTGCAACTGTGGATAAAAGAGACTGGTTTAAATTTTGAAGAAGACAGAGGCTTGCAGAATACTCTGAGAGGTGTGACCAATTCGTGAGAGATCATCCATTCAAACACACAATCATTCAAGCTTTATTCTAGACTTCTAAAGATCAAATCAATCCAGTTTTCCAGAAGAACACTTCCAGGCTTCAACAACTTATCTTCATACTGTGTTCTTCATCTGTACCTTCATCTGTGTATTTCTATATTATCTTAAACCTCACTTAACCTAGTGGTTGGTTGTTCAAGTGAACAACAAGAGGTTCTTGTTAGCTCAATAGTTAGTAGCTGGAACTAGATAGGTTTGGAACCACAAGTTGTATAGGTGTAAGGGAAATCACTTAGGCTTGAAGATCTAGGGCTGTTTCTGTGTGAGTAATAAGAAGTGTTTGCCCAATCCTGGTGGGATTAGATCCCTCAGGCAGAGATTAGGTCCATTGGGACTGAACTCTGTAAATTGCTTTGTGTTCTTTACTTTTCTGTTTGATTATTATCTGCTGCACACAACTCAAATCAAACTAGGGTTTAAAAGCTGTTTAGAACTGTTCACAACTCAAGGCCTTGAAGCTTACAATTTTGCCTTAGTAAGTTTCACACAGAAGTTCTTTCCTTGTGAGAATCCACCATCTCCTACATTACTCATAGTCACCAGATTGTTATTGGGAAAGAAGTTCTCAAATGAAGAGAAGGTCAGAAAGATTCTGAGAAGTTTGCCAAAAGCAAAGTGGGAGCCAAAGACAACAGCCATTTAGGAAGCTCAGGACTTGAGTCTTCTTCAGCTAGATGATCTACAAGGAAAGCTGCTCACTCATGAAATGTCTATGAAGGATGTGGAAGGTTATCTGAGTGAAAATATCAGGAACCTAGCTCTTAAGGAAAAAGACAGTGAAAAATCTCAAAGCCTTGAGACTGAGGAGGAACCTGATGATGAAGAGGCTTTAGCATTGATCTCCATGGCCTTGGCCAGGATTCTAAAAAAAGAAAAGAAACTCTGGTAGCAGGGATTACAACAGAGAGAGATCAAGAACCTCAGGCAGCAAGGATTATAAAGGTAAATCTTCATCACAGTCACATAAAACTAAAGTAATGAATTGTTTTGAGTGTGGTGATGCAGATCATTTAGTAAGGGACTGTCCACAAAATAAGAAGAACAGGAACTTTCAGAAAAATGATGGTGACAACAGAAGGAAGAAAGCCATGATGGCTTCTTGGAGTGATTCTGATTCATCAAGTGATTCAGACACAAAAGAAGAGCAGGCAAACTTATGCTTCATGGCAAAGCATAATGAGGAAAGTTCATCAGACAGACACATTGAAGACATGGTAAAAAATTTACTTGCCAGTCCTTCTGATGTACTTCCTGAAATTCTCAAAAGTATGTTTTTGAATGAGGAAAGTTATAGAAATAAGATTTCTGCTTTAAAGATTAAGGTTCATGAGCAGGTAAAAGAAAACCTGGACCTAGTATTTTCAAACAAAACTGTTGAAGTTTCTAAGACAAAGCTGGAAAAAGACTTCAAGGCTTGGACAGCAGGTTCAAAGTCTTGAAGGCACAGATGAAAGAGGTTGTTGATCAAAACACTCTTTTAACTGAAAGATATACTGATCTAAAGGCTCATTCCGAGAATTTAGAACAACAGATTGTACTTTGACTGAGAAACTTCAAGAGTCCAAGAAGGTCCTAGCTAAGTTTACAGGCTCAGAACATAATCTAAATCTCATTCTTGGAGGAAGTCTGAAATCAATGCATAAAAGTGGGATTGGCTATAATCCAAATTTTCCAAAGAAAGGCCAAACTACTTTTGTCAAATCTGGCAGCAGACATTCTCCAAAATGTCATTACTGTGGAAAAATTGGTCAAGTCAGATTAACTTGTCCCTTCAGAACATCAGAACCTCATATTATGAGGAATACTTATCCTTATCAGCTTAGGGGACAGGTTAGGCAGATTTGGGTTCCAAAAGGAATTAGGCCACCAAATATGGCTGATTCTGAGTATGACTCACAGTTCTGCACTTGGTCTAACAGCCTGTTGAGGCAATGATTTGTTTTTGCAGGATGTCACCAAGGCCTTGAAAGATCAGAAATGGATATGAGACAGTGGATGTTTCAGACATATGAGTGGAAAGAGTTCTCTCTTCACTGAACTCATAGAAAAATCGGGAGGAACAATCACACTTGGTGACAAAGCAAAGTGCAATATCATTGGTATTGGTAGTATTGGTAATGGTTCTACAAATTCTATATCTGATGTTTATCTGGTAGATGGACTTAAGTATAATTTGCGAAGTATCTCTCAGTTATGTGATAAAGGTTATAAAGCTGTATTTGACAAGGAGAAATGTGTGGTGCAAGATGAGAAATCTGGTGATTGCATACTCACTCCTCCTAGATCATATAATTTATATGCTATGAATACTAACAGTGTTGCAGGTGACAAGCTAAAATGCCTCAAGGCCTTGAAGTAAGATTCAAAGCTTTGGCACAGAAAGCTTGGGCATATTAGTATACATACTTTGAATAAACTCATCTCAAAGGACTTGGTAAGAGGTTTACCATCACAGAAATTTTCAGATGATGATGTTTGCAAGGCATGTGTACAAGGTAAACAGACCAGAAGCTCTTTCAAGCCAAAGAACTTTGTAAGTACTTCTAGACCCTTAGAATTGCTGCATATGGACTTGTGTGGTCCTATGAGAGTTCAGACCCCAAAAGGTAAGAGGTATATGCTTGTTATAATTGATGAATATTCTAGATTTACTTGGGTGATGTTTATTAGAGACAAAACTGAAGCTTAATCTGAGTTTTCTAGATTGTGCAAAGAGCTTCAAACTTTGAAAAAATTACCTGTTGCATCCATTAGAAGTGATCATGGTAGAGAGTTTGATCAACTTGACTTTGACTTGTTTTGTGCAAAGCATGGCATTTCACACAAATTTTCTGCACCTAGAACTCCACAGCAAAATGGAGTAGTTGAAAGGAAAAATAGGACACTTAAGGATATGTCCAGAACCATGCTTCTTGAAAGTAATTTGCCAAAGTTCTTATGGGCAGAAGCTGTTAACACTGCCAATTATGTGCTGAATAGATGCTTGATCAGACCTATTTTGAAAAAGACTCCCTATGAACTGTTTAAAGGGAGAAAGCCTACTGTTTCTTATTTTAAGCCATTTGGTTGTATCTGTTTTGTGCATAATAATGGTAGAGACAATCTTGGTAAGTTTGATGCTAGAAGTGATGAAGGTGTATTTCTTGGATATTCTCAAACTAGCAAAGCTTATAGAGTTTATAATATAAAAACCAAGATTGTGGAAGATAGCATTCATGTAATTTTTGATGAAAGTACTAAGGATTCTCTGAGTGAAAGTTTTGCAGAGCTAGATTTGAACAAGCATGAACCAGATGATGATGCTGTAAAAGAAGACAAAGGCAAAACTGTTGTACAGAATCAACCAGCAGAATCTCAAGGCCTTGAACCTCCTGCTGAACCAAAATCTCAAAGCCTTGAGACAGAAGCTGAAACTTTCTATGATGCTCCCTCTACTGTTTCAAGGACTCAAAGCCTTGAAGGAGAGTACTCCTGGGTACCAAGAAAGAAGTTTAAGTACCTTGCAGACCATCCAGCTGACAACATTATATCAGATCCATCAACTGGAACACAAACAAGAGGACAGTTAAAGAACTTGTGTGCTTTCAGTGCATTTGTATCTTTGATTGAGCCTAAGAATACCAAGGAAGCTCTGGAAGATGCAGAATGGATTATTGCAATGCAGAGTGAGCTGAATGAGTTTGAAAGGAACAAGGTTTGGAATCTGGTCCCCAGACCTAAAGAGAAGTCAGTTATTGGAACCAGATGGGTATTCAGAAACAAGCTTGATGAGAATGGCAAAGTGGTAAGAAATAAAGCCAGACTGGTAGCTCAAGGATATAATCAGGAAGAAGGTATAGATTATGAGGATACTTTTGCTCCTGTTGCCAGGTTAGAAGCTATTAGAATACTTCTTGCTTTTGCATCTCACAATCACATAAAGCTATCAAATGGATGTTAAATGTGCTTTTCTAAATGGATATTTACAAGAAGATGTTTTTGTAGCACAACCTCCTGGTTTTGAAGATGAAAATTTTCCTGATCATGTTTATAAATTGGATAAAGATCTTTATGGTTTAAAACAAGCTCCAAGGGTTTGGTATGACAGACTTTCAAAATTTCTACTTGAAAACAATTTCAGAAGAGGATTAGTTGACAAAACTCTTTTCATTAAAAACCAACAAAGTGATTTGTTCGTAGTTCAGATTTATGTAGATGATATATTATTTGGTGCTACTAATGATGCTCTTTCAAAAGAGTTTTCTACTCTGATGTGCAGGGAGTTTGAGATGAGCCTAATGGGTGAACTAAATTTCTTTCTTGGACTTCATATATTACAAATGAAGAAAGGAATTTTTGTGCATCAAGGAAAATATACCAAGGACTTACTGAATAAGTACAATATGTCACAGTCCAAGGTGCTTAAATCCCCTATGAGTTCATCACTCTCTTTAGACAAAGTTTCAACTAGTAAGAGTGTGAATCAGAAGGAATACAGAGGTATGATTGAATCACTATTATATTTAACTTCTAGCAGACCTGACATTATGTTCAGTCTTTGTATGTGTGCTAGATTTCAAGCAGATCCTAAGGAAAGTCATCTAACTGCAGTTAAAAGAATTTTTAGATATTTGAATGGAACCAGAGACTTAGGGCTTTGGTATCCAAGAAGATCTAATTTTATGTTGAGTGGCTATTCAGATGCAGATTTTGCAGGTTATAAAGTAGACGGGAAAAGTACTTCTGGATGCTGTCAATTTCTTGGATCTTCATTGATGAGTTGGCATTCCAAAAAGCAAAATTCTGTATCATTATCAACTGCAGAAGCTGAATACATTGCATCTGGTGCTTGCTGTTCACAAGTTCTATGGATTGCTCAGCAACTTAGAGATCTTGGCTACAACTTCAGAAATGTGCCAATTCATTGTGACAATACAAGTGCTATTTCAATCTCTAAGAATCCAGTTCAGCACTCAAGGACAAAGCACATAGATGTGAGACATCATTTCCTTAGAGATCATGCAGAACAAGGTGATGTTGTTTTAAATTTTATCTCTACTTCAATGCAGATTGCTGATACTTTCACTAAACCTTTGCCAGATGATAGGTTTTCATCTCTAAGGCTTGAATTGGGGATGTTAAACAAGGATGCATTGGTTTAGGGGGAGTATTAGTACCTATATGTGTATATGTGCTGGAATCTCAAAGCCTTGAGATTATACTTTCTGAAGCCTTGAAAGTATAGCTCAAAGCTTTGAAGTTTCTCAAACTGCAGAAAATCTCAAGGCCTTGAGATTGTTCTCCAGGTCTTGATAATATCTGTAACTTTTAAAAAAAAAATTGGATCATCAAATATTATATCTTATCTTTTTAGATAACTGTATAATATTTGAATTACTCAGAGAATTTTCTAAAATATCCCAAAAAGATTTTTCAAGATTCTATTTTTGCATGTAGATATTGCAGAGTCCTTTTATGACTCATCCTTTTCAACCTACTTAAGCTGAAAGTCAGGGCTTTTTCTTCTCATTCTCTTCTAATTTTCTGTGACTACTCTTTCTCTCTCTCAATTCCTCTCAATCACATTCTCTTCTCAAAACCCTAAACCCTAAAATGGAGCGCAAATCATCCAGAATTCAGCAACAGGGGAAGCCCTCTGGAAGATCCAAGAAGAGAGCAAACAAGAAGGAGAAGCTAGTGATTTCTGATTCAGATTCAGAAAAAACTCAAAGCTTGCATGAGGATACCCCTCCTGCAAAGAAGTCAAGGACAGAGAAGGGAGATGAAGGCTCAAGTGTTGATCTACAACAGGAGACTCAGGGTGGTGATCAACCTAGGTCAGAGAAGAAGAAAGGGGGAGAAAAGAAAAAGGCTACTGAAGAGGAAAAAGGGAAGTCAACTCAGGAGAGCTAGAAGAAATCAACTGAAGGAGTACAAGAAAAGACCAAACCCTCTGAGAAGAAGACTAGGGTTAAGCAAGTTGCTGCTGCAACTAAGAAAGGATATCAAGGTAAGAATGTACTTCCAACTCAGTGATTTATTAGTTCTGAAGTTAGAACAGTTTGGATGCAAGGGTATGCATCATCTAAAGTGGCTTTCTGTAGCATGATTTCTGATGAGTTGTTGGATAAACTGGACATAGAATGCATGAGAAAATTGAGGGAAACTGTTGTTTGGAAAGTTCTAAATCCTAGTTCAAATGCTTATCGTAGGTTAACTAGGTTATTTTATCTAAACTTGGTGCCTGAAGGTGATGATAGAATGGTTTTAACTTCTAAAGTGGCTGGTGTGGATTTGAGGTTAGATCATAGGACTTTTGACAAAGTCTTGGGCATTCCTAGGAAATACAATGTTAGAGATTATCCTGATAGGAAGGAGTGTTTGGATAAGGCAAAGGAGATGTTCTTTGTTGAAGGTGTTCCCTCTGGTCCAAAGCAGTTGACACACTATGTGCTCAACTGTGAAGCCAAGATTTTGTTTACTATCTTGATGAGGAGTGTAGTTCCCAGGGAGAAATCAAGAGAGTTGGTAACTGATAAAGTTCTGATTTTGATGTATCTGATTTCTAAAGGGTTTGAGATAGATTTGCCAACAGTTGTTATGGAGCATATGATTTATTGTGCAACCAGGACTAGAAACCATCCTCTTCCATATGCCAACCTGTTACCTCTTTTCTTTGAATATTTTGATGTGCCTGTGAAAGGAGAAGAAAGATTACTGGAGGTTTTGGGTTGACAGATGAGACTGCACTTCAGAGGATTGGGGTAGTTCAGACTGGGAAAGGGCATTGGAAATTTTATTTGTCAAAGGAGGAACTTGCTGAGAAGGAGTTTGTAAAGCCTAATGGGACTGCATCTGGGAAAGGGCAAGCCAATGAGGATTACTCTCTGCTGGTTGAGAAGTTAGAAAATCAGCAGGTTGAGATTGAAGATCTCAGACAAAGGTTGTTTGACCTGTCAACTGAATTTAACCCGTTCAAGGGTTGATGAATACTATGAATGGGACGTTGGATGTTGTCATCAAGGGCTTGAATCTGGAGAAGATACCTTCTGCAACTAGTCATGACACCAGTGTGGATTCAGAAGAGAAGCTAGGAGATTTTCTGAAGAAGAAGAAGAAGAAGAAGCCAATTCCAGTGGTTCTAGCATCAAAAGAATTGTTTGAACAAACTGATGAAGAAGATGCTGATGAAGATACAGGTGTTGATGCAGCTACAGAGGTAGATTCAGTACAGGCTAAGAAGAAAGTGGATGAGATAATCCAAGAAGTGGTTGCTGAAGTTGAAGCTGAACAAGAAGGTAATCAGTCTGCAGAAGAAGCTACAAGTGAGGAAGAAATTGGAGAAGGCTCAGAGAAAGGCCAGACATCAAAGAAGAAGTGAAGATCAGAGACTGCCAAAGCCTTGACCTTCTATCTCATTCTCTTCTATCTTTTCTGTCTCAAGGCCTTGACTTTTTAGCTAGTTTTTTTTTTTTAGTTTATTTTCAAACTCTGAGTAATGATCCTACATTTCTTCAACCTTATTTGATGAAATTCAAAAAGGGGGAGAATGTATTTGTGTTTTGTTTGCAGTATCTAGTAACAATAAGAGTTGGCTTTTAGTTATTTTGGTAAATTTTTATGGTAATCTGTAATATTTATTCTCACTGGTTATTTGTTTTGGGTTCAGTATATATTTTGTATCTGCAGATTGTGGTTATTTAATTTTTGAATATAAGTGGCAGGATCTATGCAAGACTGTAGGTTTTGTCTTTCATCAAGGGGGAGATTGTTGAGTCAAGATCCCTGAATTTGCTTTGACTGGTAATTGTTTTGAGTGATGAAAGACAAAAGGCTAGCAGCAAAGGCATTTCAGCTATCTCAAGGCCTCGAGATTGACTGAACTTCAAATCTTTTAGTTATCTTATCCTGCTATGTGTTCTAACATTTTTGTGTTGCAGAATTGGATATCTGATTATGCAAATCAGTGGTTTATGGTATATACTTGTGGTTTATAATATTTATATATCTAACACAATTGCAGATGGTCAGAACAGGAAGAATCAAAGTTATCTGGGTTTAACTTTGGAATTCTGTGAAGCAGGTTCAGAGCTCCAAGGCCTTGAGATATGCCTTGAGCTGCTGAAAGTTTTTACAGACTTATTTGATTCTTTCTTGCAGGTTATGATTCTTAGTATTGTGATTATTTACTCACTTCTAAGTGGATTAAACTTGTTTTTCATGATTTATTTGTTCTAGAGGATATGCAGGTTATTGTTCTAAGTTTATTAAACAGTTTTATCAGAAACTGTATAACCAAACAGTCTTAGTACTGTTAGCTGTTTGGATTTTGTTGATTGAAGTGATTCCATGCTGTTGCAGGGTTGTTAAATGTGCAGGAGAAATCTCAACAAACTCCAACGGATATCCACTTGAAGCTATTTGAATTTAAATTGAAACAGAAGGAGGATTTGTAGGAACTGAGATCCTAAAATCTCTCAGTCAGTTGCAGCTGTGGATAAAAGAGACTGGTTTGAATTTTGAAGAAGACAGAGGCTTGCAGAATACTCTGAGAGGTGTGACAAATTCGTGGGAGATCATCCATTCAAACACACAGTCATTCTAGCTTCATTCCAGACTTCTGAAGATCAAATCAATCCAGTTTTCCAGAAGAACACTTCCAGGCTTCAACAACTTATCTTCATACTGTGTTCTTCATCTGTACCTTCATCTGTGTATTTCTATATTATCTTAAACCTCACTTAACCTAGTGGTTGGTTGTTCAAGTGAACAACAAGAGGTTCTTGTTAGCTCAACAGTTAGTAGCTGGAACTAGATAGGTTTGGAACCACAAGCTATATAAGTGTAAGGGAAATCACTTAGGCTTGAAGGTCTAGGGCTGTTTCTGTGTGAGTAATAAGAAGTGTTTGCCCAATCCTGGTGGGATTAGATCCCTCAGGCAGAGATTAGGTCCATTGGGACTGAACTCTGTAAATTGCTTTGTGTTCTTTACTTTTCTGTTTGATTATTATCTGCTGCACACAACTCAAATAAAACTAGGGTTTAAAAGCTATTTAGAATTGTTCATAGCTCAAGGCCTTGAAGCTTACAATTTTGCCTTAGTAAGTTTCAGACAGTTTACAAAATCTCAAGGCCTTGAGATTTGAGTTTCACACAAAGCTTTCCTGTTAAACTTTAAGTTTTGCAAAAAGTTTCCATACTCTATTCACCCCCCCCCCCTTCTAGAGTATTTAGGTCCTGTATTTAGTCTACATTACACACTTTCAAACTTGACTACCGCCATTGCATTTGCTGTCTTGGCTGATACTGCTTCGACCCATTTGGTAAATTTTTGGGTCCCGGTTAGGATGAATTGATTTCCACGCAATGGGCGGCGAATGGGACCAATGAAGTCCATAGACCAAGTGTCATATGACAAAGGGATTCCCAATGCGTGCAGATCAAGTATAGGAGCATGGACTAAGTTGTCATTGAACTGGCATTGCTTGCATCTTCTGACCTTTGCGCGATAGTCAGCCTCCATAGTTGGCCAGAAATAGGCGACAGTCAAGGGATGCCTGCAAAGCTCACCTCCTTAATGTTCCACTTGGTGAGAAATTTCCATGAATTCTTGTGTTTCTTGACCATTTGAGAAATTTTCCCTCGTGTCCTTTTCGCCATTACAGATTTTCCTTCAGCACATACCGAGCTGACTTCCTCTTGAGCTTCTCAGCCTCCTTCTTATCGTTCAATAGGATTTCATCTTTCAGATAGTCAATTATGGACTTCCTCCAATCGACTTACTCATCAATAACAGCGATTTCCAGGGAGTCTTATATCAATGCGCACTTTTCACAATCGCCTTCCAAGATCGCAGCATACAACGACATCTATGGCCAATAGATTTTGTATCTTTGCGCCTTTCTGTTGATGGAGAATTCATTTACTCCGAAAGAATTTAGGTGAATTTTCTCTAGCGAGGCTTGTCCTTCGTCTTCCATGACACATCGCATCAAGATTCCTCCAGGACCTTTGTAATAGATCAAGTTGTCATGGATGCAAAACCCCTTAGTGGAAACCCAACTTTCCTTACTTGTTCCTTCAGCCATTGCACGCATGATGGGCTTCCTCCATTTCTTATCTTGGACAAACTCGCCTTCGCACATATCCTTTATTAAAGAAGGGGTTGTTTTTACTTCAATTGAGATCTTTTTTGGGCATTTATCTGAGCTGATCTTTGAACTAAAAGTGGCCAGGGCGTCTGCGTGCCAATTGTCAGATCTGAGTGTGCTCATATTTGATGGAATCAAACTTTTGAACCAATTTCTGCATGATCGACCTCCTTCAAACCATATTCGCCTGAGGCTTGTTGAACAATCAACTTGGAATCTCCCATTACTATCATGTTATGTACTTTCAACGCCTTGGCCGCCAGGAGCCCAGCAATTAAAGCTTCGTACTCACCTTAATTGTTATTCACTGCGAAGTCCAGCTTGCTTGAAATTTGAATGACCTCCCCATCAGGTTTAGTCGAGAATATTCCAGTTCCTCCTCCAGCTCTTGTCGATGACCCATCGAAGTTTAATTTCCAGTAAAGAGAGTCCATCGCTTACACTTCTGGCCCTTCAAGCTTCTCTTCCTTCATAGGCTCGTAGTTCTCATCTGGGAATTATGCCAACAATTCTGCCACTTCTTGAGATTTGATGGCCTTTGGTCGCGCACACGTTATGTCGTATTGGGATATAGTCATATACCATTTCGCCAATCTCCCACAGGGAACAGAGTGTCCCAACAAGTAGCGTATAGGGTCGCTTCTGGTTATAATGATGACTTTTTGGGACGCAAAATAATGCTTCAAATTATCAATAACGAAAAATAGAGCAAGGCAATGACGTTCAATTTCTGTGTACCTGGATTCCACAGACTGGACTATGCGCGAGATATAGTAGATGGGTCGTTCTTGTCCTTCAAAATCTTGAGCTAGCAGAGTTCCAATGGATTTCTTCGTCGATGTAAGGTACAAAATAAGAGGCGATCCAAGTTGAGGTGTAATCATAACTCGTGGCGATATTAATTACTGCTTCAGCTTCTCGAACGTTGTCTGATGCTCCTCCGTCCAAGCATGCGTTGCATTCTTCTTAAGTAGATTGCCAAAACAGAATGTCAGCTCTGCTATTGCTGGTATGAACCTTCGCAGATACGAGAGCTTTCCCAAGAACGTCTTCAAAGAAATCTGAGTCTGAGGTGCTGGAAGGATAGTAATAGTTGAGACCTTCGTGGGGTCAGGTTTGATTCCATGTCGATGAATCACACACCCCAAGAACTTCCCTGAGGTCACCCAAAATGCGCACTTCATAGGGTTCATCTTTAGTTGGAATTTTCTGCACCTTTCAAATACCTTTTTCAAATCCTTCAAGTGTTCTTCCTTCTGACTTGATTTGATGAACAGGTCATCCACGTAGAATTCAATCTCTTGATGCATCATATCATGAAAAAGTGCCATCATCCCACGTTGGTAGGTTGCGCCTGCGTTCTTCAAGCCAAAGGGCATAACTGTGTAGTGGAACACTCCCACGGGTGTGATGAAAGCTGTCTTCTTCGCATCTTCAGGGGCAATCTTGATTTGATTGTAGCCACTGAATCCATCCATGAAGCTGAACATCTGATGGCCCTATTAGAATCGATCAGCAAATCTATATTTGGAAAGAGGAAATCATCCTTTGAGCAGAAACGGTTCAAATCCCTGAAGTCAACGCATACGCGAAGGCTTCAATTCGTCTTCAGAACAGACACAATTTTGGCAAGCGAGGTTGGTAATTGGGCTCGATGAACTGTGCATTCAGCAGTTTTACTATCTGCTTGGATGTTATGCTTGGATCATCTGTTTTAAATCTCCTTGTATTCGGGTTTCATCTCGTGTAAGGAGTAACACCCGATTGTAGGGTTTTGATCATGGATACGCAGCGGAAAATATAATTTATCCAGTCAATACCCTCTAAGGATCACAGGAAGAGAAGCATAACGATGGTAAATGACGAATCATGTTACACACCTTAGTGTTTCTCCTGTGATGACTTGTAACGTGAATTGTGTCACGTCACTACGGTTTATCCACGCCTAGAGTTGAGATCTAGATCTTCCTTCTCCTTTGTTCTAGCTTGGATCGGAGGAAGAGGAAGAAGATATCACACAACGCGAGGCAACAAGGGGGGGAAGGCCTCCTTTGTTGGCCGACGGGGACGGGGCGGCGGCAAGGGGGTCGATCGGCCCTCTTGCTTGCTTGCTCTCTCTTTTTTGTTCTCTCCCACTCAAGTTATGAATAATAAGTTCATAAGTGTGGGAAGGAAGGAAGGAGCATCCTTTATATAGTCCGAAAAATCCTTGTCAACTACCTGAAGGACCTACTCTAGTCTTACTAGAATTCGGTTTAGTCCCTTCCTTGCAAATTAGTCCTACTAAGTTTGCAAGGTGTTGCACAGTGATCCGTATAATTAATTAATTAATCATATTAATTAATTCCCAAATATAGTTCAACTCTATCTAGCGTGTGACCCCATAGGTTCTATCTAGTTGGTAGCAACAATTTGCTAATATGGAGCGGTCTCTAGCAAAACATCCATTCTAGCCAACTAATAGAATAGTCATCCGACAAACCTTGTGCAAGTAATTGTTACATCCCTTTGTCTTCATATCCGGATTGGAAATGAGACATACAAGTCACACTCGTATATCCAATCCATAGTTTCTCGATCCTGGGAATAGCCTTATCCGTGCAAATAACATCAATATCCCATATTGATTTATTTGAGTCTGGCCAGACATTCTATAAGCACTATATCTCGAGTGGCCTCGGTTATTTGCTCCCGTTATGTGGGAGGGACAAATTCTATCTACGCCTAATATGATTTCTAAGCTTGCTTCTTATTGTATCCGGTACACGCCTTTATAACTACCCAGTTACGGTGTAGCGTCTGACACTACCAAAATCACAACAATCCACAACTAGACAATCAAGTGACTTCAAGTCTAAGGATGACAATACCGTTGTCACCACGATAAGCGCTTGTGACTCAACATAACGTGTATGTAGCCTTCTCGGAGATGGGTCAATCCAGTGGGCCATTACCCTTAATGCACACCCATTTTTTGGATCATGATATCTCCATATCAATCCAACCCCATACTAGTCTATAGATTATTGGCCTATTAATCAATTATACTGGACTAGGGATATTTAAGATAAACAACACAATTGTAAATCTAAGGACTTCATTATATTAAATATCCAATAAATAATACAATGAATGTTCTAGCCAAAATAAATTCACACCGAACTAGATTGCCTCTAGGGCATCTATTCCAACAGTCTCCCACTTGCACTAGAGCCAATCTGCTGCATCTCGCATGCTAATGCTCCTAGTGTGCCCTTCATGCTTCCACTTCACAAGCAGCTTTGTAAGTGGATCTGACAGATTCTCATCTATAGGAATCTTGCATATCCGAACGTCTCCTCTATCGATAATATCTCGAATATGATGAAACTTCCTGAGCACGTGCTTGGACTTCTGGTGCGATCTGGGCTCCTTTGATTGCGCGATCGCCCCAGTGTTGTCACAATCCAACTCTACTAGATCCGCAATGCTAGGAACCACACCAAGTTCAGAACCAAATTTTCTGATCCAAACAGCTTCCTTTGCTGCGCCATTTGCAGCAATGTACTCAGCCTCTGTTGTGAAATCAGCCACCGTCTCTTGCTTGGAACTCTTCCAGCTCAACGCTGCTCCATTCAGGCAAAACACATATCCCGATTGTGATCTAAAATCATCTATGTCGGTTTGGAAGATTGCATCCGTGTAACCCCTTACACGCAACTCTTCCTCACCGCCAAATATCAAGAAAGCATCCTTAGTTCTTCTCAAGTACTTTAGGATGTTCTTGACTGCAATCCAGTGACTCTCACCCGGATTGGATTGGTATATGCTTGTCATACTCAAGGCATATGACACATATGGTCTAGTACATAACATGGCGTACATGATAGATCCTATGGCCGAGGCATAGGGAATTCTACACATGCGTTCCTTCTCAATCTCATTGGAAGGACAACCACTCTTCGAAAGAGTAATTCCATGTGACATGGGCAAGAATCCCTTCTTGGAATCTTGCATGTTGAACCGCTTCAACATCTTGTAAATATATGTACTTTGACTTAGGCCTAGCAGTGTCTTAGATCTATCTCTATAGATATTTATACCAAGTATATAGGCTGCTTCCCTTAAGTATTTCATTGAGAAACACTTTCGTAGCCAATCTTTAACAGATTGCAGCATGGGAACGTCGTTTCCAATGAGTAGTATGTCATCCACATACAAGACCAGAAAAGCTATAGAGCTCCCACTAACCTCCTTGTAGACACAACACTCATCTTCGTTTCTGATGAAGCCAAACTCTTTGACTACTTCATCTAAACGTCAATTCCAACTCCTAGAAGCTTGCTTCAATCCGTAAATGGATCGTTGCAGCTTAAAGACTTTGTTGGCTTGCTTTGGATCTTTAAAACCCTCCGGTTGTATCATATACACGTCATCGAGGAGATTCCCATAAAGGAATGCTGTTTTGACATCCATCTGCCAAATCTCATAGTCGTAGTATGCTGCAATTGCAAATGGGATTCAGATGGATTTGGTCATCGCGACTGGTGAAAAGGTTTCATCATAGTAAATACCATGAATATGTATGAATCCTTTAGCCACCAATCGGCCCTTATAGGTAATCAAATTACCATCCATGTCGATCTTCTTCTTGAAGACCCACTTGCACCCTATGGGTCGTGCCCCTTCGGGTGGTTCCACCAAAGTCCACACTTTGTTGGTATACATGGATTCCATCTCGGATCTCATGGATTCTAGCCACTTCTGAGATTCTGGCCCTTTCATGGCCTCTTCATAGGTAGTAGGCTCATCATCTATGAGAATTGTTTCACCGGAATCAGTCACGAGAAGTCCATACCTCTCGGGTTCCTGGCGCACTCTACTAGATCTACGAAGGTCTTGTGTTACCTGAACAGGCTGTTCAACAACTCCTTGTGGATCCTGTTCATGTTCCATAGTTGGTTCAGTGATTTGTGGTTCTTGAATTTCTTCAAGTTCTACAGTTCTCCCACTTGATTCTTTAGAGACAAACTCTCTTTCTAGAAACACGCCGGAACGAGCAACAAACACTTTGTCCTAGTTGGATTGTAGAAGTAGTAACCCTTAGTTTCCTTAGGGTACCCCACAAATTTACACTTATCCGACTTTGGCCCTAGCTTGTCTGATTGTAAATGCTTTACATAGACATCGCAGCCCCAAATCTTCATGAACGATAGCGTGGGACGCCTCCCACTCCACATCTCATGTGGTGTCTTCATGACTGATTTAGATGGAACACGGTTAATGGTGAAAGCTGCACTTAATAGAGCATAGCCCCAAAATGATAATGGAAGGTCGGTTTGACACATCATAGATCAAACCATATCTAATAGAGTTCGATTCCTCCTCTCGGACACGCCATTCCATTGTGGCGTTCCAGGTGGAGTGAGTTGGGACACGATCCCACACTCTCTAAGATAGTTGTCAAACTCTTGGCTCAAGTATTCTCATCCACAATCCGATCGTAGAGCCTTGATACTTTTGCCAAGTTGCTTCTCTACTTCACTCTTGAAGGCTCTGAACCTTTCAAATGATTCGGATTTGGCCCTCATAAGGTACACAAATCCATATCTACTGAAATCATCAGTAAATGTAATGAAGTAGACGTAACCACCCCTGGCAGGCGTGGCAAATGGCCCACACATATCAGTATGTATGAGCGCCAATTGCTCACTAGTCCTCTCACCTTTCTTATTAAAGGGGACTTTGTCATTTTTCCCAATAAACAAGCCTCACATGTCTCATATGATTCAAAATCAAATGAGTCTAGGAATCCATCCTTATGGAGTCTAGATACACGTTTCTCGTTTATGTGGCCTAAACAACAGTGCCATAAATAAGCAGGATTTAAATCATTTATCTTAATCCTCTTGGTATTAATGTTGTAGACAAAATTGCTTAGATCAAGAATATATAGTCCATTAAATAATTGCGCACTACAGTAGTGAATATTATTAAAATAAAAGGAACAACAATTGTTCTTTATTGAAATAATAAAACCTTTCCTTGTCCAAACAAGAAATAGAAATAATGTTTCTTCTCATAGCAGACACAAAATAGCAATTATTTAATTCTAAAACTAATCCTGAAGGCAGAGATAGCTCGCACACGCCCACGGGCAACGCAGCAACTTTTGCATTCCCAACGCGCAGGTCTATCTCCCCTTTAGCCAATCTTCTACTTCTCTTTAGATCCTGCACATTTCGACAAATGTGAGATCCACATCCAATATCTAATACCCATGATGTAGAGATAGTTAAATTGACATCCACAACAAAAATACCTGGTGGTGGTGGAATCACTATTCCAAGCCTCTTGTCCTCCAGATATTTTGGGCAGTTCCTCCTCCAGTGTCCAGGCTGACTGCAGTAGTGACACTCACCTTTAGTCACACCTTTGGCAATGCCACCAACAGGCTTAAGGGCAGGTTCCTTGGACTTGGAAACTGACTTGCCTTTGCCCTTGGAGGATGAGGCAAACCTTTTGCCCTTTCCTTTCTGCACCATCATAATGGCCTTGCCCTTACCCTTGTTGATGCTTTGTTCAGCTTCCTCAACATATTGAGTAAATCTGGCAGTGGTTTCACGATCTCTTTCATGTTATAGTTCATGATGAACTATCCATAACTCTCAGGCAACGATTGCAGCACGAGATCGGTGGCCAACTCTTGGCCGAACGGAAACCCTAGCCGCGTGAGATTCTCTTAGTATCCAATCATACTGAGTACATAAGGTCCCACAGGGTTTCCTTCAGCCAGATGACACTTGAACAATGCCTTAGAGACTTCATACCTCTCAACATTTCCTGCTCTTGGAAGAGCTGCTTCAGATACTCGATCATATCGACAACATTCATGTTTTCGTGTTGCTTCTAAAGCTCAGAAGTCATGGTGCATAGCATACGGCAGGCTGCATCATTAGCGTAATCAACACGCTTTTGATACGCCTTTAGAGCTGCAGGGGTATTGTTCTCTGGACCTGCTGGAACTTGCTCCTCTATTGCGTACAGTTTCTTCTCTTGCTTGAGAACAATTCTCAAGTTTCTCTACCAATCAAGGAAGTTGGTTCCAGAGAGCTTGTCCTTCTCAAGGACAGATCGTAGAGAATGTTGTGAACTCGATGAGTTGTTTGCCATTTGGAATTCTACAAAAGGAAAATACTCAAGTTTTAGTATTTGTGAATTTTTTACTATATTCAATAATGGCTAGTTTATCAAATATAGCTCCCACTATTTTTCTACGGATTAATAACCCTCAAAATATTAATGCGGAAAATATCCTTATATTTTCTAGTGGGCCAAGATCCATGTTTCATCTCCTTTTGAGCTTGCTTTGGCAAGTCACCCAAAATTTGACTACTTTAGGTAGGAACAATTCCAATTGCACCCTATGCAACTCTTGGTTCAATTGGGCAAATAACTCCTTATTTATCCATCCATATGGATAATCCCAATTGGTTTCCTCTAGGTTTTAATCATATTAATATCCTAGTTGTGTCCAACCTCTTATTTAAACAGTTGCACTACTTGTTTGTGCCATCGCATTCCATCATTATGAACCAAGTCGCCTTGCTTTGGCATGCACGAACTTGATAAATCATGATGATAATGAGTGTTTAAATAACGAGAAGGAAAAAACACAATATTTGAATTTTGAGGGATTTTGAAATTCAATTTTAATTGTTTTGTTGATCCATATCAACTGATCCATCCATTTGAGTTTGGGCATAACTCCAAATAATAGATCCGGGTTGTCTAATTATCTTATTACCTGATAACGCCCAAATAGGGGTTATCTTTTAGCCCGATTTCACGAGCGTTTGTGTCAACAACATCTTTTGCCGGGATTTGCCCTAGAAAGCCTTGGAAAGTTAGAACGAGATGTTTATGTGTACTTTCTGGATTCCTTCTTATTTCATGCTTTTATTGGATATGATCGCGGGTTCTGTTCGTGTTGTCTTTTCAGGAACAGGTTCGGGAGGTGCATCGGGATGCGTGCCGAGACAGAACCGGGTTCGCCTCGAGAAACATGCACAAGATCTAACCAAGACGGGAACACGGGAAAGCAGGAAGACACCAAGGAAGGCAAAATGGAGATTTCAGGCAGAATTGTGGGACCCAGAAGACCCAGCCAGGCCCAGCAGAGGACCAAGCCAGGCCACCAGGAGCCCCCAGCCTGCGGATATACGCAATCAGGAGAGAGGGTGTTGATTTTGTGGGCCCCTGTCTGCGTATATACGCAGCCTGTTGCGTATATACGCAGGCAGGTTGACTTCTTTTGAGTCGGTGGACCGGTGGCAGTTTCGTAAATTCTGGCACAGCGTTTCGGGAAAAAACATCACTATTTAAAGACTCGTCCAGACTCGTTTTGAAGACACATAGCACAACCTAAGGACGAGTCTGAGCATCCCCGAAGAGCACGGAAGAGCAATTCGAGATTCGAAGACTTAGTTTGATTTCACTCTCTCTGTCTCTTTATTCAGAAAATACGTTTTATTAGTATGACTATTAGCAGCTAAACTTTTTACCTAGGTTCTCGGTGAACCTGGGGTTTCGTATTCAGATTTTATAACTAGTTTGATTATGGATTCATGATTATTATCTTAATTCAGCAGTTGTATCTGTTATTCTGGCTTTGATTATTCTCGTATATGCATGATAGGATTGATCACCCAGGATTGTTATAGAACCGAGCCTGTAGGTGAAAACGTCAGGTTAGGGTTAGGAAGAAAAGACGGGATTTAGTACCTTACCCTGATGGACCGACCAGAGAAAGGGAGATAGGGCTAGCGCCGAAAAACGTGAGACCAACTGTTAGAGAATTTGACCCGGGCCATTCAGACAGGTTAGAAACCCTAACAGGATTAGAACGAGACTGCAGACTTAGGCAGCTTAACAGAAATCCGAAAGTCTGCAGGATCGGGATTACGTGTGGGAGCTGAAAGGTCACTGCACAACCGGTACGTTGCACAGATAACAAAACTGATGAGTGTTTTCATATCAAACGAAAGCCTGAAATATGTAGAAACTCTAGGGGATCCTGGAGCCTAGTTCCCATCAACTATAGTTACAACCAATTAAGCTTATTCCAGAAAAACGTCATAAAAAATATTTACATTTTCGCATTTTAATATTTAGGTTAGTAATCTACAATCACAACCAAATTCTCCTCGTCGTTATACTCTGTTAATTGAAACTGGTTACTTAAGAAAACCCGAAACAGTCTCTGTGGGATGGACAACCCGAGTTGAAATACACCCGGTATTACTTGATTTTGTATACTTCCGAATAGCCTGTAATATGCGCATCAAGTTTTTGGCGCCGTTGCCGGGGACTTTTTAGGGTCTATTTAGTTGTCAGAATTAGTTTTCAGAGTTTTTATTTTATTTTCAGTTTCGTTATTTTTCTTTTATCTCACTGCTTTTTGAATCTGCGTTTTTCAGGACTGTTCAGTTGATGCCCATATTGCCTCGCGATTTGGTACCACCACTCAAAAATCCTGAGAAGCTGTATACCGAACATAATCGCAGAAACCGAGAAAGCATAATGGCAACCAACCAGATAGAAAATCCCGAAAACCCAGTAACCGGTGGGGAGGAACGAGAGACACGTACCCCAGCCCAGATGGCTCGTTACATCGAAGAGCTCGTCACAGCAGGCCTTGCTGCCCGAAGCAACCAGAGAACGTATAACCGATCTGGGAAAGCGTTGGTGGAGAATTTCGAAGTCCCCACGGGGGGCATGAGAGAGCTATTGTGGTGCCCGAGATCACCGCAGAATACTTTGACATCAAACCCTCCACCATCCAGACGGTACAGACCCTCTGCCCGTTTTACGGCAAAGCCGACGAAGACCAGAACGACTTTATCGGGAAATTCGAGGATTACTGCAACAAGGGGGTAGACGCAGAGGCGCTTATGATAATCCTGTTCCCATATTGCCTATATGGAGTAGCCAAAGACTGGCTCGAATCCCGACCACCCAGATCCATCACGACATGGGAAGGGTGCGTCACAGATTTTCTAACAAAGTTTTTTCCCGCCTCCCGGGTCATTCAATTGCACAACGAGATTCTGTCATTCAAGCAGAAGTCAGGGGAGACGATAGTAGACGCATGGGACAGATTGATGAGATTGGTGAAAAGATGCCTGAATCACGGTTTTGGAGATGCAAAGATCCTGCAGGTATTCTTCCACGCCCTAGACAGGGAGAGTGCTGACAGGATTGACAGAGAAGCCGGGGAAAACTTCATGTATCATGTGGACAAAGATGATGCATACGACCTGATGAAGCAGTTAGCCAAACAGGACACCCGACTGTTTGACGATCGCAGGATGACGGCTAGAGCCAAGCCAGCAGAAGATGACCGGATAGATAATCTGGCCAAGATCATTCAGGACTTGGTTAAGAAGGTCTACTCGGACAAGAAAGTCGTTGCAGCAGTAGGAGAACCTGACTTGGACGCAGCCATTGAGGAGCTCAGAACTGAAGACACCAATTACGTACAGCAGCAGTGGGACCCGAGCCGGTACATAACGGGTACGAGAGATCATCCCGGGTTTCGGTATGGAAATCCGAATTCTGCAGTTTCTGCACCGGGATTCCAGCACAGGCCACCAGCCCAGCAGGCTGCACCAACACAACAGGTTCAGCCGGGCCCATCTGCACAGCAGTACGACGCCCTAAAGAAAATCGAGTCCATGTTTCAAACCATGGAGTCCCGGTTCGCGCATATGGATGCCCTGACAGCCGACATGCAGACGACCAAAACGTCACTGCGCGCTTTGGAGGTACAAGTGGGGCAGTTAGCACAGCAGCTAACGGAGAGACAGCCAGGAAACTTGCCCTCGAATACAGTGAATAATCCACGGGCTCAGATCAATGCTATCTCCACTCGGAGTGGATTATCACTACAGGATTCACCTTATCCTAGCCACGCTCGCGCAGAAAAGTCGAAAGAAGTAGAACGCAAACTGTCTGGCCAGGATAACAGCTCAGTCGATCGCCCCCACCCGAAGGGCTCGGTTGAGCAGGATGCAGTGCAGAACGAGACAGATACAAAAACGATACCTGTCTCCAAGGAGGTTCCATACCCCTTGAGGACACGAAAGAGGGATGAAAGCAAGGACTACGCCAGGTTTCTCGAGATGTTCAAGCAGCTGCAGATCAACATACCCTTTGCTGAGGCTTTGGCAAAGATGCCCACTTACGCCAAATTCCTCAAAGACATTCTATATGGGAGGAGGCGAATGAGCAATTTCGAGACCATAAACCTGACGGCAGAAGTGAGAAACTGTGTGAAGAATGGGCTACCGAGGAAGAGAAAGGATCCTGGCAGTTTTGTTATACCGGTCACCCTAGTTAATGCTTACACATGAAAGGCTCTGTGTGACCTAGGGGCCAGCATCAACCTGATGCCATTAACGATTTTCAAGAGTTTGGATTTCGGTGAACCCGACCCACCAGAATCATGTTGCAGATGGCAGACAGGTCCGTAAAACAGGCTTATGGAGTTATCGAGGATATTTTGGTGAAAGTCGGCGAGCTGATTTTTCCGGCAGATTTCGTAATCCTGGACATGGAGGCAGGGGAGGTACCGCTCATACTTGGTAGGCCGTTTTTGGCCACTGGAGAAGCTATGATAAACTGCAAGATCGGAGAACTGACCATGCAGATTAACGAAGACAAGGTTAAATTTAACGTGTTCAAAAATCTGCAACTGCCAAATTATTATGAGCACGAGGATATCTTTGCCATAGACGTGGTTGACGAAAGCTGGGAAAACGAGGAGATGGATCAATTGTGGGAAGAGATTGACAGCATGTACGGGGAAGAAAAGGAGAAGACTCAGTGCGAGCATGCCATGAGAGCCGAAGATTGGACCACTTTGCACCGGGACGAAGATGGAGGGCAAAAGATTATTCTGGTCCCGTCACTCAAGGAACCGCCCGCACTTGAGTTGAAACCGCTCCCGAGCCATCTCAGGTATGCGTATATTGGTGATAATAGTACTCTGCCCGTAATTGTTTCTTCTCGTTTATCTCAGGAACAGGAGCAGAAACTGCTGGAGATATTGCGAGAGCACAAGGAAGCAATCGCTTGGATGATTGAAGATATTAAGGGGATCAGCCCCTCCTATTGCATGCACAAGATCAGAATTGAGGAAGGAAAGAAACCGGTGATTCAGCCCCAGCGGGGACTGAATCCGAACATGAAGGATGTTGTGCGCAAGGAGGTCATGAAGTGGCTGGAGGCTGGAATCATATACCCCATATCAGACAGCACTTGGATCAGCCCGGTCCAGTGCGTACCCAAAAAGGGGGGTATTACGGTAGTCCAGAATAATGACCAGGAACAGATTGCGCAGCGCACCGTTATAGGCTGGCGGATCTGTATGGACTATCGGAGGCTAAACGATGCAACACTGAAAGGCCACTTCCAGCTACCACTCGTGGACCAGATGTTGGACAGGCTATCCCATCACGCCTAATACTGTTTTCTGGACGGGTACTCCGGGTACAACCAGATTTGCATAGCCCCGGAAGATCAGGAAAAGACAACGTTTACCTGCCCGTATGGTACGTTTGCGCTCCGGCGCATGCCATTCGGGTTGTGTAACGCTCCAGCCACGTTTCAGAGATGCATGATGGCGATATTCTCCGACATGATCGAGAAAAATCTAGAGGTCTTTACGGACGATTTCTCACTATTCGGGGACAGTTTCGATGACTGCCTGCACCATCTGGGTCAGGTTCAGATCCGATGCAAGAAGGCGAATTTGGTACTGAACTGGGAGAAGTGTCACTTTATGGTCACCGAGAGGATCGTGCTGGGTCAAAAAATTTCCAAGGACTCGAGGTCGACAGGGCTAAGATCGAGGTGATAAAACAACTTCCATACCTTTTGAGTCAAAGACCCTTGAATGTGTTTTGGATGGCAATTGTTTTGAGTGATGAAAGACAAAGACATAAGCAGCAAAGCATTTCAGATACTCCAAGGCCTTGAGATACTGACAGAGCTTCAAAGCCTTGAGAGTTGTTTTATCCTGCTATATGTTCTAACAGTTCTGTGTTGCAGATTGGATATCTGATTATACAGATTAGGGATTTACTGCATATACTTATAGTTTACACTATTTAAATATCTAACACAATTGCAGATGATCAGAACAGGAAGAATCAAAGTTTTTTTGGGTTTAACTTTGAATATCTGTGAAGCAGGTTCAGAGCTCCAAGGCCTTGAGATGTGCCTTGAGCTGCTGCAAGTTTTTACAGAACTAAGTTGATTCTTTTTTGCAAGTTGTGATTCTTATTATTGTGATTATTCATTGACTTCTAAGAGTCTTAAACTTTTTTTTTCATGATTTATATATATTAGAAGTTAAACAGATTACTGTTCTAATCTTTCAACCAGTTTTATCAGAAATTGGAAAACTAAACAGTCATAGCACTGTTCTCTTTCTGGATTTTGTTGTTGCTATGTTTTAATGTTGTTACAGGTTTGTTAAACGTTCAAGAGCTATCTCAACAAACTCCAACGGATATCCACTTAGAGCTGTTTGATTTTCAGTTGTAAACAGAAGGAGGATTTGTAGGAACTGAGATCCTAAAATCTCTCAATCAGTTGCAGCTGTGGATAAAAGAGACTGGTTTGAATTTTGAAGACAGAGAGAGGCTTGCAGAATACTCAAAAAGGTGTGACAAATTCGTGGGAGATCATTCATTCAAACACACAAGGATTCAAGCTTCAATCCAGATTTCAGAAGATCAAATCAATCCATTTTCCAGAAGAACACATCTAGGCTTCAATAGCTTATTTCTTCTACTGTGTTCTTCACTTATTCTGTAATCTGTGTATCTTTTAATTATCTTAAACCTCACTTAACCTAGTGCTTAGTTGTTCAAGTGAACAACAAGAGGTTCTTGTCTCAACAGTTAGTAGCTGGAACTAGATAGGTTTGGAACCACAAGCTGTATAGGTGTAAGGGAAATCACTTAGGCTTGAATATCTAGGGCTGTTTATGTGTGAGTAATAAGAAGTGTTTGCCCAATCCTGGTGGGATTAGATCCCTCGGGAAGAGATTAGGTCCATTGGGACTGAACTCTGTAAATTTCTTTGTGTTTTTTACTTTACAGTTTGATTATTATCTGCAGCATACAACTCAAATCAAACTAGGGTTCATAAGCTGTTTAGAATTGATAATAGTTCAAGGCCTTGAAGCTTCCTATTTTGCCTTTGAAAGTTTCAGACAGTTTTCTAAAATCTCAAGGCCTTGAGGTTTGAGTTTCACACAAAGCCAATCTGTTAAGTTTTGAGTTTTGCAAAAAGCTTCCATACTCTATTCAACCCCCCCCCCCTTCTAGAGTATTTAGGTCCTTTATTTAGTCTACATTAAACACTTTCAATTAGTATCAGAGCTTGTGTCACTATTTTAGATCTAACAATCTGGTGACTATGAGTAATGTAGGAGATGGTGGATTCTCACAAGGAAGGGCAGCCAAAAGACCTCCATTGTTCTGTGGTGATAACTTCAAGCACTGGAAGGCATTGATGAAGATGTTCATCATAGATCAAGACATGGAACTGTGGTTAATAGTTCAGAATGGTCCTCATGAGTACTATACTACAATTGATGGTGTCGGATGTATTAAGTCTGGGGAAAATCTTTCAGTTACTGAACTGGAAAAGGTATCAAAAAATTACAAGGCTATGAATCTGTTATACTGTGCTCTTAATGCAGATGAGTTCAACAGAGTGTCAAAATTCAAGAGTGCCAAAGAAGTATGGGATAAATTGGTGGTGACATATGAAGGAACTAGTCAGGTTAAGCATACCAAAATCAACATACTTCTGAGGCAATATGAGTTGTTCAAGATGAATTCAGATGAGACCATCAAGGAGATGTTCAAAAGATTCACTGATATGGTGAACAATCTGGAGTCATTGGGAAAGAAGTTCTCAAATGAGGAGAAGGTCAGAAAGATTCTGAGAAGCTTGCCAAAAGCCAAGTGGGAGCCAAAGACAAACGCCATTGAGGAAGCTCAGGATTTAAGTCTTCTTCAGCTAGATTATCTACAAGGAAAGCTGCTCACTCGATGTGGAAGGTGATTTGAGTGAAAACATCAGGAACTTAGCACTTAAGGCAAAAGACAGTGAAAAGTCTCAAAGCCTTGAGACTGAAGATGAGCCTGATGATGAAGAGGCTTTAGCATTGATCTCCAAGGCCTTGGCCAGGATTCTCAAGAAGAAAAGAAACTCTGGTAACAAGGATTACAACAGAGACAGATCAAGACCTTCAGGAAGCAAGGACTACAAAGGTAAACCTTCATCAGAGTCACATAAAACTAAAGTAATGAATTGTTTTGAGTGTGGTGATGCAGATCATTTAGTAAAAGACTGTCCACAAAAGAAGAAGAACATGAACTTTCTGAAGAAAGATAGTGACAACCGAAGGAAGAAAGCCATGATGGATTCCTGGAGTGATTCTGATTCATCAAGTGACTCAGACACAGAAGAAGATCAAGCAAACTTATGCTTCATGGCAAAGCATGATGAGGAAAAATCATCAGACAGACATATTGAAGATATGGTAAAAAATCTACTTGCTAGTCCTTCTGATGTACTTCCTGAAATTCTCAAAAGTACGTTTTTAAATGAGGAAAGTTATACAAATGAGATTTATTCTTTAAAGATTAATATTCATGAGCAGGTAAAAGAAAACCTGGACCTAGTTTTTTCAAACAAAACTGTTGAAGTTTCTAAGACAAAGCTTGAAAAGGACTTCAAGGCCTTGGATAGGAGGTTCAAAGCTTTGAAGGCACAGATAAAAGAGGTTGTTGATCAAAACACTCTTTTGACTGAAAGATATGTTGATCTAAAGACTCATTCTGAGAATTTAGAACAACAGATCTGTTCTTTGACTGAGAAACTTCAAGAGTCCAAGAAGTTCCTAGCTAGTTTTACAGGCTCAGAACATAATATGAATCTCATTCTTGGAGGAAGTCTGAAATCAATGCATAAAAGTGACTTTGGCTATAATCCAAATTTTCCATAGAAATGCCAAACTACTTTTGTCAAATCTGGTAGCAGACATTCTCCAAAATGTCATTACTGTGGAAAAATTGGTCATGTCAGATTAAATTGTCCCTTCAAAAGATCAGAACCTCACATTATGAGGAATACTTATCCTTATCAGCATAAGGGACAGGTTAGGCAGATTTGGGTTCCAAAAGGAATTAGGCCACCAAACATTGCTGATTCTGAGTATGACTCAAAGTTCTGCACTTGGTCTAACAGCCTGTTGAGGCAATGATTTGTTTTTGCAGGATGTCACCAAGGCCTTGAAAGATCAGAAATGGATATTAGACAGTGGATGTTCCAGACATATGAGTGGAAAGAAGTCTCTCTTTACTGAACTTACAGAAAAATCTGGAGGAACAATCACACTTGGTGACAAAGCAGAATGCAATATCAATGGTATAGGTAGTATTGGTAATGGTTCTACTAATTCTATTATCTGATATTTATCTGGTAGATGGACTTAAGTATAATCTGCTTAGTATCTCTCAGTTATGTGATAAAGGTTATAAAGCTATATTTGACAAGGAGAAATGTGTGGTGCAAGATGAGAAATCTGGTGATTGCATACTCACTGCTCCTAGATCATATGATCTATATGCTATGAGTACTAACAGTGTTGCAGGTGACAAGCTAAAATGCCTCAAGGCCTTGAAGGAAGATTCAAAGCTTTGGCACAGAAAGCTTGGGCATATTAGTATACATACCTTGAATAAAATCATCTCAAGGGACTTGGTAAGAGGTTTACCATCACAGAAATTTTCAGATGATGAGGTTTGCAAGGCATGTGTACAAGGTAAGTGTAGATAGTGCTTTCTGAGCAGATAGATCTTGGCCACGTGGCAACCATCCAGCACACCATATTGTGCTTCACACACACTGGATCACCAGCCGCGCTGATCCATGTGGGGGCTGCGAGACAGAGCCCTCGCATACTACTGCACGGGACTTGTAGGGACTTAGTGGTTTGGAGGCTAGAGTAAGTCCTGTCGCGTGCGAGCCAAGCCCGCGCGCGACCTTTAGTAACTGCTTTTGAGAGATTTATGGCACGAGCTCCATAAACCCGGTCAATCCGGTCAAACCCGGTCAAACCCGGTCAACCCCATAACGGTTCCGGTATTCGCGCACAACGTGCTGTAACGGTCCCTATATACGCGGACGAACGTGCCGTTGTGGTTAAGCTAATTAAGCCGCCATTGATGGGCGCATTAACCACACTGCAACGGTCACATTCTCCGTTATATATAGGACGTTAACCTTTCCATACAGAGGAGAACACACTAGCCATACGCGAAAGCTCTGCCAAACCTCTGTCTCTCTCTCAGACATTACTACTGCCTTACTCTCTCCCTACACACAACCCAACTCTTCATGTTCCATCTCTGATCCTCTACTTACGGTGTACACGGAGTTCTCCCCGCCGGAATCTCTTGTGCACATTTTGGTGAACCTGACGTGAACTTACCATCAAAAGCAACCATGTCTCAGGAGGATGATGTCAGTAACAGATCGCCTTCCACCGAAGCCGCCTCAGGAGAGGAGATCCACCGCACTCCTACGACCACCGGTGAGGCCCCGACGCTAGAATCCTTGGACGCCACCATCCAAGGTCAGGCGAAAGCCCTCAAAGCTCAATCCGCGCAGTTAGAACGGATCATGTCTGTCTTGGGGACTCTTGCACCAAACCTTGCACCAGCCACCGCCGTTTCTCAAGGAGGAGGAGCCCCTACCGCTCAAGGACTGGGAGTGTCAACTACACCCCCCAACCCTAATCTGCAGACTCCACCGGCGACTACGCAGCTACCCTCGATTCAAGGGTCAACAACTCAAATTTTGCCCCTCACTGCTCATACTCCTCAGCCTCCGGCCTTGGTACTTAATCCGGCCTCGCAGTATCCCTTGCCTCCTCCAACGGCAATCTGTAGGTAATGCGAACGCTCAATATGTCCCCAATCCTCCTGCAGCATATGTGTCGCCTCCGCCTGCGGCAACCCCTCCTCCTGCTACCGAGGGAAACACCCCAGAGTGTATGACGTCTCTGCAGAAGCGCATAGACACCATTCTTTCTCACCAATCGTTCGCGGATACCATCATTCCGAAGCTAGACAACGATCCACCTATCCCACGAGATATCTATCTCATGCCTAACCCGGTTGGGTACAAGGCTCCCAAATGGGACAAATTCGAAGATGCCAATGGAAACGCTCATGAACATGTCATGCGTTTCATTGATGTCATGGGGCCGTATGGAGCCGATCCCAAACTGTTGATGCGCGAGTTCCCAAAATCCTTGGGAAACGTGGCGTACAAGTGGTACAGGACGTTGGAAGCTGGGTCCGTAAAGACTTGGGACGACATGGTCCAGAAGTTTTACACCAAGTTCTTTCAGATGGAGGAAAAGGTGACAATGATCCACCTCTCGCGGATGTATCAGAAGCGCGAGGAGGACGGAATAACCTTCATCAAGAAGTTCAGGGCGAAGTCTTTGGAATGCAAAGACGTGATCCTCGAAAGTAGGCTCGTGGAGATATGCTTGCAGTGCATGCGAGATGAGTACAAAGGTATGCTCATTAATCTGCAAACGCCTACGTTTTCCAAATTAATTGAATGCACGAAGAACATCGAGCCTATAGTGGAGAGGCAGAAAAAGAGAAACGCCCACGAGCGACCCTCGGGTGGTACTACCTTCAAGATCGGGAGATTCAGTTACAAGAGGGGACGCGAATCTGAAGTCAATACAGTTTCACCCCAGAAGCAGGCGAATATTGTGAACTTTGATGCACCACCTCTGCCATGTTCGGTGGAAGAAGCAAGTGACCTCTGCAGGCAGTGGCGCAAGGATGGAGTCCTACCGCCGCTCGAGAGAGCACCCTCCAAGGAGATGGTGAGGGACCCGAAGTGGTGCGAGTACCACGGCAAGGTCATGCATCTGACAGCAGACTGCAAGAAGCTCAGGATTGTGTTCAGCCAAAAGATGAAGAACGGCAAGATGATCGTCAGCGATCACAGGAAGGATGTGCGCAACAATCCTCTTCCTGCCCATGCGGAGCAAGAATCGAAGGGAAAAGAGGTCGCTATGATCTCGATTGTGGATCTGGAAGAGGTCGCAGAGGATGGTTTACCCATCATTGCCGAAGTCCATAACGATGAGGACTACAGCGTAGACACGGAGGATGAACGTGCTGACCGGATGAAGGGGTCGCACGGCTTCAGCAGATTCTTCGACGAGATGAACTTCTCAGAGAAATGCCGGACAGAGATGACGAAAGCGATCTTAAGGATAGCAGAAGACTATGAGGAGAATCTCGTAGTCTCCGATGGGAAAGTTATTAGGGCATTTCGCTCTACAGAAAAGATCATGACCTTTTCCGCCAGCGACAAAAAGACGGATGCGAGTCACCAAAGGCCTCTGTATGTGACGGCCATCATCAACGGCGTCGAGTTCAAAAGAGCGTTCGTCGACGGAGGAGCAGCGGTCAACGTCGTTTCGCTCCACACACTGAAGCTAGCAGGGATCCCCGAGCACAAGATCGTCAGGCGTCCATCTCCGCTTATGGGATTTGGAAGCGACTCCAGAATGACGGTAGGATGGATCCGCATGGGCGTCCAGATCGGCAAGATCAAGTGCTCGGTAAAGTTCTATGTCATAGATGCGAACACTACGTATCACATGATCATAGGTCGAGCCTGGATTCATCGCTTTGATGTTGTCCCTTCAACAGCTCACCAAGTGATGAAAGCCATTTGGAACGACAGAATAGTCGAGATACCGGCTTTGACGAATCCATTCAACATGGATGAAGCACATCTCAGTGAGGCGGTATGGTTCACCGAGATGAGGGATGAGCAAACACCGGGACCATTCAACCCTACTCCTTTACCCCTATGGGAAGATATCAAGGATCAGTCACCCGCGGGAGTGATGGTGACAAGGGAGGATGCCAAGGAAAAGCCGCCCACACGGGAAGAGGCGCCGCGAATCGCCTACCAGAGGAAGAACGTGTATACTCTGAAGAGAATAGCAAAGCATGACCCTGAAGGCAAGGAGATAGAGAGTTTCTACGCCAACGGGAAGAAATGCTATCGCATATGAAGGTGCGCGGGGATGTCCTCACGCGGGCATGGGGATATCCCTGGGCAAATCAACCAAATCGAGCAGGTTATGGTAACGGAAAAACCAATGCAGAGCGCTCCAGACGAGAAGCTCAAAGAAGCACCCGAATGCATGGAGGACAAACCCAGACCACAAAAGCAAGAGCTAAAGGATGTGTTCCTAAGCCCGAACGAAGAAAAGAAGAGGCCAGTCTTTCTAAGTGCGGACCTCACAAGCGAAGAGGAGCAAGGACTGCTGCAGCTCCTGACCGAGTATAAAGATGTGTTCGCATGGGAGTATGATGAGATGCCCGGACTGGACACGAGCATCACTATGTACCGTTTAGACATCATCCCGGGGTCTAAGCCGATAAAGCAGAGCACAAGAAGCTTCAGGCCGGAGCTTAACGTGAAGATCAAACAGGAGATTGTCAAACTCCTGGACGCCAAGTTCATAGAGCCGAATCACCATCCCACATGGCTGGCCAATATCGTGCCAGTGGTAAAGAAGAACGGACAGCTTCGCATTTGCGTGGATTTCCGAGATCTCAATCGTTTCTGCCCCAAGGACGATTTTCCGCTCCTCAACATCGATTTGCTCATCGATTCGACAGCGGGTCATCGCATGTTCAGTTTCATGGACGGCTTCTGCGGGTACAATCAGATCAAGATGGACCCTGAAGATGCACGGAAAACTGCATTCATCACCCCAGTGGGAGTATTCAACTACACGGTGATGCCCTTTGGTCTCAAAAACGCAGGCGCAACCTACCAGCGGGCCATGATGGCCCTGTTCCACGACATGATGCACAAGGAAGTGGAATTCTATGTGGATGACCTCGTGGTTAAATCCAAGAAGGAGGCGGATCACCTGGCAGATTTACGGAAAGTGTTCAACAGATGCAGACGCTTTCAGCTGAAGATGAACCCCATGAAGTGCGCATTCGGGGTAACGTCAGGAAAATTCTTGGGGTGCGTAGTGCATCGCCAGGGAATCGAACCTGACCCTGCGAAAGTTTCAGCCATCATCAACATGACTGCGCCACATGACCAAAGCGCCTTGAAGACATTCTTGGGAAAGCTATCATATCTGCGGAGGTTCATCCCTGCGATTGCTGAAATTACATGATGTTTCAGTGATCTCCTCAAGAAAGATGCCGCATACAGTTGGACTCCGAAACACGAAGCTGCGTTCGGGAAGCTAAAGGACCTGTTGACGTCTTCAAAAGTGATGATCGCACCTCAGCTAGGATCACCGCTTTTGCTGTATCTGACATCAACGAGGAAGTCCATAGGAGCACTTTTGACTCAGGAGTACGAGGGCCAAGAAAGACCCATTTACTACATCTCTCGCATCGTGCAGCCCGCCGAATCAAGGTACACGGACATCGAGCGTCACTGCCTTGCCCTATTCTTTGTAATAGAGAAGTTGAAACACTACTTTGCGTCGCACAAGGTGGTGGTGGTCACAAAAAGTGATCCCATACGGTATCTTCTGACTCACACCACTCCTGGAGGAAGATTGGCAAAATGGTATATGACCATTTCCCAGTTTGATATCACATGCGTCCGACCACGGGCGATCAAGTCGCAGGCGGTAGCGGATTTGTTGGCGCAGTTCCCCGACAACAGTCACGAGCCTGTGATCGAAGAAGAATTCGAAGGACCTGATATCTATGCGGTCGATGTGCCCTACTGGACGCTTCATTTCGACGGCTCATCAACAAGGAAATGCGGAGGCATTGGGATAGTCTTGACCAAACCAGATGGGGAGGTCATACAGATGTCCGCCAAGCTTGACTTCGCAGTAACCAATAACGAATCAGAATATGAAGCTCTCATTGGGGGACTTCGAGCGGCAATGGCCTTGGAAGTGAGCAACTTGACGGTCATGGGGGACTCCAAGATAATTGTTAAGCAAGCCTCGGGCGAGTACGGTTTGAAGGAGATAAATCTTCTGTCCTACCGGACCTTGGTACAAAAACTGGTGCAGCAATTTTGTGACGTTAGGTACGAGCATAATCCCCGAGCGGAGAACAGGCATGCGGATGCCTTGGCTACTTTGGGATCCAAGGTTAGCACGGACAAATGTCCTGCGAGGATTTCGATCGAAGTGCGGACATCGTCGGCGTTAGCAGAAGACGCGTGCGACGATGAACACATGGACGATGCAGACTGGAGAAAGGCAATCTTACGGGCCATCGCAGAAGGCACCAGCAGCGAGAACTGGACACTCACAAAGGGGTATTGCATACATGACAACACCCTTTACTACAAGGGCCCTGGCGGAATACTCATGCGATGTGTTTCCGAGCAAGAGGGAAAACTGCTGCTAGAGAAGATTCACGAACATGCTTGCGGAGAAAGCGAAGTGTCAATCTACCGCAAAGCTCAGAGATATGGTATTCATTGGCCACACATGTCAACGGCCGCGGCATTAATACAAGCAAAGTGCGAGAGTTGCGCGCTGATCAAAGATTCTCTACTCGTTGCTCTGACCGATGATGTTGCGGATTGGAGGAAACCACTCTTTGATTTTCTCACCCAGGGTACTGGACCTGAGTCAAGAAAAGAAGCTGAGAAACTGAGGAGAAACATCCCGATACGTGGTACAAGAAGACCTGCTTTGGCGAAGAGGCCATGAGGGTAACTTGCTGCGATGCCTGGACAGCAGGGAAGCACAAGAAGTGATGGACCTTTCTCATCAGGTGGAACATCAGGGGGGTGCGAAATTATGCAGACAACTCCTCTCAATTGGATATTTCAGGCCCACGATGGAGGCTGATTGCCGTGCCAAAGTACGACGCTGCCAGGGGTGTCAATTTAAAGGAAATCTAGTGCACGCTCCTGCTGTAGATCTACATGCATTGGGAACACCATGGCCGTTTCACACATGGGCTCTTGACTTTATTGGTCCCATTCGACCAACCTCGCATGGGAATCACTTCATTCTCACTGCGACGGAGTTGTTCACAAAGTGGGTGGAAGCGATACCACTAAAGACGACGAATGCGCTATCTGTAGTCCGTTTCATCCAAGAGAGCATCATATGCAGGTTCGGAATTCCCAACACCATCCTTTCAGATAATGGCACTCCTTTTGTTAATCGCCAAGTGGCTGCGAAGCTAGCAGAATACAACATCAGGCAGATATGCTCCACCCCTTACTACCCGAAGGGGAATGGGCAAGCAGAAGCGACCAACAAGACGCTGTTGAGAATTTTGAGCAAGATGGTCGCAGACGACCACAAGAAGTGGGCTGACTCCTTAAGCATAGCTCTGTGGGCTTACCGGACTTCTCCAAGAACACCCACAGGGGTCTCACCATTCCTCCTATGCTATGGGGCTGAGGCAGTGGTACCTGTGGAGGTAAAAGTTAACTCAGCCACGTTGGCCTTCCACGCCTTGTACGATAATCAACGCGATCATGACTTAGTCCTGCTAGAGGAGAAGCGAGAGCAAGCTAAAAGGACCAACAAACGGTATCAAGAAAGGATTGCTCGTGCATACAACAAAACAGCCCAACGTAGAGATTTCGCAGTTGGAGATTTGGTTTTGCGCGCATCTGATCATTGCATGCGAGAGGCAGCTCACCCAAAGTTTGCAGCCAATTGGGAAGGCCCCTTTGAAGTCACAGAGGTCTTTGACAGTGGCTACTGCAGCATACGGAGGTTGCACGGAACGACCTCAACCCCAAGCTCAGTCAACATGCGCTGGATTAAGAAGTACTATCCTTGACTTCTCTCATTTTATGCGTTCTATTACAACGTTGCCCTATGCTCTGTATAGCTATGATTCGCACATCATCTCTCCCATATGAGAGAACTGTAATCTTATCTCTCCCACATGAGAGCTCTATAATAAGAGACTTCTCCCAAATGAGAAGAATTTCATACTGCTAAGTTGTTTATATTGCTTCATTAAGTTTATTATTACTGTTAGCAAGAGCTTATCTGTTACGATAGCAGCCTATGCAAATGCGATCTTAATTGATCTCCTAAGCCTATCTGTTACGATAGCAGCCTATGCAAATGCGATCTTAATTGATCTTCTAAGCCTATCGGTTACGATAGCAGCCTATGCAAATGCGATCTTAATTGATCTTCTAAGCCTATCTGTTACGATAGCAGCCTATGCAAATGCGATCTTAATTGATCTTCTAAGCCTATCTGTTACGATAGCAGCCTATGCAAATGCGATCTTAATTGATCTTCTAAGCCTATCTGTTACGATGGCAGCCTATGAAAATGCGATCTTAATCGATCTCCTAAGCCTATCTGTCACGATAGCAGCCTATGCAAATGCGATCTTAATTGATCTCCTAAGCCTATCTGTCACGATAGCAGCCTATGCAAATGCGATCTTAATTGATCTTCTAAGCCTATCTGTTACGATAGCAGCCTATGCAAATGTGATCTTAATTGATCTTCTAAGCCTATCTGTTACGATAGCAGCCTATGCAAATGCGATCTTAATTGATCTTCTAAGCCTATCTGTCACGATAGCAGCCTATGCAAATGCGATCTTAATTGATCCTCTAAGCCTATCTGCCACGATAGCAGCTCATGTGAAAACAATCTTAAGTGATCTTCTAAGCCTATCTTCTACGATAGCAGCCCCTGCGAACATGATATTGAAAAATCTTTCAAGCCTATATGCCGCGATGGCAGCGCTATACAAATGCGATTTTAAAATCGTTCTTAAGTCTATCTGCCATGATAGCAGCATTATGCAAAACGATCCCAAGTGGTCTACAAAAGCTTATCTGATAAGGTAGCACTTGCACTTGAATCCAAATCACAAGCCTATCTGCCGAGGTAGCACAGCTGCGCAAACACGATCTCGAACGATCTAAAAACATATCCAAGCGACAATGCAAAGTGTCTATATAGCATAACAAAAAGCGAAATCTGCCGATGCGCATGCGAAATTGTATTTTGTTGTAACAAAATAGCAGATCATACAAAGCGATTTATCATTATGAGTCAAAAGGACTTACAATTTATCTGTCTAGATAACAGCATACAAGCGAAAAAGCTTAAATCAAGCTAACTACGCAGCCAACATGGCTTACAATGCATCTAAAAAGTAACTTGCGAACAAGAAGTAACACATCGCGGGAATCCTAGCTGAAAAAGGATCGACCTAACGGTCCTAGCAGAAGCTATGCGATACAAAGATCTGTGACCAAAGATCTGTAGCAAGTAGGGTGTTCCTGCGAGAAGGACAACCCGCAGCTCGCCATGTCTACAAGACCTATGCGACGCTATGTTCAAGATCCCAGGATCTGACAAGGCCATTCTTTGGCCTTAAACCCAAGAGAAGTCCCTGAGGAACTACCTGTTCCGGCGAATGCGGCTGTGAAGAACAGGGGAGCAGTCATTCCTTGGGCAATGGGCTCCTTGTCCACGGAAACGAACACAATGGCTCGCCACCCTGAGCTCACGAAAGTGAGGGCCACAAATTCTCCTCCAGGCATGCTGGAGGAGAATCCCGCCGTTCATTACGAGTCGGTAGCAGGGTCACTACGGCGCTGCACCTCACAAGGAGGCGGCCGGAAACATGACCTGCAAACATAATAGACGAAGAAAATTCTTCGAACAAATGTGAGGTATTATCTGCATCCTCTCTATGAAGGTTACAAAGATCAGTAAGCCTCATAAAGCGGATCTTGGAAACTATTTCTATAGCACAAAGCGCAAACTCAGGTTTCACAACTTGAAGTTGCCATGGATCAACGAAAAATAAGCGTTGAAGCCAGCAGTCGTAAGGAGTCACGGCAAAGCACATTTTTTGGGATGAAGAACCCAAATAGCAATAGACAGGGTTTATATAGACCTTGTGGAGACTCTTCAGTTGCCAAGATGAGTCAGCAGAATTTGAAAAGAGGGTAAGGTCAATCACTTACGCCTTGAAAAGCGGTAACAATCAATTACCCTACTAAAGGCTACGACGATTCAGTTGCGTATCCTAATTAATGACGGATGGTCATGATTCGGATGGACTTCCCAAGGAAAGCGTGCTTATCGAATGAGCAATTAGCGCGAAAATCAAGGAAGAATATCAAGTGCTGATGTCATAACTGGATATGCACAGAGATATTCGAGCAAATCCCGCAAAGGGCAAAACGGGCATTTCGATTATTCTTTTTGAAAAAAAAGGGGGAGAAACCCTAGCAACATTACATTACAATAATGTTTTTGCTATTCATTTGCTACTTTTCAAAAATCAAAATAAACCCTTGATCAAGGAGTCATGGGGGTGAACTGACGGCTCAGATTTTCCACATTAGCTCCACTTCCTGCTTCAATTGCTCGCATTTGGCATTCATCTCATGAAAGAGCTTCATAGCTTCTTCAACCTTTTGCTTTTGCTGCTCTACCTTCTGCTTCTCATCTGCGAGGTTTTGGTGACCGCGTTTCAAAGTTACGGCTGCGCGAATCAGGGTAACTCTTTTCATAAGAAACTTGAAACCCAGTCTGCCTTGAACTTTGGCGAGAAGATTTTGGCACATGCCAAAAAGCAATTCGGCACTCTGAGGAGAAATGGTCGCAGGTGTAGCCGCGGACAGCTGCTCCAAAATCCAAATGGCCTCAGTAAGAAGCAACCTCCTGTCAAAGGGTCCTATCTCCAGAGACCTCGCGAATGATTGGGGGTAGGTGAGGCGCATCCAAACTAGCCAGTCCACATCGTCTTGCTTCAAACCTGAAGCAATGTCAAAGCCAAGTTATAATATCAAATTTGCAAATGAAGAATGCGAGATGCGAACAGCAAATCATGACATACCTGTTCCTTCAAAGATTTCACGCAGAGAAGGAATGCGCATTGCTGGGGTAGTTAAAGATTGCCCTCGCTCCATTGCCTTTCTATCAGCTGCGAGCTCTAACTCCTCATAGTTGGGGGGAAGAGTATAAGCCGCACCAGGTGCGATCGCAGCCCCGAACTGCGAGCCCCAAAAGCTCCACGCAGGAAGAGGTGCCGCCGGCTATTGCTGGAGGCGTGATGGCAGCAGAAGTTGCAGCTTGGCGAGGGATATCCTCAGATGCGATAGCATCAGCAGCATTCGTTCCTATTTCCTCAGCACCAGCATGGGCATCTTCCTCCATTAACACAGTTTCAGCCTCGGCGTCATCAGAAAGTTCGATGACGTCCTCAAGAGGCTCTCCTGCATATTCAGCAGCTGCGACGGGCTTCTCGGTATGAGAACTCGGCACCGGGACATATGACGCAGAAGGTTGATTCCTTTGCTCCAGCACGGGCTCATCAGCATTGCCTGCGATACAAAATGCGATAGTATGAGGTAACTTGTAGCGTACGTTATTTTACTATCTTTGCGAAAGCTAAGAGCAAGCACCTCCACGCGAAGGTGGGATTGCAGTATCCTCGTCATACACTAAGGACGTGGAACCTTGCCCTATTAGTGTGTCCTCGTTAAGCATGTATTTAAAATGAGCGTGACCTGGGGCGCGAAAAAACTAGTCATGATTATGCTTTGAGTTGCTAAGCCTAGTTCACGCATATTGTTCAAGTGATTACCTGAGGGTTCACCGCACTTGCCTACTAGCCAACGGCGAATGTCAGCTTTTGACACACCGTGTTCAAATCAAATTGCAAAAGAACTAAGATAAAGAGAACAGAAGTGCGATTGAGATACCTCCCGATTCTTCCTCATGTATCGCATCTTCAACTCTTTCTTCTTCTTCTTCTTCATCTCCTTCTCTTGGCTCCCGCCTCTCATCTTCTTCCTCCTGGCCGAATGGAACGAAGGTCTCCACTGCGAGTTCCTTCTGCGTTTTACTGGTCATGCGACCCTTGCCTTTGTCCTTGGCAGAAAGGGATCTCGCAGGAGGGGAAGTTGGAGCGCTTCTAGGGGAAGAGATTGTAATTCCTCTTTGCCTAGGCCTCTTCGCTCTCGGCGCGGCAGTTGCTGGAGTAGGCGGATCATCTCTAGGGGGAGACAAGACCGGAGCATTATCTATCAGCGAGTCAGCAAAAGCATTCATGACCTCGCGAATCCTGGCTTCGACCTCGGGGTCCATCCTCGATGCTAGCCGAAAAGACTGTCCTTGTCTTCTTGCGGTAACAATGGTGTTAACCAGCGATTTGGAACGCTCGCCAGACGCAAACCTCCGCACATGGCACTACAAATGATGGCAGGGCACAGATGGTTCTCGTGATCCAGCAACGAGTAGCAACCATATTCAGACTCGTCCAGACTGCAATTGGTACGAAAAGGAAAAGAGTTTCTTTTGATCACAGGAGCTCTGCTTGGCTGGGGAGCCGACTGTGTCTCGAATCTTGTGTGCTGGGCATGCCAGTACGCGAGCCAGTTTTTGGAATAACCGCCTTCACGGTTACCTGCAGGTTGCTCAAAGGGAAGGTTGCTCAGCAAGACTGTTTTGCACTCCTTTGTCAACAAACGCTTATAGCAGCCTCTGACAATAGACTGTGGCCAGATTGATGGCGCCACTGCATCAAAACAGAATTGGGGAGAAACACGGGTGGGATCAACGTCCACGGTAATCCTCTCGTACCTCGGCGCGAGCTCACGAACATGCTCCGCGAGAGCAGGAAGGGAACCTCGCAGGCACTAGCAAAAGAATTCGCGATAGCGCTCATGGAAATACTCTCCATCTTCAAAGAGGAGCTCTTCTGAGAAGGCAACACCCTTGGAAGGATACAGTTTTGGAAACCATCGCACGTTTTCAATGCGCATGGCATAGGGCCTGGCTATGAACTCCTCCTGATTGTCGCACATCAAGCTCCAAACACACTTGGTATTGTTTGTCCCAAACCACCTCGCAGCTCTGCCGCTGTTACGCTCCTCCACCGCACCAGGGGGACACCACCTGTTGGGCTTAGAAGCAACTGGAGCATAGGAAGGCCAGCGCTCAAAGACCCACATTGTCAAGAAGGCAATGTTAACAAAAGTCAGTATGTCAAGGCGGCCACGCGATTCCTTCATGGCCACGACCAGCTGATCCAGCCTGTAATACAGCGTGCCTAGGACCAAGGGTCCGAGTGCGACTTTCTGGCCGAGAGCCAACTTCACAGCAAGGGGCAGAACGTGATAGAAAACCCCATCGTGCGGGTGGCCATCGATTAAGTACCTCGTTAACCAGGCGCAGAGAAATGCGCATAGGGTTAAGTGATAACCCTTACCCTCCACGTAGTTCTCAGCATTTGGGTCTTCACTCAGAAGCTTCTTGGTGATGCTGTTGTTCGCGTAATCACGGAAAAAGTACTGCACCCATTTGTTCCAAGTGTTTTTCGCAGATGTATCAACTAATTTCCAGTCAGGAAGGACTTTTGTAGTGGTCCACCGGGTGGAACTTTTCTTCACCTCTGCCAAGCACTCCTCCATCTGCGCGTACAGGGCAAGCTCCGCATCCGTCCTCAAGGGACTCAAAGGATCAACCTCGCCCATGGGAGATAGATCACAAAGCATGTGCACGTCCTCGAGCGTGGGGGCAGCCTCGAACTCAGCAAAGTGAAATGTGTGGGTCGCAGGCGAGTAGCGGGAAAGAAGGTTTAGAAGCATGGACTGGTCCAGCTTCACGGCAGCACCCTTCATAGCACGAACTGCGAAGTATACACCGGCCTCATTTAGAGTCACGGCGTGATGAGTCAATACATGGTCAATCCACTCATCCATGTAGTCCAATTTCTGAACAAAAGCTTGGGTAGAAATCGCAGCATATGGGAAGTACCCATTTTCGATTCCCAATCGAACCACGTCTTCGGAGCCAATCAATTCGAGCAAGGCCGAGTTAACTGGAGGGGTTAATGTTTGCAAACCTTCACGAGAGACAGGGGCAGGCAGTTTCTTTGCCTTAACCCTAGCATGGTAGAAGTCTTTGCCACTTAGATAGGGGGCTTTTTGCCATAGAGCTCGCGGAAGATCAGGTATTTCTTCGTCCTCCTTGGTGGGTCTAGTTCCTCTTGTCTTTGCCATTCCTGTGGAAAAGCAAGAAAAAAAGGGGGGAGAAATATGCACACTTCAGTTTGAATTCTGAGATTCAAGATCTATGGGAAGAAAGATGAACAGTTTCTGGTACCAATTTCAGAAATTAGAGGTTGGAAATTGTTTGCATTATCAGGGATTTCAAAACCCTACATCCAAGGCCCTTATCAAGAAGGATTAAATCAAAATTGGGTTCAAAGATTGGAGCTTCTTCACAAGTTTTCAACAGATAATATGTCATGGGTTTGCAGATCCAACACAGTTCAAAGTATACATTGGTATGATAAACAAAATCGAACAAGGCCAACCTTGTTCTCGTAAAGCTTGCTTGGATACACACAGTTGAAGAAGACGATTGACAAGATAGAACTGGTGATTGATTATCTGAATCTGCTCTCGATGACTTCCGGGTATCATTCACTTTAAGAGAAAGAAGTGATGCTTTGCAACAATGGAGAGTACAGAGTATTTATCCAAAAACAATGAAGGGTTGCGTCCTTTCAGTAGTCGAATCGCAACCGTCACCGTCGAATCGCGCAATCACAGGACAAGCTGACGTCACCCCTAAAACCCTAAAGGCCAGACGGCACGACTCTAGGGGTTTTAGGTCATAATGGCACGGACGGGGGCTGAATTTACTCATATTTGAATTGGTGCGTGGCGGCGACGCGTATGTTGGTTTCCGCGCATGGAAGTCTATCCATCTATGAGTCTTCACGCGCAGAAAGGGGGCTAATGTAGATAGTGCTTTCTGAGCAGATAGATCTTGGCCACGTGGCAACCATCCAGCACACCATATTGTGCTCCACACACACTGGATCACCAGCCGCGCTGATCCATGTGGGGGCTGCGAGACAAAGCCCTCGCATACTAGTGCACGGGACTTGTAGGGACTTAGTGGTTTGGAGGCTAGAGTAAGTCTTGTAGCGTGCGAGCCAAGCCCGCGCGCGACCTTTAGTAACTGCTTTTGAGAGATTTATGGCACGAGCTCCATAAACCCGGTCAATCCGGTCAAACCCGGTCAACCCCATAACGGTTCCGGTATTCGCGCACAACGTGCTGTAACGGTCCCTATATACGCGGACGAACGTGCCGTTGTGGTTAAGCTAATTAAGCAGCCATTGATGGGCGCATTAACCACACTGCAACGGTCACATTCTCCATTATATATAGGACGTTCACCTTTCCATACAGACACTAGAAGAAATCTTCTATTTAGCGAGTAAACATGTTCTCGCTAAAACCTTAATTTTCCTCGCTAAAGGTTTTTAACGAGGAAATTTTTTCGTCGTTCGTTCGTCGTAATATGGTCGTCTCAAATTCTTTTTAGCGAGGGAATTTGTGTTTCGCCGGAAAAGAGTATCAAATTGGCGACAATACATTTCCTCGCCACGAACTTATCCATTTGCAAGGAGGCCCCTCACAGTAGGCCATAAATTTTCTCAAAATTACTCCAATACCCTTATACTTTTCCTTGCAAATACTCCAATCTCCTCGTTAAAAATGTTAGATTTTTTGCATAGATCCCCTACTAAAGAAATGTCAACTACACCCTAATTGCAGATCATAATATTCATGGAAAAAGATCAAACTTATGACGTCTGTAATTAGCAACACATTTCATAATCATAAAGTCACATATCAACAATTTGGGGATGAAACTTGCTGAAAACATTATCAAATCCATCTTTTCTACATTTAGAAATTATATCAAAAGATCTGGTCCTAATAATCTAAATGTTCACATTCTTTTACAGCCACTTTGCCAGTCCATTGCAAATTCCTTGTTCATCTGTAGCACGATAACTGATTTGTTCTTCCACCTGAACATACATTCAGAACAAAATGTCATTAGAAACAAACCTCTAATACCACAAAGACAGAAAAATAAATTGGTATTCATAATATATTCACTTCGGTGGTTTAGAAAAAAATGTCGATATTCATATATACTTGTGAACCTCACACTTAGCCAGTGGTAGCGGCAAGTAACCAGAAGAAGATCCTTTAATATCCTTGTAGTGTAAATCGAGTATTTAACCAAAAGAAAATCATTTAATATCCTTGTAGTGTAAATCGAGTATCAGCACATATTATTCCAGATAACATCTTGTAAAGGGGTGCTAAACTCGAGATCTCTCATTTTGATTTATCTTTATTCAACCGTTATTGCAAAGCCAATGCCAATCTCAGTTTTACAAATCCGATTGTTGTTAACAACAGCAGAAAATCATAGGGTAAGAAGATTAAATCAAAGCAAAACTGGGACTGAAGTAAACATCGTCCATAAAATAATTAAGGGAAAAAACCCAAAATAACTCAAGTCTGAACAATCGATTAACCAATTACCTAAACTGAAGTTTAATAATCAACAGATCGATGAACCTAGGCAGCGAGCACAACAACAACACATGCCTCTTTGATCTTCTCCTTAGCTATCTATGCGATGAGCTTGGCCTTCACAACCGTCGGCTTGGAAGACGGTAATATACTCACTGAATCGCTGTGAATCAGATCGCTTAGTTCGCAGCTCTATCAAATCACAGAGAGGCACGTTGTTTTAGAAACACGAATCAATTTGATAATTAAAAGCTTCAAACCTCGAATGGGAAGAATCGCTCGCTACCACCACCGAATGACACCACCGTTTTCTGGGAAGAATTGGTCGTCCACCGCCGACCCGGGGCTGAATAACCTAGACGCGTCTCTACTCTGCTCTACAAGAGTCTTTTATCTAAAACTCCAAAACTAACTATATTTTCTAAGAAAGGACCTCAAATTTTTTGATTGTCATATGTTGAATTTTCTAAATCTATAATAAAGAGTACTAGTCTGTCCCAGCTCTTGCCCATCATTGGGAATATTTGACTCGTATATGGGTCACTTTGACCGGGTGATTTCGATAGCAAAATAATGCGATTTTTCGATAATTTTTTCACGGTGTTATAGAGCAACTTATACTCTACAACACCATGAAAAAATTATCAAAAAATTAAATTATTTTGCTATCCAAATCACCGAGTCAAAGTGACCCAGTGAATAGTGGTAAAAGTCAAAATGATGGGGAAGAGCTGGGACAGAGGTAGTAGTAGCTTGTAAAAAATATTATTAACGAGGATCCTGGAAAACAAATTTCACCATCAAACATTTGGTGCTTAGAAGATCAACAGACCCGCCAACACGCATTCGCGAGGGTTTCCTCGCAAAATTAAATAAGTATGTTACTCTGCGAGGAACTAATGATTTCGTCGCAAAAGTAGACCTATAGCGAGAAAATTAATTTCCTCGCAACAGTATTCCTCGCTAAATAGACGATTTCCTGTAGTGAGAGGAGAACACACTAGTCATACGCGAAAGCTCTGCCAAACCTCTGTCTCTCTCTCAGACATTACTACTGTCTTACTCTCTCCCTACACACAACCCAACTCTTCCTGTTCCATCTCTGATCCTCTACTTATGGTGTACACGGAGTTCTCCCCGCCGGAATCTCTTGTGCACAGTAAGCAAACCAGAAGTTCATTCAAGCCAAAGAACTTTGTAAGTACTTGTAGACCCATAGAATTGCTGCATATGGACTTGTGTGGTCCTATGAGAGTTCAGACCCCAAAAGGTAAGAGGTATATGCTTGTTATAATAGATGATTATTCTATATTTACTTGGGTGATGTTTATTAGAGATAAAACTGAAGCTTTATTTGAATTTTCTAAATTGTGCAAAGAGCTTCAAACTTTAAAAAATTTACCTGTTGCATCAATTAGAAGTGATCATGGTAGGCAGTTTGATCAACTTGACTTTGATTTGTTTTGTGCAAAGCATGGAATTTCACACAACTTTTCTGCACCTAGAACTACATAGCAAAATGGAGTAGTTGAAATGAAAAATATGACACTTGAGGATATGTCTAGAACCATGCTTCTTGAAAGTAATTTGCTAAAGTTCTTATGGGCATAAGCTGTTAACACTGCCAATTATGTGCTGAATAGATGCTTGATTAGACCTATTTTGAAAAAGACCCCTTATGAACTGTTTAAAGGTAGAAAGCCTATTGTTTCTTATTTTAAACCTTTTGGTTGTATCTGTTTTGTGCATAATAATGGTAGAGACAATCTTGGTAAGTTTGATGCTAGAAGTGATGAAGGTGTATTTCTTGGATATTCTCAAACTAGCAAAGCTTATAGAGTTTATAATAGAAAAGCCAAGATTGTGGAAGAGAGTATTCATGTAATTTTTGATGAAAGTACTAAGGATTCTCTGAGTGAAAGTTTTGCAGATATAGATTCGAACAAGCATGAATCAGATGATGATGCTGTGAAAGAAGACAAAGGCAAAACTAATGTGCAGAATCAATCAGTAGAATCTCAAGGCCTTGAACCTCCTGCTGAACCAAAATCTCAAAGCCTTGAGACAGAAGCTGAAACATTCTATGATGCTCCCTCTACTGTTTCAATGACTCAAAGCCTTGAAGGAGAATATTCCTGGATACCAAGATAGAAGTTTAAGTACCTTGCAGATCATCCAGCTGATAACATCATATCAGATCCATCAACTGGAACTCAGACAAGAGGACAGTTGAAGAACTTGTGTGCTTTTAGTGAATTTGTATCTTTGATTGAGCCTAAAAATACCAAGGAAGCACTAGAAGATGCAGACTGGATCATTTCAATGCATAGTGAGCTGAATGAGTTTGAAAGGAACAAGGTGTGGAATCTGGTAGACCTGGCAAAATGGGCGGGTTGGGTGGATTTGGGCTGGTTTTATATAGGTTGGTTTTAATTAGATCATTCTCCATTTAAGACCAAATATTAATAAGATTTTGTTGGACTAAACTTTGTGGGCTTGGGTAATAATGGGCAGTCCCAATTAAGCCCAACTTGAGCAAAATCAATATAATAAAAAATGTTTTATTAGGCCCAGCCCAGTCAGAATCTTTTAACAAAAGCCCAACCTTTTAACCTATTCTTTGTGACAACTACTGTAATAACCCTCTATATTTTCTAAATAACAAGAGTGCCATCGTCTCCTTCAAAACTGACCGTAGTAGCCAACACCGCTGTAGCCGCCGTCGCTGATGTCGCCGTCGTCGCCGCCGTCGCTGATGTCGCCGTCGTCGGAGCACACAGAGAGAGAGGATTTGGGATCAGAAGCAGCCCTTTCCTCAATAACTACAATCTGGGTCTTCAACCAGCTTCTCTCGGTCGGCGTCGGTTAGAAGAATCAGCAATTCGCACTGGTTTTTCATGATCTCCGCCACCGGATCTCTAATCCAACCGCTTAGACTGCAGGAAACATCGATTGGAGGAAGAAACAGAGAAACGGAGGGAAGATTCCGATGAATGATCCAGTTTCTTCTTCTTCGTTTAGAGAGAACGGCGGAGACGGCGGCGAGATGGAAGAGTCGGCGGCGCGATGGTGGAGGCGGCGGCCGCTGCGGCTCCGATTACTCTAGCTCCTCCGGTTATGGCTGAGGCGGCGGCGCGATGGTGCAACTTCGACTGTGAACCTACTATCTATATGTGAGAGACTGAGAGTATTCTTTATTTTTCTCAAGTTTTATACCATAGGCTATATAAAGGGTAATATAGTCTTTTTATTCCTATTTAATTTGGAGAAGTTAATTGCAGTTCATATTTCTTGTTAGGATAGGATCTTTACATTTATTTATTTTTATTTTTTTAAACTTTTTGAAGATAATTTATGTTTGGAACTTTTTTTTTTAAGATAATATATGTTCGGAACTTGAAAGTATAAATGTCATTGTTTTGATAAAACGATGTGTTTTGTCACTTCACTTTGTAACTTCTTAGGGGCAATAGGGTAAATTGAGAATATTTTGTTTGGATTGTACAAAATAATAAGAATGCCGAGTTTTTTTAATTGGAGCCCGTTGGGTCACGGGACAAAATCCATCTTACCCATGTAAGTAACGGTTTTAAATGGTCCACTCCAATTAATACCATTTATTAAATAGACAAGTCCCTAAACCATTTATAAACAGTTAAGTGGTTAAGTCCAATGGGTGAAAGACCATTTTGCCAGGTCTAGAATCTGGTTCCCAGACCTAAAGAGAAATCAGTTACTGGAACCAGATGGGTATTCAGAAACAAGCTTGATGAGAATGGCAAAGTGGTAAGAAATAAAGCTAGACTGGTAGCTCAAGGATATAATCAGGAAGAAGGTATAGATTATGAGGAGACTTTTGCTCCTGTTGCCAGGTTAGAAGCTATTAGAATACTTCTTTCATTTGCATCTCACAATCACATAAAGCTTTATCAAATGGATGTCAAATGTGCTTTTCTGAATGGACATTTACAAGAAGATGTTTTTGTAGCACAACCACCTGATTTTGAAGATGAAAACTTTCCTGATCATGTTTATAAACTGGACAAAGCTCTTTATGGATTTAAACAAGCTCCAAGGGCTTGGTATGACAGGCTTTCAAAATTTCTACTTGGCAATAATTTCAAAAGAGGCCTAGTTGACAAAACTCTTTTCATTAAACATCATCAAAGTGATTTGTTAGTAGTTCAAATTTATGTAGATGATATTTTATTTGGTGCTACTAATGATGCTCTTTCAAAAGAGTTTTCTAGTCTGATGTGCAGGGCGTTTGAGATGAGCTTAATGGGTGAACTGAATTTCATTCTTGGATTTCATATTTTACAAATGAAGAAAGGAATTTTTGTACATCAAGGAAAGTATACCAAGGACTTATTGAACAAGTACAATATGTCACAGTCCAAGGTGCTTAAGACCCCTATGAGTTCATCACTCTCTTTAGACAAAGATTCAAATGGTAAGAGTGTGAATCAAAAGGAATACAGAGGTATGATTGGATCACTGTTGTATTTAACTGCTAGTAGACCTGATATTATGTTCAGTGTCTGTATGTGTGCTAGATTTCAAGCAGATCCTAAGAAAAGTCATTTAACTGCAGTCAAAAGAATTTTTAGATATTTGAATGGAACAAGAGACTTGGGGCTTTGGTATCCAAGAAGATCTAATTTTATGTTGAATGGCTATTCAGGTGCAGATTTTGCAGGATATAAAGTAGACATGAAAAGTACTTCAGGATGCTGTCAATTTCTTGGATCTTCATTGATCAGTTGGCATTCCAAAAAGCAAAATTCTGTAGCACTATCAACTGCAGAAGCTGAATACATTGCAGCTGGTGCTTGCTGTTCACAAGTATTATAGATTGCTCAGCAACTTAGAGATCTTGGCTACAATTTAAAAAAATGTGCCTATTCATTGTGACAACACAAGTGCTATCTCAATCTCTAAGAATCCAGTCCAGCATTCAAGAACCAAGCACATAGATGTGAGACACCATTTCCTTAGAGATCATGCAAAACAAGGTGATGTTGTTTTTAAATTTTATTTCTACTTCAATGCAGATTGCTGATATTTTCACTAAACCTTTGCCAGCTGATATGTTTTCATCTATAAGGCTTGAATTGGGGATGTTAAACAAGGATGCATTGGTTTAGGGGGAGTATTAGTACTTATATGTGATTATGTGCTGAAATCTCAAAGCCTTGAGATTATACTTTTCCAAAGCCTTGAAAGTATAGCTCAAAGCTTAGAAGTTTCTCAAACTGCAGAAAATCTCAAGGCCTTGAGATTGTTCTCCAGGTCTTGAAAATATCTGTAATATTTTTTTTTTCAAAAAAATTGATCATAAAATATTATATCTTATCTTTTAGATAACTGTATAATATTTGAATGACTCAGAGAATTTTCTAAAATATCCAAAAATATTTTTTTCAAGATTCTATTTTGCATGTTAATTTAGCAGAGTCCTTTTATGACTCATCCTTTTCAACCTACTTAAGTTGAAAGTCAGGGCATTTTCCTCTCATTCTCTCTCAATTCTCTACGACTCTCCTCTCTCTCTCTCTCAGTTTTTGTCAATCACATTCTCTTCTCAAAACCCTAAACCCCAAAATGGAGCGCAAATCAGCCAGAATACAGCAACAGGGAAAGCCTTCTGGAAGATCCAAGAAGAGGGCAAATAAGAAGGAGAAGATAGTGATTTCTGATTCAGATTCAGAAAACACTCAGAGCATGCATGAGGACACTCCTCCTGCAAAGAAGTCCAGAACAGAGAAGGGAGATGAAGGTTCAAGCATTGATCCACAGCAGGAGACACAGACTCAGGGTGGTGATCAACCTAGGTCAGAGAAGAAGAAACGGGAAGAAAAGAAAAAGACAGGTGAAGAGGAAAAGGGGAAATCTACTAAGAAAGCAAGAAGAAACCATCTGAAGGAGAACAAGAAAAAAAAACCCTCAGAGAAGAAAACTAGGGTTAAGCAGGTTGCTGCTGCAACCAAGAAAGGTTATCAAGGTAAGAATGTACTTCCTACAGACTGGTTTGTTAGTTCTGAGGTTGGAACTGTATGGATGCAAGGCTATGCTTCATCTAAGGTAGCTTTCTGTAGTATGGTTTCTGAAGAATTGTTGGATAAATTGTATATTGACTCCATGAGGAAGTTAAGAGAAACTGCTGTTTGGAGGTGTTAAATCCTCGTTCTAAGGCCTATCCTAGGTTAACTATGTTATTTTATCTGAATTTGGTTTCTAAAGGTGATGATAAAATGGTGTTAACTTCAAAAGTGGCTGGAGGAGACTTGAGGTTAGATCATAGGACTTTTGCAAAGTCTTGGGCATTCCTAGGAAATATAATGTTGGAGATTACCCTGATAGGAAGGAGTGTCTCGATAAGGAAAAGGAGATGTTTTTCATTGATGGTGTACCCTCTGGTTTAAAGCAGTTGACACACTCTGTGCTCAACTGTGAAGCCAAAATCCTGTTTACAATTCTGATGGGGAGTGTAGTTCCTAGGGAGAACTCAAGGGAGTTAGTGACTGATAAGGTTCTTATTTTGATGTATCTGATATCTCAAGGGTTTGAGATAGACTTGCCAACAGTTGTTATGGAGCATATGATTAAAAATATTGTGCAACCAGAACCAGAAACCATCATCTTCCATATGCCAACATGTTACCTCTTTTCTTTGAATACTTTGATGTACCTGTGAAAGGAGAAGAAAAGATTACTGGAGGTTTTGGGTTGATTGATGAAACTGCACTTCAGAGGATTGGGATAGTTCAGACTGGGAAAGGACATTGGAAGTTTTATTCAGATTTGTCAAAGGAGGAACTTGCAGAGAAGGAGTATGTGAATCCAAAGGGGACTACATCAGGGAAAGGACAAGCCAATGAGGATTACTCTTTATTAGTTGAGAAGTTTGAAGATCAGCAGGCCAAGATTGAAGATCTCAGACAAAGGTTGTTGGACCTGTCAGCTGAATTCAACCAGTTCAAGGGCTTGATGAATGTTATGAATGGAAAGCTGGATGTTGTCATCAAGGGTTTGAATTTGGAGAAGATACCTTCTGCCACTAGTCATGACACCAGTGTGGATTCAGATGAAAGGCTGGGAGATTTTCTGAAAAAGAAAAAGATGCCAATTCCAGTGGTGCTTACTTCAAAGGATTTATATGAACAAACTGATGAAGAAGATGCTGGTGAAGACACAGGTGTTGATGCAGCTACAGAGGGGGATTCAGGGTTAAGAAGAAAGTGGATGAGATAATTCAAGAAGTTGTTGCAGAAGTGGAAGCTGAACAAGAAGGTAATCAGTCTGCTGAAGATGCTGCAAGTGAAGAAGAAGTTGGAGAAGGCTCAGAGAAAGGCCAGGCATCAAAGAAGAAGTGAAGATCAGAGAATTCCAAAGCCTTGACCTTCTATTTCTTTCTCTTTTTTTTTTGTTCTCAAGACCTTGACTTTTTAGCAATAATTTTGTTTAAGTTTTTTAATGACTCTGAGTAATAATCCAACATGTTTTCATCCTTATTTGATGAAAGTCAAAAAGGGGGAGAAATTATGTATTTTTGTGTTTGTAGTATTTGAATCATAATAATACTCAGTTGTTTGGTTTAATCAGTTGTGTAATTATATTACTGTGAATGTAAATCTTTGCTGATTATCTGTGGTATACTGGTTATCTATCTGGTATTATTGTCTATTGTATCTGCATTTTGTAATTATCTAATTTTCATAATGAGTGGCAGGAAAATCTATACAAGACTGTAGGTTTTGTCTTTCATCAAGGGGGAGATTGTTGATTCAAAGACCCTTGAATGTGTTTTGGATGGTAATTGTTTTGAGTGATGAAAGACAAAGACATAAGCAGCAAAGCATTTCAGATACTCCAAGGCCTTGAGATACTGACAGAGCTTCAAAGCCCTGAGAGTTGTTTTATCCTGCTATATGTTCTAACAGTTCAGTGTTGTAGATTGGATATCTGATTATACAGATCAGGGATTTAGTGCATATACTTATATTTTACACTATTTACATATCTAACACAATTGCAGATGATCAGAATAGGAAGAATCAAAGTTTTCAGGGTTTAACTTTGAATATCTGTGAAGAAGGTTCGGAGCTCCAAGGCCTCGAGATGTGCCTTGAGCTGCTTACAGTTTTTACAGAACTAAGTTGATTCTTTCTTGCAGGTTGTGATTCTTATTATTGTGATTATTCATTGACTTCTAAGAGTCTTGAACTTGTTTTTCATGATTTATATATATTAGAAGTTAAACAGATTACTGTTCTAATCTTTTAACCAGTTTTATCAGAAACTGGAAAACCAAACAGTCATAGCACTGTTATCTTTCTGGATTTTGTTGTTGCTGTGCTTTAATGTTGTTTTAGGTTTGTAAACGTGCAAGAGCTATCTCAACAAACTCCAATGGATATCCACTTAGAGCTGTTTGATTTTCAGTTGAAAACAGAAGGAGGATTTGTAGGAACTGAGATCCTAAAATCTCTCAATCAGTTGCAGCTGTGGATAAAAGAGACTGGTTTGAATTTTGAAGACAGAGAGAGGCTTGCAGAATAATCAGAAAGGTGCGACAAATTCGTGGGAGATCATTCATTCAAACACACAAGGATTCAAGCTTCAATCCAGATTTCAGAAGATCAAATCAATCCAGTTTCCAGAAGAACACATTCAGGCTTCAATAGCTTATTTCTTCTACTGTGTTCTTCACTTATTCTGTAATTTGTGTATCTTTTAATTATCTTAAACCTCACATAACCTAGTGGTTAGTTTTTCAAGTGAACAACAAGAGGTTCTTGTTAGCTCAACAGTTAGTAGCTGGAACTAGATAGGTTTGGAACCATAAGTTGTATAGGTGTAAGGGAAATCACTTAGGCTGTAAGATCTAAGGCTGTTTCTGTGTGAGTAATAAGAAGTGTTTGCCCAATCCTGGTGGGATAAGATCCCTCAGGCAGAGATTAGGTCCATTGGGACTGAACTCTGTAAATTGCTTTGTGTTTTTTACTTTACAGTTTGATTATTATCTGCAGCATACAACTCAAATCAAACTACGGTTCATAAGCTGTTTAGAATGGATAATAGTTCAATGCCTTGAAGCTTTCTATTTTGCCTTTGAAAGTTTCAGACAGTTTCCTAAAATCTCAAGGCCTTGAGATTTGAGTTTCACACAAAGCCAATCTGATAAGTTTTGAGTTTTGCAAAAAGTTTCCATACTCTATTCAACCCCCCCCCCCCTTCTAGAGTATTTAGGTCCTGTATTTAGTCTACATTACACACTTTCAATTGGTATCAGAGCTTGTGTCACTGTTTTAGATCTAACAATCTGGTGAGTATGAGTAATGTAGGAGATGGTGGATTCTCACAAGGAAGGGCAGCCAACAGACCTCCATTGTTCTGTGGTGATAACTTCATGCACTGGAAGGCATTGATGAAGATGTTCATCATAGATCAAGACATGGAACTGTGGTAAATAGTTCAGAATGGTCCTCATGAGTACTATACTACAATTGATGGTGTCAGATGTATCAAGTCTGAGGAAAATCTTTCAGTTACTGAACTGGAAAAGGTATCAAAAAATTACAAGGCTATGAATCTGTTATACTGTGCTCTTAATGCAGATGAGTTCAACAGAGTGTCAAATTGCAAGAGTGCCAAAGAAGTATGGGATAAACTGGTGGTGACATATGAAGGAACTAGTCAGGTTAAGTAGACCAAAATCAACATACTTCTGAGGCAATATGAGTTCTTCAAGATGAATTCAGATGAGACCATCGAGGAGATGTTCAAAAGATTCACTGATGTGGTGAACAATGTGGAGTCATTGGGAAAGAAGTTCTCAAATGAGGAGAAGGTCAGAAAGATTCTGAGAAGCTTGCTAAAAGCCAAGTGGAAGCCAAAGACAACTGCCATTGAGGAAACTTAGGATTTAAGTCTTCTTCAGCTAGATGATCTACAAGGAAAGCTGCTCACTCCAAAAATGTCTATGAAGGATGTGGAAGGTGATTTGAGTGAAAACATCAGGAACTTAGCACTTAAGGCAAAAGACAGTGAAAAGTCTCAAAGCCTTGAGACTGAAGATGAGCCTGATGATGAAGAGGCTTTAGCATTGATCTCCAAGGCCTTGGCCAGGATTCTCAAGAAGAAAAGAAACTCTGGTAACAGGGATTACAACAGAGAGAGATCGAGACCTTCAGGCAGCAAGGACTACAAAGGTAACCCTTCGTCACAGTCACATAAAACTAAAGTAATGAATTTTTTTGAGTGTGGTGATGCAGATCATTTAGTAAGAGACTGTCCACAAAAGAAGAAGAACATGAACTTTCAGAAGAAAGATAGTGACAGCAGAAGGAAGAATGCCATGATGGCTTCCTGGAGTGATTCTGATTCATCAAGTGACTCAGAAACAGAAGAAGGTTAAGCAAACTTATGCTTCATGGCAAAGCAGGATGAGGAAAAATCATCAGACAGACACATTGGATAATGGTAAAAAATCTACTTGCTAGTCCTTCTGATGTACTTCCTGAAATTCTCAAAAGTATGTTTTAAAATGAGGAAAGTTATACATTTGAGATTTATTCTTTAAAGATTAAGATTCATGAGCAGGTAAAAGAAAACATGGACCTTGTTTTTTCAAACAAAACTGTTGAAGTTTCTAAGACAAATCTTGAAAAGGACTTCAAGGCCTTGGACAGCAGGTTCAAAGCCTTGAAGGCAAAGATAAAAGAGGTTGTTGATCAAAACACTCTTTTGACTGAAAGATATGTTGATCTAAAGACTCATTCTGAGAATTTAGAACAACAGATCTGTTCTTTGACTGAGAAACTTCAAGAGTCCAAGAAGGTCCTAGCTAGTTTTACAGGCTCAGAACATAATCTGATTCTCATTCTTGGAGGAAGTCTGAAATCAATGCATAAAAGTGACTTCGGCTATAATCCCAATTTTCCAAAGAAATGCCAAACTACTTTTGTCAAATCTGGTAGCAGACATTCTCCAAAATGCCATTACTGTGGAAAAATTGGCCATGTCAGATTAACTTGTCCCTTCAGAAGATCAGAACCTCACATTATGAGGAATACTGATCCTTATCAGCTTAAGGGACAAGTTAGGCAGATTTGGGTTCCAAAAGGAATTAGGCCACCAAACATGGATGATTCTGAGTATGACTCAAAGTTCTGCACTTGGTCTAACGGCCTGTTGAGGCAATGATTTGTTTTTGCAGGATGTCACTAAGGCCTTGAAAGATCAGAAATGGATATTAGACAGTGGATGTTCCAGACATATGAGTGGAAAGAAGTCTCTCTTTACTGAACTTACAGAAAAGTCTGGAGGAACAATCATACTTGGTGACAAAGCAGAATGCAATATCATTGGTATAGGTAGTATTGGTAATGGTTCTACTAATTCTATATCTGATGTTTATCTGGTAGATGGACTTAAGTATAATCTGCTTAGTATCTCTCAGTTATGTGATAAAGGTTATAAAGCTATATTTGACAAGGAGAAATGTGTGGTGCAAGATGAGAAATTTGGTGATTGCATACTCACTGCTCCTAGATCATATAATATATATGCGATGAGTACTAATAGTGTTGCAGGTGACAAGCTAAAATGCCTCAAGGCCTCGAAGGAAGATTCAAAGCTTTGGCACAGAAAGCTTGGGCATATTAGTATACATACCTTGAATAAACTCATCTCAAAGGACTTGGTAAGAGGTTGACCATCACAGAAATTTTCAGATGATGTGGTTTGCAAGGCATGTGTACAAGGTAAGCAAACCATAAGTTCATTCAAGCCAAAGAACTTTGTAAGTACTTCTAGACCCTTAGAATTGCTGCATATGGACTTATGTGGTCCTATGAGAGTTCAAACCCCAAAAGGTATGAGGTATATGTTGTATAATAGATGATACAACATGTCAGCAGGCATTTGACCATTTGAAGGAGAAGCTGACCGCAACCCCGGTTATTACTACGCCGGATTGGTCACTTCCGTTTGAGCAGATGTGTGACGCCAGCGACTACGCAGTCGGTGCGGTCTTGGGACAGCGAAGGATAAGGTCTGCCATGTGATATATTATGCGAGTCGGGTACTCAACGATGCCCAGATCAACTATGGCACTACAGAGAAGGAACTGCTTGCGGTGGTATATGCCCTGGAAAAATTCAGGCAATATTTGCTCGAGTCAAAAGTTATCGTTTTTACCGACCATAGTGCCCTGAAATATTTGTTGGACAAGAAGGACGCAAAACCGATACTGCTGAGGTGGGTATTATTGATGCAGGAATTCGATGTGGAAATTCGCGACAAGAAGGGAGTTGAGAACGTAGTAGCGGATCACCTATCCAGGCTCGAGAATGCTAAGGTGGACCCGGTACCAATCAAGGAAAACTTCCCAGACGAGCACATCATGGCGGTCAAAATCGGGAGACCATGGTATTACGCCATAGCGAATTACTTGGTAACTGGCACATTTCCCGAGGATCTCACCTCGTCTCAGCGAAAACGGTTTGTTTCCGAGAGCCGACAGTATTTCTGGGATGACCCGTACTTATTCAAACAGGGGGCCGATAACATCCAGAGAAGGTGCATTCTGACCCACGAAGCCTGGAACGTAATCAGGCACTGTCACTCAGCACAGTGTGGGGGTCATTTTGGGGGAACACGTACAGCACATAAGATACTGAAATTCGGTTTTTTCTGGCCGAAATCTTTAAGGATTGTCACGACTATGTGTAGGGATGTGATAGATGCTAGAGAACAGGAAACACGTCACACAGGGACGAGATGCCGATGATCGTGTGGCAGGAAGTGGAGCCTTTCGATGTGTGCGGTATTAACTTTATGGGGGCCATTCCCGTCTTCTATGGGTAACCTCTACATTCTGCTTGCGGTGGATTATGTGACTAAGTGGATCGAGGCGATCGCGTGTCAGAAAAACGATGCAGCTACCGTTGAGCGTTTTTTGAAACGCAACATTTTTACACGCTTCGAAACTCCCAGGGCGATGATCAGTGACGAGGGCTCACACTTCATCAATCGAGTTTTTGCTAAAGTTCTGAAACAATATGGCGTGTCAGTTCACAAGGTGTCACTACCTTATCATCCACAGACAAACGGGCAAGCCGAGGTTTCAAACAGAGAGATCAAGAGCATACTCGAGAAAACAGTGAATCTCGGCCGAAAGGATTGGTCCATGAGATGGACGATGCACTTTGGGCCTACAGAACAGCTTTCAAAACGCCGCTGGGAATGTCCCCATACCAGCTCGTGTTTGGGAAGCGTGCCACTAACCGGTAGAATTGGATCATAAAGCGTACTGGGCCATCAAGCTACTCAACATGGATCACAATCTGGCAGGAGATAAGAGAAAGATGGCGCTGCTGGAATTGTAGGAGTTCCGCAGGACGGCTTTTCAGAGCGCCAAGATTTATAAAGAGAAGACAAAGAAATGGCATGATCAGCGCATCGCGCCAAAGCAGTTTAACGAAGGAGATAAAGTGCTTCTCTACAACACATGGATGCGGTTCTTTCCGGGAAAGCTGAGGGTGGTCGGGACCGTTCATTATCAAGAAGATTTTTGCATGGGGTGCATTTGAGCTGGAGAATCCAAAAGATAATTCCTGTTTCAGGGTGAATGGGAATCGGATCAAGACGTATCTCGAGACAGCTGAAGTCGCCAAAGTAGACCCCGTCTATTTCGACGACCCGTGAAAGGTAACCAGGTCGGGCCGTCGACCGTAAATTACAAAGCTCTGATTGGGAGGCAACCCAAAGTAATCGTTAATTAGTTTATTTCAGTTATTTTATTCAGTTCTGAAATTTTTGAGAGAGGTAAGTTGAGTGGGTTTTTGACTTGAAATTGAGTATGTGCAGATACAACAAAATAGAAAACAGGCAGAAAAGGGAAAAGAGGAAGAAAGAAAAAAAATAGATGTTGCCTGCGTATATACTCAGGCTGCTGCGTATATACGCAACCAACAGCAATTTTTCTTTCGTTTTCAAAATGCTCCCAGTTTGCGTATATACGCAACGCAAGCAGAAGAAGAAGAAGAAGAAGAAGAAATGGAATTTTTTTTAAAATCCCAGGGGTATTTTGGTAATTTTTCAAAAATTTAGGGTTTATAATGGTGATGGTGCCGTCGGCCACCATTAGAACACCTTCATTTTCTCTCTCTTCCTCCATTTTCTTGAAGAACACAAGTTTTGCTACGGACCTCCAAATCACATTCGGAGCACATTTCTGGAATCCTCTCGTCGCAAGGAGTCCAAAACTACCATCAAAATCCAGAAACACGCAAGAATCAAACGGGAATTTCAGATCTAAGAATGGGGTGTTCTTGAGCAAAAGGGCCTATTCGAAGGAGTTAGAGGCGGAATTAGCAAAAATCGTAGAAGGGAAGTTGAAAGAGGAGTACGAGAGCTTTGATTTGGTGGTTTTAGAATTTGATTCCGGGCAGTTGCGTTTTCCGGCAACATTTTCGGCGACCGCCGGCGACTTTTCCGGTCACTTCCGAGGCAGATTCTGTGTTCTTCACCCCTTTTTAGGGAAGGTCGAAAAATTTCAACTCTCGCTTTATTTTTCAGTTTTGGCACGACCCGTAGCCGGGTCTGTTATTTCTGCGATTATTTTTATTTTGGAACGGCACTTGCCGTGTGGACCTCTGGTAGATTCTATGTGGACTATTTACTGGGACACACAATTCACGTGCACGTTTAGCTAATTTTGCACGTCTCCCCAAGCGGCACGTTTTTCGAGATTTGCCATGGATTACGGTGTACCCATTGTTGACATAAATCGGGCCACATACCCTGCCGATTACCCGAAGGAGTAATTAACTCTGGTAATTACAACAGTTTCCGTTTTGTGAACCATCATGCCCATTACTATTTCATGACGGGGGTTAAGACGGGTTATAATCTGCCTAAGGAGTACCGTTTTGAGGTATATGACGTTAGGATGCCTACGGAGATGGTTGAGTATGCTAGTCGTTTGACCTCTTCGGTCAGTCCCTCAACGGGTTTGAGGAAGCGTCTAGCTCCTCGTTGGTGAGAGAGTTTTTTAGCAACCTCGTGCATAAGGGGGCAGGGGAGGCACACGGTGACACCCGCTGGGTATTTTGCCGTAGGAAGTTTATGTTGGTGACGGTGGATAGTATCCGCCAGGCCTACGGGATAGCCTTGACGAATGTCCCATGCGCCTATGCTGAGTTTATTGATTACCCACCTAGCGATGCAGAAATTCTGCAAGTCGTGACCGGTGGTGCTGAGGGGGCCCGCTTCCAGAGAGGGGGTGACAGGCAGAGAGGCACCAAGTTGCACTCTCGATACATTACAGGGCCACCACGGTGGTCGGCCGAGTGGGTGGTGAACCGTGTGGTGGGGATCCAGCATTTTACCTATTTGGATTATGAGTATGTCCTGTTGGTATATTGCTTAGTCCTCCGGAGAGATGTTGACATCTGTAGATAGTGCTTTCTGAGCTAGCAGATCTTGGCCACGTGGCAACCATCCAGCACACCATATTGTGCTCCATACACACTGGATCACCAGCCGCGCTGATCCATGTGGGGGCTGCGAGACAGGGCCCTCGCATACCACTGCACGGGACTTGTAGGGACTTAGTGGTTTGGAGGCTAGAGTAAGTCCTGTCGCGTGCGAGCCAAGCCCGCACGCGACCTTTAGTAACTGCTTTTGAGAGATTTATGGCACGAGCTCCATAAACCCGGTCAATCCGGTCAAACCCGGTCAACCCCATAACGGTTCCGGTATTCACGCATAACGTGCTGTAACGGTCCCTATATAGGCGGACGAACGTGCTGTTGAGGTTAAGCTAATTAAGCCGCCATTAATGGGCGCATTAACCACACTGCAATGGTCACATTCTCCATTAAATATAGGACGTTAACCTTTCCATACAAAGGAGAACACACTAGCCATACGCGGAAGCTCTGCCAAACCTCTGTCTCTCTCTCAGACATTACTACTGCCTTACTCTCTCCCTACACACAACCCAACTCTTCCTGCGCTATCTCTGATCCTCTACTTACGGTGTACACGGAGGTCTCCCTGCCGGAATCTCTTGTGCACATTTTGGTGAACCCAACGTGAACTTACCAACAAAAGCAACCATGTCTCAGGAGGATGATGTCAGCAACAGATCTCCTTCCACCGAAACCGCTTCGGGAGAGGAAGCCCGCCGCATTCCTACGACCCCCGGTGAGGCACCGACGCTAGAATCCTTGGACGCCACCATCCAAGGTCAGGCGAAAGCCCTCAAAGCTCAATCTGCGCAGCTAGAACGGATCATGGTTGTCTTGGGGACTCTTGCACCGAACCCTGCGCAGGCCACCGCCGTCTCTCAAGGAGGAGGAGCCTCCACTGCTCCATGATTGGGAGTGTCAACCACACCCCCCAACCCTAATCTGCAGACTTCACCGGCAACCACGCATCTACCCCCGATTCAAGGGTCTACAGCTCAAATGTTGCCCCTCACGGCTCACACCCCTCAGCCTCCGGCCTTGATATCTAATCCGGCCTCGCAATATCCCTTGCCTCCTCCAACGGCGATCTGGGGTAATGCGAACGCTCAATACGTCCCCAATCCTCCTACGGCATATGTGTCGCCTCCACCTGCGGCAACCCCTCCACCTGCTGCCGAGGGAAACACCCCAGAGTGTATGACGTCTCTGCAGAAGCGTATAGACACCATTCTGACTCACCAGTCATTCGCGGATACCATCATCCCGAAGCTAGACAACGATCCACCCATCCCGCGGGAGATCTATCTCATGCCTAACCCGGTGGGGTATAAGGCTCCTAAATGGGACAAGTTCGAGGATGTCAACGGAAACGCTCATGAGCATGTCATGCGTTTCATCGATGTCATGGGACCATACGGAGCCGATCCCAAGCTGCTGATGCGAGAGTTCCCAAAATCCTTGGGGAACGTAGCGTACAAGTGGTACCGAACGTTGGAGGCCGGATCCGTGAAGACTTGGGACGACATGGTCCAGAAGTTCTATACCAAGTTCTTCCAGATGGAAGAAAAGGTGACGATGATCCACCTATCGCGGATGTATCAGAAGCGCGAGGAGGACGGGATAACTTTCATCAAGAAGTTCAGGGCGAAGTCCTTGGAATGCAAAGATCCGATGCTCGAAAGTCGGCTTGTAGAGATATGCCTGCAGTGCATGCGAGACGAATACAAAGGTATGCTCATCAACCTGCAAACACCTACGTTTTCGAAGCTAATCGAATGCACGAAGAACATCGAGCCTATAGTGGAGAGGCAGAAAAAGAAAAATGCTCCGGAGCGATCTGCGAGCGGTACTACCTACAAGATCGGGAGATTTAGTTACAAGAGGGGACGCGAAGCTGAAGTCAATACAGTTTCACCCCAGAAGCAGGCGAAGATTGTGAACTTCGACGTACCACCTCTGCCATGTTCAGTGGAAGAGGCAAGCGACCTTTGCAGGCAGTGGCGCAAGGACGGTGTCCTACCGCCGCTCGAGAAGGCACCCTCCAAGGAGATGGTGAGGGACCCGAAGTGGTGCGAGTACCACGGCAAGGTCATGCATCCCACAGCGGACTGTAAAAAGCTTAGGATTGTGTTCAGCCAAAAGATGAAGAACGGCGAGCTGATCGTCAGCGATCACAGGAAGGATGTGCGCAACAATCCACTTCCTGCCCATGCGGAGCAAGACTCGAAAGGTAAAGAGGTCGCCATGATCTCGATTGTGGACCTGGAAGAAGTCGCAGAGGATGGTCTACCCACCATTGCCGAAGTCCATGATGACGAGGACTACAGTGTAGACACGGAGGATGAACGTGCCGACCGGATGAAGGGGTCGCACGGCTTTAGCAGATTCTTCGACGAGATGAACTTCTCCGAGAAGTGCCGGACAGAAATTACGAAAGAAATCTTGAGGATAGAAGAGGACTACGAGGAGGATCTTGTAGTCTCCAATGGGAAAGTCATCAGGGCGCCTCGCTCTACAGAAAAGATTATGACCTTTTCTGCCAACGACAAAAAGACAGATACGAGCCATCAGAGGCCTCTGTATGTGACGGCCATCATCAATGGCGTCGAGTTCAAATGAGCATTCGTCGATGGAGGAGCAGCGGTCAACGTCGTTTCACTCCACACACTGAAGCTCGCAGGGATCCCCGAGCACAAGATCTTCAGGCGTCCATCTCCGCTGATGGGATTTGGAAGCGATTCCAGAATGACGATAGGATGGATCCGCCTGGGCGTCCAAATCGGCAAAATCAAGTGTTCGGCGAAGTTCTATGTCATAGATGCGAACACTACGTATCACATGATCATAGGTCGAGCCTGGATTCATCGCTTCGACGCGGTCCCCTCAACAGCTCACCAAGTCATGAAAGCTATCTGGAACGACAGAATAATCGAGATACCGGCTTCAACGAATCCATTCAACATGGATGAAGCACATCTCAGCGAGGCGGTGTGGTTCACCGAGATGGCGGATGAGAAAACACCGGGACCATTCAACCCTACTCCTTTACCCCTTTGGGAAGATATCAAGGATCAGTCACCTGCGGGAGTGATGGTGACAAGGGAGGATGCCAAGGAAAAGCCGCCCGCACGCGAAGAGGCACCGCGAATAGCTTATCATCGAAAGAACGTGTATACCCTGAAGAGGATAGCAAAGCATGACCATGAGGGCAAAGAGATAGAGAGTTTCTACGCCAACGGGAAGAAGTGCTATCGCATATGAAGGTGCGCGGGGATGTCCTCAAACGGGCATGGGGATATCCCTGGGCAAATCAACCAAATCGAGCAGATTCCGGTAACAGAAAAACCAATGTAGAGCACTCCAGATGAGAAGCTCAAAGAAGCACCCGAATGCATGGAAGACAAACCCAGGCCACAAAAGCAGGAGCTAAAGGAAGCGTTCTTCAGCCCGAACGAGGAAAAGAAGAGGCCAGTCTTTCTAAGCGTGGACCTCACAAGCGAGGAGGAGCAAGGACTACTGCAGCTCCTGACTGAGTACAAAGACGTGTTCGCATGGGAGTATGATGAGATGCCCGGACTAGACACAAGCATCACCATGCACCGTTTAGACATCATCCCAAGGTCTAAACCGGTAAAGCAGAGCACAAGAAGCTTCAGGCCGGAGCTTAACGTGAAGATCAAACAGGAGATTGTCAAACTCCAGGAGGCCAGGTTCATAGAACCGAATCACCATCCCACGTGGCTGGCCAACATTGTACCAGTGGTAAAGAAGAATGGACAGCTTCGCATCTGCGTGGACTTCCGAGACCTCAATCGCTTCTGCCCCAAGGATGATTTTCCGCTCCCCAACATCGATTTGCTCATTGATTCGACAGCGGGTCATCGCATGTTCAGTTTTATGGACGGCTTCAGCGGGTACAACCAGATCAAGATGGACCCCGAAGATGCACGGAAAACTGCATTCATCACCCCAGTGGGAGTGTTCAACTACATGGTGATGCCCTTTGGTCTCAAGAACGCAGGTGCAACCTACCAGCGGGCCATGATGGCTCTATTCCATGACATGATGCACAAGGAAGTGGTGTTTTACGTAGATGACCTCGTGGTTAAATCCAAGCAGGAGTCGGATCACCTGGCAGACTTGCGGAAAGTATTCAACAGATGCAGACGCTTTCAGCTGAAGATGAACCCTATGAAATGCGCATTCGGGGTAACGTCGGGAAAATTCTTGGGATGTGTGGTACATCGTCAAGGAATCGAGCCTGACCCGGCGAAAGTTTCAGCCATCATCAGCATGACTCCGCCGCATGACCAGAGTGCCTTGAAGACATTCTTGGGGAAGCTATCGTATCTGCGAAGATTCATCCCAGCGATTGCCGAGATTACTTTCTGCTTCAGTAATCTTCTCAAAAAAGATGCCGCGTTCAACTGGACTCCGGAGCACGAAGCTTCGTTCGGAAAGCTAAAAGAGCTGCTGACATCTTCAAAGATAATGATCGCACCTCAGCTAGGATCACCGCTGTTGCTATATCTGACATCAACGAGGAAATCCATAGGAGCACTTTTGGCTCAGAAGTACGAAGGTCAAGAAAGGCCCATCTACTACATCTCTCGCATTGTCCAGCCTGCAGAATCAAGGTACACGGACATTGAGCGTCATTGCCTTGCCTTATTCTTCATAATAGAGAAGTTGAGACACTACTTTGCGTCGCACAAAGTGGTGGTGGTTACAAAAAACGATCCCATACGATATCTGCTAACTCACACTACTCCTGGAGGAAGATTGGCAAAATGGTATATGACCATTTCCCAGTTTGATATCACATGCGTACGGCCGCGGGCGATCAAGTCGCAGGCGGTAGCGGATTTGTTGGCGCAGTTCCCCGACAACAGCCATGAGCCTGTGGTCGAAGAAGAACTCGAGGGGCCTGAAATCTATGCAATCGATGTACCATATTGGACGCTCCATTTCGACGGTTCGTCAACGAGGAAATGCGGAGGCATTGGGATAGTCTTGACCAACCCAGATGGAGAGGTCATACAGATGTCCGCAAAGCTTGATTTCGCAGTCACTAACAACGAAGCGGAATATGAAGCCCTCATAGCGGGACTTCGTGCGGCGAAAGCTTTGGAAGTAAGCAATCTGACAGTCATGGGAGACTCCAAGCTGATCGTCAAGCAAGCCTCGGGCGAGTACGGTTTAAAGGAGATTAATCTTCTGTCCTACCGGACTTTGGTACAAAAGTTGGTGCACCAATTCTGCGACGTTAGGTACGAGCACAAGCCCCGAGCGGACAACAGACACGCAGACGCTTTGGCAACCTTGGGATCCAAGGTTAGTACGGACAAATGTCCCGCGAGAATCTCAATCGAAGTGCGAACATCGTCGGCGTTAACAGAAGACACGTGCGACGATGAACGCATGGACGATGCGGACTGGAGAAAGGCAATCTTACGAGCTATTGCAGAAGGTACAAGCAACGAGAGCTGGGCGCTCACAAAGGGGTATTGTATACATGACAACACCCTTTACTACAAGGACCCCGGCGGAATACTCATGCGATGTGTTTCCGAGCAAGAGGGACAATTGCTGCTAGAGAAGATTCGTCAACATGCTTGCGGAGAAAGCGAAGTTTCAATTATCGAAAGGCTCAGAGATATGGCATTCACTGGCCAGACATGTCGACAGCCGCATCACTAATACAGGGAAAGTGCGAGAGTTGCGCACTGATCAAGGATTCTTTACTCATCGCTCTAACCGATGATGATGCGGATTGGAGGAAACCACTCTTCCATTTTCTCACCCAGGGCACCGTACCCGAATCGAGAAAAGAAGCTGAGAAGTTGAAGAGGAAAGCGTCCCGATACGTGGTACAAGAGAACCTGCTTTGGCGAAGAGGCCATGAGGGCAACTTGCTGCGATGTCTAGACGGCAGGGAAGCACAAGAAGTCATGGACCTTTCTCATCAGGTGGAACACCAAGGAGGTGCGAAATTATGCAGGAAGCTCCTCTCAATTGGATATTTCTGGCCCACGATGGAGGCTGATTGCCGAACCAAAGTACGACGCTGCAAGGAGTGTCAATTCAAAGGAAACCTAGTGCACGCTCCTGCTGTGGATCTACATGCATTGGGAACGCCATGGCCATTTCACACATGGGCGTTGGACTTCATTGGTCCCATCCGACCAACTTCGCATGGGAATCATTTTATTCTCACCGCAACTGAGCTGTTCACCAAATGGGTGGAGGCGATACCACTGAAGATGGCAAATGCGCTAGCTGTGGTCCACTTCATTCAAGAGAACATCATATGCAGGTTCGGAATACCCAATACCATCCTTTCAGATAATGGTACTCCTTTTGTTAATCGCCAGGTGGCTGCGAAGCTAGCAGAATACAACATCAGGCAGATATGCTCTACCCCCTATTACCCAAAGGGGAATGGGCAAGCAGAAGCGACCAACAAGACGCTGTTGAGGATCTTGAGCAAGATGGTCGCAGATGACCACAAAAAGTGGGCTGATTCTCTAAGCATAGCCCTGTGGGCTTACCGGACTTCTCCAAGGACACCCACAGGGGTCTCACCGTTCCTTCTATGCTATGGGGCTGAGGCTGTGGTACCCGCGGAGGTGAAAATTAATTCGGCGAGATTGGCTTTCCACGCATTGTACGACAATCAACGCGATCATGACTTAGTCTTGCTGGAATAGAAGCGAGAACAAGCTAAAAGGACCAACAAGCGATATCAAGAAAGGATCGCTCGCGCGTACAACAAAACAGTCCAACGTAGAGATTTCGCAGTTGGAGATTTGGTCTTGCGCGCATCTGACCATTGCATGCGAGAAGCAGCTCACCCAAAGTTCGCAGCCAATTGGGAGGGACCCTTCGAAGTCACAGAAGTCTTTGACAGTGGCTACTGCAGCATACGGAGGTTGCACGGAACGACCTCAACCCCAAGCTCAGTCAACATGCGCTGGATTAAGAAGTATTATCCTTGACTTCTCTCATTTCATAAGTTTTATTACAACGTTGCTTTATGCCTTGTATAGCTATGATTTGCACATCATCTCTCCCATATGAGAGAACTGTAATCTTGTCTCTCCCACATGAGAGCTCTATAATAAAAGACTTCTCCCAAACGAGAAGAACTTCATACTTCTGGATTTTTTATTTTATATTGCTTCATCTGGTTTATTATTACTGTTAGCAAAAGCCTATCTACCACGATAGCAACCTACTTGAATGCGATCTTAATTGATCTTCTAAGCCTATCTGTTATGATAGCAGCCTACGCAAATGCGAGAATGATCTTAATTGATCTCCTAAGCCTATCTGTTACGATAGCAGCCTATGCAAATGCGATCTTAATTGATCTTCTAAGCCTATCTGTTACGATAGCAGCCTATGCAAATGCGATCTTAATTGATCTTTTAAGCCTATCTGTTACGATAGCAACCTATGCAAATGCGATCTTAATTGATCTTCTAAGCCTATATGTTACGATAGCAGCCTATGCAAATGCGATCTTAATTGATCTCCTAAGCCTATCTGTTACGATAGCAGCCTATGCAAATACGATCTTAATTGATCTTCTAAGCCTATCTGTTACGATAGCAGCCTATGCAAATGCGATCTTAACTGATCTTCTAAGCCTATCTGTTACGATAGCAGCCTACGCAAATGCGAGAATGATCTTAATTGATCGCCTAAGCCTATCTGTCACGATAGCAGCACATGCGAAAATGATCTTATTGATCTTTCAAGTCTATCTGCCACGATAGTAGCTCACGTGAAAACAATATTAAGTGATCTTTCAAACCTATCTTTTGTGATAGCAACATTATGTAACATGATCTTAAATGATCTTTCAAGCTTATCTGCCGCGATGGCAGCGCTCTGCGAATGCGATTTGAAAATCGTTGTTAAGTCTATCTATTGTGATAGCAACATTATGCAAAATGATCTTAAGTAATCTCCAAAGGCCTATCTGGTGAGATGGAACTCGCACTCGAGTCTAAAGGCAAATCACAAGCCCATCTGCCAAGATGGCACAGCTGCGCAAACACGATCTCGAACGATCTAACAAAGTATCTGCGAATTTATACGGCAGATAGCAAATACAAAGTATGTATATAGCATTACACAAGGCGAAACCTGCCGATACACATGCGAAATTGTAATTTGTTGTAACATAACAGCAAATCATTCAAAGCAATTTATCATTATGAGTCAAAATGATTTACAATCTATCTGTCTAGATAGCAGCTTACAAACGAAAAAGCTCAAATCTAACTACGCAGCCGACATGGCTTACAATGCATTCGAAAAGTAACTTACAAGCGCGAAGTAACACATCGCGGGAATCTTGACTGAAAAAGGATCGACCTAACGGTCCTAACACCAGCTATGCGATGCACAGATCTGCGGCCAAAGATCTGTAGCAAGTAGGATGCTTCTGCGAAGAGATCAACTCGCCATTCGCTACCTCCCTAGCAGCAAGACCTGGGTGATGCTACGTCCAAGATCTCAGGATCTGACAAGGCCCCTGTCTGATCAAGATATGTACCAGAGGAATCACCTGTTCCGGCATATGCAGCCGTGCAAAACAGGGGAAGCAGTCATTCCTCTGGTACTGGGCTCCTTGTCCTGATAGACAAGGGCATTGGCTAGCCTCCTGAGTTCAAGAACGAAGAGGCAAGAAATCCTCCTCCAGGGATGCCGGAGGAGAATTCCACCGTTCATTACGAGTCGGTAGCAAGGTCACTACGGCGCTGCACCTCACCGGGAGGCGGCCGGAACCATGACCTGCAAACATAATAGACGAAGAAAATTCTTCGAACGCACATGATATATCATCTCCATCTTCTTTATGGAGGTTACAAAGAACAGTAAGCCTCATAAAGCGGATCTTAGAAACTATTTCTATAGCACAAAGCGCAAACTCAGGATTCACAACTTGGAGTTGCCATGAATCAACGAAAAACAAGCGTTGAAGCCAGCAGTCGTAAGGACTCACGGCAAAGCACATTTTTTGGGATGAAGAACCCAAATGGCAAAAGGCAAGGTTTATATAGACTTTGTGGAGACTCTTCGGTTGCCAAGATGAGTCAGCAGAATTTGAAAAGAGGGTAAGGTCAATCACGTACGCCTTGAAAAGCGGTAACAATCAATTACCCTACTAAAGGCTACGACGATTCAGTTGCGTATCCTAATTAATGACGGATGGTCATGATTCGGATGGACTTCCCAAGGAAAGCGTGCTTATCTTATGAGAAATTAGCGCGAAAATCAAGCAGAATATCAATTGCTGATGTCATAATTAGATATGCACAGAGATATTCCATCAAATCTCGGAAAGAGCAAAACGGGAACTTCGGTTCTTTTGTTAAAAAAAGAAGGGGGAGAAACCCTAGCAACATTACATTAATGTTTCTAGCAACATTACATTAATGTTTCTGCTATTTGTTTGCTACTTTTCAAATTCAAAAAAAAAATCAAAGTAAACCCTTGATCAAGGAGTCATGAGGGGTGAACTGACGGCTCAGATTCTCCACTTGCTCCACTTCCTGCTTCAACTGCTCGCACTTGGCATTCATCTCAAGATAGAGCTTTAAAGCCTCTTCAACCTTTTGCTTTTGCTGCTCTACCTTCTGCTTCTCAGCTGCGAGGTTTTGGTGGCCGAGTTTCAAAGTTACGGCTGCACGGATCAAAGTAACTCTTTTCATAAGAAACTTGAAACCCAGCCTGCCTTGAACTTTAGTCAGAAGATTTTGGCACATGCCAAAAAGCAATTCGGCACTCAGAGAAGAAATGGTCGCAGGCGTGGCCGCAGACAGCTGCTCCAAGATCCAAATGGCCTCGGTAAGAAACAGCCTTCTGTCAAAGGGCCCTATCTCCAGAGATCTCGCAAATGATTGGGGGTAGGTGAGGCGCATCCGAACTAGCCAGTCCACATCGGCTTGCTTCAAACCTAAAAGCAATGTCAAAGCAAAGTTATGCTATCAAACTCGCAAATGAATGATGCGGGATGCAAACAGCAAACCATGACTTACCAGTCCCTTCAAGGATCTCACGAAGAGAAGGAATGCGCGTTGCAGGAGTGGTTGAAGACTGTCCTCGTTCCATAGCCCTCCTGTCAGCTGCGAGCTCTAACTCCTCATAGTTAGGAGGAAGAGTATAAGCCGCACCAGTTGCGATCGCAGCCCCGACCTGCGAGCCCCAAAAGCTCCACGCAGGAAGTGGCGTCGCCGACTCAGTCATCGCTGGAGGCATAGTGGCAGTCGAAGTTGCTTGGCGAGGGATACCTTCAGACGTGGTAGCATCAACAGCACTTGTTCCTATTTCCCCAGCGCCAGCATGGGCATCTTCCTCCACTAGCACAGTGTCAGCCTCGGCATCATCAGAAAGTTCGATGATATCCTCAAAAGGCTCTCCTGCATATTCAGCAGCTGCGATGGGCTTCTCGGTATGAGAACTCGGCACTGGGACATAGGACGCAGAAGTTTGACTTCTTTGCTCCAACACGGGTTCATCAGCAGTGCCTGCAACACAAAATGCGATGATGTGAGGTAACTTGTATCATACGTTATTTTACTATCTTTTGCTAAAGCTAAGAGCAAGCACCTCCACGGGAATGTGGGATTGCAGTATCTTCGTCATACACTAAAGACGTGGAACCATGCCCTATTAGTGTGTCCTCATTAAGCATGTCTTTAAAAGGAGCGTGACCTGGGGTGCGAAGAAACTAGTCATGATTATGCTTTGAGTTACTAATCTTAGTTCACGCATATCGATCAAGTGATTACCTGAGGGTTCACCGCACTTGCCTACTAGCCAACGGCGAATGTCAGCTTTTGACACACCATGCTTTAACGCACCCACAATAACATCTCGATAAGTTACTGCGAGATTAAAAATCTCACCTTTAATGCCGCCTGCGATTTCTTCAAAATCTGCCTGGGCTTGCTCCAAAGCTGCCGCGTCCTCTTCTGGAGCCGCATCCTCCTCCTCAACTTGAGGGGCCACCTCTTCGGGAAGCGCATCCTCCTCATCAGCTGGACGCACTAAGTCGTCAACATGTTGCTCTTCGAGGCTCCGCTGCCTCACACGCTCGAGCTCCTCCTCTTCTCGCTGCCTTCTCCTTTCAGCAGCTTCCGCGGCTGTCTTCCTGGACTCGGCGAGAACGTCCTCGCTTATGGGTTCGTCCGAAATGCCAGAATGAGCATCCCTCTTCTGTCTCTTGGCCAAAAGGCCACCGATGGTCTCATCATCATCATCATCTGCGAAGAAACGATTGGTTCAAGATCAAGTTGCAAAATAATTACGATAATGAGAAGGGAAACGCGATGGAGGTACCTCCTGATTCTTCCTCATGTATCACATTTGTTCTTTCTTCTTCTTCTTCATCACCTTCTGTGGGCTCCCGCCTCTCCTCTTCTTCCTCCTGGCCGAATGGAACGAAGGTCTCTACTGCGAGCTCCTTCCGCGCTCTACTAGGCATACGACCTTTGCCTTTATCCTTGGCAGAAAGGGACCTCGCTGGAGGGGAAGTTGGAGCACTTCTAGGGGAAGAAATTGTAATTCCCTTTTGCCTGGGTCTCTTCGCTCTCGGCGCGGCAGTCGCTGGAGGAGACGGATTATCTCTGGGTGGAGATGAGGCCGGAGCATTATCTATCAGTGAGTCAGCAAAAGCATTCATGACCCCGCGAATCCTGGTTTCGACCTCAGGATCCATCCTCGATGCTAGCAGGAACGACTCTCCCTGTCTTCTGGTGGTAACAATGGTGTTAACCAGCGACTTGGAACGATCGCCAGATGCGAATCTCCGCACATGACACTACAGCAAACAGTGCAGAATAAAGACGTCAACATGTGGAAATCAAGAAGCTTAACGCATGCAAAAGTAGTTTCTTACCTTAGCAAAAGTCTCGCTATATCTGATGACATGCGAGTCGCCTTTCTTAACTGCGGCGATCTTTTCGTTCAGAATGACGTCAGGGCACAAATGGTTCTCATGATCCAACAATGAGTAGCAACCATATTCAGACTCGTCCAGACTGCAATTGGGACTAAACGGAAAAGAGTTTCTTTTGATCAAAGGAGCTCTGCTTGGCTGCGGCCCCGACTGCGTCTCAAGTCTCGTCTGCCGGGCGATCCAATATGCGAGCCAGTTCTTGGAACAGCCACCCTCACGGTTACCTGCAGGCTTCTCAAAAGGAAGATTGTTCATAAAGACTGTTTTGCACTCCTTTGTCAGCAAGCGCTTATAGCAACCTCTGATAATGGACTGTGGCCAGATTGAGGGTGCCACTGCATCAAAGCCGAACTGGGGAGAAACTCGAGTGGGGTCAACATCCACGGTAATCCTCTCATATCTTGGCGCGAGCTCACGAATATGCTCTGCGAGAGCAGGAAGGGAACCTCGCAGGCACCAGCAAAAGAATTCGCGATAGCGCTCATGGAAATGCGATCCCTCTTCAAAGAGGAGCTCTTCTGAAAAGACAACACCCTTAGAAGGGTAGAGCTTTGGAAACCATCGCACGTTCTCAATACGCACGGCATAGGGCCTGGCAATGAACTCTCGCCGGTTGTCGCATATCAGGCTCCAAACGCACCTGGTATTGTTCGCTCCGAACCACCTCGCAGCTCTGCCGCTGTTACGCTCCTCCATCTCGCCTGGGGGACACCACTTGTTGGGCTTCGAAGCAGTTGGGGCATAAGAAGGCCATCGCTCAAAGACCCACATCGTCAAGAAGGCAATGTTGACGAAAGTCAGTATGTCAAGGCGGCCACGCGACTCTTTCAAGGCGGCCACGCGACTCTTTCATGGCGGGAAATAAGGCAATGTTGACGAAAGTCAGTAGCGGGAAAGAAGGTTTAGAAGCATGGACTGGTCCAGCTTCACGGCAGCACCCTTCATAGCACGAACGGCGAAGTATACGCCGGCCTCATTAAGAGTCGCAGCATGATCGGTCAACACATGGTCAATCCACTCATCCATGTAGTCCAATTTCTGGACAAAAGCTTGGGTGGAAATCGCAGCATATGGGAAGTACCCATTTTCGATTCCCAATCGAACAACGTCCTCGGAGCCAATCAACTCGAGCAAGGCTGAATTAACTGGAGGAGTTAATGTTAGCAATCCCTCATTGGGGACAGAAGCAGGTAGTTTCTTTGCTTTAACTCTCGCATGGTAGAAGTCCTTGCCACCCAGGTAGGGGGCTTTTCGCCAAAGAGCTTGTGGAAGATCAGGTATTTCTTCGTCCTCCTTAGTGGGTCTAGTTCCTCTTGTCTTTGCCATTCCTGCGGAAGAGCAAAAAAGGGGGGAGAAATATGCCACACTTCAGTTCGAATTCTGAGATTCAAGATCTATGGGAAGAAAGATGAACAGTTTCTGGTATCAATTTCAGAAATTAGAGGTTGGAAGTTGTTTGCATTATCAAGAATTTCAAAACCCTATATCCAAGGTCCTTATCACTGGAGGATTAAGCCGAAATTGAGTTCAAAGATTGGAGTTCTTCACAAGTTTTCAACAGATAATATGTCATGGGTTTGCAGATCCAACACAGTTCAAAGCATACATTGGTATGATAAACAAAATTGAACCAGGCCAACCTTGTTCTCGCAAAGCTTGCTTGGATACACACAGTTGAAGAAGGCGATTGATGAGATAGAACTGGTGATTGATTATCTGAATCTGCTCTCGAAGACTTCCGGGTACCATTCACTTTAAGAGAAAGAAGTGATGCTTTGCAACAATGGAGAATACAGAGTATTTATCCAAAAACAATGAAGGGTTGCGTCCTTTCAGTAGTCGAATCGCAACCGTCACCGTCGAATCGCGCAATCACAGGACAAGCTGACGTCACGCCTAAAACCCTAAAGGCCACACGGCACGACTCTAGGGGTTTTAGGTCATAATGGCACGCACGGGGGCTGAATTCACTCATGTTTGAATTGGTGCGTGGCGGCGACGCGTATGTTGGTTTCCGCGCATGGAAGTCTATGCAGCTATGAGCCTTCACGCGCAGAAAGGGGGCTAATGTAGATAGTGCTTTCTGAGCTAGCAGATCTTGGCCACGTGGCAACCATCCAGCACACCATATTGTGCTCCATACACACTGGATCACCAGTCGCGCTGATCCATGTGGGGGCTGCGAGACAGGGCCCTCGCATACCACTGCACGGGACTTGTAGGGACTTAGTGGTTTGGAGGCTAGAGTAAGTCCTGTCGCGTGCGAGCCAAGCCCGCACGCGACCTTTAGTAACTGCTTTTGAGAGATTTATGGCACGAGCTCCATAAACCCGGTCAATACGGTCAAACCCGGTCAACCCCATAACGGTTCCGGTATTCGCGCATAACGTGCTGTAACGGTCCCTATATAGGCGGACGAACGTGCCGTTGTGGTTAAGCTAATTAAGCCGCCATTAATGGGCGCATTAACCACACTGCAACGGTCACATTCTCCATTATATATAGGACGTTAACCTTTCCATACAAAGGAGAACACACTAGCCATACGCGGAAGCTCTGCCAAACCTCTGTCTCTCTCTCAGACATTACTACTGCCTTACTCTCTCCCTACACACAACCCAACTCTTCCTGTGCTATCTCTGATCCTCTACTTACGGTGTACACGGAGGTCTCCCTGCCGGAATCTCTTGTGCACAACATCCCACGTCGCATTTGGGTATACATGCAGGAGCGGAATGTGACCGCAATCCATAAGGGGCTGGGGTATAGCAACCTCATCGCCAAACTGGCTCGGGAGCACGATGTCCCTTTGATTCTCCAGGAGGGCGACCTAGACCCTCCAGTTCTGAATATCTATAGGAAGATAGTGGCCCGGAAACCGGGACAACCTGGCCATCACGAGCCGGTCGTTGACCTAGACGGGGATTGTTGGAATAGATGCCCTAGAGGCAATCTAGTTTAGTATGAATTATTTGTGGCTAGAAATTCATTTATTATTTATTGGATATTTAATATAATGAAGTCCTTAGATTTACAATTGTGTTGTTTATCTTAAATATCCCTAGTCAAGTATAATGATTAATAGGACAATCATCTATAGACTAGTATGGGGTTGGATTGATATAGAGATATCACGATCCAACACATAGGTGTGCATTAGGGAATGTTGCACTGGATTGACCCATCTCCGAGAAGGCTACATACACGTTATGTTGAGTCACAAGCGCTTCTCGCGGTACAATGGTATTGTCATCCTTAGACTTGAAGTCACTAGATATTAGTTGTGGATTATTGTGATCTTGGTAGCGTTAAACGCTACACCGTAACTGGGTAGTTATAAAGGCGTGTACTGGATACAATAAGAAGCAAGCTTAGAGATCGTAGTGGACGTAGATAGAATTTGTCCCTCCCACATAACGGGAGCAAATATCCTAGGCCACTCGAGGGATAGTGCTTATAGAATGTCTAGCCAGACTCAAATAAATCAATATGGGATATTGATGTTATTTGCACGAATAAGGCTATTCCCATGGATCGAGAAACTATGGATTGGATATACGAGTGTGACTTGTATGTCTCGTGTCCAATCCGGATATATATGGAGACAAAGGGATGAGACAATTACTTGTACAAAGGTTGTCAAGATGACTATTCTATTAGTTGGCTAGAATGGATGTTTTGCTAGAGACCGCTCCATATTAGCAAATGGTTGCTACCAACTAGATAGAACCTATGGGGTCACACGCTATATAGAGTTGAACTAGATTTGGGAATTAATTAATTGGATTAATTAATTAGAATGATCACTTTGCAAACCCTTGCAAACTTAGTAGGGACTAATTTGCAAGGAAGGGACTAAATTGAATTCTAGTAGGACTAGAATAAGTCCTTTAGGTAGTTAACAAGGAGTTGTTGGACTATATAAAGGACCTTCCTTCATTCCTTCCCACATAACTTATGCTCATAATTGAACATAACAAAGAGTGGGAGAGAATAAAAGGAGAGAGAGCAAGCAACAAGGGAGCCGACCGCCCCCTTGCCGCCGCCCCGTCCCCGTCGGCCAAAGGAGGCCGAGACCCTCCTTTTGGGTCTCGTTTTGCGTGATTCTTCTTCCTCTTCCTCTTCCGGGCTAGCACCAAGGACTTGGGAGATCTAGGATCAACTCTAGGCGTGGATCAACCATAGAGAACGTGACACAATTCGCGTTTGAAGTCATCAAAGGAGAAGCCTAAGGTGTGTTTATGATTTCTAACCCTTACCATCGTTATGTCTCTTGACTTGTGATCCTTGGAGGGTTTTGCATGGTTTTATGTTTGTTTATGCTTCTGTTGCGCATCCATGAATCAAAACCCTACAGTGGTATCAGAGCCACAGGTCGTAGAGCATAAACGTGGTTTATGTGTTACGTTTTAGTTGTTTTACACCTTAATTTGATTGTTTATCGCGTAATACAAGACAAATCAAGCATGGGATGCAATTTGTCAATAATTAATCATAACAAGATCCAATTTTTGCATTAATTGCATGAATTGGTGAGTTTTAGAAATTTTAGGATCTTAGATCTAGGGTTTGGGCATCCTTGGGGAAGAAGGAGTTCTCCCAAAACAAGGAAACAACCAAACTTGGGCACCAAGCAAGGGAGTTGTTTGGGAAACAACTCCCATAAGGAGGTTCGGCCCCCCTAGGGACCGCCCCCCTTGCTTGCCGCCCAAGCTTGGCCGCCCTAGGGGCCGGGCGGCCCTAACCCGCGGCCTAGGCTTGCGGGTTTTGGGCCGGGCCAGCCCTAGGGCCATGTGGTTCACTTTATTGGGCCCGGGCAATTTGATTGTTGGGTCCATGGACCGTTTTAACCCTAGAAATCCTAAAATCAATTAAAATTGACCAAGCGCGTTAAAATTGGATTTTAACTGTTTATGTGCAAATCGCATGGTGATTGGATATGGCCTTAGGGTGTGGTTTGATGTGGATGTTTAATTTTGTGGTTTGGTTTTACGGCCTGCGAGCTAATCAATTAATTGTAATAATTAATTAGGGTTTTATGGCCTGCGTGCCATTTTTTTTCTCAACTTGTGAGATTTATTTTATTTAGTATAGAAGTTAGCTAGTGCTAGATAAAGTAGTTTGTCAGCCAAGATTGAAGAAAAGGAGCCCAAAGCCAAAGAAGCCACAAAAGATGGAGCATGGAGCATGGAGCATTCCACACGACTATGAAGGATGGACCAAAAGATCAAGACGCATGGAGATGTGTTTGCTTTAGGGTTCATAGATAATTCCATTGGCTTGGAATTATCTTAGTCTAGAAAAGGCTGTTCGCGATAATTCCCAAGTATAGGAATATCGTTCTAAGTAGTACCCGAGTAAGAACGGGGTCGATTTCCACAAGGATTGGGAAGGAGATTTAAACACTCTAAGCTAACTAGTAAACTTACTAAGCAACTAACTAAATTAACAAAACAAGTTTCCCAAAGGCTTTAGAGCTAGCCAAGCTTTGAATCCACCACTCAAGTGATGGAGCAAGAGTTTTGTTGAACAACTTAAAGAAACTAAGCAAATACTTAAAGAGAATCTAAAACTTGAAAAAAAGTTTGTCGAATTGAGAGAATAGTTGGTCTTAGTTGAATCATCTAGGAGTGTTGTGCATGAATCCAACACCCAAATGATATTACAAGGAGGTGTGTGGATTCTAATGTCAAATCCAAGTATGATTCATGAGGAACACTATTGGAATCCAAAACTAAGTTGTATCAACTATCAAGTATGTGTATTCAAACATGAATCCACATACAAGATGAAGCTACAAATCGGATTTGTATTCCAACACTTGTTGAGTCATGAATCACAAGAGGAACTTCTCAACTCATTGATTTAACAATTGAATCCACACCCAACACACCTAGATTCATCAACTTAAACCAACAATTAGTCTAGCTACTCATATCCAAGAGCCAAGCAACACAAGAGATATCAAGCATATTCATGAACATTTTCATTCAATTCAAGTTCCAACTCAAGAATACACAAGTTATTCTCCAATTTCAACTCAAAATGATGAACAAAGTCACTAATACTTGATTCGAACTACTAAATTTGATTCCAAGCTACAATAAATCAACTACTAATAGCCAAGTAACCCAAAATCATCAACTAAAAGTAGCCAAGTAACCCAAAAAATGAAGAACAAACTAAGAACAATGAAGAACACTATGAAGAACAACCTTGAATCTAACCCAACTCTTCCCTTAGGTGTTCTTGGCTCCGAATTTGCTCAAAACGAGCACGGAATCACCAAGAACTACCTAGAAATTGGCCAAGGCCGAGAGAGAAGAGAGAGAGGCAAGGGTTTGTCTTAGAAATTTCGTGAGGTGAGAGAGAGAGTCTTCAATCTTCAAGTTCGGCTTATATAGGCGGTTGGGAAGGGTTTCTTAGCCTCCAAGGATGAATCCCCACCCTCCAATTCATCCCAATCCATCTCTATCATTGATTTTTGGAACCTTCATGAACCCTAGTTCGAATTGGGGCTTTTTGATTTTCTTTGTCTTGGGCCGAATTGAGAGGATATATAGGTAGAGCTCGGTCTTAGGAGCGTTTTGGGACAAATTTGAGCCAATTTGGTGAAGAATTGAGGTCGGGGTGAAGCTTTGAAGAGCTTGGGTGAAGCAACCATGGACGATTTCGTGGGTCTCTCCATTGTGGCGTCGGGGAGAGAGAGAGGATGAGCTTGGGGTGAGCTGGTTCGGTGGAATTGCACCCGGCTCCCCCCTAGCTTGCTGAAACCTTTTAAAATACCCCATCTCTTACTTAAAACCTTCTGAAAATGGCAATTTGACCCCCAATCCGTTAAAAACCTTCAAAATAGCTCTTTGTAACTTTGCAAAACTCCAATTACGCCCCCAATTCCGTTAAAAAGACTTCAAGCAAGCCCCTTTGATGTAACTTTTGCCTTCTAACTTGTTTCGTCTTCAATCTTGGCCTCTAACTTCCATTTTCTTCTCACTTTGGGCCCTTAAGTCTTCAAGTTAGGCGCTTCTAATTCTTTCTTCATGTCTCTTAGCCCTCCAACTCTCTTTACTCCATCATTTAAGCTCTCCCAAGCTAGCCTCTACTATTCCAAACACGTATTTGCCTACAAAACAAGATAAAAACAACCAAAACTACGAAAACAAGCATAAGTCTAGAAAAAGAGATAAAATAGATAAGTTACACATATTAGCAAGTTAAGAAGAGTTCGTTAAAATACCAAAATATGCAATTTTAATTCATCAACAAAGGCCATATCCACATCACGTTTAATTTCTGTTTTGTGGTTGTTTATTTTATTGTCTTATTATTGTGTGGTTGGTGTATGGATGATGCATGCTATTAGGATAATAAGATAATTAGACAACCCGGATCTATTATTTGGAGTTGTGCCCAAACTCAAATAGATATATTAATTGATATTGATCAACAAAACAATTAAAAATTGAATTTAAAATCCCTCAAAATTAAAATATTGTGATCTTGCCTTCTCGTTATTTAAACACTCATTATCATCATTATTTACCAAGTCCGTGCGTGCCAAAGCATGGCGACTTGGTTCATCATGATGGAATGCGATGGCACGTGACAATGTGAAATTGTTTAGATAAGAGGTTGAACACAACTAGGCTATTAATTTGATTAAGAAACCTAGAGGCAATCAATTGGGATTATCCATATGGATGGATAAATAAGGAGTTATTTGTCCAATTGAACCAAGAGTTGCATATGGGATGCAATTGGAATTGTGCGTACCTAAAGTAGTCAAATTATGGGTGACTTGCCAAAGCAAGCTCATAAGGAGATGAAAGATGGATCTTGGCCCACTAGAAAATATAAGGATATTTTCCGCATTAATATCTTGAGGGTTATTAATCCGTAGAAAAATAGTGGGAGCTATATTTGATAAACTAGCCATTATTGAATATAGTCAAAAAAATTCACAAATACTAAAACTTGCGTATTTTCCTTTTTGTAGAATTCCAAATGGCAAACAACTCATCGAGTTCACAACATTCTCTACGATATGTCCTTGAGAAGGACAAGCTCTCTGGAACCAACTTTCTTGATTGGTACAGAAACTTGAGAATTGTTCTCAAGCAAGAGAAGAAACTGTACGCAATAGAGGAGCATGTTCCAGAAGGTCCAGAGAACCAAACACCTGCTGCCCTAAAGGCGTATCAAAAGCGTGTTGATGACGCTAATGATGGGGCCTGCCTTATGCTTTGCACCATGACTTCTGAGCTTCAGAAGCAACACGAAAACATGAATGCTGTCGATATGATCGAACATCTAAAGCAGCTCTTCCAAGAGCAGGCGAGGGTAGAGAGGTATGAGGTCTCAAAGGAACTGTTCAAGTGTCATCTGGCAGAAGGGAACCTGATGGGACCCCATGTACTCCGAATGATCGGGTACTTGGAGAATCTCGCCCGTCTGGGGTTCCCGGTCGGCCAAGAGTTGGCAACCGATCTCGTGTTGCAATCGTTGCCCGAGAGTTATGGACAGTTCATTATGAACTATAACATGAACGAGATCGTGAAATCGCTGCCAGATTTACTCAACATGTTGAGGACGGCTGAACAGAGCATCAACAAGGGTAAGGGCAAGGCCATCATGATGGTACAGAAAGGAAAGGGCAAAAGGTTTGACTCTTCCTCCAAGGGCAAAGGCAAGTCAGTTGCCAAGTCCAAGGAACCTGCCCTTAAGCCTGTTGATGGCATTGCCAAGGGCGTGACTAAAGGTGAGTGTCACTACTGCAGTCAGCCTGGACACTGGAGGAGGAACTGCCCAAAATATCTGGAGGACAAGAGGCTTGGAATAGTGATTCCACCACCACCAGGTATTTTTGTTCTAGATGTCAATTTAACTTTCTCTACATCATGGGTATTAGATACTGGATGTGGATCTCATATTTGTCGAAATATGCAGGATCTAAAGAGAAGTAGGAGATTGGCTAAAGGGGAGGTAGATCTGCGCGTTGGGAATGGAGCAAAGGTTGTTGCGTTGGCCATAGGCGTGTGCGAGCTATCTCTGCCTTCAGGATTAGTTTTAGAATTAAATAATTGCTATTTTGTGCCTGCTATGAGCATAAACATTATTTCTATTTCTTGTTTGGACAAGGATGGTTTTATTATTTCAATAAAGAACAATTGTTGTTCCTTTTATTTAAATAATATTCACTATTTTAGTGTGCAATTATTTAATGGACTTTATGTCCTTGATCTAAGCAATCGTGTCTACAATATTAATACCAAGCGGATTAAAATAAATGATTTAAATCCTGCTTATTTATGGCACTGCCGTTTAGGCCACATAAATGAGAAACGTGTATCTAGACTCCATAAGGATGGATTACTAGACTCATTTGATTTTGAATCATATGAGACATGTGAGGCTTGTTTATTGGGAAAAATGACAAAGTCCCCTTTCAATAAGAAAGGTGAAAGGACTAGTGAGCAATTGGCGCTCATACATACCGATGTGTGTGGGCCATTTGCCACGCCTGCCAGGGGTGGTTATGTCTACTTCATTACATTTACTGACGATTACAGTAGATATGGATTTGTGTACCTCATGAGGGCAAAATCCGAATCCTTTGAAGTGTTCAAAGAATTCAAGAATGAAGTAGAGAAGCAACTTGAAAAAAGTATAAAAGCTCTACGATCGGATCGTGGAGGAGAATACTTGAGCCAAGAGTTTGACGACTATCTTAGAGAGTGTGGGATCGTGTCCCAACTCACTCCACCCGGAACGCCACAATGGAATGGCGTGTCCGAGAGGAGGAATCGAACCCTATTGGATATGGTTCGGTCTATGATGTGTCAAACCGATCTTCCATTATCATTTTGGGGCTACGCTCTATTAAGTGCAGCTTTCACCATTAACCGTGTTCCATCTAAATCAGTCATGAAAACACCATATGAGATGTGGAGTGGGAGGCGTCCCACACTGTCGTTCATGAGGATTTGGGGCTGCAATGTCTATGTAAAACGTTTACAATCAGACAAGCTGGGGCCGAAATCGGATAAGTGTAAATTTGTGGGGTACCCTAAGGAAACTAAGGGTTACTACTTCTACAATCCAACCGAGAACAAAGTGTTTGTTGCTCGGACCGGCGTGTTTCTAGAAAGAGAGTTTGTCTCTAAAGAAGCAAGTGGGAGGAATGTAGAACTTGAAGAGGTTCGAGAACCACAAATCACTGAACCGATTATGGAACATGAACAGGAACCACAAGTAATTGTGGAACAACCTGTTCAGGTAACACAAGAGCTTCGTAGATCTAGTAGAGTGCGCCAGGAACCCGAGAGGTATGGACTTCTCGTAACCGATTCCGGTGACACAATGCTCATAGATGATGAGCCTACTACCTATGAGGAGGCCATGAGCGGCCCAGACGCTCAGAAGTGGCTGGAATCCATGAGATCCGAGATGGAATCCATGTATACCAACAAAGTATGGACTTTGGTGGAACCACCCGATGGGGCGCGGCCCATAGGGTGCAAGTGGGTCTTCAAGAAGAAGATCGACATGGATGGTAATGTGATTACCTATAAAGGCCGATTGGTGGCTAAAGGATTCAGACAGATTCATGGTATTGACTATGATGAAACCTTTTCACCAGTCGCTATGACCAAATCCATCAGAATCCTACTTGCGATTGCAGCATATCACGACTATGAGATTTGGCAGATGGATGTCAAAACTGCATTCCTTTATGGGAATCTCCTCGAGGACGTGTATATGATACAGCCGGAGGGTTTTGAGGATCCAAAGCAAGCCAACAAAGTCTGTAAACTGCAACGATCCATTTATGGATTGAATCAAGCTTCTAGGAGTTGGAATCGACGTTTTGATGAAGTGGTCAAAGAGTTTGGCTTCATCAGAAACGAAGATGAGTCTTGTGTCTACAAGAAGGTTAGTGGGAGCTCTGTAGCTTTTCTGGTCTTGTATGTGGATGACATACTACTCATTGGAAACGACATTCCCATGCTGCAATCTGTTAAAGATTGGCTAGGAAAGTGTTTCTCAATGAAGGACTTAGGGGAAGCAGCCTATATACTCGGTATAAAGATCTATAGAGATAGATCTAAGAGGTTGCTACATATATTGACAAGGTGTTTAAACGGTTCAACATGCAAGATTCCAAGAAGGGATTCTTGCCCATGTCACATGGAATCACTCTTTCAAAGAATGGTTGTCCTTCCAATGAGATTGAGAAGGAACGCATGAGTAGAATCCCCTATGCCTCGGCCATAGGATCTATCATGTACGCCATGTTTTGTACTAGACCAGATGTGTCATATGCCTTGAGTATGACAAGAAGATACCAATCCAATCCGGGTGAGAGTCACTGGATTGCAGTCAAGAACATCCTAAAGTACTTGAGAAGAACTAAGGATGCTTTCTTGATATTTGGCGGTGAGGAAGAGTTGCGTGTAAGGGGTTACACTGATGCAAGCTTCCAAACCGACAGAGATGACTTTAGATCACACTCGGGATATGTGTTTTGCCTGAATGGAGCAGCGGTGAGCTGAAGAGTTCCAAGCAAGAGACGGTAGCTGATTCTACAACAGAGGCTGAGTACATTGCTGCAAATGGCGCAGCAAAGGAAGCTGTTTGGATCAGAAAATTTGTTTCTGAACTTGGTGTGGTCCCTAGCATTGCGGATCCAGTTGAGTTGTACTGTGACAACACTGGGGCGATCGCGGAATCGAAGGAACCAAGATCGCACCAGAAGTCCAAGCACGTGCTCAGGAAGTTTCATTTGATTCGAGATATTATCGATAGAGGAGACGTTCGGATATGCAAGATTCCTACAGATGATAATCTGTCAGACCCGCTTATAAAGCCTCTCACGCAGTGGAAGCATGAAGGGCACACTAGGAGTATGGGCATACGAGATGCGCCAGATTGGCTCTAGTGCAAGTGGGAGACTGTTGGAATAGATGCCCTAGAGGCAATCTAGTTTAGTATGAATTATTTGTGGCTAGAAATTCATTTATTATTTATTGGATATTTAATATAATGAAGTCCTTAGATTTACAATTGTGTTGTTTATCTTAAATATCCCTAGTCAAGTATAATGATTAATAGGACAATCATCTATAGACTAGTATGGGGTTGGATTGATATGGAGATATCACAATCCAACACATAGGTGTGCATTAGGGAATGTTGCACTGGATTGACCCATCTCCGAGAAGGCTACATACACGTTATGTTGAGTCACGAGCGCTTCTCGCGGTACAATGGTATTGTCATCCTTAGACTTGAAGTCACTAGATATTCTAGTTGTGGATTACTGTGATCTTGGTAGCGTTAAACGCTACACCGTAACTGGGTAGTTATAAAGGCGTGTACTAGATAAAATAAGAAGCAAGCTTAGAGATCGTAGTGGACGTAGATAGAATTTGTCCCTCCCACATAACGGGAACAAATATCCTAGGCCACTCGAGGGATAGTGCTTATAGAATATCTGGCCAGACTCAAATAAATCAATATGGGATATTGATGTTATTTGCACGAATAAGGCTATTCCCATGGATCGAGAAACTATGGATTGGATATACGAGTGTGACTTGTATGTCTCGTGTCCAATCCGGATATGGAGACAAAGGGATGAGACAATTACTTGTACAAAGGTTGTCAAGATGACTATTCTATTAGTTGGCTAGAATGGATGTTTTGCTAGAGACCGCTCCATATTAGCAAATGGTTGCTACCAACTAGATAGAACCTATGGGGTCACACGCTATATAGAGTTGAACTAGATTTGGGAATTAATTAATTATATTAATTAATTAGAAGGATCACTTTGCAAACCCTTACAAACTTAGTAGGGACTAATTTGCAAGGAAGGGACTAAATTGAATTCTAGTAGGACTAGAATAAGTCCTTTAGGTAGTTAACAAGGAGTTGTTGGACTATATAAAGGACCTTCCTTCCTTCCTTCCCACATAACTTATGCTCATAATTGAACATAACAAAGAGTGGGAGAGAACAAAAGGAGAGAGAGCAAGCAACAAAGGAGCCGACCGCCCCCTTGCCGCCGCCCCGTCCCCGTCGGCCAAAGGAGGCCGAGACCCTCATTTTGGGTCTCGTTTTGCGTGATTCTTCTTCCTCTTCCTCTTCCGGGCTAGCACCAAGGACTTGGGAGATCTAGGATCAACTCTAGGCGTGGATCAACCATAGAGAACGTGACACAATTCGCGTTTGAAGTCATCAAAGGAGAAGCCTAAGGTGTGTTTATGATTTCTAACCCTTACCATCATTATGTCTCTTGACTTGTGATCCTTGGAGGGTTTTGCATGGTTTTATGTTTGTTTATGCTTCCGTTGCGCATCCATGAATCAAAACCCTACAGGGATGATGAACCCAGGGAGGAGGATCCTTACACGGCCCCTGCACCTGCCCCTAGGAGGAGATCGACCTAGGAGAGACCCGTCAGTGGGCAGGCATCGGCCGGACTTCGGCGATGTCGTACGAGTCGGGAGCTTGAGCGTGGGGAGTCGAGTCGGCAGGATAGTTAGGGAGCTGGCCCGAGTCAGCCAGCCAGTGAGAGAGCCGAACCCACGGGCCGACCCGACTCCGAGAGCCAGACCGGGCCCACCTCGTAGGCTGTCCCGAGTAGATGAGGGATTTGAGGGATTTCGTGGGGGCTAGAAGTCCATTGGGGAGAAACTGCTGGAGAAAGCGGGCAAGATTTGGAGGGCACTCAAGCACTCCCAACGGACTCAGAAGAAGATGGCCAAAGACCATAATGCTGCACTGACCAGTATTCGAGAGGAGCAGCGTGAGGCGGCCCGACACGCAGGTCGAGAACCGCCATTACCGCTATATTTTCCTCCTACCTAATCCAGCAGCTACACTACGAGTTTTTCAGACGAGGCGGACTCTAGTGAGTTTGTCTCCGCCCCACCTCCACTGCCTCAGCCACCGCAGCCACCACAGAGACGTCAGTCTGGGACACGATCCCAGCAGCCCACGGGTCGTCAGTCTGGGTCACGAACCCAGCAGCCTTCGAGTGGCCGGACGGGGTTACGATCTCAGCCACCCAGCAGTTGGACTGGATCAGAGTCACAATCCTCCGAATCCCGTCCCCGTCCACGAGCACGTCGGACGGCCGTCTACCGGACCGACTCTAGCGGCAGCTCCACGAGTAGCATACCCGGTTCCCCGGAAACCGGGTCAGACCCGCCTTATATTCCAGACGAGTGAGTGTCACGAGGGCATGCGACCTCTTACTGTGGGGGTGGTAGTCGTGTCTGCATTAACCCAGTCTGCACGTTTTTTCATATTTATTTGCAGTTTTTATTTTATTTTTTTCGAGTCAGCATATTTTCGTTATTTGAGTAAACCCACCATAAACATTCTAGCCTTGCATTGTGTATATCTTGAAAAAAAATACTGCTGCTTGCGTATATACGCAGGCTTCTGCGTATATACGCAGACAACAGTGTTTTTTTTCGGAAAAATATCCTAAAAATTAAAAAATTAGAAAATGTTTACAAAGGGCAATCAAGATAGCAGAAACTGTGAAGAAATCGAGGTTTAACCCTTTGATGTAAAAGAAAACTTGCACCGAGGTATAGTAGATAGGTGAGAGCCAGTGACCCTTGGAATCCGCAAGTAATTACCACATGAGCTAAGGATCCGACTAGTTGCTACACCGCCGTCATCTAGGTAGTCGACAACCCGCCCACGGGCGCCGTCACGGTCATCGCGTTTTTCGGTGGAGTGACTGGCTATCAAGGGACCTCACGTCCTGTTTCTTACCCCTAGGTCCAACTAGTCAGCCCGTTTGAAGCCATTTACCCCTGTATTCATAGCCACTGTAGCCTAGGCAGCCTTCTTTGAGACCTTCATCAGTCGTTAGTGGGCTATTCTACGCGTTATGACAGAGGGAGTGAGTTAGAGAGGGTTTTAGATGGGAGAGCTTCATGATCTATCAGTTTTGGACAGTTTTGACATCGACATGTTTTTCGAGGGAAGGACAGGGTGAGTTAGTGGCGACAGTGCATTAATTTGCGGAGGTGGATCACTGCGTTACATAGTGACCACAGGAGGAGTTAGTCGCGTGCTAGCATCTTTTCGCACAAAACTGGGTTCCGGGGGTTGTGGGGTTAATTGGTGGTTGCGCCGTTTTTCTACATCTTTGGTGATGAGGAGGTTCGGTAGGACTGCACAGTATCATTCCGACTACAGGATCAGAGCTTCAGGATTAGTGTGGGGGTACTTCACATGAGGACATCTTACGTACCCCACGACAGAGATTTATTTTTCCTCACTCAGCTTTAGTCAGTTTAGTTATTGTCATTATTCGTGTATTTATTTATGTATATAGTGTTAAAAAAAATCGAAAAAAAAAATTAAAAAAAAAATGAAAAAAAGAAAGAAAAAGAAAAGCAATGTTCCAGTTTTCAGTTTTTTTTGTTGTTTATGTTATTTAGTAAAAAAAATGTGTGGGTGGCACAATTTTCGAGACATTTGCACCGCTTCACATTTGTGGCCGCGAGTACGGAGAAGACACACCGGGGGGCAGGGAAATTGAGAAAGCAGGAACTTAGGTGTTTCAGACAGTTTTTCGGAATCTCGGTGAGGGGTGTGAGTTTGGTAAATTGTGAGAATGTCATAACAAGTAGGACTGTGCCGTAACTTGATACATATATATCCTACCTGTTAGACTTAGACCTTTTCGGAAATAGCTCGGATGGTAGGTTAACTAGGGATTTGCTCAAGTTGATAACGAAAGTAATAGTACTTTGGTCCAGTGCTTGAATCCACCATAGAAATATGTTCAGACTTACCGATCGCTTGCAGGGAAGTACTTTCTGAAAAGGGTGAGGTCTCGAGGACACACCGGTTATGTTTTGGAGATTGCCCAATCTCGCTAAAAAGATAATTTGTCATGAGTATGTTTTGAGTCATTGTTCATTGAGTCTGTGTATATTCTATCTGAGTCAGTCTTTCTATCGAGTCGTCTGGCCGTAAGGTTCGGGTCGAAAGAGTATGCAATTGCAGGGAGTATGCAAAGGTAGTGTATGCACGACAGGGTCGGTTTTGCGAAGGCAGAAATGTATGCATGCAGGATAGTTTACAAGGGTTTTGCTCGGGACGAGCAATGCCTAGTGTTGGCATGTGAGAAAGCCCAAATAGGGGTTATCTTTTAGCCTGATTTCACGAGCGTTTGTGTAAAAAAACAGCATCTTTTGCCGGGATTTGCCCTAGAAAGCCTTGGAAAGTTAGAACGAGATGTTTATGTGTACTTTCTGGATTCCTGCTTATTTCATGCTTTTATTGGATATGATCGCAGGTTCTGTTCGTGTTGTCTTTTCATGAACAGGTTCGGGAGGTGCATCGGGATGCGTGCCGAGACAGAACTGGGTTCGCTCGGGAAACGTGCACAAGATCTAACTGAGACGGGAACACGGGAAAGAAGGAAGACACCAAGGAAGGCAAAATGGAGATTTCAGGCAGAATTGTGGGACCCAGAAGACCCAGCCAGGCCCAGCAGAGGACCAAGCCAGGCCACCAGGAGCCCCCTGCCTGCGGATATACGCAAGGGCTTGCCTATATACGCAGCCTGTTACGTATATACGCAGGCAGGAGAGAGGGTGTTGATTTTGTGGGCCCCTGTCTGCGTATATACGCAGCCTGTTGCGTATATACGCAGACAGGTTGACTTCTTTTGAGTCGGTGGACCGGTGGCAGTTTCGTAAATTCTGGCACAGCGTTTCGGGAAAAAACATCACTATTTAAAGACTCATCCAGACTCGTTTTGAAGACACACAGCACAACCTAAGGACGAGTCTGAGCATCCCCGAAGAGCACGGAAGAGCAATTCGAGATTCAAAGACTTAGTTTGATTTCACTCTCTCTCTCATTATTCAGAAACTACGTTTTATTAGTATGACTATTAGCAGCTAAACTTTTTACCTAGGTTCTCGGTGAACCTAGGGTTTCGTATTCAGATTTTATAACTAGTTTGATTATGGATTCATGATTATTATCTTAATTCAGCAGTTGTATCTGTTATTCTGGCTTTGATTATTCTCGTATATGCATGATAGGATTGATCACCCAGGATTGTTATAGACCCGAGCCTGTAGGTGAAAACGTCATATTAGGGTTAGGAAGAAAAGACAGGATTTAGTACCTTACCCTGATGGACCGACCAGAGAAAGGGAGATAGGGCTAGCACCGAAAAACGTGAGACCAACTGTTAGAGAATTTGACCCGGGTCATTCAGACAGGTTAGAAACCCTAACAGGATTAGAACGAGACTGCAGACTTAGGCAGCTTAACAGGAATCCGAAAGTCTGCAGGATCAGGATTACGTGTGGGAGCTGAAAGGTCACTGCACAACCGGTACGTTGCACAGATAACAAAACTGCTGAGTGTTTTCATATCAAACGAAAGCCTGAAATCTGTAGAAACTCTAGGGGATCCTGGAGCCTAGTTCCCATCAACTATAGTTACAACCAATTAAGCTTATTCCAGAAAAACGTCATAAAAAATATTTACGTTTTCGTCTTTTAATATTTAGGTTAGTAATCTACAATCACAACCAACTCCTCCTCGTCGTTATACTCTGTTAATTGAAACTGGTTACTTAAGAAAATCCGAAACAGTCTCTGTGGGATCGACAACCCGAGTTGAAATATACCCGGTATTACTTGATTTCGTATACTTGCGAATAGCCTGTAATCTGCGCATCATTACCCTAATTGCATGCATCATCCATACACCAACCACAAAATAATAAGACAATAATATAAACAACCACAAAATAAAATAAAACGTGATGCGGATATGGCCTTTTCTAGACTAAGATAATTCCAAGCCCATGGAATTATCTATGAACCCTAAAAGCAAAACACATCTCCATGCGTCTTCATCTTTTGGTCCATCCTCCATAGTCATGTGGAATCCTTCATGCTCCATCTTTTGTGGCTCTTTTGACTTTGGGCTTCTTTTCTTCAATCTTGGCTAACAATCTATTCTATCTAGCACTAGCTAACAACTATACTAAATAAAATAAATCTCACAAGTTGAGAAAAAAATGGCTCGCAGGCCATAATACCCTAATTAATTATTACAACAAATTGATCAGCTCGCAGGCCGTAAACCAAACCACAAAATTAAACAATCACACCAAACCACATCCTAAGCCCATATCCAACCACCACGCGAATTGCACATAAACAGTTAAAATCCAATTTTAACGCGCTTGGTCAATTTTAATTGATTTTATGATTTTTCTACACTCAAAACAGTCCAAGGGGCCCAACCAACTACTTGGACGAACCCCAAAGAGGACCGCCTAGGCCTTGGGCCGGCCGGCCCCTAGCCCACACGGCTAGGCCGTGCGCTAGGTCAGCCCCCGGCCCCTAGGCTGTGCCTTACTTGGGCGGCAAGCAAGGAGGGGCGGTCCCCTAGGGGGGCCGAACCTCTTTGGGGGTTGTTTCCAAAACAACTCCTTTGCTTGTTGCCCAAGTTTGGTAGTTTCCTTATTTGAAAAGAACTCCTTCTTTCAATAGGATGCCCATGAGATCTATATCTAAGATCCTAAAATTTCTCAAACTCACTAATTCATGCATCCAATGCAAAAACTAGGTCTTGTTTTGTTTGATTATTGACAAATTGCATCATATGCTTAATTTGTCTTGTTTTACGCGATAAACAATAAATTTAAAGTGTAAAGCTGTCAAAACGTAACACATAAACCACGTCTATGTTCTACGACCTGTGGCTCTGATACCACTGTAGGGTTTTGATCATGGATACGCAGCGAATAATATAATTTATCCATTCAATACCCTCCAAGGATCACAAGAAGAGAAGCATAACGATGGTAAAGGAAGAATCATGTTACACACCTTAGGGTTTCTCCTGTGATGACTTATAACGTGAATTTTGTCACGTCTCTACGGTTGATCCACACCTAGAGTTGAGATCTAGATCTTCCTTCTCCTTTGTGCTAGCTTGGAACGGAGGAAGAGGAAGAAGATATCACACAACGCAAGGCAACAAGGAGGGGACGGCCTCCTTTGTTGGCCGACGGGGACGGGGCGGCGGCAAGGGGGTCGGTCGGCCCTCTTGCTTGCTTGCTCTCTCTCATTTTGTTCTCTCCCACTCAAGTTATGAATAATAAGTTCATAAGTGTGGGAAGGAAGGAGCATCCTTTATATAGTCCAACAAATCCTTGTCAACTACCTAAAGGATCTATTCTAGTCTTACTATAATTCGGTTTAGTCCCTTCCTTGCAAATTAGTCCTACTAAGTTTGTAAGGTGTTCCAAAGTGATCCTTCTAATTAATTAATCATATTAATTAATTTCCAAATCTAGTTCAACTCTATCTAGCGTGTGACCCCATAGGTTCTATCTAGTTGGTAGCAACACTTTGCTAATATGGAGCGGTTTCTAGCAAAACATCCATTCTAGCCAACTAATAGAATAGTCATCCGACAAATCTTGTGCAAGTAATTGTCACATCCCTTTGTCTCCATATCCGGTTTGGACACGAGACATACAAGTCACACTCGTATATCCAATCCATAGTTTCTCGATCCTGGGAATAGCCTTATTCGTGCAAATAACATCAATATCCCATATTGATTTATTTGAGTCTGGCCAGACATTCTATAAGCACTATCCCTCGAGTGGCCTCGGATATTTGCTCCCGTTATGTGGGAGGGACAAATTCTATCTACGTCTACTACGATTTCTAAGCTTGCTTCTTATTGTATCCGGTACACGCCTTTATAACTACCCAGTTACGGTGTAGCGTTTGACGCTACCAAAATCACAACAATCCACAACTCTAGTGACTTCAAGTCTAAGGATGACAATACCGTTGTCACCACGAGAAGCGCTTGTGACTCAACATAACGTGTATGTAGCCTTCTCAGAGATGGGTCAATCCAGTGCGCCATTACCCTTAATGCACACCCATGTGTTGGATCACGATATCTCCATATCAATCCAATCCCATACTAGTCTATAGATGATTGTCCTATTAATCATTATACTGGACTAGGGATATTTAAGATAAACAACACAATTGTAAATCTAAAGACTTCATTATATTAAATATCCAATAAATAATACAATGAATGTTCTAGCCAAAATAAATTTATACTAAACTAGATTGCCTCTAGGGCATCTATTCGAACATGGATTTCCGGCTTAGTCATTTTGGGGGTGTTACACCTCTCTCATACCAACAACCAGGTAACATTACTGTGATCCAACATCTCATACATCCATTAATATAAGTAGGTTCCATATTAATATAAGTATGTATAAAAAATAGTTTCAATATACCCTAAGGCAATATGCATCATCTGACATATATTTCTTTCCCCTATATATACAGGTTTCCGAGAAAGCAGTTACAGTGTCCCCTTAAGGCAATATGATCCAACGAACTCAACGTATGAACATGGAAGCAAGAACATTTGGTGGTAAAGTTATGGTATTTGGTGGTGATTTTCGTCAAGTTCTTCCAGTTATTACTAATGGGACCAAAGCGGAAACTATCAACGCATGCATTGCAAGATCATTTCTAATGGAGAAGTGTTAAGATTCTTCGATTGAGACAAAATATGAGGTCTATAAATGACCAACACTTTTCAGATTATATTTTGCGCGTTGGAGATGGAATTGAAGAAACAATCGAGGAAGATATGATTGAAATACCACCAATGATGGTGATTCCGTGGGAAGGTGATCATTCAGTCATGATTGAAGAAATATATCGTGATTTACTATTACACACTCATGATGCTCAGTACATGGTGGAAAGGGGATTGATTACACCCAAAAATGAAGATGTGGATGTCCTAAATGAAAAGGTTATTGACATGTTCCATGGTCAAGAGAGAATTTATCATTAATTTGATTCTGTGAATAATGACAATCATAATTTGTATCAACCAGAGTTTTTCAACTCAATATCACCTGGTGGGTTGCCACCTCATGTGCTGCGACCTAAAGGTGGGTGCACCCATTATGCTATTGAGAAATCTTGATCCAAGAAACAGATTGTGTAATGGTGCACGGCTAATATGTCTTGCTTTGAAGGATGATTTTATTGATGTAGAGATATTGTCTGGGCATTTTAAAGGGACAAGAGTTTTTCTTCATAGAATTCCCTTGAAGACTCCAGAAAGCGTAAAACTTCCGTTTGACATGACAAGAATTTCCTGTAAGATTAAGTTCCGCCTTGACGATTAATAAGGCACAAGGACAAACGATCCCTCATGTTGGTATATATCTTCCTGAACACGTGTCTAGTCATGGATAATTAGCATTATCGAGGCACATCCAAAAGTACAACAAAAGTCATGGTGAAAAAAGGGTCCATCTAGCATTGTCGTGGTCATCACACCAAAAACGTAGTTTACAAGGATGTCTTGCTGCCACCATCCTAGACGACATACTCATATCTGAAGTACCTAAAAGGTTAGTTCTTTCTCTTTGTCTATGCATTTTTTTTAAGTTAATGATGAACTCATTGATCAAAATTGTTATTTTAATGTTCATACACTATGTCAGGACTTCTGTTATAATGATATATCATACTTTCTCAACAAACGGGCAAGCAGTTTAAGTTTGCACATATCATTTTGATCAAGTACGCAATTAATGGGTAAGAGATATACATTTTGATAATAGTTCGACCCCATTTATTTTTTAATGCAAAATTATAGATATTGTTCTGAATAATACTGTTCGTACATGTCTGTGTGAGAAGAGTGATGGTGCAACACACTACAGATCACTTGTTTAAAGAATTCCACTGGGAATTTTGGAACTCAGTGATCTCTCTTTTCTTTGACGTAATTAATTCGATTTTATTTTAATATCATTAGTGTTTTGATTTTTTACGACATTTCTTTCCAGACTTTCGATGCCACCATTATGTTTTCTTAAACAATGAAGTTTACTTAGCGTTGAGTCTAAGTTAACGTGTTCTTGCATGAGAAATGAATCATATTTGCTATTGCCTTGAGTTCTAACTGATGCATTAGTAACTCAATCATATTTTCAGCGTAAATATGATGCCGCAGTGCACACGCAACGAGTGTGCCATGTATGCTATAGTTAGTTTATTTTTTTTGAGGAAATGCTATAGTTAGTTTAGTGGGAACATTATATTTGGAATTATTTTCGAATTCAGCAACATTATAGGTAAAATTTCAAAATAGAAAAGTGGACTAAGTAATATGGGATAAATTTATTATATCCAAATGTGTTTTTTCAAGAATAATAAAGTGAGAAGAGAAAATTTTTGTCCAACGCTGAGTAGACAAAAAGGGAGAAGAGAGCAACGGAAATCGGAAATCTCCCAGTCGGGTTCTTGCACCCATCTCCAGAATAGGAAAAGATAGAGATCTGTTCGACTGCTCACGACCATTTCTAGGGCTCGGCAATGGATTCTTCAGCTCAGCCTGACGACACCGTCATGTCAGAGGCTGCGCCGCCCCCGCAACCCGAACACCCGCCGCCGCAGGCTGCCGGAGGAATCGAGAACATACCGGCCACGCTCAGCCACGGCGGCCGATTCATCCAATACAACATCTTCGGCAACATCTTCGAAGTCACCGCCAAGTATAAGCCCCCAATCATGCCCATCGGAAAAGGCGCTTATGGCATTGTCTGGTATTCTATTCCATTATCTCACTTTTCCATCCATGTAATAATCTTCTCTGTATTCTAATTCCAGGTTTTCAAATTCGTGATCTTTTTGTTGTTTGATTCAATTAGTTCGGCCTTGAATTCCGAGACGAACGAGAATGTCGCGATCAAGAAGATTGCCAACGCTTTTGACAACAAGATTGATGCCAAGAGGACGCTGCGAGAGATCAAGCTTCTCCGCCATATGGATCATGAAAATGTCAGTGAGTGGTTTGAATTCGCTTCCTTTTTTCCTCTTTTGGTATTCAATGGTTTTTAATTCTTGGGTATCTTCAATTGGAAAATTTTGTACTTCTGTCTCTCAATAGCTACTAATCTTAAATGATAAAAGACGTAACCTTGCTGCTTTAATTTATTACCAATTAAGTATGCCTTCATTTATGTGTAAGTTATATAACATATTAAATCAAAAGACATATTGCACCTATGCTTGTTTCATGCCCAATTCAAATCAGCAACTTAGCTTAGGAGGGGTAGGTATAGTCTTTTTACTGTGAGGCTCCACTTTTTGCACATTACCACCAAAGTCTTATCTTTCTCCAAAGATGAAAGACGAATAATAGGAGTGACATAGATGGATAGAGCATCTATTCTTCACTTCACTGACAATAGTCATTTGCACGGGAGAAATCATTCTCGCATGAACCGGAATGAGTAAGTGAGATAACTTCATTAGTGACAGAAATCAAATGAAGCACCTAAACACTGGCCTGAATAAGTATGTATCAATAAGCAGTTCCTTTGATGTTGAAAATCAATAGTTTGAGTTGGGCACCCATGTAAGTGAGCTAGAGAAAGTAAGCGGGATTATTGTTATGCCTGCGTTTGGGGTGTTATGGATGCTTGTTCTTATTCAATCGATCCATGTGACCAACCCTGGTTAATATGGGAAAAGGCTTGTAGGTATTTCTTCAATTTATGGGATGTAACACGGTAATATCAATCTATAGTGTGTAGTAAAGGAACCTAAAATTTTATCAAAAAGTAACTTGGATCCTGATAAGTCAGAAGAGACAGAGAGGTTTATGTTGAATGGGTAACTTGGAAACGATAAGAGTCTGAGAGATGAAGAGATTGCTTTCAGTCGACCGATCATTAGCTATCTGGTTGCCCAACAAATTCTGGTATTTATCACGGATAATCTTCCCCAATAGTAGCTACCCCTTCCTTCCCATTTTAAGTGTCCTCCTTTCCTAAAATGGATGTTCCAAAATGAGTCATACTACCAAAAAGTTACTTTCTCACTTCACTTTCCCCCATACCCTATTTTAGATCACTACTTTTTCACTTCCCAAGAAAAGTAAACACATAGAACAGGACATTCTAGTAAATCTACCAAGTCAAAAAATCACATCCTTAATATCCGTGAAAAGTCCACACCGACACTCAATTTGGGACAGAGGGAGCATGACCATAGTTGTCAAAGTATAATGCGTGTCGGATATAGAAAATATTATTTTATGTATCATGTATGCTATCGGGTATCATAATGGTACTGAGGCATCCTCTATAATAGCTTAAGAACATGCTCCAACCCTTACACGTTAAGAACTTGTGCCACGTACTACTCTGTCCCAGCTCTTGCCAATCATTGGGAATATTTGACTCGTATATGGGTCACTTTGATCGGGTGATTTCGATAGCAAAATAATGCGATTTTTCGACAATTTTTTCACGGTGTTATAGAGCAACTTATACTCTACAACACCATGAAAAAATTATCAAAAAATTAAATAACTTTGCTATCCAAATCACCGAGTCAAAGTGACCCAGTGAATAGTGCTAAAAGTCAAAATGATGGGGAAGAGCTGGGACAGAGGTGTACTAGTTAGCTGCCCGCTTACCAAGTACCACAAATCTGACTGAAGTTAATGAAATTGTTGCCTTCTCAACATGTCATGTTCATCAATTAATTCGCAGCCCCTTCAAGTTCATAATGACTCGAGTTTGTATCATTGATGCATACGTATCACATATCACTTGTTAATGACAAATTTGATTATGACAACCAGAAACCCATCAGGTGAGGAGTAAGGGCAGTAGTAAGCATACTGTATAATTTCCCAATGCACCACCTTTCAAGTAAGTGCTCAAATCTGCTTAACTTTGAAAACTCCGCGCTGAGAACTATTGGCCTAGTTTGGGAAAGATAGATTATTAGATAGATTATTGAACATGTGGTTAAGATGAGGAGAGAGAGACAAAAACACTTCATCTCAACCACTCATTCAATAATCTATCTAATAATCTATCTTTGCCAAACTAAGCCATTATAAATAGCAAGTTGCGAGTGTTAATAATATCTCTATATAATTAGTAATCTTAACTTCAGTGACCATCGGAGAGTGGGAGATGAGGCAATAACTATTGGTGGGCAAGAGGTGCCAAAGAAGGATGGAGAGGTAGACGATGATGTTACCCATAGGATCAAGGCGGGATGGACGAAGCGGAGAGTGCATCTGAAGTGCTGTGTGACCGTAGGATACCGGCTTGGTGTGATGTATGGAATGGAGTGGTAGGCATCAAAACAATATGATAAAAAAGCGACTGAAGAAGAAATGAGAATGATAAGGTGGGTGAGTGGTGTAACTAGGACAGGTAGGATACCCAATGACACAAATTGAAAGAATTTAGATGTAACACCTATGGAAGACAAATTGAGGGAGAATCGTTTGCAGTGGTTCGGTCATGTGTAGGGTAGGCTTTCGGATGCTCCAATTAGGAGAAGTGATATGGTTCAGATCGAGGCTGGTAGATGATGGATAGGGAGATCAAAATGAACCTGGGTAGAAACAACAAGACACGACTTAGTCAAAATAAACCTAAGGGAGGAAATGAGTTTGGACAAACATCATTGGAGACGCTTTATCCATGTTGCCAACCCTGGTTAAACTGGAAAAAAGGCTTGTTGATTTGAGTTAAGTTGAGAAGAAATCTTATTGTAATATTTGAGATAACTAGGTAAATCGCGGATTTTTTGAAAATTTATCTGGTGTCTTGTAAAATTCTCAGGAGTTTTCTTGTACTCAGATGTCATGTTATTATTATTATTATTATTTTTTCTCATAATGCATATTTTTCCTTTTCCATCCAGGTTGTTGCCATAAGAGACATAATACCTCCACCCCAAAGGTCAGTGTTCAATGATGTTTACATTGCATATGAGCTTATGGACACTGATCTCCATCAAATTATACGTTCCAATCAAGGATTGTCGGAAGAGCATTGCCAGGTAAAATATTCAGACTGTAGTTCCTTTATAAAAACTAATGTACCGGATCAAAGTACCAAACTTAAAACTTGTAATCTTGCTGGTCTTCGTCTGGTATTTGTGTGGTTTAAAGTTTGACAAATAGTTGTAATCAATTAATATCAGACGCCAGTGTGCTATGTAGATATGTTTCTCTTACAGTCTTACTCAGTCTGTCTATTGTTTTTAATTTGTTTGAGAGTTGCAGTTATTTTAAGTAACATGCAATCTTTGCATTCAACTTTTTGTGAAATTATATGTACTGCAATTATCCCATTTTCTACATACTGAAATACCAACGAAAAAATTGGCTAGTTTTTTGAAGGAAATCCCGCAATCAGGATACTTTAGGCTAAGAAACGTCTAGTTGAGTCATATTTTGAGGTATCCGAAAGTTGAAAGATGGACTGAGAATATGAGAGGGAAGGAGTATTATACTTCCTCCCAACTCTAGTGGCTTCTTTCTTTTAGGTAGGGAACATCATGCTTGGGTTCAAATGCTTATTCTTTTGATTGGCACTCGAAATAATAGCACCAGAAAAGGTACTCCCTGTTACCTTGCATATATTAATTGGGTATTAAGGAAAAACCATACCTTGTCACTCACTGCTTAACAACATAGAATGATTCAACGAAAGAGAGACTTTTTATTAAATACAAGAAAAAAGCAATCAGACACAATGAACATGCAACTGTCTGTCTTTTTTTTTGGGTGTGGATACACACACACATGCATGTTGAGTTATCATCTTTCTAAGTTCATATCTGCTTGATAGGTAAAAATGTATTATATGTTGGGTATAATGTGTGAGCAGTTTACTGCCTTGATTACAAAGGTTAATAGGAGTTTAATCAAAATGGGTTATAAACCCTTTCCAATGATTTATTTTATATCTTTTCTCTTTAAAGGGTTTATATCACGAGGTTTGATCATATTGCATGACGTGCATGACACCGAAAATTATTCTGCAAGTGTTTGCCTGCTGGAATTTTATGTTAACCAGAAACAGGACCCCATTGGGTTTGAAGGCCAACAATGTGAGTGGCATGCTCTTAGAGTCATACCGTGACTACTATTGTGTTAGGCTTTCTAAGTACTTTTTTTTTTTTTTTTTTTTTTTTTTTTTTTTTTTTTGTAATATGCAAATCCGCTGGCTTGTGCTAGAGGATAAATATGGAAGTGCAATGTGTAAAAGGAGTGAAGTTAGTTCAGACATATGTGTGAAGCTCCTATTTCACGCTCCATTTATTTTTTAGAAAGTTTGTACCTATCAGATTAGACAGCCCACAGGTTGGTGAACAGAAAATTCTTACACAACTAGATGGTTTCGAACTTGCAATGGCGCTTTGGACGAGGTAAATTCAATCAGCACATGAAGTGCTCGTCTTCACGGTCAACCATGTACCACTGGCATGTTCTTGTTTGTCTTACTAGAAATGGTGCACACGCGATGTATCTTTGTAGTTGAGGTGTCGAATGATGTTTAGTTGCTTAAGTAAGTTATCCAGATTTTTGGACATGGGTAGTGGGTCAAGGATTTTACATTTTGATTGTGGGTATTGAACATGGGTTTGGAACTTAATATGATGTGGGTGGTTTATCACATATTTCTCCTTTATGAAAGAATAGGGAGTAGAATTGAGATAGAATCGTATTTTTGGAAAGCCAAGTTTGTCAGGCCTCGAACTTTTCTTGCACCGAAGTAAGGTTCCGATCATTTGTTATGATTCACTCATTAAATTGAGAGAGACAGCATAACTGCATTCATTCTCAGATTTGGTTTTGTGATAATGGGCTGCTGAATGATCTGATCGAATATTACACGCAACTTCTTTAATCTTTAGTCTAATGCATAAACGTCCTTTGAATTATGAGAACGGGTGGGGTTTGACCGTGTCCGTTGGAAATTTTGACGGTGTGGTCCGACATGTGTAGGCGATGAGAGAGATAGAGCGGAAAAAGGAAGTGATGGTATGCTTTCTGGAAAAGAAGGCATATACAGCATTAGGTGCATATGATTAAATAATGTGTTTTTTTTTTTTTTTTTTAAATATAAACAACACGAAGTTAATGGGAATTGGGGAATGCCCCCACTGCAGTTATTGGAAGTTAACTCGGTGTATACTTTGTTATTTGCCAAACCACGGGGGTACTACTTTTTAAATTGCCGAAGGTGTTAGTGCAATTCACCTTAGAAGCTCCATAACTTTTTGAATTAGGGTTTCTTGGTTTACTTTGAATGGGGTTCAGTGCTTGGTGGTGCCATTGCATTCAGTTTTATGATTCTATAGTTTCTTCTTTTGGTCTATCAGTACTTCTACGGGGGGATTTTTAGTCTTTTAGAGGACATTGTTGTACTCAAAGCTGTTAATTTCGTTAAGGGAGCTCTGTTTGTTATAGCATGCAGTTCGAGGAGGATTTCAGTGAGAGCTGTTTTCGCAGATATAATGGAAGGTGTCAGTTCACATCTACTGTCTTGTAGTGCTTGTTGATTTTACCTTCGTATTTTATGATGCTTATATCAACTTGTCCCGTTTATTGGATTGTTCTGTACTCTTGTGGGGGTGTTTACTTAGCTTGTGAATCTGCTCAAGTCTGAGGCAATTTTGGTGTGGGTTTCTTCTAGTACATGTGTTTTCTGCAGATTTCTGTTCTACCGTTCTCTCTTCTTGGTGGACATTTAGGATTCGTGTCCGATCATGTAGGGAATCAGAATGCTATTATTATGTAGGTTACCTTGGGCTCTTAACGGGGTAAAGATGCCAATTTTGTCTTAGAGAGAGACTTTGAGTAATAGCATTCTGTCATTGACTTCCTAAATAATCTTTTTGCCTTTTTTATGATACTAGCCTCTATTCCTAAGCGGTTAGAGACAGTTTGTAATGGTTTTCAACGCATTATTTACCGAGTGGTATGCTATAGGCAAGGGGCGGATTTAATTGTTTCTCTTTATGTAGTCAGGCTCCTCTTTCCATGTAACTTCACTGGTCTGGGTTGAAGAGTTTGTGGTGTATGGTGTTCGTTCTTATGATTGACGAGACTTTAGGGTTGGATTTCTGTGGAAATCATTAGGGGTGAGTTTGGTATGACTGATTTGCAGCTTATGTCGACTTATAAGTTTACTTGAAAAAAAGTCTGTGACATAAAGCAGAAGAAAAAAGATGGTTGTGTTTGGTGAAACAGTTTGTGCAAATTAAAAAGTTAAAGAAAAGCTTCAAAACCTCAACTTCTTCTACACCTCATTTTTACACTATGAACTTTTAAGTCCAAATCCAAATCGGCTTATAAGTCCATGCCAAACACGACTTATAAGCTCACTTCAACTTACAGTCCAAAACTGACTTATAAGCTGCTTATAAGTCATACCAAACCCACCCTGGGCGAGGTTAGATTGCGTTATGTCTAAAATTAGAGTATTGGTTGAAGGGGATATAGATTCCTTTTCAAGGGAATGGTGGTGAGGTGACTCACCTTCAGAAGTGTGTTCTCTGTCTTTGTTTCATGTTTTTTGAGATAGGGGCATCTTCTCTGCGCAACCTCGGCAAACTTGTTTGGTATTTGTACTTCCACAGGTGTTTGCTATGGGGAGAAGGATGATTTGTTGAAGTTGTAGCTTTGTTTTCAAGTGGTGATGATTGTCTTACGTTGCTTCCTTTAACTGTAGGCTTACTCTCTGATCATCTTGCATTATTATGGACAGTCATGTGATGTTTTGCTTGTCATTCCCCCGTGTTTGTTGGCTTTGGAAGTGAGAGCTGCCCAACCGTCCTTTATACGGTGTGCTTGAACTGACTCCAATAGTTTTATGTGTTTGTTTGGTGCCAGCACTCTCAAATTCCTCTGTTTTTTTTTTTTTTTTTTTTTTTTTTTTTTTTGCATTTTCTTTACCTCCATCTTGTGTTATATGATTCTATTATCCAATAAAAATCAGCTGAACAATTTAACCCCTTGCAAACTTGTAGGACACTCTTGACAACACGTCTGAGTTCCAACCTTGCACAGATATATTCTTCTCTAATTCGTTCAGGTGTTACATTCCACGTCATACTTGCTCTCAAGACCTAGCTGATTTTCTAGAAAATCAAACAAGAAGCTTGTGGTGTCTTATTCTTTGGACTGCGATAAAAGCCCACAAACAACTGAAAATTTCCATACATTCTTTGCGTCCTTTTTTTGTCCTTGTTTAATGTCATTTTCTAAAGGCAATAGTTTTAATCAATGAATGGTACGAAGCTGTATATCTAATCAATATTCAATCCCCTTTTGCAGTATTTCTTGTATCAGATCCTCCGAGGTTTGAAATACATACATTCTGCAAATGTTCTGCACAGGGACTTAAAGCCTAGCAATCTTCTCTTGAATGCAAACTGTGATCTGAAGATTTGTGATTTTGGATTGGCTCGTGTCACCTCAGAAACCGATTTCATGACTGAATATGTAGTAACTAGATGGTACAGGGCACCAGAACTTTTGTTGAATTCCTCGGATTATACTGCAGCAATTGATGTTTGGTCCGTGGGTTGCATATTTATGGAACTGATGGATAGAAAACCCTTATTCCCTGGCAGAGATCATGTTCACCAGCTGCGTTTGCTTATGGAGGTAATCTACCGCTTATTCCTTTTCTTTTGTTCAAAAGTGAAGTTGTTTACTGACAGTAAATACTTGTCATCTAAAAATTCAGAAATTCTGCCAGCTGATCTGCTTTTAGCGTTCTCCTTTATGGGGTTAACTCACTTCCTTTCGGTTTGTAACCTTGGAGATCCAAACATTTTGGTTGGGCTCAGTTCCTTTTGGTCGACATTGAGTATAGCAAATCTTATATATACGGATTTTAGAGACTAGGAGTTTTTAAATCAATCTTCTTGGATGTTTATTGGTATTTGCGCGATAAAATACCAACCTTTCTGCTCGTTTCAGTCATTAGAATCCGTGTTTTAAAGTTTGACCCGTGGTGTTTGGGACTATACCATGGGTTAGAAACATATTTACCTGCAAACTTACTTCCTACACTGTTCAGAAACACTAGAGATACTTTTGGAACATATCATGGATGCATTTGCAAAATTAGGAAGCATGGGGAAGCTGGTTGGAGGCCATGAAGATTCTTAATAGCTATTATTGATATTACCTACTCCTATATAAAAGGATACCAAGAGCTTTCATTATCGAACCAAATCGTGACACCTAAATGATGTGCACGTAGGGGATTTCTCCGCAAAATCGTATTAGTTGTAACTAATTATACTATACAGTAGCCATATGCAGAGCCCTCTATGTTGTCAGATATAACATGCTGTCTATCAAAACTCAATTTTCAGTTGCTGCACATGTCACTGGATGTATCTATATGTGTTCAACCAAAAAAAAAAAAACACAAAACTTGTGACGTGCACAGAAATTAGACTGCCATGCCAGTTTTCTACATTCTCCCTTGTTAATTTTGCCCTCCTAATATTTTTTATACTCTTTTTACCGTGGATGACTTCTCTATTATGAAGCATCTTTATGGTTGAAGAGAACAATCCTGTGAAATTGGAGCAGAAATATGTTAAATTTGTCACAAAAATTAAATTCAGAAGGTAAAATTTTCAAATACGAATTTGGTCCCATATATCATATAAGTAGGACGTTAATAAACTATGATGAATCATACAAATGGGTTGTCAATTGTCACAAATTCCTAATTGTTGCAAAAATTTCGGGTGCTACATAAATATAGTTTTATTTCTTGGAATTCATGTGCATATTTTGGATGTGTGGGCTTAAATCAAGAAAAATAGAGTACATAAAGACTGTAGGAAATCATCTATTTTGAGAGGTTTCTAAATTAAGAAATAGTTTGTTTGTTTCTTATTTTTCATAGAAGAAATATTTTGTAACCTCTTTTAGAATGGGATGCAGATAATCAAGCAATGACTTTATAATATGATAAATTTTAATGTCACTATTTGTATTACTCCCTCCGTCCCAAGAAGGCTGTATTCCTTCCCTAAAATGGATGTCCCAAAAGGGATGTCCTTTTACCAAAAGTTGCATACTTTTCCACTTTACTTACCTCCCTATCCCTTATCAAATTTCTACCTTTTCAAGAACTAGCATTAACATTGGTTGCTTATTTTGACCGCAAAAGGAAATTGCCAAGTTTTGTTAACAAGTATTGTAATATTCGGTTTAACGTATTTGGTACACTCGCAAAACACTTTAGTCATAGAAAAAGCTGTTACTATCAAAATTTTCAATGACCAATGGTAGTAAATAGGTAAGACACCCACATATTAGGGGCCATGTAGCATGGGTGCGGCAAATCCCCAAAACTCAACGGTGGGGGCGCGGTGGGGGTGCGGCAACTTTATTTATATATTTATTTTATATTATTTGTGATACCATCATACTACTATAAAAACAACAATTGTAGGAATCCAAATTATAATCAAACAGAAATTCATACACAGATTCAAAGATACAGAGTTACTACATCAACAATATAATCTTTTCCCGCTGTTGTTCGTAGCTGCGGAGAGACAAGTAATCTAAGGTAAAATATTTACATAGATGCACATTTTTTGGTTAAATTTTAATTGTGTTTTATAAGACCTCTCAACTAAAACTTTCAAGATGACTCTCCCTTATCCACAAAGCACCCACGAAGCACCCGGTGCGGGTGCGCGACCTCCCAGAAGCACCCGTGTAACATAGATTTGGGGTGAAGAGTTATTACATGTTTCAGAAAAAGAGTAACTTGTAATGAAGAGTCGAATGCCAAACTCAGGCTACACCAGAGAAGTAAGGAAAACACAGAAAATACATTAGCTTGACAAGTTGACATGTATTTGAAGAATAACAATAAAATACTTGGAATTCAAAAGTCTCTTAAAGCTACAGTGCACTGTACTGGACCAAAGATGATAGAAAAAAATCTAAGCAAATTATAACTTTGCAATATTGCATGAATATCTTCCCAATGGGAAGCTTTTCACTTTAAAAGGAGTTACAACACATGTAAAATAATGCAAAGTTATGTACTCCCTCCGTCCACCAAAGAAAGTTTATCACTGGAACTATAACTTTTCTTCGTAGACATGCATTTAATGTACACGACTCCTAGTAAAGGGTTGGGAGCTACCTCTTCTTCGGTGTACCGGTAGCAAAGCTATAGTCAGCGCCTGATTCACGGGTAAACGGTAAGTAAGGCTGGAGAAGACTTAGTGGCGAGTGTTGGCCCGGTAAGGGATTCTTCCGGTTGTCATACAAAGATCCACTTCCTGCTGGGTTGGGATTAGCAGTATCATGTCGAAGGAACTCGGCAAAATGACCCCTTATACCTTCCGTCCTGGTAGTTGACATGCTATTTCCACATCTCTAATCCACTGGATACAAGTTTCGACATGCTATTTCCATAATTATCCTTGATTTTTCTTTCTCCAAGACTGTGTACTATGAATATTAATGAGTAGTGTTGGAAGTTCATTATATTTTTAAAATTTAAAAGGTAAGTGAACAAACAATTTGGGACATCCAAAAGAGGGAAAATGGACTATCTTTGCGAGGCAAAGAGTTCGAAAACACTTTCCCCTAGAAAATAAGTTGTGTGCCATAAACGTACTGCAAAGTAACACATTTGATAAAAATACTTACTCCCTCTGTCACATTATATTTGTCGCGTTTCGTGAAATGGATGTCCCGATTTATGTGTCAAAAGTTACTTTTCACTTTACTTCCCTCCATACCCTCTTTAAATTCTTACTTTTTCACTTCCCAACAAAAGTATCACATAAGACAAAAGACAATAGTAAATCTAACAAGTCGAACACATTTCCTTAATCCATGTGCAAAAGCAACATAGACTGATGAAATGGGACAGAGGGAGTATAATTTGTGTATTATTGAGATACGTGATACATGTTATTTTTGGGAATACAGCCTACAGATTTACAGAAAAATAGAAAAGTAATAGTCTTAGTGAACCTTTTGTATACCACTACTAGATATTGTCTGTTCCTGAAGGCACTATTTAAAAAGTTCATGGATCTAAATGTATTTCTTCCAAAGTTTTTAAGTTGTAATACAAATTGTTTGAAATTAATTGGTTATAGTGCATTTTTATAAAGTATGTCGAATATAATGTAAATTGTACGAAGCTTGTGGGTCATACTGTAATAAATATAAAATGTATCCTTTAGCATTTGTAGGACCTATACCGCTCTCTCTATATATAAAAGCTTAGCAAAGATCAATCCTGCAACATAATTCTTATAATGGTGGCAAAAGTAACACAATTCTTCCAAGATTAAGCTTGAAATGGTGTGTTAAACAAACCCAGTTAGGAAAAAAGTTTCGAAGAGTTTTTTTTTTTTATGTTTAACTGCTGGATATCCGTACAAGGCATGTACGCTCTCCAAATGGATTCTTCTAAAACAACTCAGTGGTGGCGTGCCTACTGTCCCCCTGACATCCCTTCCATTTCTTCAATGTAACATGAGATTCTTAGTTATATATTTTTATAATGGCAACTACGTCTTTCATTTTGATCAATGTAACTTGGTCCATGTCTGGTAGCATTATGTGATAGTAGATTGACAATTGCTCGCCTTGCAGCTCATTGGCACCCCATCGGAATCTGAATTGGAGTTTCTGAATGAAAATGCTAAGAGATACATTCGGCAACTTCCACCTCAGCGTCGACAGTCGTTTATTGAAAAGTTCCCGCAAGTGCATCCTTTGGCCATTGATTTAGTTGAGAAGATGTTAACATTCGATCCTAGACGAAGAATTACTGGTGAGATATAATTGATTTTGCTTCGGGTTTACTCTCCATCATGCTTAGTATAATGATTACTCTTTCATTTTGTATGTTTGCAATTAGTTCAATTGATGAAAGCAGGCCCGGGATAAGAGATACTATGTTTTTAATAAAAGACTAGGAAGCTCAACAATCTGAAGTACATACTATTGTCCAGAATTGAGAAGAAAACCAAAATAGTAACAGGAACAAGACGAAGACACTTGCTTATACTAGTCTCTCGCGCACTCCGGCAGTGAAAAGAAGCAGCGGAAAAGAAAAATGGCTTTGAGGTAGTCTCTGACGCACTCCTGCAGCGAAGAGAGATCGGTAGGAGTGCGCGAGAGACTCAAATTCCAAGGCCCTACTATTTAAAACCGTAGCTGGGATATAGCTTTTGCTATTGCACTGCATTTTCTTAACCAGGCATACGTCAATCATCTGTAGTCGACTGCCTTTTGAAATGTTTGAATCTTCCAAGAAGCTTGTGGTTTTCAAAAACGCTGAATCTTCTAAAAGAAATTTCTGTTTCTTTCAATATATTACAGTAAAGCCCCCACCGAAAAAAGAAGAAGAATATGCTATGAAAAACTCCAGAAACATAAAGATATCACAAAAAGACTCCAGAAACATAAAGATATGACACAAATACCCCAGTATAATCCTACAACCCCGATGATGATTTCCTCTTCCATCTCTTTTGGCAACTGCTTTAGCAGTTAAATGAGAAAATCCTTGGTCGAACACAGTCTCAACAAAGAAGTTTTGACAGTGGCAAGAAAGAACTTGCTCTGGTTTTTAATTGATGCAAACAGCCCCCGGATAAGAGAGTATTATGTTTTTAACAAAACACTAGACCCGGAAGAGAATCTCAAGAATTTTAAGTACAGGCTATTATCCAGATTTGAGAACAAAGCCAAAATCATGTGGTTGTTAAAATCCCAACCCGCAAAGCAATGTCCTTATTTAGTAAGATATCAATGTGGACAAAAAATTGGGACAGCAAAAAATGGTATAGTGGACTAAAATTATGGGACGGAGGGAGTATATTGTTTAGATTACCTTGTATCTTTTTTAGAAACATTATTGGAACTTGAACACAATTACAAATTCCAATAGGGGTATTGAGAGAAAGTAGATGGTATAAACATGAACGAATTTTGGGAAAGTGGACATAATTTTGGGACGGGGGAGTAAATTATAAGGGGCGGAGATTGTGTATACGTGAACAAGCTCTATCGAACTATATCAGCCTTGCCAATGGGCAGGGTTAACCATTATTAAGTTTGAGATGAAGTTAACCATTATTAAACGGTTTCGCGAACCCGACTCCTTTCAGGTCCCAAACATATTGTGCGATACAAGTTACGTATCGTATCAGATATGTATCGCTCGATACAGTTCGAAACATTTTCATTAGTGATACAACCATTGATACGTACCGGTTACAGGCTGTATTGTATCCTATCGTCGATACGTATCAAGCATCGATCGATACTGACAACATAGCCTTCTTTGCCAAAATATTGAACTTGTCTATTTATACTCTTGTTTTCGCCTATTATATTCTCTGCATCCTACTCTTGCTTATGTTAATTTTTTTAGTTAGCTTTTTTCTTCATGTTTAGCTCGTGCCCACAATCTTAAACCTTTGCTCTCTTATTACTGTCGTGATTGTGACAAACTAATCTTTGACCGAACACGCCCTTTTTCGACATGATTTACATGTTTAGCTGTCAATTAAAATGGAGCATGAGGTTCCAAGTACATAAATTCACATGGTTTTTATATATAAAATTGATGTGCAACAATATATGAGTAGTAATGGCATCAAGTATACTGCTTCTGATTCTGCAGGCCATGCCATTATCCTAAGCAGAATCTATATTTTGAACGAAATAGTGACAAAAGCAAGTGAAAATTTGAATTTTATCAAGAGAAGTTTAATTTATATAAAAAATTACGGCATTGCCCCTGTAAAAAGCCCAGAAACATAAATATATGAGAAAACGACCGCAGTATAACCCAACATATCGTTTCAAAATAAAGGGCAACGCATATGTAGATATGATTTTGCATCATCAATGTGAATGCATTTGATTGTAAGATATTCTATATAAATTCGTAGTGAGGCCTATAACCATAGTGATCAATACCGTTTCTTTCTGGCTGGAGTGCTCCGTTTTGGAGGAAAACGGAACTGAACTTGCTTAGTTTCGTAACAGTGAAAATCTGGTCTGTTTCGTGATGTTCCAGGTGTTTCAGGGAGAGAACCGGTGCAATTGATCCCCCCGCCCTTTTCTCCCTATTTTTTCGATTCTCATTCAATCCTCGAGTGTTTTAATTTAAAATTTAACCAAATTAATGTTCTCTATTTATGTTTCATATGTTACTTATGCTAGGGTATGGTCCTTGCGCAAGGGCACTACCCAGATTGTAATTACAGAAAATAAAACAAAAAGTTGTCAGGATTTTCTTTAATTTTAGAGCATTCCCTGAAATAGAAGGTATCTGCCCAGCCCTAATACAACAAAGCTATAACTATAATGCAATCTCTATGCATTAATAGTTGGAACTTTGTAACTGCTGCTGAGAGAAGGCTAGCGCTGCTTTTATGATCAAGAATTGGATTGGAGGCAGAAATTAGTCGCTCACATGTAATTAGTCTTGGCTTCCTGAAGAACATAGAGAAGAAAACGGATTCACATAATTAATGCAAGAGCAAACTTCAATAGGGAACATCATTGTAGGAAAGCAAACATGCTTGGAAAATTTGCTAATGAGATGAGAGACAACTATCCAAAATTTATCAAACAGAGGTGGAAAATAAGATAACGAGGATATAATCAGGAAGATAATTAAATGTACTCCCTTCTGCAAAATTTCTTCAAGAAATCTCAAAAAGAAAAACAGGAGCATGCAGTACGTTATATGATTGCTTCAAACTGATTAGCGATTATGACATTATGACGATGTTTCACCAATATAAGTCATACTTTGTAACCATTGCTTCATTTTCTCATCTACAAGAGAGACATACTTCATTGCCACACATCACTGAAGCTGAAGGGCCCGCACTTATTCAGATAATGATAGAAGAATAACTTACTCCGCTTTCTTCAGCTATACTTTCCATAAATTACGAAACAAATAGAGTTATATGGAGTAGTTGAGTAGTTAGGTCGTTTCTTTGCTTCCTTTTTTTGAATGAAAATGATAACAGCAAGATATTCTTACAAAGGCTTACACGAGTTTGGTAGCGATAAGCTACTGATACTGACAAACTCTCATACAAAACAACAAGGCTAAAACATGACACATACACCACCATAAAACTAAAACTAAACATGTTGCTGTTGATAACGGTTGAGAACGTAACTGGTGAAGTCGGAAGATCTTCTGGGCTCTTTGCATGAAATGATCCGAGCTAAAATTTTGTTGTCGGTGCTGGCATAGCCTAAAGTGAGGGAATCACGAGCATAGTTGGGACAAGAGGATAGGAAACTTAGGCTACTACTGAGTCGAGAAAAGGCTTGAGATGATTCAACTGGTAGGATGACTAAGACATCCAAGGCTGCTGAATTCGGAATAAGCCAAAAAAGGCCGTGCGGCAAAGTGGAAGCATTCACGAGCTTCGTTTAAGGAGGGAATCCATGCGCAAATTGAGCGATATCTGGAGAGTGAACATGGAAAACAACGACCAATAACAAAATCTCCATCCCAAAAACCCCATCCAGAGACGTGCTCCTGGTCACAAAGAGAAGCAGATGAAAACGGAGTGCCTAAGAGCGACAGACGATCTGCCACATCGTCAATTATTAAAACGACAAGCCTACATGTTTGAGCTTCACGGGACAAAAGGCTAGCTGTATGAATTGCCCGAGACTGTCCCGAGTCTCGCCAATTCCAGCTCTGGACGATCATGGCTGATATGAAGATTGTTCTGGTACAATCTCCCAAAAACCGTTGGAGGAGACAAAGAAACTTGATTGAGGTAAAGTAAAACCTGAAACGGGATTACCAATAGGATGGGCTGAAACTTTCAGAACCTTGACCCGAGGAGATTCACCTTTCCACTTTAGTTTCCTATTCTTTGGTGTAGGATCCTGACCTATACACACGCCAATATGCTGGAGAAGTTGAACCGGGTATTTATGAAGGGTGTTAGTGATAGAGGAGCAATGTCGTTCCCTTGTCTGAAGTTGATTAGAACTAAACTAGCAACGGCAGCGAGATTTTGGGCAAATTTTGGGGTGCTGAGTCGGTTTGTTGGTACTTTTGTGAAAGGTTCCATGTTGTGGGATAGACTGATGACTTTTGGTAGATTTTTTAATAGAAGGGTGAAGAGAGTGTGAAGACGATTGCGGTTTGAGTTTTGGGTGTTGGGGTGGCCTTGCTGGGGATTTGAAAGTGAACAATGTGGAAGATTTTGGGACTACGGGTATCGTTGCAGGAAGTGATGACTTGATACCCATGTCAGGGTCAGCTAGTGGTTGAAGTGGTGTCTGAGCATGGTCCTTTTCAATCTCCCAAGCAGAGCACACCTTCGAAGGGGTTCCGATTTCTTGTGATTTGGAGTGGTGGCGACAAAGCAATTCTTTCCTTGACCTGGAGCACGCCGAAGTTTAAGCGGGTAGCTATTCACCATCAGATGGTGCAATATGTTTTTGTTGTGCTGTAGTTGTGACAGATTGACGACTAACGTGAATCACTTTCTTCGTGCGTCGGTTAACATACTGAACCCAGTCGCCCGTTGGAACATGCGGGTGGTTGTTGCTATTGTTGGACGTGGTCTGCAAAAGAGCATTGGTTTTTGCACAAAGATCTTTCAGTTTTTCAGAGTGGTACGCTTTGAAGCGCAAGCGCAAAGCCAACAAGTCTTATCTGGTATAGGCTATATGTTTCATGGTAGGTGGGTGGGTTGACATAGGTCCTGAGAGGGTTCCCTCTCTGATGGTGGCGCAAAAATGGTGGCCTTCTTTTTTGCAGACAACAAATGTAAGGGTGGTTTTGGGTGGGTATTAGGTGACACTATATTGACCAATTCAGAGTGCCCACTGCGATTGCTAATGGATCTAAAATCTGTGACAATTTCCCTCTCCTTGACCCTTATGTTTCATAGTGGAGGTGGGTTGAAAATAGTAGGGGCCTTGTTCGAGAGGGCCACAGCTTTTCCTGTTAGAGAGGCGTCTATGTTATGACTAAAAATTATAGGTCGGCCTTCAAAAATTGTGCCTATAATCAAGTTGACCTTCGACGGAGTATTGCCGGCGGTTGCCTGAGTTCGCCAGGAAACTCCTCTCTCCAACAACCCTTGTGGGGTTGATATTTTAAGGCAGTACGGATGCCTTTGTCGAATCAATCGTCGCCGGAATTTCGCCGGTTGTTGCCGGGATTTGTTGAGATTTTGTACCTTCACTGTGTGTGAATTGGTGGGACTCCTCATTCCTCTGAATCTCAGAGGAATTTTCTGAATTTTTCTGTTGCGGCCCGCTCGTTCTGGTGGCTGTGGTGAGACGAGCTTTGTCCTCTAGTTGTATTGTTGAGCTTCTATCATGAGAGAGGAGAAAATGATTGGTTGTTGAACAACCTCTGAGCAGCTTGTCAGACCAGTTGCCATTTTGGTGGCCTCCTGATGCCTTTTTCCATACGGCATTGACGAATCCAGCGGCAATCTTGATCGCTTCTTGCATCGCTTGTTCGATGGATGCGGCACTTTGAGGAGAGATCGCGCTCTTCGTAGATGAAGTTTCATCAGTTCGGGGTGGGTTTGAGGTGGATCGACGCGTCACTGTTGCCGTCGGAAGTTTCGGCAACCTTCGTCTTCTGGAAGCACTTTGTGCTCATGACTAGAGTTGTAGATCGAGAGAATCTCGATCTGTTGGTGATGGGATTTGTGAGTTGCCCAGAGAACGACGGGAGACTTCTTTTCTCTTCTGAAACGTTGTTTCATTTTTGAGGGGGTGGCTCTTCCGTTTGAGCCGGCGTCGGAAAAGTTCGTACCGGTGTTGGTTGGAACATTCGCTTCGGCAGATCTGTTGTCTGCCTCGCCGCCAGCTGGTGCTTTTGCTACCGGCTCCTCTGGGATTGGAGGATGAGACCGAGAAGTCTGGTAGATGGAGTGAAGGGTTTGGTCTCCGGTGACAGACAGCTTGGGGAGGCAGAAGAGAATCAGAGCCTCACAGAAGGAAGACATGTTTTTTTGACCTTTTTGCTTGGTTGCTCTATTTTATTGTCCTACCTTGTTGTGAGGTTTCTTTTAATAACAGTTAAGTACATATGAAAAAAAGAAATGTAATCTCATATGACCTCCATTGACAGGAAGTCAAGGCAAGTTCGGCAAGTTTTAAGCAAGAGACTTCACGACATGAAACCGTGAAAACTGAACATATAACACAAACTCAGAAAAACTCTGAAAAGAAAAGGAACTTAAACAAATCAAACATTAACGCAGAAACTCCTCTGGTTATAGGAGTAACCACAAACGCTGAAAAAAAAACTCGGAAATAGATGGGTACGTTTTATCCTCTTCATTAAGCATTTTCCATTCACTAACTCAAACAAATCAAAACCCCATGCTAAAACTAATCAAACAAATATTTCTCACTAATCATATCTAAAAACGTGTTCTGTAAAATGTGCTAGTCATTAACTCAGCATCTCATTGACCCAGAGCCTTTCCACGGCCAGACTTGAACTATTTCTGCAAAAGAACCACAACCACAGTGACAATCAAGTGGTTAAATCACATAGTTATAAAATATAATCGAGATGAAGAACCAACAAATTGATGATTAAGAACTGAGACCACCATGTATACAATACATAAAAGGCGCATATTTGTGCGACAATACATAATCGGCACATTATTCTTACAGTTTAGTTGCAAAGAAGCACACTGAATCTCTCATAGGCATTTTAACAAACATCACTAGTGAGAAGCAAAACAAATACCTCAAATTAGACATTTTGTAGATTATCAGTACCTGCTTTGGCCTCTCTTGGGTATACTACAAAGAGCAAAAGTTAGAGAATGGGATGGCTTACCATTCTTACATTTATAGGGAGTGGGAGCTACAACCTCAACGCCTGAATGAAATTCTAGTGAACGACATAGCTGCAATGCAAGTATACAATACAATTGTCGGTCAAGAGATTACCCATTTGGAGAGGGAAAACAACATGATAAAGAGAGAAACAACCACTCCTTTGATACTGTAGCTAGCCACTTGACCGAACTAGTTCATCATAAGCTGTAAGGTAGTTTTTATCCTACTTCGAAGTAACAGTTAATTCAGTTCCAGAAATCTGAGAACTGAAAGTGATAATACACTAGTAACCTTACATAAATTGATTATGGAAGGAACAACTATGCCTCTGTGATGGAGAAAATATTCACTACCACCGTTGTATGGGACTACGGGTGACATGGTACCACAAGACAATGTGATTGGTTGATCATGTTAGTTATTACTAATTCTACCATGTCTATTGTATCAAAGTATGGAGAGAATTTCATAATCAACCAATAACATTGTCTTGTGGTACCACGTCACCCATATAACGGTGTTAATGAATTTTTTCTCCTGTGATGGAGATTTGGTCACAAATTGTGCGACTTTGGACAATTGAGTTGAAAATTAAGAACCCATCACCACGGAGATGGCCTGAAGGCTACTTAGTGTAGCTCGGAAAGTAATCAACCCCCAAAGTTCAAAACCAATTGGGAAACACACAATAGTTTATCATTTGAGGAAAAAGAAAATTAATACCAAATTTGACAGCTACGGAGAAGAAAATAAATTTCAACTGGAGGATGTTGGCCGGATTCCAAGGAACCCTAGAGAATGTGAAGGAAGAAGTATAAGAAAACTGGGATTGATAAAGAGAGAATGGATGGAGTAACTCTTGTACGAATCGTGTATTTGATTTCCCTTTCTCTGTTTCCAGTTGCCATACTCGAAGGTTTGTATGAGTTGTCTATGTTAAGGCAACCATACAATATGCAGCATTCTAAATCTATAATAGGTATTGAACTTCAATCAGTCAACCGTAACTATAATAAATTTATGCTGTTTATGTACATTATGATCCGATTATGCGGCTAATGATTGGACCCATAGAATGGTTGTACATCGTGTGAAATTTCTTTGGTCTGCTTTATTGTTCGAGTTCAATCTCAGTTGCATGAGTTACTAATGCTTAATAATATCATCTTTTTCTTTTCTTTTCTTATTCTTACTCATCATCTTGTTACCAGTTGAGGATGCACTAGCACATCCCTACTTGACGTCACTCCATGACATCAGCGATGAGCCAACATGCATGACTCCTTTCAGCTTCGACTTTGAGCAGCACGCGCTGTCAGAGGAACAGATGAAGGAGCTGATCTACCGGGAGGCACTTGCGTTCAACCCGGAGTATCAGAATGTGTGAAGGAGTAGAGATTATGTATTTTTAATTTTTATGCCTCGGGCTTTTGGTTTCTTTGTTGTTCTTGTTGATGTACATATCCTCCATTTAAAACATGGATTGCCATGAAGAATATTTGATTCTGGGCTTTCATTTGGTGGTTGGAAAACTGCTACGGTGTTTGTATCGGCCATTGGGTGCTTTTGCCCACTTTTAGATTAAAACTGCTGATTATTGGTCCCTTTTGCGTGGTTCATGTTACAATTGTATGTATTTTCCGCAGTACCTTTGTTTTGCTAGTACGGATCTTATTTGTTCTCGCAATTTCACTTGAAGAGTGTATATAGCGTACTGTTAACTCAACAGTTTGTTCACCAGGACAAGTGAATGTCAGAACCGCAAGTATCGTTTATGGATTTTTAAGTGCAAGGTTGGTTTGTAGGTATTTCGCGAACTTTTTCTCTCAGACGGCAGCGTTGTCACAATTTAACTTACCACTGCATTTGTTTGAGTGCCTCCTTCTCTAGAGACTGAGACAAAAACATCCGAAGTCTTACAATTCAAAAATCTCAAAACATAACTTGTGTCTCTCAATGCAACACTTGGGGAGCGGAAGCAACATAGTCGGGGACTCGGGGATGGAAGTGTTTTTGGGGCTTTGGGGTCTTATTTTCTTATTAATGTCAGGAAGTGCTCCCGTGGCCAAACAAATGCATTTTATAGTGTTTTATTTTAATTCTTCATCATTTTTTTGGTGTAAATCAAGCGACTGATCTTCTCAAGGCATGTAGATCACCAAAAGAGGCTTGGCCTCTCTCAGCTAAGTCATTGCGTCAGAGCTCCATTCCTAGACAACTAATCCTCTCGTCGAAGCGGGTTTTGCCTGTTCGAACAAAGTCATTCTCCATGCGCAAGCGCTAGAATTAACAATAGACTACACATTCTTCCTAAGCCCGAAACATAGAAATTACTGATGTGGGTTTCTTCTCTCCCAAGAAAGTCATTTTCTATACACAAGAGGTACAATTCGATCCCTAAACCTCATGCTCAAACTTGGAGTCCAACCATTTACCATTTGTGCCAAATATTGTTGGTATGCATTTTATTTTTCATGTTATAAGGAGACGACAACAATATGGTTGGAGACTTAAGTTTGTGAAATGTGATATGATAAAATTTCAGATGTTCAAGCTTTCAGCTATCCCCTAAGAATGTCAAAGAAGAAAATGTCCCTCTTTCCCATGCCAGCCGACAAATAAAAAGTTCACAAAAACATAGATATAACTTTGACCCTGATCAAATGAAATTGGCAAATCTAAAGAGCCAGAAGGAGCCACATATAGTTTTCCTTTCGGTGACAGCCTCAGCTCGTCCGAGAAAAACATCCTGCAGGCTGCAATTGCTGCCACCCGTTTAGTGTTGCGGAATGAGAATCTGCAAGCCACCTATTTTCTTCTGTGAAAGACTGGGAAGAACGAGAATTGTTTAGTTGAACGTACAATAACACCCTTGCCAATGGTAGTAAGCAAACTTTCATGCGATCCTACATCATAGAAAATTGGATTCTTCCTAACAGAGTTCCACCAAATTTTATGGATAAGTTCTTAATACGATTCAGTTAACATCCACAAAATTGATCTCTGGGTCGGCCTCCTAAAACTGAGACAAGAGAATGCAATTTAGGCAGCTCGAATATTGAAAACACGAATAAACATAAGCAACTAAGAGGATTGAGCTCAAGAATTTCACAATTTTCACAAGAAAAGCCAGACTAGATATTTTCCCATTCGAAGGAAATAAAGTTCACCGAGAAAATTGATAACACGTCATACAGAAGGCGTGTGTGTAAGGATTGATGAAGTGATCAAGCTTGCGTGCTGGGTCAAGTCAAGAGTTAGTTGATCGTGAGCTATTCTATTCATGTTACATTTTCTTGCTGCCTTTAACAAATTAAAGAACGAAGGCATTGCATTCAAGTAAACATCAAAGCAGATGCTTGTCGTTTCCAAAATGTACCCAAAGCCAACCATAATTCAATATTGGCTTCTAATCGCACAGCAGCAGAAAGCACGAGAATCAGTCAATAAAAAAGAGGCATATTTTATTTTTTATATGTCAAGCATGTACTCTGTACAGTTCATCTTTCTAATCAGATTCAAAAGAATGAAGTGGTGAGCTCCTTAAGTAAATGAGGATTCCCCGAGTACTTGGAAGCCAGAGTTCCTGAGCTTCAAGGCTCCCAAGGGCGTGTGCCTGTGCCATAACTTCTGGTGCTTATTCCAGTCTTATTTACATATCGAAATCAAACTATAGGCCCTCCGCATCCATACGTTCAATCACACGCCTAGCCTCCTCTTCTGTGGCAGGGACAACATTTCGAATTCTCAACCCATTTTTTGCAGCCTCATGTCCAATCGTGAATGTGAAATAGAATTTATTGGATACCTGCGAAGACGCTTGTGACAGTCAGTAATGAGCAGCAATGAGTACTGTTTTTTAGCTTTCTCTGAAGTTTCACGTTCAACATGAATTTTCAAGAGTTTCCCAAAGACCTCCCCATTATTGAGAGAGAGGTCTTCGATTCAACTCCTCCCCCTCCCCTTTAAATTTAATATTTAGTTGTAAAACCCATGGAATGGATTCAATTACACTGCATATGAATGAGGTGCTCACCTCGCTTAGCCGTTCTTCTGGCTTTGTGACATGCGCTACAACTTCAACATTTATAAGCGGTTGAGTCGGGTTCTCTAGCTCGGTGTATAAAACACAAGATTTTAGACGCAGGAAATTGCCAACATCCACCTGTACAAGAAAAAACAAAACAAAAAATGTTTAGGATGATCAGGCAAGACCACTCTACTTAAATTGCTAGTAATAGGTAATGCTGATAATATTTATCTACTTAAATGAAAACACCTTGTTTAATTTTTGAAACACACAAGTGCAACATATTTATTGATTTGCCATCTCAAAGTTACAAATGATAATAGTTATAGTTATATGTATCTCGTCTCTGTCTATCTATGGACCTAAACTTAAAAACACAGAAGTTGACTTCAAGAACCACTAAGACATTTGGCGTCCAACACGGAGGGCATTTTTTTATTTATATGCATGTCAAATGAACCTTCATTTACATTCTCTCTCTTCACATGAGCCCCACATTTCAATAAACCAATAATTCAAAAACCGACAATCTTCTGCCCCCAAACAGGGCCATAACATAGGTTTTACATTTTTTTATTTTTAGAATAAGCATAGCTATCAGATTACCACAATCCATTAAGCCTACACACCTTTTGGTTTCACTTAGTTACCATAACATATTCATTGGAGTGTTGTAGGTTTAATGGTTTTCAAGAACATACTGAGAAGAGATATTGGGTAAAAAGATGCACGACACTACTACATTGAAATGACTTCCCATTCTGAACATGTTGCAGTGCTCAATCCTCTAAAATATAAGTATAGAGACAATTACTTGGGTAGTAAATTGAAGACTGGCAAATGTAGAGACTACTCACGGGTCTTAAGAAATCCACATGATCAACTTCTGAAAACAACGGAGCACTGCCAGCAAAAGAATAAGCCGTTGCATAAGCCAGTTCAAATGCTCTTCTCATTAAGAATCCACCAAAAATTCGTCCGTGGATGTTTCTTTGCTGTGGTTGGCAGATCAAAGAGTTCTGGAGGCAAGTATCCTTTATAAGAATGCTATCTCTATCAGCCAAGGCTGGCATGTCAGAAAATATCCTCCCTTCAGCGAGTAACTCCTTTATCCGGTCTAATTCGCCATCATCAATCTCCTTTTTATGTTGTAACCTTTTCTGTTTTTTAACTTTGTTCCTTTCTTCAGCTTCCTCCCAGAGCACTTTTTCCCGTTCAGTCTCTGGTGATATCTGGTTAACGACGGCTGATTTTCCAGTCTTTGAGTCACGAGCAACAAAAGTAAAATTTGCAACAAGCGCTATTGAATCCAACTTGTCAGATGTTTCTGCAGAAGAATGACTAACATTAGAGCATGGTTAAGATATATATATAGAAGAGCTGCAGCTAAACGAATTGGAGTTGCACATCCAGTTCTTATTTCTGGGAGCATGAATAGAGCTATTTTTGAACAATCAATTGATTTTACAAGAAGGAAGCCACTTGCAAGAAACTACAAGTGGTATTGTTTGAACAGAGCTCATGGAGGAAGCATGTATGAATAACAACAGACCCTCTGACTGAAAATGAAATTACAATTCTTGGAACTCCTTCTGGGAATAGTTTTCTAGACTTCCCTGCGAGAAAACTAGTCAGTAATTGATCTAGTTCTTAGCTTGAAAAGATTGTGTAGACTGTATTTAGATTCCGCTTGTTACAACTCCATCTAGCGATAATTCCAACGGGGCAACTGGTGAAATGTGTAACATTGCCGAAGCTGTAGAAAATTATATAGCAAACCCTCTATTCTTTAGCCTCAATCCTGAATAACTATATTGTACCAGCAAGATGGACAGAGTGACAAATATGTAACTCTTTGAAAATGGACGACCTTGTCAATGTGATTGTAGAAATTAAGGTAATATAATCTCCATCGGCACTTGAGTTCTAAGTTCCAACTTAACATAGAAGGCACAAATGCAGCCAAATTCTATCAACTTATCCGTTGTCTATTGTTTCGGTCTGAGTAGTGGACATTCAAAGACTGCGCATGACAAAACGTATTGATTCAAATATTATGTGTCTCATGTTTAAGACTAAACAATACACAATTGATAATTTTATCACAAGTATGCTCCCTGATGGAAAAGTTGGGTAGCAGCAATGAAAATTCCGTCTACATGTTAATAATGCTTTGGTTTCAAAGTTTCATTGTAGCTTAACCTTAACCCAAAAATAAATAAGATTTTGAAGATTAAACGGAATGCAGTCTGTCTCCTATGGAGCAGAGTAATTTTAACTAGTTATCTCATATTTATAGCATGAAGATCTGAGAATTTTCTTCAAATTATTGAATCTGGAAATTCCATCCTAGAATGGCCTATAAATATGGAATTAGATTTGAAGAAAAGCTCACTAGAGAGAGTTAAGGAAACTGAAGGAGGGATCCTGAGGCTGATAGTTGGTTTGACATGTGAAGAAGGAAAGTGGGCGTAGCTTAAACTATTAAATCGAGACACCAAATACCATTTCAAAGGAAAATTCCTACCAGAAGTGCTGATTGTTAGATAATTATACACTAGTGACACAACTGGAATCATCTGGAACCTAAACCTCACAAATAGTACATTAAACCACGTTATTATGATGCAGCCAGCAAATGGAGTTATCTGCAGCATAAACCTGTTCCTCAAGTAAGATTAACCCTGGATTCGAGATGAGGTACTTCAATTTACTCCAAATGCTTTTGCCAGAATCTGAGGTATTGCCGTATTGGGCATGGAGATGAACTAGTCCTAATTCTAAGAACTGCCAGTGTAACAAATAAATCCATTACATAGGCAGGAATGAAATGTCATAACTAAACATAAAGCAACTTGTAGCTGATTTAACAAAATTAACAAGGAGACCGGAATAATGCGCACGCACACAGTGATCTCATGAGTAGTACCTCCAGTGGACTGAATGACTTCCAATTGTATCTCCATGGATGACCTCCCGACCCATGTGACTGCACCAGTTAGTTCTAGATCAGTGTCAACACGGATAGGCTTCTTTAGGACCATCTTGTCCACGGAAGCAGTGACCAATAGTAGAGGCCTTGTGGTCCCATCATCATTGCGACAGTGCTGATCAACAAAGCCAGAAATCAAATGAAGCTTCTACTTAGTCGGAAACAAGAGTTCAGATATTATCTCACGATAAACAGTGATGCATTATAGTGGAATGCATGTTCAACTGAGCAGCTTGAATCTTATAGTAGTAAAAAACAATGAAGTAGTCTGTCAGCAATAGGTAATAAACCAATGGTCTTGCACCGATCAGCTGTAATAAGAGGAGACGATGTACGAACATCTGAACCTTTGACAGCGAGAGTTACATAATTCGATGAGCATAATGTTGGAGATTTCTCTATCTCGCATCTACTACCTCTGTTTTCAATTGGAACAACCTACTTCACTTTTTGCCACTATTCAGTGGGTCACTTTGACTCGGAGATTTGATTAGCAAAAAAATACAAGATTTTGGTAATCTTTGCATGGTCTTGTAGAGTAAATAGTCTACGACACCATGAAAAAATTTCCAAAAAATTATATCGTTTTGCTATCTAAATCACCGAGTCAAAATGACTCAGTTACGGGTTGAGAAGTCAAAACAGGACATTCCAGAAGAAACGGAGGAAGTATTTACTAATAATCTGACACCAACGTCAGAGAACAACTTGCATCCGTTGTTGGATGAAGCACCAACCATTCTAGGGACATCTTGAGAACATCTCTCCCTAGTGTTCCACAACCAAATTACAGTTTTTCAAAAGATATAACGGTATGGACCAATATACTAAGGATTGTAGTCAATCAAATTTGACGAATGACAACAAAACTCAATTGTAAGAAGGTTAAACAAGTCAGAAGAGAAGTTCCCACTTTTTGCATATACCATCACTGCTTCACACAACCCTACCAGGGCTTTTTTAGAAGCTTCAGAAATATACTGCATTGAGATAGAGTTCTTAAAGCTGGAGATAACCATGTAAGAACCATTCAATTGAAACAATCAACAATCAAAGAAGTAACAACTTCACTTACATTTCAATCATGAACTCAAAAAGATCAATTTGGAAGTGAACACAATCAACAAAAGATGCAAGAATTGGATTCACAATCAGCAAACATTTTAAACTTCCAAACAAGCCATACCTTATATGAGATAGTACCAGCCAGAGCATCAAGGTCTTCAAGCAATTTCCCCATCCTGATCTCATTCCATGGATTCCTGTAATTCTCTCTTAAAATGTAATCACTTGAGAACTTATAGAGAATGCTAGTCCTACTCTGCGACGGAGATTTAGCTTTCAATTCAGTGGGTAAAGTTGAAGCATTGTCGTAGACAATGCTCGATCTAGCTTCCCACAAGGCGTTTGTGGCCGGTGAATGGTACATGCCAGGCCACAGACTTATGGGTTTCCGGATTGAAGACCCGGCATCGATCGGAGAGCTCTCCGGTTGTGACTCCGACGGCGAAGATGAGAACAACCTTGCTTGGGTATGGAGATTTTGGTGACGAAAACGCGATTCTGGCAAGTGGGTATTTGAAGATTCACCGGAAAAAGAAGAGGGTTTCGGTGGAATCTGATTGGGGGTTGGATCTGGAGTGTTGTGAAAGAAGGAGATGAGAGGACGAAGTGGGGATTCATGGTGGAGTCTGTGGTGGCGTAATGCCATGGAAATGGGTGTTCGTGATGGGTTCATGGTTGATTCTCAGGTATTGAATTTGCTAAGGAGAGAGATCTGAAGTTCTTTCTGGTTTTGATTCATCAGTCCATGTACTCTTCTGGTTCACTTTACTTTCCACTATCTATAAGGAACCCACTCCTACGAGTTTCGCATCTATTCTTTAGTTAGACATAAAATATTATTATATAAAATCTCTTTCTCACAGAACTGCATTTTGCATAACTTTGTATAAACAATTAGGACGCAATACATGCATTAGATTAAAATTAGCACACAAAACAGTTATCATTTGTATAAACTCCTTCAAAAACAATTAGCACACAAAACGCGGGTGACTGTGATAATATTTCTTTTAAAATTAGATTTATTTGATATTGTATCAGTTTTTTATATGATATCCATGTTGACTCAGATGACGTGGACATTTGATTGGCCATGCCTTCACAAGAGATGTAACAATACCGCTTGATAAACACCCAACTAGCTAGTGATACATCACAAGCATAGGTACTACAATCTTGCCAGCAAAAGAGTTTTGTTCTCGGAAGATGAATCGAATCTCACCGCTTGACATCACTAGAGCGTCTCTCGAAATCTTCACAAGGGGACTTCCACTTCCGAAGCCGTAGAAATTCCGCCTAGGGAGATGATGAACCAGAGATTGCAAATTTGATTCGAGAAACAAGTTTTGAAATCCATAGCTTCAAGCTAGATGAATGGATGATCTCGTGGAGAAAGCTTCAACAATGAAAGGATCTCGCCAGTGAGAAATAAGAAACGGGAAACCACGAACAAACTCTCCTTTGAAGTTTTGTATGACAGCACCCAGATGAAGGTTCAAATCGGTACCTAGTTGATGCATCCACATCCATTTTTGGTTGGCAATGGTTCCCATATCCGGCATCTTCCACTTCGTGTCACACTGATATTTCTAATAGCCTGGTTACATGACTCTAAAAATTCAATTCATTTTCCTATTCATGTTGAAAGAACCTCTTTTTTATTGATTGTTCTTACCGGAATTTCTTTTTTCTTACAGGACTTCAAATTTTTTCAACGGAGGAAAGCCACTTAATCTCGGTGTGAAGTATCAAGTTTTTGAATTAAGTCTTTCATATGAAGAAGAATCCACAAGTTAACAATCTGCATATAAAAGTCTAGGAGAGTAGAAAGTAATTATTTTACCTATTCACAATGGAAGAACATGTGAGATTCGGTTTCTTCATAAAAATTAGAATTTCCACATTAAGAAATAGCAATATTCCTCTATATCACATTTGACTTTATTGAAGAAGATGTTATGGTGGCCTAAAATGAAGAAATAAGTAGTAAAATTTCTGTCACGGTGTATGATTGACAAAAAGTGTAACCGGACTTAAAAAAGATGGGAGGCTTCGTACAACATTTGGAAGTTCCAATTTGGAAATGAGATTCTTTCTCGATGGATTTTGTGACTGCTTTACCAACAATGAAGAATGGACTGAATATAATTGTGTTATTGTGGATAGATTAACCAAGACAACGAGGTTTATTCCGAGATTTGTGTTAAAAATATTTTAAGGTGTCATGGAGTGCCAAGTACAATTGTCGGACATGGATTCTAATTTTCTCTTTTCACTTTTGGAATGCTTTGCAAGCAACCATGCGAATTTAATCAAGATCTAGTAGGATATTTTATCCCTCTACGGATGGTCAAACTGAGAGGACTGTTCAAACTTTGGAAGACATGTTACGAGCTTGTGTTATGAATTTTTAAGAATCATGGGCCGATCGACTATCATTTATAAAAATTTCTTATAAAAACAGTTACCATGCTAGTATTAGCATGAAACTGTACGAGGCTTTGTATGGAAAGAAGTTTTGATCACCTTTGTGTTGAAATAATTAATCTGAAACTGTGGTACTGGGACAACAGCTGACTGAAGATATGACCGACCAAGTGAGTTCGATCCAACACAGAAGAGATCTGAAGTTCAAAATCGATCAGTTTCTTTCTGGTTTTGATTCATCAGTCGGTCTACTCTTCTGGTTCACTTTACTTTCAACTATCTATAAGGAACCCACTCCCATGAGTTTCGCATCTATTCTTTAGTTAGACATAAAATATTGTCATCTAAAATTTTTCTTTACAGAGGTGAGAACTGCATTTTCAAAAATGCTATATGTCCCGAAAATTATGTCCCAAAAGTGTCCCAAACTTGCCACTTCTCCTATACTGACCAATATCTTGAAACTTGCTTTAAGTAGTGGTGGGCCCTGTAGATGATGTGGGTGATTTGGGATTTTATTGGGATGTTTATTTTGGTACATATAGCATTGCTCTGTTTTGCATAACTTTTCATAAACAATTACGATGCAATAAATGGATACCCTTTGTTTAAACTCCTTTAAAAGCAATTAGCACACAAAACACGGGTGACTATTCTAAATAACATTTATTTTAAAATTAGATTTATTTGATAGGTGCAACACCCCGCGATTTCAAGCTTAGCCCAAACCGCTAAGATGTCCTCCGCACGAGGAGTTTTACCTCATTGTGAACGGAGTAGAACGTCCTCGTACCAAACCATAAAGAACAAAACTTCAAATTTAATTCAAAATCAACTTTATTACAATAAAGGGAAAGACCAAACGTGGTCCTTAACGCGGAAAATTGAAAACAAAACCGAATTGTTTGAAAAACATGAAACTGATAATTTATCCATGAGAGCTAAAGTGATACGTAGGAAAGGAGAGAGGGAGAAGAAGACCTGGGCGGCGCTGGGTCTCCTGGGTCGTCGGAAAATGCAGAAATTGTGGTGGTCGGGTTTTCGCCGGAAATTGCAGGGAGCAGGGGTGGTGGTGTTGGCGGTGGTTCGGGAAGAAAAACAGGGGCTGTGGGTTTTGTTCTTTTCGCAATCAGAGAGTGTGAGATGGAAGTGACGAAGAAGAAGCAGGGGCTGATTTATGTTGATAGTGAGTTGAATTGAGGAGAACGTGGAGATGGATGTGGTGAACGTTGAGGCCGAAGAAGAGGAGAAATTGTTGGGTTGTTCCGATCAATTCGATCGGTAAGAGAGAGAGAGAGACGGAGAATGGTGCAGGTGGGTTTACACCCAAGTTTAAGGAAAATATACTTTTACACCCCCAACTAAGTTTAGGAAACTACAAATACACCCCCCAGTTAGAAAAGAATACTATAAACCACAAACTTTAAGAAAAATAATGCAAACACCCTATTAAAAATAGGGGTATTACATCACGTTCCCCCTAAAACAACGCTTCGTCCTCGAGGCGTAAAACAGTAACTCTCCAGAGAGAACATTTTGCCTATATGCACGATGAAATGATAAAATTTCTAATGCAGATGAAAACACAGAGGCCGTAGGGAATAAGCGAACAACATATGGGGTGTTTCAATAGGGCACTGATTCTTACAAAGCAATCTTTTATCCTTACAAAGCAGCTTAAATATTCGTTCCAATTATACCATCACATTAACATTAGTATTATATATCTCCTCTCTTGCATCCCACCACTCCCACCCACGGGGCTCTACTATCCAAATTATTAGGACCCATTTCCTACAGTTAATAATTAATTCTCAAATGCACTTATCTTCCTCTCTTTACATCTTCCTTCATAGAACCAGTGCATCATCCCATTGCAGGTTCTTTTGGGGATTTTCTTTTCCTCTTCTACACCAGTGGACTAGATCCACCACCAACCGTACGCCTCTCAGGAGGAAAACTCATTACAAAGGGCTGAGTGAACAGTATCAAGGCAAAACACATGTTTATTTAATTTCTTCTTGTTCCGCCATGGAAACAATGTTTGGATCAAAATTCGTTATGGTAGCTTTGATTGAGCAAGAACTGGGTACTAATTGCAAAATTTCTAACTAAACTAACTCTCTAAGATCCACAAATCAACAAGTCAAATTCGCCCTAACTTTAATCACCCAAATGTTGAATCCCATCCAAGAATTGAGCATATCTCCATTGTTATTGATTGGATTTTATTATGAATATTAGCAAGAACATGATTCTAATAACGAAATCATTCAATGGTTCATAAATCATTGGATTAAAAAAAACTCAGATAACCTCTCAATCGTAGTGATTAACCAGATCACTTTGAAGATGCAAAGTCGTCGAAGGTTGGAGTTATACAAAAACATCAGATAATATCTCAGTTGTGGTGAGCAATCAGATCTATTGTGGAGGCAAATTCGGCGAAAGAAAGAGTTCTATTGGTTGCTGGGTTGCAGCTAGAGTGTGTGAATGGGATTTTAGTTGAAGGGTTTGGATATTTTTTATGGATTTAAGGAGAGATGAAGCTAACAGGCACGTGAATCGCTATTGTGGGTGAGACTGGTGGGGATGTAAGAGGGAATATTTCATATTAGTGTGAGGGTAAAATTGGAACATAAACTCATGCTGCTTTGTAAGGATAAGAAAGTGTTTTGTAAGAATCATTGCCCTATTTGATATTGTATCAATTATTTGTATGATATCCATGTTGATACATATGAGGTGGATATTTGATTGGCCATGCCTTCACAAGTGGTGTAACAATACCACTTGATAAATACCCAACTAGCTAGTGATACATCATAAGCCTAAGGTAAAATCTTGTCAGCTAAAGAGTTTGTTCTCGGAAGATGAATCAAATCTCACAGCTTGACATCACTTGAGCATCTCTCGAAATCTCCACAAGGGGAATTCCACTTACTAAGCCGTAGAAATTCCGCCTAAGGAGATGATGAACCAGAGATTGGAAATTTGATTCGAGAAACAAGATTTGAAATCCATAGCTTCAAGATAGATGAATGGATGATCTTGTGGAGAAAGCTTCAGCGATGAAATGATCTCGGCAGTGAGGAATAAGAAAAGCGAAACCACGAACAAACCCTCCTTTGAAGTTTTGTATGACAGCACCCCACATGAAGGTTCAAATCGGTACCTAGTTGATGCATCCACATCCATTTTTTGTTGGCAATGGTTCCCATATCCGGGATCTTCCACTTCGTGTCACATTGATATTTCTAATAGCCTGGTTACATGAATCTAAAAATTCAATTCATTTTCCTATTCATGTTGAAAGAACCTCTTTTTTATTGATTGTTCTTACCGGAATTTCTTTTTTCTTACAGGACTTCAAATTTTTTCAACGGAGGAAAGCCACTTAATCTCGGTGTGAAGTATCAAGTTTTTGAATTAAGTATTTCATATGAAGAAGAATTCACAAGTAAACAATCTGCATATAAAAGTCTAGGAGAGTAGAAAGTAATTATTTTACCTATTCACAATGGAAGAACATGTGAGATTCAGTTTCTTAAAAAAAATAGAATTTCCACATTAAGAGATACCAATCTTCCTCTATATCACATTTGAATTTACTGAAGAAGATGTTATGATGGCCCGAAATGAAGAAAGAAGTAGCCGAGTTTCTGTCATGGTGTATAATTGACAAAAAGTGAAATTGAAATTAAAAACGATGGGAGGCTTTGTACAACCTTTGTAAGTTCCAATTAAGAAATGATATCCCATCACGATGGATTTTGCGACTGCTTTACCCACAAGCAAGAATGGATTGAATATAATTTGAGTTATTGTGGATAGATTAACCAAGACAACGAGGTTTATTCTGAGAATTGTGTTAAAAATATTTTAAGGTGTCATGGAGTGCCAAGCACAATTTTGTTGGACATGGATTCTAATTTTCTCTTTCACCTTTGGAATGCTTTGCAAGCAACCATGGGAACAGAACTAAGATCTAGTACGACATTTAATCACGCTGCGGATGGTCAAAATGAGAGGACTGCTCAACTTTGGAAGACATTTTACGAGCTTGTGTTATGAATTTTTAAGAATCATGAGCCGATCGACTATCATTGATAAAATTTTCTTATAACAACAGTTACGATGCTAGTATTAGCATGGCTGTATGAGGCTTTGTATGGAAAGAAGTATTGATCACCTATGAGTTGGAATGATTTATGTGTAATTGTGGTACTAGGACAACAACTGATTGAGGATATGACCGATCAAGTGAGATTGATCCAACAAAGAATGAAAGCAACCAAAGATAGGCAGAAATCCTATGCGGGTATGAAAATGAGATCAATTGAATTTGAAGTTGGTAAAAAAATATTTTTGAGAGTCTCGCATATTTATGGAGTAATGAGATTTAATTAAAAAAATAAATTGAATCCAAAGTTCATAGGGCCATATGAAGGGTTGGAAAGAATTGGTGAACTTTCTTATCGATTAGATTACCAATTAATTTGGGACGAGTGCACAATGTGCTTCATGTGTCTCAACTAAAGGTGTATGTAACGGGCCAATCGTACGTATTGGATCCTGAATCTATTGAATGAGATCTTTCGTTAAGTTACGAGGAATAACCTATCAAGATTCTTGATTCAAATACAAGGAACACATGTAAAAAAAGTGTAAAGATAGTGAAGGTCTTATGGAGTATTCAACTTGTCGAATAAGCGATATGGAAAGCGGAAGATTATATGTGAAGGAAATATCCTCATCTATTTAACGAGGTAAAGTGATTTCTGGGAACATCACTCCTTTAAGGGGGAAATGAAGTAACCCTACGGGGTTTTTTTTAGGAGACCCTGCGCTTTTTCATACTACATTTATCTTCATCTCCATGATCATTCATGCATACTATTGTGTGTGCTTATGTAATAATTACATGACACTATATGACACTACCTACATGGTACATGCTATTTCTCATGCTTGAAATTGCTTATGCATGTGTGGAAATTCATATCTCACTAAATGGTTTGGATCTCCGAACCCGAGCCTTGAAGGTGGGACTGTTGATTTGGGTCAACGTTGATGAAGGGAAAAGGGAAATGATGATGGGGGATGGGTTAGGACGGGGAGGAAGTAGAGTGAGAGGAAGATACTATAGAGAGATAAAAATTGAGAGAGAGAGAGAGATAATGGGGTAGTGGGTAGGGTTAAAGGGTAATGGTAGGCGAAGGCTAGTTTAGTCTTTTTGCATATAACCTTATCAAAATAGGAAAGTGAGAAGATCCTAGTGAAACAGCCCGATTAGGAAAGTGAGAAGATCACGGTGACACACACCAAGATCTTCTCACTTTTCTAATTAAGTAATTTTGTCTTTTACTTTTATCAAATCACCCTTAACTGCCCCCACCCATTAACCCTACCTGACCCAACAAGCTACCCCACTTTTATCACATTTATACTGGTGGTAGAGAAAGATGGAGAGACACAGAGAATATATAGAGAGAGAAAGAAAGATGAAGAGAAAGAGGAAGAGGAAGAGAAAGAAAATATGAATTGGTCGACAGATAGAGACAGATAGATCGACGGAGAGAGGAAGGGAGACATAGGCTTCAACTGACGGAGGCTTAGATGGTGGCTTCGACAATAGTGGTGGCATTCCTCTCGTTTGAATTGTGGGCTTCTAGGTTTTTAGATCTGGTTCCTCTTGTTCTTCTTCTCTCTCTCTCTACCTCTTCTATTCATTTTTAGATATAAGGTCTGTAAATTTTTGGTCTATGCGTTGGTGACTTGTGAGGATCCCTTGGTCCAGCGGTTGTGGTGGCACTGGTGGTGACGGTCTAGATTCCAGTTGCCTCTTCTTCTTCTTTTTCTTCTTCTATAAATTGTTGTTGTTGTTGTTGTCATTATTCTTCTTTCGTAATTTAATTTTTTTGCCTCTAGTTGTTCAGAAATTGTTTGTCCCTAAATTTAAGATTCCTATGTTGTTATTGATGTATATTGTTTTTGGTGTTGCTATGAGAGAGAAAGAGAGGCTGACCGTAATTAGAAGTAGTGGGTGGGAGGGGGGGATGACAATTTTTATAACTTTCTTCATGTGAGACGATCATGATGAAAACAGAGAAAGTAAGTATTTTCGAAAGTACACGGGTATACTAGTAATAACACATTACCAGAGGATCTCTAAATGTAATTGCCTTTCTTACGTATTAGATGTTGGGTTTTGACGTAGGTAACGCAGCGGAATAACAAAAATTAATCCTACTCAAAGCCCACCAAGGATCACAGGAAGAGATATCATAACATGATTAGGGTCATAGAAGATGTGTACCTTTTGATTTGTGAGATCACACGAAGAATGATGTCCTCGTCTCTACGGTTGATCCACATCTAGAGGTGAGATCTAGATTCTTCCTTCAAACAAGTGCTAGCTTGAACCCGGAGGAAGAGGTAAGAAGATCAAAGCAACAAAAGGAACCAAGGAGGTTCAGCCCTCCTTGTGCCGTCGGGTAGAGGGGGCGGACGGGGGCTAGGTCTCGGCCTAGCTCTTGTCTTGCTCTCTCTTTTTGCTCTCTCCCACTCCTTATGTTATGTCTAATAACAACCTTGTGGGAAGGAAGCTAGAGCCTCTTATATATATACTCCAACAACTCCTTGTTGTTTCCATATTAGAGTTTTCTTGTTCTAGTAGGACTAGAACTATTCCCTTCCTTGCAAATTAGTCCTACTAAGTTTGCAAGGTGTTGCACATTGATCCTTCTATTAATTAATCTATATTAATTAATCCCAAATCTAGCTCTACTCTATTTGACGTGTGACCCCATAGGTTTCTATATAGTTGGTAGTAACTATTACTAACATGGAGCGGTGTCTAGCAACACATCCATGCCACCCAACCCATAGAAATAGTCAGTGATCCCGACAAACCTTTGTGCCTAATATGTCATACTGCATTATCCCTTTGTCTCCATATCCGGATTGGACACGAGACATAAATAGTCACACTCGTATATCCAATCCATAGTTCCTCGATCCTGGGAATATGCTTATACTTGTAGATAACATTAATATCTCTATATTAATTTATCTGAGTCTGGCCAGACATTCAATAAGCCTCATACCTCGAGTGGCCGTGGATATTACCCCCATTATGTGGGAGGGACAAATCCTATCTACATCACTACGATCTCTAGCTTGCTTCCTATCACGCCCTATAGCCACCTTTATGATTACCCAGTTACGGTGTAACGTTTGATAACATCAAAGCGCAATATTTCACAACTAGAGTATCTAGTGACTTCAAGTCCAAGGATTGCAATAATATTAGCACTACGAAAAGCGATTGTGACTTCACATAATCTAATGTATCCTTTTCGTCGTGGGTCAATCCAGTATGCCATTACTCCTAATGCATACCCATGTGTTTAGACTTGATATCTCCATATCAATCTATCCACATACTAGTCTATACTTGATTGTCCCATTAATAAATATAATGGACTAGGGATATTTAAGATAAATCACACATTTTATCTAAGGGCTTCATTATATTAAATATCGCCATAAATAATAAATGAATATTCTAGCCAAAACATTGTTCATACTAAATCTACGATTGCCTCTAGGGCATCTATTCCAACAGTCTCCCACTTGCACTAGAGCCAATCTGACGCATCTGGTATGCCTATAGATCTGGCGTGCCCTTCATGCTTTCGCTGCGCAAGAGGTTTCGTGAGCGGATCTGACACGTTGTCATCCGTCGGAATCTTGCACATCTTCACATCTCCTCGATCGATCATATCACGAATAAGATGGAATCTCCTGCTTTGACTTTTGGTGCGATCTTGGTTCCTTCGCCTGTGCGATTGCCCCAGAGTTTTCACAGTACAACTCTATGGGATCCACTATGCTAGGGACCACACCGAGCTCAGCGATAAACTTCTTTATCCATACTGCCTCTTTTGCCGCTTCTGCAACAGCAATGTACTCAGCTTCTGTGTAGAATCAGCAACTGTTCCTTGCTTGGAACTCTTCCAGCTTACAGCTCCTCCATTCAGGCAAAACACGTATCCAGACTGCGATCTGTAATCATCCTTGTCGGTTTGGAAGCTCGCGTCAGTGTAACCCTTTACACTTAGCTCTTCCATACCTCCAAATATCAAGAATACATCCTTAGTTCTTCTCAAGTATTTTAGGATGTTCTTGACAGCAATCCAGTGACACTCACCAGGATTGGACTGGTATCTGCTCACCGTACTCAATGCGTATGATACGTCTGGTCTAGTACACATCATGGCGTACATGATGGATCCTATGGCCGAAGCATAGGGTATCCTGCTCATGCGGTCCTTCTCCATCTCATTGGAGGGACAGTCATTCTTGGAAAGAGTGACTCCATGTGACATAGGCAAGAATCCCTTCTTGGAATCTTGCATGTTGAACCTCTTCAACACCTTGTCAATATATGTACTCTGACTTAGGCCAAGCAACCTTTTAGATCTATCTCTATAGATCTTTATACCAAGTATATAGGCTGCGTCTCCCAAGTCTTTCATCGCAAAGCACTTTCCTAGCCAATCTTTAACAGATTGCAGAGTAGGAATATCATTGCCAATGATTAGTATGTCATGCACATACAAGACCAGAAATACTATAGAGCTCCCACTAACCTTCTTGTAAACACAAGGCTCATCTTCGTTCTTGATGAAGCCAAACTCTTTGACTGCGTCATCAAAACGTCGATTCCAGCTCCTAGAAGCTTGCTTTAATCCATAAATGGAACTTTGCAGCTTACAGACTTTATTGGCATTCTCTGGATCCTCAAAACCCTCTAGTTGTGTCATGTACACATCCTCAAGGAGGTTCCCATAAAGGAACGTTGTTTTGACATCCATTTGCCAAATTTCATAGTCGTAGTATGCTGCAATAGCAAGTAAGATTCGAATGGATTTAGTCATGGCGACCGGTGAAAAGATCTCATCATAGTCAATACCATGAATTTGTCTATAACCTTTGGCCACCAATCGGCCCTTATAGGCAACTACTTTGCCATCCATGTCGGTCTTCTTCTTGAAGACCCACTTGCACCCTATGGGTCGAGCCCCTTCGGGTGGTTCCACCAAAGTCCATACTTTGTTGGTGTACATGGAATCCATTTCGGATCTCATGGCTTCTAGCCACTTCTTAGAGTTTGGGCCACTCATGGCTTCTCCATAGGTTGCAGGCTCATCTTCCATGAGTGTACGTCATCGGGCTCAGTCACGAGAAGTCCATACCTCTCTGGCTCATGACGCACTCTTCCTGATCTACGGATTTCCTGTGTTACCTGAACAGATTCTTCCACAACTTCTTGTGGTTCCTGTTCATGTTCCATTATTGGTTCAGTGGTTTGTGGTTCATGAATTTCTTCAAGTTCTACAACCCTCCCACTTGCTTCTTTAGAGACTAATTCTCTTTCTAGAAACACGCCGGTCCGAGCAACGAACACTTTGTTCTCGGTAGGGTTATAGAAGTAATATCCTTTAGTCTCCCTAGGATATCCCACAAACTTACACTTATCCGCTTTAGGCCCGAGCTTGTCTGTTTGTAAACGCTTTACATAGACGTCGCAGCCCCAAATCTTCATAAACGACACTATGGGACGCCTCCCAGTCCATATCTCATATGGCGTCTTCATGACTGATTTGGATGGAACACGGTTAATGGTAAAAGCTGCCGTCATTAGAGCATGTCCCCAAAAGGATATCGGAAGATCTGTTTGAGACATCATAGATCGCACCATATCTAATAGAGTGCGATTCCTCCTCTCAGATACACCATTCCATTGTGGTGTTCCGGGTGGAGTGAGCTGGGATACTATCCCACACTCTCTAAGATACTCATCAAACTCTTGGCTTAAGTATTCTCCTCCACGATCTGATCGTAGAGCTTTAATACTCTTGCCAAGTTGCTTCTCTACTTCATTCTTGAATTCCTTGAACAATTCAAAGGATTCAGATTTGGCCTTCATAAGGTATACAAATCCATATCTACTGAAATCATCAGTAAATGTGATGAAGTAGGTATAACCACCTCTGGCAGGCGTGGGGAATGGTCCGCATACATCAGTATGTATGAGTGCCAATAACTCACTAGTCCGCTCGCCTTTATTATTGAAAGGGGACTTTGTCATTTTTCCTAATAAACAAGATTCACATGTCTCATATGATTCCAAATCAAATGAGTCTAGAAGTCCATCCTTATGGAGTCTAGATATGCGTTTCTCATTTATATGGCCTAAACGACAGTGCCATAGATACGTAGGATTTAAATCATTAGTTTTAATCATTTTAGTATTTATGTTATAGATTGGATTATTTAGATCAAGGATATACAATCCATTAGACAAATGCGCACTACAATAGTGCATACTATCAAAATAAATGGAGCAACACTTGTCTTTTATTGAAATAGAAAAACCTTTCTCGTCCAAACAAGAAACGGAAATAATGTCTCTGCTCATAGCAGGCACATAAAAGCAATTGTCTAATTCTAAAATAAGTCCAGAAGGCAAAGATAGCACATAAACGCCTACAGCCAATGCAGCAACCTTTGCTCCATTCCCGACGCGCAAGTCTATCTCCCCTTTTCGCAATCTTCTACTTCTTTTCAAATCCTGCACATTACGACAAATGTGAGAACCACATCCGGTATCCAATACCCAGGATGATGAAATAGAGAGATTGACGTCTATAACATAAATACCTGGTGGTGGTGGAATCACTATTCCAAGCTTCTTATCCTCCAGATATTTAGGGCAGTTTCTTTCCAGTGACCCGGCTGGCTGCAGTAGTGACACTCACCTTTAGCCACGCCTCCACTAGGCTTTAGGGCTTCCTTGGATTTCGCAACTTTCTTGCGTTTTCCTTTTGAAGTAGATGCAACTGACTTGCCGTTCTTCTTGTGTATCATCATTATGGCTTTGCCCTTGCCTTTATTGATGCTTTGCTCAGCTGTCTTTAGCATGTTCAATAGGTCTGGCAAAGACTTGTTGATCTCATTCATATTATAGTTCATAATGAACTGATTATAACTGTCAGGCAACGATTGCAAGACGAGATCAGTCGCCAAGTCCTGCCCGAGTGGGAACCCCAGTCTCTCAAGGTTCTCTATGTACCCGATCATTCGGAGTACATGAGGGCCTACTGGATTTCCCTCTGCAAGACTGCTTTTGAACAATGCTTTAGACACCTCATAGCGCTCATGCCTTGCCTGTTCCTGAAACAATTGTTTCAAGTGTCTGATCATATCATAGGCTTCCATGTTCTCGTGTTGCTTCTGAAGCTCACCAGTCATGGTGCAAAGCATGAGGCAAGTCACGTCATTAGAATCATCAATATGTTTCTGACGTGCCCTTACTTCCGCTAGTAGAGACTCATCTTGTGGTGGGTCTGGAATCTGAGTGTCCAAGACGTACAGCTTCTTTTCTTGCTTGAGGACAATCCTCAAGTTTCTGTATCAGTCAAGGAAATTTGTTCCAGACAATTTATCCTTCTCAAGGACAGATCGTAGACGACGCGTTGTTGTTTGCCATTTGGAATTCCACAAAACGATAAATATGCAATTTAGTATTTTGAACAATTTGACTATATTTAACAATGGCTAGATCATTAAATATAGCTCCCACTATTTTTTTTCGGATTAATAGCCCTCACTATTAAAGCGAAAAATATCTTTATACTTTCTAGTGGGTCCAAGATCCCTTTTTGACTTCTTCTTGAGCTTGCTTTGGCAAGTCACCCAAGAATTGGTTATTTAGGTAGGAACCATTCCAATTGCATCCCATGCAACTCTTGGTCCAATTAGGTGAACAAATTCCTTTTATTCTTTATCCAATGGATAACTCCTAATTGTCATGCCTCTAAGCTCATCAATCTAATTGACTCTTGCCTAGTTGCGTCCAACCTCTTGTTTTCAACATACACGCATTACTAGCTTGCGTAGTCCGCAACACATCATGAAAAATTAAAATCGCCTTGCTTTGGCAAGCCCGAATTTTAATAGGCCATGATCATGAAGGGTGTTTTGGCAAGAGAAGGCAAAACGCAATATTTATTTGAGGGATTTCTTTTAAGTTGTTTGGTTGATCTTATCAACATGGTCTACTTATTTGGATTGGGCCATCCACAATAAAAGACCAACCTTGTTTATTATTATCTTGTTATCGTTTTGCTAGTAACGTCATACACACAAAATAAATAACAAGGCATGAATAATAAACATCCACAAAACAAAAAAAACGTGGCATGGATATGACCCCTAGACTAATGATATTATCAAGCCAATGATAATTTCTAATTGCCCTAAAGTGCCGAGCTCATCTCCATGTGCTCCACCATAGCTGCGCGCCTAGGGATGTCTTTTGGCTCCTTTGGTTCTCCGGTCTTCTTCTCCATGTTCTTGGCTATCATCTAAATATTTCTAATTCTAGCCTAACATCTAGAATAAATAACAAAAGCCTCACATGTCGAGGAGAAAAAGGACGACTCGCAGGCCGTAAAACCTAATTAATTATTACATTAATTTGATCAGCTCGCAGGCCGTAAACCAAACCACAAAACAATAAACATCCACAATCCTAGGCCATATCCATCCACCATGCAATAGAGCACATAATACAGTTAAAACCCAATTTTAACGCGCTTGTTTAATTTTAATGAAATTGGGTAAGTAGGGTTTTACAACGGTCCAAAGGGTCCAAGCCAACAAGTGGCCCGAGCCCTAGGACCGCCGCACGCCTAGAGGCCCGCGGCCTTGCTTGGCGCGCAAGGGAGGGGCGGGCGGCTAGGGTTTCGGCCCTAGTCTCCTTCCCTCTTCCTTGTTGCCCAAGCAATGTTGTTTCCTTATGGATTTATTTCCATAACTTTGTTCCATAATTGAAAACCCCTTTTCAATCATGTGCCCATGAACCCTAATTTTTCAAGAACCCAATTATTCACATCCTATGTGATTAAACTCACCAATTCTAACATCCAATGTTAAAATTGGGTCTTGTTTGATTGAATCAAATTCAATATTGCATCTACTATGCCAACTTTTCAGTTTTCGCGTAATAAACAATAATACGGTGTATGAACTGAAATCGTAAACACATAAGATCATGTTATGTTCTACGACCTGTGGCTCTGATACCACTGTTGGGTTCTTACGTAGGTAACGCAGCGGAATAACAAAAATTAATCCTACTCAAAGCCCACCAAGGATCACAGGAAGAGATATCATAACATGATTAGGGTCATAGAAGATGTGTACCTTTTGATTTGTGAGATCACACGAAGAATGATGTCCTCGTCTCTACGGTTGATCCACGTCTAGAGGTGAGATCTAGATTCTTCCTTCAAACAAGTGCTAGCTTGAACCCGGAGGAAGAGGGAAGAAGATCAAAGCAACAAAAGGAACCAAGGAGGTTCGGCCCTCCTTGTGCCGTCGGGTAGAGGGGGCGGACGGGGGCTAGGTCTCGGCCTAGCTCTTGTCTTGCTCTCTCTTTTTGCTCTCTCCCAGTCCTTATGTTATGTCTAATAACAACCTTGTGGGAAGGAAGCTAGAGCCTCTTATATATAAACTCCAACAACTCCTTGTTGTTTCCATATTAGAGTTTTCTTGTTCTAGTAGGACTAGAACTATTTCTCTTCCTTGCAAATTAGTCCTACTAAGTTTGCAAGGTGTTGCACAATGATCCTTCTATTAATTAATCTATATTAATTAATCCCAAATCTAGCTCTACTCTATTTGACGTGTGACCCCATAGGTTTCTATATAGTTGGTAGTAACTATTACTAACATGGAGCGGTGTCTAGCAACACATCCATGCCACCCAACCCATAGAAATAGTCAGTGATCCCGACAAACCTTTGTGCCTAATATGTCATATTGCATTATCCCTTTGTCTCCATATCCGGATTGGACACGAGACATAAATAGTCACACTCGTATATCCAATCCATAGTTCCTCGATCCTGGGAATATGCTTATACTTGCTGATAACATTAATATCTCTATATTAATTTATCTGAGTCTGGCCAGACATTCAATAAGCCTCATACCTCGAGTGGCCGTGGATATTACCCCCATTATGTGGGAGGGACAAATCCTATCTACATCACTACGATCTCTAGCTTGCTTCCTATCACACCCGATAGCCACCTTTATGTTACCCAGTTACGGTGTAACGTTTGATAACATCAAAGCGCAATATTTCACAACTAGAGTATCTAGTGACTTCAAGTCCAAGGATTGCAATAATATTAGCACTACGAAAAGCGATTGTGACTTCACATAATCTAATGTATCCTTTTCGTCGTGGGTCAATCCAGTATGCCATTACTCCTAATGCATACCCATGTGTTTAGACTTGATATCTCCATATCAATCTATCCACATACTAGTCTATACTTGATTGTCCCATTAATCAATATAATGGACTAGGGATATTTAAGATAAATCACACATTTTATCTAAGGACTTCATTATATTAAATATCGCCATAAATAATAAATGAATATTCTAGCCAAAACATTGTTCATACTAAATCTACGATTTCCTCTAGGGCATCTATTCCAACATTAGAGCATCGACAATGGATCCTAATGCTAACTTGCTCAATTAAAAAATTCTAATGCTAAATTTAGCATGTGCATAGTGAATTTGGGCATATATAGCATTTCATGCTCCAACGTATACATGACATGAAATCATGTTTCAATTGCTATTTCAAATTAAAGTTATATTTCATTTCTACGCTAAAAATTATATACCACGTCAGCTACCATAATAGCCAAATCTCATTTACAAATATATTGTCTTAAAATTTGCATTAATTTTAAAACTACTTATGTAACTATCCCCAGAATTTAAACTTTTTTCTCATTTGTTAACTAAAGTTTACATCAATTTGTTATCTTTCCCGAGGGAAAGAAGAGGGGATTTCCCCGTATGTTGGGTAGCTCAGATTGTTTGCAATGACAATGGGAAGATTTCTCAAGTGCATGGCATGAAGAATTAACCGAGCATTAAGAAAATCTAACTATTATTCCCGAGAGAATAGCGTCATGCAATTTGTGGATATGGCATGCTTTTTTTTTGTATGCCATGTTTTTTTATGGCGGATAAATGTAGTTGAAATGGTAAATATATAATTATAAATATTATTCAAGAAATTAAGGGATATAATATTAGTTCTATCTTTAGCACATTCCTATACTTGGTCTCAAATTTGAGACCAAGTATATCTTAATGCTAAAAGTTTTAGAATTGGCACCACTTTAACAATCATGGAGCACACAAATGCTATAATTATAGCACTACAAGAAATTTTTAGCATCCCATTAGAGAGGGCTATTTTACTGACTGCCAATATGTCCAATGGGATTGGTGAAATGCACTGGCTTGAATTCACTCGTTCAACTCTACCCTCCAACTTAAAATAACCGTTACTGTAAAGCCCCAAACCTTACGAGCCTGGAAAATTTTAATAATAAAAGGCAAAATAATTTATAAAATTCAATTTTTTCTAAAAGGGCAAAATAGATATAGCAAGTAACTATCATTTATCTACAACATTTATACATACATTAGTATATGTACACAAAAGTGTATCTTGTTTTCAGCCAAGATACGAACCCAAAAATACAGTGTTGTACACAAAAGGTAGATTTTCAACCCAGCTAGAACCAAAAGAATTGGTACAACCGCAATACTAAAACCCAAAATCATAACAGTTGTCGACACTTGACATCGGACCGGCAGTGGACCCTACTTGGTAAGCTACTTTGTAAACTAGCCTGCACATACACAAACATGGGTGTGCTTACAAAGAGCACAGAGAATAAAACATTCAAAATGAACATATATATTTGTGAAATAAGAGTTAGTAGTGATATGAATGTACTAGGAACTACGATAAATTAACGTTTTCGAAGTATTGCACTGGCACTAATTCTAGGCGGAAAACACTTCGCCTCGGAGAATTTTCAACCAACACCCCGCTAGAGCAACAAGTTGCTTAAAGCGGTAAAGTTCATGGCTTTATGCCGCTGTGGGATCATCCATCATACCCAATTACATATTTCACGATGCACGATATCCTAAATTACAATTTCTATATAACTCATAACGTAACACCCGAGCAGAATGTACACAATCCAGCGTCAATCCATTGCGCAGAAAATATAGTTTCTCAGCACAATAAGTAATGCTAGAATAACAATCAACTAACAATGAAATATTAAAAAGACGATACCTTAACCACTGGATTCACTGATAGCTCACAGATAGAGTTAGTTTGGGACACCTTTTTACCATTGGTTCTGACCCTGTTGAGATTGATTTTGCTATTTTCAAGTAGTTTTCCACTTGATACGAGATAAAGGACGCTTCGAGCATAATTTTTATATTTCATTAATTTCAAGCATAATTTTTTTTATTGGATATGATCGCGGGTACTTGTTGTTGTGTGCAGGAATCAGGTACCAAGAAATGCATGAGGAAGGCTCGGGTTGGAGTCAGCGTATCAAGGAGTCAAAGCAGAAAAACGCAGAAAAAGCTAATTCTTTGCAGCGTGCGTTCAAACGCCCAGCTTGCAGCAGCAGAGGAAGGCAGGGAAAACAGACAGGAAAATTGACCAAGTGTTGTGCGTTCAGACGCACATCCTACATTCAAACGCAGGGGACTTCTGAAAGTGTGTAATGTAGACTAAATACAGGACCTAAATACTCTAGAAGGGGGGGTGAATAGAGTATGGAAACTTTTTGCAAAACTTAAAGTTTAACATGAAAGCTTTGTGTGAAACTCAAATCTCAAGGCCTTGAGATTTTGTAAACTGTCTGAAACTTACAAAGGCAAAATAGTAAGCTTCAAGGCCTTGAGCTGTGAACAATTCAAAACAGCTTTTAAACCCTAGTTTGATTTGAGTTGTGTGCAGCAGATAATAATCAAACTTTAAAGTAAAGAACACAAAGCAATTTACAGAGTTTAGTCCCAATGGACCTAATCTCTGCCTGAGGGATCTAATCCCACCAGGATTGGGCAAACACTTCTTATTACTCACACATAAACAGACCTAGATCTTCAAGCATAAGTGATTTCCCTTACACCTATATAGCTTGTGGTTCCAAACCTATCTAGTTCTAGCTACTAACTGTTGAGCTAACAAGAACCTCTTGTTGTTCACCTGAACAACCAACCACTAGGTTAAGTGAGGTTTAAGATAATCTAGAGATACACAGATAGAAGTACAAGTGAAGAACACAGTATGAAGATAAGCTGTTGAAGCCTGGAAGTGTTCTTCTAGACACTGGATTGATTTGATCTTCAGAAGTCTGGAATGAAGCTTGAATGATTGTGTGTTTGAATGGATGATTTCCCACAATTTTTGTCACACCTCTCAGAGTATTCTGCAAGCCTCTATCTCTTCAAAATTCAAACCAGTCTCTTTTATCCACAGCTGCAACTGATTGAGAGATTTTAGGATCTCAGTTCCTACAAATCCTCCTTCTGTTTTCAACTTAAATTCAGACAGCCTCAAGTGGATATCCGTTGGAGTTTGTTGAGATTGCTCCTGCATGTTTAACAACCCTGCAACAGCATTGAAACACAGCAACAACAAAATCCAGAAAGCTAACAGTACTATGACTGTTTGGTTATACAGTTTCTGATAAAACTGTTTAACAAACTTAGAACAATAACCTGTATATCTTCTAAAACATATGAATCATGACAAACAAGTTTAAGACACTTAGAAGTGAGTAAATAATCACAATACTAAGAATCATAACCTGCAAAAAATAATCAATTAAGTTCTGTAAAAACTGTCAGCAGCTCAAGGCACATCTCAAGGCCTTGGAGATCTGAACCTGCTTCACATAATTTCAAAGTTAAACCCAGATAACTTTGATTCTTCCTGTTCTGATCATCTGTAATTGTGTTAGATATATAAATAGTATAATCCAAAAAGTATATGCAGTAAACCACTGATTTGCATAATCAGAAATCCAATCTACAACACAGAATTGTCAGAACATACAGCTGAATAAAATAACTCAAGGCTTCGAAGTTCAGTCAATCTCAAGGCCTTGAGATAACTGAAATGCCTTTGCTGCTTATGTCTTAGCCATTTGTCTTTCATCACTCAAAACAATTACCTGTCAAAGCATATTCAGGGATCTTGACTCAACAATCTCCCCCTTGATGAAAGACAAAACCTAATGTCTTGCATAGATCTTTCTGCCACTCATATTCAAAAATTAAATAACCACAATTTGCAGATACAACATATATACTGAACCCAAACAGATAACCAGTGAGAATAAATATTTCAAATTACCACAGAAATAAAAATTCACCCAAAACAACTAGGCAATTCTTATTATTACTAGTCCAAATACTGCAAACAAAACACAAATACCACATTAACTCTCACCCTTTTTGACTTCCATCAAATAAGGTTGAATAAATGTAGGATCATTACTCAGAGTCTGAAAATAACCTTAAAAAAAAAAGCTAAAAAGTCAAGGCCTTGAGACAGAAAAGATAGAAGAGAATGAGATAGAAGGTCAAGGCTTTGGCAGTCTCTGATCTTCACTTCTTCTTTGATGTCTGGACTTTCTCTGAGCCTTCTCCAATTTCTTCCTCACTTGCAGCATCTTCTGCAGACTGATTACCTTCTTGTTCAGCTTCAACTTCAGCAACCACTTCTTGGATTATCTCATCAACTTTCTTCTTAGCCTGTACTGAATCTACCTCTGTAGCTGCATCAACACATGTGTCTTCACCAGCATCTTCTTCATCAGTTTGTTCAAACAAATCTTTTGAAGCTAGCACTACCGGAATTGGCTTCTTCTTCAGAAAATCTCCCAGCTTCTCTTCTGAATCCACACTGGTGTCATGACTAGTAGCAGAAGGTATTTTCTCCAGATTCAAACCCTTGATGACAACATCCAGCTTCCCATTCATAACATTCATCAAGCCCTTGAACTGGTTAAATTCAGTTGACAGGTCAAACAACCTTTGTCTGAGATCTTCAATCTCAACCTGCTGATCTTCTAACTTCTCAACCAGTAGAGAGTAATTCTCATTGGCTTGTCCTTTCCCAAATGCAGTCCCCTTAGGTTTCACAAACTCCTTCTCAGCAAGTTCTTCCTTTGACAAATCAGAATAAAATTTCCAATGCCCTTTCCCAGTCTGAACTACCCCAATCCTCTGAAGTGTAGTCTCATCTATCAACCCAAAACCTCCAGTAATATTTTCTTCTCCTTTCACAGGCACATCAAAATATTCAAAGAAAAGAAGTAACAGGTTGGCATATGGAAGAGGATGGTTTCTAGTCCTGGTTGCACAATAAATCATATGCTCCATAACAACTGTTGGCAAATCTATCTCAAACCCTTGAGATATCAGATACATCAAAATCAGAACTTTATCAGTTAACAACTCTCTTGAGTTCTCCCTGGGAACTACACTCCTCATCAGAATAGTAAACAAAATTTTGGCTTCACAATTGAGCACAGAGTGTGTCAACTGCTTTGGACCAGAGGGTACACCTTCAATAAAGAACACCTTCTTTGCCTTATCCAGACACTCCTTCCTATCAGGATAATCTCCAACATTGTACTTTCTAGTATTGCCCAAGACTTTGGCAAAAGTCCTATGATCTAACCTCAAATCCACACCAGCCACTTTAGAAGTTAATACCATTCTATCATCACCTTCAGACACCAAGTTCAGATAAAATAACCTAGTTAACCTAGGATAAGCCTTTGAACTAGGATTTAGAACTTTCCAAACAGCAGTTTCCCTCAATTTTCTCATGCATTCTATGTCTAGTTTATCCAATAACTCATCAGAAATCATGCTACAGAAAGCTACCTTAGATGATGCATATCCTTGCATCCAGACAGTTCTAACTTCAGAACTAACAAACCACTCAGTGGGAAGTACATTCTTACCTTGATATCCTTTCTTAGTTGCAGCAGCAACTTGCTTAACCCTAGTCTTCTTCTCAGAGGGTTTGGTCTTTTCTTGTCCTCCTTCAGTAGGTTTCTTCTGGCTTTTCTGAGTTGATTTCCCTTTCTCCTCTTCAGCAGACTTTTTCTTTTCTCCCCCTTTCTTCTTCTCTGACCTAGGTTGATCACCACCCTGAGTCTCCTGTTGTGGATCAACACTTGAGCCTTCATCTCCCTTCTCTGTCCTTGAATTCTTTGCAGGAGGGGTATCCTCATGCAAGCTTTGAGTATTTTCTGAATCTGAATCAGAAATCACTATCTTCTCCTTCTTGTTTGCTCTCTTCTTGGATCAGCCAGAGGGCTTTCCCTGTTGCTGAATTCTGGCTGATTTGCGCTCCATTTTAGGGTTTAGGGTTTTGAGAAGAGAATATGATTGAGAGGAATTGAGGGAGAGAGAGTAGAGTCGCAGAAAATTGGAAGAGAATGAGAAGAAAAACCCCTGACTTTCAGCTTAAGTAGGTTGAAAAGGATGAGTCATAAAAGGACTCTGCAATATCTACATGCAAAAATAGATTCTTGAAAAATCTTTTTGGGATATTTTAGAAAATTCTCTGAGTAATTCAAATACCATACAGTTATAAAAAGATAAGATATAATATTTGGTGATCCATTTTTTTAAAAAAAAATTACAGATATTATCAAGACCTGGAGAAGAATCTCAAGGCCTTGAGATTTTCTGCAGTTTGAGAAACTTCAAAGCTTTGAGCTATACTTTCAAGGCTTCAGAAAGTATAATCTCAAGGCTTTGATATTCCAGCACATATTCACATATAGGTACTAATACTCCCCCTAAACCAATGCATACTTGTTTAACATCCCCAATTCAAGCCTTAGAGATGAAAACCTATCATCTGGCAAAGGTTTAGTGAAAATATCAGCAATCTGCATTGAAGTAGAGATAAAATTTAAAACAACATCACCTTGTTCTGCATGATCTCTAAGGAAATGATGTCTCACATCTATGTGCTTTGTCCTTGAGTGCTGAACTGGATTCTTAGAGATTGAAATAGCACTTGTATTGTCACAATGAATTGGCACATTTCTGAAGTTGTAGCCAAGATCTCGAAGTTGCTGAGCAATCCATAACACTTGTGAACAGCAAGCACCAGCTGCAATATATTCAGCTTCTGCAGTTGATAATGCTACATAATTTTGCTTTTTAGAATGCCAACTGATCAATGAAGATCCAAGAAATTGACAGCATCCAGAAGTACTTTTCCTGTCTACTTTATATCCTGCAAAATCTGCATCTGAATAGCCACTCAACATAAAATTAGATCTTCTTGGATACCAAAGCCCTAAGTATCTGGTTCCATTCAAATATCTAAAAATTCTTTTAACTGCAGTTAAATGACTTTCCTTAGGATCAGCTTGAAATCTAGCACACATACAGACACTGAACATAATATCAGGTTTGCTAGCAGTTATATATAACAGTGATCCAATCATACCTCTGTATTCCTTTAAATTCACACTCTTACCAGTTGAATCTTTGTCTGAAGAGAGTGATGAACTCATAGGGGTCTTAAGCACCTTGGACTGTGACATATTGTACTTATTCAATAAGTCCTTGGTATATTTTCCTTGATGCACAAAAATTCCTTTCTTCATTTGTAATATATGAAGTCCAAGAAAGAAATCCAGTTCACCCATTAAGCTCATCTCAAACTCCCTGCACATCAGACTAGAAAACTCTTTTGAAAGAGCATCATTAGTAGCACCAAATAATATATCATCTACATAAATCTGAACTACTAACAGATCACTTTGTTGGTGTTTAATGAAAAGAGTTTTATCAACTAAGCCTCTTCTGAAACTGTTTTCAAGTAGAAATTTTGAAAGTCTGTCATACCAAGCCCTTGGAGCTTGTTTTAAACCATAAAGAGCTTTATCCAGTTTATAAACATGATCAGGAAAATTTTCATCTTCAAAACCAGAAGGTTGTGCTACAAAAACATCTTCTTGTAAATATCCATTTAGAAAAGCACATTTAACATCCATTTGATAAAGCTTTATGTGACTGTGAGATGCAAATGCAAGAAGTATTCTAATAGCTTCTAACCTGGCAACAGGAGCAAAAGTCTCCTCATAATCTATACATTCTTCCTGATTATATCCTTGAGCTACCAGTCTGGCTTTATTTCTTACCACTTTGCCATTGTCATCAAGCTTGTTTCTGAATACCCATCTGGTTCCAATAACTGATTTCTCTTTAGGTCTGGGGACCAGATTCCAAACCTTTTTTCCTTTCAAACTCATTCAGCTCACTCTGCGTTGCAATAATCCATTCTGCATCTTCCAGAGCTTCCTTGGTATTCTTAGGCTCAATCAAAGATACAAATGCACTAAAAGCACACAAGTTCTTTAATTTTCCTCTTGTCTGAGTTCCAGTTGTTGGATCTGATATAATGTTGTCAGCTGGACGGTCTGCAAGGTACTTAAACTTCTTTCTTGGTACCCAGGAGTATTCTCCTTCAAGGCTTTGAGTTCTTGAAACAGTAGAAGGAGCATCATAGAAAGTTTCAGCTTCTGTCTCAAGGCTTTGAGATTTTGGTTCAGCAGGAGGTTCAAGGCCTTGAGATTCTGCTGGTTGATTCTGTACATTAGTTTTGGCTTTGTCTTCTTTCACAGCATCATCATCTGATTCATGCTTGTTCAAATCTAGATCTGCAAAACTTTCACTCAGAGAATCCTTAGTACTTTCATCAAAAATTACATGAATGCTCTCTTCCACAATCTTGGTTTTTCTATTATAAACTTTATAAGCTTTGCTAGTTTGAGAATATCCAAGATATACACCTTCATCACTTCTAGCATCAAACTTACCAAGATTGTCTCTACCATTATTATGCACAAAACAGATACAACCAAATGGCTTAAAATAAGAAACAGTAGGCTTTCTCCCTTTAAACAGTTCATAGGGAGTCTTTTTCAAAATAGGTCTGATCAAGCATCTATTCAGCACATAATTGGCAGTGTTAACAGTTTCTGCCCATAAAAAATTTGGCAAATTACTTTCAAGAAGCATGGTTCTGAACATATCCTCAAGTGTCCTATTTTTCCTTTCAACTACTCCATTTTGTTGTGGAGTTCTAGGTGCAGAAAAGTTGTGTGAAATGCCATGATTTGCACAAAACAAATCAAAGTAAAGTTGATCAAACTCTCTACCATGATCACTTCTAATGGATGCAACAGGTAAGTTTTTCAAATTTTGAAGCTCTTTGCACAATCTAGAAAACTCAGATAAAGCTTTAGTTTTGTCTCTAATAAACATCACCCAAGTAAATCTAGAATAATCATCAATTATAACAAGCATATACCTCTTACCTTTTGGGGTCTGAACTCTCATAGGACCACACAAGTCCATATGCAGCAATTCTAAGGATCTAGAAGTACTTACAAAGTTCTTTGGCTTAAATGAGCTTCTGGTCTGTTTACCTTGTACACATGCCTTGCAAACCTCATCATCTGAAAATTTCTGTGATGGTAAACCTCTTACCAAGTCTTTTGAGATGAGTTTATTCAAAGTATGTATACTAATATGCCCAAGCTTTCTGTGCCAAAGCTTTGAATCTTCCTTCAAGGCCTTGAGGCATTTTAGCTTGTCACCTGCAACAATGTTAGTATTCATAGTATATATATTATATGATCTAGGAGCAGTGAGTATGCAATCACCAGATTTCTCATCTTGCACCACACATTTCTCCTTGTCAAATACAGCTTTATAACCTTTATCACATAACTGAGAGATACTAAGCAAATTATACTTAAGTCCATCTACCAGATAAACATCAGATATAGAATTTGTAGAACCATTACCAATACTACATATACCAATGATATTGCATTTTGCTTTGTCACCAAGTGTGATTGTTCCTCTAAGTTTTCATGTAAGTTCAGTAAAGAGAGACCTCTTTCCACTCATATGTCTGGAACATCCACTGTCTAATATCCATTTCTGATCTTTCAAGGCCTTGGTGACATCCTGCAAAAAACAAATCATTGCCTCAACAGGATATTATACCAAGTGCGGAACTTTGAGTCATACTCAGAATCATCCATATTTGGTGGCCTAATTCCTTTTGGAACCCAAATCTGCCTAACTTGTCCCTTAAGCTGATAAGGATAAGTATTCCTCATAATGTGAGGTTATGATCTTCTGAAGGGACAAGTTAATCTGACATGACCAATTTTTCCACAGTAATGACATTTTGGAGCATGTCTGCTACCAGATTTGACAAAAGTAGTTTGGCCTTTCTTTGGAAAATTTTGATTATAGCCAATCCCACTTTTATGCATTGATTTCAGACTTCCTCCAAGAATGAGATTCAGATTATGTTCTGAGCCAGTAAACCTAGCTAGGACCTTCTTGGGTGTAACACCCCTTGGTTCCCAGACTTTCCGTTCCGGACCGGAGAGTCCGGGTGGGTGCTACTAAATATGAAATGGCGGAAATCGAGAACAAACACTGCCATAGATATATATTACATACGATAAAAGTTTCACACATCGTCTTAAAATATTATTACACAAAGTGAAGAGTCTAAGAGTTCGATTTACTAGACATGCTGATAAAACTACGTGAGTCCGCGTTTTCCCCGTCCTAAGCCAAGCCTTCTCCATCTAGACCTGCGGTTGGAATTAAAACAGGAACCGCAGTTTCTAAAGTCAGCAATGAAATACTGAATGAGTAACACCCAAGCACGTAAATCGGGAACGAGGTATTTTAACTCAAGTAACAAAAATAAATGGACGAAGAGTAAATATTTCACAAGTATTTAACTTTAAATGGAAATACAGCGGAAGTAAAAGACAGTGTAATAGTAAGACATTCCCGAGTTCTCGTAAGTTTTCAGAAAATCTCCAATAATCAAAATTAAATCCATATCCAATATCCAAACCAGTCAATCTCAATATTTCCAATTCCATTAATATCCATTATCCAAACCATTTAATCTCAATATTTCCATTTTCATTAATATCCAATATCCAAACCATAAAATCCATTAGTTGATACGGGGAAGAATAATCCATCACAAGCATCCAAGACCTTAAGTGCCGGAACCCCCCTAAGACTTCTTGCGGCCAGAGAGGTGAGTACATGGAGCGACCCGACAGGTTGCGACCGGGTTAAAGTACACAGGCCGAGTGGACAAAGCCAACACGACAATAATAATCACAGGCCGAGTGGACGAAGCCAACACGACAATAATAATCAAAGGCTGAGTGGCTAAAGCCAACACGACAATAATAATAAGTTTTCCGCGCACAACTCTTTCCACTTTACGTTATTACGCTTTATTATTTTCACGTGTCAATTTCAAAGAAAATATCTCATCACAATTCAAATTTCGAGTAAAGCATGTATGTCATAAACAACATTTTGAGACAAATTATAAAATTATATTTCGACACGAAAGAAGCTGCGCGCGCTAGACTTGGCATGTTTACTCACCTTGATAATACGGAAAATATCACGTCGGCTTTCACAGGGAGACGTAACCTTCGTCTATAAACTTGTCACCTACAGTTGTAATTTCTAAATCAATCACAAGTCCAAGTATGATTTGTGAAATGCTAAATTCCTAACAAGTCTCATTTTCCCATAACCCCATTAATATATATAATAAACCGGCGACGTAAGTAACATCTATATGTATACTTATTTATTTATTATTTATTTATTTTCCTTATAGAAATATCACTACTTATATAAATAAGATCTTTAAAATTATTAAGTAAGAAATCACATATTAAATTTACACTCTCATAATTTGAAAATATTAATTTATTATACAACAAATTTATTTGTAAGTGACTACAACAGTTTAATTCTAACTAATTTAATTATAGCTAATTATTTATTGGGAAATACACATTCTATAAAAGAATTAGATTCATAAATTGGATTCACAAAAAATATTTATTCTAAGAAAATAAGTGTTTAGTCATACATAATTATAGCTTCATTTTGGAGAAATAATTTCTAATATCTACAAATAATAATCAAGCTTATCTATTTATAAATAAATGAGTTTTCTTAAAAGTTATTTTCCTATTTAACTTCCTAACTTATTTTGTGTTAGCAATATTAAGCAAATAACATATTTTACTCAAAACACTAGTTTATAAGCACTTAGAAAATATTTATTTAACAACATATATTTTTAGTTTGCTTATTTTCCAAGAGAATCAACGATATTGTATATTAAATAACTCCTACATAGTTTTAAATAGTAAATTTTTCTTTTACATAATTAAAATATTATTTAGAAATGTTAGGAAATAATTTTAATCTAAAAAAAATAGCATGTTTGATTTTATAATTTATATGCAGTTTATATAAACAATAACTGAAACCCCCAAGTTCTGATAAAAGACACACAATGACCCCCTACTAGCAAATAACAGTTGGGTATGTGACAGATTATACCCTTAGAGTTTCTGAAACTACACTTTAACCCCTATTTCAAGAACACATAACACCCAATCGATCCAAGTTCAGATTTAGCCATTAAAATTGCAGTTTGATTATCAAAAACGAATCAGAGGAGGATTTAGAAGTTACCCACACCAAAAATCGCGAAAAACGGTTGAGAATTGGGTCCGATTGAGGTTGTCGTCGAGGTGGCCGGCGGTGATGAACGATTCCGGCGACTGAGGCGTTCTTGGCTTCGATTGGCAGCGGTTAAAGCTTCATCGGACCTCTGGGAGTTGATTAGGATCGATTCGAGGGAGTGGGTATCGTCGGATAGCTCGGGTCGAGCTTCTCGCCGGCGTTAATGGAGGTCGCCGGAGTTGTGGCGGCTCTGGGTTGTTTCTGCAGCGGTTCACTGCTATTGTTGCTTCCCCTTGGCTCGAAACAGAGAGGGGAGAGAAGGGAGAGTCGAAACAGAGGGGGAGAAGAGAGGTGCAGATGGTGGTGGCGGTCGTTCTTGGCGTCGGGGACTTCGCCGGAGACGGCAGCGGCCCTGTGCCGCTGCTGCTTCTGCTGGGGGTTTTCGCCGGCTAATCCAGAGAAGAGAGGGAGATAGACAGAGAGATAAAGTGGGGGTGAGGGAGAGACTAATGTGGCTGGTGGTGGTGGCGTCACCGACGGGGAGGCAGCAGCTTTGCCGCTGCTGCTGCTTCCTCTGTTTTCGTCGGGCAGAACAGGGGAGAGGGAGAGGGAGACAGAGGGAGACAGAGAGGTGGAGGATGAAGTGGTGGTGGCAGTGGGGGTGTTGCCTTGGGCTTTTGAAGTTTCTCAGTGAAAATACAGATCCGTTGTTCTAAATTCTCAGAATGAGTCTTTAGATCAGCATATCTTTCAGTTAAAAGAGTGTTTTGATCAACAACCTCTTTTATCTGTGCCTTCAAGACTTTGATTCTGCTGTCCAAGGCCTTGAAGTCTTTTTCCAGCTTTGTCTTAGAAACTTCAACAGTTTTGTTTGAAAACACTAGGTCCAGGTTTTCTTTTACCTGCTCATGAATCTTAACCTTTAAAGCAGAAATCTCATTTCTATAACTTTCCTCATTTAAAAACATACTTTTGAGAATTTCAGAAAGTACATCAGAAGGACTAGCAAGTAATTTTTTACCATGTCTTCAATGTGTCTGTCTGATGAACTTTCCTCATTATGCTTTGCCATAAAGCATAAGTTTGCTTGCTCTTATTCTGTGTCTGAGTCACTTGATGAATCAAAATCACTCCAAGAAGCCATCATGGCTTTCTTCCTTCTGTTGTCACCATCCTTCTTCTGAAAGTTCCTGTTCTTCTTCTTTTGTGGACATTCCCTTACTAAATGATCTGCATTACCACACTCAAAACAATTCATTACTTTAGTTTATGTAACTGTGATGAAGATTTACCTTTGTAATCCTTGCTGCCTGAGGGTCTTGATCTCTCTCTGTTGTAATCCCTGTTACCAGAGTTTCTTTTCTTTTTAAGAATCCTGGCCAAGGCCTTGGAGATCAATGCTAAAGCCTCTTCATCATCAGGTTCCTCCTCAGTCTCAAGGCTTTGAGACTTTTCACTGTCTTTTGCCTTAAATGCTAGGTTCCTGATATTTTCACTCAAATCACCTTCCACATCCTTCATGGACATTTCATGAGTAAGCATCTTTCCTTTTAGATCATCTAGCTGAAGAAGACTCAAGTCCTGAGCTTCCTCAATGGCTGTTGTCTTTGGCTCCCACTTGGCTTTTGGCAAACTTCTCAGAATCTTTCTGACCTTCTCTTCATTTGAGAACTTGTTTCCCAATGACTCCAGGTTGTTCACAGCATCAGTGAATCTTTTGAACATTTCCTTGATGGTCTCATCTGAATTCATCTTGAACAACTCATATTGCCTCAGAAGTATGTTGATTTTTGTCTGCTTAACCTGGCTGGTTCCTTCATATGTCACCACCAGTTTATCCCACACTTCTTTGGCACTCTTGCAGTTTGACACTCTGTTGAAGTCATCTGCATTTAAAGCACAGTATAGCAAATTTATAGCCTTATAATTTTTTGATACCTTTTCCAGTTCAATGACTGAAAGATCTTCATCAGACTTGATATTTCTGACTCCATCAATTGTAGTGTAGTACTCATGAGGACCATTTTGGACTATAGACCATAGTTCCATATCTTATTCTATGACGAACATCTTCATCAATGCCTTCCAGTGCATGAAGTTGTCACCACAGAACAATGGAGGTCTGTTGGCTGCCCTGTTGGAATAGATGCCCTAGAGGCAATCTAGTTTAGTATGAATTTGTATATGGCTAGAAAATTCATTTATTATTTATTGGATATTTAATATAATGAAGTCCTTAGATTTACAGTTGTGTTGTTTATCTTAAATATCCCTAGTCAAGTATAATGATTAATTGGGACAATCATCTATAGACTAGTATGAGGTTGGATTGATATGGAGATATCACGATCCAACACATAGGTGTGCATTACGGAATGTTGCACTGGATTGACCCATCTCCGAGAAGGCTACATACACGTTATGTTGAGTCACAAGCGCTTCTCGCGGTGCAATGGTATTGTCATCCTTAGACTTGAAGTCACTAGATATTCTAGTTGTGGTTTGTTGTGATCTTGGTAGCGTTAAACGCTACACCGTAACTGGGTAGTTATAAAGGCGTGTACTGGATACAATAAGAAGCAAGCTTAGAGATCGTAGTGGACGTAGAGAGGATTTGCCCCTCCCACATAACGGGAGCAAATATCCTAGGCCACTCGAGGGATAGTGCTTATAGAATGTCTGGCCAGACTCAAATAAATCAATATGGGATATTGATGTTATTTACACGAATAAGGCTATTCCCATAGATCGAGAAACTATGGATTGGGTATACGAGTGTGACTTGTATGTCTCGTGTCCATTCCGGATATGGAGGCAAAGGGATGAGACAATTACTTGTACAAAGGTTGTCAAGATGACTATTCTATTAGTTGGCTAGAATGGATGTTTTGCTAGAAACCGCTCCATATTAGCAAATAGTTGCTACCAACTAGATAGAACCTATGGGGTCACACGCTATATAGAATTGAACTAGATTTGGGAATTAATTAATTGGATTAATTAATTAGAAGGATCACTTTGCAAACCCTTGCAAACTTAGTAGGGACTAATTTGCAAGGAAGGGACTAAATTGAATTCTAGTTGGACTAGAATAAGTCCTTTAGGTAGTTAACAAGGAGTTGTTGGACTATATAAAGGACCCTCCTTCCTTCCTTCTGATAACTCCATATTTGGAGTTATATTCTTATATGTTTCCTTACCGTTTTGCGTGTATTCCGATGCGTTTTGATGGATTTTGGATCATTTCTTGCTAAATTTGAGCATGTTGAGTCTTTGCACGTTAATGATGAGTCCGGGCACTTTTTGCATTAATTTTGACTATATTTTTTCACGTTTGAACTTCCGGTATGTTTCTCGTGTTGTGGTTTTCAGGAACCGGGAGCTTGGGACGTGACATTGGAGCAAAAGTGAACTTCGGAAAAGTTGGAGGCTCAAAGGGATGCTCGGGAAGTGAAGACGAAAGGAAAAAGAGCAAGAAGATGAAGTTTGATTGGTGGAAGACCAGAAGTAATCGTACGTTTACCTCAAGGTAATCGTACGATTACCTTCACTCAGAAGTAATCGTGCGTTTACTATTGGGTAATCGTACGATTACCTTCAATGCAAGTAATCGTACGATTACATCAAGGTAATCGTACGATTACCTCTGCGGCCAGGATCGGATTTTTGGGCTATTTTCGCTATTTTGGCATAGTTTTGAGATGTTTGAGCCACGGAAGACTTAGGAAACATTGGGGAACGTGTTTGGCATCAGAAAACACCTTGGGAGACGTGCTTGGAGAGCTTGGAGCTAGGTTGAAGAGCTTGGATCATTCGTTTGGCTTCTAATCTTCGTTTCTTCTCTAGTTTTTCATATTGGATCATGATACTTTGTATTTTGAACATGATTATGAGTAGCTAAACCCTTATTTTGGGATATCTCGTAGGAGACTAGGGTTTGATCACTACACTTGTGATTTATGGATTTGCTTGCATGCTTTTGAGCTTAATTGATGATTTCTTCTCTAGTTATGTGTATTTTACGCATTTGATTTATCTTTTCTATTGGTAGACGTATTAATAGGATTGTGCTAGGTTATGAACGATAGAGGAATCTACGTTTGTTGCCCGGAAAATTGAAATACACACTAGCCGTATCTAGGGTTGAGGAATCTTGCTAGTTAGCTAAGAACAAGAGTAGAATTATTATCGTAATGCGTGTTTGAACTTGAGTAAGCTAGAGGAATCAGTTACGATAGTTTAGGCATAGTTATTGGTTGAGACATCTTCAATATAAAATTGCTCGTTTAACTAGAATAAGAACTCATCGTGTTAGTAGAACATAAATCCAACGTAGTGTGACATACCTAGTGATCCGTAGAGATATCCTGAACTTGATCAATCTTGATAAACATCAAAATCAACTCGTGCTTATTAATCTTGAAATAATTCTTTGAATTATTTGAGACAATTGTTATTTTTAATTATTAGTAGAAATAGAACAAAACAACTGCGCTTTGCCCACACAAAGTACAAATTTAGTAGTTAATTTACACGAAGTCCCTTCGGTTCGACAAACCGGACTTTTCCGATTATTACTACACCGACAACTGTGCACTTGTAGTTGGAGCGTGTCACCTTCCTCATAACTTATGCTCATTAGTGAACATAACAAGAGTGGGAGAGAACAAAGGAGAGAGAGCAAGCAACAAGGAGGGCCCGACGCCGCCCCTTGCCGCCGCCCTCGTCCCCGTCGGCCAAAAGAGGCCGAGAGCCTCTTTTTGTCTCGTTTTGCGTGATTCCTTCTTCCTCTTCCTATTTCGGGCTAGCACCAAGGAGTTTGGGAGATCTAGGATCAACTCTAGGCGTGGATCAACTATAGAGAACGTGACATTATTCGCGTTTGAAGTCATCAAGGAGAACCCAAAGGTGTGTTTATGATTTCTAACTTTCACTATCGTTATGTCTCTAGACTTGTGATCCTTGGAGGGTTTTGCATGGTTTTATGTTTGATTATGCTTCTGTTGCGCGATCCATGAATCAAAACCCTACAGTGGTATCAGAGCCACAGGTCATAGAGCATAAACGTAGTTTATGTGTTACGTTTTAGTTGTTTTACACCTTAATTTGATTGTTTATCGCGTAAAACAAGACAAATCAAGCATGGGATGCAATTTGTCAATAACTAAGCATAACAAGATCCAATTTTTGCATTGGATGCATGAATTGGTGAGTTTGAGAAATTTTAGGATCTTAGATCTAGGGTTTGGGCATCCTTGGGGAAGAAGGAGTTCTCCCAAAACAAGGAAACAACCAAACTTGGGCACCAAGCAAGGGAGTTGTTTTGGAAACAACTCCCATAGAAGGGTTCGGCCCCCCCTAGGGACCGCCCCCCTTGCTTGCCGCCCAAGCTTGGAAGCCTTAAGGGGCCGGGCGGCCCTAACCCGCGGGCCTAGCTTGCGGGTTTTGGGCCGGGCCGGCCCTAGGGCCTTATGGTTCACTTTAATGGGCCCGGGCAATTGGATTGTTGGGCCCATGGACCGTTTTAACCCTAGAAATCCTAAAATCAATTAAAATTGACCAAGCGCGTTAAAATTGGATTTTAATTGTTTATGTGCAAATCGCATGGTGATTGGATATGGCCTTAGGATGTGGTTTGATGTGGATGTTTAATTTTGTGGTTTGGTTTTACGGCCTGCGAGCTGATCAATTAATTGTAATAATTAATTAGAGTTTTATGGCTTGCGTGCCATTTTTTTTCTCAACTTGTGAGATTTATTTTATTTAGTATAGATTTTAGCTAGTGCTAGATAAAGTAGATTGTTAGCCAAGATTGGAGAAAAGAAGCCCAAAGCCAAAGAAGCCACAGAAGATGGAGCATGGAGCAATCCACAAGACTATGAAGGATGGACCAAAAGATCAAGACGCATGGAGATGGTTTTGCTTTAGGGTTCATAGATAATTCCATTGGCTTGGAATTATCTTAGTCTAGAAAAGGCCATATCCACATCACGTTTAATTTTCAGTTTTGTGGTTGTTTATTTATTGTCTTATTATTTGTGTGGTTGGTGTATGAATGATGCATGCAATTAGGATAATAAGATAATTAGACAACCCGAATCTATTATTTGGAGTTGTGCCCAAATTCAAATAGATAGATTAGTTGATATTGATCAACAAAACAATTAAAGAATTGAATTTAAAAGTCCCTCAAAATTCAAATATTGTGTTCTTGCCTTCTCGTTATTTAAACACTCATTATCATCATTATTTACCAAGCTCGTGCGTGCCAAAGCATGGCGACTTGATTCATAATGATGGAATGCGATGGCACGTAACAATGTGCAATTGTTTAGATAAGAGGTTGAACACAACTAGGCTATTAATTTGATTAAGAAACCTAGAGGCAATCAATTGGGATTATCCATATGGATGGATAAATAAGGAGTTATTTGCCCAATTGAACCAAGAGTTGCATATGGGATGCAATTGGAATTGTTCCTACCTAAAGTAGTCAAATTATGGGTGACTTGCCAAAGCAAGCTCATAAGGAGATGAAAGATGGATCTTGGCCCACTAGAAAATATAAGGATATTTTCCGCATTAATATCTTGAGGGTTATTAATCCGTAGAAAAATAGTGGGATCTATATTTAATAAACTAGCCATTATTAAATATAGTCAAAAATTCACAAATACTAAAACTTGCGTATTTTCCTTTTTGTAGAATACCAAATGGCAAACAACTCATCGAGTTCACAACATTCCCTACGATCTGTCCTTGAGAAGGACAAGCTCTCTGGAACCAACTTTCTTGATTGGTACAGAAACTTGAGAATTGTTCTCAAGCAAGAAAAGAAACTGTACGCAATTTAGGAGCATGTTCCAGAAGGTCCAGAGAACCAAACACCTGCTGCCTTAAAGGCGTATCAAAAGCGTGTTGATGACGCTAATGATGCGGCCTGCCTAATGCTTTGCACCATGACTTCTGAGCTTCAGAAGCAACACGAAAACATGAATGCTGTCGATATGTTCGAACATCTAAAGCAGCTCTTCCAAGAGCAAGCGAGGGTAGAGAGGTATGAGGTCTCAAAGGCACTGTTCAAATGTCATCTGGCAGAAGGGAACCCGGTGGGACCCCACGTACTCCGAATGATCGGGTACTTGGAAAATCTCGCCCGACTGGGGTTCCCGGTCGGCCAAGAGTTGGCAACCGATCTCGTGTTGCAATCGTTTCCCGAGAGTTATGGACAGTTCATTATGAACTATAACATGAACGAGATCGTTAAACCACTGCCAGATTTGCTCAACATGTTGAGGACGGCTGAACAGAGCATCAACAAGGGTAAGGGCAAGGCCATTATGATGGTGCAGAAAGGAAAGGGCAAAAGGTTTGCCTCTTCCTCCAAGGGCAAAGGCAAGTCAGTTGCCAAGTCCAAAGAACCTGCCCTTAAGCCTGTTGGTGGCATTGCCAAGGCCGTGACTAAAGGTGAGTGTCACTTTTGCAGTCAGCCTAGACACTGGAGGAGGAACTGCCCAAAATATCTGGAGGACAAGAGGCTTGGAATAGTGATTCCACCACCACCAGGTATTTTTGTTGTAGATGTCAATTTAACTGTCTCTACATCATGGGTATTAGATACTGGATGTGGATCTCATATTTGTCGAAATATGCAGGATCTAAAGAGAAGTAAGAGATTGGCTAAAGGGGAGGTAGATCTGCGCGTTGGGAATGGGGCAAAGGTTGCTGCGTTGGCCATAGGCGTGTGCGAGCTATCTCTGCCTTCAGGATTAGTTTTAGAATTAAATAATTGCTATTTTGTGCCTGCTATGAGCAGAAACATTATTTCTATTTCTTGTTTGGACAAGGATGGTTTTATTATTTCAATAAAGAACAATTGTTGTTCCTTTTATTTAAATAAAATTCACTACTTTAGTGCGCAATTATTTAATGGACTTTATGTCCTTGATCTAAGCAATCCTGTCTACAACATCAATACCAAGCGGATTAAAATAAATGATTTAAATCCTGCTTATTTATGGCACTGTCGTTTAGGCCACATAAATGAGAAACGTGTATCTAGACTCCATAAGGATGGATTACTAGACTCATTTGATTTTGAATCATATGAGACATGTGAGGCTTGTTTATTGGGAAAAATGACAAAGTCCCCTTTCAATAAGAAAGGTGAGAGGACTAGTGAGCAATTGGCGCTCATACATACCGATGTGTGTGGGCCATTTGCCACGCCTGCCAGGGGTGGTTATGTCTACTTCATTACATTTACTGATGATTACAGTAGATATGGATTCGTGTACCTTATGAGGGCAAAATCCGAATCCTTTGAAGTGTTCAAAGAATTCAAGAATGAAGTAGAAAAGCAACTTGGCAAAAGTATAAAGGCTCTACGATCGGATCGTGGAGGAGAATACTTAAGCCAAGAGTTTGACGACTATCTTAGAGAGTGTGGGATCGTGTCCCAACTCACTCCACCCGGAACGCCACAATGGAATGGCGTGTCCGAGAGGAGGAATCGAACTCTATTGGATATGGTTCGATCTATGATGTGTCAAACTGATCTTCCATTCATTTTAGGGCTACGCTCTATTAAGTGCAGCTTTCACCATTAACCGTGTTCCATCTAAATCAGTCATGAAGACACCATATGAGATGTGGAGTGAGAGGCGTTCCACACTGTCGTTCATGAGGATTTGGGGCTGTGATGTCTATGTAAAACGTTTACAATCAGACAAGCTAGGGCCGAAATCGGATAAGTGTAAATTTGTGGGGTACCCTAAGGAAACTAAGGGATACTACTTCTACAATCCAACCGAGAACAAAGTGTTTGTTGCTCGGACCGGCGTGTTTCTAGAAAGAGAATTTGTCTCTAAAGAAGCAAGTGGGAGGAATGTAGAACTTGAAGAGGTTCAAGAACCACAAATCACTGAACCGATTATGGAACATGAACAGGAACCACAAACAGTTGTGGAGCCGCCTGTTCAAGTAACACAAGAGCTTCGTAGATCTAGTAGAGTGCGCCAGGAACCCGAGAGGTATGGACTTCTCGTAACCGATTCCGGTGACACGATGCTCATAGACGATGAGCCTACTACCTATGAGGAGGCCATGAGTGGCCCAGACTCTCAGAAGTGGCTGGAAGCCATGAGATCCGAGATGGAATATACCAACAAAGTATGGACTTTGGTGGAACCACCCGATGGGGCGCGACCCATAGGGTGCAAGTGGGTCTTCAAGAAGAATATCGACATGGATGGTAATGTGATTACCTATAAGGGCCGATTGGTGGCTAAAGGATTCAGACAAATTCATGGTATTGACTATGATGAAACCTTTTCACCAGTCGCAATGACCAAATCCATCCGAATCCTACTTGCGATTGCAGCATACCATGACTATGAGATTTGGCAGATGGATGTCAAAACTGCATTCCTTTATGGGAATCTCCTCGAGGACGTGTATATGATACAGCCGGAGGGTTTTGAGGATCCAAAGCAAGCCAACAAAGTCTGTAAGCTGCAACGATCCATTTATGGATTGAAGCAAGCTTCTAGGAGTTGGAATCGACGTTTTGATGAAGTGGTCAAAGAGTTTGGCTTCATCAGAAACGAAGATGAGTCTTGTGTCTACAAGAAGGTTAGTGGGAGCTCTGTAGATTTTCTGGTCTTGTATGTGGATGACATACTACTCATTGGAAACGACATTCCCATGCTGCAATCTGTGAAAGATTGGCTAGGAAAGTGTTTCTCAATGAAGGACTTAGGGGAAGCAGCCTATATACTCGGTATAAAGATCTATAGAGATAGATCTAAGAGGTTGCTAGGCCTAAGTCAAAGTACATATATTGACAAGGTGTTGAAGCGGTTCAACATGCAAGATTCCAAGATGGGATTCTTGCCCATGTCACATGGAATTACTCTTTCGAAGAGTGGTTTTCCTTCCAATGAGATTGAGAAGGAACGCATGAGTAGGATCCCCTATGCCTCGGCCATAGGATCTATCATGTACGCCATGTTATGTACTAGACCAGATGTGTCATATGCCTTGAGTATGACAAGCAGATACCAATCCAATCCAGGTGAGAGTCAGTGGATTGCAGTCAAGAACATCCTAAAGTACTTGAGAAGAACTAAGGATGCATTCTTGATATTTGGCGGTGAGGAAGAGTTGCGTGTAAGGGGTTACACTGATGCAAGCTTCCAAACCGATAGAGATGACTTTAGATCACAGTCGGGATATGTGTTTTGCCTGAATGGAGCAGCGGTGAGCTGGAAGAGTTCCAAGCAAGAGACGGTAGCTGATTCTACAACAGAGGCTGAGTACATTGCTGCAAATGGCGCAGCAAAGGAGGCTGTTTGGATCAGAAAGTTTGTTTCTGAACTTGGTGTGGTCCCTAGCATTGCGGATCCAGTGGAGTTGTTCTGTGACAACACTGGGGCGATCGCGCAATCAAAGGAACCAAGATCGCACCAGAAGTCCAAGCACGTGCTCAGGAAGTTTCATCTGATTCAAGGTATTATCGACAGAGGAGACGTTCGGATATGCAAGATTCCTACAGATGATAATATGTCAGACCCGCTTACGAAGCCTCTCACGCAGTGGAAGCATGAAGGGCACACTAGGAGTATGGGCATACGAGATGTGCCAGATTGGCTCTAGTGCAAGTGGGAGACTGTTGGAATAGATGCCCTAGAGGCAATCTAGTTTAGTATGAATTTGTATATGGCTAGAAAATTCATTTATTATTTATTGGATATTTAATATAATGAAGTCCTTAGGTTTACAATTGTGTTGTTTATCTTAAATATCCCTATTCAAGTATAATGATTAATTGAGACAATCATCTATAGACTAGTATGAGGTTGGATTGATATGGAGATATCACGATCCAACACATAGGTGTGCATTACGGAATGTTGCACTGGATTGACCCATCTCAGAGAAGGCTACATACACGTTATGTTGAGTCACAAGCGCTTCTCGCGGTGCAATGGTATTGTCATCCTTAGACTTGAAGTCACTAGATATTCTAGTTGTGGATTGTTGTGATCTTGGTAGCGTTAAACGCTACACCGTAACTGGGTAGTTATAAAGGCGTGTACTGGATACAATAAGAAGCAAGCTTAGAGATCGTAGTGGACGTAGAGAGGATTTGCCCCTCCCACATAACGGGAGCAAATATCCTAGGCCACTCGAGGGATAGTGCTTATAGAATGTCTGGCCAGACTCAAATAAATCAATATGGGATATTGATGTTATTTGAACGAATAAGGCTATTCCCATAGATCGAGAAACTATGGATTGGATATACGAGTGTGACTTGTATGTCTCGTGTCCAATCCGGATATGGAGGCAAAGGAATGAGAGAATTACTTGTACAAAGGTTGTCAAGATGACTATTCTATTAGTTGGCTAGAATGGATGTTTTGCTAGAAACCGCTCCATATTAGCAAATAGTTGCTACCAACTAGATAGAACCTATGGGGTCACACGCTATATAGAGTTGAACTAGATTTGGGAATTAATTATTTGGATTAATTAATTAGAAGGATCACTTTGCAAACCCTTGCAAACTTAGTAGGGACTAATTTGCAAGGAAGGGACTAAATTGAATTCTAGTTGGACTAGAATAAGTCCTTTAGGTAGTTAACAAGGAGTTGTTGGACTATATAAAGGACCCTCCTTCCTTCCTTCCTCATAACTTATGCTCATTAGTGAACATAACAAGAGTGGGAGAGAACAAAGGAGAGGGAGCAAGCAACAAGGAGGGCCCGCCGCCGCCCTCGTCCCCGTCGGCCAAAAGAGGCCGAGAGCCTCTTTTTGTCTCGTTTTGCGTGATTCCTTCTTCCTCTTCCTATTCTGGGCTAGCACCAAGGAGTTTGGGAGATCTAGGATCAACTCTAGGCGTGGATCAACTATAGAGAACGTGAAATTTTTCGCGTTTGAAGTCATCAAGGAGAACCCAAAGGTGTGTTTATGATTTCTAACTTTCACTATCGTTATGTCTCTAGACTTGTGATCCTTGGAGGGTTTTGCATGGTTTTATGTTTTATTATGCTTCTGTTGCGCGATCCATGAATCAGAACCCTACATGCCCTTCCTTGTGAGAATCCACCATCTCCTACATTACTCATAGTCACCAGATTGTTAGATCTAAAACAGTGACACAAGCTCTGATACCAATTGAAAGTGTGTAATTTAGACTAAATACAGGACCTAAATACTCTACCAAGGGGGGGGGGGGGGGTTGAATAGAGTATGGAAACTTTTTGCAAAACTTAAAGTTTGACAGGAAAGCTTTGTGTGAAACTCAAATCTCAAGGCCTTGAGATTTTGTAAACTGTCCGAAACTTACAAAGGCAAAATAGTAAGCTTCAAGGCCTTGAGCTGTGAACAATTCAAAACAGCTTTTAAACCCTAGTTTGATTTAAGTTGTGTGCAGCAGATAATAATCAAACTGTAAAGTAAAGAGCACAAAGTAATTTACAGAGTTCAGTCCCAATGGACCTAATCTCTTCCTGAGGGATCTAATCCCACCAGGATTGGGCAAACACTTCTTATTACTCACACAGAAACAGCCCTAGATCTTCAAGCCTAAGTGATTTCCCTTACACCTATACAGCTTGTGGTTCCAAACCTATATAGTTCCAGCTACTAACTGTTGAGCTAACAAGAACCTCTTGTTGTTCACTTGAACAACCAACCACTAGGTTAAGTGAGGTTTAAGATAATCTAGAGATACACAGATAGAAGTAAAAGTGAAGAACATAGTATGAAGATAAGCTGTTGAAGCCTGGAAGTGTTCTTCTAGAAACTGGATTGATTTGATCTTCAGAAGTCTGGAATGAAGCTTGAATGATTGTGTGTTTGAATGGATGATTTCCTACGATTTTTGTCACACCTCTCAGAGTATTCTGCAAGCCTCTATCTCTTCAAAATTCAAACCAGTCTCTTTTATCCACAGCTGCAACTGATTGAGAGATTTTAGGATCTCAGTTCCTACAAATCCTCCTTCTGTTTTCAACTTAAATTCAAACAGCCTCAAGTGGATATCTGTTGGAGTCTGTTGAGATTGCTCCTGAACGTTAAACAACCCTGCAACAGCATTTAAACACAGCAACAACAAAATCCAGAAAGCTAACAGTACTATGACTGTTTGGTTATACAGTTTCTGATAAAACTGTTTAACAAACTTAGAACAATAACCTGTATATCTTCTAAAACATATGAATCATGAAAAACAAGTTTAAGACACTTATAAGTGAGTAAATAATCACAATACTAAGAATCATAACCTGCAAGAAAGAATGAATTAAGTTCTGTAAAAACTGTCAGCAGCTCAAGGCACATCTCAAGGCCTTAGAGCTCTGAACCTGCTTCACAGAATTTCAAAGTTAAACCCAGATAACTTTGATTCTTCCTGTTCTGATCATCTGCAATTGTGTTAGACATATAAATAGTATAATCCAAAAGTATATGCAGTAAACCACTGATTTGCATAATCAGAAATCCAATCTGCAACACAGAATTGTCAGAACATACGGCATGATAAAATAACTCAAGGCTTCGAAGTTCAGTCAATCTCAAGGCCTTGAGATAACTGAAATGCCTTTGCTGCTTATGTCTTAGCCATTTGTCTTTCATCACTCAAAACAAATACCAGTCAAAGCATATTCAGGGATCTTGACTCAACAACTTCAAAAATTTAGAATGTCAGAAACAGGCAGAGATCAACCAGAAGACCAAGTATGTGCGTTCAAACGCACAATCCATAAAGTCAACGGAAGTCAGAGGGAAAAGTCAAAAAGTCAACATCAGAATTGTGCATCCGAACGCAGAGGTTGTGTGTTGAAACGCACATGTGCGTTCAGACGCATAGAGGGTGCATTCAGACGCACGTCAGGACTTCCAGAAGCTTCCAGGACGGGTTTAGACAGGGGCAGAACAGGAATTTCAGGCATCAGTTTAAGATATTGTGGCAGTATAAAAGAGGCGTCCCAACATAGAATTAGGTTACTCATCATCATTACAGCAGACAATATCAGAGCCGGCCGTTTTGGAGCAGAGCAGAGATTGGAGCAGTTTCAGTATTCAGCAATAAACTCGTTTGATCTTTCTTTTTTTTCTTTTATGAAACAATGTTTATTAATAATGTACGCTAGCTAAACATCTTACCTAGGTTCTCGTTGAACCTAGGGTTTATGAATTCAGCGACGTGGTTTGTTTTTATTCTTAGATTCATGACTAATTTGAAGTCTTAATACAGTATTGGATTGTTTATTATTCTGTCTTCGATTTTATATTTATGCATGAACGGCCTGATCACCCAGGAGTGCTACAGACAAGACATGGTGCGCGAGAGTGGCCAATGAGAGTTAGGAAGAGAAGACATGATTTAGTACTCTGCCTTGATTACCGAGAGGTGAAGAGAATTAGGCGACTAGCCCAAAAGCATTAGACCAACTGCTAGAATTTTAGGGGGAGACCGAGAGGAGAACCAGTAACCCTAGCAGACTTAGAACAAACCTGCATTTGGAGGTGAACCTAGAGGATCCGAAAATCTACCGGAGAGTGATAGATGCATGAGACCGAGAGGAGATTGTATCATTGGTATGCTAGCATAAACAACACCGTTGTGTGTTTCTGAAATCAAAGTAAACTGGAACAGCTGAATAGTAACCCTAGGGGATCCTGGAGCCTAGATCTTTAACTCATCAGTTTTCAGACTTAGAAAAATTCCCAGAAAATTTACATAAATAAAAAACAGTTTCTTTAATTACTGCTTTTATTTACAGCAATTTAGTTTAGTAAATCACACACAACTATTCCTCCTTTTTACAGCTTTGCAATTAGTTCTGATTTTCGAAATTTAAAAATCGTCCTGTTCTCGTGGGTTCGATAATCTGAGTCATGAATATGTTACTCTATATTACTTGATCGTACACTTGCAAAAAAGCACATAGATTTACGCTATAAAGTTTTTAGCGCCGTTGCCGGGGAGCGAAGACGGTTTCTCTTAGGAATCAGAATTAGTTTCGAAGTTCTTTCTCTTATCTCACTGCTCTTGAACTCTGATTTTCAGGCCATTCTAGTGTATGCCCAGATTGCCTCGCGAACTGGTGCCACCACTCAAAGATCCATAATTTTTTTTTCAGTGAGCGAAACCGCAGACACCGAGCCAAGATGTCTGAGCATGGAGATGATACACCAACAGAACAAGAGACACGCGCCCCAGCCCAGATGGCCCTTTACATTGAGGAGCTGATTGCAGCAGGCTTTGCTTCCCGGAGCAATCAGAGAACCTACAACAGATCCGGGAGGGCGATAGTGGATAATTTCGAAGTTCCTACTGGAGGACATGAGCCACCCATTGTAGTGCCTCCAATAACAGCGGAGCACTTCGACCTAAAATCCTCCACTATCCAAACTGCCCAGACCCATTGTCCATTCAATGGGAAAGCTGAGAAGACCCGAACGACCTCCTCGGAAAGTTTGAAGATTACTGTAACAAGATCAAATACAGGGGAGTTGAGTCAAACCCGCTTAAATTGATCTTGTTTCCCTACTGTTTATTCGGGACAGCAAAGGACAGGCTCGAAGCCAGACCGCCGAGATCCATCACAACCCAGGAAGGATGTGTTTCTGACTTTTTGGCAAAATTCTACCCCGCTTCTCGTGTTATCAAACTTCAAAGAGATATTTTTTCTTTCAAACAGATGATGGGCGAGACGGTGGTAGACGCATGGGACAGGTTGATGAGACTTGTTAAAAGATGACCTAATCACGGCTTCGGGGACGCGAAAATTCTGCAAGTATTCTACCATGCTCTGGATAGGGAGAATGATGACAGAATTGACAGGGAAGCTGGGGGTAATTTTCTGTACCATGTGGATAAAGATGGAGCCTATGAGCTGATGAAGCAACTAGCCAAACAGGACACTCGCCTGTTTGATGAACGCAGGCTCACAGCACTAGCAGAACCAGTGGCTGATGATCGAATTGACAATCTGACAAAAGTGGTGCAAGACTTAGTCAAGAAGGTCTATACAGAGAAGAAGACTGTAGCAGCAGTGGACGAACCAGATTTGGATGCAGCCATCCAGGAACTTCAGAATGAGGATGCCAACTATGTTCAGCAACAGTGGGATCCAAGCCGCTACAGACCAGGCACACGTGACCATCCTGGGTTCCGGTACGGAAACCCTAATGTAGTAGTCTATGCACCAGGTTTTCAGCACATGCCACAGATACAGCGGGCAGCACCCGCACAGCAAGCACCAGCAGCACAACCACAACTTAACCTATCAATACAACATTTTGAGAACTACATGGAAAAATTTAATAAGCAATGGGAAGCCAAATTCTCGCAGATTGATTCACTCACTGCTGATGTAAGTCGAATGAAAATTGCAATCCGCAACTTGGAAGTGAAGAATGGCCAGCTCGCACAAAATCAGGCATAAAGAATTCCAGGGAATCTACCATCAAACACAGTGAACAATCCATGCGCTCAGATCAATGCCATCACCACTCGGAGTGGAGTTGCACTACAGGATCCGCCGTATCCCATTCATGCACGTGCAGAAAAGTCGAAGAATATCGAACATGAAATTTTTGACAGGGAAGACAATTCAACCGTCAGCCCCCAGCCGAAGGGCCCGGTCGGACAGGATGCAGTACAGACTATAAGGCTAAATCATAAACAGTGCCGATTTCCAAGGAGGTACCTTACCCTTTGAAGACATGCAAGAGAGATGATAGCAAAGACTACGCCAGATTTCTCTAAGTATTCAAACAGTTGCAGATTAACATACCGTTTGCCGAGGCGTTAGCTAAAATTCCCACGTACGCTAAATTCCTCAAGGACATACTGTATGGAAGACGGCAATGAGTGACTTCGAAACAACAAATCTGACGGCAGAAGCGAGCAGTTGTGTGAGAAATGGGCTACCACTGAAAAAGAAGGACCCTGGCAGTTTTGTGATCCCGGTAACCCTAGGCAGTGCTTACACAGGAAAGGCTATGTGTGACTTAGGAGCCAACATTAATCTGATACGCCTGACCATCTTCAAAAGTTTGGGGGTCGGGGCCCTCAGGCCAACCAGAATTATACTTTAGATGGCTGAAAGATCCGTAAAACCTGCTTATGGAGTCATCGAAGATATTCTGGTGAAAGTTGTGGAACTGATTTTTCCAGCATATTTTGTGATACTGGATATGGAGGCAGGGGAAGTTCCCCTCATTCTGGGCAGACCATTCCTGAAACTGGATAAGCCATCATCAACTGCAAAAGTGGAGAGCTATTATGCAAATTAATGAAGAAAAAGTGAAATTCAATGTTTTCAAGTCTCTCCAGCTCCCAGATTATTATGGTCATGAAAACTGTTTTGCGGTGGAGGTGATTGATGAAGGCCTGGAAGACGAAGAGATGGATGAACTATAGGCAGAGCTTGAAGAAATGTACCCAGGGAAAGAGGAGGAGCACCAGGATGAGCAGGCCATGAGAACTGAAAGCTGGACCACCTTATATAAAGATGAAGAAGGCGAGCATAAAATGGCTCTGGTGCCATCACTCAAGGAACCACCAGTCCTAGAGGTGAAGCAACTCCCCGACCACCTCAGGTATGCATATATTGGTGAAAATAATACTCTGCCAATAATTGTCTCGTCTCTTCTATCTCAGGAACATGAACAAAAGCTGCTGGAAGTGCTGAAAGAGCATAAAGAGGCTATTGGATGGAAAATTGCTGATCTCAAGGGAATCAGTCCCGACTAATGCATGCACAAGATCAGGAGTGAAGAAGGAAAGAAGCGAGTAATTCAGCCTCAGCGGAGACTGAATCCGATCATGAAAGACGTTGTGCGCAAGGAGGTCATGAAGTGGCTGGATGCAGGGATTATATACCCCATATCAGATAGCACCTGGGTTAGTCTTGTCCAGTGTGTACCTAAACAAGGGGGTATTACAGTGGTACAGAGTGCTGATCAGGAACAGATCGCCCAGCGCACTGTTACAGGCTGGCGAATCTACATGGATTATCGGAAGCTGAATGACACAACAATAAAAGACCACTTTCCACTGCCATTCATGGACCAGATGCTAGACGGATTGGCTCAGCATGCCTATTACTGTATTCTTGACGGGTACTCCAGATACAACCAGATCTACATTAATCCGGAAGATCAAGAAAATACGACGTTCACTTGCCCATATGGTACGTTCGCCTTTAGACGTATGCCATTTGGACTATGTAACGCTCCAACAACATTCCAGCGATGCATGATGGCCATATTTTCTGATATGATTGAGAAACATATTAAAGTTTTCATGGATGACTTTTCACTTTTTGGGGACAGTTTTGAAGACTGCCTGTACCATCTAGCCAGAGTTTTGATGCTGCAAGAAGACTAATCTGGTACTCAACTGGGAAAAATGCCACTTCATGGTTACTGAAGGTATAGTGCTGGGATACAGGATTTCCAGCAAGGGCTTAGAGGTGGACAGAGCAAAGATTGAGGTGATAAATCAACTGCCATACCCAACCACAGTTAAGGCGATCAAGAGTTTTCTGGGCCATGCAAGGTTTTACAGAAGATTTATCAAAGAATTTTCCAAAATTACAAAACCATTATGTAATTTGTTGGGAAAAATTGTGCCATTTGTATTCGACGAAGCATGCAGAAAAGCCTTTGACATACTCAAAGATCGGCTGACCACTGCACCAATTATCACAACTCCAGACTGGTCACTCCCATTCGAACTTATATGCGATGCCAGCGACTATGCGGTTGGAGCAGTATTGGGGCAGCGAAAAGATAAAGTATGCAGTGTGATCTACTATGCCAGCAGGGTTTTGAATGAAGCGCAAATTAACTATGGGACTAAAGAAAAAGAGCTGCTAGCAGTAGTTTTTGCCTTGGAAAAATTCAGATCTTATCTGTGGGGTTAAAAGTTATCATCTTCACAGATCACAGCGCATTGAAATACCTGCTGAAAAAGAAGGATGCAAAGCCTCGACTGCTGCGTTGGATTCTGCTGCTGCAGGAATTTGATGTTGAAATCAGGGACCAGAAGGGAGTTGAAAATGTGGTGGCTGATCACTTATCTCGCCTGGAGAACCCAACTGAGGAGTCAGTATGTATTCAAGAAAACTTCCCTGACGAGAACATTATGAAGGTCAAAGCCAACAGACAACCCTGATACTATGCCATAGCCAATTATTTGGTAAACGGAGCACTCCCTGAACACATCACCCCTCTGCAGAAAAAGAAGTTTATTTTAGAATGCAGGAACTATTTCTGGGATGACCCTTTCCTGTTCAAATAGGGGGCGAACAACATTCTTCGACGTTGTATAGAATGTCACGAGATTCTGGAGGTAATCCAGCACTGTGCGGGGGTCACTTCAGCGGACCCAGGACAGCTCACAAAGTACTGCAATCAGGTTTTTTCTGGCCGACAGTTTTCAAAGATTACCACGATTATGCACAGAGCTGTGACCGCTACCAGTGCACATGAAATATTTCTCAACGGAATGAGATACCCATGACACTTTGGCAAGAGGTTGAACCTTTCGATGTTTGGGGTATAGATTTCATGTGCCCTTTTCCGTCTTCCCTGGAAAATCTGTATATCCTTCTGGCAGTGGATTACGTGTCAAGATGGGTGGAAGCTATGGCCAGTCAGAAAAATGATGCAGCAACAGTGGAGCAATTTCTCAAACGCAACATTTTTACCAGGTTTGGAACACCTAGAGCCATTGTCAATGATGAAGGCTCTCACTTTATTAATAAAGTTTTTTCCAACGTCTTAAAGCAGTATGGGGTGTCTATCCATAAGGTATCACTGCCTTACCACCCTCAGGCAAATGGGCAAGCGGAGGTGTCAAACAGGGAAATAAAAAGCATATTGGAAAAAACTGTGAATCCAGGACGGAAAGATTGGTCCTTGAAGCTTGATGATGCACTCTGGGCGTACAGAACAGCCTACAAGACCCCACTGGGAATGTCCCCATACCAGCTAGTTTTTGGTAAGGCCTGTCACCTACCGGTAGAATTGGAGCACATAGCTTACTAGCACTGCTCGAATTGGAGGAATTCCGCAAGACATCTTATGAGAGAGCCAAGATTTATAAAGAAAAAACGAAGAAATGGCATGACAACCACATTCTACCGAAGAAGATAGAAATTGGGCAGAAGGTTCTCCTTTACAACTCAAGGATAAAATTCTATCCAGGGAAGCTGCGCTCGAGATGGTCTGGACTATTTATTGTGAAAGACATTACATCCTGGGGAGTAGTGGAGCTAGAAAACCCAAGGGACAAAACAATTATTAAGGTGAATGAGAACATAATAAAGCCATACAGAGATCCTCAGGAGATAATAGAGGTAGAGGCCATCTACCTCGACATGCCCTAACCAACATTGAGGTAACCAAGTCGGGTTGTCGACTGTAAATCACAAGCGCTGGTTGGGAGGCAACCCAACGTAGAGTAGTTGTTTTTACATTCAGTAATTTATTATTTAAATAAAAAGTTCATAAAAAGAGAGAAAATTGAGAAGAGGGGTTTAATGCTGAATTTAGTGTTTCAGGGAAACAAAAGCAATTTTTGAAGGAATTGGAATCTGCGTTCAGACGCAGAATTATGCGTTCAAACGCAGCTGTGCGTTTAAACGTAGATCTGTGCGTTCAAACACAGGAGGCCACGTCAAAAAAAATTGACAGAAAAATGGAAAAGTCAGAAGTACGAGTTGTGCGTTCAAACGCAGAAGACCTGCGTTCAAACACAGATGTGCGTTCAAACGCAGAAGGGTTGAGTTCAAACGCGGGAACTCCAGGAAGAATTTTGACGAACACATATGCGTTCAAAACGCAGAAGTTGTGCGTTCAAACGCAGAAGTTGTGTGTTCAAACGCACACCAAAGAAGAAAATTTTCTGATTACCAGATGTGCGTTCAAACGCAAGACGTGCGTTGAAACAAAGAAGACTTGGACTGAAAATTTTGCGCAGAAAGAATGTGCGTTCAAACGCAACCTGTGCGTTCAAACGCAGAAGACTTGTTCTTGAAAATTTCTAGAGAAAATATGTGCGTTCAAACGCAGGAGGTACGTTCATACGCACATCATCAGAAATTTGCAGAAATTCCAGAAGCTGAAGCTCTGCGTTGAGGCGCACAATGTGCGTTCAAACGTACATCATCGCCAGCCCATAAATTCCAGAAGCTAACATTTATGCGTTCAAACGCAGCTTGTGCGTTCAAACGCACATCATCAAGATTCAAAAATTTTCCAAAATATGAAGCACTGCGTTCAAACGTAGAGTGAGCGGGATCAGAAAATTTTGATTTTTTTTGAAATGTTTTGAATTTTAGGGGCCAATCTGCAATTTCTGAAAGTTTGCCTATATATACTGTACGGCCGAAAGTCACCCATTTTCACTTCAGTCAACCAATTTTCAACTCTCTCTCTCTCTCTAGAAAATTATGTCTGCCCTAGCCAGCCGGCAGTCGAAGTTAGTCGCCAGTCAACTCCGGCGACCACCACAAGACCACCAGAATGCCCATAAACAGTATGGGGGTGATCAGACAAGGACGATCAGGCCGTTCCAGATCTGCTTCAGAGACAGTTTTCGGATCTGTACCCGTAAGATTTACTCTTGGTACTCAGGTTCTGTTTTTTCTTTCTCTTCGCAGATTTATTTTTTTGTCTTTTCAATTTCTGAAATGGATGAGGACAAACCTTACATGCGGCCAGATAGGGCCATTTCCCCTCTGAATATCATCGACTGTAGGTTGTTGAGGGTGGACCATTTCTGTGACCATAGGTTTGTCAACATGGAGGCTCACTGTTTCTTTCTGCACGACAAAAAAATTAGGTATGACATACCGGCTGAGAGAATCTTTCCCCGCGATATTGTGTCTATGGGAGAAAACATGTTCAATTACACCGAACAAGATCACTTTGGGGATTTATTCACAGGGTTTACAAACACACAGGTCAGTTATGTACTTGCTAAGGACATTTTCAGCAATCTCCAGCAGTGCATGAACAGCGAGGCCCAGTCCATAGAGTGGATTTACTGCAGAAAGAAATGGATTAGGATCACCCCTGAGAGTACCCGAGAGAGTCTAGGACTTGAATTGGTGTTGGACGTCTGTCAATTTCAGGAACTTTGGCGACACCCTTCTGAGCAGCTTAGTGACCAGATCCTCCAAACTCTGTGTGGGGGTGTGCCAGGCGCTGCATGGCATTACCCCGAGCGGAGTCCTGCCTATAGGAAACTTCCTTCTACTTACCTAATTCGAGAGGCGAGATGGTGGACTGAGTGGGTCAACAACCGGATCGTGGTCATTAAGCACATGACTCGTATGGACTATGATGTGGCACTTTTAGTTTATTGTTTGATGACCCGTGAGCCAGTCAGCCTTCCGGAGATTATTTGTGAGTTTTTCCAGGAAAGGAGGGAGTCCAACAGAAAGATGAGATGTGCATTGGAAGAGGCTCTGCATTGGCCTCCGGATTAGGTCCAGGTGGACGACGATGATGATGATGGTGCGCCCCCTCATGGTGGGGGTGATGACATGCCGCCACCACCGCCGCTGGCTGGTGGTCTGGCTACCTTACCACGTCCCCTTCGACTGCCCCGATCAGCCAGTTCAAGTGAACCCAGGCAGACCGAGTATGACCATGAGCAGTCCAGCAGAGGGGCCAGACGCAGTTCTTTTGGGCGCCTGGAGAGGAATGAGCATGAGGAATGGGTCACAAAGAAAATTAAGGCCCAGGAAAAGATGCAGAACTACCAGGTGAGGACGGTCAAGAAAATGGCCAGGGGTATTGGGAAGTTGTTTAAGACCCAGAAGCATATCTACCATGCTAACACTGCCGCTCTGTGAACTCATCAGGCAGCCCTCAATGAGATTCAGAGCAATATGCATGGTAAGAAATTTAATTTTCCGGCCTGCTAATCCAGTGATAATTGTCCCCACTGGACGATGGAGGATAGAAGGCCCTATGATAGCTTCTCTGGCCATGACCCCACCCCGAGCCCAGAACACGCAAACAGTGTCGGTGACCCCGGCAGACCCGGTACCCACCCAGACAGCACGCAGACCCAGGGGCCAGCAGTGGCCATCCTGGTGCCAGCCATGCTGGTACAGCATCAGCAGCACGACATGCTGCGAGGAAGATACCCAGGGGGAGGCAGACTCCCGAACCGTCTCCTGAGCCGACAGACCAGTCTACTCCGGAGAACACAGATTCTAGTTATAGACCTGATCAGTAGAGTCGCGAGGACGCGCCACCTCTAGTGCGGGGTGGGGAATCGTGTCCTACTGCATTGCCATGTCTGCATATTTTGGTTCATTTTATTTTTCATTTTATTTTAATTTTTGAGTCAGCACGTTTTTACTTTTGAGTCCAACCACATATTCTTCTGACTTTGCATTATTATGAAAATATAAAAAAATAAATAAAAAATCTAAAAAATCAGAAGATCTTTGAGAAAGGGCCATTAATAGGACTATAAACTGGGCAGAATTCAGTAATTAAGTCTCCAACATGAAGGAAAATTGACACTGGGGTGTAGGATTTTTGTTTTTCTGTGGATGGTTAGATCCAGTGCAACCCAAAATTTTCCGGTAGGTTGTAGCCTGAGTTAGGAATCCGACTAGTTTCCACACCACCGTCACTTAGGTAGTCGACAACCTGCCTGCGGGCACCAGCACGGTCACTGCATTTTTCAGTGGAGTGTTTGGCTTATAACGGACCTCACGTCCTGTTTCTCAGCCATAGGTCCAAATAGATAGCCCATTTGCAGCCGTTTACCCCTTCATTCATAGCCACTGTAGCCTAGGAAGCCTTCTTTGCGACTTGCGTCACTTGTTTAGTTGGCTAGTACTACGTATGACAGCGGGAGTGAGTCTGGGAGGGTTTCACATGGACGAGAGCTTCATATCAGATCAGTTTTGGACATCTTAAGGGTGTGACAGGGTGAGTTAGAGGCGACAGCATTAATTTGCAGGGGGTGAATCACTACATTACACAGTGATCACAGGAGGAGTAGTCGCGTGCGTGATGTCTTTTCCGCACAGATTGGGGGTCTGGGGTTTTCAGGTTCGATTGATGGTCGTGCCTATTTCTACATCTTTGGGGATGGGGAGATTTGGTGGGACTGCACTTATTTTCTGGTCTACAAGGATCAGCGCTTGACGACTAATGTGGGGGTATTTCTGACAACTGATATTTTCGCGCCCCACAGATTGGATTACCACACTACTCAGCTCAGCTAGTTCATATTTGTTTTTATTATTGTGTTCATATCTGTTTATTATTTATGTTTATTTAAAAAAATAAAAAGAAAAAAAAAGAAGAAAAAAGATGTATATGTTTATTTCAGTTTTGGTCAATAAAGTAGAGCTGAATAGAGAACATTGTTTGGACTACACAGTGCTTCACAATTGTGGCCGCGAGAACGGCGAATCAGCACCAGGATTTCAGGGAAATTGAGACACATGGACTTAGTTGTTCTAGACGGTTTTCAGGGACTTGGTGAGGGGTGTGAGTTTGGAACAGTGAGATGTCATAACAAGTAGGATTCGCCTTACCTGATACATTTAAAAATTCTATCGGTTTAGACTTAGGATCCCCTGATGGATAAATAGCTCGGAAGGTAGGATAACTAGGGATTTGCTCAGGAAATAGACAAAAGTAACAGTAGGGGAAGCCAGTGCTTGTTTTCCACCCTGAGAAATAAACAAGAATACCGATCGCTTGTTAACCGGTACTTCCTGGACGTAGAGTGAAAATTTATAGACACGTCAGTTTTAATTCTAGAGATTGCCCGATCCCAACCAAAAATATTTGTTTTGTCATATCTTAGTTTGTACATTCTTTATCTGAGTCAGTTGAATAGTTGAGTCTTCTGGTCTATAGCATGAATCTGTTGGACGGGAAAGCATGCAATTAAAGTATGCAAAACAGGGTCTGCACGGAAGTATGCAAGGGTCTGCTCGGGACGAGCAGAGTTTAATGTGGGGGTATTTTTATAGCTCACAGATAGATTTAGTTTGGGACACCTTTTTACCATTGGTTCTGACCCTGTTGAGGTTGATTTTGCCTGTTTTTAGTTAGTTTTCCACTTGATACGAGACAAAGGACGCTGAGAGCATAATTGTTATGTTTGAGTAATTTCAAGCATAATTTTGTTTATTGGATATGATCACGGGTACTTGTTGTTTTGTGCAGGAAACAGGTACCAAGAAATGCATGAGGAAGGCTCGGAATGGAGGCAGCGTATCAAGGAGTCAAAGCAGAATAATGCATAAAAAGCTAATTCTATGCGTTCAAACGCACAACTTGCAGTAGCAGAGGAAGGCAGGGTAAACAGACAGGAAAATTGACCAATTGTTGTGCGTTCAGACGCACATCCTGCGTTCAAATGCAGGGGACTTCAAAAATTCAGAAGGTCAGAAACAGGCAGAGATCAACCAGAAGACCAAGTATGTGCGTTCAAACGCACAATCCAGAAAGTAAACGGAAGTCAAGTTGGGTTTTGACGTAGGTAACACAGCGAAATAACAAAAATTTAATCCTACTCAAAGCCCACCACGGATCGTCAGGAAGAGATATCATAACATGGTAAGAGAAATAGTAATTGTGTACCTTTTGGTTTGAGAGATCACACGAAGAATGATGTCCTCGTATCTACGGTTGATCCACGTCTAGAGGTGAGATCTAGATTCTTCCTTCAACAAGTGCTAGCTTGAACCGGAGGAAGAGGGAAGAAGGAATCAAACAACGAGGGACAAAGGAGGAGTTCGGCCTCCTCTTTGTCGCCGACGGGAAAGGGCGGACGGCCTAGGGGCGGTCGGCCTCTAGGCTTGTCTTGCTCTCTCTCTCTCTCTCTCTCTCTCTCTCTCTCTCTCTCTCTCTTTTGCTCTCTCCCACTCTTTTGTGTTATGTCTAATAAGATTAAGTGGGAAGGAAGCTAAAGCCTCCTTTATATAGTCCAACAACTCATTGTTAACTACATAAAGGTCCTTCCTAGTTCTACATGAACTTGGATTATTCCCTTCCTTGCATATTAGTCCTACTAAGTTTGCAAGGTGTTGCACAATGATCCTTCTTATTAATTAATCATATTAATTAATCCCAAATCTAGTTCTACTCTATTTGACGTGTGACCCCATAGGTTTCTACTTAGTTGGTAGTAATTTATTACTAACATGGAGCGGTTTGTAGCAACACATCCATGCCACCCAACTAATAGAAATAGTCAATGATCCCGACATACCTCTTGTGCCCAATATCTCATATTGCACTATCCCTTTGTCTCCATATCCGGATTGGACACGAGACATAAATAGTCACACTCGTATATCCAATCCATAGTTCCTCGATCCTGGGAATATGCTTATGCAAGCAGATAACATCAATATCTCTATATTGATTTATCTGAGTTTGGCCAGACATTCAATAAGCATCATCCCTCGAGTGGCCGTGGATAATTACTCCCATTATGTGGGAGGGACAAATCCTATCTACATCACTACAATCTCTAAGCTTGCTCCCTATCATGCCCCATAACTATTGTAATAACCCAAATTCTGACATAGGGGTCTGTTAGTAATTCAACATAGTATATCTGTGAGAACATGTTATTTGATATTAGAGTTAGTCGTAATAAGACACTGTCGATATTATTTGTGGTTGCATAGTTATTAACTAGTTATTTATACTTATTTTGATAAGTTAGTTTATTCTTATAAACTATTTTCAAACCAAGCTCTTTTATTTTAAATAATAACTTGATTATAAATTTCAATTAACTGTTTAGTGAATTTTATTAAATAAATATTTGAGAGTTTCTCAAAACTAATATTATGGTTATCTTTTGAAATATCAGTCGGAGTCGATTTCAACAGTTATGTTTCATCTTATTCGTCAGTTTAATTTTTATCAGTTAAAATATATTTGAAAGTTCAAATTAGTTTTATCAGTCAAATTTCTTTCTATTCGTCAATGGTAAGTTATAATATATATATATATATATCTTTCTATATTCGTTAATGTATTTTACTTTGATTGTATAAATTTTTTTTATTTCGCCACGTATTAAAACTCCTGTCGCGTTTCAATTTCCTGTCGCACTTTAATTTTATGTCGCGCGCCGAATCGACACGTTAACCCGCGTCCGTGCCACACTCAATAACTTTTTTTTAAACCAAATAAAGAAATGACACCAGCTTTTAAAATGCTTGCATCATCTTTTACCACCACCAATTTTCTTTACCAGTTTATATCTTCTTCCTCTTCTTATTTTTCTGCGAGACCAGAACCCATCACCATCACCATCACCATCACCACCAGCCACCACCGCCTACGACACCACCTCCAGCTCCAACTTCACCTCACCGTTTCTCCTCCACCACTGATCCACATCCATCTCTCTCAAACCTCTCTTCTCTGCCCCGAAACAACCCACCCCTCTGCTTTGTTTTTTCCGAGAACAAACCCGGCAAAACAGAGCTCCTATCACCACCAACCTCCACCTCCAATCACCACTACCACGCACCACCATCATCGCCCCCATCTCTCCCTATCACTCACCGTCTCACCCTCTCCCCCCCTGTCGAAATACCATCAGAAACAACAACAATGACAGTAGCGGTAGCAGCCACGCCGGAGTAGCCCAACGCCGACGTCGCCGCCGCTGCTGTGCCTCCCTCTGTTCATTGCAGCCTTTTGTCCGCGTCTCTATGGAGCCCCGGCGATTCCCACCGACCAGAAAAGAGCTGTGACCGAGCTCAGTTCATCCCCGTGACCACCATTGCCGCCTATTTTTGTTTCGTCGTCGTCGAACTTTCCTGTAAATCCAATACTTCTTGGCATTCCATTACGATATGAATTTCTGGGTTGTTACTTGCTGTATGTACTTGTATGATTTTGGGTATTTGATTTTGGTGGGTGTGGGTGTAGTCCCGTGGGTAAATTTTTTGGAGAAGATGGCATTTTTTAAAACTATTTAGTTGCAGAGGGGTTTTTATGATCATTCCAGAACTTTAGGGTAGGTTGTGTTGCAATTAAAACTAATTATTATTAGTAGTTGTAGTTAGAGGAAACTGTGGGGAGTGTCATGTACTTTATTAAACCTGTTGTAGGTAGTGGGGGAGGGGCTGATTGCATGTTCCAAGACCTTTAGGGGAGCTAATGGTTATTATTATAAACTGTTTTTATTTAATATTGTTAGTTTTCAACTAGTTGTTAATATGTTATTAAAACTTTAATAATTTTATGTTAAAATTAATAGATAAACATAAAATCACTTGTAATGCAATATCTCCAAAAAATAGCATATGTCACATTTTGAATATTTACACTTTTATTTTGTGAAAAATAAGTTCATTAAAAAAAGATTGAATTTATTTGTATAATTACATAATGGATAAAGAGTAATACTTTAATTGTTAAATTAATGTTAATCTTGCTTATCCAAATAAGTTGCAAGTTCGTCAAATAATTATAAATATATATACGTTATCCTTTTTATGAACAATTAAGTCCGTTTAACTAACTATTGTTATTTTTTACTCAAAATAAATTAGTTATAAAATATATACTAATTGGGAAATATTACGAAATCATTTCCGTAACTAGATATAACTCTTTTATAATTATGAGAATTGTTATCTTTCATTGTTTAACTATAATCTGACTTTTCTTATAATTTACTATAACGGTAATTATAGTTTAATATAGTTTCATAGTCTTAAAATTACTATGTAATTTCCTAACGTCATTTTAGAGATTTCTAATTCACTAGCAATTGAGACTTTAACTATCTAAAAATAAATTTGGTGTTATAATTACTCTTGGATGTCATTTGCATCTCACGTAGGACATATGCATTCTCTATTTGTGACACGGGCCTGGTTGTGATCAGGAATTTATGTGTATGCTTGTAGAGCCTGGTTTCGTCGATGGAGTAGAGTTGGACGTTGTTTACCAGTAGCGATTTAGCTGGCACTTTTGGCTCTCTCGGTGCGTATTCATGCTTAGCGTTGCGTACCTATCTTCTTTGGTGTCAAAACATGATTTATGTCTTGTCTCAAAATATACGTGAGTATACATGCTTAGTGTTGCGTACTTGTCTTCCGTCGTGTCAAAACGTGATTTATGTTCAGTCTCAAAATATATATGTGAGTTTACTTGCTTAGTCTTGCCTGCCTAATTCTTTCATGTGATCTACTTGTTTATTTCAAAATAACTGTCGTATTTTTATTCTGAAATTGCTAAACCTGTCGTTCTACTTTTAAACCGTCATTTTATATCTCGTATTCAGAAAACTCTTTATTCAAATGTCACTAAATCAGAATCCATTAACAACGTAAAGTGAAACAATCGCAAGTACTGGAAGCATTTGGGTCTGCGACAGTGCTATATGCCTACGTCGTGTTACTTTACGTTACTATCGGGTGATGATTCCCTGGGCCAGGTCCCTAAAGAGATATCGGGTTTAAAACCCTTGGGCTCCAGTCCTTAAAATTATATCGGGTGATGATTCCCTGGGCCAGGTCCCTAAAGAGATCGGGTTTAAATCCCCTGGGCTCCGGTCCCTAAAATTATATCGGGTGATGATTCCCTGGGTTTTAGTCCCTAAAGATATGGGACTCCGTGCGCCCCAACTCCTTTCGCCTTAGGCTGGAGTTTAACTTCTAGTACTACTCTTCTGAATTACAATCTTAGGGGGGTGTCAACACTTAAGGTCTAGTTGGCTATTTGTATGATGACTAGCGGGACGGAGGGATTCGATCCATAACGCTTGGTAGAGAGGCTGGGTTTCGACACCCCCTATACACCAGTATCATTTGTTACTATTTATCCAGGTCTCCCTTGGTTACTGCGAATTATTAATATGACTGATTTATCTCTAAATCTGGAAACAATTATTTATAAGCCGTGTTCTGCATAGACACGCCACTTGAGATAAGATATTTGTAATGGAAACACTGAACATTTGGGAATCTTATTATTACTACAAACTCTGATCTTTAAACTTATACTCCGTAATTGTTTAAATTGTTTCAAATACAAACCCCGTAACCTTTCTTAGCCACTGTGTTTTACATGCTAAGTTGTTATTCACTCAGTTTTTACTAATACTCCAAAAACTGCGGTCTTTGATCCTTTTATTTTCCCCCGCAGGTATATGACTAGTTTGCTTGGGGTAACGCGCGGGATTCGCGAGCTCGTTCTCACATGTAAACTGTAATGCTTAGTAATTAACCGGAGATACCTCTTTTGTTGTAAAATATCTTTTGTTAGACTTGTTGTCTAGCTTGGACTCTGTCGCGAACACTATTAACTTTGTAATATTAATCAGTAGTTTGGATGTTTTCTTTTCACTACTTGTTACTACTAATCCTTGTCCGAAAGGGTAATTACCTGTACAGAGACACTTCCCCGATCTCCGGCTCCTCTGGAAATCGGGGGTGTTACAACTATCTTTATGATTACCCAGTTAAGGTGTAACGTTTGATAACATCAAAGCACGATATTCCACAACTAGAATATCTAGTGAGTTCAAGTAAGAATTGCAATTATATTAGCACTACGAGAAGCGATTGTGACTTAACATAATCTAATGTATCCTTCTCGTTGTGGGTCAATCCAGTATGCCATTACTCCTAATTCATACCTATGTGTTAGACTTGATATCTCCATATCAATCTACCCACATACTAGTCTATTTTGATCGTCCTATTAATCAATATAGTGGAATAGGGATATTTAAGATAAACAACACATTTGTATCTAAGGACTTCATTTATTAAATATCATAATATATAATAAATGAATATTCTAGCCAATAACAATGTTCATACTAAATATAAGATTGCCTCTAGGGCATCTATTCCAACAGACTCCCACTTGCACTAGAGCCAATCTGGTGCATCTCGTATGCCTATAGATCTGGCGTGCCCTTCATGCTTTCGCTGCGCAAGAAGTTTTGTGAGCGGATCTGAAAGATTGTCATCCGTTGGAATCTTGCACATCTTCACATCTCCTCGATCGATCATTTCACGAATAAGATGGAATATCCTAAGTACATGCTTTGATTTATGGTGTGAACTTGGTTCCTTGGCTTGTGCGATCGCCCCGGAGTTTTCACAGTACAACTCTATGGGATCCACGATTCTAGGGACCACACCGAGCTCAGTGATAAACTTCTTTATCCAAACTGCCTCTTTTGCTGCTTCCGCAGCAGCAATGTCCTCAGCTTCTGTTTTAGAATCAGCAACTTTCCCTTGCTTGGAACTCTTCCAGCTCACAGCTCATTCAGGCAAAATACGTATCCAGACTGTGATCTGTAGTCATCTTTGTCGGTTTGGAAGCTTGCATCAGTGTAACCAATTACACTTAGCTCTTCCTTACCTCCAAATATCAAGAACGCATCCTTAGTTCTTCTCAAGTACTTTAGAATGTTCTTGACAGCAATCAAGTGACTCTCACCCGGATTGGACTGATATCTGCTCACCATACTCAACGCGTATGAAACGTCTGGTCTAGTACACAACATGGCGTACATAATGGATCATATGGCCGAAGCATATGGTATCCTACTCATGTGGTCCTTCTCAATCTCATTGAGGGACAGTCATTCTTGGAAAGAGTGACTCCATGCGACATGGGCAAGAATCCCTTCTAGGAATCTTGCATGTTGAACCTCTTCAACACCTTGTCTATATATGTACTTTGACTTAGGCCGAGCAACCTTCTAGATCTATCTCTATAGATCTTTATACCAATTATATAGGTTGCGTCTCCTAAGTCTTTCATTGCAAAACACTTTCCTAGCCAATCTTTAACAGATTGCAAAGTAGGAATGTCGTTGCCAATGATTAGTATTTCATCCACAAACAAGACCAGAAATACTACAGAGCTCCCACTAACCTTCTTGTAAACACAAGGCTCATCTTCGTTCTCGATGAAGCCAAACTCTTTGACTACGTCATAAAAACGTCGATTCCATCTCCTAGAAGCTTGCTTTAATCCATAAACGTATCTTTGCAACTTAAAAACTTTGTTGGCATTCTTTGGATCCTCACCCTCCGGTTGTGTCATGTACACATCCTCGAGGAGGTTCCCATAAAAGAAACGCTCTTTTGACATCCATCTGCCAAATCTCATAGTCGTAGTATGCTGCAATAGCAAGTATGATTCGAATGGATTTAGTCATGGTGACATTCACCTTTAGCCACGCCTCCACTAGGCTTTAGGGCTTCCTTGGATTTCGCAAATTTCTTGCGCTTTCCTTTGGAAGTAGAGGCAACTCATTTGCCCTTCTTCCTATGTACCATCATTATGGCCTTGCCCTTTCCTTTTTTAACGCTCTGTTCCGCTGTCTTTAGCATGTTCAATAAGTCTGGCAGAGTCTTGCTAATCTCGTTCATATTATAGTTCATAATGAACTGATTATAACTGTCAGGCAATGATTGCAAGACAAGATCTGTTTCCAAATCTTGGCCAAGTGGGAATCCCAGTCTCTCAAGGTTCTCAATGTACCCAATCATTCGTAGCACATGAGGCCCTACCGGATTCCCCTCTGCAAGACTACTCTTGAATAATGCCTTATACACCTCATAGCGCTCATGCCTCGTCTGTTCCTGAAACAATTGTTTCAAGTGTATGATCATATCATAGGCTTCCATATTTTCATGCTGCTTCTGAAGCTCAGGAGTCATGGTGCAAAGCATGAGGCAAGTCACGTCATTAGAATCATCAATATGTTTTTGACGTGCCCTTACATCCGCTAGAACAGACTCATCTTGTGGTGTGGATGGAATTGGAGTGTCCAAGACGTATAGCTTCTTTTCTTGCTTAAGGACAATCCTTAAGATTCTGTACCAGTCAAGGAAATTCGTTCCAGACAGTTTATCCTTCTCAAGAACAGATCGTAGGGATGAAGTCGATGCGTTGTTGTTTGCCATTTGGAATTCTACAAAACGAGAAATGTGCAATTTTACTATTTTGAACAATTTAACTATATTCAACAATGGCTGTATCATCAAATATAGCTCCCACTATCTTTCTCGGATTAATAGCCCTTACAATTAAAGCGGAAAATATCATTATATTTTCTAGTAGGTCCAAGATCCCTTTTTCACTTTTCTTGAGCTTGCTTTGGCAAGTCACCCAAGAATAGGTTATTTAGGTAGGAACCCTTCCAATTGCATCTCATGCAACTCTTGGTCCAATTAGGTGAATAACTCTTTATTCTTTATCCCATGGATAACGCTTAATTGTCATGCCTTTAGGCTCATCAATCCAATTGAATCTTACCCAGTTGCGTCCAACCTCTTGCTTCAACATACACACATTACTAGCTTGTGTCGTCCGCAACACACCATGGTAAATTAAAATCGCCTTGCTTTGGCAAGCCCAAATTTTAATGAACCCTGATCATGAAGGGTGTTTTGGCAAGAGAAGGCAAAACACAATATTTAATTGAGGGATTTAATTTTCTTAATTTGTTTGGTCGATCTAATCAACATGGTCTACTTATTTGGACTGGGAAATCCACAATAAAAGACCAACCTTGTTTATTATTATCTTGTTAACGTTTTGCTAGTATCGCCATACACAAAAAGTAAATAACAAGACATAAATAATAAACATCCACAAAAATAAAAAATGTGGCATGGATATGGCCCGTAGACTAAGATATTATCAAGCCAATGATAATATCCAATTTTCCTAAAGTGACAAGCTCATCTCCATGTGCTCCACCACAGCCACACACCTAGGGGGTTGTCATCTTTGTCTTTTGCCTCCTTTGGTCCTCCCGTCTTCTTCTCCATGCTCTTGGCTATCATCTAATATTTCTAATTCTAGCCTCACATCTAGAATAAATAAATAATAAAAGCCTCACATGACGAGAGAAAAGACGACTCGCAGGCCGTAAAACCTAATTAATTATTACATTAATTTGATCAGCTCGCAGGCCGTAAACCAAACCACAAAGCAATAAACATCCACAATCCTAGGCCATATCCATCCACCATGCAACAAAGCACATAATACAGTTAAACTAATTTTTAACGCGCTTGTTCAATTTTTATTAAATTGGGTAATTAGGGTTACAACGGTCCAAGGGGCCCAACCTAAGCCTAGGCCCAACCCCAAGGACCGCCGCTCGCCACTAGGCCTGGAAAAGGTCGGCCGCCCCATGGGACCCGCGCCCCTTGCTTGGCGCGCAAGGAAGGGGGCGGATGGCTAGGGTTTTGGCTCTAGCCTCCTTCCCTTCTTCCTTGTTGCCAAGGCATGGTTGTTTCCTTTATGGATGTTTCCATAAAATTGTTTTCATAATTGAAAACTCCTTTTCAACTATGTGCCCATGAACCCTAATTTTTAAGAACCCAATAATTCACATCTTGTGTGATAAAACTCACCAATTCTAACATCCAATGTTAAATTAGATCTTGTTTATATTGAATCAAATTCAATTTGCATCTACTATGCCAATTATTTTCAGTTTTCGCGTATTAACAATAATACGGTGTATAAACCGAAATCATAACACATAAAATCATGTTATTCTCTACGAACTCTGGCTCTGATACCACTGTTGGGTTTTGACGTAGGTAACGCAGCGGAAGAAAAAAAATTTAATCCTATTCAAATCCCACCACGGATCGTCAGGAAGAGATATCATAACATGATAAGAGACATAGTAATTGTGTACCTTTTGGTTTGAGAGATCACACGAAGAATGATGTCCTCGTCTCTACGGTTGATCCACGTCTAGAGGTGAGATCTAGATTCTTCCTTCAACAAGTGCTAGCTTGAACCGGAGGAAGAGGGAAGAAGGAATCAAACAACGAGGGACAAAGGAGTAGTTCGACCTCCTCTTTGGCGCCAACGGGAAGGGGCGGTCGGCCTCTAGGCTTGTCTTGCTCTCTCTCTCTCTCTCTCTCTCTCTCTCTCTCTCTCTCTCTCTCTCTCTTTTTCTCTCTCCCACTCTTTTGTGTTATGTATAATAAGATTAAGTGGGAAGGAAGCTAGAGCCTCCTTTATATAGTCCAACAACTCCTTGTTAACTACATAAAGGTCCTTCCTAGTTCTACATGAACTTGGATTAGTCCCTTCCTTGCATATTAGTCCTACTAAGTTTGCAAGGTGTTGCACAATGATCCTTCTTATTAATTAATCATATTAATTAATCCCAAATATAGTTATACTCTATTTGACGTGTGACTCCATAGGTTTCTACTTAGTTGTAACTTATTACTAACATGGAGCGGTGTCTAGCAACACATCCATGCCACCCAACTAATAGAAATAGTCATTGATCCCGACAAACCTCTTGTGCCCAGTATCTCATATTGCACTATCCCTTTGTCTCCATATCCGGATTGGACACGAGACATAAATAGTCACACTCGTATATCCAATCCATAGTTCCTCAATACTGGGAATATGCTTATGCAAGTAGATAACATCAATATCTCTATATTGATTTATCTGAGTCTGGCCAGACATTCAATAAGCCTCATCCCTCGAGTGGCTGTGGATATTTACTCCCATTATGTGGGAGGGACAAATCATATCTACATCTCTACGATCTCTAAGATTGCTTCCTATCATGCCCGATAACTGTCTTTATGATTACCCAGTTACGGTGTAACGTTTGATAACATCAAAGCACAATATTCCACAACTAGAGTATCTAGTGACTTCAAGTCTAAGGATTGCAATTATATCAGCACTACGAGAAGCGATTGTGACTTAACATAATCTAATGTATCCTTCTCGTTGTGGGTCAATCCAGTATGCCATTACTCCTGATGCATACCTATGTGTTAGACTTGATATCTCCATATCAATCTACCGACTTACTAGTCTATATTTGATCGTCCTATTAATCAATATAGTGGACCAGGGATATTTAAGATATACAACGCATTTGTATCTAAGGACTTCATTTATTAAATATCACAATATATAATAAATGAATATTCTATCCAATAACAATGTTCATACTAAATATGAGATTGCCTCTAGGGCATCTATTCCAACAAGTCAGAGGAAAAAGTCAAAAAGTCAACATCAGAATTGTGCGTCCGAACGCAGGGGATGTGCGTTCAGACGCACATGTGCGTTCAGACGCACATGTGCGTTCAAACGCACGTCAGGACTTCCCGAAGCTTCTAGGACGGGTTTAGATAGGGGCAGAACATGAATTTCAGGCATCAGTTTCAGAGACTGTGGAAGTATAAAAGAGGCGTCCCAGCACAGAATTAGGCTACTCATCATCATCACAGAAGACAGTATTAGAGCCGGCAGTTTTGGAGCAGAGAAGAGATTGGAGCAGTTTCAGTATTCAGAAATAAACTCGTTTGATCTTTCTTCTTTTTTATTTTATGAAACAGTGTTTATTAATAATGTACGCTAGCTAAACCTTTTAACTAGGTTCTCGGTGAACCTAGGGTTTATGAATTCAGCGACGTGGTTTGTTTTGATCCTTAGATTCATGACTAGTTTGAAGTCTTAATACAGTATTGGATTGTTTATTATTCTGTCTTTGATTTTATATTTATGCATGAATGGCCTGATCACCCAAGAGTGCTACAGACAGGATCTGGTGCACGAGAGTGGCTAGTGGGAGTTAGGAAGAGAAGACAGGAGTTAGTACTCTGCCTTGATGTACCGAGAGGTGAAGAAAATCAGGCGACTAGCCCAGAAGCATTAGACCAACTGCTTGAAGTTTAGGGGGAGACCGAGCGGAGAACCTGTAACCCTAACAGACTTAGAACAAACCTGCGGATTGAGGTGCACCTAGAGGATCCGAAAATCTGCAGGAGAGTGATAGATTTATGATACCGAGACGAGATTGTATCATTGGTATGCTGGCATAAACAACACCGCTGTGTGTTTCTGAAATCAAAGTAAACTGTAACAGCTGAATAGTAACCCTAGGGGATCCTGGAGCCTAGATCTTTAACTCATCAGTTTTCAGACTTAGAAAAATTCCCAGAAAATTTACATCAAAAAATCAGTTTCTTTAATTACTGCTTTTATTTACTGCAATTTAGTTTAGTAAATCACACACAACTATTCCTCCTTTTTACAGCTTTGCAATTAGTTCTGATTTTCGAAAGTTAAAAATCGTACGGTTCTCTTGGGTTCGATAATCTGAGTCACGAATACGTTACTCTATATTACTTGATCTTACACTTGCGAAAAAGCACATAGATTTACGCTATCATTCACCCACTTTGTTCGTCTGGATTGTACTAAATTTTTTCTCTAGTCTTCCCTCACAGGTGTGGAGCTCGTATCTATCATTGTCCCTGTATATTGAAATATTAAATATATTCGTAAATATGAAATAGAAATATGTCATAATGTTATGGTATTATTAGAAAGGCAAAAGGTTAAAGTTTCTCCTAAATACCAATTCACTGTGCACCCAGAGGAGTAACATGGATCAATTTCACATGGCTAATACAACTCATGACACTCATGTATATAACAGGAACAACCATACACCTGAATTCATAACAGTTTGCCCCTTAGTTACACTAATTATCTCCAATAGCTAACCATTCTTTTTACTAGTATTCTGACATTATATAGATCACATACAAAAGCACGGATATCACAAAAAAGATCATACTAGCCATACCAGGCCAATAGTTCAAAATGAACCCTTGAATTTTTATTTGTTTGGTTCACATATCACTCCGCTAATGGAGGAAGAAAAGGATAAACTCCCAGTGTTCTTTCCCCTTTAATTCCTCATATCAGTAACCCCAAACTCATCAAGGATTGTCTGTGCATAAATTATTATGTTCACATGAATGAAATTCAACTCTTTAGTAGCAAATAACCAAAGCCCAACAAATAAAAGAAAATAAAATAAATTGTATCAGAACAGGTAAACATAACAAGGTTCTAACCTCTTGCAGAGTTTCACTTCCAACTCCAGGGCTGAACCTAAGCTTAGAGAAAATCTTGTTCGGTCCTCTCGTCTAAACCCAATTTTTGAACCCCGGAAAATATTATTTTGAGTTCCTCAGATACCACTAAGAAGAATGAAAATTTCATTCGATTCTCTGCTTCCTTCCCTTTCAATTGCAAACAGTGAAGAATGTCTATCTAGTACCTAAAAGAGGGCGGTGGATGAAAAAGAAACAAGTCCTATTCCTATCCCGAAGAAAGGCTATGGTGTGCTAGTAGCACCAGTTGTTGTATTATTTTTATTATTATAGCATTTTAAATAGGAATAATAACACCATGACACCCCCTCACAAAAAAGAAAATACAATTATAACCCACCCATAATATAACAAAGTCGGGGTGTCACAGTTATAAAGGTTGTTAGTTAGGCAGTGGTCCCCAATACATTTAAAATAGTAAGTTGCTATCTCTCTCCACATGCATACGTAAGTTGCTATCTCTCTCTATAAAATATTAATTTTTTGCAGCAACCGATCACCTGTATTCATCACCCCTTCTGAACATACCTTAAAGTCTCAAAACAACCCAACTTAAAGCCATCAAAACTTTCATTTGTCACTCTCATCTTATCTAGTTTTGTCATCTCTCTCAAAAATTTGTGTTCATCCTCGATGATTTTAGTGTTTTCAGTGTTTCTTCAAGACCAGAGGTAAAATTTGTATATGCTCTATTATCGTAATGTATCATGTTTGTTTTACCCTATTATACACAAATCTATTGTATGAGATTTCCTTGTTCATTTAATTTGTGCTTGCATCTTCATATATTGTTCATATGTTGATGAATATATTATTGACTCTTACTCTGTTATGGGTTTTGCGACTGTCTCGTCTGATTAAAAATGTGAAAGTTGTACTCGTCTGTGGAAAAGCCAAACGAGTGGATATTCTAGTCTGGTTATAAAAAGGACGAGTGAACTTGCTAGTTCGGTTTTGATACCGGTCGACGATATCTTCATCGTCCGTTAATATAATTAGTTAGTTATTATTTAATTTGTTTGTCGAGCCCATTAGGTCAAGTGAGCGAATTCTTAACGCGTTTAAACGCAAGCACACAGTCAAGTAGTAAGTGGAGTATTTTACGACTCGGAATATAGAACCCAAGGGAAATAGACGATTATTAGCTAATTAATAATCAATTAAAAGATACTTAAGTAAGCAGGAGGAAGTTGTTTGAATATTTATTGTTCGTCATCCACAACCAAGTGACTAAAAAATAACAAACTAAGCTAACTGTTTTTGTATTATTTTTGAGTTAAACGAAGAAAATTGTGATTGATGCGATTATGGATAGGACTAGGCAATTTATGATCCCTAAGGTTCTTACCAATTTCCATATTACGCTTGAAACACTCCAGTTATGTCTAATTATACCGGGCTACACTCATCACGCTCTTTTGTCGATCTCACATGAATCTGCGTTTAAGTTGACCTTGGGTCCTGTCGGTCCACCTCCGTATACCGTTATGTTCTATATGGCTTGCTAGGCTCGCTCACGGGGTCCTGTCGGTCCACCGTTTTCACTAAGTCCTAGCCAATTCCAACCGAAACAATCCACACTTGGTTAATTAGGTTAGTATCTCCTCTTAGTCTCAAAGAACTACAAGACTACTCACTATGTTCTTTAACACGTCTTGATGAGTTCACTGTCGTGCAACTATCTCAACAAGTAGTACCCTACGGGTGATCAAGCCAAGAATATTAAGAATAAAGCACAAGAACATAAGATCTAACTAGAACATAAACTAGATTTAATCATGCAAACGTGAATCAAGTGATCAATCCAGAAAATACTAATCAAACCCTAGTTCTCTATCAACTGCCTAGCTTAAAGAGTATAGCTAGACATGAAATAGTTTAGCAAACTAAGAATCTTCATAATCATACAAAGAGGAGAAGAGATGAGAAATCAAATGAATACATCTTCAATTGGGTTAATGATCTTCGTCTTCAATCTTGCTCTCTAACTCCCCTCCCTTCAAAGCTGCGTGAATGAATGAATGAATGAATGAAAGCCCTAGGGCGTTGGTTTCATCAAAGTTACGTTCCTTTCTTTTTAAATTTGCGAAATAATACTTTCACCACCTTCCATGCGTTAGATCTAATTTGTGATCTTGTGATCACAATTTGTGATCATAGGATCACCTTTTTTAGTTGTAGGGTCACGTTGATCCTCCATCTGGTCTTATTCTTGATCTTGTGATCATAATTTGTGATCCTCTACTTCCAGTGAGTTGCTTCTTTTTCATTCTTCTTGAAAGTTTTACTAAGTCGTTTTCTCCTCTTAGCTTTTCCTCTTCTTCTTTCATTCTCTCATGCATTCCTAGAGTTTCTTTCATTCCGAAGTTCGCTTCCGCTCCAAAATCCGCACTCCAATCTTCCGGTTCCTAAAATCCTTAAAACGAACAAATACCGGAAGATCAAATGCGACAAATAAAGCATAAACATGCAGAAAATGCCCGGATTACACAATAAAGTTCCATTACTCAAGTATGCTCAAAACATCTAATAATTGGTCAATTTCTCATGTAAATGCATCAGAGTACACGCAAAACGATGGTGAATCCTATTAGAATATAACTCCTAATAAGGAGTTATCAAATACCCCCCCCCCCACACACACACACATATTGCGCGTCCCGAGCAACAAACAAAAATCCAACCACATTCTCACTTCATCGTCCACCACCAACATGAAACGAGTTGAGACAATTGTATACTATTCGAAACACCATTGCATACAAATCTTAACTAGCCGACTCAATAACGAAATACGACCCAACAATGCAACGAGATGATGTAAATGCAAGCTATGACTCGATCCTACACAACATATATTTGCACACACTCACAAAAATTTATCTTTTTGGTTGAGATTGGGCAATCTCGATAAGTGAACCGGTAAGTCATTAGGCTTTCACATCCCCTTCGAAACTTCCACAGCCTCAATGATCGTCAGAGCTTGCAGCCAGTTCCGTTATACAGAACAAGCACGAGCACTTATTATTTTATTACACACTCATCAGACATATCCTTAATACTTACCATCTGAGCTATTTATTCATGGGTTAAATCTGTTGACGAATTATGACGGGTAGGATATAATATTTAGAAGTGTAGTCCTAGACGTCATGATATACTCACGTATCCCGTTTCTCACACACTCTCACCGAAATCCAAGGAACCCCGCCGAATCTCACTTACTCCGACCCTCATTCCCTCAATCCCGGTGTAATGTCGTTCTCGCGGCCACGAATGTGAACGAGTGTCAAAAAGAATCATAGCAAATCTCCTCAGTTCCCTTGCAATTTCCAAAACACGCTCCTTATTCCCTTCACTTTCCTTTCATTCACTCTTTTGTTTTTGTTTTTTATTTTCCAATTTTTTTCTCTCTCTCTCTGTATCTTTTTTTTTTCATTTTCTCACTTCCCACAAATAATCAACACATGAAGCACGAATAATACTGAATGAACCCGAGGAGATAAAAACAACATGTAGATGGTGTGTGGTGACATGTGTCAAATCAAAGAGATATAATAATAATCGTCGACACCTCCACACTCGATGTAGACCAATTCACAAAACCTGTAGTCAAAGTGATACGTGATTTCCAACTTATCCTCTTCATCACCTAAGATATAGAGAATAATATGAAAAACTTGCACGTCCTCCTATAATCTCTATCAACCCACCCCATATCGTGCGGAAAGAACATCACGCACAACGACACTCGACCAGTGATCATGGTGTAAGGACACGATTCACCGCCATAACGAAGTGTGCTGTCGTCTCTAACTCACCCTCACTTCCCCTAAAAAATGAAACATGTAAGAGTATCCATAATGAATGTATCACATCAGCACACCCTCATCGAACCTCCCTAGCTCGACTCCCTCTATCTTGACGCATAGGAAAGGGCATTCTAAAAGTGATGAAAGTCACAATGGAAGGCTTCCTAGGCTAGAGGCTGCGAATTAAAGGGGTAAATGGATCAAAGCGGGTAACTTGTAGACCTACAAGTTGGAGGCGGGAACAGTAGATCCCAAAAAATATCACTTTTATAGGTGTTCCGTTGCCACTACGAGGAGGGTTGACGACTACCTAAGTGACGACGGTGTAGCACTAGTTGGATATCTAAGTCTGAGAGGCAGCTACTGTAGGGTTATAATCATGGATACGCAGCGGAAAAACATAATTCATCCATTCAATACCCTCGAAGGATCACATGACAAGAGACATAACGATGGTAAGGGAAGAAATCAAGTTACACACCTTAGGGTTTCTCCTATGATGACTTGTAACGTGAATTGTGTCACGTCTCTATAGTTGATCCACGCCTAGAGTTGATATCTAGATCTTCCTTCTCCTTTGTGCTAGCTAGGAACGGAAGAAGAGGAAGAATAAATCATGCAACACGAGGCAACAAGGAGGGGCGGCCTCCTTTGTTGGCCGAAGGGATAGGGGCGGCGGCAATGGGGGCGGTCGGCCTCCTTTGCTTGCTTGCTCTCTCTCCTTCTGTTCTCTCCCACTCAAGTTATGATCAAAAGGGTCATAAGTGTGGGAAGGAAGGAAGGAGCATCCTTCATATAGTCCAACAAATCCTTGTCAACTACCTAAAGGACCTATTCTAGTCCTACCAGAATTCGGTTTAGTCTCTTTCTTGCAAATTAGTCCTACTTAGATTGCAAGGTGTTGCAAAGTGATCCTTCTAATTAATTAATCATATTAATTAATTCCCAAATCTAGTTCAACTCTATATAGCGTGTGACCCCATAGGTTCTATCTAGTTGGTAGCAACAATTTGCTAATATGGAGCGGTTTCTAGCAAAACATCCAATCTAGCCAACTAATAGAATAGTCATCCGACAAACCTTGTACAAGTAATTGTCTCATCCCTTTGTCTCTATATCCGGATTGGACACGAGACATACAAGTCACACTCGTATATCCAATCCATAGTTTCTCGATCCTGGGAATAGCCTTATTCGTGCAAATAACATCAATATCCTATATTCATTTATTTGAGTCTGGCCAGACATTTTATAAGCACTATCCCTGGAGGGGCCTAGGATATTTGCTCCCGTTATGTGTGAGGGAAAAATTCTATCTACGTCCACTACGATCTCTAAGCTTGCTTGTTATTGTATCCGGTACACGCCTTTATAACTACCCAGTAACGGTGTAGCGTTTGACGCTACCAAAATCACAATAATCCACAACTAGAATATCTAGTGACTTCAAGTCTAAGGATGACAATACCATTGCACCGCGAGAAGCACTTGTGACTTAACATAACATGTATGTAGCCTTCTCGGAGATGGGTCAATCCAGTGCGCCATTACACTTAATGCACACCTATGTGTTGGATCATGATATCTCCATATCAATCCAACCCCATACTAGTCTATAGATGATTGTCCTATTAATCATTATATTGGACTAGGGATATTTAAGATAAACAACACAATCGTAAATCTAAGGACTTTATTATATTAAATATCCAATAAATAATACAATGAATGTTATAGCCAAAATAAATTCATACTAAACTAGATTGCCTCTAGGGCATCTATCCCAACAGCTACTCGCATTTCTAGTGTGCATTAGCTCTATAAGTCTTCCTACTCCAAATTCACGCGTCTGCCTCACTTCGGATCTTCATACTCCTAGGGAATTCTATCATTAAGCCCTCGCCAAGTTTAACTCATTTTAATTGCCCTTTCTCAAGAATTTTCTGTTTTTAAACTTTTATTGATTTTTCATTTTTTTGTATTTCTCACTAATTCATACTCTATATGCACGGTCAGACGCGTAAGAAGACTCGAAACTGACTTATTTCGGATAGAGACTCAATTAAGTAAACGTGCAAAAATTAAACAACTAACATCTATGTACACAACTACTAACATCACAATACAACACTATAAATAAACACAACCCATACCACGACTATGACACACTACGAACTACAGTCTATATGTGACAGGTTAATGGAGACATGGACTGCTAGTCAAGACTAATAATCCCTCCACACTAGAATGCGTCGTTGTTCTCAACGAATTTATAGATCAATCTAGAGGACTCGGTAATTCTAATGCGATGTGCGGTGAATCTACTCAGAACCATCGTCATTCTCTTCCTCAACTACTTTCTGTCTCTTCCTACAGTCAGACTCAGGCGCCTTACTCCTCTTATATTTAAACAGTTTCGTTGCACAAGTAAGTAGCAGTTCAAATTTGGAGATTATCTTTACTACGTGCATGTGACAAGGAGTGTAGACAAAATTGATCAATAACGTACAGATTTCAAACAAATTCAGCTATCAACCCAGTAAATCATATGCAAGTGCCTAAACTCAATTAAAAGAGAATTTAGCAATACCTGAAGCCCTGGAGTTCCATTCTGACGGGACTTGTTCGGCAAAATCAGTCAAGAACTATAATAGTCGTATTTTAATCATTCAAAATCAGTCAAGATCGGCAAAATCAGTCAAAATCAGTCAAGAACTGCAAAATCAGTCAAGAACTCAATTAATAATTTTGAAGTTGGATTAAGTGAAATACAATTTTAATCCTGAAATTAGTTTCTGGAAAATTATCATGCTTATAGTTGAGAAGTGTGTGTGAGAGTCTAAGTAAATGTTAGAAATAACTTATTCGACAAAATCAGTCATGAACTATAATAGTCATATATTTGCTAGGGGTAAATTAATAATTTCGAAGTTGGATTAAGTGAAATATGATTTTAATCCTGAAATTAGTGTTGGGAAAATTATCATGCTTATAGTTGAGAAGTGTGTGTGAGAGTCTAAGTAAATGTTAGAAATAATATTTTATCTTTTATGTGTTACCTAGTAATTTGGAGTTTCTTTTTCCACTCAACTTTTGGCTTCTTCCATTTCTACCTCAACTACTAATTCAACTCTTGATTATTTACTCTCAAGTACTTATTTCACTACTTTGGTAAACCTCATTAAACTAAGAGATGTCTAGTTCATCCATCTATGTATATACGCACATATTCTCTTGTCACCTCAACCCCATCATCTCCATAACTCTTTATTTATTCCTCGCAATTCTTCACACATTTTTCTCCTCAAGAACACTCAATGAAACCCTCTTATCTCCACAAAATCCAATCCCGGTTTTGAAGCTTGACCTCCACAAAACTCCATGAAAACTTCATTTTCTAGCCTCCAAATCATGAAAAACTTGAGTCCACGCATACTATGACCATGGAGGGGAGTTTTCCACCCATTATTCTCATGGATTGAAGGCCAATTCCACCCTTTTCCTCACCATCCTCTTGAATCTTGGGGTCAACTTTCTTCTAGTCTTGAATTCATGCTTTCATGTCCATGTTTAGCTTTGATGATGAATTTTTTTCATATTAGTTTTTTTTCATTTCCATGCTTGATTCATCATCTCCATGGTTAGATCATGTGTTTGACTTCAAAATTTACACTATTTCATGAAACTCACACTAGAACTCACATGCATGTTGTGAATATCTTCTTCTTTGCATTTGTATCTCAAGATGGTTTTGATGATTTGAGTTAAGAGCATGTAAAACTCTTATTTTATGCCTAAAATGATGTCATTTGGGTGGAAATCAACTCTTCTTAGGTTGCATGTATTAGTAGAACCATTTTTTGTTGATTTTTGAAAAATTGCATGTTGATATAATATGACCAGTTTGTGAAAAATGTGGATTACCTCTAAATTTTGTTTCTGTGGAATTTTAAATATTACTTATTTTAAAAATAGACTCATAGACGGTCATTTTGAGAAAAAAAGAAAATCAACTCCATAGCCTTTGTGGTTAGGGAGATAAGCTCATTCAAAGATGCATGTTTTCTGAAACTCTACTTCTGGACCAATTTTGCCTTTTTTCTTTTAAATAAAAAGCAACTTTTCAGAAACTTTTGGCACCTCCTCTTTATTGTGTTCTAACTATACATATTGAGGGTTAATCTTGGAGAAGATGGGAATTATTTCTCTTTTCAAAGTGGTCGTAATCACATTTCAAAGTTGAGAATTTCTGCCAAACTCTTCCCAGCGCAACAGTATTGGTTATTTTTGTAAATTGAGTTTTATAATATCTATGCATGATTTCTTTGATCTTTTTGAAATTAGACACATGTAGGTTTATCATAAATTAATTTAATGATTTTAGATATGCTTTGATATGGTAAATATGCCTCTAAATTCAGAGCGATAATTTTGTCCAGAATTGTACTTTCACATTTTTTAGAAAACTTGAGTTTTTGGAATCTTTAAATGTTGTGTGTGACTTATTTGTGACATTGAGCATCAATATATGTGCATTAGTGACAGAATCATATGCATGTAGAACATGTGGTCGATACGTGCAAATACCACGTGAAAGCGAGTTAATTGGGAATATTGGGATGAACTTAGTACATGGCCTAGACAAACATCCATGCATTTTTTCACTCGGAAGTAGCATCATTGTGACTTGATACTTGTAAATTGTAGGCAACGAATTCGTAGATGAGGGTTACATGTACTTCTAGGAACTTGTAAGTGCTATTTGTCGAAGATTGAGGTGAGTATACATGCCAAGCTTTGCGTTCCTAGCTTCTTTCGCGTCCAAGCATGATTTTTAATATTGTTCTCAAAATGTGTTTTGTGATTTACACGCTTTACTTGAGATTATTTATGTTTCGAAATGTTCTATTTGAAATTGTCACACAAAGATGATAATGCATAATAACGTAAATTGAAAAGAGCTGTGCCGGGAACGTCATTTGGATTATTACAAATTTGGTTTGGTCGTTGTAGGCTTCGTTCACTCGACCCTTATTGGTTAGCTCGGGGGTAATTCGCCCCGGGTTCGCTCCTTGTACTCCTTCTTCTGGGCGCAAGAACCTTGTTAGGGGGGTCTCGACACTTAAGGTCTTGGTAGCATGTGATGGGATATGTTGGATGTGATTTATTGGATTTTCCCCCTATAACTCGTGATTAAAATGGTAACGTTTGGTTTGGACATTTAATATGGGAGTTGGATTATTAATATGGATTAGAAATTTCCAGAATTGGATTTTGTCTATGAGCTAAACATTGGTTATTGGAAAATATTTGGAAATGAAATAAGAGTTTGGAAAAGACTAACATTTTCCAATGTCCTTTACTTCCGCTGTGTTTTGTTAAATTATTATAGATTTATCTCTCTTCTGGGTTCACATGTTTGGGTGTTGCTCACTAAGTATTTTATTGTTGACTTTTAGAAAATTACAGTTCTTGATTTCCTTCCCACCGCAGGTCTAGAAGCTGGAGTCTATGGGGAGATTGGGTATGAGGCTCACGTAGAGTGACGACATCATGAGTAGCTGACTAAATATAGTGTAGTAGTACTTTATGATGTGTGTAAGAATTTAAGACTAATGTAATGTTTAATAGTATTGTAATATATGGATGTTAAGCTTATGACTTTCACCAACACTTTGAGCATCTCCCTCCTGAGTTTTCCTGTCCGAAAAAGGATGCTCGAGGATCACGGGTTGTTGCAGGTGGTATCAGAGCTGACTATCCAGTAAAGGGATTTAAAAACCTGTAGGAAAATTTAAAATTTACATAGGGCAAGATGATAAAAATTGGAAAGCCGATTGGGTTATGGGTAGCTTAAGTGTTAGCTTGTTTGTCCCGCCCTCAACCTTTTATTGTTGTTGTATAGAGAACGTTATGTGATTTGGTTATGCCTAGATTATTTGTCTTGGTATGAGATCTTCTATGAGCAACATTATTTCTACGAATAAGGATGATAAGTATGAAGTGTGAAATATGGGAAATTTGGGTGTGAATGATATACTTCCTTATGTGACATTAGTGAGTTTTATGTGACTTGCATGCTATAAAATAGATAGTATTTCGTGTGTGAATGTTATGCATTTTTCGGATAAATTCAACCTCGAGACCATGGTAGGAAAATCGGCAATATAACAAGTAATCTCGTAGTGATACGTCTGATAAACTGATACCCCACCAGGAGAATCAATCAATGGCAGCTGAAGGAACCAACCAAACACCGATGGAACATTTGGTGGCACAGATGGCACATTTGACACAGGTCATGGGTAGAGTAGTAAGTAGTGAGGAGCATGGAAGGAAAAGTTATGCCAAGAAATATCGCAGCTGAACCCACGTTAATTCACTGGGAAGGAACATCCCGTTGAACCAGAGAATTGGATTAGACATTTCAAGGAGCTACTTAAGGTTGTACACTGCCCTGACAATGAGAAGGTTGACTGTACTACCCTCTTTCTGGCGGATGAAGCAGATGATCGGTGGACAACCTCTCAGGAAGTTTTGCTGGCTCGACCTGAGTTCAACTGGGAAGCCTTTAATACTTGTATTAGAACGCGGTTCTATCCACCACATGTTAAGAGAAGGAAGTGCAATGAGTTCAACAACTTGTTGCAAGGAAACAGTTCAGTGACAAACTACTTCAAAAATTTCGTGGAACTACTAAGGTTTGCAGGCCACACGTACCCGATGAGGAGGATAAGATCAACAAGTTCATTTTGGGGACTTACGACACTTTGCACGAGGCATATGACAGAGAAGCTGATATGTGGCAAGTCCAGGAGGTACAAGATGAGTTTCACGGGAAACGCAAGGCTACTGAGACAGGGGGAAGCAATAAAAACTAGAAGTTTAAGCCTAACAACGGGGGAAACAATCAAACTGAGTTAACCAGCATAACCCTGAAGCTTGGCCAATTTGACGCTACTTCTTAAGAGGTGTCGGCAAAACCACCCCGGAGTTGACTGCATGGGGATTCCCGTTAGCTACAACAACTGTGGCAAGAGAGGACATCGAGCTTTCGAATGTCGATTTCCACCAGGTGTTCAGAAATTAGGTTTGAATAAGTCATCTAGAATATCCACCCATGAAGCGACACCTACGGGCGAAGTTACCGTTTGTGACACCCTATTCGAAGGAGCTGAACTGAAAATCCTAACAATTATCCTACCCGCCAACCTAATAAAATTTGACATTGGGGGTATAGATGTAATCCCAAGCATGGACTAGCTTGGGAAGTATCGTGCAGTTATTGACTGTTACGAAAATAAGGTTCGGTTAAGAGGACCCAAAGGAGAGAAGATCACCTATTATGGAATCCTTACGGAACCTCGCATCAGACTAGTGTCAGCCTTGACTGTAATTAATCAAGTGAAGAAGGGAAACTCAACCTACTTGTGTTACATCCAAGACGTATTCAAAAAGGAGACCATGTTGGAGGAGATACCTGTTGTTAGTGAATTTCCTAATAAGTTTCCAGAAGAGATTCCACGGATGACACCTAAGAGAGAAGTGGAGTTTACTTTGGACCTAGCACTCGGAACCGCACCGATTTCAAAAGCACCGTATCTGCAACACCCCCAAATCATACGAGAAGCCTCCGCCCGAGGTAATGAGCCTCATTGGGAACAGATAAGGATAGTCAGTTCACAGGTAGGACAACCATCGACAATTGAAAACACAATTTATTACATAATTCAAGATAAAACACTGATAAATTTTGCAAAGATATGAGTACATTTGAAATGATAATACTAGGTGATACTCTAATAAACAAGCGTCCTTGTTAAGCAGTGTCGTGATCGTCCCCCACCTTGAATAATAACCCGCAGTTTTAAAATGGCAAAAGCCGACACAGTTACAGAAAATGATCAGCAAACAACCGAGTAAGCTAACACCCACAGAAAGTAAACAGACTATGAGACATATGACAGGAATATCGAGCTATTTCCTTGTCAAAATTCGTGACGATTTCAATCTTCGTATTTCCGATCCGAAGATGTGGACCATCTTGGGGAAATCACAGTTAAAGTACTTTGTAATATTTCCACAACGCATCGCTTTAAATCTCAAGATGGTATTATCCTCTTTTCTAAATGATAAGATAATCGAGTCCAGGAGTTCATTTTACCAACTGGTTGATACGAGCGTGACCATATCCAATCCACAAGCACTATCTTATAATGTGCAAAAGCACAGCCATACCATAACTCAATCACAGGAGGTTCGCATCATAGCGCCTCATAACCATATAATAACCAATCACAATCACAATCACAATATGTCTAAAAAGTATCGTATCAAAATATTAATTTTAACTTATAAATATTTTCTTCTATAATAATTACCCTCAACCCAATTTATGAAAAATTTAGTTATTCATATAAATAACAAGTTAGAGAAAACTAAGTTAATTAATGAAACTGAAATTATAAACTGCATCTAGTACCTCAAAAGTTTAGAAAAAGTCATCTGCACCCCTAAAGTTTCTGAAACGACAAATTAACCCCCCACCCCAAAAAAAAACTTTCTGAAAATTGCATTTTAACCACCCAATCAAGAACACTCAAAATCACAGATCAAAACATGGATTCAAGGCCATAAGACACGATTTTGATTACTGAAAACAACTAAGGGGGAGACTATGAGCATACCCAGTCCAAAAATCACGAGAAACGGTCGAAAAATGAGACGGGTAGAGCTTCCCGTCGGTGGTGCTCGGCGGTGATGGCCGACGAGGCTTCTATGGCTGTTCTTGGCCTCGGTTGAGGCCTCCTCAAGCTCGGTCAGACCTCCAGGAGGTGATTGGAGTTGGATTAGAGGGGTGGGTTGCCACAGTTTGTGTTGCTCGAACTTCTCGCCGAAAAAGATGGAGTCTCGCCGGCTTTCTCGCTTCTCCGGTCACTTATTGTGCGCGACTGAGCATCCCTGAGGACTAGTCGGGCCTCCAGGATTCGCTTGGGTTAGAGGAGGAAGGGTGGGTGCCCTTGTTTTTGCTCCGGCGAGCTTGTGGCTGGTTTTCATGGTGCGGCGGCGGCAACACGGTGGCTCTGCTGCTGTTGCTGCTGTTGTCTCGTCTTCTACTCCTTCTTATGAGGTTGAAAAGAGAGTATGGGACCGAGAGAAGAGAGAAACAGAAGGGTGGATGTGGTGGGTTCGTCGGTGGTTTCTCGTCGGGGAAGGCAGCGACACAACGTCGCTGCTGTTGCTGCTGTATTTTTCCGGAGGAGACAGGGAGAAGAGAGACAGAAAGAGGCAGATAGGTGGAGGAGGAAGAAGTGGTGGCTATGGTGGTGTTGTCGGTGATGGTGTTGGTGGTGTTTGTGTACCGAAGGAGAAGAAGAAGAAATAGAAGAAGGAGAAGAGAAAAAGAATCGGGGAGAGATAGAGAGAGAGTGTTGGGGTTTGGGAAACATATTGGGGATGAAAAACTCATCAGGTGTTAGAGAAAGGAAACAAAAAATTATATTTTATTATTAATATTATTATTATTATTATTACTATTTACCTACTAGGCTTTCTAGATTTTTCCCATTACAACTATCACCCCCAACTAATACATAAGACCAAGTGTATCACCCTGGGGAGCACCAGTGTTGTTCGTAAGGAAGAAAGATGGAAGCTTAACGCTATGCATCGATTACCGGGAGTTGAACAATGCAACTATCAAGAATAAATACCCGCTACCCCGGATTGACGACCTGTTTGATCAGTTGCAAGGGGCCAGTGTCTTTTTGAAGATCGACCTGAGGTCTGGATACCATCAGCTTCGAGAAGCAAAGAATGATATCCCAAAGACTGCGTTTAGAACAAGGTATGGCCATTACGATTTCACTGTGATGCCGTTTGGTCTAACCAATGTGCCCGCAATATATATGGATTTGATGAACCGGGTGATGTGGTCGTTCCTAGATCGGTTTGTAGTCGTCTTTTATCAATGATATCCTTGTGTATTCAAAGAGTGCGAAGGAGCAAGAGGAACATCTAAGAGTAGTGTTGCAGACGTTGAGGCAAGAGCGATTTTATGTTAAGCTGTCAAAGTGCGAATTCTGGTTGGATCGTGTTCCGTTTCTGGGCCACATCATTTCCAAGGAGGGAATATATGTAGATCCAGCAAAGATATCAGCAGTTTAGGATTGGCCTACACCGAAGAACGTATCCGAAATAAGGAGTTTCCTTGGCTTAGTAGGTTACTACAGGCGCTTTGTGAAGGATTTCTCCAACATTGACAGACCACTGACTACGCTGACGAAGAAGGAAGTGAAGTATCACTGGGACGACAACCGTGAAGAAGCGTTCCTGACTTTGAAGAAGAAGCTAACTACAGCACCAGTCTTAGCCTTACGAGACGACTCTGGCGAGTTCGAAGTATACAGTGATGCATCAAAGAAGGGGTTAGGATGTGTACTCATGCAAGATAGAAGGGTCATTGCCTATGCTTCAAGACAACTAAAGCCCCACGAGGAGAACTATGCAATGCATGAATTAGAGTTGGCAGTAGTAGTATTTGCGCTGAAGATATGGAGACATCATCTGTACAGAGCATTTTGCAAGCTCTACACGGATCACCGTAGCCTAAGGTACATCTTTACGCAAAAGGATCTGAATAACCGACAACGAAGATGCCTGGAGATTATCAAGGACAATGATCTACGCATCCAGTACCACGAAGGAAAGGAAAATGTAGTTGCAGATGCATTGAGACGGAAGTCAAACCAGAATGAATGCTATGATAGTCTCGCCAGACCGGTTATGCCGCGAGTTCAAAAAGCTTCAGATTGAAGTGGTGGAGCAACGGACAGTGCAGAATATACTTGCAAGTATGACAGTCATACCGGACTTATTTTAAGAAATAAGGAGCAATCAAGATGGAGATGTGAAGCTAGAAAGGATCAAGAAGAAGATTGCAGCAGGAGAGACCAAAGAGTTCCATATTCACGAAGATGGAAGCATTCGCTGTAAAGGAAGATGATGCGTACCACAAAAGTGCGCAGAAACCAAAGAGAAGCTGATGCGGGAAGCACACAACACGCCATATTCAGTTCACCCTGGTGGCGAAAAAATTTACAAGGACTTGAAAAAGACATTCTGGTGGCCCAACATGAAAAAGGAAGTGGCGCAATTTTTGGCTAGATGTTTAACCTGCCAAAAGGTGAAGTTATAGCATAAGAGAATGGGAGGTTTATTTCAACCATTGGATGTTCTAGTTTGAAAATGGGACTCAATTTCAATGGATTTTGTAACAGCATAGCCAACCTCAAGGAATGGGCTCAATCACAGACAAAGCCATGCGTTAATGAATGATTTTGATCCCTAACTTCGTCTTCAATCTTTCTCTCTAACTCTCCTCCCTTCAAAGTTGCGTGAATGAATGAATGAAAGCCCTAGGGCGTTGGTTTCATCAAAGCCACGTTCCTTTCTTTTTATGTTTGTGAAATAATACTTTCACCCCCCCCCCTTTCCATGCGTTAGATCTAATTTGTGATCTTGTGATCACAATTTATGATCATAGGATCACCTTTTTTTATTGTAGGGTCACGTTAATCCTCCATTTGGTCTTGCTCTTGATCTTGTGATCACAATTTGTGACCCTCTACTTCCAGTGAGTTGCTTCTTTTTCATTCTTCTTGAAATTTTGACTAAGTCATTTTCTCCTCTTAGCTTTTCCTCTTCTTCTTCTTCTTCCATTCTCTCATGCATTCCTAGGGTTTCTTTCATACTGAAGTTCGCTTCCGCTCCAAAATCCGCACTCCAAGCTTCCACTTCTTGAAAACAGCAACACGAACAAATATCGGAAGATCAAATGCGACAATTAAAGCATAAAACATGTCGAAAACGCCCGATTACACAATAAAGTTCCATTACTCAAGTATGCTAAAAACATGTAAGAATTGGTTAATTTCTCATGTAAATGCATCAAAATACACGCAAAACGGTGGTGAATCCTATAAGGTATAACTCCTAATGTTGAGTTATCATCAAGCTGTCTAGTTAGAGTTAGTGTTTTTCTACTTAAACATTGTAATCATTCGTTTTATTTATCATGGAATAAGAATTGTTTATTGAGTTATTTCAATTTATTCTCGTAACGTAGTTTTAGTTTATACCGTAGCTCGCTACGTGGGAGATTGAAGCTTCTCCAAACAACTTCACAAACGATACTGGTACGTATCAACTGGAGCTTTCATTGATTTCACCATCCAATTGGTGAACCATGACGGGCATGGGCAATCTCCCTTGCGCCGTTCTCATTCTCGAAGATCCCGAAGATATCGAAGAACTCTGCCAGCAAGTGAATCAAACAATTAATTATCCCACCATGGCAGAGCTAGAACACCTCCAACCGAGTGGGTATCTCACCATGACAGATTGGAAGACATCAAAGTAAGTGGGGGAGGACTCCGAGCGGTGACCACTGAGGAGTTGTGTCGCATTAGAAGCAGATATTCGAGGCCAAACTCGTAACCTCCCAATATTAGACGAGCAACCATCAGGAACAACCACTCGATTTGCAGAACTAGCAGCACCAAAACTAGCAGATCCAATAGCCGCCAGAAGAAGCCTGTCCGGCGTCCCAAACCCAGCAACGAGTGGTGACGAACAAGCAACAACAGCCAAAGTCACCAAACGCCAGCCTACAACTACCGTCCGTTGCCGTCACGTCGCCCCAGAAACTCCACGAACCACCAGATGCTTTCGGGGACCACCGTTAAACCTGCTACAGCCTCTATCGGCCTTCGACGAAGCCACCTGACCCTCCATCGCCGCCTCAATCACAGCCAAAACCATCCCCAATGGCGTCGCTATATCCAGCTAAGGAACAATCAATGCTCGACGCCGCCATCCATGCCTCTGCGACGCCACCAAAACCACCTGAACACCCTTCACGGCCTCCAACTCCTCTGGCCACCCACCAAACAACCTTCGATATGCTTGGACGCGATTTCACGCTGCCACGAATTGAAACTACCGAATTATGGCGTGGCCACCAACGGGCCTCCATCTCTAACATCCTTCGGACGTTGTACCAACCACCACCGAGACCACCGCCGCCATCCAAGAGCCAAAATCACCTGCAACAAACGACGGGACTATCAACAACCACCATATGTTCTGGGTTGTATCTTCACCAGGTGGTTGCTATGGTTCATTTTTCAATTGGGCTTCATCATTTACTTGACTCTGGGTTTGATTTTGGGCCTCATTCAATTTTTAGGCTCCCGTCTTCACACTGTGGGCTTCCTCCAATTTTTGACCCAGCAGCTTTTGGACACTTCTTGGACCTAATTTTCATTTTGGGACAGACTGCAACAATCGGTCCTACTTGAATTTTTGGTCATCCCGATCCGCCTTGAGGACAATGCAATTTTCAACGGGAGGGGAGTTGATATAGTTCGACCGTATCTTCATCGTCCGTAGTATTATTAGTTAGTTATTATTTAATTAGTTTATCACATTATTGTTATCAGTTAATTATTTAATTAGTTAGTAGACCGGGTCGAGCCCATTAGTCAAGATGCCTAGTTTAGGTTAGTGTTTTTCTATTTAAACACTGTAATCGTTCGTTTTATTCATCATGGAATAAGAATTTGATTTCTCGATTATTTCAGTTTATTCAATTTATTTTCGTAACGTAGTTTTAGTTTATACCGTAGCTCTCTACGTGGGAGATTGAAGCTTCTCCAAACAGCTTCACAAACGATACTTGTACGTATCATGTTTGTACCTCACGAGCATGTTCACTCGTCTAGTTTTTAAAAGAGACGAGTGGTCATGCTCATCTAGTTCAAACCAGGCGAGTGAACATGCTCGTCAAGTAAAAAACCAAACGAGCAAGTTCACTCGTCCAATAATAACCAGACAAGCATATCCACTCGTCTGTTGTAGACTTGCTCGTCTGCTCGTCTGGTTTCACAAGTATGCTCGTTTGATATTTTACCATTAACATTCGTCTAGTTCCACTATTAACACTCTTCTGATTCCACCATAACACTCCTCTAACTCCACCATAGCACTCGTCTGATTTCATCTTAACACTCGTCTGATTTCATCTTGGCACTCATCTGATTCTTCAACACTTTTAATCGGACGAGCATCTTAGTGACCACTCGTTTGAACTATACGGGTGGTCATTAACTTGCTCTTCTGGAACTAGACGAGCAAGTTAATGACCAGTCGTCTAGTTCCAAAGAGTGGTTCACTAACATGCTCGTCCGGTTACAAGTCTGGTTCAAATTCGGACGAGTGACCTATTCGTCAGAATCAAGCCGAACGAGTGCACTCCTCCGATTCTCAGACCTGCGAGGGTGGTTCATCTTCCCTTTGAATTAATTCAACTTCTAACAAGAATTACAGAGAGTTTTTGAGAGAGAGAGAGAGTTGTTTCAATTGGTTCACCTGCTCACGACCCACGGTAATTGTGGCAGATTGCTGATGTTAAACAAGGTTAGTGGCTGTTGGGACGGTGGGGTTGGGGATGCCAACGAAGGACGAAGATCCGATGGCTGCCATGGAAGAAGAAGATGAAGAAGATAAGGACGCAATTTGCAGAGAGTTGTGAGAGCGTGAAATGCAAAGTGACTTGTTGAATTTAGGTTATATACAAAAGTTGTGTACTTTTTTGCTTATATTTATTAATTTCTTATTAATGGTGTGTTTTACCCTCAAATGAGGTCAGTAGTTCATACAAAGTCAATCAAGGGTAGATCCCTAATTAGAATTCACCAGCCGGCTCAACACCCAATTTTTTTACATTGGAGATGCTCTTAGGTTTTTACTTGTCAGTTTCTTTGATCGGTCTTTTCTTCTGAACTTTTCCAACATAATAATTCTCCGGTTGGCTCTGCTAAACTGTTGCAGTAGGCTGCTCACCGCTCATCTTCTCGGGTAATCTCTCTCTCAGCTTTGCACTAGTCCCGATTCATACGAGTACACTCTTGAGAAAGTCAGTCTCAAAGTACTCTCTTTTCTTCGTTGATTTTAAAGACAACGTACCTTACTTTTCTTATATCGCCATATCATTGAACAATGTCTGTAGCTACTTGACGCTCCGGTTGGAAAAAATTAAATGAAGGGTAAATTTCAAAATCTAAGAACCCCTGGAATCTGTGTATTTTGCTTAAAAACGAAAACAATATGCTAACAACAGCCTTTTTTGAACTTGTAGAGATTTGATTATTTTTTTGTACAATCATCAAGTAATAGTTTAACAGACAACTTGCTGACATTGTACAAAATCCAAGGGTAGGTGCCATGTTTGGTTCCTTCAATTGTTTATACCGATCCCTTCCCAAGTATGTTCGTCTGAGTGTGGTTGTGTAGTAGTATAGTGAATCCGAGAACCCACCCTAACACTCTTCTTAATGGGCATGTGGGGATGGATAAGCTTTGAGAAATCGATTTCTTTTTTATGAAGAGAGCCAAATAAAAGGATGTGTAAGGATTCTAAAGTTGTAGCAGTTGAGACTTGAGAGTCTTACCACCCAACATTGGCTGTTTGTTTTGGTCACTTTTATTAAGAGATGGAAGATTAGGATTCTGTGAACTAGATACCCCAGTTCTAGGTGTTGGAATTTGGAATGCAAGGACTTGCGAAGTTCTTCAGCTTTTGTAACGAACCTTCTCCAGCTTATGAGGAAACCAAATTTTTGACGAGAAAATGTGCTGCGCTGACCGCTGAGTGTAAAAATAACTTAAGTCTAAACTAAGAATGCATTTAGAGTACCCAAGAAAGACCGTCTGATCATTTAAATAGTTAATATCAATACCAGAGGGATACATTTCCAAGAATTGGACAGAAGAGAGGGGGAGGGGGGACTTGTGTCCTATCTGGTGTATTAAGGATGCTGCTGATAAAGTTCTAGTAAAAGAAGACCAGATTAAGGAAATAAGGAGTTACTCTGAGAAGCCCTTGAATGGAAGTTATTCGAGTTACATAAACTTAGTGGTACTTGATGGATCTGGTATGTTTATGAACTTCAAATTCACAGGTATGATTACTGTAGCTGAATTTAAAGTTGATTTGAGGAAAATGAAAGTGAGGAAAGCTGTAGGACTTGATTGGGTTCATATTGAAATGGGAAATTTGTTACGTGACACAGGGGTAGTCTTGTTTGATTAGTTTGTTAACAAGATTTTGGAGTGGAAGAAGAGTATGTTGGTGTATTCGGATAATACGGAAAAGATTTTCGGATTTTCTCTAATTACTGATTTATCAAACTCACGAGTCATGTGAAGCTTTGAGAGTGTGTTACATAGAGGAGATTGAGATACGAGACAATAGTCACTGAAATCAATCTGGTTTTAAGCCTGGAATATCGACTGTGGAGGTCATGTTCTTATTTATGCCCTTAATGGAGAAATATGGGGAGCAGGGGAACCAGAAACGACCTTCATTTAATATTCAAAGTGGAGAAGTCATATGACAAAGTTCTTAAGAGCTAGTGTAGAAAGTAAAGGAAAAAAAAAGGGGCAGCGATAACATGCTGATTTTCAGTAGTTTAGAGGTCTGGGAAAAAATGATTTAGGGTTTACTTTTAAGGGTTGTGGGTAGAGAGTGGTTTAGGATGGGTTTGGGAAGGAATAGACTAGAATTTGACTCGAAATAGAGGGCTGTTCGGTTCTGTGAACAGTAGCTCCTTGAACAGTAAGATTGCAAGGAAACAAAGAAAGAGAAGAAAGATGATAGGATCTAGGACTCCCACCTAGATGTCCTTGGGATTGACCCCCCTATTGTAAGGCAAGGCTGCAAAACTAATCAAACACAACCTTAACAAGCTTCAAAAAGCTCATATAATATTAATCTTAATTCACTAACTCAGAATCAGAAGTACGTAAGAATATATGTACTCTTCCAAAAGGAAATTCAATCAACTATGATTCAGTATCCCATTGAATCTAAAATCCCAACTAATTGACACATAATAAGACCCAGAATCCTACTGCTGAAAATTCAGAAAAAAACAAATTACCAAAAAGTACTATCAATCCTAAAACTGAAAAAAGATAAGACTCCAATAAACCCTAGAAGAGCTTTGAGAAAGCCCTAAACAGGGAACACTATAAAATTCCAAATTTCCCTTCTGTGCACTAGCCAAATGATAAGTAAAACTTAATTATTGCATTATTTTATATTCAGTACAATCCAGGGAGAACATTGTCAGTGTTTGGTTGGTTTAGGCGTTGGCTTCAACTTGGGTTACTGATACAATGCTAATCTTCCTCTCTGAATTTGTATTATTTCCCAGTATCAAGACATAAGCATGAGCGGAGCAGGAGAGAAGGGTTCGGCTTCAACAAAAACGCCCGCAGATTTCCTTAAATCAATTCGTGGTAGACCTGTGTCAGTAAAACTGAACTCCGGTGTTGATTATCGAGGTTAGGCGGTTCACTTGTTTCACTATGCTGTTTTTGTGAAAAGCTGTATGTGGAATTTCTGATTATGCCCATCATTAAGCCCATAATGTGTTTACTCCTCAGTTCCTGAAGATGCCTTGCTTATCATTTCCCCTCCCCCCTCTGAAAGAGAGAGCAGGGGGATATGGAATTGTTTGTATGGTGCATCACTGGTCTTCGCCATTAAATTCTTTTTTATACTGCCACGTTTCACCAGGGAAGACAAAATATGAATATCATTGGGGTGAGATTTCTGGTTGAAAGATTTAGTCTAATTTGTTTCTGATGAGAAGTTCTTTCACTATTTGTGGGGACGCCATATTTCGTTACATATTTTTGTTGTAAGTTCCTCGAATTTTACCATGCCACTTCCAAATTCGAAATAGATTATTTACCAGTCAAACTGTTCATATACACCTCATAGATGTGGAGCAGAAACCTTTCTGGAGTAGGTAAACGTAATCTGCTCAGACCATTAAAAGGTGCTAATCAAGTGAACACACTTTGCTATTTGAAGAATAGGCTATTGCCGTGGCCAATCTCCTGAAACTTAATCCTCCTTTTCCAGTTTCAGCCCTAGGTTGAAATCTGAATGAAAATATGCCCTTCTAACTTTTAGTGGCACAAGTTAGTTTGCTAGTATGGGATGCGAGGACTGTAAGAAAGGACTGAAACCTAAGGAGGAATAAACCGATATTACATTTAGTGTGTTTGAAAGTGTTGCTCATCTAGATGACCTTGGAAACTACCTTCTGTTGCAATATATTTGAGGTCACAGCACACACACACAGTCAGTCACAGCACACACACACACACTCACATACACACACACAAACACACACACACACATATAGATATCAAGATGACTATGTATGGAAACTACCTTCTGTTGTAATATTGATTCAAGCTCTTAGCAATACACACAGGAACAACTCACTCAATCATAGCACATACTTTATACTTCTATTTCACTCCATGACATGCTTTTTGAGATTCTGATGTCAACTTGCAAGATCTTGGCAAGAGCTTCAGGTTGTTGCTTTTGCAGTGTCATGTTCCCTATCTTAGATATTTACACTTGCAACTAGTTACTACAAGCGACATTAACGCCAAAAATAGACTTAGGCAGGTGATTCTAGGTTAATTAGAAGCCTTGGAACTTGGTTGGGCAGGACTCTTTTTTCAGGGATTCTATGAGATACCATACTATGGTTGTTGCAATGCAATGGATTCTATAGTCCAATGGAACCCCGAATAGACCCAATTTTAGTTAATATTATGAAACTAGGGTTTTGATTCTCTCATGACTACAATAGGGCATTTTATGGATTTTAGCATGCTGCAAGATGTATTACATGCCGTGGTGCTTGTTTTGATATACTTCGATGTTTACAGTGAGCTATATCATCAGTAGTGTGGCGTATAAGTAAAAGATAGCCAATATCAACTAAATTTCTAGTGAGCTAAATAAATTATTTCCCTGTTCAAAACTTAATATAAATGAAATTTCCTTGACATAAGCTGCCTTTGTTTGTTATATAGTCTGTTGTTCAATCAGTCAATCAACAAGGCTTTTTCCCACTTTAACCAGGGCCAGCTACATGGATCAAGCATCCTCATTGGCGTTGGTTCAAACTCATTTCGTCCCTTAGCTTTCATTTGTCTAAGTCGTGTCTTATTGTCCTTGGATCTGAACAATATCACTTCTCTTAACGGAGGCATTTGATGGTCTACGATACATGACCTGACCACCTCAAACGGTTCTCCTTCATTTTGTCTTCCGTAGGTGCAACATTTAAATAAATTCTAATTGAGGCGTAATGAGTACTCATTATGAAAATTTATACATGGACTAATTTAAAAGGCCCAACTCCTTTGCTGTTTACTTTTCTAATAGAGAGCCTATAAGCAAATAAGTCTGCTCATTAGGGATTTTAGAAAGTAAGAAATACTTATAAAACTGAACAAAAGCAATGGGTAATCAGTTAAGATAAGCAAAAGAAAGGGAAACAACATCGAATGCCCATTCACATGATTTATGGGATACTAGCTGTTGTAGATTATTCTAAAATCTGCTTGTGCATTAATCATGAATTCCCACAAGTGAATAGATATTTTCTTTTCCCATCTTGCATAAAATACTTGGAAACGCTGAGGTGCATAAGTTGACCATCTGTGGACATATAAGGCATACAAATCAATCCGCTCTCTAATTTCTCCTTGATGAAGTGTGATATGCTTTGTTCTATCATGCTGTACTGCGTTGTATGCTGTATGCTAACTGCAGACTTATAAACTTAATACAGTCTCATTAGACCATCCCATTTGGTTTTCAAGTCTTCCAAGGTTAATCTTTAGCCAAAGTAGTTCACATCTCGAGCCATTGGTCAGAATTTTGCTTCCGCGCTGGAGCTTGCTACCACAATTTATTTCTTACTCCATTTAATGAGGCTACCTCCGAGAAATGTGCAATATTCTGTAGTGGACTGATTATCAATGTTGATCCGACACAATCTACATCGGTATATGCCTCGAGCACCGAAATTCCGTTTCATTTGAATAAAATGCTTTTCCTGGACTTCCTTTGGGATACTGTAACTAGGATTTCAACTCGGTCGATCTCGATGGGCTTACAGTCCTATTTTTGCCCAAACCGGAACTACATTTATGTTGTCCAAGCCCGTCCGGGCCCGATATGCTACTTGTCTAAGCCCGTACAAACACATACAGTTTTCTGATGAAGAAATTGGGCTTTGCCCAGCCCCGCCCCGAGTTCAATTTAAACCTGTGTCTAAATCTCACTTGAACTTGACTACTTTACTCAAAAAATAAAATAAAATGAAATCGACTTGATCACCAAAATGTCACGGTGTTTTTTGACTCACTACATTGGTCCCAAAAGGGGTGTTGGCTAAATTCTACATCTTCCTGAATTTCTTGTGAAATAAAGAAAAGTACAGGACATTTTATCCTGGTTCAACTCTTTTGGTACAAAGGACTTGTACAATGACGACAAGCAAATCTACAGCGCTATATCTCTTCCAGTTGATTTCAATATGTTTTCTGATGTGATGGAGAGCATGCATAGAGGGAGTTGAGAACACAAAGGTGTGAGTTTGTGCAGAATTCCATTGCCAACTTCACTTTAAGCGTTCCTTCTCTGATGACTTTCCTCGCTACATGTCATCTTGTTTGCTTAGCCTTCCGTTGCTATACTTTTTCTTGTTTGCTTCAGGCTTCTTCTCCCCCCTAGCTGTGCTTTAGACTCCTATAAAATCAGTATTTGTTGCAGTAGGAGGAGGAAGAGGAGATCAACATTATACTATAAGTGCTATATACATTTTTTTGCGGGTGAGACTATACAAAGTTTCATCACGAGGGAGATGTATAGATCAAGCAAATGGATAAGAAACTTGTTGGGTAGGGAAAACAAAGGAGAAAGACGGGGAAACTTATAAGTGAAGCAGAAGTGGTAGTAGTATCTGTGAACTATACAAAAACCTCAAAGTGAAACCAAGATGGAGTTTTGGGTGATCATCAATGTCTACTGCTGCTGCGAAGCCGATCAACTATCTCAAAGTTAGTAGATTGATTTATATCACCAGTTTTTTACTTAACAGCAGCAACTAATAAAGGCTGCTTCTTTGTCACCTGATAATATACATACAACATCAGTTTTGATTGTGGACATTACATGTGCATTATTTTACTGTGGCAAATAAAATGCAATGAAGGCAATAGGAGGTTTAAAAGCTCAATATAAATATACTAACCTTTTTCAATCACTGCAACATAACAACTCCAGCAGCAGCAAGCCGACATGCAACAACAACATGGAGGAATTCTAATCTGCTACTGGAATATCAGGGATTGACTCACCACAAAGTCAGAATAAATTTCTTGTCGGTGAGTAAGTCACCACAAGATAGGAGGATTATGACAATTCAACAGATATATATAGAATTTCCACCTCTTGGAATTAATAATTGATAACTCTTGATCCATTAGAATCCTTGATTGAGTAGGATTCGTCTCAGAATGGTAGTTTGACCAAGATAAATGAGGATTTTAGGCTTTAAGTTGGGGAAGAATGGAAGATGGAACCTGTACACTGTTATATATTAAAAATATAGATGTGTAATCCTGGCTTATCCGGTGAGCTGCCTGCAGGTGTATTGTCTTTGGACTTAACGCCCTTGGTTTGGCTTCCCCCTATTTTGACTATGAACATGGACTAAATGACAAACATCAAAAATTCTCGGCAAGAAATTATTTGTGACTGCTCTTTCAGCGGCGTGGGGATGATGGGTTTTCTACATCGGCAACGGGGAGGATGGGTTTTCTCGGCATCAATAGGTAAGTTATAGGGAGGAAGTAGAAAAAAGACAAGCTTGGAAGCATCAGCAGCCATGACTGAGATCTGAGAACAGTGTCTAAACATTGTTGAAGCCAATGCCCACTTCTTTTACTTATCTTTACCAGATTACCCGTTGCTTTTGTTCGAATTAACAAGTATGCTCTTCTAAGTAAAATCCCTAATAGGCTTCTCTGTGGACTTCTTTGCTTACAAGCTCTCGTTATACAAGTTTATAGCCCAAAGAGTTGGGCTTTCTAAATTTTGTATAAATTTTCATATTGAGTACTCATTATGAGGTAGAATGTAGTTTTCACCCTCAGTTTTACAAAATCAGTTTAAGCCCTCGTGGCGGTCCAGTGTGTATTATCAACACATTCAAATTCTAGAAATTGCCCCCAAAGTCCTGCAAAATATGTATCGTACCTGATAAGTTATAATTAATGGCTTTTTAGTTATTTTGTATATTTTGTGTGTTACTTAAAACCCATACTAAATTAGTATGTATTATTAATAATCGGAGAATATAATAATGCAATATCCCCGCACTCGTGTCCATGTTTGGGATGCATTTTAGACTAGCTACTGTATCCCAAAAATTTATCATATTGAAAATCAGACTCTTAGATACGCACCCGAGTGCGGATAAATATATTACATGGAATCAGTGGTCCTATGGACATTAGAAGAGAGAATTTAACATGTTGATTGAAAGCCTGTAATGTGCAGGTTCAAGTTGACTTGCTTGCCTTGCGCAGAAGGAAGATATGCCCGTAATTGCTTTTTCTCGAATTTAAATATTCGACGCGAGCAATCAACACCCAAGTTCAGGCTTTTCTTTCGTTATCTGTAACTCTTGTCTGCACTGTTACTTTCCTTTATGCCACTTACTTTTCTTTTTGGATCTTCTTCCCTTTCTTTATTCTCTACTTCAACACCCTCTCTGCATGTTATGATGCCTTCTTTGTCTTCCATATATTTGTTGCAATTCTCTCCTGCTGCTAGCCTGCTACAGTGCTAATGGTGCTTCTATCTTCTCATTATTTCTATTCTGATTTTTCTCCTCTCTGATATTATTACACTCTGTAATTCCTTCAGTTTTTCTCTCTTTTCTAATCCAACTCTTAATTGATTGTATGCCCTTATTGCTTCAATTGTCTTCGCATCCATGTAGTTCGAGTGTGTACAAACAAAGTTTTGTTGACATGGGTTGATGAATAAAGAGAAAATTCACTTCGTGAATATCTTGCATTTTTATTTTTACACATGATCACATCAGTCCTAGACTTTCTAGTCTATCTTTCAAGTCAGCGATGAAACCTGTGTAGTGTATCCAGTCAAATATATCTTCAAGTCTAATATATAATACAAGGGTAAAAGACAAAAACCACCCCTCGAGTATGGGGTATATACAAAAAAACCCCTCGTGTTCGGGGATATACAAAGACCACCCCTGTCATTAACAGCACACTGACGGATGGGTAAGAAGACATATTTACCCTCATTTTGGCAAAAAAAGTCACACTATAAATACCATTTTTTCTTCTTTCTTCCTCACTTTGTAACCTAGCTGCATTCTTCTCCTTCCCCATCTCTCTCTCTCTCTCTCTCAGCCTCCACCACCATCAACCCACCATAACCAGAGTCGAACCCATCGAGATCCCCGACTGACAATCGATGTCGCCTCCTCCGATTGAGGGCTTGACCAGATCTGGTGGCTACGAACCCATCGAGATCCCAACAATCTCCGGCGGTCTGGTTGCATCAGAGAGCAGAGGGGGTGGATTCCCAACAATCTCCGGCGGTCTTGACCAGATCTGGAGCAAAACGGCCTCCGGTGCTGTTGAGAATGGTCGCCGAAGAGAGAGGAACCGACCGAGCGAACATGGAATCCTGGGGGGCTCGATCGGGTCAGACTCGGGTCGTCTTCGGGAGCTCTTTGAGTCGCTGGTTGTGGCTCGGTTTGGTGGCTGCATCGCAAGAGGGAGGCGACGGTGATGGGGGTGTTGGAGGTGCTAGTTTGACGGAAAAAATGGAGGTCAGAGTGGTGGTGGTGGTCAGTTTTGTTGGTGAAAACAGTGGTGACAGTGGTGGTGTTTGCTTCGACAAAAACAGAGACGAGAGGTGATATTTTTTCGGGTAAAATGAATGATTTTGACTTTGACTTTGGTCTCTATTGCTGATATTTGCCGATCGAATTGAAGGGGGTTTGGGTTATCAATTGCTGGTGGTGTTTGCTTTGGCACTTTTTTTTTTTTTTTTTTTTTTTTTTTTTTTTTTTTTTTTTCTGCAGATGAAATCTTCTCCTAGACAATTTTGATGTTTTATTAAACAAAGAAGCTTGTTTTTGGCACCTTCTCTTTGTGTGAATTTTATTTTTCAATGTAATTATAGAAATACCTCCAAAAAGAATTTACAACTTTTAACTAATTTATTTGAAAATTTTGTAGGTATGTATTTTGTGTTCTTGGTGTTCTTGATGATAAACAAGTGACAAATTAACTTGTATGGTTTGATTTTGTAACTTGTATGTTTGGAATTGATTCACGAAATTGGTTTTGTTCAATTACTGGGTTGTAATTTGGGGAATATGATTTTGGTTTGATAGGTTCTGGTAATTGAAATTCCGGCGAGTTGTTTTTGTTTACTTTTGTTGTTGTTTGTGTTGGCGGTGGCGGTGGCGGTGGCGGTGGTGGCCAAGAACACCAAGAACACTATGAACAAGAACAAAATAACACAAAAACACAAATAAGGGTAAAATAGTCATAAAAGAAGTCAGATTGCACCCCTCTCTTAACTGACATTAACAGAAGGGTGGTATTTGTCCAACGGCCGTTAATGACAGGGGTGGTCTTTGTATATCCCCGAACACGAAGGGTTTTTTTGTATATACCCCATACTCGAGGGGTGGTTTTTGTCTTTTACCCATAATACAATTCAGGAAGTTTGATAACATAGTTCAAAGTATTCCTCTTACCATTGTACAATTTTTTGACACATCCTCCTTTTGTCACTCTTAAGGGACCTATGAGTGCATTCATAAATGTGGCTAGATTGATATGCTGTTAAATAAAATGCCGCATTATAGTCAGTCAGTTTTGGAAGAAATTGTGGGAGCCTGAGAGATCTGTTGAGAGACTTTGTGCCTTTGGGGACATTTTTGATAGAGAATGATTCTGCCATTGAAGGCCATGCGTCTCATTCTTCCTTGTAGGCAGGAAGGTTTGTTGAGTAACTTAAGGCTTTCATAAAGTCCAATTTGTCAAGTAACTTCATGTCATTGTCTCCTTTGAAAGTGAGACCCTCTCAATCACAAGTCATGGATATCCAATATACCTTAAAATCCTTGAAGTCAAATGTGAGGCGAGCATGATGTGATGTGTCGTGTTTTTGTTCTAATAAGTTACTCCTAGTAAGTTATCCTGCTAATTGCATCACTGGGGAAGTTTGCGAACTTTTGGTTCATAGTGCACTTCGTCTTCTTTGCTTATTCAGGAGCAATTGAAGTCTTGTGAATATCCATCTTCATCGAAATTGTGCCATTGATAGTATTTTCTAGCACATTGCGCTGTTGCTGATGAGGCATGAGACTCCTCCAGAGAATTCTTGTCCCTCACCCAATCCAGGACATAGCCTAGTAGAACTTTTGGAGGTCACCAGCTGATGGCCTAGTTCTTACCCCAGTTTGCTGAATTGTAAAGTGGTCATATGCTTCTATTAGCTCATAAAGCGTCTGTCTGCATAATTTTTACAAATCAGTTTGCGCGAGGACAGTATCTTATTGTGCGCACTTCATCTTCTTCGTATGCAGGTGTTTTGGCCTGTCTAGATGGATACATGAACATTGCCATGGAGCAAACAGAAGAATATGTCAATGGTCAGCTGAAGAATAAATACGGAGATGCATTCATTCGAGGAAACAATGGTACGTAGAGGACAATTATCACATACATGATCAGTTTATTGTGCGTGTCACTGATTGCAGCTTTGTCAATGCAGTACTCTACATCAGTACGACGAATAAGTCCCTGGCGGAAGGAGCTTAGCTATCAGCTGGAGAAGACCCGGTTTCTTTAGTTACCTGTTGGGTATTAGCAGCTCTGTAACCTACTTGTGTTACTGTAGAAGATTAAACCTGAATTTTTCAGTGAATGCCTCAGTCACATTGTCACTGGATTTTTAACAAGTTGCAATATACAGGTATTCGTTTGTACGTGTTCATGGTCTCTGGCATTTCAATTCATTTTAACTTGCTCAATTTGGTAACAAAGATCGTTGTCATAATTTCACCTTGCAATTCAATCTCGATATATAGTTTTCTCTGTTCTCTCACTCCTTTAGGGCCTGCTTGTTTTCAGGCTCGTGGATCCAAGATGGGATTCACAACCTGAACAGTGCAAGCATGTTGTTTGGTACTGAAATTGAGTTAGATATTGGTATTTGTGGATCTAGTCATAAGCTCTGAAACATGGGACTAGTAGTACTTGGGATAGATAATGTATTGTGAGGGCTTGGTAGTGAAATTATATGCATGTGGTTCCTATATCGAATTTTGTCTCTCTTTTTATGTTCTTCCAATTGGATAACTATTTATAAGAATTGGTAATCGTAGAGTCAATATTACTCCAATCCCATAAAAATGAACATCTTATTTCTCACACAAACAATACTATCAATCGCTACAATGTTCATTTCTCAACAAATATATATAAATCAATCGCTACAATGTTAGTCCTAATACTATAAATCCCTCATATCTAAGTCAGTAAAATAAACATGCCCTTAGCGTGCCCTTACAGTTTTACATATCTTGAGTACCTTATACTGGTCTCTAGCCAATGTAGCCAAACTTGCCTGCTAACATTATTCAATATATAACAAGGTGGCCAAAAGCCCCACCGTCCAAGCGGAGTCCCCACACAGGCTGGACAAAGATTCTTCTTAACATTGGTGGTTGATGCTACAAGACACATTTGGGTCATTTTTGATGCAACATAAATCAGATGCAGGTGATATTTTGATACAGTTTTGTGCATATGCAGACTTTCAGACCAAGACATCAGTGAAAAGAATCACAAGTGACAATGCTCTAGAGCTGCATTTAGCTAAACTTTTTTTTGTTCTGAAAGGGATTGTGCACGAGTGCAGCTGTGTAGAAACCCTGAACATAGGAAGCATTAACACTTACTAAATGTAGCAAGAGCTTTTAAGTTTCAATATTCAGTTCTAACAAGGTTTTAGGGGGATTGTGTTCTCACAACCGCTTACCTCATCAATAGAACTCCAAGTATAAGACTCAAAAAACAAGTCTCCTTACCAACTATTGTATGACGATGTCCCTGATTACAGCACCTTGAATGTTCTTGGTTTCTTGGCATTTGCAACTACACCATGTGTTTTCATGGGATATGTTTCTGGTGTCAAAGGGTATAGGCTGTATAATGTTGAAACAGGAGAACTTCTTGCATCTAGACATGTCACTTTTGAGATACTAAGTGTCTTCCATTTCCAGCTTGGAATTCATTCAAACATAAATTTTCTGGACAATTTTTGCCTTCCTAATGAAGCCGTAGATACACCATTGTCTGAGAAATCAACTAATTACTCCACCTTATCTCTTTCACAACATCATGGTTCAAATTCCAAAGAGCCAAGTATCAGCTTACAAAGAAGGGTTGGTGGCACCACCTACACTAAGAAGATGTAGCAGAGTCATCAAATAGCCTTCTCATTTACAAGATTATGTGCTTTCCAAGACTTCACACAAAGCTGCATTTGTGTATCAATATGCCATTTGTGGTTTCCTATTACCTCTAGCAGCTCACAATCATCATGCCTTTCTCAGTCAATTCTAACAAATGTTGAGCCAGCAACATTCAAAGAGGCAACATCAAATCATGCGTGGGTATCAGCCACGGGACCTGAAATAGCTTATCTTGAAAGAAAACAATACATTGACCATAGTTGAGCTCACAGAAGGTCAAAAACCAATTGTAGTGGGTTTACAAATCATGTACAAAGATGATGGTAGCATGGAGATGTACAAAGCTAGGTTGGTGGACAGTAGGTATAGATTACTTTGAAACTTTCTCTCCATATGCCAAACTCTACATTGAAATGTCTCATAGCTATGACTGTCTGTCATGAATAAATGGAGAATGCTGCAGCAAGATGTGAACAATTCCTTCCTCCATGGTGATCTATTGGAGGAAGTGTTTATCCAGCTTCCTGATGGTTATGTTATACCTCCTGGTTATACCAAAGTTCAAACTCATGTTTGCAAATTGAAAAAGGCTTTATATGTCCTAAAACAGGCTTCTAAACAGCGGTTTTTCAAATTCAGCACTACATTGTTGCTGATGGGCTTTAGTCGATGCAAAATAAATTACACATTATTTGTCAAGTGTTTGCTAAGGAGGTTCACATGTATTTTTGTTTATGTTGATGACATATTGTTGACTGGAAGTCACAATCATTGGTTTCAGTTCAAAGATCTTGGTACAATTCATCATTTCTTGGGTTTTAGTTCACTCATATTGTGTGTTCATGAATCAGCAAATATTTGCCTTGGATATCATTCATGACAGTCATTACCTTGATTGTAAACCAGCAGCCAATCCCATGGTGGCTAACACACATTTCAGCAAGCTTGATGGTGAACCACTAAGGATTTGACAAGGACTTATATAACACTCACTGGAAACTTTTTTTGTGAAACTCTAGGCTAGACCTGAGCTATGCAGTACACAAGCTGAGTCCGTTTGTGTCCAAACCTACTGATGTGCATCTCAAAGCTCTTCTCATGGACTCAGGTATGTGAAATGGACAGTGAGTTATGACCTACATTTCTCAACTTGTTTATCTCCAAGGTTGACTCTGATTGGGAGGATGCCCAGAAAGCAGAACGTCAACCTTAGGGTATCTTGTTTACTTTGGCTACTCTCTTGTCTCATGGAAATCGATGAAACAACAAGTTGTTTCCAGGAGTTCAACTGAAGTGGAATATAAAGCCTAGCTCATACTTCATGTGAGCTTTGGTGGTTTTTGTCTTTGCTGAAGGAAATGAAGATAACTGTTGAACAACCATCATTTATCTTCCGCAATAGCATGCTATTATATAGCAAAAAATCTGTTCTTTCATGAAAATACAAAACACATCGAGCTGGATTGACATCTTGTGAGGGATCTAGTTCAAGATGGGACAATTCAGCTCATGCATGTTGCTTCGGAGTCCCAGATTGCATATGTACTCACCAAGCCTCTTCTAGGACCATTTTTTACAACACTCATCAGCAAGCTGGGCATGAGAAGTCTCTCATGTCACACTTGAGAGGGGGTATTAGAGTACGGGGGAGGTATATGCAGTTTCATGAACTTTATGTGTCCTTTTTCTAATAATGTCTTAAGTTCATCGACATTATTAGACCATTGTTTATAACACTCATCAGCATGTTGGGCATGAGAACTGAGAAGTCTCTCATGTCACACTTGAGAGGGGTATTAGAGTACGGGGGAGGTGTATGCAGTTTCATGAACTTTCTGTGTCCTTTTTCTAATAATGTCTTAAGTTCAGCAACATTATTAGACCATTGTTTATAACACTCATCAGCAAGTTGGGCATGAGAAGTCTCTCATGTCACACTTTGAGAGGGGGTATTAGAGTACGGGAGAGGTGTGTGCAGTTTCACGAACTTTCTGTGTCCTTTTTTCTAATAATGTATGAAGTTCATCAACATTATTAGATCGGGATTAGGGATTGCAACGAGTCGGATCCGGATTGGATCAGACCCTTCCCGATCCAAATCCAACCAGGAGAAATGGGATCCAGATTTAATGCAGATCCATTCAGATAATCACCGGATTCGGATCGGGTTTCATGCGACTGATCCCAATCCGATCCGTAGATCCATATTGTACTTGGTCGGATCGGATTCGGATCGGATCCGGCTCGAGTTTGCAATAAAATAGAAAAAATAACATAAAAAATAAACAATATTTCATACGCTAAGACATATGTTCGTAAGTTATGAAATCTAAAAAACAAAAAAAAATAGCTTTGTAAGTTGGAGTTATAATAGTATTCTTCTTGTATGTGTAAGTGGGGACGTAATAGGGGTATATTTGTACAACATATATGTACGTCGGTTCGGATCGGGTCGGAACCTGGTGGATCTGCCATCATATCCAAATCCAGATCCAAATCCGTTCGGGTCTGGCTTTTCAGATCCAAATCCGATCCATTTTCAATTGGATCGGATTCAAATCCGATTCATTCGGCCCGGATCACTTGGATCTCAGATCGGATCGGAACATATTGCCATCCCTGATCGGGATATACAACTCTTCTCTGGACTTAGTAACATATTTCTACTTTTTATGAATAAAGAGATAAAACAATTCATGTTAATCCCTTTGAACAAGTCTCATCAAGTCTTCCCTTCAATATGTAGGTAACTAAGTTCAAAGTAGTGGCTTACAGTTTCTGTTGCAGTTTTTCTATGAATAAAAGAGAAAACAATACATATTTATCTAGGTCTTTTTGAACAAATCTCATTATCTTTCTAAAGTTTTCGCTTCAATATGTGATTCAGTTAAAATAATTGAAGTAGTAGCCTAGTCGTTTCTGTGGAAGCAGGTAAGGCCCCGTCATCACTCACCAGCGTGCTTAAGAAAGCATAAATTCTTAATACATACGTACCTATATCTTCTTCTTTTTTTCATTACATAGAACGGCATACAAATAATCTTAATCTATGCTGCTTCGAAGGCTCGAACTCGAGACCTCAGATGTCTTGGATAAACTGTCTCAAAGTCCTTAATCACCGGGCTAAACAACTAGTTATCCTTACATAGATCTTGTTTGGATTGTTTTTACATTTTTTTCTGTAAATAAAAAATAGAAAACAATCATGGTCGTCCACTATCTTATTGAATTAGTCTCATTAATCATCTTCTCTTCAATCTCTAATTAAGTTCACATAATTTAAATAGTGGCCTACTAGTTTCCTTTACAAATTTTCTATGAATGAAAACGACTTGAAGAGAATAATTACATGTTCATCTCTTGTCTTTCTGAATAAGTCTCATAGTCTTCCTTCAATCTTTGATTGAGTTCAAATAATAGAAGTAGTGGCCAACTAGTTCCCGCAGCAATTTTTTTGTGAATCGAAAAAGAGTTTTCAATACATGATCATCCCCGATCTTTCTGAATAAGTCTCATATTCTCATTATCTTCATATAAAAAAAAAAATCTCAATATCTTCATAAATTCATTGAATGTGTAATTAAGTTCAAATAATCGTAGTGGCCTACCGCTCTATTCCATCTCTTTCTCCCGATTTTGACTTTTTGACTCGTATCTGTGTCAGTTTGGCCGAGTGATTTGAATCGCAACAATACAAATTTTTTTATAATTTTTCACCGTGTTATATCGCAATTTTTGCCCTACAACACAATGAAAATATTATAAAAAAATTGCATCATATTGCTATCCAAATTACTAGATTAAAATGACCATGTGAATAGTAGTAAAAGTCAATTTGGGATCAAAGAAAGGGAACATATTGGTACTAGTTTCTGTACAAATTTTCTATGAATAAAAATGAGAAAAAATGATACGTTTTTTAAGAGATTACCGGGGCAGTTTCTTGCACACTAACTAAATCTACGGGCCCAATGGTCGTGTTTGAATTTGAATTTGAACCTGAGACCTCAAGGGAAATGGCAACAAACCCTTAAATCTCAAGCCTCCACTACTAGGCCAAACCCTTTGGGTCAACAATACATGTTCATCCCCTATCTTCTAAATAAGACTCATCATCTTTTTAAAGTCTGGCTTTCAATCTGTAATTAGATTCAAATAACTTATAGTGATGAATAGAAAAGAGAAAAAAAATAAAAAAAAATACACCCTGATCTTTCTGAATAAGTCTCATGGTCTTCCCTTTCAATCTGTTATTAAGTTAAAATAATGTTTTTAAGTACTGGTAGGAACCAAAAGCACAAGAAAGCAACCGGAGAAGAAAAGGATAGAGCTTTAGTCGAGAGAGAGAGAGAAAGAGATGGATAATTTGCCAAGGTACTTTGTGTTGGAATCACTCATTAACAACAAATACTTGTGCTGCATACACGACGATAGTGTATTGCACGGCCATGTAGAGTTCAGTAGAGATGAAGCTATAAGCCCATACACCAAGTATGAATTTGAGCCAGCAATGAACCAAGAAGCCAACAAGGGGTTGTTCAACATCCGATGTTGTTACAACAATAAATACTGGACGAGGAAAGAAGAAACCACAAGGTGGATCGCAGCCACAGCCGCTGAGCCAGTGGAAGACCAATTCAAGTGGTCGTGCACTCTTTTCGAGCCATCAATCCTTCCGCCGGTTTCAAGCCATGGAAAATCCATGCTAACACTACGCCATGTCCAAGAAAGCCATCATGTTCCAGTTTCTATCGGGAGCGCGGACCCCACGTACCTGTCTTGCTTGAAGGCAGACGCAAATCCAACCATACGTTGTGATTTTTCCAACACCATGTTTTCTATCGTCGATTGGGAGTCATTTGTGATATTGCCAAAGCTAGTCGCGTTCAAGGGCGATAACGGTCTCTACCTTCGCTACAACCTCTTCTTACAATTCGATTGTGGCGACGCTGCAGTCAACTTCGTCCCAGTTGAAGTCAACTACACTCGCGATGGCAGTGTCCGCTTTAGTAGCTTTGGGTATGTCTGGCATAAAACTAATCCTGGCGACCGGATCATTGCTTCCGAAAATAGCCATACCGACAAGGCCGACGATGCTACAGACTTATTTTGGCTAGTCAAAGGGCGTGGCGACGACGAAGTGGCGATACGGCACAAAGGGAATGACAAATTTTGCCAGAGGGCGATAACACTGACGGATGCAGACCCCCGTAGGAACAACTCTCTCATTGCTATTGCCCCTTCCATGGTAAAGGAAGCAATCCTAAGAGTTGAAGAGCCTGATGTCTCGAGGAGCATCTACAATGTTGATTTCCGCTTCAAGGATGCAAGAATCTACAATCAATTTGTGGTTCTGATAATGAGTAAACAATTCAGTAACACGCTCGATACTGATCAAGTTACTCAGGTAAGCCAAACATTCACAAAGGATGCGATTAGTACGTGGAAATCCATTGTTTCACTCAAGTTGGTCACCCCAACAACAATAGAAACTGGCATTCCGTTGATTTTGGACGGAAAGGTTGGTGTTTGGGATGAGTATGAGGGAGGATATGAGTGGGGAACTGACATGAAAGGATCCCAGACAACGGAGTTTTCCAACCACATCGTTATACCTGCAAATTCCACCGTTACGGTTCATATAACTGCAACAAAAGGCAAGTGTGATGTTCCTTTCTCGTATATGCAGCGGGATACACTTAACAGTGGGGTAGTTACCATCGACAAAATGGACGATGGAGTTTACACTGGTGTCAACTGCTACAACTTCGAGACCACAATCGTTACACTATCTTAGCTTGTGTGTGCATTTTTCTTGTCTCTCTTATGTACCATTTTGTAGCGTTGCATTTGTATAGTTGAGTGAAAAGAGTAAACTGTGTCCGCTCCCACCAACTCCATCGCTATTAAAATGTTGGTTGTTTTCGCTTTGTAAAACATCTCACTGTCGACCAAACAGAGTGTATACTAGATTTTTTTCTGAGAAATGCGTATACTAGATTATTAGTGGTGTTTAATGTAGTACTATGTACTTAGAAAAGATATTTTGATTAATGAAATTTATGACTAATGACATTTATGATTAGCGAGTAATTAAAATTTCACATTTAATTAAAAACACACAGCACAGCTCATAAACAATACCGAGAAAACAATCACACATTAAATTATTGTCAATCCACCTTGTACAAGCACGTACGTTACTTTTGGACGTACGAGAGTATTTTCTGCAACTATAAATACTGCGGCTATTGTAATATATAGCAAACGATTTAGTTACGGTGTATTATGTACTATGACATAACAAATCCCAAGTCTCATGTAGTTACGCAGTATTCTCGCCCCTCGCCGTTGTTCTACCCGCAATAGACCTTCCACAAGGAAGAAACAATGACTAACAAAACCCATGTTTTGGTCTTCCCTCTCCCGTCACAGGGTCACCTAAACCCTATGGTCCAGTTTGCTAAGCGATTAGCTTCAGAAGGCCATAAACTAACCCTACTCATCTCAACTTCATTTCGCGAAACCCTCCACCTCCAACCCTACTATAGTTCCTCTATCAACATTGAAACCGTCTCCGATACCTTTGCGGAAAACGAGGATTCGGAAATCCCGCGAGACAGATTCCCCCGATACTTGGCTGCCCTAAAGAAAGGCCTACCCAAAACCATCACTGAAATGGAGCAACGAGACAGTAGTAGTAACAAGCCTAAAGTACTAGTGTATGACGCGGCCATGCCTTGGGCTCTAGACATAGCACAAGGCCTAGGACTCAAAGGAGCTGCATTTTTTACCCAGACGTGCACGGTTTGTGCCATTTACCATCAGTTTAAACAAGGGAATCTAACGATTCCCGTTGAGGAAGAAACGAAGGTGATTTCTTTAGTGCCTGGTATACCGCCGCTAGAGATGAAGGATTTGCCGTCTTTTATTAGAGAAAGAGACTCTAGTCCTACTTTGATCAGCCTTGTCATGGACCAATTGTCGAATCTGGCAACAGCAGATTGGGTATTTTTCAACACATTTGACCTCTTGGAACAAGAGGTATGTACTGTATTCCCACACATTCAACTCCCTACACTTCATACCCAACAACTGAGACTTTTCATTGCCATGTACTGAAAGCAAAATTTCCCATATATATATGTTCCATTCTATCTCATTTAGTTAAGTCCTGTTTGGTGCTAATGGTTGTTTATTTGGTTTGAGAGGAAGCTAGGGGCGGCAGAGGGGTGGTGGAAACATAGATTAGAGGAAACAGTCTTGGTGGTGATCATGTGGTTCGTTATGGTGGTGGCATCTTGCTAGCGATGGGTGGACAGAACCAACAGTAGATGGGGTTTTAGTATGGGATTGATCTCAACATGGGAATCGTCTATGATATTGTGTGTGATAAAAATAGATTACCATTGCCCCTGCACAAGGTTGACACCCACAGAAAGAGGAACAAGAATCATAACTGTTAAGATTACGGTAACATTTTGTATCTAGAAACAAGACCAAACTCCATATATGATTCATGGTGTCAAAGGGTTGGGCCGGTCCAGGCTGGCATGGGGGCCGGGCTAGGGGGGGGGGGGGGAGGGAGGGGAGGGGGCAGGCCAGGCCGGACTTTTGGGGGAGGAAAGTGATCCACATGGGGGCCGGTTCCAGGGCCGGGCTTCTTTGTAGGGAGCCCGGTCCGGGGCCGGGTGGAAGGGGGCGGTCCGGGGCCTAGGCAGTGGTCTGGGGCCCAGGTTGGGCTGGTTTTCACTCCTGGCCGGCCCTATTGCCACCTTGATAGATGATAGAAGCAAAACCTGAGTCCAAGGCCATTACAAATCTTAACAGTTCAATGCCACTTTCTAAATGTCTGTTTTGTTTCTCCCAGCCAGTTGTTAAAGATGGTAGCTTTGATGTTCCAGGTAGTGAAATGGATGCGAAACCAGTGGAACATCAAGACAATAGGACCGACAATTCCGTCACAGTACCTGGACAAGCGGCTAAAAGACGATACCGACTATGGAATCATCTTCAAGCGAAGTGCTGCAGAAGCTTGCTTAAAATGGCTAGACGAAAGGAAAAAAGGATCAGTCATCTACGTATCATTTGGGAGTGTGGCAAACTTGAGCAAAGAGCAGATGCATGAACTGGCATGGGGACTGAAAGACAGTAACATCGACTTCCTGTGGGTGGTCAGAGAAACAGAGAAGAGCAAACTCCCGGACGACTTCATGGGCAAAACATCAGAAAAGGGTCTAGTAGTGAACTGGTGTCCCCAACTTGAAGTTCTTAATCACCAGTCTGTTGGATGCTTTGTGACTCATTGTGGGTGGAACTCAACCATAGAGGCACTGAGCATTGGCGTACCGATGGTGGCAATGCCACAGTGGACAGATCAAACAACCAATGCGAAGTGCATTGCGGATGTTTGGAAAGTTGGGGTTAGGGTTCAAGCCAATGACTACAAAAGCTTTGCCAGCAAAGAGATAAAGAATTGTATTAAGGAAGTTATGGAGGGGAAGAGAGGTGATGAGATCAGAAGGAACGCTCTGCGCTGGAAAGAATTGGCCAAGGAGGCGGTGGTTCAAGGTGGAAGCTCAGATAAGAACATTAGCGAATTCCTTTCAGAAATTTCTCAAGTCTGAAGAATCATAAAAAGTGAATACCCAGGAAGTGGATAATCCAATATGATGTCATTCAACCGTCACTTTCGGCATCCATAGTGGTTCAATAAAATATTTTCATTCAAGATTGTGTTCATATTCCAGAAATCAACCATAGCAGAAATAAATATTAATTAATTAATAAAAAGAAACGGATGGAACTAGCGCGAGGAATGTAAAAGGAGAGACAGTTTTCCTTCCATATGGTAAGTTCCGTCAAGCATAACGAATAGAAGTCTGTTCAGAAAGATTGGTGAAGGTTATACTGCTAATTTATACAATAGAAGTCTGTTCAGAAAGATTGGTAAAGGTTATACTGCTAATTATTTATACAGCAGTAGATAAATATTTTTTCTTTAGACCAGTAAAACGGTTAGAAAGATTCTCTAAACACACTATCGCAACAAAATGGGGAGGTAATAAATACCTGATGGTGATCAGAACTAGTATAAAGAGAGTACTACCTCTAGGAGCCCAGACTGAATGGAAAAAGTGCCATTTTTATCACCTAGGACTTGCTAAAAAAAGGTGTGGTAACTTCTACCAAATAACCTCAGCCCTTAGGGACTCTACCTCTCTCCAGCTTCAGCTTCAGCTTCAGAAGCATCTTCTGATTGACTGGCCAATCTTACTATGTCTTCAACAAGGATCTTACCATCTGCATCAACCGGGGTAATCAAATCAAGAAATCAGAACTTGAAAGAGCTTTCAGATAAATATCATAGTTGTTTCGGCACAAGGTGTAAACATTAGAGCACTTGAAAGAGCTTTAGGAATTTTTCATTCTTAGCGTCAGGCAAGATTTTCATAAGAGAATACACAGCGAAGAAGGATTTGGAGTCGCCGACCTCTATCTTTGGAAAGATTGCTAATGAGTTCTGGGATCCCGTCCTTGTCTAAAGTATTCTTCAAGTACATAGCTGCCGATGCTACCTCCTCAGGAGTTACTTTGCCATCATAATCTCTGCGCACATGCCAGCATCAGATATTCAACCAGAAAGTTCTAAATTAAATCTCAAATGAACTGCCAAGTAAGAGACAAAGAATCCCAGACCTGTCAAGCAGGCGCCATTTATTACCAATCTTAGCATCCACATCATCGATCTCCTTTTCGAGGTTTTGAAGCATAGCCTCAACCTGTAATAAAAATAAATTGTGAGGGATACCACAAACTTTATGGAAATATACTTCGACCCATAAATTTAATAGAATTTATATTTTTTTTTTGATAAAAATTTTATAGAATTTATATGATGACAAACAAACTTTACAAACATTATAGCATAGTTGTAAATCCGTTCCGTTCTGGCCGGAACGGGGCGGATCGTTCCGGTTTTTGCCTAAATCGGAGCGGAACAGTCTATGATCCGTACCGGTCTGAATTCCGGTTCAATCCGGACGGATCCGGGTTGATCCGGCCGATCCGGGATGATCGGCCCGGAATTTACCGGATCCGGATCATCTGTTACTAAAACAAATTATATTTGCTGTTGCCTAGAATCGAACCCAGGCCTCTAGGTGCCCAGAACAAACACTTAACCACTGGGCCAAGTTACATGTTTTTGGGTTCAGTGTTTAATTTTTAATCTTTATTCTTATCTTAGCTGAATTCGTACAATTACTAAAATTGTAAAACACATTAATTGAGTCAAATTTATTCTAGTACTTGAAATTTTATGCTTAAATGATACTAAATGTGTTGTGTTTGTATGTTCTTTTACCGAATATAAAATTTAACATCATAAATAAAGATAATAAATTCTCAACTTTTTCCACACTATTTTTACATAACCTAAAGAAGAATATATTTTTTATATTACAACAACTTTGCTCATAAATTCGTTGTTTGACCTTAAAATATTAATTTGGAATGTCAATCAACATTGAATTATTTTAGGAAAAATTTATATTTTGATGCTGCTATGGGATATCCTTAATTTTGAGTGTTATGTATATAATATATAAAAAAGTGCGGTAAATCCGGAACGGATCGTTCCGTTCCCAAGAGTAAAACGGAACGGCAACCGGAACGGATTTCGCAACTATGCATTATGGTATATCCCATAAACTCTGCGCAATAAACACACATGTTTGGTATATATATATATATATATTTCTATGTGTGTGAACATTTGGAATTACGTGTTCACATTTCTCCAGCTTATGTATCTTACAAGATTCCCCAACTGGACCACATATCAGTTATGATATCTACATACACTCAAACACACCTACAAATATTTGAGAACATCTTTCATTAATTCTTCGAGTGTGATAGCTGTTTTAATAAAATGGTCTAGACGACGGACTTATTAGAAGTCTGCATCGACAAACTAATCTCATAGGTCATTCTTTTACTGCTACAGAGACCCTCTTTTCAATAGTGACAGCTAGTTAAGATATGTGGGCCCCGCGAATATTGCAAAACTATTGGGACCAAATTCAGCACAATTTCCGGTTCCAGCTCGAAATAGAGAAAACCCACCTTGTCTATGAGAACTGATGAAACTCCGCTGCCTGCAGGCACGTTGGACTTCTGGTCTCTTCCCTCATGCACAGCTTTATATGCCTTCAAAACCCCTTTTTCATCTCTACCTTCTTCCCCTACCATGCTATTATAGAGTTCTATCTGAAACAATAATAAGAGCCATCAAATGTGAGTAGAATGTTGTGTGAAATGCCAGAATAAATGCATGCACACATGCATAAATAAGAAAGAAATTGTGTAAATAGGAATAATGCATCTGCCCATTTACTATGTCACTGAGAAGACAAGATAAATGTTGTAAAAGACAATAAGGTAAAAAGGAAAGGTGGACTAATATGTAATAACCGCTTCCGTAACTAGGATACCACACCCTGAGAAACAACTCTAAAACAGATTCTCAATGACAATATCAGTTTAGCTTGTAATAAGAGATTATTGGGTCTGCAGGCAAGGTTCCAAGTCTTCCCTTTTGAAGTAGATCTAGAACACAACTCGAACAAAAGGGACCAAGAACTAGTGGTATGAAATAGATGCATCTTGTATGTATATGAGAACTGATGTCAAATAAAATCAAAGCCATCCCAGCAACTTTTCTACTTGTTGCGTTTTACTTTTAATAACATTTAGATTATGCCCTGTTAGGACGATTATTGTTGCGTTTTACTTTTAATAACATTTAGATTATGCCCTGTTAGGACGATTATATCCTGAAAGAGTCAAAAGAAGCATGCAAAATCTTATGCAGCAATTAACACTACCTCTTTGTTTACAAGCCTCAGGAACTCCTCCCGCTCTATACTAACTGACTGCATGAATAAGAAGAAAATTATATCAATATGCAGTTCACACCTTCACAGATATAACAGTTAATAGGACATTAACAGAGTCAAATTAATGTGTCCTTACAGATGCAGAAGCCAAAACAGACAAAGCACGACTGAGATCACAAAGCTGCTCATGTTCTTCCAAAGTTTTTGCTCTAGCTTGATCTCTTGCTTCTGCTGCAGTTGGAGTGGTCATCTCTTTCAAAGCCAGATCCTCCTGACTACCAACAGATTCATTCATCCTAGCTTGCTCCTCCTCCTCCTCCTCTTCCTCCTACAATTGTTAATTTATTCAGACCATAGGACGGGCAAATACAAGATGTTATGGTAATTTTCAAGGTGACATCAAGGCTCAATCTAGAGGATGAAGCTTCCGAGAGGAACCAGCTCTTGCTCTATGGGTGAGGTTTGGTCAGACACGAAGCTCTATATGTCCAAGGTAGAACTCAAATGAAGGAACATATATCCACATTCCATCATTCTGAAGTATGGAAAGGGTTATCTTGGTTTTGGACACCCACAACAGGAGAGATCAGATTATTGCGAATGCAAGGGAAAAGCAGTGAAGTTTGAAAGTGAACTGCGACCATCCTTACGAGGAAGTGTAACCATTGATCAAGAAACTAATCATAGAAAGTTTTAATTCGTCACTAACAAAACCATGAGATGTACAACCTTGATGAGTTCTTCCTCTGTTTCAAGGAACTCCAACTTCCTCCTCTTTTCTGCAAGTGAATCTTCGGATGGCAAGGCTGTGACACCGACAGTGTCCACAAGCTCGTCTGGGAGTGAAGACAGTGTAGCTTGAACAGCTTCCTCTGGCCTTTTCCCAGATACAGTGAAGGCTCTGCATACAATGTCCAAAAAAACATATCAAGCATATTATGATACACAACGTAACAGCACATTTTGAGACAACTTCTAGCATCGAGTTATTTCCATGTTCTTGCACAAATGGTGGTTCATAAGGATAGTCCCTTCTGAGTTCAAACCACTAAAGGGAAATTCAACTGTTGGAAATTTGAGTGTCAATTCTTAAATTGGTTGTTCTTTCCTTTTCTTCTCAAGGATCCAATAATAACTTCAATGAGCAATGGTGGAAAACTAGTATAGTGACAGCCTTCAGAAGTAATGGGAGAAAAATAAAACCAAGTAAATGAAATATAAAGCTTGGTTATAAAACTAAATCCTAAAAGAGCTTAATTAGTTTTCAGTTCTAATTTGGAAAATGAGAAGGCTGCAAGCTCACCTAGAGAGGATCAAAAGAGAAGATGGCACGGAGTGATTGAGAGATAAATCCAACCAATCCCTGAGCTGCAAAAGGACACGTACACGATTAAAACTTATCATGTTAATCCATAAGAAGAAACCCCCCACATCAGGCACATAGATCAAAAGTTCACTAATACAATTTAGCCCTTCATGCAGCCTGGAAATTCCTAATCCACGTTGCAAGGGAAAATTATCCTGCCAGAACACAAGTGTATTTTTCAAAATGTACCCCATGGTATATCTGACCCTAGGTCAGCTAAAAGGCTAAAAACGTGACTAAGGGTCACCGCTCACGCTCCCAAAACGCGAATTGAAGCGTTTGGGCCTAAAGCACAGATAAAACGCAAACTGGGCTTGCTTGGAGCGCGGACTTGAATTATTAAAGAGCGTTTTCATTTAAACAATAAACTATTGGGCTGTTTGTGACATCTCAATTAGCAGCAAATCCACATTGGGCCTTTACTAAAATAAAGGCTGGTCTCACCACTTTGTTAAATAAAGCTATTAGATACATTAAATTGCATTGTGATGTGGGCCTCTACACTTTCTTTTTCGTTTTCTTCGATCATTGTAATGTGACTTTCAGCTGATATTTATGAGTTTACTGCCTACTTTAAAAACTCATTTAGTTAGAGAAAAGTATGTTTTATACACTATACACATAATTAGTGTATATATTCAGTAACTTTGTTGTATAAATTAATATATTTACATTCAAATACATAATATATACGAGCTCTGACGATGCTCTCGAAAGCAATCTTTTTGAAGTTAGGCGCTTTCCCACTCCGGCTCCCCCTCTAGGTGACCTAGATCCAACCTCAAATATATTTTGAGCTATGTTTAGGTTTAGGCACATTACACAGAGATCAGTTGACAACAGTAACTTTGACATCATGGTGCGTCTATTTTCATACTGTAAATAAATCAATAATTGAGTTATCTATACATTCAGATAGTTTTTCCCAATGCACAAAACAAGAAAAGAGATTAACACCACAAGAACTCAAGTGACACAAAACTTAAGATAAATGTCCGGTGTAACCAAAATTCAAGTATTTTAAATTTATTGAAAAAGCATGAATACTAGTAATAGAAGTCGTGTTCAGGCAGTCACAAAAACTAATATTCATGAAGTTCTATGATTGGTGATGGACCATGGAAAATACGAACGAAGTTGGGACTTCCTGGGCTTGCTCATGTACAACTTCCTACTCCAGTTGGAACTTGAAAGATAACTCGCGAAGTATTCGACTCCAGTGTCTTCAGTGATCATCCAGTTTACTATAAAATTGCTTTTAGTATCCTTGCTTACATCAAAAGCCTAGAGTAAATTGCTTTATGTGATTGTGTTTCATAGTTTAGATTATTCCATTACCTAGTTCAGTTTAATTTCTTGTTGACCAAGCATTGATCACCTATTTATAGGCTTGTTGTCGCTGTTGATCATTACATAAAATAATACTATTCATCTCATATTCTATCATGGTATCAGAGCAATAAGTTCTTGGTGACATAATATGTTGCTTCCGCTCCTCTGGCGGGCGGCGCTTCCACTAGTCGCCCGCCGGACAACCTACAATTCGCTTCCAGTTCTATTGGATTCCTTTTCTTCTTTTGATTTCTGTCCATCCATCGTCTTTCTTATGAGGGCCACCACCAAACTCCTCTACAGTGCTCAAATCACTGTCAAGCTGCTTCCTTTTCTCCGCCAAACTCCTGCCGCTAATTCCTTTCTCAAAGAAGAGGCGTCAATTGAGCTCATTGAATTACGTCTTTTCAATATTATGGATTGCCTCCAGATCTTTTACCTATAGTCTCCTAACCTCCTTGCTTCCATATTCATCATCATCATCTCCTCCATGTGAGTGAAACAGAGGAGACGACTAAGCCCTAAATTTATTTCTGAGTATTTCTCCTGAAGCCCCATTAGTTTCATATGTCTTCTATTTTGACACTTTCTGCTTATAGCTTCCCTAAGTCTTTCGAAATACTTAAAAACCACACCAGATTCTTCTATGACTATATATGGTTCTGTTCCTTCCGACCTAACAAGTCGCAAAATTGTTTTCTTCTTCTTCTCAACCCAACCCAACAAGTTGTAAAATTGTTTTCTTCTTGATACAATGTGTGACATGTCATAAAACTATTTTATTCTTCTTCTTCTCCTTTATTTTCGCCTGAGTACTGTTCTTATTTGCTGCTAGTTTAGTTTGGAACAGCATTCTTCTTCTTCTTCTTTGCACATTGAGCACTTTTCTACCCGGCCTTTGCAACCACTTTGGGCTTCTCCACATCGGCCTTCACAACCACTTGGCCTTCTCTGCTGCTGCTCTGCTGTGTGCTTACAAACTCAATATTGTACATTGAGTTTGAGGGGGGATGTTACAGATATCATCATTGTAGTAGATTATCGTTTGGGTTTTAGTTTTATTTTAGGTCTTTTATATGATTGTGTTTCTTAGTTTGGATTATTCCATTACCTAGTTCAGTTAAATTTCTTGTCGACCAAGTATTGATCGCCTATTTATAGGCTCGTTGTACTCGTTGATCATTACAAACAGTAATATTATTCTTCTAAATTCTATTAAATACAAATTCAAACTATCTTCACAGTTTTGAAATCCTCCATATTTTTACTCTGGGTTTGATAAGAATTGCATACAATCTATACTACCATATAGCTTACGGGATAAGTTATTTCATGAGTTTGAGATCACTTGAATGACTTTTGTGGACTGTGTTTTCCTCCTGCACAGCATTATTTACCCACGACATTTGAATTTGTGAGCTCCCCGTCCACTTGCTCCATCTCATCTCTATATTTCACATCACCACTCATTCTCCTTCCTCACTACACTCTATCTACACTCAAAACTACACTCTATCTCCTCATCTTCTATTCCTTATCATAGTGAACATACTACATTATTCTTGTCATACTCCCTCTGTTTGAATGCATGTGTCCTGCTTTTTTTTCCTTACATTTTGAGGAGGTGATTTGACTAGCAAAAAATACAAAAATGGATCAACATTGTCACAATGTTGAAGGGCTACAATAATAACTCTTTAACATTTTGAAGAGATTGACAAGTTCTTATTTTGTTTGTAGTCAAATTACCTCCTCAAAATGCTTGGGGGCAAAAGCAGGACACACAAGTACGGACAGAGTATCTTTTTTCGCCCAGTATTTCTTAAATTTTATATTTTGATGTAGTAATTTCTATTTTTACAAAAGAGATTGTAATGCTTCATAATTTTTTTCATGAAGTGTTGCCTTCGGGCAGGGGTTCATTATAAGTATTGTATAACCTTCCAGCCACTGCTGCTTAAGAAATGATATAACTATATAAGGGTTTCTGAAACCATCTTCATGTCAGAAGCTCCATCTTCAATTATCAAAACATTATCAGGAAAATATAGGGTAACACAAAATACAGCTGTAGGTGTTCGTAGGATAAAAAAGACAAGCAAGGGGTTCTCAAGGAATATAATTTGGACATGTTTGGAAAGAAATAAAGTACTGGTTAGATACATAAAGGTATAAGAGATTGAGAAAGACGTGGCACAAAATTAGTGATTGCACCATGGACAAACGGAATCTGTACACGAGTGTAAAACCAGATTTTGGAATTCGATTAAAAAGGTTAATATTATACAAAAACCTGCAATGAATACGGTGGAGGGATTGTATTATAGGAATGTCTCAAAGACAAAAATAATCGCAAATGCAATTGGAAAAACACTAGTCTATCAGTATTTATTTGGCTTACCGAGGGTATTACACGGGCAAAATAATCTCTACCAAACCAAAAAGACTAGTAGTGATAAAAAAGTTTGTTGGAAGAGGAGTATGGTATGTGAATATGCTCTCTACCGTTTAACTATCCAAGCAATAATCTACATCTAGCACTACCCTTAGCTCAACAAAGTGAATTCACAACTCATTTGGCAAAATGATCTTCACACAGCAAGGTGTAAAATTTCACTGGCCAGAAAAGGCTGGACAGCTGTACAGTGATCAAAGCAGCAGAACAAGCTCAACCAACGTAACCAAGACAGTGAACAGCGACCAGAACTCTTGAAAAACCTCCTAAAGCGTGGTAAGTGTATGTTTGAGCAATGAAAGAACCTGTGTCACCCTGACAGTATTTTACTTTCATTAAGTGTTTTGTAACTATGATTTGAGTGCCAATCAACTAGACAAGAAGGGCTAAATGTAGTAGTGGATCCACGATTAAGATAAATGTTAATAAAAAGGGAAGGAATAACAACCTGCTGGCGCATTTCCTCAACTGATGGTGATCCAACCATACCCCTCTCTCTACAATCTTCACGAAGTTCAGCTTCAGAGAGAGACTCTACACCCTCGATTTGTATCATTCTATCATCCTTCTTTATCCTGACAGAGCAAATAGTGATTAGACTCAATAGAGAAATTGTTTAACATTATCTAATTTTCTCTAAATGAAGTCAAACGCAAGTGTATTCACTCCTGAAAACTAGCACACTGATAGTCCAGAATAGATAATTACACACGCATATTAGTACTCCGAGAGCTACAAAAAAGTTACGATAGTGTACTCATTAAACTCATAATAAACTAAACTTTTTTCACTAACTAAGAGCGTCCCTAGTGGTCCTGAAAAGAATGCATAAATTCACAACAGCAAGACAGCATAAACCCAATCAATAGTAGGTAGCATTTCAGCACCTTGATACCAATTTTGTTCCCTCATCGTTTGAAGTATATACGTATTAAAGCACCAAAGTGTTCATACAAGAATAGTTTTGAGTTATACAGTCTACGTCACTGCGATGCTCACAGACATTCCCATACAATAGTCCAATACAAAGTTCCAAAGTTTGAAGTTTTTGTTTAATATTCCAGTTAAAAGCCTTAGTACGCCAAAGTTGCATGTTGTGGCATATACCACCTACAGCCACACAGTTTTAAAAATATTCTACACAGTTCTAGTTTGATTTTTAGAAACTCTAGAAAATATTTCATGTTCCCATATCAAAAACTTCAAGAGCTACTGACCTATTAATATGTTTCTTTTTGTGGACTATGTTTGACATACTTAATTAAGTTTAAATACTTTGATAAGCAATTACTATAAAATACAAGATTACATCATACTACAATGACTCGGAAAAAAATGAAGACCATAAGTATTAGTACATTCACAAAAGAGTAATATACTTCTTAGCAATAACATATATTTGTCCCACTGCTTAAGAGTGTCTACGAGTCATCTTTTATGAGCACAGATGTAACATGCACTTGGAAGAAAATGATTCCAAATAGACCCACACACAATAACAAGATTGTTCTACGGCCTATTGCCACAGCATAGAAAGCCAAAAATAAAATTACTAAGGAAACCATCAAAGCCGGGGGAAAAGAGAAGTGACCAACTTGTGTTTAGACGAGGAACTCGGCTGCTAGAACCAAGCGACTCCAATGTTCATGAGCCAATACTAAAACTGAACTCAGAATCAACACTGAATGATCCGCTTAACAGGTTATGACCACATGAATTACTATAATAAGATGAGATCCCGTAAATCAGGAATAACAAGACTATATATGACGTGCAGGATGAGAACACTTGATAACTCGAGATAATCAACATCAATAAAACAGCAAGCAATCAAGACTGCAAAAACCAAGCATACTCCAAATTTTCAGGAGGGAAGACTCAAAATTAAATACAAATTGATAGGCATAACAGGTTATGGCCAAATGGACTAGAATTATGAGATGAAATCCCGTAAACCGGAAATAACAAACTAGATATGACGTACATGATGAGAAGACTGGATAACCCAAGAAGAATCAACATCACAAGACAGAAACAGATCAAGATTGGCTAACCCAAAAAGTGCAAGACAACCATAAGAAGTAAAGAGTTTGGATATCAACAACAAGATAACAAGAGAAGATGATTAGCATAACATCAGAAAGTTCAACGTAAGTTACTGCGGGTAATTCAAAACAAGCTAGTGAGCAATAATAATACACTCTTGAAAGATATATAGTATGTCTCCAAGAAGTAGGTCAGGTTGAAGAGAATCACTGGACATTCTGTAGGAGTGCAAGCTAGAGCAAGATGATATAAGTGGTCATGTCTAGAAAGTGAGCAAGGAGAGAAAGCAAGAAGAATGGGAGAAAGATCAATGTGGATGATATCTGCAAGATTACTTGTAGGCATAGAGAAAAAGACACTCATATTTCCCTAGTCTGCAGTTACTTCTGATTGCTTGCTAAATATTTGCCAAAACAAATGTCAAATCATATACTGTTCCATTCGGTATGAAGTGTTAATTTAAAATAATCAGTAGCTCACAAACTAAAGACTGTTTGTTACGTATTGTACTTCCAAAGAGTCGTATAATGGTTTAAGAATGTTCGATCAATCAACACGGGTAAGGCACCAAGTTCTTGAACAGTGAAGATGTTTAAGACAAGCTCCGAAAGAAAGATACCTACTGACTTATGTTTTACCAAGCTAACAATCACACAATTTTTTTGAGACTCTATGCAGCAAAGGAGATTAATTAAATACTCAATAAGGTAGCGATGTTCATCACAGAGACATGCATTTGGTTACAACTTGATACACCTAGGATGCAATGCAACATACAATGAGGATACCTCAAGTATCTAAAGAATTCTTACTTCAAAGCAACGCCAATCAATCCGAAACATTTCGGATTATAAACGTAAAATGATACAACTCACCCCTAGACTTAGGTAAAATTGTCTGCTACAAAATAAAAACCTTAGCATACCATCATAATCGATGCATGAGTATGTTCTAACAACTTACTTCGTTTGTCTTTTCCCGTCTCCCTTTCATCTATCACCTCTCCTCTTTTATTCTCTCAACAGATTAGTTTTGTAACTAAACAAATATCGTAGTGTCTGTCAGCTGTCTTTCTCCTAATGATTCAATGAACCCATCATAATCAACGCACAAGCATTTTGTAACAACTTGTTTTGTTATCCTTTTCCCGTTCTCGTTTCATCTAGCACTGCTCCTCTTTTAATCTCTCAATGAATCTGTTTCGGACTTGAGCAAACTACCGTAGTGTCTGTAAGTATGTCTTTATCCTAGTGACTTAATGAGCCGTTTTAGAGTATATTTTCAAGTACATCGAAAATTCAGATACGGTCTTTCTCAATTCTGTTTTCAATCAGCATCATGATTATTTCACGAATTTCAGTTTCACGTGTGTTACAGCTGGACTCTGTGTTAAACTTAACTGCACAATATCTACAGTGCCAAAGATACATATATCAATACAATTAAGATAATCAATCTGCAACAGAAACTGGTATATTACCATTGCAATCTTTTCCGGAGCATGAAACGCAAATATGCATCCGTTCCATAGGAACTGACCCCCATATACTTGCACATCCTCAATAACCGAGGCCTGAACACATACAAGTAAAAACAAGGAAGAACAAAATTATACAGCTTAATGGAAAAATGATAGGGATCTTCGAATTGACAGCATCAATTTGCAGAATAAGGAAAAGAAATTAGTTGAATTTCACCTGCTAATATTATCAAGAGTAAGTTCATCATTGAACAATTTAGCAAAACCCAAGATTTCCTCGTTGGAAACTCCAGCCCCTCTTCTAACCTACAACATGTCAAGGACATATTTGGGATTGTCTAAAATAGGGCAAAGGATGAACTGCTCATTGCTCTCAAAACTGACCTTGGTCAAAAATTCGTCAAGATCTTCAGCTGTCCTCTTAGTTTCTCCACTTCGCGAGCTTTGTACTTCTTTTGCCATTTCTTTGACTGTATCCTGAAGAAACTTTGCGTATTCTATCCTGGCGTTCAGTTTCCTTTTCAATGCTTCCTACACGTTCAGCATTTGGTTCCAGTAACAATCAGATACCGAAAGCAAGACGTACATATGATTTGCTGTGCATTTGTTAATGCAGAAAAAGAATTCCAATTCAATTCATGACAAAGTTTGGATGAGGTACATGTGAGTACAAGCATGCCATACAATATGCAACAGAGAAGAGGTGCATTTACTCACTAAGGGCATGTTTGGTGCATGAGATAAAGAGGGGGCATAGTATCTCTTATAATATATAAGGCCAACAATACATTTTGTGTTTTGGTGTCCACATTTTGGTTTTCCAAAGATACTCTTAGTTATTTAAAATATTACCATATGTAGTAAATTACAATAGTAACGACCTACTTTCTTCCATAACCTCTCTCCATGTTCTCCATGACTTCCCCTTATCCATATTTTTCTCCTACTAAATAAATGGACAATTCTTTTATTGAAAAAATGAAGACAATAGATATACATACATATATCTATATAATAAATCAGCTAGGTGTTTCCCTCCAAAAAAGGTCAACGAGAGCATCCTAGCCATTCAATCTTAAAAAATGTCTCAAGACATTTTGATACGTTGATTTTCAATTCTTTTTTATTAGACTTGAATTATTAAAAATATAACTTAGGAAATAAATGATAAGATATTGTTATATCTTAGAAATCTCTCTATTATTTAACTAATTATTCGGAAATCATGTCTTATCTTCGATCTTTCTTTTGAAATGTATATTGGATCTAAAAAATCAAATCTTTATCTCATTAATTATTTGATGTAATTTTTGTTAATTATCTATTACATAAACAAATTAAAATAAATAAGATATAAGTCAAATAATATATTTTATAACTGCCCTACGGACACGGATAAGTCAAGTAATATATTTTGTTATAAGTGCCCTACGGGCACGGGTCATTTGCTAGTATATATGTATGTGTATATATATATATATATAGAGAGAGAGAGAGAGAGATAATTGCACACTTAACACGTGTTCTCGTTTGCCAATACATTATTACACGTGTAGGAGTGTCCAATCTTCCACTTATTCGCATATTTCTCATATAAAATAACGGAAAATTGTATTTTATTAAGATAAAGTAGACAATATATATATATATGTATGTGTGTGTGTGTGTGTGTGTGTGTGTATAATTATCTATATTATAAATTAGCATTGGGTATTAGATAGTTTTCATTTCAACCATAAAATTGATACCTATCAAGGAAAGTTATTTGAAAAGATATGGGGGGAAACTTTGTGATACCACAACCGGGATATTGGTACCGCATAGATTCTCCCAACCATTTCAAAAACATTAAATTTGGCACCACATTAAATTTCTAGGGACCACCGTTGGTAGTGGGGAGAGTTTTGGGGGTTAGGGCATGGATCACCATTTTGGAGTGTTCCCACAAAATTTGAACCCCACAAATGTAGAGAGAATTTTTACTCCTGTCACTGCTAATTTAGCTGCTTTGTAATATTAAGGTTATTGTAAGAAATTGAAAATTATCAAAAAATATAAAATAATCATAATTGAAGCTCCAAAAAGTTAAAAAATAAGAGAAACTTCTGCAATTTTTTCTTCCGAATTTCTTTTATGCTAGTTTGGCAGTGCCCTGAGGGCACGGGTAAACCTCTAGTATGTGTGTGTGTGTGAGTGTGTGTGTGTGTATAGAGAGAGAGACCGAGAGATTGCATACACAACATGTGTTCCCATTTGCTAATAGAGACATGCGTAGCGTGGCCCAATCTTCTAGTTAATAATAACTGATCGGGGTAATAATCTATGGTTGGAACGGTAATAACTTTAGAGGCAGATTCAATACCCCCTTATCGTGAATAAGGTTCGCATGCTTAAAATGTAATCCCACCCTGTGGTGGGATAGAATACTATGGCCAAACACTCATCGTAAAACAAATTACCTAATCCAACCTATATAACTGATAATCCATTATTACCAGTACACCCTATAATATTGTAGGACTGTGCGCCCAAGTTTCTATCCCTGCACTAAATGTGCCCGAAGAGCAAAGTCGTAAAGATGTCCTTCCAGGCACCACGAACAGGTACACATGACGTTGCCATGGAACACTAGCACAATAACTGTAACTTATAGATCTCAAAGACAAAGCTTAATTCTACAGTAATAGATTAGATAATAATAATAATATAATGGAGTCACAACAACCGCCTCTAATTTGCAGCAATGACGGTCCAACGTAGGTCATATTTTTGAATTCAGTAATCTAAATTCATGTGGTGCTATTTTACATTAAACTGATAATCACTGGTCGTCATTATCATGCAAAAAACAAAATGTTAAGACTCCAAGGATCAATACTCTCATAACGATCAGGCCTTTTGGTTTTCTTAACGTTTCGTAAGCGCCAAGTCCAACCCATTTCAATAGGCTTGAATGGGAAGTCTTCTACATAATTCTAGGGGATTATAGCAACTATTGAAGCTTTTCAGCCTTTTTTTCAAAGTTAAATAACAAAAACAATAATTGGACCCTCATTACAACGATGTTTCAGACGAGGAAGTGCAGTGAAAACTTTAACATAAACCTCCCCAGAAACAACATGAACGGGACTGAAGTCTAAAATAAGACAAGATCTTCAAACCACAGGTGCATTATGCAACCCAATTATAGCATGGAAGACAGAGTTTTCCAAGCACCAAGAAAATACCTGTTCTTTCATTTTATCCTGAAATGTTGACGGCAACATGTTGGGGAATAATTTGAGGAAAACTGGTAGCAAAAACTCCATGAAAGGGACGATGATAAAAACGGCAAAAGGCACAAGCCTGAAAATATCTGCTGTGGTACGGGTTAATTGTTGCCTCTCTCGCCTGGAGAGACTCTTTCCACCAGCAAGTTTAAGCAGTAACCTTGAACAAATTCTAACATCAGCCCAAAGAAGCTTAGTACCCAACCAATAATGTTGCAAGGTTGATTTAAATTCATCTTTCCAATGCAATAATTTATTTGCCCAGTCTTCCCTGAAAGGCAAAAGAGAGAAGTCATGAAGAAGTTGCTAAATCGGAATCATATCCACGCACTAAAACGGTAAATCAAGAGAATGTAACATTTTTCAACCTGCTCATTGAAGCTACAACTCTCAACGCCGGACCAATTCCCAGAACCACCGCCCATACTCTCTGTAAAGTAGACTTAGTGACCATCCCTGGCTCTTGCAGCAGTTTGGCTTTAGCTTTTGCCTTTGCATTACTTAGACCTTCAACAGCTTGATCACATTCTTCTGGAGATGCTTCCTTTCTCCTTTTAGATGCTAATTCTTCATTTTCTTCATTGTCGCTTCCAAAATCAGGTGCTGTAGCTGTAGAAGCATGTCGGGACGGCTGCCACATCAACCTCGTTGCCATTGGAAAATAGAACTGTGACCTTCCGTTAACATAACCAGAAATCCCAGAGCTTTTATGCCTAAAGAGTCCAAGGGCTGACGATTTGAGTACATCTCCATTGGCAGCAAAATTGCCACTCTCGCCATTTGTCCTCTGAGTATCTTCAGAAGGATTATTTGAAATAGAACTCAAGCCACGAGAATTCACATGCTGACTACACAATCCACAGACCAGATTTTGAAGACTCTGAACTGTGCGAGTAGAATCATTTAGAGAAGCATAGATAATGCCCCTCCTCCTTAGAAGTGCTCTTGAAGCCATGACCAACTCCTATCTGCACAAGAAGAATAAAAATCACGGTCAACGCCAGCAAAACCATACTTAAATCATCAAATGGACATAAAATATCACAACCAAGAGCAGCTGCAATCAAGACATGTCTGTAAGAACTACAAGAACCTTGACAAAATACGCATCAGCACCAGCTATCAGATTCCAGACAGAGGAAAGTATGTAAAATGTAAAATGCAAAATGATACGCATCAGCACCAGCTATCAGTCCAGACATAAAGGAAAGTATGTAAAATACAAAACAAACCAGTTATGGCAGATTATTCTACCTACTATATAAAAAACATGATAGCCATAAAATTAAGTAACACCCTTTAAACCTATTTTGCCATTCAATTTTAACTCAAATCACCACTTTCTACTAACTCATATGATTTCTCGATTCATTTACCACTTGCCCTTACCTCTACTAATCATTTACTCCCCCATAATGTGGCTCAATCACTACACTCAACTAATTCCCTTACTAATAAATCCTCCAACTAATTGCTCCACCTCTGTTCTTTTTCCAAACATATTCCACGATGATGCTTACAAACATGGTTGGAATTATTCACTAACTTACAAAGTAAATTACATGCTACTTATTTTTATCATCTCATACGAACTATAAGGTAACGCATGATGAATTTGTATGGATAAATATACTTATTAAGACTGATTGAGTCACACAAATGCCCTGTTACGCTGATCGCAAAAGATGTTATTACAACGCAACACAAATTATCGATACTAGTTTTAGTCGTCAAAATTACGCCGTAGACAATTGCATTGCTACTAGGTATACTATTCTGAAAGTGCAAAATAAATTGAAATATATTTAATTACAATTAACCTTATACTTATACTTATACATATATATATATATATATATGCAAGCTGCAAGTTGAGCTTCGTAATTCATTTGGGAGTATTAAGGAGACCATTTATTAGAGAAGACGCATTGGATATGAACGGAAGAACAAGTAACTCAACGGATGTGGGCACGAAGATTCGCATTACAACAACATTTAGTAATAATGACTCACTCTGTTCGTTATACTAATTGCTAATATCTACATTTCAGGAACAGACAAGTTTATAAAGAAGATGAATCGAGATGACAATATTCTCTTGATTCCAAGAAAAGCACCAATTCGGTGGGTGTCTAAGAAACAGTGGAATGTTCGCAAGATACACTAGGTGGATTAGAAATAACACATGGGTTTATTTTCTTCGTGATTTCTCGATTTTTATCAATCTCAAGTGAGAAGAAATACTTCAGCTCGTGGTTTATGATTCGACATTTTTCTTTTTATCAAACTATGCTGAACATTGCTTTTATCTACCTTCAATTTATACTGAATTTAACAAATTCAAAAATCAAGTTTTACACAGTAACATAATATCCTCACACGCTACGGGTCTATTAGTAAGAAATAAAAACATAAAACCCACAAAAGACAGGCGGCTTAAGTTTCACACAGCTTGGGAAAACAATAGAGAATCTTGCATGAAAATCAGACTAAAAATCATGAACAAGTCAACAAAGGGGAAGATGATGTTCTCAGAGAACCACTCCACAGATAAATCAAAAAAAAAACATTAATTGAACACAGCAATGAACAGACAAACAAATCTTCACACAAACGAAAAAGAAAATTATTCATTAATTTTTCAATACATATGAAGTAGAAAAACACATTGAATAGCAATTGGATTGATAGCACATTGACGAGTGAAAACTGATAGACAATCAGCGATTAAGATTACCGCTACCTCAAAGCTCCTAAAATGCCTACATAATAAGTAGAAAAACACAAAAAAATATATAGATTGAACACTGTAAACAGAGAAGACTATGCACGAAGAGGATGAGTGAAGACATTGATAGCTCATAGGTACTTACAGCTTCAGCGACACACAGCGGAAACGATCGATCAGAGTGGCGAACTGAGGACGATCATCAAATGAAAATGGCGGAACGAAGCTGAGACGACGAAGAATTTTGGGGATCAGAGGTATTGAGAGAAGTACTAGCAGAGAGGGGTTTTAGGGTCTTGCAGGACAAGCAAGAAACGGACGGAGATTTTATGGATCGTATGGATTTGTCAGCCTATGAAGTTCCGTACTGCGGATTCTGTTCACCGTAGGATTGCATTGGAGTCGTCATCCAACGGTCTTTGTGATAACAGAGAAAAGTATGCCAAAATAGTCCAACATAGACTTTGGAGGGGTTGTTTGGGAAACCAAGGTTTTTATAATGTGAAAGAATCAAAATTTAAGGATGTAGAGATTCATATCAAAATTTAAGGATGCTGAGATTCCGAGTTTTGTAGAAATAGTTGTTAGTGTTGTCAAAGTCAGAGTCTCGCTCTAAGATATATGGTGTCTAGGGTTCTAGACAAGCGGTCTTCGAGTCAAGAGAAGTATCATCATTCTTTGCGTCTCTGGTGATTGGATCGATGTACACGACAAAAAAGGAAGTAAAAAATTTTGAAAGTGGGTGTCCACGTTTACATGGACCCTCACACCGGTTATGACCAAATGTCAGCAAAAGTTCCTGCATTTTGAAATTCTAAAACTTCGGTGCGTTGGTCTGAAAGATTCATGCACTAGTTGTAACCCTAAACCAACCAAAAAATCTAATTATATCCAAACTCATGAGTCTACATGAAATTACAAATCTACACTCCTATACAGCCTTGATTTTTACGTGAGGACGAGATGATGTCACAGGGTCTAGTTCGAATCCCGCTGGTCTCTTAGCCATGAGCTTGTTAAGTACGAGAAATTTAGGTTGGTCTCCGTTGTGTGTTGTACATGTTCGTAGACATAAGTTGAGCTACACACTCTTTTAGAGCATGTTCAAACGATGGGGGCTCTAGACACTAGAGCACTTGGACAAAACAATAGTCATATATTTTTTGGTTTAATTTTCCAGCAGTTTGACGAAGTTGTGAGAGATGGGTTCTTTGCCCTTTGGAGGGCACTTGAGTGCTTGAACGTGTGGTTTTTGGACGTGTGGTATTTGGCACTTTGGAGGCCAGTTGAACGTATGATTTTTGGATGTGTGCTTCAACGTGTTACGTGTGGTACTTAGCACTTTGGAGGCCACTTCAGTCGTGTCTCGTGAAAGTTGAGTAGTGGTTTTTAGAAGATTTTGTTGTTGGAATGATGTGGTGTCTACGTTGGGGTGACAGTAGGACTCGGGGCCATGGTGTAACACGCCCAAAACTTTATAACTTAAACCTGGGTGTGCCCCTCTCATGGGGAGTCACCCAACATGATGTAGGGTAAGGATTTTTCGTTTCGGATTCAGAAACTTACTTTATTACATAAAAAGGGTTAGCAAGTCTTGTCTATAGTTATTACAAACCATTAGTCTTCAAACAGATGAATAGTGAGATTACTTCTTTTATGACGATTAGGTGAAGCTGCCATTAGTTAGCAACATCCCCATTCCCTGTGTAATTCTCACACGTGGTTGGTTTACGAAACAAGAAGACAAAGTCGTAATCTAAACCTTAAATAGTTGAAAACTCACCACAAACTGAGTGGGAACGCATCACAACACATATATAAGAGTGGGCACATATGAGTCTTGAGCCAAGTTTGTCACATGCTCATTTATTTTAGGGCAATGGACACTAAACCTACATGCAAAATGCATTTTGGGTCACAAAACTCCCTGCACTTTACAACCCCCTGAAATATACATCCGGGGGACACATAACCCCCATGCATTTTCAAGTTTTCACTAAATTCCGTGCAATATACATATGTGGATACTTATACCCTAATTGATAGCGGAGATTAAATTTCTAACAGAAATTGACCACATGCTAATCGTGTGATGGTGTTTGAAGTTGTTTTTTCTTCATCCACACGTGAATAGCACGTGATGAATTTCCGTTAGAACTTTGACCCCCGTTATTAATTTGGGGTTAAGTGTCCCACATATGTATATTGACACGATCTCCGCAAGCGTACGGTTATCGCTCTAGTAATAAACTAATTAATAAAATTAAGATTAATACGAGGAACTACTAAGCTAGAAATTGAAAGAACAAACTAATTATGATAATTTAGATTAATATGAGAGACGAGTATCATGATTTTCTCTAGGTTTACTAAGTTTCCACGATTCACGAATTACGTGTTGGAATAGATGCCCTAGAGGCAATCTAGTTTAGTATGAATTTATTTTGGCTAAAACATTCATTGTATTATTTATTGGATATTTAATATAATGAAGTCCTTAGATTTACAATTGTGTTGTTTATCTTAAATATCCCTAGTCCAGTATAATGATTAATAGGTTAAACATCTATAGACTAGTATGGGGTTGGATTGATATGGAGATATCATGATCCAACACATGGGTGTGCATTAAGGGTAATGGCGCACTGGATTGACCCATCTCCGAGAAGGCTACATACACGTTATGTTAAGTCACAAGCGCTTCTCGTGGTGCAATGGTATTGTCATCCTTAGACTTGAAATCGCTAGATATTCTAGTTGTGGATTATTGTGATTTTGGTAGCGTCAAACGCTACACCGTAACTGGGTAGTTATAAAGGCGTGTAACGGATACAATAAGAAGCAAGCTTAGAGATCGTAGTGGACGTAGATAGAATTTTTCCCTCCCACATAACGGGAGCAAATATCCTAGACCACTCGAGGGATAGTGCTTATAGAATGTCTGGACAGACTCAAATAAATCAATATAAGATATTGATGTTATTTGCACGAATAAGGCTATTCCCATGGATCGAGAAACTATGGATTGAATATACGAGTGTGACTTGTATGTCTCGTGTCCAATCCGGATATAGAGACAAAGGGATGAGCATTTTAGGATCTTAGATGTAGGGTTTGGGCATTCTATGGAAAGAATGAGTTCTTTTCATACAAGGAAACAACCAAACTTGGGCACCAAGCAAGAGAGTTGTTTTGGAAACAACTCCCAAAGGAGGTTCGGCCCCCCTAGGGGACCGCCCTCCTTGTTTTCCGCCAAAGTAAGGGATGGCGGCCCAAGGCCTTGGCGGTCCTCTTTTGGGGTTCGGGCAATTGGATTGTTGGGCCCCATGGACCGTTTTAACCCTAGAAAATTCCTAAAATCAATTACAATTGACCAAGCGCGTTAAAATTAGATTTTAACTGTTTATGTGCAAATCGCATGGTGATTGGATATGACCTTAGGATGTGGTTTGGTGTGATTGTTTAATTTTGTAGTTTGGTTTACGGCCTGCGAGCTGATCAATTAATTGTAATAATTAATTAGGATTTATGGCATGCGAGCCATTTTTTTCTCAACTTGTGAGATTTATTTTATTTAGTATAGTTGTTAGCTAGTGCTAGATAGAATAGATTGTTAGCCAAGATTGAAGAAAATAAGCCCAAAGCCAAAGGAAGCCACAAAAGATGGAGCATGGAGCATTCCACATGACTATGAAGGATGGACCAAAAGATGAAGACGCATGGAGATGTGTTTGCTTTTAGGGTTCATAGATAATTTCATTGGCTTGGAATTATCTTAGTCTAGAAAAGGCCATATCCACATCACGTTTTATTTTGTTTTGTGGCAGTTTATTTTATTGTCTTATTATTTTGTGGTTGGTGTATGGATGATGCATGCAATTAGGATAATAAGATAATTAGGCAACCCGGATCTATTATTTGAAGTGCCCAAACTCAAATAGATAGATCAGTTGATATGGATCAACAAAAACAATTAAAATTGAATTCGAAAAATCCCTCAAGATTCAATTATTGTGTTTTGTCTTCTCGTTATTTAAACACTCATCATCATCATGACTTCCCAAGATCGTGTGTGCCAAAGCATGGCGGCTTGGTTAATAATGATGGGGTGCGATGGCATACCTCGTGTGCAATTATTTAAGTAAGAGGTTGGACGCAACTAGGTGTTTAATAGGATTAAAACCTAGAGACAATCAATTGGGATTATCCATGCGGATGGATAAATAAGGAGTTATTTGCCCAATTGAACCAAGAGTTGCATAAGGGATGCAATTGGAATTGTTCCTACCTAAAGTAGTCAAATTATGGGTGACTTGCCGAAGCAAGCTCATAAGGAGATGAAACATGAATCTTGGCCCACTAGAAAATATAAGGATATTTTCCGCATTAATATCTTGATGGTTATTAATCCGTAGAAAAATAGTGGGAGCTATATTTGATAAACTAGCTATTATTGAATATAGTCAAAAATTCACAAATACTAAAACTTGTGTATTTTCTTTTTTATAGAATTCCAAATGGCAAACAACTCATCGAGTTCACAACATTCCCTACGATCTGTCCTTGAGAAGGACAAGCTCTCTGGAACCAACTTCCTTGATTGGTACATAAATTTGAGAATTGTTCTCAAGCAAGAGAAGAAACTGTACGCAATAGAGGAGCAAGTTCCAGTAGGTCCAGAGAACAATACCCATGCAGCCCTAAAGGCGTATCAAAAGCGTGTTGATGACGCTAATGATGCGGCCTGCCTTATGCTATGCACCATGACTTCTGAGCTTCAGAAGCAACACGAAAACATGAATGCTGTCGATATGATCGAGCATCTGAAGTAGCTCTTCCAAGAGCAGGCAAGGGTTGAGAGGTATGAGGTCTCTAAGGCATTGTTCAAGTGTCATCTGGCAGAAGGGAACCCGGTGGGACCCCATGTACTCCTTATGATCGGGTACTTGGAGAATCTTGCCCGACTAAGGTTCCCGGTCAGCCAAGAGTTGGCAACCGATCTCGTGTTTCAATCGTTGCCCGAGAGTTATGGACAGTTCATCATGAACTATAATATGAATGAGATCGTGAAACCACTGCCAGATTTACTCAATATGTTGAGGACAGCTGAACAAAGCATCAACAAGGGTAAGGGCAAGGCCATTATGATGGTGCAGAAAGGAAAGGGCAAAATGTTTGCCTCATCCTCCAAGGGCAAAGACAAGTCAGTTGCCAAGTCCAAGGAACCTGCCCTTAAGCCTGTTGGTGGCATTGCCAAAGGTTTGACTTAAGGTGAGTGTCACTATTGCAGTTAGCCTGGACACTGGCGGAGGAACTGCCCAAAATATCTGGAGGACAAGAGGCTTGGAATAGTGATTCCACCACCACCAGGTATTTTTGTTGTAGATGTCAATTTAACTGTCTCTACATCATGGGTATTAGATACTGGATGTGGATCTCACATTTGTCAAAATGTGCAGGATTTAAAGAGAAGTAGAAGATTGGTTAAGGGGGAGATAGATCTGCGCGTTGGGAATGGAGCAAAAGTTGATGCGTTAGCCGTGGGCGTGTGCGAGCTATCTCTACCTTTAGGATTAGTTTTAGAATTAAATAATTGCTATTTTGTGCCTGCTATGAGCAGAAACATTATTTCTATTTCTTGTTTGGACAAGGAAGGTTTTATTATTTCAATAAAGAACAATTGTTGTTCCCTCTATTTTAATAATATTCACTATTTTAGTGCGCAATTATTTAATGGACTGTATGTCCTTGATCTAAGCAATCTTGTCTATAAAATTAATACCAAGAGGATTAAAATACATGATTTAAATCATGCTTACTTATGGCACTTTCGTTTAGGCCATATTAACGAGAAGCGTGTATCTAGACTCCATAAGGATGGACTACTAGACTCATTTGATTTTGAATCATACGAGACATGTGAGGCTTGTTTATTGGGAAAAATGACAAATTCCCCTTTCAATAAGAAAGGTGAGAGGACTAGTGAGCAATTGGCGCTCATACATACTGATGTGTGTGGGCCATTTGCCACGCCTGCCAGAGGTGGTTATGTCTACTTCATTACACTTACTGATGATTACATTAGATATGGATTTGTGTACCTTATGAGGACCAAATCCGAATCCTTTGAAAGGTTCAAAGAATTCAAAAGTGAAGTAGAGAAGCAACTTGGCAAAAGTATCAAAGCTCTACGATCGGATCGTGGAGGAGAATACTTCAGCCAAGAGTTTGACGACTATCTTAGAGAGTGTGGGATCGTGTCCCAACTCACTCCACCCGGAACGCCACAATGGAATGGCGTGTCCGAGAGGAGGAATCGAACCCTATTGGATTTGGTTCGACCTATGATGTGTCAAACCGATCTTCCATTATCATTTTGGGGCTATGCTCTATTAAGTGCAGCTTTCACCACTAACCGTGTTCCATCTAAATCAGTCATGAAAACACCACATGAGATGTGGAGTGGGAGGCGTCCCACGCTGTCGTTCATGAAGATTTGGGGCTGCGATGTCTATATAAAACGTGTACAATCAGACAAGCTAGGGCCAAAGTCGGATAAGTGTAAATTTTTGGGGTACCCTAAGGAAACTAAGGGTTACTACTTCTACAATCCAACCAAAGTGTTTGTTAATCGGACCGGCGTGTTTCTATTAAGAGAGTTTGTCTCTAAAGAAGCAAGTGGGAGGACTGTAGAACTTGAAGAGATTCAAGAACCACAAATCACTGAACCGATTATGGAACATGAACAGGAACCACAAGCAGTTGTGGAACAGCATGTTCAGGTAACACAAGAGATTCGTAGATCTAGTAGAGTGCGCCAGGAACCTGAGAGGTATGGACTTCTCGCGACTGATTCCGGTGACACAATGCTCATAGATGATGAGCCTACTACCTATGAAGAGTCCGTAAAAGGGCCAGGCTCTCACAAGTGGCTAGAAGCCATGAGATCCGAGATGGAATCCATGTATACCAACAAAGTATGGACTTTGGTGGAACCACCCGATGGGGCGCGGCCCATAGGGTGCAAGTGGGTCTTCGAGAAGAAGATTGACATGGATGGTAATGTGATTACCTATAAGGCCGATTGGTGGCTAAAGGATTCAGACAAATTCCTGATATTGACTATGATGAAACCTTTTCACCAGTCGCTATGACCAAATCCATCTGAATCCTACTTGCAATTGCATCATACTTGACACGATTTCTTACGTGTATACGCAAGTGCACGGTCGAAGTAATAAAGATGAGTATTAAGCTCAGGTTGTCGAACCCACAGGGACAGTCTCTAGATTATTTAGCTAAACGATTAATTTAGAGTTGAAGTAACCAATAGGAAAAAGTTGTGATTTAAGAAGTCGTCACCCTCAAACAAGTGACTAAAAGTAAATAAACTAAACTAAACTAATATTTTTATTATTTTTTAATTAATACGAATAAGGAGAACACTAGATAGTTTTAGGGTCCCTAGGGCATTTAGACAATTTCGGATTATGATTTGAAACACTCTACCTACGTCCAGTTATACCGGGTCACACTCATTACGATCTTCTGTCGATCTCACGCAAATTTACGCTTTGGTTTACTTCGGGTCCTGTCGGTCCACCTCTGTCTACTGTTAAGTTCTAGTCAGCTAGCCAGGTTCGCTCACCGGGTCCTATCGGTCCACCGATTACGCTAATCCTAACTAAGTCTAACCGAAACAACCCACACACGGTCATTCAAGTCTCTATCTCCTGTCGATCTCAAGAAACTACGAGAATGTCAACAACGTTCTTCACGAATCCGGGTTATGTTCACTGTCGTGCAACAAACCTAGATAACTAGCATGTATTGGGTGATCAAATCATACAAACTAACAATTAAGAACAAGAACTTGTTGAATTAACTAGAACAATAGGAAGAATTAAGTTCAAAACATGAATCAAACTTCAAATCCGGAAAATCTAAAATAAACCCTAGTTCTCCATAAACTATCTAGCACGAGAGGTTTAGCTACTCATAGAGTAGGCAAACAATACAAGTTCTTCCATAAACATGATAGAAAGAGAGGAGAAAGAGATCAAACTCGCAATCCTAGCTCCGGCGCGAATCCATACTTGAGCCCCGTTCTTCTCTCCCTAGTCTTCGTCCCCTCCTGTAGAATGGCGTCGAATGTCTCTGTAAAACAGTCCCCTCCTTTCCTCTAAATCAGACCCGTCCAAAAATAGGGATAAAATTCCCCATTATTTGCACAAGTTGCCCTCCAAAGTTGTGGGAAGCCTCCTCAAACTCAACCCTATGCTATTAAACAAGAGAGAGCCCCGTTCCTTCTTTTCTCTTAACTTCTCATATTTCAAATTCTGCCCCATAAAATTACCCGTCTGATATCTCCCCTGATCTACGCTTCTTCTTCACTGATTCTCTTGCGCACTTCTCTGCTTTGTTTCTTCGCTGATCTTCGCTTCTCTTTTGTTTCTTGTTCGCGGCTTTATTCGTCTTTCTTTTCTCTGTTTTTCTTCTGCGATCTTGGCTTGATTTCTGGGTTTCTTGCTTCTGTAATTGCCTCTGTTCCAGGTTGTGTTGTTTGCTTTGCTGGTCGCGTTATTCCTCTCATTCTCTGATCTGCTCTGTTTCTTCTTCTTTTCTTGATTCTGCTGCGGTAATCTGTAGGTCATTCAGGTGGGTTTCTGGTACTGTTATGATGGCTGATTTTAGTCGGGTTTAGGTGGGTTGCTGTGAATTGGTAGCAGTTGGTTAATTGTTTGTTGAAATCGAAGGTGGTGAAGTCTGTGGAAGTAGGTGATTGAATTGGTCTAAGATGTGGTTGCTGGGTTGTTTTGGTGAAGGCAGAGGTTCGGGTGAGTTCAGATGGTGAAGTTTGGTGTATGAAGGGTTGTTGTAGGTGTTTGGAGGTTAGTGAATCGGGGATTGGGTAATGTATTTGGGTGAATGGTGTTAAGGTGAAATGGTGAGTTAAAGGTCTGGGTTTAGTTCGCAGGTCAGTGGGTGTTTGGGCGTCTGGACTTGCAGTTCAGGTGATCTACAGGTGGTTTTTGGCGGAGATAATGGTAGTTGTAATGGTGGACAGGTTGATTAGTTGAGGTCAGTTTATGTAGGTATAATGGCTGTGATGTTGGGTTTGTTTGGTGGTTGTGAAGTGTTACTGGTGGAGGTAGGCAGGGGCTAGGTTGTTTGCTGGGTTGAGAGGAGAAGGCAGTGAAGTAGGGAAGTGAATTGGGTTTACTGGTGATTGTTGGCAGAGTTGGTAGTTGAAGGTGTTGGCAATTGGTTATTTTGTGTAAATGGTGGTTAATAATTTGTTGTGTTTCATGGCAGTGGGTTGTTTTAGGAATTGGTTATGGTGTTGGGTTAGTGTATTAGGCAGATTGGTGCTAGTTGTGGATGAGATTGAAGGTGTGAGGTGGCTGTTTGGTGTATTGCAGTGAAGGATAAATCAGGTTGTTTATTGGTGGTCTTGGTGAAGGTGGCCGTGGTGATATTGATGGTGTATTGGGGTAGGAGATGGTAGGTTGCAAGTACTGGTAGTTGATATTGGTTAGGAGGGTGTTTGGCTTAGGTGGTTGTTTAGGTGAATAGGCAGTGGGGTGATTTCATAGTCCAGGTGGTTAGTTTATTGGTAATGGGAGTTGGATTCATTGGTTATAACAGGGGCATTTTGTGTGTTGATGGGTGTAGGTGGCAGGATGTTTGGAGGTTAGTTTGGCTTGGCTGCAAATTCGCGCACATCCCTTCTCCATCTTCTTAAGCTTCTTGCTCGTTTCCGTTCCACGCCTCCGGTATCTGCAATCCAACAACTACACATACCGAGTGTAAAGTGTGATAAAAATAGCACGAAAATATACGAAAACGCCCGGACTTAACATTTATGCACAAATAGTTCAAACTCAAAACTCCTCACAATTATAGTGTAAAACTTGTATATTTTACTCGGAATTCACACAAAACGATAGCAAATCGTGTAAGAAATATAACACCGTAAACGGGGTTATCAAATACCCCCACACTACCTTTTTGCACGTCCCGAGCAAAATCTCAATTAAACTCCCACACTATGATTTCAATCCACCGAACTGCATACAGTTTACTAGCCATGTGACACAAACAACTCACACACACGACAATGCAATCTACATGCTCCATAAAATGCAACTCGAATATTTCACAATGCAAAAATCGAAACAACACAATTTTTTTTTCTTTTCTTTAGAGATCGGGCAATCTCGCTATCACTAACCAAAATCCTCAAGTACTCACAAGTCTCTTTCGAAATTTCACAACCAATATAAAGAATCGAAGATATGATGATCCTATACACAAGCTCACTAAGGGGTCCCCAAACATCCACCAATATCTACCAAGATTCGGGCACGCCCTTTAGCTCAGAGGGTCTAGGCATCCTTAGTACTAAGATAGTCTTTCGTCGCCAAGTCATTTGAGGTTTTCAGACCCTCTTAGCCGTTATTGCATTTGAATGCAAATTGTCCCAGTGATGGGAGACACAACTCCGTGTAATACGGCTTGACTTTAATTTTCCTTAATCGCTCTAATTGGATTGAATCCAAATTCTCCGCGTGAACGGGGGCACATTAGACTGTTCACCGTATCTAATCTAAGAGAAGACTTTGATTCATTTTTTTTTTCTTTCATTCTCTTCTATATTTTTCAACCGTGCATTTAGAGCAACTAAGTGTGGACTTTTTCGGTTAGCTCTTGAAACCACCTTAAGGGATGGCGGTGTACGCCCCTCGACTTCACTTAGGCCGAGGCAACCGTACCACATGGAACCGACTCTACAAGAAGGTCCACCCCAGATTTACAAGAGGCCACAAGTTTCCACTCGAAAACAGACTATTCAACTCCTTAGGACTAAATCCTCCTAGCACAATAAAGGAACTAAAGGTATGCCCTCGTCTACTTTCCACTTTTCCCTGAATACCCGGGACATCCTTTCGTGAACAGGTGCGCAAAATGCTAAAAATTAAAGGCATTCCCTACTACGGCACTTCCTATTCTCAGAGACTCTTTCACTGAACTCTCTTCGGTTTCAGCTTCATCAATTGCCCTTATTCTCAAATTTTTTTAATTTTTATGATTTTTCACTTTTCTAACATTTTTTTTTCAATTTTTCAATTTTTTCATATTTTCCTAATTCTATATGCTAGGCCAACTCGACTAACCACAAAAATTGGGTAGGGTGACTCAATAATGTAAAAGTGCTAACAATGCATAAAATACACAATCTAACACAAAACGATAATATATAAAAAAACACACTACACTAACCACACTACTCACAATACTAACACAATCTACATGTAACAAGGCTATGCAAAACAGACATGGCTAGCAAAAATATACACAAACCCCCCCACACTTAAGCGTTTCGTTGTCCTCAACGGATTTAGAGATATAATAAGAGGACTCATCGCTTAAATGTGTAGGCGGTGGATCTCCACAATTACCGCTCAAATTAGACGTCGAGAGAGAAAGAAATACCTGAGGTGCCCGGAACTACATGGGCACCGTGTCCGCGAAACTGCAACAAGAAGGGGTCTTGTGGACCGTTGATAGTTTCTCGCTGATGAAAATCATCTGAGCAATCCCCAAGCTACATCATGCTATAGTGTATCTCCCCTAAGGTCGAGTGTGCCTCGCACACTGGGGTAGATTGCTCCATCCTGCAAAAAATATGCACGAAAAATCCCCACCTCCCTCAAGAGTCCCCATGTGGGTCAAATGCAAGGTTTTCAAACCCGTGGGTCAGCATAAACCCGTAGAGGGTGGGTAGACTCGACCCGTGACCCGTGACCCGAGACTCGCCCGGGTCACTTTTAACTTCAAAACTTCAATTTTTTACATACACATGACTTTTCACCAATGAAAAGTTGAATTTTCTGAATCTTTGATGATTAAATGCTAAATTTGTCTTTATGTATGTAAAATTATTTCAATTATACAAGCTTAAAATTTAAAAGTTCTAGAATTAAGCCCAAATTATTTACTTGTTTATTTATTTATTCATTTATATTTCTACCTTGCATCAAGCCACTTATTTGAAGTAAGGGCGTAACTAAATTTTACTTAACGAAATTCTATATACAATCTCTTAAATAAGTCACTCAAAAAATAAAAAAAAGAAACTCACATATAATCTTAATATGTGTGGTCCGTTTTGATATTTACACAATCATCGGTGCGGTATTGGATATCGGTCGTTATAGTTTATCTCATAATTTTGTGATAATTTCAATGGTTCACCAGTATTTAGAGGTGAGTGACTATAAACCTTATTTTTCGTGCACTAAAAGACTAAAACATACTAAATCTACAATATTTTCACAATTAGTTGACTCGGTAAACCCGCGGGTCAACTCGCGGGTCTACGGGTTTGACGGGTTTGCACGGGTTTGCTGCGGGTTTGTCAGCCGCCGGGTTTTTGAGCGGGTCAACCCGATTGCCCATGTAGACTCTTAAACTCGTTAAACCCGCGGGTCAACCCGCGGGTTTGACAACCTTGCGCCATGGCACACTGGGGTAGATTCTTCGCTAACATTACCTGCAAAACTAGACAACTCATCAGTCCCTCTCTCTCACCTCTCAAAATCAGGTATGCAGAACTAAAATAAAAAAAGAAAGCAGATAATATCCTACTCTACATTGGGTTGCCTCCCAAAAAGCGCTTGTGATTTAAGGTCGACAACCCGACCCGGTTACCTCAAGCGAAAAGGATAGTGGAGGCTGCTTTATCCCTCCACTTCTTCTTCTTCTTCTTCCACCATCTCTTCTCAAGAACTTCACGTGCAAATGCAACCCTGTGCTCTGAAGAAGGTGGATAATTGTGGAAGCTGACTCCTTTCATTTTGGAATTTATCTTCTTGAGAAACTTCCACCAAGTACCACTGAGCTCAAATGAATCTCTGGCCATAAAATCATCCCAGTAGTACTTCCTTGATGCTATATGCTCTTCAAATGACCCATGAAAATTATCCACACCCCCACACTTGCTAACTTCCAACTCCTTAACTATGGCATATGGATGATCAATAGAATCGCCCATAAAACAAGAGATTGGAAGTTGCTCATCACATTCTTCCCCATAAGAATCCCCATACAGTAATTGTTCCAGCTCGTCGCAGACTTGCGTGAAATAGAATATGGAGAATTCATCATTAATCAGAGTTGGGGCTTTTACCTCAATATCACTGAGCATAAGTGTTTCACCAGCTTCATCGTCGGCACACCACAGGCTTCCAATGTCGGTTTCTTCCCATTCATGCCAAGGATGTGAGGGTGCCTGCAGTTTTGGCTCGCAATACGGCAGATTTTCCCATCTTCGGCACACAGGTCCACCCCAGTCTGAATCAGAGTCTGAGTCCTCATAAATGGCAGAGTCCACCAATGGTTCCTGGACATTGCAGTCTTCACTCGGCTCAGGTATCTCTTCTTGCACTTGTGGTGGGGATGATGAAGGTTCAATTTTTGGCTCACTGTCACATGGCAAGGTCTCTTCTTGTGGCTCTTGAATACTAGATTCCCCTGTTGTTGACAGTTTTTCTATTCTTTTCTTTATCCTCTCCAACATCTCCCTCACGTATTCCCCACCTGTGGCTGAATCCTCTTGTGGTAATTGTGCATCTATGGACAAAAATTTAGCGCACACTTCGATGTCATTCATAATACTACGTCGTTCTGCCATATCCACTGATGAGTCTTCCTGGTGCTGATGAAACTGGGGGGCATGTACTCGACATGAGTCTCTACGGTCATGCCAAATGCCGCATACGTAGCACCACGTTATGCATGCATCCTCTTCTTCATGGTTACCCCTGCAGTGGAAACAGTAGGGGGGACCCGAATAACACTCTTCCCTCCACATGCTTATATTGTCTCTTGCTTCCTGCGTTCCTGAAAAACAGACTCACAAGACTCCCGTGAAGCACAGAGATATAGAATACAAACTAAAATTAAGTACTCTAACTAACTACTAACTAAATAATCTACCGTTGTCCCCGGCAACGGCGCCAAAAACTTGACACGATTTCTTACTTGTATACGCAAGTGCACGGTCGAAGTAATAAAGATGAGTATTAAGCTCAGGTTGTCGAACCCACAGGGACAGTCTCTAGATTATTTAGCTAAACGATTAATTTAGAGTTGAAGTAACCAATAGGAAAAAGTTGTGATTTAAGAAGTCGTCACCCTCAAACAAGTGACTAAAAGTAAATAAACTAAACTAAACCAATATTTTTATTATTTTTTAATTAATACGAATAAGGAGAACACTAGATAGTTTTAGGGTCCCTAGGGCATTTAGACAATTTCGGATTATGATTTGAAACACTCTACCTACGTCCAGTTATACCGGGTCACACTCATTACGATCTTCTGTCGATCTCACGCAAATTTACGCTTTGGTTTACTTCGGGTCCTGTCGGTCCACCTCTGTCTACTGTTACGTTCTAGTCAGCTAGCCAGGTTCGCTCACCGGGTCCTATCGGTCCACCGATTACGCTAATCCTAACTAAGTCTAACCGAAACAACCCACACACGGTCATTCAAGTCTCTATCTCCTGTCGGTCTCAAGAAACTACGAGAATGTCAACAACGTTCTTCACGAATCCGGTTTATGTTCACTGTCGTGCAACAAACCTAGATAACTAGCATGTATTGGGTGATCAAATCATACAAACTAACAATTAAGAACAAGAACTTATTGAATTAACTAGAACAATAGGAAGAATTAAATTCAAAACATGAATCAAACTTCAAATCCGGAAAATCTAAAATAAACCCTAGTTCTCCATAAACTATCTAGCACGAGAGGTTTAGCTACTCATAGAGTAGGCAAACAATACAAGTTCTTCCATAAACATGATAGAAAGAGAGGAGAAAGAGATCAAACTCGCAATCCTAGCTCCGGCACGAATCCATACTTGAGCCCCGTTCTTCTCTCCCTAGTCTTCGTCCCCTCCTGTAGAATGGCGTCGAATGTCTCTGTAAAACAGTCCCCTCCTTTCCTCTAAATCAGACCCGTCCAACAATAGGGATAAAATTCCCCATTATTTGCACAAGTTGCCCTTCAAAGTTGTGGGAAGCCTCCTCAAACTCAACCCTATGCTATTAAACAAGAGAGAGCCCCGTTCCTTCTTTTCTCTTAACTTCTCATATTTCAAATTCTGCCCCATAAAATTACCCGTCTGATATCTCCCCTGATCTACGCTTCTTCTTCACTGATTCTCTTGCGCACTTCTCTGCTTTGTTTCTTCGCTGATCTTCGCTTCTCTTTTGTTTCTTGTTCGCGACTTTATTCGTCTTTCTTTTCTCTGTTTTTCTTCTGCGATCTTGGCTTGATTTCTGGGTTTCTTGCTTCTGTAATTGCCTCTGTTCCAGGTTGTGTTGTTTGCTTTGCTGGTCGCGTTATTCCTCTCATTCTCTGATCTGCTCTGTTTCTTCTTCTTTTCTTGATTCTGCTGCGGTAATCTGTAGGTCATTCAGGTGGGTTTCTGGTACTGTTATGATGGCTGATTTTAGTCGGGTTTAGGTGGGTTGCTGTGAATTGGTAGCAGTTGGTTAATTGTTTGTTGAAATCGAAGGTGGTGAAGTCTGTGGAAGTAGGTGATTGAATTGGTCTAAGATGTGGCTGCTGGGTTGTTTTGGTGAAGGCAGAGGTTCGGGTGAGTTCAGATGGTGAAGTTTGGTGTATGAAGGGTTGTTGTAGGTGTTTGGAGGTTAGTGAATCGGGGATTGGGTAATGTATTTGGGTGAATGGTGTTAAGGTGAAATGGTGAGTTAAAGGTCTGGGTTTAGTTCGCAGGTCAGTGGGTGTTTGGGCGTCTGGACTTGCAGTTCAGGTGATCTACAGGTGGTTTTTGGCGGAGATAATGGTAGTTGTAATGGTGGACAGGTTGATTAGTTGAGGTCAGTTTATGTAGGTATAATGGCTGTGATGTTGGGTTTGTTTGGTGGTTGTGAAGTGTTACTGGTGGAGGTAGGCAGGGGCTAGGTTGTTTGCTGGGTTGAGAGGAGAAGGCAGTGAAGTAGGGAAGTGAATTGGGTTTACTGGTGATTGTTGGCAGAGTTGGTAGTTGAAGGTGTTGGCAATTGGTTATTTTGTGTAAATGGTGGTTAATAATTTGTTGTGTTTCATGGCAGTGGGTTGTTTTAGGAATTGGTTATGGTGTTGGGTTAGTGTATTAGGCAGATTGGTGCTAGTTGTGGATGAGATTGAAGGTGTGAGGTGGCTGTTTGGTGTATTGCAGTGAAGGATAAATCAGGTTGTTTATTGGTGGTCTTGGTGAAGGTGGCCGTGGTGATATTGATGGTGTATTGGGGTAGGAGATGGTAGGTTGCAAGTACTGGTAGTTGATATTGGTTAGGAGGGTGTTTGGCTTAGGTGGTTGTTTAGGTGAATAGGCAGTGGGGTGATTTCATAGTCCAGGTGGTTAGTTTATTGGTAATGGGAGTTGGATTCATTGGTTATAACAGGGGCATTTTGTGTGTTGATGGGTGTAGGTGGCAGGATGTTTGGAGGTTAGTTTGGCTTGGCTGCAAATTCGCGCACATCCCTTCTCCATCTTCTTAAGCTTCTTGCTCGTTTCCGTTCCACGCCTCCGGTATCTGCAATCCAACAACTACACATACCGAGTGTAAAGTGTGATAAAAATAGCACGAAAATATACGAAAACGCCCGGACTTAACATTTATGCACAAATAGTTCAAACTCAAAACTCCTCACAATTATAGTGTAAAACTTGTATATTTTACTCGGAATTCACACAAAACGATAGCAAATCGTGTGAGAAATATAACACCGTAAACGGGGTTATCAATACTACGACTATGAGATTTGGCAGATGGATGTCAAAACAGCATTCCTTTATGGGAATCTCCTCGAGGACGTGTATATGATACAGCCTGAGGGTTTTGAAGATCCAAAGCAAGCCAACAAAGTCTGTAAGCTGCAACGATCCATTTATGGATTGAAGCAAGCTTCTAGGAGTTGGAATCGACGTTTTGATGAAGTAGTCAAAGAGTTTGGCTTCATCAGAAACGAAGATGAGTCTTGTGTCTACAAGAAGGTTAGTGGGAGCTCTGTAGCTTTTCTGGTCTTGTATGTGGATGACATACTACTCATTGGAAGCGACGTTCCCATGCTGCAATCTGTTAAAGATTGGCTAGGGAAGTGTTTCTCAATGAAGGACTTAGGGGAAGCAGCCTATGTACTCGGTATAAAGATCTATAGAGATAGATCTAAGAGACTGCTAGGCCTAAGTCAAAGTACATATATTGACAAGGTGTTGAAACGGTTCAACATGCAAGATTCCAAGAAGGGATTCTTGCCCATGTCACATGGAATCACTCTTTCGAATAGTGGTTGTCCTTCCAATGAGATTGAGAAGGAACGCATGAGTAGAATTCCCTATGCATCGGCTATAGGATCTATCATGTACGTCATGTTATGTACTAGACCAGATGTGTCATATGCCTTGAGTATGACAAGCAGATTGTAACACCCCCAAATTGACCAAACCGGAAACCCGAGGGTGTCACTCCGTACCTGAGGTTAAACCCGGATACAAGGAGGTTTAGAGATAGAAAATCCAAACAAAACTTCCATAAACTTTAAAGTAATACTTTATTGACAATTCAATTCCTTGTGCCACTAACATGGGCAAATCTATCTAAACAGAGTTCTATATGAATGTTCTAAGAATTTGATGTGATCTACTACTTGTATAAGTGATGATTCGCGTCCCTGCTAAGCTATGCCCCCATCAACTCGACCTGTGGTGCAGAAAATAAAAGAGAACACCACAGTTTCCAAAGTCAGCGAAAATACTGAGTAAGCAACACCCAAGCATGTAAAATGATGATGAAGTAATTTGAAAACCAGTTTATAGTAGTTTTGCTAAACAAAGTGAAAGTAAAAGCTTTGACCCTTTTAGAAAAAGAAATAAGATGAGAGATTCCAATTTCATTTATATTTTCCAAATCACATCCATTATCCAAATAATGGGATTCCAAAACTCATGATATTCCATTTTTCCATTAACAACATCCAATCCAAAAACCAATTTATTAATTTGTTGATATGGGGAAAACCAACCAACCACTTCGCAAGCATCCAAGACCTTAAGTGTCGACACCTCCTTACAGACTTCTTGCGGCCAGAAGAGTGAGTACAAGGAGCTATCCGGGGACTTGCAACCGGATTAAATAAATTAAATTGGACGAGAGACCGAAATCAACACGCCCAATGCCAATAGTAACCATACAAAAGTAATCATCCCCGTACAACTCTTCCACTTTACGTTATCATCGATTATTAGATTGAAGTGATATTTTCAGAGAAACATTTCAACAATTTGAAACAAGTATTCAAGCAGCACATATTTTGCATAAAATCATTTTGAGACAAGTAGGAATGAAAACATTTGACACAAAAAGAGGAAAGGGCGCTAGGCCTGGCAAGTTTACTTACCTGTAATCTCAAGCAAAGCAAATCACTTCCTAGTAATACTCGACGTATCCTTCGTCAACGAAATTTGTCGCCTACAAATTTAATAATATCCTAATCAACACATTGCACACAAAGTCCTATAGGTAAATTAAATAAATCCCTTACTAACTCTCCCCAACCTTGCTAACGTGAACAACCACTTTTATAGTAAAATACGATTTATAACGCTAACGTTTATTATTTTTAAAAACATAGCTATAGTTCTATAATATAACTTATAAGATTAGATAAAATATCCCTTCTATTATTTAGGGTAGAGAAGCATATTATTTTACCTCAAGAACACTTTTAATTCAAATAGTAGGTTCTCCCAACCAAACAAGCCTTAGTAGAGAATAAATTATAAACTAACTAACTTTATTTAAAAAAAATAACAAACTTATTTGAAGAAAATAACTTATTATAATTTGTTATAAACTTATAAAAATAAATAAGAAAAATATACTTTTATTTTGGAGTGAAGATGAGTAAAAAAAATGATTCTAAACTTGTATAAAAATATTTGTCTAATTTTTACTACTATAAAGCATAACCCAAGAGTATTATTTTTCAAAAGATTAACCTTTAAACAAGAAAATAAACTTCCTAAATAAATAATTCTCAAGTTTTTTAATAAGGCTTTCAAACCCTCAAAACTTCTCTTTCAAATTTTGAGTGTAGAGTAGTAAAAAAAAAGATTTGTCAATGGTGAGATTCGAACCCAAGACCTCTTCAATACTAACAGTCAACTTTAACCACTGGGCCACTGCCCACTCTTATTACTTCTACCCAGAGAATACTATTATGTTCTTAACAGTTTACCTTTGCTTAATAAAAAATAAATAAAAGAAACAAAACTGAAGAACAGATACTGGTTTTCTTCTGCTTACCCGAACAGAGAGAGACGAGGGTGGTGACGGGCAAGGACTGGTGGCGAGGCCGGCGGCGTACGACGGCGGCGCACAGCGGCGGCGCACGGCAGTGGCGGACCGGGCGGCGGCGCACGGCAGTGGCGGACCGGGCGGCGGCGGGCAGCCGGGTTCGCCGACAAAGCGACGTGAGAGAGAGAGAAATTGAGAGGGAGAGTTTGAGAGAGATCGAATGAGAGATTGAGAGGTTGAGGGATTGAGATTGTGGTTTAAAATCTGAGAATTGATGGGTTTATATAGCCTTTAGGTGAAGAATTCAACCTCCATGAGGAAACCCACTTTCAAGCCTTCGATTTTGAATCGGGTTGGGTTTTGGACGAGATTAGTTTACTTTTTGCTAAAGTATCGATTTTTGATGAGATTAAATCGAATTGGGATTGAATTGGGACAAAAATCAAGAGTTTTGGTGAAGATTTGAGGTGGAGGTGGTGTTAGATTTGGACATGGAGAGCTCTCTTCCCGTCCATGGAATTGTTGGGGAAGAAGATGATAGAATTTTAGGGTAAAGACACTTTAACCCCACTAGTTTTAGGATTAGTACAACTACTTCCCCCAAGTACACTTAAAAGACACTATATAAGTTAAGAATAAATACATAAAAGCACCGAATGGCTTATAACATTAAAATTAACTTTCTAAATAATAACTACTACCCAAACTTATACTAATATCATATTGACACCAAATAATATTTTAAAATATAATAGTAGCATATTAACACCCAATACTTATAATAATATTTTATTAACACTCAATAATTTCATAAAATACCCATTTCAACATATTAACACTTAATATTATCTAAAAATACCCGTTTCTAAATAACGGGGTATTTCACAGATACCAATCCAATCCGGGTGAGAGTCACTGGATTGCAATCAAGAACATCCTAAAATACTTGAGAAGAACTAAGGACGCCTTCTTAATATTTGGCGGTGAGGAGGAGTTGCGTGTAAGAGGTTACACGGATGCAAGCTTCCAAACCGACAGAGATTACTTTAGATCACAATCGGGATATGTGTTTTGCCTGAATGGAGCAGCGGTGAGCTGGAAGAGTTCCAAGCAAGAGACGGTGGCTGATTCTACAATAGAGGCTGAGTACATTGCTGCAAATGGTGCATCAAAGGAAGCTGTTTGGATCAGAAAATTTGTTTCTGAACTTGGTGTGGTTACTAGCATTGCGGATCCAGTTGAGTTGTACTGAGACAACACTGGGGCGATCGCGCAATCAAAGGAGCCCAGGTCACACCAGAAATCCAAGAACGTGCTCAGGAAGTTCCATCTGATTCGAGATATTATCGATAGAGGAGACGTTCGGATATGCAAGATTCCTACAGATGAGAATCTGTCAAATCCACTTACAAAGTCGCTTGTGCAGTGGAAGCATGAAGGGCACACTAGGAGCATGGGCATACGATATGCGTCAGATTGGCTCTAGTGCAAGTGGGAGACTGTTGGAATAGATGCCCTAGAGGCAATCTAGTTTAGTATGAATTTATTTTGGCTAGAACAGTCATTGTATTATTTATTGAATATTTAATATAATGAAGTCCTTAGATTTACAATTGTGTTGTTTATCTTAAATATCCCTAGTCCAGTATAATGATTAAAAGGACAATCATCTATAGACTAGTATGGGGGTTGATTGATATGGAGATATCATGATCCAACACATGGGTGTGCATTAAGGGTAATAGCGCACTGGATTGACCCATATCCGAGAAGCCTACATACGCGTTATGTTAAGTCACAAGCGTGTCTCGTGGTGCAATGGTATTGTCATCCTTAGACTTGAAGTCGCTAGATATTCTAGTTGTAGATTATTGTGATTTTGGTAGCGTCAAACGCTACACCGTAACTGGGTAGTTATAAAGGCGTGTACCTGATACAATAAGAAGCAAGCTTAGAGATCGTAGTGGACGTAGATAGAATTTTTCCCTCACACATAAAGGGAGAAAATATCCTAGGCCACTCGAGGGATAGTGCTTATAGAATGTCTGGCCAGACTCAAATAAATCAATATAGGATATTGATGTTATTTGCACGAATAAGGCTATTCCCATGGATCGAGAAACTATGGATTGGATATAGGAGTGTGACTTGTATGTCTCGTGTCCAATCCGGATATAGAGACAAAGGGATGAGACAATTACTTGTACAAGGTTTGTCGGATGACTATTCTATTAGTTGGCTAAAATGGATGTTTTGCTAGAAACCGCTCTATATTAGCAAATTGTTGCTACCAACTAGATAGAACCTATGGGGTCACACGCTATATAGAGTTGAACTATATTTGGGAATTAATTAATAGGATTAATTAATTAGAAGGATCACTTTGCAACACCTTGCAAACTTAGTAGGACTAATTTGCAAGGAAGGGACTAAACCGAATTCTAGTAGGACTAGAATAGATCCTTTAGGTAGTTGGCAAGGATTTGTTGGTCTATATAAAGGATTCTCCTTCCTTTTTTCCCACACTTATGAGCCTTTAGTTCATAACTTGAGTGGGAGAGAACAAAAGGAGAGAGAGCAAACAAGCAAGGAAGGCCGAACGCCCCCTTGCCGCAGCCCCCTATCCCGTCGGCCACCAAGGAGGTCGCCCCTCCTTGTTGCCTCGTTTTGCGTGATTTCTTCTTCCTCTTCCTCCGTTACGGACTAGCACAAAGGAAAAGGAAGATCTAGATCTCAACTCTAGGCGTTGATCAACTATAAAGAACGTGACACAATTCAAGTTACAAGTCATCACAGGAGAAACCCTAAGGTGTGTAACTTGATTTCTTCCCTTACCATTGTTATGTCTCTTGTCATGTGATCCTTGGAGGGTATTGCATGGATAAATTATGTTTTTCCGCTGCGTATCCATGTTCAAAACCCTACATTACGCTCTGAAACACAAATGATGACTTGATTTGCCAAACGAGCAATGGTACTTTGAAGATTCCTCAACCAAAGTCTATACTTAGAAGCACGTAATTGATTACTCTAGCCTACGTACGTCTAAACATGCATTATGTTCTTGTGATATACTCTTAATTCTAGTTAACTAGAAAGATTCCTCAACTCTAGATACGAATAGTGCAAGATTCAAGTTTCCGGGTAGCGAATATTGATTCCTCTAACATCCTCTACATATGATCATCCTATTGAGACGTCAAACAATAGAAAAAATAGTATTAACTACATAAATCAAGCATAGCATAAACATTCATCATCAATTAAGTTTAAGCGAGACGTGAATCAAATTCATAATTCGCCAAAACGGCTTCAAATCCTAAATACCATTGAGAACTCCCGATATTTAACTTAGCTTTTGAGATTCATGATCAACACGATGAAGTTTATGTTGATCATGATAAAAAAAACAATGAAAAAGGTAGAGAAGAGAGATCAAACGATGGAATCCTTACTCTCACGACGAACTCCAAGCTCTAAGCCTTTATCCAGCGTGTTCTCCCGTGTTTCCAGCAGCGTACTTTGCCTCTAGGTCCTAAAAATCGTGATATATAGGGCTGGGAACGATTTTCTAAGTATTTTGGCTGAATTTGCAGTTCAGTTCCTCCAGGTTGCAATTCTCGGATAGAATTCATAAGTTGATCTTGCACGGACCTTTTCTCCTTCATCCGGACTTTGGTTTGGGCCTATCTTATATCACTGGAAAGCGCTGGATGTCTACTTTTTAATGGCGCTGACCTTTCTCCCAAAGTGCTTATGTAACTCCGGATACAGCCCGAGGAGTGCACACTGGTCCAGTGGAACTTCACAAGCTTTTCTTCGTTTATGCGTCATCTTCGCCGGACCATAACTTTCTCGTCCGGCCATTGATTGAGCTCAGTGACCTACCGTTGGAAAGATATTTGAGTCTAATTTAAATTTCCACCACTCTCACTCCAGTATTAATTGTAGAACTTAAGAAATCATCGAAATAGTTAAGTTTGGTCACTTTTTGTTTCTCCAATTTTGCTTATCTTGCTTCCTCTTGAACTTGCGCTGTTTCCGAAGCTCGTTTTTTCTATCCTAGTGCTCCCCGCATGCCTTGTTCCTATCAAACACAACACGAGAAATACCGAGAAGATTAAATGTGATAAATCATATCAAATCATACTCAAAAGAAATAAGAAACGCCCAGATTGTACGTTTAAGCTCAAAAACATCCAAAAGTGCCTTTTCTCTTCAAATAAGCCCATAATTCATCACTTTGCACCGAAACACACACAAGTACTAATTTAAAGTGTACGTAGGATAACTCTTATTAAGGATTTATCACATATTGCAGGGGATTTTAGTGGAAAGTTGAAAATGCAGGGGGTTATGTGTCCCACGGATGTATATTGCAGGGGGGTAGTATTGGGAATTTAAAAGTGCGGGTGTTTTGTGTCCCAAAATGCATTTCGCATGTAGGTTTTGTGTCAATTATCCTTTATTTTATAAGTCACTTTATTTCCTTAATTGGGGAGATCCAAAACCAATAATCGTAACTAGTTTGGATGTTGAAGTAATACGTTCGTTCAAAACAATTCCAACTCAGCAACCTTAAGTGCCAACACCACCTACAGGAAAAACTGTTGTCCAAATAGAGTAGTGCTAGTGCTTTACCATGTGTTAATGCCCCCACGGGTAACCATGATATAAATCTCGTATAACATGGAGGATCAAATGAGCATCCTCTAAGCCACCTCTGAATCACATTATGTGTCTTGCTTGGTTTAACTATATCAGTGTCCCCGAGAATTGTTGTTCCACTTTATAAGATTAGTAGCTTAAGCCTTCGGGAAAGTGTCATTATTATTATTTCCAAAATCTCATATTCAAGTGGTGGAAATTGTTTCTTCTCGAGTGACAAATTCCCAGAATACTCAATTTTAGTATGTGAAAGTATAGAGTTCAATTAAACACAACTAGCAAGTTTAATAAACACAAGTAACGAGTTAAATAAGTACAAGTAACACGATTAAATAATTTAATCTTCAAACGACTAAGTCAATGCAAGTAGAGACATCATACTCAAAACACATTTTTAGGAGTAAGGGTTGAGCCTACGAACTCACATTAATGATCACAAGTCCTCAGGGTGGTTCAAGTGAAACTGACGAAGCCCCCGTATACAAATTCGATGTCTACAAAATTAGGGTAAACCCTAATTAATAATTCATTACTTAAAATAATATGTTATTCATAATTTGTATATCACTTGTAAGGTGGTGACAAATTGTTGACCACTTAACGTTTGTTGAAGCTTTCAGGTCGGTTTCGCCGAATGTAGCCATAAATTGCTTATTAGGATGATGAAAAATTGTTCTTATGAGAGAGTAAAGCTAGAAAAATACTAACGATTCAAGTGTGAGAACATATAGAGATAAGTGATGGTGGGGAATGGAAATAAGCAATGTATGCCACTGGGGACAGAGAGAGAGGTTGTTGGGTGCAGAATTGTAATATATATGAAGAATCTCTATGAAGAAATGACCTCCCTATATATATAGAACCAATAGTAACGGTCATTTGGGGGGTGTTACGACGTTAATCACGCTCCATCAAGTGGTCAAAGAGAAGATCTCGGGATATAGTTACCATTAATACCAGAACTGCATATACATGGGTTAAACAAGTCTGCTTTATGACATACAAGAATGGCATATGGGACAGCAACCACCTGTGACAAGCCTTATTCCATCCTCCAAACCATTTGATCCCCTGGTTCTTGTGCGAGTTGCTATGTGCAAATGGACCTTATCTCATGGTCCCCTAATGCTGACATGGCATGATCCGGTGTACATAGAGCACAACAGGGTACCAAATGTGTGTCGATGATAGGTCCACATGTCTGCAGACTAGGAGAACATTTTGGACCATCTACAGTTATAAACCTTCAAACTCGACTAGTTTTGTTTTGGTTCGGCAGTAGTGAGTTCGGGGAACCAAGTGAAGCCTTTGTTGATCTTTTGGTGAGATTTTTTCTTGCCTTATTTGGTTATCGATGAGGTAGGGGAACTCTAATTTTAAAGTATCCTACAGTTTAGTCTATGTGTGTATGTATTCCTTGTGTGATTTTTACAGGTATTTAGCTACTTGATTATTGTGTGGTGGATGATAAATCATATGAATTGTGTATTAGGTTCCGCATGCTATTGTGTGATAACTAGCTAATGTGTTAAGTAGATTTTAATTTCTAGGCCAGTGGTTTGTGTTGGAATAGGTGCCCTAGAGGCAATCTAGATTTAATATGAACATTGTTTGGCTAGAATATTCATTTATTATTTATGGAGATATATAATATAAGGAAGTCCTTAGATTACATTGTGTCGTTTATCTTAAATATACATAGTCCATTATATTGAGTAACGGGACAATCACTATAGACAAGTATGTGGGTAGATTGATATGGAGATATCAATTCTAACACATGGGTGTGCATTAAGAGTAATGGCATACTGGATTGACCCACAGCGAGAATACTACATTAGATTATGTCAAACTTCCTTTTGCCAAAAAAAAAAAAAATATTATGTCAAACTCACAAGTGCTTCTCGTAGTGCTAATGATATTGTAGTCCTTAGACTTGAAGTCACTAGATACTCTAGTTGTGAAATATCATGCTTTGATATTATCAAACGTTGCGCCTTAACCGGACAACTATAAAGATAGTTATCGGGCATGGTACGAAGCAAGCTGAGAGGTGATAGTGATGTAGATAGAATTTTTCCCTCCCACATAATGGTATCAAATATCCACGGGCCACTCGAGGGATGGTTCTTATAGAATGTCTGGCCAGACTCGGATAAATCAATAAGGGATATTGATGTTATCTGCATGGATAAGCATATTCTCAGGATTGAGAAACTATGGAATGGATATAGGAGTTTGAAAATTATGTCTCGTGTTCGATCCAGATATGGAGACAAAGCGATAATACAATACGGTAACATTGGGCACAAGTTTTTTGGATCACTGACTATTTTTATTAGTTGGGTGACATAGATGTGTTGCTAGACACCGCTCTATGTTAGTAATACTTACTACCAACTAAGTAGAAACCTATGGGGTCACACACCATATGGATTAAACTGGATATGGACATTAATTAGTAGGACTAATTAATCAAGAGGATCTAAACACAACCACAAATAATGTTAGTATGACTAATTTGTAAGATGGACTAATCCGTGTATGGACAAGATTAGTATTGGAGCAATTATGTAGTTAATAAGGCGTTATTAACTATATAAAGACATCATAGCTTATTATTTTCTCATAAGTGTCATTATTGAGAGAACATAACAAAGCAAAGAGAGAGACAAGGAAGGAGGCTGAACCCCTACCAGTTCTTCCCCTTGTCGTCAGCCTCCCTAGGCGCGGCTAGCTCCGTTTTGCGTGATCTCTTGCCTCCTTCTTCTGTTTATAGAAATACTTGTGGAGAAGGATTCCAACTGCGATTCAAAGGTGTGGATACTCGTAGAGACGGAGACACCTTCTTTGTAGCGACCACACAAACTAAGGTACACGGTTTTTCTACCTTCATCATGTTATGATTGCTTGCCTGTGATTCTTGGAGGGATCTGAGCAGGATAAAAGTTTTGTTATTCCTCTGCGTAACCTGCATCAAAACCCTACAGCGTAACATGATCTGATGTGTTACATTTTATCATTTTTTCACTGTTTTTACATTTTTTGACAAAAAGCTGAAGTTAAGCATATGATGCAAATTGGATATCATTCAATAGAATGAGCCAATTTTACATATCGTATTAAATTGGTGAATTTCGTTCAAATATGATGTGATTTTTTGGGTTTTGAAAATGTAGGGTTGGGGTACTGTAACACCCCCTAGTTCCGGCTCGGGAGAGACCGGGAGGGCGCTACTCGTAAAGAAATATGCAATGGAAATCGTGAACAAAACATTTCATACTTATATATTACATAAACATAATTGTCTCAACACGATACATGACTTACTATTAAACTTGATGATCATTGTCTAGGTGAAACATTTATTTAATACTAACATAACTAGATGAGTCTGCGTTCCCCTTAAGCCGAGATTCCTTCACCTAGACCTGCGGGGGAAAGAAACAAGACCGCAGCTTTTCCAAAATCAGCACAAAATGCTGAGCAAGTAAACACTCAAACGTGTAAACAGGAAAGAGATATATTTTCAATTTAAATGGAGAGGAATAATATGGGAGTGAACCAACTTGTTATTGCGAAAGCGTAGATATGAATATTTCAATTCTTGACTTATTAACCTCAAATCATTCCACAATATCAAAGCATTAGTTGCTTCCATATATCATATGAAAAATCCATATTTATTATTTAGTTGTAGCGGGTAACGAACCAATCCAATAATATAGAACCAACCATCTCGCATGTATCCAAGACCTTAAGTGCCGGGACCCCCCTAAGACTCTTGCGTGAGTACAGGGAGCAACCCGCTGCAAATTGCAACCGAGCAAAATATCATAATAGGTCGGGTGGCCGTGCCATCCCAATAATCATAACCACAATGTATATAAAAAGCTGAATAAGGTTCCGCCGCACAACTGTTTCCACCTTATGTTATTACGTGTTATTAATTTCATGTGATAGTTTTCAAAGAGTCATTTATACAAGTATTTGAAATCTCATATCGAGCACGTATATCACAAATCACATTTTGAGACATAAAATCATAAAAATATTTAGACACGAATGGAGGACGGACACATTAGGTAAGGCATATTTACTCACCTCAAGTAGCAAGACAATTAGCACGACACAGCTTCTACGGATATATGTATCCCTCATCTACGAACTCGTCACCTACAATTTCTAATTCCTAAATTAATTACAAATACAAAGTGTGCAAGAATGCTATGCAAATTTTCTCTAAGTCTCATTTGTAATTACCACCATTATCCCACTAATTTCTAGCGTGCCAAATTTATATAACTATCCGACGACGTAGACAATTGTATTTTTGTCATAAAAATCACTACTTATATAACTACTAACTCTTAAAAATTATTAAGTAAGAAATCGCATATTAAATTTATACACTCTCATATTTAGAAAATAATAATTTACTATCCAACATATTTATTTGTAAGCGACTACAAAATTTAATTCCAACTAATTTAATTATTGCTAACCAGATATTATAAAATGTATATTCTATTAAAGGATTAAACTCATAAATGAAATTTACAAAATGTTTATTCAAATAAAACAAGTGTTTAGCCACACATAATTATAAATTTATTTTGGATAAATAATTTCTAACATCTACAAATAATAATATAGTTTTATCTTTTTATAAATGGAGGAGTTTAATTAAAATTTATTTTCCTATATAACTTCATAACTTATTTTATTTTATCAATATTAAGCAAATAACATATTTCACTCAAAACGCTAATTTATAAGTACTTGAAATATTTATTTAACAAGTTATATTTTTATCTTGCCTACTTTTAGGAGAAACAACAATATTTTATATTAAATAACTCATATGTAATTTTTAATAGTCGACACTTCTTTTATATAATTAAAACAATAGCTAGAAATGTTAGGAATTAATTCTAATACAAAAAATGCATTTTTAATTTTATATTTATATGCAGTTTGTATAAACAACAACCATATCCACCAAGTTTTCATAAATGACATATAATAACCTCCCACTAACAAATGCAGTTTCAACATGCTACACTTGCTACCCCCCCCCCTACTTTTATGAAAATACAAAAACTCCCCCCAACATGAACACACGTATAAATCAAACAACTCAATAACCCGATTCGATTTAGAGCTAACAAAATTGTATTTTGATGATCAAAAATGTTTCAGAGGGTGATTTAGTAGTTACCCAAGCAAAAAATTGCGAGAAACGGTCAAGATTTGGGTCCGGTTGAGTTCGCCATCGAGGTGGCCAGAATCCGGCGATTAAGGCGTTCTTGGCGTCGATTGTTGGTGTTTATGGAGTCCTCGGACCTCTAGGAGGTGGATGGTACCAATTTCGGAGGGTGGGTAACGTCGGATGGCTCGGGCCAAGATTTCGCAGGTGTTAATGGAGTCGCCGGCGGCTCCGGGTTGTTTCTGCAGCGACTTACCGCTGCTGTTACTTCTCCTTAGCTCGAAACAGAGAGGGGGGTGAGTGATTAGGTTGAAACGGAGGGAGAGAGAGTGAGCTGTGGTGGTGGCGGCGTTGGTGTTGCCGTCGGGGAAGGCAGCGGCACAACGCCGCTGCTGGGGGCTGCTCTGTTTTCGTAGGCAGAAACAGAGGAAGAGAGGGAGTTAGACAGAGGGAGAGGCTGAGAGGTGGCGGATGAAGAGGAGAGGGTGGTGGCTGTGGTGGTGGAGTTGGTGTCGGTGGTGGAGGTTGTATTGTACGGTGGTGGTGTGAAGCAAATGAAGAAGAAGAAGTATAAGAAGAAGAATGGTGGGGAAGAAGACAAGTTCTTCTTGTTTTTTGAGAAAATTTCAGCAGATGGTGGAGTGATTTTGGGAGAAACCGTTTCTCTCTCATTTTTTTCATTATTATTTAATTCAATATTACCTATTTACCCACTAGGTTATAGGCATTCTTCAAATTACAACTACTACCCCCTTTATTAACTACTTTATGTTTTCTCAAACTACAATTACATCCCCGATTAACATATATTTAACATCTAGACGTCATAAAAGCCAACAATTACCCCTAAATTAATACGGGGTATTACATCCTTCCCCCCTTAAGGAGAGCTTCGTCCTCGAAGTTAAAGCTACTCAACGAGCAAGTGGTTTCTATATGATGCAAATGTATGTCTATATGATGATGCACTAAATATATTATGAAACTAATTAGAGATAACTGGAAAGGTCAAGATTTATTTTAGGAACGTAAGGGTATTAAAGCGAAAGGTTACATCCTCTCCCCCTTAGGAGAGTGACGTCCCCGGAACTCAATTTACCTCGTTAAAGAGGTGCGGATACTTCTTTCTCATGTCATCCTCTGCTTCCCAGGTAGCCTCTTCAGTCGGTGGTTCGTCCATAAAATTTTCACTAGCTTAACGCTCTTGGTACGTGTGTCTCTTGTCTTGGTATCCATAATCTTGACAGGGTGCTCCTCGTATGTCAGAGACGGGTCTAACTCGACCGATTCAAGATCTAGGATATGAGATGGGTCTGGTAAATACTTCTTCAACTGCGACACGTGAAAGACGTTGTGTACTCGTCCCAAATTATAAGGTAGGCCTGTCGGTATGCAACTTCACCAATTTTCTTCAGAATGTCATACGGGCCGATAAACTTTGGGCTCAGTTTCCCCTTCTGATTGAATCTTGTCACTCCCTTCGTAGGTGAAACTTTTAGAAACGCTTTTTCCCCCACTTGGAATTCTAATTGTCTCCTTTTCTGGTCCGCATAGGACTTTTGTCTGTCTTGTGCTGCCTTCATTCTCTGCTGGATAAGTCTCACCTGGTCGGTCATTTCTTCAATCATTTGTGGGCCTATAACCACTGTCTCGCTGATGTCACTCCAACATAGAGGTGTTCGACACTTCCTCCCATACAAAGCCTCGTGTGGTGCCATGACGATGCTGGCGTGGTAGCTGTTGTTGTATGATAACTCTATTATTGGTAGCTTGTCAACCCATTATCCGTGGAAGTCCATGACACAAGCCCTAAGCATGTCCTCCAATGTCTGAATCGTTCTTTCTGTCTGTCCATCCGTGGCTGGGTGGAATGCCGTACTGAATAGTAAATGGGTCCCCATTGCTTCCTGAAGCGCCTTCCAGAAGTGAGAGAGAAAGTTAGGGTCTCTGTCAGAAATTATTGAGCTTGGAACTCCATGATATCTCACTATGTTTTTGACATACGCGTCCGCTCTCTGCTCCATGTTCCACATATCCTTCATCGGAATGAACTTTGCTGTCTTGGTCAATCGGTCTACTACTACCCAAATCTAATTAAGTTCGTTCTTTGATGCACCGCTTTATACTTCGAACTCATCTGAATCATTAGGTAGGGCCAATACTGGTGCTGTAGTTAGCTTTTCCTTCAGTGTCTGAAACGCTTCTTCGCAACTGTCGTTCCACTGATATTTTACTGCCTTCTTTGTTAGTGCGGTTAGTGGCCTGGCAATCTTGGAGAAGTCCTTCACGAAACGCCTGTAGTAACCTGCTAAGCCAAGGAAACTCCTTATCTCGAATACATTCTTTCGTGTTGGCCAATCTTTGACTGCTGAAATCTTTCCCGGATCCACTGATATTCCTTCCTTCGAGATGATGTGACCCAGAAATGGGACACGATCCAACCAAAACTCGCACTTTGACAGCTTAGCATACAGTCGCTCTTGTCTCAAAGTCTGCAACACTTCTCTGAGATGCTCCTCGTGATCTTCCTCGGTCTTCGAGTACACAAGGATGTCATCAATAAATACGACAAAAAATCGATCTAGAAATGGTCTCATTACGCGGCTCATCAAATCCATGAATACCGCAGGTGCATTGGTCAAACCAAAAGGCATCACAGTGAACTCATAGTGGCCATATCTTGTTCTAAAGGCTGTCTTCGGGATATCTTGCTCGGCTACCCGAAGCTGATGGTACCCTGATCTCAAATCAATCCTGGAGAAGACACTAGCCCCTTGTAATTGATCGAAAAGATTGTCAATCCGGGGTAGAGGGTACTTATTCTTGATGGTTGCACTGTTCAAGTCACGGTAGTCAATGTATAGCCTTAAGCTTCCATCTTTCTTCTTCACAAAAAGCCCTGGTGCTCCCCAGGGTGACACACTTGGCCGTATGTACCCCTTATCCAGGAGTTCTTTTAATTTCTCTTTTAGCTCTTCTGTTCTGCTGGTGCCATCCGGTATGGCGCTTTTTAGATCGGCGCGGTTCCTGGAGCTAAGTCCAGAGTAAACTCCAATTCTCATCATGGTGGCATTCCTGGAATCTCGTCTGAAAATACGTCAGGAAACTCCTTTACAACTCGTATCTAATCTAGCACATTCTCCTTCTTGGAAACGTCTTGGATGTAACATAAGTAGGCAGAGTTCCCTTTCTTCACTTGGTAGACTGAAACACCCCCCAAATCATACGGCCGACCGAACCATATGTTTGGAAAGATGTCTCCGCCCGAGGTGATGAGCCTCATTGGGAACGGATAAGGATCCTCGGTTCACAATTAGTACAACCATCGATAACTCAAAACATAAATTATTACATTCCAAAAATAGTGACAACTTTTGAAAAGTCATGAGTACATCTGAAGTGAAATTACTAGGTGATATTCTAGCAACAAGCGTTCCTGTCCAGCTGTGTCGTGAACGTTCCCCCACCTCGATAGCTAACCTGCGGTTTTAAAATAGCAAAAGCCGACGCAGTTTTACAGAAACGATCAAAAAACGGCTGTGTAAGCTAACACCCATAGCACGTAAACAGATTATGAGACATCTGACAGGAATAACGTATTCGCTGATAAATAAATATTACATATGTGAGGGAATAACGTTCTCGTTGATTTGATGTGTCATACTTTGTAACGATCTCAAATTTCGTATATCCAACCCAATGATGTGGTCCATCTTGGGGAATCACTGTGAACAAGATATATTTCAAATTTCGTATTCCGACCCAAACACGTGGACCATCTCGGGAAATCACTTTTAATAGCATTTCACAATATCACTTTAAATCTCAAGATAATAACATTCTCATCAATAGGAATCGTGTCCAGAAATTCATTTTAGTAATTAGTTGATACGGGGAGTGACCATATACAATCCACAACCTCTTTCTCATAATGTGCAAAAGCACTGCCACAACCATAACTCAATCACAGGAGGTTCGCATCATAGCGCCTCATAACCATAACTAATCAAAAGGAGGTCAACGTCTCATAATCTCATAATAGTAACCAATCACAATATGTCAAAAATGTATCGCATCAGGGATATGGCACAAACCCACGCACAACGGTTTCCACTTTACATAATTACGACTTTTCTTTCAACAGAGTACAAGATGTAAATCGGGAGCTCCAAGTAAAGTCGGTGTGGCACAGTCATAATAATCGATGTATGATTGAGAGATATTCAGATTTGACCAATAAGTAAGCGGTGTGCTACTATTGATAATCGTGCCCCGTGAACTAGGTTAACACGACCTCATTTGGTAGTCGTGATTGGAACGGTACTTCTCATTTCACAATAAGAGTTTAGATGTTCTTCTTTCGGATTCATTATTTAGATTTGGACACCAATTCCAAACGATACTTCAAGTAGAGTATTTCAAAAACAAGTACATTACTCAATCAAAACATAAACGGTAGCATTTCACAAATAACACACGCGATACGCGAAATGAAAGAACGGCACACGAGGCTAGGCATATTAACTTACCGAAATCCAAGCACGTCCTAGATGTCGTCTCGTCTACGAAACCGTCACCTACAAGTTGGAGCTTCTAACTTAATACAATCTCAACCAACAAACTATTCTAATTTATTACCTAGATCCTTTTATTGATCTCGAGATAATATTAATTTTAACTTATTTACAAACCCAAAAGTATATTTTTTTCTATAATATTTACCCCCAAAAATATAATTATTAATTATTAAATAATAATCTAAACCAATTATAGAAAAACTAAATTTATAAATGAATATAAAATTAAAAACTACACTTAGTACCCAAAAAGTTTCTGAAATGTCATCTGCCTCCCCCTATTTTTATGAAAAGACACAATAACCCCCCCCCAATAACTTTCTAAAAATTACACTTCAACCCCCCAAGCATGAACACTCAAACTAACTAATCAAAACATGGATTCAAGGCTTTAAAACATGATTTTGATTGCAAATAACGACTTAAGGGAAGTTTTAGTCATACCCAGTCCAAAAATCGCGAGAAATGGTGAAGAAATGGGACGGGTCGAGGTCGCCGTCGGTGTCGCCGGAGATGGAGCTTCGCCGGGTTTTCTACGGTGGTTCCTGGCCTCGGTTTAGGCCTCCTATCGCTTGGTCGGACCTATCTGAGTTGAATGGAGCTGGTTTGGAGGCATGGGTCGTCACGGTTGAGCTCCGGCGAGAAGCTCGCCGAAATCCATGGTGGTTCGGCCGGTGGGTTGCTTGGCTTCTCTGGTGCGCTGCTTTCTCCTGCTGCTGTGTTCGTCTTCTTCTTCTGGTCACGGGGAAGAGACCAATGGAGAGAGACATAGGTGGAGGAGTGAGGGGAGAACAGGTGGTGGAGGCTTCGGTGGTTGTTGGCCAGCGGTTCTTCGTCGGGGAAGGCAGCGACCTTGATGCCACTGCTGCTACTGCTTCCTGCCGGCAAAACAGAGGGGGAGCGAGAGATTGAGTGGGAGAGATGGGTTGTGGTGGAGGCTGTGGAGATGGTGGTGGTGATGGCGTTGTTGGTGATGGTGGTGGTCGCCGGTGTTGGCGGTGGCTGGTGATGGTGGTGGGTTGTCTCTCTACAAAACCAGAGGAGAGAGAGAGACAGTGAGATGGACGCAGGAGCAGAGATGAGGTGGTGAAGGTGAAGGTGGTGTCGGGTGGTGATGGTATTGAAGGAGAAGAGGAGTAAGATTTAAATAGAAGAAGAAAGAGAGAGGGAGGGAGGGTGACGGGTGTGTGTGTGTGTGTGTGTGTGTGTGTGTGAGAGAGAGAGAGAGAGAGAGAGAGAGAGAGAGAGAGAGAAATGAGATGTTTGTGTTAAGGAAACAAAAACATTTGCAGGATGTTGGAGAACAAAATATTTCCTTTATATTATATATCTTTTATTATTATTATTATTATTATTATTATTATTATTATTATTATTATTATTATTATTATTATTATTATTATTATTATAAAGTATTATAGTATAAAATATAGTATAAAATATAGTATAAAATACGTAGTATGCGTACGATATAAATATGTATAGGTAGAGAGTATAAAATACGTATAGTATAAATACAAATACAAGTATTAAATACTAAAAGTTTTATAAAAGACAATCAATACCCCCAACATAACTATTTAACATCAACTAAATTACAACTACCTCCCCTACTAGCAATATATTCCGAAAATAACATTTAAAAAGACGTCAATTTATATTTATAAAAATACGGGGTGTTACATCCTTCTCCCCTTAAAGAGAGCTTCGTCCTCGAAGCTAGGGCTGATATGTCTTAGAAAGGTTCTAATGTCAACGTGTATCACTTATCGTGTCAACACACGAAACTAAATAACACACAACATAGATAATCACATAACATCAAATAGCAACTTGAGCCGATAGGTAACACAATTCAGCGCACCTGGCATATAAGGACTTAAGCTATCTCGCAATCCCCGGCTTGTTCAATTTTATTACCGATTTTAGTTGTCCTATATCCATTTTATTTTGAAAAAATCTTATTTTAATTGGAACCGAAGGGTCGTACTAACTTAGAAGCGTCGGCTCTGATACCAACTGAAACGCCCCCCCAAATCATACGGCCGGCCGAACCGTACGTTTGAAAAGATGTCTCCGTACGAGGTGATGAGCCTCATTGAGAACGGATAAGGATCATCGGTTCACAGTTAGTACAACCATCGATAACTCAAAACATAATTTATTACATTCCACAAATAGTGACAACTTTTGAAAAGCCGTGAGTACATATGAAATGAAATTACTAGGTGATATTCTAGCAACAAGCGTTCCTGTCCAGCTGTGTCGTGAACGTTCCCCCACCTCTTTAGCCAACCTCTGGTTTTAAAATAGCAAAAGCCGACACAGTTTTTACAGAAAATGATCAGCAAACGGCTGAGTAAGCTAACACCCATAGCACGTAAACAGATTATGAGACATCTGACAAAAATAACGTATTCGCTGATAAATAAATATTACATATGTGAGCGAATAATGTTCTCGTTGATTTGATGTGTCATACTTTGTAACGATCTCAAATTTTGTATATCCAACCCAATGATGTGGTCCATCTTGTGGAATCACTGTTAACAAGATATATTTCAAAATTCGTATTCCGACCCAAAGACGTGGACCATCTCGGGAAATCACTTTTAATAACATTTCACAATATCACTTTGAATCTCAATATAATAACATTCTCATCGATAGGAATCGTGTCCAGAAATTTATTTTAGTAATTAGTTGATACGGGGAGTGACCATATCCAATCCACAACCGCTTTCTGATAATGTGCAAAAGCACTGCCATAACCAAAATTCAATCACAGGAGGTTCGCATCATAGCTCCTCATAACCATAACTAATCAAAAGGAGTTCAACTCCTCATAATCTCATAATAATAACCAATCACAATATGTCTAAAATGTATCTCGTTTATTCCTGGTGCAGATAATATTGCTGATGTCTATACAAAATCACTCGCTGCTGCTCCTTTTCAAACCTTTCGTGATAAACTGCTGTCGAATTCTCCCCAACAGTTTAAGGGGCCGTAATAGCTGGATCATTTCTCTCAAGCATTGGGCTTGAAGACGAAGCCCAATCCAATCTCTTCTTTTCAAGCTTTGGGTCTGAAGATGAAGCCCAACCCAAAGTGTTATAATTAGATCTTCAAAGCCTAGTTCTATTACATGTAAATACTCAACTGTTATAAGGGTAATTTTGTCTTTATTGTAACCCTAATTCCTTCCAGCCGTTAGATAGTACGACCTATCATCCTACCGTTACAATGGAAGCTATATAAGCTTCTCTTCTTCTGTATCGTTCATTATGTGAAATATACTTTCTCCCTCTTTCGTTTCATTTTCTCTGTTGAACCCTAGCGGTTCGTTTATAGCGAACCCACTAGTCCTCCATTGTTCAACTGGAAAAATTGCGTCATTTGCTTTACATTTCAATTTCACCTCCGAAAATGATGACTTTCTTTGCTTTTCACTTTTTCTGTTTCATTTGTAATTTGATGCTTTTTCTTACATCATAATAAAGGTAAGATTCTTTTAATTTTCCATAGAAAAAGGATATTATTCTCAATTTTGCAAAAGGGTGAATGAGTGCTTTAACTCTTGAGTTTATACACAGTACCAAGACAAACCCTCATGTTGAAACAAACACACTTGTGGTGGCTGTGTTGCCCCGATTTATGCCCTGTTAATTACTTTTCTATCAAATTGCACCTCCTTATTTTTGTTTGGCCGTGTGTTGGCTGCTAACCAAGCAAGTCTTGCAAGATTTTTAGATGTTTTCTTGTTACAATTATTATTTTTTCTGTCCAAATAACACTATAAGAAATCAGAGACCTTTAAGTGTAAAACTTAGTAAAGGAGGTTCCTTGGGTGACATGATCTTCTATTTTTACTTGGAGGTTTGTTTTCACTAACGCATGAGAAAATAAAATGTCATTACAAATAGTTGATAGTCTTCATGCATCTTTACATAGTGTATGTATACTGTCATTATAGTGACGTGAAAATTGAACACATGAGAATCATATAAATAGAAATCTATAACAGAATGACAACTCTGCTCATTTGTCTTCAAGTTCTTGATATACTAAGAAAATACAAGCGATTTTTTTTGAAAATATGATAACAAATATGAAAGATTACCTGGGTGCTCATTCCAAATCTGCATTTCATCTGAAAGACTCTTGGTAGACATTTACTTGAACCATAGATGCTCCTTCTTTAAGCGTCTCAATGAAATAAAGGCGGTGTGAGAAGGAATACATAGAATTGATACAAAAGTAATAGAGTTTTCATTTTATTTTCATTTTATTATCTTTCGAATTGGCATAATGCACGAACACTTGAAAGTGCGTGTCCAGTGAGAACATACAAAAATGAGCCATGATTCAGTGACATTATTTTCTAAAAAGTTGATATACAAAGCTAAAAAATATGAACATGCGTGAGTGCTGATATATGCCAAAAATACTATGGTCATCACAATTAATAGTACGGCACAAAAACCGGGTTGAGGTTTCTTAATTAATCTTCCAGTTTTAATCATGCAAAAAACTTTGATTTTTCAGTATCTACTCAAGGTCTTGTTCGGGACTTGGGAGCTAAAACAATGGTTTCGTGCCACCATGTTTGTTGAAGTGACGATGCATCATGAAAACAAAAGAGTGGTTACCAGTAGTGATAGAGTCAAATAAAATATCACCTGCAATATATAGTAGGATATCAGTACTCAAAATTAAAATAAATGTAGTTTATTTGAACTCTTTCCTAGACAGGCACCATCTCAAGTGACACTCTGAGAGTTTCATGACTTTTGCCCAGATGAAATAGAACACAAACAAAACAATATACCCAATAATCCAAATTTAATTACTATAACAAATAAGTTTTCAGAGACTAGCTGAGGGTTGTTAATTTTCTCAAAGACTACTTGCCGGTTGTTGATTTTCACAAGAAAAAATGTCAAGCCTTTCGTTCGATTAAAATCTCAATGAATTTCGTATAAATATGGAAGACAGTCTAAGAGATTGCGAAGTCCTAGGTGGAAATAAATGTCAGTCCCAAAATGAAATCTTCATTTGTCTAAGGTCCTACAAAGAAAGCAGAGAACGAAATAACAAGAACTTGCAGAGTTATGCAAAATAAGAGTAAATAAAATAATGACATACAATTATAAACAAGTCTAGTGCTACTCAAAACTTACGAAGGTGATTGGTGGTTTCATCAAGCAAAAGGATTGTTGGATTCATAAAAAGGGCACGAGCTGAAGCAATCCTCATCCTCCAACCGCCAGAAAAGTCACGGATCTTCTTTTCTTGCATCTGCGTGTCAAAACCAAGACCATGCAAGATCTCAGCAGCTCTCTTCTCTGTTGTGGATGCATTCAACGTATCTAGACGATCATAGATGCGTTCAAGAGCTTCTCCTCCACCATCACCCTAAAAAAGAAACAGGATAAAATAAGTTGATATTGAACTCCATGAATATTCGGATCCAACAATACAATGTTCAAACCAAAGGCAAACCTGTGCTTCAGAACTTCTACTTCCTTTTCCAAAGATAACCACCGTTCCTCATCACAGTTCATGACAGCCTTGAGTGAAGACATATCGGATGCTTCAATCTCCCTACAGAGGTGATAAATATCTATGTGCTCAGGAATGTGGAGCTCTCTGAGACCTATTGAGGTAGTTAATTTTGATTTCCCATAGCTATTCAGTAACGGGCCCGCAACAAAGATTCCCAATAGAATTTCCTCAAAGTAAAATATGACACAGAGAAGTGATCAGGGATGCCAAATCAGATAAAATCAAGCACATGGAAATCGAATACATGTGCCTGCGATGTCTGCGTGCGTCGGAGAGAGAGTATAGAGACGATCAATCGCTGGGAGAAATACAGACGACGGAGAGTGAGAGCGTCCCCATGAGAACACCATCTTTTACGAGTGGTGATCTCACGGGAACGCTCCCGTGGTAACTCCCATGAGAATTCCATGTGGCACAATATAAAACACTCAATCATTACTATATTTTGATCATATGATTGAAAGTGAGATTTGATTAACGTTTAATGGGCAAAAAGATTGAGCTTTGTGTGATCCATATTGTGCCACGAAGAGTTCTCATGGGAGTTACCACAGGAGCGTCCCCATGAGAACACCATCTTTTACTATGGATTCTACGATTTTTAGTGAATACAAGAATCGAGGGTAGTATAGTTCTTGAAAAGTATTAAGGGTATTACGGGTATAATACGTCAAGAACTTATGAACCGTCTGAACCCCTACAAATTTTTAAATAGTAAAGATAAAGAGAAAGGTATACAAAAGCACGGGAACTAGTCTCCCCTTATGACATGTGTGATATGAGAAGTATACTTCATTTGACATGTTGACGCTGAATTGAATCGAAGCGTTTTTGGGAGCAGCAAGAAGCAACGAACAGAAGGAAAAATCATGAACGAACATCTCTAGGGTTAATAGAAAACTCCATATTTTCTGGAAAAACAAATCAATAATTAATAATCTTCAAAATCAGTCTACAAGCCGGACTTAAATAGCTGAAAATGTAATTTTACAAAAAAATAGCAAAATGCACCTAAAAAATGCAAGTAGCTGTCTAAGGGGAGGTTAAAGAGCGAATGCACCTAGAAAACGCAAGTAGCTGTTTTGCCGGGCTAGTTATCCGATCGGCTGCTAGACCACCGTCGACACGTAGTTATCACCCGCATTCACGACCACCAAATCTTTTGATGGAGTGAATGGCTTAAAGGGGCCTCGCTCGCCTATCTCATTCATCTAGTTCCACTGTTGAGCCATATTGATTCATATACCCCTTTTCTTGGCAACCTATTGAACCTAGGAGAATCGTTTGGAAGAGTGCATCGGTGTAGATTAGACTAACCCTTTCCTACGAGTCATTACACGAGGGAGTCGAGTTGAGGGAGGATTTATAGGGTTTTGTGCTTGTATGATATTGTAGAGTGGGTTGTTTTTCATTTTATATTTTGAGGGTGTGAGAGGGTGAGTTAGAGACGGCAACGTGCTTCGGTACGGGAGGTGATTCGCGCCATTAAACTGTGATCACAAGGAGGACAAACGTAGTGTCCGGGATCAAAATCCATTTTCAATTGAAGGATATTAGAACGAGTTAAAGAAGCATACCTTGTTCTCAAAGATGACCATGCAGATGTACAAGAATTTTGGCCTATAACATGGTTGAGAGCCTCATGAGTCAAGGTTGCGTCGATGAGGGTCAAGAGTGCCTAGTCTTGATTCAGCCATACATGATTATCCAGATTTGTAGTCAGTTTGGTTTCCCTCGCCGTGGGAGAGAATCTGAGGCGGCGGCACCGTAGATTTGTCGATGTAACCGAATGAATATCGAGTTTTAGAGATTGCCCAAAGTTGATGTTTTCACAAAATATAGTTGGATTTATCCAACTTGTAACGTATCAAATTATTGATGTGTAATAGAAGAAACAAAGAGTTTGTGGTGGCTACAGGATGGTGTCGCCGGCAAAATCAAAGAGCTTATAGCAATCTCGGATTTAAAGAATCGTTTGTTAGAATGCAGAGCTATTATTTCTAATTTTAATTCGTTTGAAATTGTTCATGTTAGAAGAGAAGGCAATGCTTTTGCCCATTTAGTTGCCTCCAAAGCTATGGAGGAGGACGATATTAGTTTTTACACCCAAGTGCCGGATTGGGCCTCAGAGATATATAACTTTGATTTGTCGGGGTTGGCGTCCCTTTAATTTGATTAACTCTTTTTCTCAAAAAAAAAAAAAAAATAGTTTGTGGTGGTGGTGGTGGTAGTTGTGGCAATGGATGGATTGGTAGCTGCGATCGTAAGACTCCGATAACATGAAAACCCAGCTAGGGTTTCATGGAAGAGGGGCTGAGCTCTCGAAGAAGAAAAAACAACACAGAAAGAAAATAAGGCTGTATGCTTTCATTACGCTGGAGAAGAGTATTCACCAAGATTAGGAACATAAATCCAGTAGCCCAAACAAGATGCTCTGTAGGAACATAAATCCAGTAGCCCAAACAAGATGCTCCGTTTACCTCCAGCGGATAGCAGCCCGGACATCGCTATATGTGAATTGCAGGCTAACTTTATAACAAGCGGAATAGCCAAAGCCTAAATGATGGTTGTCCCAGGTCTGAATAGAAGTGTAAGCAGAATAAATGGCATCTGCAAGAGCCCTTGGTACACCATTTGAAATCTTCCCTATCGCCCCGGCATCGAAGTTAAGAAGGAATGAGAACGGTCGTTTTTGTGATTGTTGGATCATGATCTAGTAGAGCTAATACGGCCATGATCCTTTCAGTTTGGTGGTTCCTGGTAGTGTATTTTGAATATTGTCTTTATGCAAGCTTCGGATACCAGTGGTAGCTTCCGTATGTTTTTGTTGGTTAGTTTTGAAATAGCAATGACGGACGCAGTATTCTCGATTCGTGGCTTTGATTAAAGTTCTTGTTAGCAAGAAAAGGTGAGGGAAAAACAGTCGCAGCTCATGAAACAGTTCAGAACAATGGGTGGATATTACATTTTATTTAGACCCAGCTCAAGTGTGACAAAATTCTTTATTGTACATCACAATAGGAGGACCACCTTTCGCTTTCAGCTTTATCATATGCCTTTTTACACTTCTGCCAAATTGGCATTCGATCCTTCCGCTTATAACCTGCAAATACATTGAACCAAATGATGAATCAGAAACTAGCACCAAGAAGAAAAATTAAGTTTCCACTTTCCAATAGCTTACACTGATTCCTTCACCCTCAGGAATGAAATGAGTAATTATAACATTATTAGTACAGCAATTAGAAGAGTGTCCTAACATAACACAAATATACAAATATATTTTTTTCCCCAAAATATACAAATATTGAATCTCACCAGAAGAAGAGTTGTACTGGAGATTATTGAAAAGAAAACAAACCCATATGCATAAAAGCAGCAAGGTAAAGCTGAAATTTCATGAAATTCTGAACTTAATTATTTGGACAGAGTTGAAGCGTGGAAACATGAGTTATGCTCACAAGATTAGAACCAACAGCCCAGGGACTCGTGGCATAGTCTATCCTGAAAATGCTAAAAGACTAGACAAACACTGTCTAGCATACCAAAAGACTAGATAAACACTGTCTAGCTCAAACCTATGACCTGCTCGTAAAAGACTCCTATCATCTTGTGATATGGAGGTATAGAAGCGACAATAGTTGATTCCCTGTCCTCACTTCAACACTTGTGCATTCTCTAGACCTAGTCATTACTTGTGTACTCTCTACACCTAGTCACTACTTGCGTATCCTAACTAAAATGTACCCTGACCACTGGAGGTTATTTAAAGAACTTGCAAAAACAGAAAAAACATACCAATGTTGTAGTCAGACACTGTCTTTTCTATGTTCATGTTCCATGTTATTTTTGACGCCTACTTTGTGTTCTTGGTACTTCCTAGAGTTGATCTTCATATTTAGAGAAAACATTATAACATGGAACTCTTGGCATATCAACAACTTGTCCGTGTCCTCAACTTTATATCGTTTTCATAACACATCTAGGTGACTGAGGCGAGTGCAACTCCAGAACATGTGTCCTTGTGATAGCATCTTAATCAAACACCTTGTACTTGTACTTCACACAACATACATGTTGATCCAGGTAAAGTAATAAGTAGTCATAACTCTTGTATGCTGACATGACATTAATGAATGTGTCGGTCTCCCGTACAGTACACAGGCAGTTGACCAGCTCTCATGTACTCAAGGCACTATATCAATTAACTGTGCCTTGCTATTGAAGAAAATAATGTTCGGCAGAAGAATCTAATCATAGCTTTTTTCATGTGTGCACGGAAATGAGTTCAGGATCTTCCAATTAATAAATCTTTGTTGTGCTTCAAGAATATGTAACAAGTTGTATTATTGTATATACAGGATACATACCAAGGGAGCTTAAAGGCCTCTTTCAACCATCCAGATTTAGAGCTGTTTGCCACGACTTTGTTCAATCGCACGATTATCTCAGAAAATGTTGGTCTCACAACAGGTTTTGGATCCCAGCATTCCTCGATCAACCTACACGTGCAAGAAAGTAAAGAGAAATACATTAGATGGTACTTGAGGTTACAATCGCTAAGAGAATATAACACAGCTTCAGAAGTGCACTATTACCAACTTACAAGTTAGTATTCTTCCAGTTATCATGCCAGGTAAAAAGAAACTAGAACATTGACCTTTTAGTAAAAAGAGATGGGCTCTCTCTATTCTAATGTGGACTTATGAAAGCAAAGCCTCCAAAGGAGAGACACGGATGGTGATCATTTCATGTACTAAACAAGTACGTTTAGAAACAGGATTGATTTGATGAATGCAATGGATGTGAACATGCTATTGAATCTTAAATACATCATCATCAATTACAGATCATGGAATATCGCATGAACTCAACTACATTGACATCATTTCTCGAAAAAATAAAAACAAACAAAGCTACAGAAAAAGGCACAAGGTTCACTACGCTATTCACAAAGAAAAACTTTACTACCTCCGTTTCTTTAGGATTGTCCTACTTTGACTTTTCAACCCAGTCACTTTGACTCGATAGTTTACATAGCAAAACGATATAATTTTTTGGTAATTTTTCTATAGTGTTGTAGAGTTTACTCTACAAGACCATGCAAAGATTATCAAATTCTTATATCGTTTTGCTAATCAAATCACCGATTCAAAGTGACCCAGTGAATAGTGACAAAAAGTGAAGTAGGCTGAAAGAGAAGAAACAGAGGTAGTAGTTGTCAGCACAAAGAAAAAGGCATCCTCCGCATTGGTATATTGGACTCTACTAGTTAGCATATATTTCCGGTCATGTCTAACTTGAGATGTCAACCACAATAAGTTTCATGCCCCAAATGCCAGTGTCGTACACCATAGCCACGAGTTTATCATAGTAACAAATGAAGAACTTCCTTCGAAGATGATGTTCGAGTAGTGAGGAGCTCATAGCGGGGTAATGAGAATATTTACATACATGCAAATTAAGTTACTACGCAAGAAAGATGTACAGGTTTATTCTAAAATGGTAAGCAATTTAGCAATGTAAGATAGTTTCTTCGCAAAAGTGACTTACTCTTTCAGATCAGGAGGATAATGCTTTGATTTCATCCTGAATGTTGGTCTCTGTCCTTCCATGCAAATCAATTTAGCAGCATCTTCTGGGCTTCTGGGGTGAAATGGCTGAACTCCTTCTACCATCTAAGAAAAGGAGAAGAGACAGGAAGCTCATTTTCAATGAAAACATGCTATTACTAGCAGTGTTATCTCGTAAAGAAAAGAAAAATGAGATCTATATCCACAATGGTTTCAGTATTGAGAAATTGTCAGAGAACTAATTCCGTAAATTTTTTGTCCAAAAACTGTAGTGAGCTAGAGAACAGCCCTCTGTTAAAATGCACCACACCAAGTATGAGCTTCCCAATCTCGACCTCTTACAAGGCAATTTCTTTGTCAAAATTTGACCACAGAAAGAACGAAACAAGAGATAATGATTGAGAAATCTTTATAGAAACTCCTAGTTCTACAGAAAAAGTGGAAGGACTGCAATAAAGAATGAAGATACCTCATACAGAATGAGTCCAAAAGAGAATACATCCACACTTCTGTCAAATACTTCGTCCTTATAAAGCTCAGGTGCCACATACAAATCTACAAAAATATAGAGAAATCACTTGCTAAGATATGCATGGAAGCAGCATGGACAAAGGGACGAAGGTCTTAGTGCATCCCAAAACAACTAGGATCTTTTTTTATGTTACTAGTCTTATCCATAGTTTATGGAACCGATACATACGAGATCCCAACAAAATATTATACTTGCGATAAACAAGAAAAAACTAATTACTTAATATGTCATAACCCCTTCTCTCTTCAAATGCACAAACATATAAATCCTGGAATGCTTGAATTGCAATGCTCTAAGTCCTTGTGATTTTACGTACTGTAAGATATCAATTACTACTAGATTTACAAAGAGCATAGTTTTATTGGTGAAGTTTGTGTTGTTATATTTGTGTTTTAACAACCGAGCTTGTAAGATGGTAATTTCATAGTTACAATTTTGATATTATTCATGTTCATTGATAGTTATCCCTATGTTCTTCACAAATGTATGTTGTAACCAGAATCTCCTCCTTTGTGTTCTTAAACTACCCATCCCGGTAATTTTAAGTTAGGGAATATTCCTAGTTTCTGAAACGTTGCAATGCGGCTTTATGCACAATCCTTTATTTTAGTGTATTAGTAGTAACTGAGCTACCATTACCTTTGAACCCCACATCCTCAGGTATTGTTTGACACCATGTAGGCATGTATGGTTTTAAGTTCTGAAGCTATGATAAAAATATGATCATATTGAATGTTTTCTTTCTTCAATGAAAATAACATTCTTCAATTTGAAACTAAGGATCCGTTTGGTTGGTGGTAAAACATTTTCCTGTAAAATGTTTTCCCTTGTTTTGGTGTTTTGGTGCTGTTTGGTTGGACGAAAAATATTTTCCAGTAAATGTTTCCCCTCAAATGATGTAAAATGATTTACACATTCAAATCCCTAAGCCATTTTTCGGAGAGTGAAGGAGCACAAACACAACAACAACTCATGCTAATACCTCCACCACCAATAACCACCACTACCACCTACCTCCACCACCACTCATCACCGCCACCCATCACCGCCACTGCCGTCACGGCCCACTGTTTTAACAAGTGTCAACCAAAGACGAGAAAAGAATCGCAGAGAAAAATTTTCACACAAAATATTTTACGCGTAAAATATTTTCCCTTGTAAATCATTCTGCGAACCAAACAGAGCCTAAAAGTAAACTGATACAGAAAATCGAAGCGAAACTCATTAATTTTCATATTACAAACTGGGTATGTTACAAAAAACCGGGTAAGGGACTCATAAGCACCGTCTTTTTCATCACAGATATAGTGAAGAAAACTTGCCCTCTGCTTTTTGGCCAAAACTATCAGTAATTCTAGCGAGTTCACACCTTAGGCTATGCTGCATCTTACTCCAATTTGATAAAGTATAGTAGCCTCTCTAATGTAGTTTCAGGAACAACTACTGTCGACATGGGTTATTAACTAGCATTTTTTTTGTAATGTTCTAGGAGTTTTAATTTTCAGATGATAAAGAGAGGGGTCATTTCATGTCCAAACAGGTGGGTTTCAAAAGATGTTATGCTACAATAGCTTAATAAAGAAAGGGGTCATTTCATGCCCAAAAAGGTGACTTTTCAGGTGAATTTTCAAGGATACTGACATAGTTTACAAGAACTTACTTGAATGATCAATTTGAGTCTTATGCTGCGATAGCTTGGCCTTGTCAGCTGACAATTTAGACAATCTTACCACACCAAATCCAGCTACCTTCACCTGACCACCAGAGTCCAGCAAAATATTTCTGGCACCTTACAAAAATTTCCATTATTAAAAGGAGACTTTTCCTAATTGCACACAAACTTGTCCTCACATCATTATCTTAACTTTTGCATTCAATTTCCTTACTTGGGCTTTAAATCGCAATGGATAACTGGATCTGGTTTACTTCCATGAAGATAATTCATGCCCCTGTATCAAATCAAGAAAAGGCATTAAGACATGGTCAATATGGATATTCATAAAAGGCTATTAAGATAGAGAAAGAATCATTTCCCTTTCTAGCACTTCGAATTTGATAACCGAACGAAATTACAAAAGAAATCATGCATGCGCCAGTCATACATAGGAAATATAATTGAGTAGAAGTATATATGACTAAGGGAATTTCTTAATTAAGTAAAACTAATGAAAACAAATGATTGATAATGGAATTTATGCAATTATATTTTTTTTTCAGCTAACAAATGCTTCACATGCCTTGCAATATCAAGCGCAAATCTTAGCGCTTTAGATGGAGATAGACGTCCTTTCTTTTGGAGATAGCTCGCCAAGTCACCCTGCATAACCGAATGATAAAAGCACTGTTAACCATTCCCGTACAGGGTATAAACAAATCCAACAGACTATATAACAGCCCCTAACAAATCCAACAGACTATATAACAGTCCCTTCACCCGAGTATCAATGTTAAATCCACGCAAGTGAACATTAACACTCTCGTCATACTTACTTTTGAAGGATATTCTAAAACAATCATCATGGGCAAATTTTGAGTGACAGCTCCAACAAACTGGACAAGATTAGGATGCCGGACCTTCTCTAACAAAGTTAACTCGTCTTTGAAATTGATTCTGGATAGATGAATAAAAGCACAAGTTAGGGAATTTAGCTATAAGCTGGTATGAGAATAGTGAAGCACAAAGGACAGTAAAATGTGAGCTCAAGTGTCAATGCATAGACTGGAAAGAAAAGCCAGATACTGTATGAAACAATGACAGGCTTCAAGCAGCCGACTTCCTATAAGATGCCTTCATACAGCTTGTCACAAATAACAACCAAGTTACTGATGCATTAGGAAGATATGTCAACTACTCTGGAACGGACCTACGCGAAGATAACAGTGTTCAACAACTTCAACATTTCTCAAAGATTAATTAATGTGATAATTTACAATCTTTTATATTAGTCTGGATGACTGTAGCAACTAATTACTGAGCACATTGCAGTATTGGGTATTTAGCACTTGGCCTTTCCAATCACTCTTCATTAGAGAAGTGGTCGTGAAGGTATGGTTTAGGGCGCGAGAGCTTTCGGAGGAATGTATTTGATTCTATGTTTAGATCAGAGAGGCATTCTACCGCGGTTCCTCTTTTGGGTGCAGACTGTGGACAGCAATCATGCCGGGTGGAATCGGTTTGCGGAGAAGATGCAGCTTAAGATTGGTTTGGGGGATTGTGTTCGGTTTTGGGAGAATCGGTGAGTGGTTGACGAGTTTCGGTCTCTTCACCGTCTAGCCTAAGATCATTCTGTTTTGAGTCAGTGTATTTGAAGGGTTGAGGGTAAGGGGGTTGGCAGTTGGCACTGTTGTGTGTGTTCGGTTAAGGCGAGACTTAAATGACTGGGAGATGATTTTTTAAAAAGTTTTCCGAATCCCTGGTCAGACTTAAATTACCACAATTCTCCTCTATGTGGGGCCCATGTATCCTTGGTTCCTGATCATTTCATCTAAAAAGTGGGTGCTTTTCTAAGTCACCTAGAGCATGAGTGAAGGGGGAGCAGAAAAAGCATCTAAGTTTATAAGGTTTTGTTTGGGAGCGCCTGTATATGATATTTATTTAATATAATTTTTAAGAAGAATACTATTACTTTCAAAAGTGTGCAACATGAACTCATATTGAACGTCATGTCATATAGAGCGAGAAAAGTATTAGATTTTCATGTTCCATGCTTATACAAATTTGAAAAAATGACAAAATAAAGATTCAACGCTACTCATTGATGATGGTGTGCTTTACACATGATAATCCCCTAAGTGAGTTGTAAGTCTTAATTCGTCAAATATGCTGCATCTTTTAGAGAGAATAATGTTTAAATAGTTGAATTATCAAAATTGATATGTAATAAGTAAGGGTTGACCATCCATTATAGTCCAAAACATTAGTAAATCGCCTTTGAAAACCAATTCTCTTACGAAACCGCACTCTCTATCTTTTCAGAGCGGGATTTGGCCTCCGAAGTGCCGGAGCGAGTTTTGGGAGCGGGAGCGACACCGCTTCGAGAAGTTTTAGGTGACTAAGGGGCTCCTATTACTGTCTCCTTTTTCACCTTGTGTGCAGCCCATGACAAGATCTTGACTATTCACAATTTGGTTCAATGTCGACACGTGTTAGTCAATTTGTGCTGTTTGTGGAGATTAGCGCAGAATCGGTTAACAATCATCTGCTTCATTGCCCTGCTGTATGGTCTCATGTGCCGCTTGGGTCTATAGATCACTTGTTTGATTTTCTGGACTCCTTGGCCTAGTTATTTTTGTAGTTGCTAGTTGTTTTTTCACTGCGTAGGCTATGTAGTTATGCCCTTCCAGTTTCTCTGTGAATATTCTATTTTAGATCTATAAGAAATATAATTAACTTTAAACATTACTACAATTAACTAATGATGCTATAGAAAACTAATATTGATTTACATTCATTTCGGTTACGAATTATTTTCCAAATAGAGAAATAAATGTGACGAAAAATATATAATTCTTCAACTTTGATATATTTAAGGATTTCATGTCTTTATTTTGTTTCCCAATTTTAAAAAAGTGTTTTTAAGCTATGCTTGTCCTTAGTCTTATTTGTTAGATCTTTTAAGAAAACGTCCTGTTGGGAATCAAGGTGCCTTGAATGTACTTGGGCTTGGCGAGGAGTTGGCGACGAAGCGGGGGAAGAAACAGACGGAACGGAGGAGCACAAGACGAAGAAAGCAAGCTGCTGGCATCAGGGTGTTCGTGCGAACAGCACAGGCCTTCGTGCGAAGGCTTTGCTAGAGGCGGCCAATTAGTTGTTTCCTTGTTCGTTAGCTCGGTTTTGGAATTTCTTTGGGCACGAGTTGTATAGTAGGCGCCCTACATTGTGTGGGTTGTATTCGTGGGTTTCTCTCAATAAAATCGGGGTTTTTCGTGTCGTGGAGGTACCTAGCTCATCGTTAGTGAACCACGTTATATCGTGTGTGCTCTTGTGTTCTTGTTTCATCGTTTTCATCGTTCTCTAAGCTCTGCCCAGATCATACCGAACTGGTATCAGAGCTTAAGTTGCAGTGTTCCAAGATCAAGGTGGAGCTATAGGGGTTTCACAATCCCTGAAATTCATAGCTAGGGTTCCGCGATCAAGGTGGAGCACGCGTTCGGGGGTTACAGATCTGGAAATGGTGCTGCAAAGAAGACCCGGAGGTGACCAAGATCGACAAGTTCACGGGGAGAAACATCTTCAGTCTTTGGCAGATCAAGCTAAGTGCTTTGTTGAAGTAGCAAGGCCTGTGATTGCCATTGGCGGATGATAACGAGGGGGCTTCTACAACCACCAAGGAGTACAAGACGTTGGAGGAAAGAGCACATGAACAATCATGTTGTGTTTGGCGGACGACGTGATAACGGAGGTTGCGGATCAAGAGACTGCTGAGAAACTATGGAGCAGGTTGGAGAGCCTATACAAGAAGAAGTCGCTCGCCAACAAGTTGATGTTGAAGCAACAACTCTTTGGTCTACGCATGGGCGAAGTTACGGATCTAAGAGATCACTTGGATCGTCTTAATACTATTTTGCTTGAGTTGCGAAACAGTAATGAGAAGATAAGTGATGAAGATGCCGCACTGATTTTGTTGGTGTCTCTACCACCGTCTTTATGAGGGGTTCGTGCAGAGTGCTTGTGCTGGAAAAGAGACTCTGACGTTGGAGGAGGTAAGATCAACTCTTCACACAAGGGAGATGCGGCAGAGGGCCGCATATGGGGGTACGGACAGTTTGGGTTCGGGTGCATTCATGGCATCCAATGGGGTTATTGCTAAAGGAGGAACAAGGGTTATAAGTTGCCAGACGACGTCTATGCATTGTGTAAATATAAGGGTCACTGGAAGAGGGAGTGTCCGAAGGGGAAGGCGTTTGCAGACTTGGCTGCAGGCGCGGCGGATGACTTCGTGCTCTAGGCCCCGTTGGGGGGCAAGGGGGAATTCGTGCTCTTGACGAGGAGGCGGATGGTGGAATAGGAGAGTCTCTGACGAGAGACATGGAATGTGAAGGGGACACGTGCTGGGGGGTTTGTTGTAGGGACTCGGTAGGAGTCGGAACTTGTAGGAACTCGGTGGGAGTTGGAACAACAAGCAGGGGATTCGATTGCAGGAACTCGGCCGTAGTTGGAACATCGATAGGGTTCGATTGCAAGAACTAGACGGGAGTTGGAGCAATGTTGGGGGCACTCGTTGTAGGATCGTGGCGAAGATGAAACTACTTGTGAATTTGGGTTATTGGAGAGAACAGGCTAATTCAAGGGCAAGCAAACGAGAGGATTCAAAGCAAGGTGGAGATTTGTTGGGAATCAAGGTGCCTTGAATGTACTTGGGCTTGGCGAGGAGTTGGCGACGAAGCGGGCGAAGAAACGGACCACACGGAGGAGCACGAGACGAAGAAAGCAAGTTGCTGGTGTTCGTGCGAACAGAACGGGCCTTCGTGCGAAGACTTTGCTGGAGGCGGCCAATTAGTTGTTTCCTTGTTCGTTAGCTCGGTTTTGGTATTTCTTTGGGCACAAGCTGTATAGTAGGCCTATATAAAGGCTATAGGTCGTGCTGTACATTGTGTGGGTTGTATTCGAGGGTTTCTCTCAATAAAATCGGGGTATTTCGGGTCGTGGAGGTAGCTAGCTCATCGCTAGCGAACCACTCTATATCATGTGTGCTCTTGTGTTCTTGTTTCATCGTTTTCATTGTTCTCTAAGCTCTGCTCAGATCATAACACTTCCTTTGAATATCACTGAAGACAAATAAAAAGCTACATGCAAGGCACGTGCCCATAACTAGTAAGTAAAAACTGTGCAAGCAAGTGTTGAAGAGGGCTCAAGACATCACAAATTCATAACAGAGTGAGAGTGTACACATTGATAGATCACCAAAGAGCAGAAGATTAGGGATTCAAGGTCTTCTGGCGAAGCAAATACGGAAGCTACAGAGCTATCTCTATTTCTTATCAGAGCATACATTATTACAAATAACAAACGGCAGTGACTATGTGACTGATAAACCTAGGTGAAAATATGTGACTGATTACTTGCACTCCGGACAAACAGATAAAAGACTAACGGTGGTAAGAATCATCTTCATGTATTCAATGTATCAATTCCGTTTTGGTGATTCTAATTCATTGAATCCCAACATGGCCTATGTATATATATTTTCAAGCAAGAAACACACAAAAAAATACAGCGAGACAAAATAAGCTACGCTGGGTCTTACATGATTTCAGGATCTGAAGAACTATCCTTCTCAAGCATCTTTACAGCAACTTTTGTTCCATTCCACTTTGCCACTTGGTAGGTGCCCTGTCAAAAAATGAAAGGAATATTTCACCAATCTTTTTAAGAGCATGTTTATAACTGGACTACACAAACTTTTTGGAAAGACTTACAGGGAGCATAAACAAGACAATGAACACCTTAAGATCTCTTTCAGATTGATATGTGAAAAAGAAATTCACTGCTTAAGTTAATGGAATTTTGAAGGGAAATGCTAAACATTACCCACTTTTCGTCGCCCTTTAATTTCACCGCCTATGTGGGTTTTTCTAATTGGTGATATGATTATAGAAAAATCTTAAAATAAATAGGTGCTAACAATCATATCTTGAAACAGAGGAGGTGAAATAGAAGGGTGACAAATAAGGGTGAAGCATAACGGCCCTCATTTTGAACCCACAAGATGATATATTAAAAATGCTAAATGCCCTTGAAGGAAGTGATAGAAACCCAATAATCCATACCTATTAAAGGAGCGAGAAATCTACATGTTGACTAGGTGATTGGTTTGATTGATGCTTGATTGGAATTTCTGAATTTTTTATTTATTTTGATTAATATTAGTTTAGGTCCTATTTTGCTGAGTATCAAATAAGATTGTGTTTTCTATTTCTAGAGAAAGGGATGAGAATAAATAGGTGTTATTTTTATGAGGTAGGGACATTGAATCAGGTAGTCATTTGGTTTTGGGGAAGAGACCAGGCTCTAGAAACCCCTGATTATCATTTCAATATCAATAAAATTTCCTCTCTTTTTGTTTCACCTCAAGAGCTCTATCAGAAAGCAAAATGTTAACCTTAAAGCAAGAAAGAATTTCATTTACAGAATGGCGAGAATTTCAGTATCAACAATTTGCCCTTTAAGTAAGCAAAATGTTAACCTTAAAGCAAGACAGAATGTCATTCAAAGAACGGGAGGAATTTTATTATCAAAATTTTGGCTTAGTATGACCTCACAGGCTTTTATCCTGCATAACAGCCTTGGCTACATGAATGGATTAACTTTCTTATGGACAAATAGTAGCCTATAGTCATAACTTTACAGTTACTTCTAAAGTAAAGACATCTAAATGAAGAATTGCTTGTTTTAATTCCGAGGAGAAATTAGCTGCTCCTTTCATAACAATTTTTGCCAGATGCCATTACTCACGTTGCTTGACATAATTTAGGATTCACAGGAATAAATCGGTTAGAAACATGCTTCTTGACAGAACAATTCAAAAAACAAAAGGCTTGGATACTTCACTCTTCTTTCCGCGAGGCAGAGCAAGGAGAACATTGTGAAGCTACGAACCCGTTTCCACATTAATTCATTACTGACCAAAAAAATAATGACAAAGATAAAACCATGCCTGTGTGATACCATCACTTCTGCGAATTTGAAGTTCTAGTGGATTGAGCTCGTACTCTGGAACTTCTCGAGGATTTGAAACAACCATTGGAGTCTTCTTCATTTTCTACAAATACAACATGTGCATGTCAGTTTTACAAAGGTAGACACTTTTCAAACCAGGAAATATAATACCTCCCAATTACCGGAGTTTTGGCTCCACGGGCCTTCAAAATGTTGTAAACCTCTACATTCCCATAGTATTTTGCATCAGCTGCTGCCTGTCAGGACAAAGAACTCTTGAGCACATTTCATACTTAACAAATAAGAGTTGTGACACAATTTTGCTAAAGAAAAATGATGAATTCGTTTTTCTTTTTCTAATTTCAATAGTAAGCAAAATAAAGCCAAAAGATAACGAATTGCGAAAGAGGCAGATAGGTGATAAGTGTCCACAGAGAAACAGGACCTTTTCCCTCAATGAAGTTGAACTACCTGTGTGTTATGCTCTTATCCTTTTCTGTATTTTATTATACGTCTGAGGAAAAGAAATCTGACCTTTAAAACAAAGAAACAGTAGAAAGTTGCATATAATAGGTTGAACTTAGCTTCAAACACACTCAACAGTCAAACAAAAGACAAAACAATCCACATAACCACAAGCGGAGTTAGCCCCCGTTCCTTGTCAATACATTCAAACCCCTACTGCTGCCTAAATTAGAAGTTTTGGTCCCAGTTAATTTAAAGTCATGGAGGAGTTACCAAACAACTAAGTACTGAGCATATAGAGTAGATAAAGACAACGTGTCATTGAGAAACCAAATCTCCACAAAGAACTCTTTCATACAAATAGGAGACCAAGGGTGGTTACAGATTACACATTCACAGACAAACCCAGTTCCCTTACAGTTTTCTAAGAGCCTAAATAAACTGTTAAGTGCTAACTGTAAGGACTTCATACTGAGTTCTGGCTATTACTCACTAGTCACTGGAGAGAATTTCTACTGATGTACGAGTATATACGACATGCCTATTGATTTTCTGGGGTAGTTTTTCCCATTGCTCCTTCAGATTCCATGTGGAGTTTCTAGCATGAATTCAAACACATCATCTTATTTCATGGCTGTATAAATCATTATACTGGATCATTTCCAGTAGGAATTATTGCAAACTCATACTTCCTTTGCAACAGCTATAAATTATTAAGACCGTTCAACAAACTCCGTGCAAAATCACAGCATTGTTGTGCAACCCAACTCTCGTCCATCAGGTCCATCACTGCGAGGATCGAGTAATTGCACCCATCATTTGCATCTACAAGGAATTATACGCCATATGCTTTCTTGTCATGGATCATAGCTCAATGGCATCTTACCTTCTAAGGAAAGCGGACTAATGGTTTTCAATCCACAACGGTCTCATATGCTCTCTTCACATAGACCGTAGCTCAATGGCATCTTCTTTCATGAGGTAAACAGTCAAATGAGTGTAGGTAACCACGGTAATTTGGGAAACTATTATTTTCTTTACCACTCTTGAAACTTTTGTTTTCTTGATAGATGGTGGCAAATAGCATGCTGGAAGAAAGAAATGTGAAGTCTGCTCAACTCTGCGACATAACTTTGGAGCATGAAAAGGAGTTCCTAGAATGTTGGTACTAGTACTTTCTAGTTTCTACAAATAGTTTGAAACGACCCCAGCGGATTACTGATTTACTGTCCCAACAACTTCTTGATCTGTACCACCAAAATTCCTAAGCCTGCTATAAGTAACCCTCAAGGTTTGCTATCTAGTCCACAATATTCCGATGTGAGACGAGACATCACAATCTCCACCACCACGCACACCACAGAGCCCTTGAGGGACCAGGGTTAGCTCTGATACCATTTGTAACGACCCGAGCATATTATTGTCCCAACAACTTCTTGATCCGTGCCACCAGCTCAAAATGCATAAGCCTCAAAAGTGCTAGCAGTAATCACAAGGTTTTCAATATATCAGACATCAAGTCCGTGATGTTCCGATGTGAAACGAGATATCACGTAGTTATAAGAAGAGCTGGTGGAGGAAACCAGTCTTGGAGTCTGCAAATATTATATGAAAAGTTCAGCGGCTTCAGGTCTAGTGGATCTACCACATCTCAAAATATGAGTAAAGAAGTTTCCTTCAAATAATTGTAGTAAAATACTATTAAATGCTGATCCATCACAAGCCGATTCTGAGTTGTCATACCCACTGTCTTGGCTTGTGAAAGACCATATCAAAATATATACGATTAGTCTTTATTTGCTTCAACAAAAATGGAGCTTTGAAGCAATCCTATAAGTTGAATGGTAATAGTGAAGAGTGGCTAATTTTTTTTATTATTATTTTTTCCTTTTTTTTTTTTTTTTTTGTAAGAATGCATGATCAGCTGGAACATCAAAGGCAGACAAACACAGCAGTGGAGATGATAAGACAACTAGTCTAACTAATAGGATAAGCTGAAACAATGGAGGATGACCACAGGAAGGAAAAGATGATGCATGATATGCTAACAGAACAGTAATCTTACGAATATGAGATGGAAATAAACTTCTCATGAGCAACGACGGTGATTGTGGGTCGCTGCCGGAGAATCTTAGGGTATGATACCATTAAGAAATTGTATGAAAGATACGGGAGAGAAGAAGTGTGAAGTAGATGGCTGTATTCTCGATAACTTGATCTAAAACCTTCTGTCAATTTATTGTAGTCTAAATACATAATGTGTACGCATGTCACAAAAGTCGACATGGCAGCCAAACATGAATACAATTACTAAGTATTGGGTAGCTATCCTGTATCCTTGTCTGCTTAGCCAAAATGGCTAACTTCCTCTGATGGACTCCACCTCTGCAATAGCAAGAGTATCTTGACTTCAAGAGATACTCTAGTTCAAATCTTTTTCGCAACATTGAGATATGCCGAAAGAGTTGTATAACTCTTGGTGTTATAGAATCATACAAGAAGATGCCAAAGGTATTGTTTGGGTTTCGAACCATTGGAAGCAGAGATCTCTATTTTTCTATTGTTGTGGTGTCGGAGCCAACTTACATAGACCTCCACAAAATCCATAGGTACGGTGCCTACAGAAGCCGATTAAGTATAGTGTTCCAACGGTTTTTTTTTGGTCTTTTGTGGATTTAAGGGGGAGTAGTGATGGAGAGAGAAGATGCAGGGTTACATTGTTACTCGGTGAGGGTAAAATTATGTACTGCAGGCTCCTCGCATTGTTAACACATTTGATAGTAGAAATACCATTAGTTCTTCATAGAGTAGTTTTGTCAATTTAGTTCTTCTCTTTTCAGCCTCCTCATACATCAAAGAAAACCTTGTTCAGGTTTCCAAGTCTGAGTAAGATTCTCTGCAAACTAAAAAGATCAAGAAGGAATTTATTCAGCAACCTACTACAGTTAGTAATTCAATCACCCAGTGTAATCAGATGTCAATTGAGAGGGCCCCCTATCCATTCTGTCACTCTATAGTCTTGAAGCAGACATCACTGCGGTGGCTATAAAAGCACCTAGCTTGTTAGCAGATGGTTAATTCAATAGAATGTTGATATTGCATTCTGGCCAGATGTTTAACCCTCACCCAAAGAAGGCAGAAAAGAGGCTGCTAAACCACACTACATTAAGGGTAAGTTTGGTTTTCTAGGATTAGCAATACTAGCTGGGAGGTATTAGTTAATACTGTGTTTGGTTGTTTTGAACTAATTATAATACCAGTACTAAATAGTGAAAAGATGTGTTTAATACCCCCAAATTAGTACCCTCTCACACGAGGGTATCAGCTGGATTGTACTAGTTGTACCTTAACGTTGAATTAATGCTGCACAAAACCAAACACATTATTAATGCAATCCTATCTGGAAATTTCATTACAGTCTAATCCAATCCGACTAGTCTGGAAAACCAAACGTGTCATAAAACCACTGTGATATGACATAAAATGATAAGAAATTCATTAGCAAAATCATGGCTAGAGAAATGATTGAGTGAACATACCGTACTCCCCCATCGATCCCTAGCATCAATATTCGCCTTCCGAGTGAGCAAAAGCTTGACAACATCGACATGGCCTTCACAAGCGGCAATGTGCAAAGCTGTGCGTCCGTCCAAATCAATACTGTTCACATCGATTCCTTCGTCCAGCAAGTCTTTGAGGCCTCCCTCGTCCCCCCTGCAGGCCATGAACAGCAGCTGCATCGTCGAATCGAGGTTTTCCGGCACCGACAGCTCGTCCAGGCTGTGATTCCGGCGAAGCGGATCGAGCGACGACTGGCGTCCGAAGCTGAATCTCGGCGCATTTCGTCTCGGATCGAGTGAATCCTGCCGCTTGAAGCTGAATTTCCCACTCTTGAAGACAACCGTCGAAAGCTGCCGGGAGATTCCCCGCTTCAACTGAGCAGCCCTCTCCATTGATCTCTCTCCGTCTCGTCAAATTGAATCGCCGAAAATTCAATCGATTTGCAGAGAGATTGGAGGTCTCCGTCGATTCACATGGCGTGGACTTGTTCGAATCGAAAGCAGCAATGCAAAGAGGGAGAGAGAGAGTTACCGGCGGTGTGGAAGTCCGAAGAACAACCAGGAGAGAGATGCTGGAGAGGAAGGAATCAACGAAGCTGTAGCAAAGCTTTGATTGATTTGAATGCTATGAGGGTGGGAGAGAAAACGACGAAATTGATGTGTGGCTTCATTTTTAAGCAGCCTTTGGGCGTCGGCAGTGCACACTTCACGGTTAAGCTTAAACTTCCTTTTTTTCTCCTTAATTAAATACTTGAATTAAGAAATACTAGTGGAATTAAATTAAGGCAGAGCAAGTGGACGTTATTTTTAACGCGGCAAAGTTTTGCCGCGGGTTTTAGCTTAGAAAATCCCTATTGTGCTTATTTTTCTCTATATAAACTGTAGATACCATATACGGATAAGAGACACGTGTGCAACCGCCGTCATATCCTTTGATACGTATCCTGACACGGGCACGGGACCGAGACGGGGAACACGCGAGCGAGTCGCACCGGACTATCTCAAGGACTACGTCACGAAGTAGTCACTTATTTATTTAATTGTTTATTTATTTAGTTATTTATTTTTCGACATTGTTAAATAAAGGGCTGGGTTTTCTTTTCAGTTCTTTCCTGGCCCAGAGTGAACCGAATAGGTCTAGGTTTTTACTATTTAAACAGTTGTAGTCTTTGTTTTATTTTTATCAGATGAATTGAGAAATAATATCTTCGTTTGGTCAAACCCTAAAAGTGCCTACGTGGTCAGTTTTTGACGATTTTCACAAAATCGTTACAACCCGTTACCTTCTCGGTAACAAAATTGGTGCTTTCATTGATTTCACCATCCCGCTGGTGATACGATGACGAACACACAAATAGTACAAGATGAATCCGTCCAAGCTTCCAACCAGCTCTTCATCGAGGGGCTGTTCAAGAAGATGATGGAGGAATTGGAAAAACGATTCGCCGGCTTGGATGCACGCCTGCAAGCCCTCGAACAGAGCCGCAGCCGTTCGCCCACGCCGCCTTCGCCAACCGAGCGTTCTTCCATGGCCAATCGAATGGCGCAGAACAAAGGCAAGGAAGTCGCCAGCGCCCTTGGTACTCACCGGCGCCGCCTAGACGCTGGGTTCTCCGATCTCCAGCCCTTGGGATCTGGGTCGCAGCTTCCCGGCGAAGAGGACGACGATTACGATGGGGAGGGTTCCTCCGCTCTTGAGGACAACGAAGACAAGACCCGGTCACGACCCGGGTTGCTCCAGCGACCGACCCGACCCCGCCTCCGCACAACCGCCCCAGCAACCCGCCTCCACCGACCCGAACTGCGCCTTGCGCAGAACGACGAACCACCCCGACATCGCCACCTGCGTCTGGGTGGGTATCGTCGCCAAGATCGCCGGCAAGACCCTACCGTCGACTGGGACAATCCACCACCTGCACGCCGCCACAATCGCCATGGACCCCCACCAGCTGCGGTCACCGGCGATTACAGGAGAACCAATCCACGCCCTCGCCAACTGTTGGGGGTACCGACCAGTGGCCAGGCGAGGACTTCGAACCACAGGTTGTCGCCGGCGATTTTGACAATCGCGATACACAGCAGGATGCTCCAATGCCGATTACGGGGACGACGAGGTACCAATTGATCCAGACCCCTATGACTTTGGTTACCGACATCGTCCCGGCCGTCGCGCCGCCGCGATCCCGGACAGACACGGTCCAAAGCTCCGGATGGAGGGTCCCCGATTTTCAGGTATTGACCCACACACCTGGATATTTAAGGTTCAAGAGTACTATGCTTATTATCAGATTCGGCCAGGAGAACGACTTCGATTAGTTGGTGTGTTGTTAGAGGGTGAAGCAGCTGAATGGTTTTGTTATCGCCGTAACAATTACGGGTTTGCTAGTTGGAAAACGTTTTTGCAGGAAGTACAGGTTCGGTTTGATTCCAACTATTATCATGACTGCTTTGGTCAGTTGTCCAAGTTGCGACAGCAGACGACTGTCTTAGCCTATCAGTCCGAGTTCGAGAAACTGCTCAACAAGATTGGACCAACATCGGAGGAGCGGTTGATGTCCCTATTCGCTTCAGGGTTGAAAGATCCGTTGGGCCGTGAATTGGGGCTACGACATCCCAGTTCGCTGGCGGAGGCTTTTTCACTTGCTCGTGAGCTCGAAGCCATTCGATCTCCCGCACCAGCCCCGGCCGTCACCGTGGTTCAGCCGGTTACTTCCACTATTTCCCCAATTCCGTCTCCTTCCATAGGGACTCGTCTTACACCCGCCGAACGCCAGGACAGAATGAACAAGGGTCTTTGTTTTCGCTGCGGTGAAAAGTTCGTCACTGGACATAAGTGCGCGGGACAGTTCCGTCAGATGGAGACAGGCACTCAGGGGACACCGCCAGCTGATAATTTATTTGTTGAGGATGACGTTTCGGGTCTCTACAGTATGGTTAGTTCTGATCAGATCAGTGCTCTGCGTCTCGTGGGTACCATTCACGGTACGCCTCTTTCTGTTCTCATTGACGACGGCTCGGAGAAGAATTTCATCCACCCCAATTTGGTCAAACAGCTCAAGTTACCGGTCCAGCCGACATCGCCGTTCATGGTTCGGGTGGGCAATGGGGAGTTCTTGTATTGCGACACCACGTGTGGACAGATTGAACTTGTTATGCAGGGGTCTTCCTTTTCAGTTGAATTGTACGTCTTGGAGTTCCACGGTTCCCAGGTTGTTCTGGGCATGCTTTGGCTCCAACACTTGGGCGAGGTGATCACCAATTACTCCAAGAAGACATTAGCATTCCAGCACAACGGCAAGCGGGTGGTTTTACAGGGACTGACAGCAGCAGCATTGGATTGCCATCGTTCTTTCTTTCGCCTTGAGGACAAGGCGATACTCAACCAGGGGGGAGTTGATACGGGTACGTATCCTGACACGGGCACGGGACCGAGACGGGGAACACGCGAGCGAGTCGCACCGGACTATCTCAAGGACTACGTCACGAAGTAGTCACTTATTTATTTAATTGTTTATTTATTTAGTTATTTATTTTTCGACATTGTTAAATAAAGGGCTGGGTTTTCTTTTCAGTTCTTTCCTGGCCCATTAGAGTGAACCGACTAGGTCTAGGTTTTTACTATTTAAACAGTTGTAGTCTTTGTTTTATTTTTATCAGATGAATTGAGAAATAATATCTTCGTTTGGTCAAACCCTAAAAGTGCCGTAGGCTCAGCTACGTGGTCAGTTTTTGACGATTTTCACAAAATCGTTACAACCCGTTACCTTCTCGGTAACATCCTTCGTGTACGCTTACGCGAAGGACTGTAAGACAGGGTCTTTTGCATATGGGTCTTACGCTTACAGGGCTTGGGGGTACTCAAAATACCTAGGGCCCTATTATAATTTGGTAAGGGCACAATTTGAAATTTTATAGGGCAGGTGCCTACTTGTGCCGCGGGCTGGCTCCGCCCCTGCTTAGGGGTAGGGGTGAGCGCGGACAGAATTGAGCGGATTTTCTCGAAAATTTCGCCTTGACCCAATAGTTACGGGTTGGAGAATGTTCAATCCAAACCCAATTAATTTTTTTTGATACTCAAACCAACCATAACTTGTCAACTCGTTCCAATTCGGAGTGGGTTGAACAGGTTGTTGAATTTTGAAAAATTATTTGGAAAAATTATGAATTTTGTTTAAAAAAAAAGATGTGTAAGCATAAATTTTAGAATTGAAGTTTAACATAGTGTGCTAGAAAGATGAGTAAATTTAGGAAAATCAACTAAAACTTAAGTGAAATCTACTAAAGAAATTATGTGAGCTTATAAAATTTAATTTGTTGAAGATGTATCTAACTAAAATATGTAATTTTTGGGATAAAATTTGAAACGGACCGGTTCGATTTAAAACGGTTTTGCGAACTCAGAAATCATGATCATTCAAAGTTGGTTCGGGTTTGTGATTCTATATTCATAGTCAACCGAGTAGCATGAACGGACGCTAAATTCGGATAGGTTTGGGGCGGCGGTTCGGGCGAGTTTTGATCACCCTACTTGGGGTGAGTGGCTTGAAAGATAGAGTAATGATTGTCGCTGCGAACAGATTGCACGTTCTGAAAATTACGAATCACGATTCCTACATATAGGGGTCGCGAGCGGTTCAATTAAGATGATGTTAGAGTCATTACGGGTCCCACTACCATCGTGTGTACTCACCCATGTTTGTCCTATGGCATGTATATTTATAGAGGGATATGTCTCATTCATGAAGACACACAGGACACAACGAATACAACAGTTACAAAACTCAGCTCAAGCAATCACTAGTTCCTCTCTGGATAACATATGTTGTCTTGCTCTTACCCCAAACCTACTCTCACTCTCGGTCCCCAAACAAGTTAACCAGGAGTCATTTCTTTTGTTCTTCTTCTTACAGGAACACATGCGAACTATCCTCGATTCCCACTTGTCCACATAAACATATTAGTACTGTTGACTGTCATGATAACTCTTAATGGATTTTTTTTAATGTGGAATAATGCATTTGATTGCCAAAAATAAGAAGTTCATATATCATTTTTGTTATTTCCCCATTGGTGGACTATTCTCCTTCCCCAAATAGAATTACCAAGACCAACAAATCAATCACAACTTACTAAGTACTATCACGGGACCCAAACACTACCCTTGGGTTAAAAATGTAGTATTATGTTATTTTTTAGAGAGAAGTAGACTTTCAATTGCACTTGAACTTTTTTACTTTTGAAACATAAATTGGTGAGATTTAAAGAACATTTTTGTATGATAAAAGCTACTTCAAAATCATATAAACATCTTTTAATTGAAATTTATGTTGTTAGCTATCATTAATGTTCTTCAAAGCAAACATAAATAAATGCATTAATGGTACCTAAAATAATTAGTACTATTTGGCCAAATACAACCAATATAATTTTCAGATAAAATGTAGATATCTTTTATGCACAAACTATAAACAAAGATTTGCATTGTATAATTGTTTTGGGTAATCTCCAGAGGGCACATGCTCTCCCATAATTAAGGATAACAACTGAATGTCTTCATTTATAAAGACCGATAGATTTTAATGTAAAATTTATAAATTTGGTGTCATTGAGTGCCCCGAGTTGCAGAATTTTCTAAATGCTCTTATAGTTGTTGACAAGGCATTTTCAAAACAATAAAGGCTAAATTGCACTGGAGGTATCCAAAGTTTGCCAAAACGAGCAAGTAGGTATCCAAATTTTAAAATTGAGCACCACAGGTCTCAAATTTTGGATTTTCGAGCAAGTAGGTACCCTTCCGTTAACATTCCGTTAAAATTGGATGGAAAATTATAAAAAGACTTTTGCACCCCTTATTTTCACCTCCAACCTTTTTTTTAAAATACAAGTTTTACTAGAAATCCAAAAAAAGTTAAAAAATAAAATTTTAATTTAATAATTTGATATATGTAAGATAATGCAATATATTTTATCAAAATTACATATTTTTTACATCATTTCAAGATATAAAATATATTTTTATTAACACATATTTGTCAATCTTAAAGTCTTTAATTTTTTTAACAGTGTTTAAAAAGAATCTCAAATTTCATAATTTCTCATGTATTTTTTAAGAAACAATAACATACAAGTATCTTTGTACATTTTATACAATAGTCTCTTTTACAAATCATTACAATAAAAGCTACTCAAGAATGCCTGGTATAAACCCTAATGTGTAAGTTTTTAAAATGAACAAAGATTCTTGTATTTTATTGTTTTATTAAAAAAAATACATTGAAATTATGAAGTTGTAAGATTTTTCTTAAAAACTGTTAAAAAAAATTAAAGACTTTAAGATTGACGTATATATGTTAATGAAAACATATTTTCATATCTTGAAATGATGTAAAAATATGTAATTTTGATGAAATATATTGCATTATCTTACATATATCAAATTATTAAATTATTTTTTTGAATTATTTTTTAGAGATTTTTAGTAAAAATTGTATTTTAAAAATTATAGGAAGTGAAAATAAGGGGTAAAATAGTCTTTTTATAATTTTCCGTCCAATTTTAACGGAAAGTTAACGGAAGGGTACTTACTTGCTCGAAAATCCAAAAATTAAGACCTGTGGTGCTCGATTTTGAAATTTAGGTACCTACTTGCTCGTTTTGACAAACTTTGGGTACCTCCGGTGCAATTTAGCAAACAGTAAAACTTAAAGGTTAAAATTCTTATCAATTAGAGTCTGGTTAGGTATTCTTTCACTGTTTAGTTAGAGCATGCATTGTGTGTATAATAAGTTTAGATAATTCAAAACATATCCTCCACTTCAATTTTGGCTTCAAACGTACATCCCCCAAATAGTATAAGATGGGATATAATTTGGGTATGTTGTGATGGATAAAAATCTTCAACTTAATAAAATTACAAGCTATAAATAAAATACAACTCACTACTATTCACTCATTTCTATCTCTAGTTATAAATTTTCATTTAATTTTCATTGTTTTAGTGTATGTCTGGTTCCGGCGTAAAATCTCGATAATCTGATGAAAATAATATAAGGTGAATAAGTTGACTGATATTATATATGAATTTTTTTTAGTATGCGGTAAAAATCTTGATTAAAATGTACGCGCATTTGACAACACATGTAGATTTTACTACTAAATTTACGAAAAAACTACATATGAACGTGTGATACGTATAACATGCTATGCTTTAGCAAAAAAAATAGTAATTCATGTATAAAAGAAAGGGTGGAGTATGGCTAGGACTGTAACTCGGGTGGGCTGGGCGGGTTGACACCCTTGTTCATGCCCAAGCCCGAGTTCTGTCGAGGTTGCTCAAGCCCGGCCCAGCCCGGATTGGGAGCATCGCCAACCCGTCCAAACCCAAATTCAAACAAATCAATTCGGGTTCGGGTTGAATTCGGGCTAGCCCATTCAACTACATAAATTAACATAATTATCACATTCAACTCATTTAAAAGTGTCCCTTTAAAATTAAATTAATAACTTACATATAAAAATAGATACCGAATGTGGACACTTCAATTTTTTTGTTATTTAACACTAAAAAATAATGACTATATATTGCTAGCGTGAATTAAAAAAAAAAAAAAAAAACTATTTATACAAGAGAATACTAGATATTGTGGGGATTTTTTTTATTAGTTGTGAACATAAATAAAAATATCACTAATAATTAATACATAAATAATAGATTCTTGATAAATATGGTATATAATACTCTCCAAATATAACATTTTTAGGTAATGAGTATACAACTTGGGCAATTCGAGCTAGCTCATCGTTTAATATTCATACCCGAGTCCGACCCTAATTGCAACTCGGGTTGAGAATTTTCGACCGAGTCCGTCCAAATTACTCAAAATATGTTCCCAAGCCCAACTTTAGTCCGGGCTGGGTTCGGGTTGGTCGGATTCAGCCCGTCCAAGTTGCACCCCTAAGTATGGCACCTCATAAAGTATACTTAATAAATTTTCAAAATTTGAGATTTTATAATCCGCAAATTATTGGTTAACTTAAATTTAAATCTGACTCAAAAAATTGCAAAATAAATGAGATTGAATTTTGTTCGCAGATAAATCTCAAATTAATATCTTCAACCTAACATGCATTAGTTAGTTGTTCCTTTGTTTTTGTTGATTTTTTTTCTTTTTTTTTTGTTATTTTCTATAAAACGTGCTTATCTTCTAATTATAAAATTCCACTTAACTAAATATTAGAAAGAAAAAATATAAATTAATTTATGGTAAAAGTTGAATATGTAAGAATAATGAGAAAAATATGTTAGTATATAAACAGCTCTACTGATCCAAATTCACGACAATCTCATTGTTTTTCATAAGGTTAACTCTATCGGTGGATATATCAGTTTCACATTAATCATTCACCTTATCATGCCTCATATCCTGCCGCTTGAAGTGTGCATGGGTTGGTTCTGCGACAACAAAACCAATAATGTCGGTTTACTATTTCGAACCAATATTGTACCATAATAGGTTACAAATCAACCATAACCATAAAGTTTATTGTGGTTGATCGGGTTTAGCGGTTTACATTTCACAACACATTTTATCAAATTTCCAATTATAATTTGTTTGATTGAAATAAAAATTGTGTGTTGGGTAGTAAAAAGAAAATACTTTTTTTTCACACATTTTGCTTGAAATAAAATGGATAATATGAGTAATGAAACATTTGAATGAATCAAAATATCACAAATGTATTTTATATATGTGTCATTTGTGATAATTCCAATGAATATATATTCATTGATTCTTATCTATATAACAATGGACTATGGGGAATAAGTTATCCCCAAAATATGACATGTGGAATAACGTATCCTTACCATATCCTAAAAACAAACACTTTATAAAAAATGTAAAAAAAAAAATCTAAAACATTTTGAAGATACATCTTCTTTGTAGTTGTTCCCTAGGGCAGGGGTTATGCACTAGTATAATATAAGCAAACACAGAAAGGGTCACATATATCATAATATATTGCACATATACGTATATGCTATATAATTTTAGTTACATGAATGTGTAATTTATATATACATATATGTGCAAATGGGTGCAAGTTCAGTGGTAGAGCGTTTAAAAAAGCTCATGCATGAGGTCACGGGTTCGAATTCAACGAAAAATTATTAGTCTAAAAAAATACATATATGTGGGTTGGTTGGTTGATTCGGTTTGATGGTAAAACCATGTACCATCCCACATTGTCGTGTTTTATGTTACTTCAAACCATAAACTGTTATATATGGTCCGGGTTGGGTAGTGTTGGTCGGTTTAAGCGGTTCATCGGTTTGAATGCACACCCCTTACTTGTAGCACCCACATTTTTTTGCGGAAATATGGAGAACTTCATTAATAAGAAAAAGTTACATGGCAAGATCACAAGCCATACAAGCCATACGACTAATGCAGCGAATGCATCTAGCAAACCTCCTAGATAAACCAAGCTAGCTAAACAATTAAAACCACTAACTAAACAAGCTAAATGCACTAAGTGCTCAATGATCCAGACAAGTTGAGCACAAGCAAAAGAAAAGCATCCCAAACCAAATACATAGCGTTCAAACAAAAGATTCAAAGATAACAAACTTGCAAAAGGGAACATAGAACCTAGAATGCCACCACTTAGGACAAAAGCATCTCCAGCAGACTTCTGAGATTACCATAAAAACTTGAGAGATTAACCATCAATGAAGGGTATGATGGCTGACATGAGCTCATCTCCAGGAATAGGGGGCAATGAGGTGTGATCAGCATAAGCTTCAATGGCATCATTGGACGCTGCAGCAGAAGAGCTTTCCAGTGGGATGAATGAGGCAGTTGTCTTAGGGTCTGATCCTGAAAATCCAGCTGAGCTTTGTCCAAACTCCGGAGGCAAAACAGCAAGAGGGGAGGCACCAGAAACAGGGACTATTGCAGCTGATGAGGAAGATTGAGTATGACCTGGTATCCAGTTAGAAGCACCTGGGAGAACTGCAACCTCAACCCATTTTTCAGAAACAGCTACAGGAGATAAAGAGACAAGAGCTAATTAGTCAAAGTAGCAAGAATGCAGTTTGCCAAGGCCTCAGCTTGCGAGAGAATTTGTGACTCCTGGGGCCTGTAATCTTCAAATAACCGTTTGTTTCTGGTAATCCAAAGAATCCAGAAAATTGCAGGAATCCAGTGCCAATTACTAGTTTTAGTTAAATCTTTCTTCTTCCTTATCCATTTTAGAAGTCAAGTCTGCAAGTGAGTATGACCCGAAGGCTTGCAAAAAGGAGGAAGAGGAGCCCTATTCCAAACTCTCAGAGCCATGTGACAAGACACAAAGATATGGAGCTCAGTTTCAGGCTGATCAAGACAGACAGGACACATTGGACTAATTGAATTAACTCTAAGATGGATATTAGCAAGACAAGGAAGAGAATCAGTAATAATTCTCCAAAACAGATGTTGGATATTAGCTGGGAGACCTGAGGACCAAAACTTCCTCCACTGTGGAGAATAGGAAATGGGTTTGAACGTTATTTTTTTTGAGGAAAGATTTGGTGAAGAGTTGTTATAGTTTTGCATATTATACGCAGATTTAACAGTGTAGATTCCATTGGGAGTGGCTTGCCAGAGAGGGGTGTATGTTTGTTGATTACTAGTAGCAACCTCCTGTCTGAGCTGATCACTTAACCATTTGGGGAATAATTGCTCAATGAGAGGGAAGTTCCACTGATTATTTGGCCCTAACTTCAGTTGAGAGATCCACTTGTAGTTTTGATTTCTGTCAGTACTTTGCAAACAATCAACAATGGAAGAACTTGGAACATTTTTGATCCATCCCCCTGCTCTAATCCATATCCTACTTCCATCCCCCACCTCCCAAGATAACCCCAGCTGAAGAGTGTCTCTCCCTTTGCAAATACTTTTCCAAGCACAAGAGGAGCTGGAGTTAACTTTACCTCCTAAAAAGGGTTTTCTTTTACAGTATTTAGATGTGAAATAGTTGCTAAAAAGGGTTGAGTTATCATGTAAAATTCTCCAAGAGTTTTTTGCCATTAAGGCATTATTAAAACATTGAATGTTCTTAAAACCTAGTCCCCCTTTATTGGGCTTGTTGCATAGGAAGTCCCAAGAGAGCCAATGAATACCTTTTTTAACTGTATTGCCAAACCAAAAAAATTTTGAGAGCATGGCTTGAATTGCTTCACACTCAGCTTTGGGAAAGAGGCTTATGGACATTGGGTAGACTAGATAACTATTTAAGACTGCCTTAATAAGAGTAGCTCTTCCATAAGTGTTAAGAAGCAAGCCCTTCCACCCTGAACATTTTTGATGTATCTTGGCTTTAGTTGTCTTAATAATATCCTTATTAGACCCTTTATTATCAAGATAGACCCCTAAGTATTTTCCTATACACTCCTGAGGAGCAACTCCTAAATTGGTAGCAAAGATGAGTTTGTCCCTATCACTGCAGGTTGGGCTAAACACAAGGGAGGATTTGTGTAGATTAATAGCTTGGCCAGTTTGTGTAGCAAACTCATCAAGGATAGCCTTGATCTGAGAGGCAGTTTGATCCTGTATTGTGAAGAAAAGCAGAGTGTCATCTGCAAATTGAAGGTGGGTGATACTATGATTTCTAGAATAGGGAATACCACAAAGTTTCTTATCTCTTTCTGCCATTTGCAGTGAGCAAGACAAAGCTTCAGCACATATAGTAAATAGGAATGGTGACAAGGGGTCTCCTTATCTCAAACCTCTTTTAGGGGCGAAGTATGGAGATTGGGTGCCATTAATTAGAATGGAGTAAGAAACTGTGGTAACACATTGCATTATAAGTCTAATAAAGTGGGAGGGGAAATGCATTTGGACTAAGATATGTTCTAGGAAATCCCACCTAATTCTATCAAAGGCTTTAGAAATGTCTAACTTTAGAGCTCCTAGTTTATGTTTATGTGGAGCATTAGCCATATGAATTGTGTGTACAAGGTCTTGGGCAATCAAAATGTCATCTTGAATTAGTCTTCGTGGAACAAAACCATTTTGATTAGACGAAATAAGAGAAGGGAGAACATATTTTAATCTGTTTGCTAGAACCTTAGCTATAATTCGATATAAAACATTACATAGACTGATTGGTCTGAAGTCATTCACTTTTTGTGGATTGTTATTTTTTGGTATGAGTATGATATGTGTCTTATTGATTTCTTTTAGCATATGTCATGAGTTAAGGAATGATAACACCGCAGAAGTAATAGGAGTGGCAATAGTACTCCACGTTTTTTGGAAGAAAGCTGGTTGAAAACCATCAGGGCCAGGAGCCTTGAGGGGATTCATATCAAACACAGCTTTCTTCACTTCCATAGCAGTGTAAGGTCTGGATAAAGAGATTTGTTGATCCGGATTAAGAAAGTTAGTAACATTAAAGAGAAGTGAGAAGGCATACATGCCATTATTTTCACTTAAAAGAGAGGCTTGGCTAGGGACAGGGTCGGAGTAAATATTCTTGAAGTAGGAAACAAAAGCTAGTGTTATGTCCCTTGGATCTGTGATGAGGGATCCATCATCCATAGCAATAGAATAAATAGTATTTTTGTTTTTTCTAACTTTGGTGTAGGCATGAAAAAACTTAGTGTTTTTATTACCCTCTTTCAACCACTTACATCTAGCTCTATGAGCCCAAAATACTTCCTCACAATCTAAGAGGCGCTGTAAGTTCCCATGCAACCTAGCAAACGTTGCAGCAGCTTCTGGGTCTGGGAGAAGCTCTTGGGCTTGAACTAGATTTTGTTTAATGTTAGCTATCTGCTTAGATAAAGAAGGTCTATTCATGGCCCAAACTCGAAAGGCTTTGAGTGTAATTTGAAGGAGTTTTGTTACTCTAAAGCATGGGGATCCATAAATTGGGAGTTTCCATATATATTCCAACAGACTTGAGGTACCGTGACTATTTAACCACCAAATTTCAAACCTTCTGATAGGAGAAGATCTAAGAGGAATGTTGTGTACAAGATTTAATTGCATAGGTGAATGATCAGAAACTCCTAATCCTAAGTTTTGAAGATTTACAGATGGATACATATGCAAGAAGTCTGCATTACACCAAGCTCTATCTAGTCTTTCAAAGGTAGGTATAGTCCCATAACGATTATTAGACCAAGTAAACCAGGGACCTAGGTTCCTAATTTCAAATAAGTTCCATTTATTTAGATAGTTTTTTAGGAGATCCGCTCCTCGCAGGTTGGCTGCATTTGGCCCTGCTTTGTCATGAGGGAAGATGACTTGGTTAAAGTCTCCAATAAGGCAGAGAGGGCGTTGAAGTGGAAGAGAAGCATCGAAATACTCCCAGACTTCCCTCCTAAGTTCTAGGACAGGTGAGCCATAAACTAACCCTAAGATCCAAGTTGAGTTTGAGTTTGAGTAAGTGTTAACTTCCAGTAATATAAGATTTGAAGATGCTGAAATAACAGAGCAAGATAACTCTGATGAGTGCCATGCACACCAAAGTCCTCCTGCAGATCCATTAGGATCAACACACACTGATTTATCAAATCCTAGCTTCCTAAACTTTCTAGAGATAGAAGGAGATTTCATTTTAGTTTCAGATAAGAAGAGAAGAGAGGGTTTGAGTTTACGGGTCAACGAAAAAACTTCTCGAATTGCAGAGTCTTGACCCAGTCCTCTGCAATTCCAACTTAGGAGGTTCATGGCTCTCTTGGGGGTTGTTTTGGGACAACCACCCTAAGCCCTTGACACACTTTCTTGTTAACATGCATTAGGGATGCAACAGGTTCTTTCATACATCTCAAACGTTTTTTGAATTTAAATTTGAAAAACAAATCTGAGAAAGGGTTAACATTGAAGGTTGAATTGAAGAAATCATTGAAATTAGAGTTTGTACCTTTGTTTTGCTTTGGAACTCCCCTGGCTCTAGGCTTTTTACCCTTCTCCTTGTGCTCTTCTAAGTGTGTGCTTGGGGTTCCTCTCTTCTTAGCAGGGTTTCTCGGGGCTGGGATTTGAATGGATTTGGATCTTGTCTGCGGTTTACTAGGATTCACCACTTCTTTCTTCTGCTGCTTTCCTCTCTTTCCTTCTCCCCTTTTGCCTCTTGTTTTCTTTGGGATCGAAGGGCCAACTTCTTTGTTATCATGATCCAAATCTTTCAACTCCTGGTTTCTCTGAGCCATCTCTTGATCAGCCTCTGTGGATGCTGATCCTGGAAAGTCCGGAGCCTTTATGGAGAAGGCAGAGTGGGAGAGCATCTTATATGTAGTTGGCAGGAGTCTCATGTTTGGTGGAGTACAAAGGTGGGTCAACAGAACAGAGGGGGCTGATTGGTGGGACAAAAGGCGTAAACCTTCATTTTCGATGGAGTGTTGCCTATTTATAGTGTTTATGGGGGGGAGTTTACGGAGCTCTTGCATTAAAGAGTCATCCGTTAAATTTCCAAGAGGCATGGGGCAGTTCAAAGGGGCTGTGAGGTTCTGGATAGGGGAGAAGTCGATTGGTTGTAGCTGTTGAGAGCTATGAATGTTCAATGCATCTGAACTGGCACATGCATTGAATATCTGGGGGATTTGTGAAGCCATCTGGGGAAGAGGAAACGGATTAAGTACAGGAATCAGTTGCGGGTGCATTGATGACTGGGGTGGTATAAAAGAGTGATGCTCAACCTCGAGAGGACGTTTGGAGTTGGGGTCTGTGAGTGGTCTCGAAGGGGGGTGAGAAAAATATCAGTGCTTTTAGATGAGGAGGATTGATCTACTGGTTGGTGTTTCATGGGGGGGCCTTGGTTAGGATCTAGATGAGCTGGGATCTCATGAAAGGTGTAGTCTGGGGTGATTCTTGAATCAAACTTCATAGTCCGATATGGACCATGTTTGGAGTGAAACTTTAACATATGGGTGAAGAGTTTTCGTTGGGGATTGACATGAAACTGGTAGGCAGAGAGGTGGTGTGACTGTAGGTATCTTGCTTCCAATCGCTCCAGGACTTCTACCAGGTTTGTGTTACAGTGTCTATTGTCATGCCCTATAATCCCACACCTATAACATACCTTGAAGATTCTCTCATAGCTAAAGAACACCCACTTTTTTTCTTCTTCTCCACGGACAACAACATAAGCACCAGGAACCAACGAGTAGTCTAGACGAACCCTAGATTTAATCCTCAAACTTTGCATGCTACAGACTCTATCAAAAGTCCAGTCTACCACCAAAAGATCACCCGCCAAATTACCCAGTTTTTCAGCAGTTTCATGTTCAAAACCTTCCAAAGAAATATTGGGTACTTGAAACCAAAGATCCGCTGTGGTAAAATCAATTTTACTAAAAGCTTGATTGATCTTTCTTTCCTTGAAAACCAAAGTAAGTCCATGCAAAGAAATCACCGACTCATTTAGGAAAACTTGTTTATCTTCAACACGTTGAAAATGAAAGATATAGAAAGCCCCTTTTTTTTCAATCCAAACAAAACCAAAAGTTTTCCATGCCTTACTGATTGCTTTCTGCATGACTACAGGCGAGAGAGTGGATTTCCCCAGAAATTTTGCAACCAGAGAGTCTTTGAGAATTTCTCTGAAAGCAAAGACACGAGTGGGATTGAGCGGTAAAACAGACCCTCTTTCATCCAGCCTCTCTTCCATGGAATCATTGGAGGAAGGGCTATGGGAATCAAACTGGTAAGGGTTGGACATGTTTGTGATGATGAGAGAAGACACGGAAGCGAAGGAAGCAGAAGTAACACACACAACAAGCACACATAAACAATGGTTACAGAACCACTTACAAGCTACAATTTAAAGAAGAAACCATACCTAATGGAGCTCCTAGCTACCCCAATTAGACCTGTAGGGTTGCTGCAATCTTCAACAAATCAAACAAGATATCGAGAAAATATGCGGTGATTTGCCGTGATTTGCAACAAAGAGATGGCCAATGCATGCAAATGAAATGATGATGGATTAGGGGATGGAGTGGGAAGTGTAGAAAAGAGAAGAAAATTGTGATTCTCAATGCTGGAATGATGATGGTTTTGTTTTAGAAACAAAAAAGATGATTAAAAAAAACAAAAGCAGGAATTGGATCAACCAATGCATGAAGCAGATGGGCTGAGAGACGGGAAGGAAAAGGAGAAGAAATGCAGCAAAGTTGAGTGAAAACTGTAGAATTCGAAGGGGTGGCTCCGAGAGCAATGTTGGGGCTCCTCAATCCTAGAGAGAGAAAGAGCAAAACTATATGATAGTAGCACCCACATAAAGTAAAGCAAAATGTCATATTGTTCCTTATGTCACAGTAATTATATCTCATCTTACATCATACCACTCTGTTTCAGCTCATTCTTCCCAATTTAATTTTTACCACTATTCATTGGGTCACGTTGACCCGATGATTTGGATAACAAAATGATACAATTTTTTGATAATTTTTTCATGGCATTGTAGAGTAAAGGTTGCTCTATAACACGGTGAAAAAATTATCAAAAAATCACATCGTTTTGCTATCCAAATCGCCCGGTCAAAGTGACTCAGATACGAGTCAAAAAGTCAGGATGGGAAGAAAGAGCCGGGACGGAGTGGTAGTATATACATCATATTCCATTATTTTATGGGTAAAAGACAAAAACCACCCCTTGAGTATGGGGTATATACAAAAAAACCCCTCGTGTTCGGGAATATACAAAAACCACCCTTGAGGTGGACAAAAAACTCCCTGTCAATGGATGGACGTTAGACAAATAGCACCCTTCTGTCAAATCAAATATTTTTGGGACCATTCTACCCTTGATAGGGTGAATTTACACAAGTAACCATAGTACATTGTTCTTGGTGTTCTTCACCACCATTCAGCTCCTCCTCCACAACAACAACAACAACAACCTAAGAAATCAATTGAGCTTCAATCAACATTGCATTACAGAAAGTGTATTGATTTTCATGAATTACCCAGTACATACCCAACCTAGAGAATCAAATCAAGAACAAATCAAGTCAAGAAAATCTCCACCTAGCCAAGAAAAAATCAATTCATCGGAATCAAATGCTTTGATTTAGGGATAACCCAAATGAATTGTGCGAAAGAGAGAAGCTGATTGAAAAAAAAAACAATTGCTTGTTCTTCCATTACCAACAGTTGCAACATCATCAAAACTACACCACCACCATATATCAATTAAATGAATTGAGGAACCACCTAAGCAGAGAGGCCACCATCGACCAACATAGGTCGCCTTCGCTTCCATCCCACAGAAAAAGAAGAAGAGAATGACAAGATCTGGAATCTCCACAGGAACTGGTGAAGGCTCGTCGCCGTCGCTGTCGCCGCCCAAACAGACGACGAACGTGGCACACTGCTGCTAGATCAATATGATTCCGACAACCACAACACCGCCCCAAATTCCCAGATCGAACTGATTCCAACGACCACAACACCGCCCACCGCCGTCACGCACGTCGCCAACCACCAAGGCCTGCCAAAAGCTGATATGCTTCGCCTCTCTGTCCTCCCTCTCGTTGTGGGTGAGGAACGAGATGGTGTGTGGTTGAGGGAGACAAGGAGGAGGCTAGATTTCAGATCCGGTGAGATGAGAGAGAGAGAGAGAGATGCGTGTACGGTCACCGGAGTCCTCCTCCGGCGCCGATCAGGCTCCGGCATGACCAGATCTCGTAACTGACTGAGATGAGACGGCTGAGGAAGAGGAAATTTGATCGGAGATGAAGTTCTACATATCGACGAGCGGAGTGAAGAAAGTCACCATATCGAGCGCCGTCGCGAACGGCGGAGGAGGCATGAAGGCGAAGGGAGGTCCGGCGAGCCGGCGGCTGACTCACCGGTTGCTCCTGTGAGTCAATTTCTCATGATTTTGCAGTTTTTTTTTTCCTGTGAGTGTGGCGGCTGAAGGTTAGGGTTTTCAGAGGGAAGGATTATGAGGAAGAGAGAGAGAGGTGGAGAAGAAATGGGGAGTAGTGGGGGAGAAATGGTATTTATACCCGTAATTTTCATCAACATTTAGGGTAATTTTGTCTTATCACCACATCCGTTAGCTCCGTTAGTTAGCAGGGGACCAAATTGTATATCCCCGAACACGAGGGGTTTTTTTGTATATACCCCATACTCAAGGGGTGGTTTTTGTCTTTTACCCTTATTTTATATTCTAGTATGTACATCATATTCTACAGTTTCATACCTGTATTCTCCCAATTATAGAATAGGTCGTAGGATAGGGCGCCCATGTGATTTCAATCAATGATTAGGCAAACTGAGTCAAAACTGTGTGGTGCTAGTTTAATGCAAGTGTGACTTGATAAGAGGCAATGAAATGAGGAAGAAATGAAGGTAAGTGCTATAAATAGATGTAGGCATGCTATCCAACATCACACAGGTCGTTTGGCCACACCCACATGCACAGACACTGAGCCACATTGTTTAGGTCGAGATATTTAATGTTGAAGTTGGAACAAGTCTGAACAATTAGTCAACTTCTTTGTTCACAGACAGCATTTCCTCTTGTTAAATTGCACAATATCCCTCCTCATTCTCACATTCACCGCATACCCTCTATTATGTTCAAGTGTTGTTTTGACATTTGATGCCTCAGACATGCAATTTGCATGTACAGGCCGTTGGCCATCGGGTAGTTAGTAGCAGAGGCGGATGGAAAAAATTTAAAAAGATCATATTTTGAATGAATAAATATAAATAGTGAGACTTATTGCTCAATTTTAATGAGGACTAAAATGGATTTATTGGATAAAATACAGGGTCAGTTACGATTTTCAAAAATAGAGATTCCCTACATGGATCCGCCCCTGAGTAGTAGGTTAACTGCCATATTTAGCAACGGTAGTAGGTGACTCTCCTGACAGTCTTGTACCCTTCCAGTGTTTAATTTACTATCTATTGAGTAAGTGTCACGAAACACTGATGTTATAACGTTTCAACGAAAGTGTTAAAACATACCGTTTACTTTCTCAATTCTCATCATCGTGTATTTCTGGCTGTGATACCATGCCTCCAGCTCTTATCTGGTTTGGACATTTCTGCATCAATCTGACCAAATCTGCCTACATTATGATTACATTTCTTTAATCATTCGTCGATTCGTTTAAAAAATTTGTTTTTGCCTAGATGGCTTTCCATTAATCAGAAGCCGTAGAAGCTGACGTACAATATGCAAAGGCTCATACCGTAATGTTGTTATAATGCTATATAATCACTTTTCTTAAATTACAATTATTGCAATATCTGTAAGTTGGATATAAGGGGTCAGTTTGTCATTAGATAAAACTATATAACTATATGCTTAGTTGTTAATTGTAGTTAGTATAAGAAGTGTGTAACAAACTTCATATTCATTCAATGAATCAAGTTGTTCATATCAATTTTTCCCTCCATATTGTTTGTGGATATGGTATCAGAGCCTATCGGAAGCTAGGGTTTCGTTCCCTTCCGATTGTTCTCCGATCATCTTCTATGGTCGTTTTCCGGTTATTTTTCTTCGCTTACCGATCGACATCTCATCGTTTATGCTTCAGGTTCTTTCCTATTCTTTCTTGCGATTCGTCTTCCATTTCTGCTATCGCTTGCTTTGATGGTGTTCGACGCCGCCATCATCATTAATTGTTTCTTCTTGAGCTTCGCATTCACGCATCTTCTCGGTTTTTGTGGATTTCTGACTCACTGAGTCTCCCTTCGAGTTATTTGCCGACTTTTGCCGAGATAATTGAGTTTGCTCAAGTTTTGTACCGAGTTTTGCCGAGTTTTGTCGAGTTAACTGATTCTTGTTAATCATGTCTGTTCACTCTGTTTTGCTCCACCGGATGTTTCTTCGCCATTTTTTCTCAGTAACTCTGATAATCCTGGTACTGTGCTTGTTACGCAACTCCTCACTGGTGACAATTACAATACCTGGAGTCGATCTGTTCTTCTGGCTCTTCGTGCGGAGAACAAAGCCGGCTTCATCACTGGTGCGATTCTGGAACCTGAGGAAGATGATCCTCTTCGTAATTACTGGTATCGCTGTGATAACATGGTTATGTCTTGGCGCTTGAATTCAGTTTCTCGTGACCAACTCACTGCTAGAGATATTTGGCTTGATCTGCGAGATCGGTTTTCACAGTCCAATTTGCCTCGCATTTTTCAACTTACTCAGTCTATTTCTACACTCAGACAAAATGATCTCTCTGTCACTGCATATTACACCAAACTTCGTTCTCTGTGGGATAAGCTTTCCAATTTTAAGCCTGTACCTGAATGTACTTGTGGTGCTTTGAAGAATTGTCTGTGAAATGTCATTCAGTGGTATCAAGATTCTCACAATGCTGATTGTATTCTTCAGTTCTTGATGGGTCTTAATGACTCTTATTGCTCAGTTAGGGATCAAATTCTTCTTACTGATCCTTTACCACCACTAAACAAAGTGTTTAGCAAAGTATTCCAGCAAGAAAGAAAGTCTAAAATTAGTCTTACTCATCAAAGTATTCTGCATAATCCTACTGCTGCTAATGTTGGTTCTCTGAGTTCTTTAGATACTGAATCAGTTTTTGCCAATCAAGTTGCTAGGATGAGAAGATCTAGACTTGTGTGCACTTATTGTGGCTGGCCTGGTCATCTTAAAGCCAAATGTTATAAGCTTCATGGTTTTCCACCTAGTTTCAAGACCAACAAGAAACCTTACTCCTCTTATCATACTGGTACTTCACCTGCTGAACAGTCTTCAGGCTATGGAAATGGGAATTCCCATGGTGGTCATAACCATAACTCTTATGGAGGATCTAGTAACAGCCAATCCATCTCCAACAATGTCATTGGAGACTCTTCTTCTACTGTTTCAGGCATACCTCTCACTCATTCTCACTGTATGCAGCTCATGTCTATGCTATCAGAAAGACTGCAAACCAATGTTTATGTGCCAGATATCTCAGCTTCTTCTGGTTCTGGACCTTCAACACAAGGTTCACCTTATCTTGGTGATTCTCCCTTCTCAGGTATCTACAATGCAGGAGCTCTTAGCAAGCATTGTTTTTCTGTATTAATTGCTAGCCCACAATCCACCACTTGGATATTTGACTCAGGTGCTACTGATCATATGTGCAGCACTTTTTCTCTTTTTACTAACCCTACTCCAGTTAATAATTGTTTTGTGCATCTTCCTAATGGAAGCACTACACCAGTTACACATATTGGTCAAATTGTTCTCACCCCTACCTTAACCCTTCACCATGTTTTGTGCATTCCTTCATTTCACTTTAATCTTATTTCAATTTCTCAACTTCTTAATAATGCTCATTGTTCTTTCCACTGTTTTCATGACTCTTGTGTTGTTCAGGACCTTACTAGTGGTCATAACCTTGCTCAAGGACACAAGAAAGGGGGTCTTTACATCTTGAAGCTTCTTTTGCTCCAAGTCTTGCTCAAACTCAAGTGTCTACTATCTCTGCAGCCACTTCTTTTTCTCATGACACTAAGACTTTATGGCATCACAGATTAGGACATCTTTCTGATTGTGTGTTGTACATTCTCTTTCCTTCTCTTAAAACTTGTAGTTCAAACAATTCTTGTTGTGATGTTTGTCACATGGCTAAGCAAAGAAAGTTGTATTTTCCTATTTCATCTTCTTTCACTACTATTCCTTTTCATTTAATTCATCTTGATACTTGGGGTCCTTACAAGGTTTCCGCACAAGGTGGCTATAGATGCTTCTTAACCATTGTTGATGCCTATTCTAAAACCACTTGGGTTTACCTCATGAAATCTAAAAGTGATGCTATTTTTTTAATCCCTGCCTTTTATAATCTGATAGTCACTCAATTCAACAACACAATCAAAGTTATTAGGTCAGGTCAGGCTCTTGAGTTTGACCTTACTTCTTTCTTTGCCTCAAAAGGAATCATTCACCAACTTTCTTGTGTTGAGACCCCTGAACAAAACTCCAATGTTGAAAGAAAACATCAACACTTTTTGAACATAGCTAGGGCTTTGAAATTTCAATCCAATTCACCTGTCTCTGTGTGGGGAGTGCATCCTTACAGCTGCATACCTCATAAATAGAACCCCTTCTTCAGTCTTGGGAGGTAAAACTCCCTATGAGATGCTACAAGACTGCTCCTAGTTATGATCACTTAAAAGTTTTTGGTTGTTTGTGTTTTGCCTCCACTTTTTAACTCATGGAAGAGCAAAATTTTCTCACAGAGCCACTAAGTGTATTTTTGTTGGCTATCCTTTTGGAATCAAAGTATACAAACTCTATGACCTATCTTCTCACACTTTCATAACATCTAGAAATGTTATTTCTATGAACATATCTTTCTATTTTAAAATTCCTGTCACTCTAATGATATTTTATCAACTCAATTTTCCACTCCCTGTATCCCACATTCAGTATCTGATGAACCTTATCCATCTCCTTGCACAATTCATGGTGACATCTCTCCTACACCACCTTCACCACCACCACTGTTACCACCTTCCCCACCACCACATGAACCCACACTACCATCACATGACTCCTCTTCTCAATTTCGTGTCAGAAAATCCACCAGGCACCACAAACAGCCTAGCCATCTCAGTGATTATTGGCTTTCTAAACCTAAATCAAAACCTCATTCTGCAGCAGGGTCCTGCACTTTCAATACTCTTACCACACCAATGACCTCTCACTTTTCTTATGACACCTTGCACCTTAACCATTTACCCATCATAGCTGCTGCTATTACTGCCTCTTCTGAACCTACCTCTTATGAAGAAGCCATTACTAGTCCTGAATGGAGAGAGGCTATGAAAGTTGAATTGCAAGCTTTGCAGAATAACAACATCTGGAAATTAAAGAACTGCCACCAGGTCATAAAATTGTTGGCTGTAAATGGGTGTATAGGATCAAATATCACTCAAATGGCCAAATTGAAAGACATAAGGGCAGGCTTGTAGCAAAAGGCTACACTCAGACTGAGGGGCTTGATTATGGTGACACTTTTTCTCATGTTACCAAGATTACTACTGTGAAATGCTTATTGGGGTTAGCTGCTATTAAGAATTGGCATATTTTGCAAATGGATGTCAACAATGCTTTCTTGCATGGGGATTTGTTGGAAGATGTTTATATGGACATTCCACAGGGAGCTACATTGCCTCCATCTTCCAAACACTGGTCTGTAAACTTCTTAAATCTCCTTATGGGCTGAAACAAGCTTCCAAACAATGGTTTACAAAGTTCTCTACAACTATTATTGGTCTGGGATTTCAGCAATCCAAAGCTGACTACACATTGTTCACTATGTCAAAAGGGGGGCACTTTGCAGCCATGCTTGTCTATGTGGATGACATAGTTCTAGCTGATGATAATATTGAAATGCTTACTTCTATTAAGAAGAATCTTAATGAATGTTTTCAATTGAAGGATCTTGGTAATCTGGGTTTCTTCCTTGGATTTGAGGTTCTAAGAACAGAAGAAGGCATCACATTATGTCATAAGAAATGTGCTATGGATATACTGAAAGATTCTGGTTTTCTTGAATGCAAACCTTCTTCCACTCCTATGGATATAAATTGCAAACTCAGTGCAGTAGATTGAGAATTATTATCAAAAGAAGCTGCTTTTTCATATAGAAGACTTGTTGGAAGACTTCTATATCTTTGCAATACAATACCTGATCTATGCTATGCTCTACACATGCTTTCTCAGTATGTGGCCTCACTAAGAATGCCACATTTGAGTGCAGTTCACAAAGTATTGAGATATTTGAAAAATACACATGATCAAGGTATTTTCTTTTCCACAATGCTGAGTTGACAGTCAAAGCTTTTGCAGATGTAGACGGGGATTCATATCCAGATACAAGAAGATCAACTTCAGGGTTTCTAGTATATCTGGGTAGCTCTCTTATCTCATGGAAGTGCAAAAAGTAGGATGTAGTAGCTAGAAGCTCTGCAGAAGCAGAGTACAGAAGCTTGGCAGCCATTACATGTGAGCTTCAATGGATTCAATTCTTACTTCATGATCTGCAGATCAATCTAGCAGACCCTCCGTGGTATATTGTGATAGCAAATCTGCTATTCATATTGCATCCAAACCAGTCTTTCATGAGAGGACAAAACATATTGAGTTGGACTGTCATTTAATCAGAGATAAGCTTCAAGAGGGCAAGCTTAAGTTGCTGCATATAGCTTCTAAACATCAGCTAGTTGATATTCTGACTAAACCCTTGGCTCAGGGTCCTTTACAGTTCTTATTAGCAAAGCTAGGGGTCACCAGTGTATGAAATCTAACTTAAGGAGGCTTATTGCAAATATCTGTAAGTTGGGTCAGTTTGTAATTAGATAAAACTATATGCTTAGTTGTTAATTGTAACTAGTATAAGAACTGCGTAGCAACCTTCATATTCATTCAATGAATCAAGTTGTTCATATCAATTTTTCCCTCCATATTGTTTGTTGATAATAATGTCGAGAATCGCTGTTTGTTTTGTATCGGAATCATGTGCCTAATAATTATGTCCTTTAAGACTTTCTTCCCAGACTTTCTTCCCAGACAACAAAAGTATGCATGCATTGAACCTCCACTCAACATAATAAAATGACCATAGACAGCTAATATTTTACTCATGCAACTAAGAAGTTCATCGAATTCAGACGAGACCTTGGTCCGCAACCTACTTCGTACTGGGAAAAAAATTGTCCTTCACTATTGACGACAGTAATCAAATATCTGGACCAACCTAATACCAAGATAATATCTTAAAACATACAATATTTGACTAACAGCCGTCAAAATCTTGCCGGACATAAGGAGCTTGCTTACGAGGATGAACCAGTGATTGCTACCAAAATTTTGTGAGATTAGTAATGTTCTCAGCAGTAGCACTGGAGCAGAAGGACATGCTCACGCCACGGGCATGGCTTGGTCTCAGATGCCCAATTTTGTGTTGTACCTGCGTATCCTGCTTGCTTTGATACTTTCAGCTCGTCTCTGTTTAGATCAAGTGGTTTGACTTGCCTTGAAGACGGTTTAGTTTTTTGTAATATTTTTGTCCTAACCTATGAAGTTCTACACCTTTGAGGAAAAGAACTGGTGCACGAGAAAGTCCCATCCATCATCTAACCCTGAAATTAAATAGAATGAGGAAATCTAGATGCGAGAGATTCCCAAATCCTAATACGATGTTGGACATTTTTTGAAACTTGCCAGAGTCCCCCAACACTTACAGCTATGCTACAAAGTCTTGAATGTAATTCCAAAAAAGAAAATGTTCGGCCCAGATGATCTATTCTGACTACCTGCTAAGACGCTAATAAACATACGGTTCATTTGACTAAAAGCCTGTAAATCAACCTTTCAGGTTGCACCTGTTCTCCCGCAAGTTCTTGGTTAAATAGCACTCTAAAACAAAAAATACTAAGAGTATAACTTGGTGAGTTGGCGACATAGAAGACAAGACAAGGCAGCCACATTACAAGATGATCATCCAGGTCCTAGTCGAGTAGCTCTGACAACTAATATGATGGGGCTCCGGAAAAGGTCAGCAACCTGTGGATACACAGAATGTTAGCAAAATGAGAGACAGAAGGCAATAAACTCCAAAACAAACATCTCTGTTTCCAAAGAAACAAGTGATGGTAAGTCCGCTGGTCGCATAAATAAGCTAGATCACCTAAAACGTCTAGGATGGGTAGCAAGTTTGCGCTCCAATAATTCTGAAAGCGCTATTTTGGAGGCGCTCTTGAAATCTCAGTCAAGTAAGCTGATTGTTAACTTTTGAACTACTAAATACTAGAGGGCCCACTTCAAGATTGAAGCCTAATAACTAACTTGAACAAAGTTGGCCCCAAATATCGAAATAAGAGGAAGCCCACTTAGCGAACTTTTATAGGCAAATTGACCAGCAACTTCTTGCTTTTAGCGACATGGAACAAACTGCTTTCAAAGAAATGAAACTAGTAGTCAGTGAAGTTGAACTTTTACTCCTAACTTTGATGTGGGAGGTTTCCAGGCACACAAATCAACTTCAAAGTCTTCCCATCTATGCCTATATTACACAGTTATCAAATTTTTAATCTGTTTATTTCAACCTTCATATTAAATAAATATTATATATACGCACTCTCATGGCAATCCCACGTATAGTTTTTCTAGACTGACCCGCGTTGGCGTTCCCACTCCAAGTGCTAGATAATAAGTCACATATATCAAAAGGGAGACAAGAATCTCAATAATCCTTTCCCTCTTTACAATGACAAAAGGAATGAAAAAAAAAAATCATTTGTACTGGTTATTGCAGATAGGCACAGTAATTTTTGTGGCAGAATTTGGATAGGGACGAATGCATGCCAATACAAGCTTCCTTGGTGATTTGTTAGAGAAAAAGGAATGGAAGTAACCTAAATGAATTCTGGAAGTGCTGGAGGCTCCTTGTCATAGAGGACAAAGAAATACATTACTAGCTTACTTCCTTGGTGATTTGTTGAAGGAAAGGAATGGATGTAATCTACAGTGAATTCTGGAAGGGCTGGAAGTTCCTTGTCGTAGAGGACAAAGAACGACATTACATGATTATGTCAAGAAGATATACATGCCACCAAAATCCCAAATTTAGTCAAGTTAAAGATGATTGTTCCCCACGTTTTGTTTGATGAATACAATAGCCAAGAAATCCCTTTCCTGGGTCAAGCTGGTCTTTTTTACATGTAAGAATAAAGGGAGTTTCAATGAGCACTCACTGAAACCCTCAACCTTCTACGTCGGTCCATTTCTGCTGGAATCTCAAACAAGCATGCCCATCAAAGATACATACTGCTTTACTTAAAAAAAGATACATACTGTGTATTACCTACACAATCATACCCTTAAAAGTTGCCGATATGAAGTAAAAAAGGAGAAGAAGACTCGAATTGAAATATTAGCATATGCACATATAAAGTGGTGTATGACAAATGCCGACGGCGGTGGAACCCAGGAGTTGAAAGAATTGTCATGCATAGAAAAATTGGGAACTAATTTTCTCTAACGAGGGGAGCATAACGCAGAGAGATTCTCATAAAACATCAAAGATTGTGAATTTGGCTCCCATCCTTCAATCAACATGTTCATAGATACTTAGTAGCACAATGTTATTTTAAGTATCTTCATATAATCAGATTGGGGTTTGCAAGGTGCTACGGAAGGCCAGGTTTGACGCTAAACAAACTGTGAATTGGTGGGCCCTACATGCAGGCTCTAATCTCTGTTTACTGCAGGCTTTAACATGCACTTTTTTTGTGTGTGTTTACTTGGCCATGAAGTGACTCTTGTATGTTCTTACTAATTAGCCTTGAAATAAGGTAGGTTTGAGCAGGGGCGGATCTACGTAGGGGCAAGGGGGGGCAGTTGCCCCCCCTGAAATTGAAAAAATTCTACTCGTACCCATAATTTTTTAAATTTTTTATGAGTAATTGTTCAGATATATGAAATTTTGCCCCCCCTGAAGTTCAAAGCTATCTACTTGCCCGAGCGGTTAGTGGCAGCGCTTGGAATTGCTTCTTACCCGTGTTCGACTCCCCTCGCAGTCACTTAATTTTGTTTGTTTCAGACTTCGTTTTTTGTGAATACTTATTAAGAAATAATTTATTTTGCCCCACCAAAGTTCACAAGTAGCCACTTGTCCAAGCGGTTAGTTGGAATGTTTAAGTATTCTTGCTACCTGTGTTCGAATCCCTCCAGGGCAGTTTTCTTTTGTTTGTTTGTTCGAGTCCCTCCAGGGCAGTTTTCTTTTGTTTGTTTGAGACTTCTTTTTTCATTGTTTGTTTGAAACTTCTTTTTTGGTGACTAATTGTTACGAGATATAAAATTTTGCCCCATTTAATTTCAAAACTACCTACTTGCCCGAGCTAGTTGTAATGTTTAGTAATGCTTACTATACTTGTGTTTGGCTTATTATACCTGTGTTCGAGTCCCCTCCTTGTCAGTTTTTTTTGTTTGTTTCTGACGTCCTTGATTACAGTCTTCAAATTTTAATCGGAGTATTATTTGCATTATATAGTTATGGATAAATTTTTACTAAAGAAGTCGAGCGTAGAATCAACAGCTCAGTTAGTTGTAATGTTTAGTAATGCTTACAACCTGTGTTCGAGTTCCCTCCGAGTCAGTGTTTTTTTTTCGTTTCCGACTTCCTTGATTAAAGTCCTCAAATTTTAATATGAGTATTATTTGCATTATACAGTTACGAATACATTTTTGATAAAGGAGCAGAGCGTAGAATCGACAGCTCTACCTAATGCGGAAAGTATTCCATCGTTAAAAATATAACGATTTTTGGCTGTTGACTTTGACTTTGACTTTTAACTTTGACTTTTGATTTCATGAATCTTGCCCCGGCTGACTTGATTTCCTGGCTCCGCCACTGGGTTTGAGGATATATTGATCTTTTTAGACTGTATAGCATATTAACACTATAAATAGGGCTTTTGTAGGCTGCCTCAGGGAGCTTATTTTGTATTTAAACCTTTTAAGGAAAAGAACCTAGAATTCTTTGTTTATAACCAAAGAAACCGAGAGTAGATTTCCCACATCAGTTATCAACGCTTACTGCCATATTATCTTGTTCTGGGGTCTTATAATTCTTTCCAAAGCGTAAGTTGCATCTATTGCAGCTTCAGGTTGCAAGCTCACACACCTGTGCTAGACTATAAATCATTCTCCATTTGGTACTTCATATGAACCCCAAGAATGAGTTCATAACCAAGTTGCCGTAGGCAGACACAACCAATAAAGGACCACGGTGATATGTGCCTCCCCTAGATCCTGAAATCTGTACTTATATGCCTATTGACAATGGCGATAAGAACGAGCCTTTTCCCAGTTTAACTGATGTCGGGTACATGGATCAAATGCCTCCAGTTCTCTCTATGCAACATGAGTTGCCTTATCAGGTCCCTAATATATAATGGATGATGCCCTGTAAAATAATGACTAAAGGACCAAGGATCATAGTAAAAGTGGTCAGCTCTTTACATTTCCGCACATACGAGAACTACAAAACTTACTATCAAAACTGTAGCTCAAACCTCTCTTACAACTACTCCAGGAAAGCCCCAAATGGTTTCTCTTTATACGTTCTTACTTCCAGTTTTTACTTGACATCTCCATACCGGAGTTGGAGAGCAAATGACTATCCTGGACAAGGAGATGACTGATACAGAGAATAGGCTAACAAAAAACAGTCGCTGAGAAAAAATGATGGTGAAGGTGGAGAGGATTGTCTTCTTCTTGTCCCTCTTTCAGTTTTTACGGATAAAGTATCGCCACTCAGTTTCTAGTCACTATCAAGCTCTTTCATTACTTATTTGTGCTGAAAACTAAAGATCCTTCATAGCAACTATTGGAACCAGAATGCAGGATAGGCTGTAACCACCCAAGGCATTCTCAACACTCCCCCCCCCCTTCCCGCGGGCGCGCTCAAAAAATTATCACATGTAACCTCTAACACCGAGTTATTCGCATCCCCTCTGAAAACCTGACCATAATCAGCTCAGTAAGGAAATAAGACAATATAGCCACAATTCTGCATCTTCTCTAAGCTCATGTTGCCACAAAAGATTTTCTGGAACTATAAAGTGAAATTGCAGCGACCAATAACAGAAGCTACTATACGAAATAAATCAAAGTTGGGGTGCAAAAGAGGCCACTTTCCCAAATAAATCAATGAAGAGCTCTTCACTTTCCAAATAAGTGGAACCCCGAGAATTGCTTCCATTTGGTTTTTCTTTTCAAGCCACCAAGAATTACACCATAATCATCAGGGGCGGAGCAAATAAAGGACCACTTTGATACCTGCCTTCAACGGTTCCTAAAAAGTGTGCTTATGATGTACTTATATGCTTATTTACAACAACAAGCCTTTTCACCGTTTAGCTGGGGTTGGCTACATCAATCAAACACCTCCAGTTCCTCTATAGTCAATGATGCTCTATATAATTAGGGTAATTGACACTAAACCTTCCTGCAAAATGCATTTTGGGACACAAACCCCCCTGCATTTTCAATTTTATTTGTGGGACACAACCCCATATTGAAGACGGGGGTTAAATTTCTAACATTAATTGACCGTGTGATGGTCTTTGAAATTGCTTTTCCTTCATCTATAGAGCTACCACGTGAATAGCACGTGATGAATATCCATTACAATTCTAACCCATGATATCAATTTGGGGTCAAGTGTCCCACGGATGTATATTGCAGGGGGTTGTAGTGGGAAATTGAAAGTGTAAGGGGTTTGTGTCCCAAAATACATTTTGCAGGTAGGTTTAGTGTCCATTACCTATATAATTATTACTAAAGAGTTGCACATATGAGAATTTCCAAATTTACGTTAAAACATCATGGTCAGACCTCTATTACTAATATTCCGGGAAGGCCCCAAATTCAGAAGTTTCTTTTAGTTTTTATTTTTACATTTTTTTTCCATTTTTATTTGATGGTTGAAGAGGAGAGAGGTTTCTTCTACTTGTCACTCTCTCAGTTGTTACAATCGCCACCCGATTTCTAGTTACTATCAAGCTTTCCAGTTACTTAATTGGTGCTGCAAGCTGAAGATCCCACATCAGCAATTGTTGCTTTATTTGATACAGAAAGCAAGAAATGCTGCAACCACATTAAACATTCCACTTATTCCCAACCCAAAAAAATACTTAAAGTACGGATAATAGTCCATCGGGTGGATTTATCCTGTGACACCAGCCTATCAACCCCCCCTTCTAAGAACATTGATCACTATCAGCCCAGCAATAAGACAATCTAGCCCCAATCCTGCATTTCCCGTCAATTTTGAACCAGTGGGTAGAAGAGTAGCAATCAACAACATAGCTAAAATACAAAAAAAAAAAAAAAAAAAAAAAAAAAAAAAAAAAAATGGGTTAGCAATCCCAAAAAAAACTCCAAAGAGCTCTTCACTTCCCAAACCTGTAACTGACCAATCTCCAACTCAAAGAAACACTAACATTTAGAACACGGCAACTTTGCAAATGCCTCTCCACACTGTAAATTCAAGTCCTTTCACATTACTAAAAGAATAACAACCATCATAACATCGCAGCCAGCGCTATTGGAAACCTTTTCATAAGAATCCCCTATAATCATTTCTCATGAAGAGTTTGTTCAATGTTAAGAAATGCTAATAATTCCAACTGCCAAGCAATCATCCTTAAATGACTGACCAAATGCTTCCTCGTAACAAAAAGATATCAAGTTGATCCCACTCCAACACCAGGCCATTCAAGTTTGATAAAGGTGAAAAGTGACTAAAAATGGGAATAGCTAAAGAAGCAGAGTGCAGACAAGTGCCACTATGTCCAACTAATCCATTTATCTCCAATAGTTTGATGAAGGTAAAAATTGACTAAAAAGGGGAATAGCTAAAGAAGCGCAGTGCACACAAGGGCCACTATGTCCAACTAATCCATTTATCTCCAAGATACTCTCTACATAACAAGGAAATCAAGAAGTTCCGGATATGCCAGAATAAGCTTATTCAAATGCAGACGTTTGGTCTTAAATCAAACTGAAATATTGATAAAGTTGGAAACCCCTAAATTAAACTAGCTAAAGATACTTAGACTCGCAATTTGAATTAAGAAGGGGAATGGCTTTAGCGTTCTCTCAGATTCAAACCTACCTCTACGTCAACAAACTTTCTTTCGACTCCTTTGAAAGACAAATTAGATAATAAGTGCTCAATATAATTAAGATTTAGCCCAAACCCTCACGACCTTCCCCATCGACACGGCGTCACAGCCACCGCCACCGCCACCAGAAAAGGCAAAAAGCACTAAGTCGATTTTCCATTTCGTGGCATGTTAAGTTAACCGGTGTTGTTAAATGGAAACAAACTGCTGATTAGTTCTAGGCATAATTTCCCAACTGTGACGACCCTTCCACAGTCCACACTAACAACAATGACATAGGCACAATTCTCTCTTGTTAGGTCCAAATGAAGGGAAACACTGTAAGAACTTTTGAGCACACCATAAGTCCCAATCTTCTTCAACTTGTTGGGGTGGAGCCCTGGTTCGTGGGCGATCCGTTTTATGAATCGACCCTGTTCATGTTTTGCTACGACCCGAAAAACATTTTGACCCGGTTTCACTTGTTTGGGCTTGGATCCGGCCCGATTTAATAGGTCGTCTATTAATAGAGTTCTTCAGGTTCGTAGCATGTATGTTGAGCGTTCTGATTTCGCTTGTAATTCTCTCTAAGACGCTTCGTCTGTTTCTAGTGAATATCTCTGCAACTCCGTGGACGTAGTCTGTTTTGCCGAACCACGTAAATCTGTGTGTTTAGTTCTTTCTTTCTACATCTTTCGTTTTTCACAAGACAACTGCGCCCAACCAGATTGAAAATGCTTTACCCTCTGGACGATTGCTCGAGTAACACCTTCACACACTTCGCCCTCAACCTGTGTGAAACTTTTCATACTTCACAACCACCCCAACAGAAAAACCCAATTACAAAATCGGCTAATTTGGAACTTGAAAAAAAATTACTACTAAATGAAGTTAACTTACTGACCTCTACAGCACAAAATTTCTGCAAGGTTATTCCCTTTCCAACAATATAATTGTCCAAGCTAACTTCCATACCCAATAACCCCACTCTATTCCTATTTGGAAACCATTGGTCAAATATGTTTTTCTTCCCTAGCAATAATTCAGTGGTGCAGTGTTCATGGCAATTACCTTGCATTCCCTAGAGATGAGAAATATAGAAAGTAACAGTGTCACAGGCTGTATGTAACCTCAGAGAAACATGAGGTGAAAGAGGATATCAAATCCATTGCACAAGCAGTTCTGGCTTCTGGGGAGTAATGTATCAAATGCTCCAGACCGCAAATTAATAACAATCCCATCACACTGTACCAAAACCCAATTCATCTGACGTATGAGAGGTATCTATAGTCATAAGCTAAATCACATACTCAAGAAACTACATAAGCATAACCAAATCAAGATACGCCATCCGTCAAGTAAACCGAACTCAAGACTAAAAACAATAACAAAAATATGAACATTGCGTAACAGAAAGGTCTCTTTTACCTTACCTTCAACGTTATCATTTCCTCCGTTTGAGCGGTCCAGTCTTGTAACCACTCTTGGTGGGCTTACCCCAAGGCGTAGAAGAAGTCCTCCCATGACTACCACTACTCTTGCTCTTCCCTTCACCACCTCCATGAGGATGATCAACCGGGTTCATCGCCACACCACGAACCACCGGTCTCCTCCCCAACCACCGGCTCTGCCCAGCCTTCCTCAGCTTCTTCGCCCCATGCGACGGGTTCGACACCGTCCCAATCGTCGCCCTACACCGCGAATCAATCAATTTCTCCTTCCCCGACGGCATCCGAATCAAGCAAAACCTAGAAGCCCTTGGTTCCTTGAGGATCTTCGCACAAGTCCCAGCGGCTCGAACTAGTTTACCTCCCTGGCCAGGGTTCATCTCAATGTTGTGGATCATCGTCCCGATTCGCATCATCGAGATCGGCATACAACTGCCGATTTGGGAACTCAGGTCTAGGGTAAAGGTCTGTTCCAGTACGGAGGCCTTGTCGTCTTCGACGTTCATCACGATGGCCTCGCCGAGGTTTGTGGCTCCGGGTAGCTTGTCAGGTGCCACTGCAGAGAGGGGAAATGGAAAAGGTGAGTAAGTGCAGTAGAGTTACATGGACGAAGAGGAGTGAATCTAAGTAGAGAATAGTACATATATATGAGCAAGGAGAATATGTGACAGCGGGTTTGGTGGTGGTGGTGGTGGTGGTGCTGGCGGCGGCGGCGTAAGGACGAGTGGAGGAGCGAAGGAGGTTCGCCAGGAGTGATGAACCGGAGCGGAGTCGGGACAGCGCCATTGTTGAATGTTGAATCGATTGTTGGGGTTTTTAGGGATAAGTAGTGGGGCTGTTTGGACGCACGGAAGTAGCGAGGAACTACATATTCAAGTACTACCTCCGTTTCTTCTCTATCACACCGGTTTGACTTTTTGACTCGTATATGAGTCTCTTTGACCGGGTGATTTGGATAGCAAAATGATGTGATTTTTTAATAATTTTTCCACCGTGTTATATAGCAAGTTTTACTCTACAACATCATGAAAAAATTATCAAAAAATTGTATCGTTTCGCTACACAAATCACCGGGTCAAAGTGACTTAGTGAATAGTGAGAAAAGTCAAACCGGTGTGATAGAGAAGAAACAGAGGTAGTATCTGATAATGTGGTCAAACCTCTCTCAAAATTCCGGAATTCCCGAGAGGTGGAGGATTCGGATTTTATATATGACCCGGAATTCCGGGTGGGGTTGGGAACTCCGGACATGTCATCTCCGGAATAAAGTTGTCATGCTTGCACTAAGTTTGACCGACACAAACTACATGTGTCCACTTGCTTTTGTATTTTTATGAAGTGTTGGTCCATATCTGATGAACCCTTGAGATTCCCTCAAGACAAAAGACTTTACTTTTTTGAAAGATACAACCACTTTTCAGACACCCATCAACCCACACCACCTTTTCTCATCTCTTTCAACTAGTAAAACAAAAACCAAGTCCCTATAAAATATGCACTACTTTATTTTTTTATGGGATCACATTCACATCTTAACTTCCTATTTAGTCTGATGCTTTTTTTCTACACTTCATCACCAAAACAATTCACACCACAATTACCTTCCTTCTCTCACTCTATTCGGCAATTCACACAAATTTCGACTTACCACCACCACCAACCGAACCACCACCACCACCACTAACATCCGAACCACCTCCAAATTCCGGCTTACCTTCATCTAAAAATGTCGGGACTGAAAAATTTTGATGACCTCCCTCACAATTATCTGAGACGCCCATCATTTCACTTACCTGCTAGTTGCACTATGTTTGAAAATTTTCCCAACTTGGAAAATCGTTTGAGGTACGACAACTTATGTTGTTGATCTATTTCTTCGGGTCGCGGTGTTACACTCCCGGCAGAATACAGACCCTACTTGGAGGCTCAGCTCGAGCGGGCAGGGCGGCTTAATATAATGGAGCTTCCGCCTGTTGTTCGTACATTTTTGGTAAGGAAATTTTACGCAAATCTCACTATCATAACCCTTCAGAATGGTGATATTCTACCTTGTTGTATCTTCCGCGGACAGCGGGTTGATTTGAAAATTGAGTTTATTTCAAACTCATTGCAAATTCGTGATTGTGGGGATAATTTTTTTTTGTTACTGCTGATGAAACCACTCGGCACATCAACTGCTCCATCGGTGATTATTACCGATCTTTCAGCGTAAATCCTGTGTTTGATGGCCAAGTGAAATCGAACAACATAAAACCGGAATACATGTTGTTGAAGCACTGGCTGGCTTCCACAATATGGGGTCTGTTTGGATGAGCGGCAGTAAGTGAGCGGTTTGGCTAAAGATCTACTTTTTACCTGGAGTGTTTGGATAGGGTAGATTAAATAAGATTATTGTAATTTTTGATATAAAAATAATAATAATAAAATAATAATGAAATAGTTTTTAATCGGTGAAAAGTGGTGAAAATGGGAGTCCGGAATCCTCAAAGGAATCCGGAATTCCGGGTCTGACCCGAGTCCGGAATTCCGGATTCCTTTGAGGATTCCGGCCTCCTCTTTTGGCTTATAAATACCTTGTTTGGAAGTCAGTTTCTTCACTCCATCGTTTGCAACATATTTTGGTACTTGGAAGAAGTCTTTTCTCTATCTCTCGGGGTGAAAGGTTAGGAGAAATATTTTTCTCAGTTTTACAAGTTTTTTTTGTTATGAGTCTACTCGTTAATAATTTTATTTGAACTTATGTTTTATTTGTTATAGCATGCATGGCGGGGGAGGAACAAGCTTAGGCCGTCGTAATGCTTGTATGAGCGTTATCGCCCCAATGTTTTGGTGGCGTGAAGATTGTGAACTCTTCATCGAATTGATCCTTGCGGCGAAACGTCAAGGTCAAATGCGCATGAAACACTTAACTAACCATGCGTTTAGACAGATTAGCAAGACGATAGTTACACGCACTGGTCGTACGCACACGAGGATTCAGTTACAAAATCAGTTTGACAAACTTCGTTTTCAAGTTAAAGAATGGACCATGACACGAAACGGTGGGCCAAACGGACACGGTGTAATTGAACCCGCCGAACTTCTTAATCGTAGACTTCACGGTGTAAAGAAGTCTACCATGACACAAAAGTTGTTGTTTCGAAATATATAAAAAGGGAAGATTGAGCAAACAAATCATGTAAAAGTGAAAGCTGGCAAAGTGCATGGTCACTCATCACTCACATAAAAGTTGCAATTCAAACAATTTAAAACACAAATGCTTGAAATTGGGAAATCCGGACTCAATAAGAAATAAATGTGGAGACTCCTTTAGATGTGGGGAAATCCGGATTTGCATGTATCACAGTCCGGATTTTATTGGTTTACAGTCCAGAAATTTTGTATTTGGCCAATGCGATTTCTCATTTTTCTGCTTTTTCAGTGAAATGTCAATCACCCATATTACTTTCGCAGCGACACGTCCATCATACCTGTAATAAAAGTTACTGTAATGATAGCAGTCCGTCCAATAAACGACTGCAATTGTTCATCGAAATGTTGAATTATAGCAGGCGTTATCGCGAAGCAGAGAATTGAAATGTGCGCCAACGGAGATAAGATGTTGAATAGTGCGCCTTCTGGTTAATAGTCGTTTACAAATGGTCTACAAATATTGAAGCTTGTTTCTCCACGTTCCACAGCGCAGTGAAGTTACAAACAGTTGGAAATAAACTTCATTCACAAAAGCAGGTATGTTGTGTTTCATGTACTCTTTTACAGTTTTGATTAGTATGGTAAGTCATTTAATTTATAATTGTTGCAGAAAATGTCTGGCAATCGTGGAAGTAGCTCTGTACGAGATGGCCGCAACACTGGTAAATCTCGCGCCTCAAATACTGGAAAAGCGTCCATGTACGATGTCCTTGAAGGGGCCGTCCTGATTGATCGGGCGGATTGGAGTCCTGAACAAACTGAGATTTTGTTGGTTTTAATTATTGCTGAAAAACATAAGGGCAATTTTAGAGGTAAGGAACTATCAAAAACAGGCTATAGCAACATATCAAAGCATTCCATGCAAAAACAAATTTTTATTGCTGTCAGAGTCAAATTAAGAATAGATTTGACGCACTTAAACGGGAGTTCAAACGATGGGTGCAAATTCAAAAGAGCGTTAATGACTTGGGCTGGGACAATGACAAACAAATGTTTGCGCTAGATGACCGTGGTTGGGCCAAGCTGACAGGGGTAATAATCATTATTATTATAAACACATCTCATTTGTTTATTAATGTATGTTTACTTACAGTTATTTTTATAATGCAGAATTATCCACTAGCTTCAAAGTTCAGACAAAAGGGGCTAATGCACAAAGCGCTGCAGTATGAAGCATTCTCAAGCCTCACCCAAACCGGGGAGTTCGCGTGGACTCCCTCAGCCAAGGAGTCGCCGCACGAGCGGTCACAAAAACAGTAGGTACCACACACCCCCGCGTCGTGAACGCGATGCTGCTGATTTGGAGGACACCCAAAGCTCTCCCCAGCAACCACAGAGTAATTGGGAAACTCCAACCAGTCAGACTGGAGGCGGCTCTAGTGACTCGTCCAGGAAACGAAGACGTCGTGAGGACGGCAACTCAACTAAGAACACAGCTATGGCCAACCTAACGGCGGCCTTCCAGGCTCAACAAATTAAGCATGAGCACGGCCAACTCACTGTCAATCATGTCCATGGTCGTACAGCAGACGATTGCCTTGATATTCACTACTAGAAAAGGGTCTTGATACGGCAGTTTTTTAGAAGGCGGAAGCAAAAAACGCCGCAAACTTTTCTATATTCGGCGGTTTCTATGGCCTGACATATATAATATTTATTTCGGCGCTTTACTTTAATTTCCGCCTTTTATCGGCGAAATTTAATTTTGCGCCTCCATTATTTTTATTTGCGTTGGAACTCTGTCAAACCGCCCCTTCCTTTCTATATTTTTTAGAATTGTTATTTTTTTATTAAGCTCCTCCCCCAAATACAGTCGAAGCCCTAAACCGCGAAGACAAAAGTGAGAGCGCGAAATCAAAATTGAGAGCGCAGTGGATATTGGCTGTGGCGCCCTTGCGGTTTCGGAATCGCAATCGCAATCGCAAGCGCAGGTAACCTTCTCCTTCTCCTTATCCTTATCCTTTGCCTTCTCCTTCTCCTTCTCCTCCTGGTGCTGCTAGGTAGTTCGCTTCACCTGTCTATAGATTGGCAAACAATCGTATACCGATTGTGAAGCAAATCAGTAGTTTGAGTTCGATTTTTCCGTGGTCTGTTGAAATTGGTGTTTGAAGAGAGTGATTGAGTTCAGACTCTGTAGGTTTTGGTTAAAATTGAATTCAGATTTGGGTTCGTGTGTATCCTAATCATGTGATTTCGGTTCAGATTAGGGTTTTGCAGCCGCCAAATTGATAACCAAAGAAGCTGTGTTCGCAATACAGGTTCGTCTCTTCTTCTCCCCCCTTCCTTTTACATAATTTTCAATAATTTTGTTGACATGTATGTTTATCAAACTATTGTTCCTGAACATTCAAGCGTAATCAACATGATCTGAAAGAGGGATGCTACAAATCCCTATTTTTCGTAATGTAGTTTTTGTCTGAGTAAAAGACTGAAACAAAAACTGATGGTGAAAATCAGTCAATCACATTCAATAAAAGAGCATATTAAGACTAATGTTACTGAATATTCAAGTGAATATAAAAAAATACAAACATAAGAAGATCATATTTTTTGCGAAATACATAGAACACAGCTTAGTTGGAACACATCTTCTTCACTATTACATTGTCTTCCCTGTTTTATTTCTGTACACCTAGACATGTGTTTGTGTTAATGAAAATAGCTCATCTCCATCTGATAGTTTGCTTAGTTGATTGTCAGTTGTTGTTGTAATTGGTGCATTGAAATTGTGCATTATGCATAGATACTTTGTAGTTTGTGGGGCTTTGACAAGAATAAATGGATGAAAACAAATTCTATTTCTTTTATACCAGTTGGCTCAAAACTGCTCTTTGTTAGAATAAATCAAGATTGGTCATCATCCCTGAACAGTTTTCGTCTTGGTGATCATAAAGCTAAAGGGTGTTGTTCATTATGCCACCCTGAGCACCAAATTGCTATTCTCGGGTTTTTTTGCTCAAATATATAGAGGCTGTAGCTTGTTTACAGCCAAAGTTTTAATAAACTCACTTTACTGGCATCCTTGTGGTATGTACTTTACAATTTCCATCTTACCCAATGTTTTTGCGCGCACTTTTAACTTTTTTGTAGTTCAGGTGCAATGCTGGTCTATGCATTATTTTTCATTTTACCATTTCCTTGTGCGCATTGTTATAAAAATCAGTATATCAAACATAACTTTCAGTGTGGTCAGTCGCATACTTCTCGTCATATGCGGCGTGGATATGTTGCAACTCGATATACATTAGTTTTGTGTGACCTGATTATACATCTAATGTCTTAACTTTATGTTCTCTTTTTTAATGATTAGATTGACGTGAGTTATGGATAAGAGTTGGATCGGTACAAAAAAGTGTACTATTAAGTACGTAAGAGGGTGTGAGGCTTTTTTGGACTTTGCTTTTGCCCATAATGAAGGCTGGAAAGACATTAATTGCCCACGCAAAAAATGTCTGAATCGCTTTTATTACAACCGAGATAGAGTGCGTGAGCATATTTTAGTCGACGGATTTAGTCCAGATTACAAGATATGGACAAGTCATGGAGAGCATTACGGTGAAAGTGAACAAGGCAATGTTAATGATAACGAGGAGCATTTCCAGTAGATAATATGTTCGAAATGGTGCAAGACATATATGGGGATCATGAAGTTGAGGGTGGGTGTTGTAGTACATGTCCAGATGGGGATACAAAGAAAATGATAAAATTGATTGAAGATGCTGAGAGGGTCTTGTACCCTGGTTGTGAAAAATACACAACGCTATCTTTTGTAATTCGATTTTTGCAACTTAAAGTTCGTTTTGGGTTTAGTAACACTTGTTTTGACGAGATGATGTTGTTACTCAAAGATGCATTTCCTAGTGGTGAAACATTACCTGCATCTTATTACGAGGCCAAGAAGTTCAGAGAATCGTTGGGATTTAAATATGTAAAGTATGATGCATGTCCGAATGATTGTATGTTGTACTGGAAGGATAAAGCCATGGAGACCAAATGTGATATATGTTCCGAACCAAGATACAAAGAGATGGAATATGAAAGCTACAATGGGCAGAAAAGAAAGAAGCAAACCCCACGGAAGCAGCTTCGGTATTTCCCTATCAAAGAAAGGTTGCAGCGACTGTACATGTCTTCTAAGTCTGCTAAGTCTATGCGTTGGCATGCTGAAAGTTTGGTTGAAGATGCAGCCAAGATGCATCCCTCTCATTATAAAGCATGGAAAGATTTTGATAAGAGGCATCCAGATTTTGCCAATGACCGTCGTAATGTCAGGCTTGGCTTGGCATCAGACGGCTTTAATCCATACAATACAATAACTATCCCGTACAGTGTGTGGCCGGTCGTGTTAATACCATACAACCAGGAACCAGAGCGTTGTATGAAAAAAGCATCCATGATGTTGACATTGTTAATTGATGGAGATCGCCAACTGACACGCTCCAACTGCAAGTGCACAGTTTTCGGTGCAGTAATAATCGGAAAAGTCCGGATTGTCGAACCCAAGGGACTTCGTGTAACTAACTATTAAGTTTGTTCTTTATGTGGGCAAAACGCAGTTGTTTTGTGGTTCCTAATTCTACTAAAAATTCAAATAACAATTATCTCAAATAATTCAAAGAATTATTTCAAGATTAACGAGCACGAGTTGATATTGTTGTGTATCAAGTTTGATTAAATTCAGGATATCTCTACGGATCACTAGGAATGTCACACTACGTTGAATTTATGTTTTACTAACACGATAATTTCTTATTCTAGTTAAACGAGCAATTGTATATTGAAGATGTCTCAACCAATAACTATGCCTAAACTATCGTAACTGATTCCTCTAGCTTACTCAAGGTCAAACACGCATTACGATACTAATTTCTACTCTTGTTCTTAGCTAACTAGCAAGATTCCTCAACCCTAGATACGGCTAGTGTGTATTTCAATTTTCCGGGCAACGAACGTAGATTCCTCTATCGTTCATAACCTAGCACAATCCTATTAACACGTCTATCAATAGAAAAGATAAATTAGAAACATAAAATACACATAACTAAAGAAGAAATCATCAATTAAGCTCAAAAGCATGAGAGTAAATCCATAAACCACAAGTTGTAGTGATCAAACCCTAGTTTCCTACGAGATATCCCAAAATAAGGGTTTAGCTACTCATAATCATGTTCATAATACAAAGTTTCATGATCAAGTATCAAAAACTAGAGAAGAAAAGAAGAAGGGAAGCCAAACGGATGATCCAAGCTCTCGACCTAGCTCCCAAGCACTCCAAGCACGACTCCCAAGGTGTGTTCTGATGTTGAATGTCGTTCCCCAATGTTTCCTAAGTCTTTTGTGGCTTCAAACTCCCAAAACTATGCCAAAATAGCGAAAACAGCCCAAAATTTCAGTTCTGGCCGCAGAGGTAATCGTACGATTACCTTGATGTAATCGTACGATTACTTGCCTCATAGGTAATCGTACGTTTACATCTAAGTAATCGTACGATTACTTCTGGATGAAGGTAATCGTACGATTACCTTGAGGTAAACGTACGATTACTTCTGATCTTCCACCATTCAATCTTCAACTTCTTGCTCTTTTTCCTTTCGTCTTCACTTCCCGAGCATCCCTTTGAGCCTCCAACCTTTCCGAAGTTCACTTTTGCTCCAATGTCACGTCCCGAGCTCCCGGTTCCTGAAAACCACAACACGAGAAACATACCGGAAGATCAAACGTGATAAAATATAGCCAAAATCAATGCAAAAAGTGCCCGGACTCATCATTAACGTGCAAAGACTCAACATGCTCAACTTTAGCAAGAAATGATCCAAAATCTATCAAAACGCATCGGAATACACGCAAAACGGTAAGGAAACATATAAGAATATAACTCCAAATATGGAGTTATCAAATATCCCCACACTTACCCGTTGCGCGTCCCGAGCAACAATCCAAATCCCAAACTATCAAAATCGTCCGAACCTTCCTCCTCTCATCTCACCCTTCGAGTCAACCATTCTAACCAAGACCATTGCATACTTTTCAACTTACCAATTGCATACTAACCTCAATTAGCCGACTCAATACACACGACGACTCAATACAAGACTCAACAATGCAACAATATGATGCAATGCAAATATATGACTCGATCCTACACAACACATATATACACAAAACGTCTTTTTAGGCGAGATCGGGCAATCTCAATTAGCTCAAATCGGTTCTCATGGAGTGATGAAGAATCTAGGAACGAGGTATGAATTGCAACTAAAATTGACAACAAGAATTTCCCTTAGTTAGTATAGAAAGCCTAGCTTTACTACGTGTAAGAATAACCTACCTCTTCGCGTGTGCCGATAAATAAGAGGCTACGCTAGGCTAAGCCACATTCAAGGTCCGAGCTCCTATTCCGCTAACGGGTTAAAATGTAGAGGCTTAGGGACAAAAGGATAATCATGTAGTAACAAGTCCTAAGCGTCACATTCTCACGTTAAAACCCACATCTCACACACCCTCACCACGATGATAGGAACCGCAACCCGAAACTCACCATCTCCGGCCCTCGATCCCCTCAAACCCCGGTACAATAACGATTTCCGTGGCCACCGTCGTGAAACATGCACAAGATGAATATCGCCGTCAATGAAATAGTTGCTTCCACTCCTCGATCTTCATTAAGCTCAAATTTTATTCCTTTATTTCATCTCTCCTTTTTTTTTCTCTCTTTTTTTTTTTCTTTTTTTTTTCTGTTTTTTTTTTTCTTTTTTTTTTTCTTTTTTTTTTTTTCAAATCTCTCGATATCCACAAACACAACATCTACAACGTATATCTCGAGTGGTCTTCCAAGTGTCAAGCCATACAAAAACGTTAAGGGGAGGAAGTAAACAATCCAATGAATATATATCACACGTAAAATCCATCTCCCCCTAACTCAATGAAATACACGGTGCCACCAAACAAAGCCGCAAACAAATCCAAGTACAAGTACGGGGATGGAGTCGTCACAAGCTCAATCTCTATGTCCGTAGTCAAAAGTCGACATCCCCACACTAGAATATATCCATGTCCCCTCTCAAGTAATCAAAGCAATATAAGTCTCGTGCTTAATCCAACCGATCCTCCTACACCAAGATGATGAAAAGAAACGATCCCTAGCACGATCCACCAATTAAATCACCCAACCCAATTTGTGCGCATTAGATGCCACACACTCACGGCTCTCCACAACTGTGTCCATGGTGTAATGACATGGAACACCGCCACACCGAAGTGCGCAAGCCTACTCTCACTCACCCTCGCATTCCCCTCGATAATCAGAAATGAAGCATATGCGATACGTAAGACTCACACAAATATATCGTGAAGCACTCCCTCATCGAACCCCCTCAACTACAAACACCCTCGTGACGCACTAAAGCGGTGATTCTAACCAATCGATGATGAAGGCCAAGAATCGTCACCCTAAGTTCAGAGGTTATCAAAGAATCCAAGGTTCGAAATAGGGTTCACTAGTGGTCCTACAAGGTAAGTTCTATAAGCAGTGAGTGCTCTAATACACACCTCGCACAGCTGTTTCGTGTGCCACTACGAGGCGGGTTGGCGACTACCTAAGACGTACACATGAATGTTCGGCTTGTTTAGCTCACACCTAGCTCAACTCTTGTAAGAAAACAAGGCACACACTTTAGATTTTGAAAATCATTTAAGTGTTTTAAAAAAAATAGGCAGGTATTCCCGTAAAGAAAGTCTCTCTATACATACTAAGGGGAACTCAAATTGTCATTCTCGGTCACATCTCATACCCTATGCCTAAAGTTCTCACACTCCTCGATTTTCCAATTTCAAGCTTCTTTTGATTGCCCTTTCTCAATTTTCAATTTGTTTTCAATTTTTTTTTTAGATTTTTGTTTTTTTTTTTATATATAATATTCCCTACTCTATATGCATGGGCCGACTCGAAAGAAGACTCGAAACTGACTCGATTTGGGTAGGTGGACTCAATTAAATAAAACGTGCACTAAACATAAACTACTCACAATACGACACAGACACAATATATATAAACACGACACGGACTACAAAACTGACACAAACAACCTAAACAACCTATATGTAACTGGTGAATGCAGACAGACACGGACTTGGCGACAACGAATGCATAGGCAAGCGAAAAGACTCAGCATTCAAATGCAGGGAGTGGTAAGTCTACTCGGACGAATCATCGTCGTCCTGGTCCTGGTCTCCGGAATAGGCATCCGAATGGTACTCGTAGGCACCAGGGTAGGTCTCTTGGCCACTAGGCCACTGATCTCTCGGGAATCCCACATGAGTGGCCAATGCCTCTAACCACTGGTCCTGACGGTGCTGATGCAGACTCACCTGACGTAGTCCCTGACCGAGGTTACGCATGCTACTGCGATGATGCTCAAACTGCCTAGCACTCATGTCAGCCACATAGTCACGGGACCGACCCTGGGATGTGAGGGTCATAGTCCTGGTCAATCTCAACTCGGCCATCAAGTCCGCTAAGCTCACACTCGGCTGGCCAGGGTCAAGGACAGGGGGTGGTACAGGCTGAGGTGGAACGGGAGTAGGAGCTGGAGGAATAGGAGCTGGAGGAGTAGGAGCCGCTCGCGAGGAAGAGGCTCTTTTCTTAGCCTTTCCTGTAGGAGGTCTAGAACTAGCTCCTGCCTCCATCACCACTACATCCTTGAACGGGTCCGGGATTTTGTCAAACATTCTCGGAGCCTTGGGTGTGATGTCTAGCTCTCCATCAGGTACGTCAGCCCCGCACTTCTTAGCTAAGTGCAAAAGTAAGAAACTATGGCCCACAGACTTCCTATTTTTCTCTTCAAATCTCTCATGCAAATACAGGAAAATCCGCCTAGGGATGTCTATCCGATGCCCCCTCGATAGACACGAAGCCATGACACACACCTCAAAATCAACGTAATTGGGAGCCGAAACTCCCAACACCCATGACGCCAACAGCTCAATGAGCCACCGTGGCTTAGGTAGCAAGTATCCGACTGGGAGCTTCCAATGCCTGATATTGGTTTTAGACCTGTCCCAGTCGGCCCCTGGCACTCCCGCAAAACAAAACGCTGACACTTCATTAATGAGCGTCTGCTGGTCTTTCTGCAGATAAACCTTAAATTGACAGGGTGCTGTCAACGGGGGCCACTTAAGCGCTGCGGCGATGTTCTCTGAGGACAAAACTAGCCAGTTCCGACGACAATAAATGACACGAGGGTCATTGAGCCTAGACGTCTCACCCTCATCAGTGTGTCTCGCATTTGCATAAATTTCACGAGTCAGCACAGAACTGGCTTTCTCTTTCACTAATTCCATCCACCCCGCAAAATTTTCAGCCTCCGCGACCTTTTGTAGGTCTTCGGGCAACCCCTCTAGTGGAAACAGTTTCTCAACCTGAACACCTCTATTAATCCTAGGGTTCGATCGGAAATAACCCTGGGCAGTCTTCGAAATAAATCTATAATCACAAAATACCCCGCCCCTATCAACTGCCAACTTGTTGTCGTCCGGCGCATGACCACGACTCTTTCGAATTGGGGGCAAGGAGGATGGAACGGGTGTACTAAAAACCCTAAGCTCGGGGGATAACGGGATGACCAATTGGGCACCCGAGTCACCCCCCTCAGCAGCAGACTCATTCTCCGACACGTTCACCCCACTTCCCCCAGGTAATGTATAATCGGGGTCGTTGTCACGACTCGTTCTCGCACGTTTGCTCATTTTAACCAAGTAGAACGAGATAAAGCAAGTAACGTAACAAAAGCAAGCACGTGCACAGTGACAAGTTGTGTACAAATATACGGCAATTAAACACGTAAGCACACAATCCTAGGACTTTAATCAATCGCCCCCAAGCACGCTTCTAAGCGCAACAAAAAGTAAATTGGGCTTTTACTCAATTGTGCCTAGACTCGAGTATTGAAATTGTGCGAGAGATTAGGACGTACCTACGTGCCCGGAGCAAGTCTTACGGGCACGAATTTGCAGAATTTTGACAACCCGGGCTGTTTTAGGGTCGCCGAAATTTTTGTTCCGAATTGTTCAATTGACGTGTGCCTTTTGCTCCTTGCGGTGTCCCCGTCGAAACCCTAGAATAGCTCCTTCGAATTCGACCTCAATCGCCCCCAATTTCAGATTCTCCCTCAAACCCTAGCCTTGCCTCCTTCTGCGATTCACCACCAATCTGAGTTGTGGTAGTGGTGGTGATGGTTCTGTGATGTTGATGGTGGTGATTGAAGATGGTGGTCGTGGCTGAGAGAGAGAGTTGGCGGCGGCGATGGGTTGTGTGTTTGGTCGGCGGGTGAGAGAGAGAGGTAGCGGGCGGCGGAGAGAGAGAGAGAGACGAAGCTGATGGTGTTGGTGGGAGATTGTGGAGGATGTGCGGCGGACTGGGAGGCGGCGTTGGTGGCAGGTGGTGGTGGCTGGAGGTTGTGTGATGTTGATGGTGATTGCAGAGGAGAGGAGAAGGGCGACGGGATGAAGATTGGAGATAATAATAGAAAAATTTTTGTTTTAACCCCATTACATGCCCGGGTGGAAGTAATCGTACGATTACTTTCAGGTAATCGTACGATTACTTGAAAGTAATCGTGCGATTACTTGTGCTACGAATGGGCAGTGACTTTTCTTTAGAATTCAACATCAAATTTTTTTCTAAGTAAGAAGTAATCGTACGATTACTTCTAAGTGATCGTACGATTACTTTTAAAGTAACCGTACGGTTACTTTTAAGTAACCGTACGATTACTTTTAAGGTAACCGTACGATTACTTTAAGGTAATCGTGCGATTACTTTAAAGTAATCGTGCGATTACTTTCGTACGAATGGGCAGTGAGTTTTCTCCAAAATTCCACCCCAAAAATTTTTCTAAGGCAAAAGTAAACGTACGATTACCCTAAGGTAATCGTACGATTACTTTTGTGCAGGAGAAAAAATTTTAATAGCCAAAATATAACCTTTACCTCGTATTTTGATCCCGAACTCCGATGAGTGTGATTTTTGCACCTTTGGATCCCTTTTCCGACGTATGTCTTGGTCGTAAAAATAACGTCCCGTTTCCGGATCGTTTTCCCGTCTTTCCTCAATTATCGCTTAATTACGCGAAAAATATCCAAATTGTGCCCAATTTGTCGTTTTCTTCAAAATTTTGCAATCACCTTCATCAAGATGGGGAGTGCGGGATCTCTTCTCATGTAGAAAAATTCCCAAAGTCCGGGGAACCTTTCATTCTTCAATTTTACGCTTCCAAAGGCTTGTTTTGCATTTCCGGATGCTTTTGGACGCCTTTTAGCATCCTTTTTCGTCATTTTTGCTCGTTTCTTTGATTTGTCATGGATCTCCTCGACCTCGAGACTCCATTTATGGTATAAAAGATTCCCAAAGTCCGGGGAACCTTTCATTCTTCAATTTTGCGCTTCCAAAGACCCGTTTGGCAATTCCGGATGCTTTTTGGCTCCCTTTTCCTCTTCGCAACATCCTTTTTGGCATAACTTCTTCGTCCGGACTCCAATATACGCGATCCACCTATCCACAGAAAGCTCTCGAGCACCCCCACACTATGGCACTGTTCAAATCAGATCACAGTCCTGTCTTCAAAAATTTACCTCGTAATCCGTGCCATTGTCCCAGCTTTCTCATTTTCTTTACGTCTTCTTCGCGTATATCAAGAAGGGGAGTCCGGAAACTTGATCTCCCCCAGGTGCGTGTGTTGAGTACGTGTAAGAATGGCGTCATTCATCCATTTCTTCATTCCGGGTCCCGATACGCGTTTTGGCTTGCTTTTTCTCGTTGTTCGTGCAATTCTTCACTCGCGTATCAAGAAGGGGGATCCGGAATGGGCCTTCCACCTAGAATTCCTGCACATACTCATTGAAAATATTAAATCCACTCTCTCGCACCTCTCAAATAGTTAGAACAAAATCAAATAACAAAACAGTATTGAAATCTACACTATGCAATAAATAGGTTGGGTTGCCTCCCAACAAGCGCTTTGTAATTTAAGGTCGACGGCCCGACCAAGTTACCTCAAATGAGCTCAGATATCGGGAATTGGTTTGAGGCTCTCGATAACCCCAATGAAATTCCCGTCCACGTACGGTTTTGCTCGCTGTCCATTTACCTTGAACCTGTTCCCATTCTCAGCTTCTACCTCGAGCGATCCCCATGGGTAAACCTCTGTAATTGTAAATGGACCACTCCACCTTGATTTCAGCTTGCCCGGAAACAGTTTCAGTCGGGCGTTGAATATCAATACCTTCTGGCCCACTCTGAAATCTCGTGGAATGATATGCTTGTCATGCCATTGCTTGGTCCTCTCTTTGTATATCTTGGCACTCTGATATGCCATCAATCTGTGTTCTTCTAACTCAAGCAATGCCTGCTTCCTTTGCTCACCAGAGAGCTTAGCATCCAAGTTTAATTTCTTTAGCGCCCAAAACGCTTTGTGCTCAAGTTCTACCGGCAGATGACATGATTTCCCGAAAACTAGTTGGTAGGGAGACATGCCTAGGGGAGTCTTGTATGCAGTCCGGTATGCCCATAAACTATCATCCAAGTGTAGAGCCCAGTCTTTGCGCCCTGGATTGACAGTTTTCTCTAGAATCCCCTTTATCTCACGGTTAGACACTTCAGCTTGTCCATTGGATTGTGGATGGTAGGCCAATGAGATTTTGTGTGTTTTTACCCCATACTTGCTCAAGGTATTGGCAAAAACCTTGTTCACAAAGTGTGATCCCTCGTCGCTAATAATGGCTCTGGGAGTTCCAAATCTTGTGAAGATATTTTTGCGTAAGAATCTCTCGACTGTAGCACTATCATTCTTTGGACAAGCCAGAGCCTCCACCCATTTGGTGACATAATCAACAGCCAACAAAATATACAGATTACCAAGCGACGATGGGAATGGCCCCATAAAATCAATCCCCCACACATCAAATGGTTCTACTTCTAACACGAAATTTTGAGGCATTTCATTTCGGTTAGAGATATTACCTGTTCTTTGGCATCGGTCACACTGCTGTACAAATAGATGGGCGTCTTTATGCAAAGTTGGCCAATAGAAACCACTCTGAAGTACCTTCGCAACTGTGCGTGATTTGCCGAAATGTCCCCCACAGTTCAACTCGTGGCAGTGTCTAAGGATCTCCAACGTGTCCGGTTCCGCAACACATCTCCGCAATACATTGTCCGCCCCCAACTTGAACAAATAAGGATCATCCCAGAAATACTGTCGCGCGTCTGCAAAGAACTTCTTCCTCTGGTGATAATTCAGGTCCTTGGGTACAATGTTGAGTGCCTTGAAATTTGCCAAGTCAGCAAACCAAGGCACAGCTGCAACCACAACCATGAGCTGCTCATCTGGAAAATCCTCTCGAATCGGCAAATCTTCCTGCTTATCGTTCTCCAGTCTCGACAAATGATCTGCAACCACATTTTCTACCCCCTTTTTATCTTTGATCACCACATCGAACTCTTGCATCAACAACACCCACCGGATCAATCTTGGCTTGGCGTCCTTCTTGGTGAGAAGGTACTTGAGGGCTGAATGGTCCGTGAAGATCGTCACCTGAGAACCCACAAGATATGGACGAAACTTGTCCAACGCAAATATGATAGCCAACATCTCTTTCTCCGTGGTAGCATAATTAACCTGTGCATCATTAAGAGTACGACTGGCATAATAAATGACGTGAGCTACCTTATCTTTCCGCTGGCCTAGAACTGCTCCCACCGCATAGTCACTAGCATCGCACATGAGCTCAAATGGTAGGGACCAGTCTGGTGTGGTGATGATAGGCGCGCTAATCAGCTTTTCCTTGAGCAAATCAAAAGCCGACTTGCACTCCGCATTAAAATCAAAAACCGCGTCCTTCTCAAGCAATCCACACAAAGGTTTCGTGATCTTCGAGAAGTCTTTAATGAAGCGCCGATAGAACCCTGCATGTCCCAAGAAACTCCTTACCCCTTTAACAGAGGTAGGGTAAGGAAGCTTCTCAATAACCTCAATCTTGGCTCTATCCACTGACACGCTCCAACTGCAAGTGCACAGTTGTCGGTGCAGTAATAATCGGAAAAGTCCGGATTGTCGAACCCAAAGGACTTCGTGTAACTAACTATTAAGTTTGTTCTTTATGTGGGCAAAGCGCAGTTGTTTTGTGATTTCTAATCCTACTAAATATTAAAATAACAATTATCTCAAATAATTCAAAGAATTATTTCAAGATTAACGAGCACGGGTTGATATTGTTGTTTATCAAATGTAATTAAATTCAGGATATCTCTACGGATCACTAGGGATGTCACACTACGTTGGGTTTATGTTTTGCTAACACGATGATTTCTTTTTCTAGTTAAACGAGCAATTGTATATTGAAGATGTCTCAACCAATATCTATGCCTAAACTATCGTAACTGATTCCTCTAGCTTACTCAAGTTCAAGCATGCATTACGATACTAATTTCTACTCTTGTTCTTAGCTAACTAGCAAGATTCCTCAACCCTAGATACGGCTAGTGTGTATTTCAATTTTCCGGGCAACAAACGTAGATTCCTCTATCGTTCATAACCTAGCACAATCCTATTAATACGTCTATCAATAGAAAAGATGAATTAAAAACATGAAATACACATAACTAGATAAGAAATCATCAATTAAGCTCAAAAGCATGAGAGTAAATCCATAAACCACAAGTTGTAATGATCAAACCCTAGTTTCCTACGAGATATCCCAAAATAAGGGTTTAGCTATTCATAATCATGTTCATAATACAAAGTTTCATGATCAAGTATCAAAATCTAGAGAAGAAAAGAAGAAGAGAAGCCAAACGGATGATCCAAGCTCTCGACCTAGCTCCCAAGCACTCCAAGCACGACTTCCAAGGTGTGTTCTGATGTTGAATGACGTTCCCCAATGTTTCCTAAGTCTTTTGTGGCTTCAAACTCCCAAAACTATGCCAAAATAGCGAAAACAGCCCAAAAATTCGATCCTGGCCGCAGAGGTAATCGTACGATTACCTTGATGTGATCGTACGATTACTTGCCTCTCAGGTAATCGTACGATCACTTTTCATCCTCTTCCATTCAATCTTCAACTTCTTGCTCTTTTTTCCTTTCGTCTTCACTTCCCGAGCATCCCTTTGAGCCTCCAACTTTTCCGAAGTTCACTTTTGCTCCAACGCCACGTCCCGAGCTCCCGGTTCCTGAAAACCACAACACGAGAAACATACCGGAAGATCAAACGTGATAAAATATATCAAAAATCAATGCAAAAAGTGCCCGGACTCATCATTAACGTGCAAAGACTCAACATGCTCAAATTTAGCAAGAAATGATCCAAAATCTATCAAAACGCATCGGAATACACGCAAAACGGTAAGAAAACATATAAGAATATAACTCCAAATATGGAGTTATCAAATATCCCCACACTTACCCGTTGCGCGTCCCGAGCAACAATTCAAGTCTCAAACTATCTCAAATCATCCGAACCTCCCTCCTCTCATCTCACCTCTTGATTCAACCGTTCCAACCAAGACCATTGCATACTTTTCAACTTACCAATTGCATACTAACCTCAATTAGCCGACTCAATACCCACGACGACTCAATACAAGACTCAACGATGCAACAATATGATGCAATGCAAATATATGACTCGATCCTACACAACACATATATACACAAAACGTCTTTTTAGGCGAGATCGGGCAATCTCAATTAGCTCAAATCGGTTCTCATGGAGTGATGAAGAATCTAGGAACGAGGTATGAATTGCAACTAAAATTGACAACAAGAATTTCCCTTAGTTAGTATAGAAAGCCTAGCTTTACTACGTGTAAGAATAACCTACCTCTTCGCGTGTGCCGATAAATAAGAGGCTACGCTAGGCTAAGCCACATTCAAGGTCCGAGCTCCTATTCCGCTAACGGGTTAAAATGTAGAGGCTTAGGGACAAAAAGATAATCATGTAGTAACAAGTCCTAAGCGTCACATTCTCACTTTAAAACCCACATCTCACACACCCTCACCACGATGATAGGAACCGCAACCCGAAACTCACCATCTCCGGCCCTCGATCCCCTCAAACCCCGGTACAATAACGATCTCCGTGGCCACCGTCGTGAAACATGCATAAAATGAACATCGCCGTCAATGAAATAGTTGCTTCCACCACTCGATCTTTATTAAGCTCCAACTGTCTTCCTTTATTTCATCTCTCCTTTTTTTCTCTCTTTTTTTTTTTCATTTTCATTTTTTTTTTCTTCTTTTTTTTTTTTTTCTTTTCTGTTTTTTTTTTTTTTTTTTTTTTTTTTTTTCTCAAATCTCTCAATATCCCAAAACACAATGTCACAACGTATATCTCGAGTGGTCTTCCAAGTGCTAAGCCATACAAAACGTTAAGGGGAGGAAGTAAACAATCCAATGAATATGTATCACACGTAAAATCCATCTCCCCCTAACTCAATAAAGTACACGGCGCCACTAAACAAAGCCGCAAACAAATCCAAGTACAAGTATGGGGATGGAGTCGTCACAAGCTCAATCTCTATGTCCGTAGTCAAAAGTCGACATCCCCACACTAGAATATATCCATGTCCCCTCTCAAGTAATCAAAGCAATATAGGTCTCGTGCTTAATCCAACCGATCCTCCTACACCAAGATGATGAAAAGAAACGATCCCTAGCACGATCCACCAATTAAATCACCCAACCCAATTTGTGCGTATTAGATGCCACGCACTCACGGCTCTCCACAACTGTGTCCATGGTGTAATGACATGGAACACCGCCACACCGAAGTGCGCAAGCCTGCTCTCACTCACCCTCGCATTCCCCTCGATAATCAGAAATGAAGTACAAGCGATACGTAAGACTCACACAAATATATCGTGAAGCACTCCCTCATCGAACCCCCTCAACTACAAACACCCTCGTGACGCACTAAAGCGGTGATTCTAACCAATCGATGATGAAGGCCAAAAATCGTCACCCTAAGTTCAGAGGTTATCAAAGAATCCAAGGTTCGAAATAGGGTTCACTAGTGGTCCTACAAGGTAAGTTCTATAAGCAGTGAGTGCTCTAATACACACCTCGCACAGCTGTTTCGTGTGCCACTACGAGGCGGGTTGGCGACTACCTAAGACGTACACATGAATGTTCGGCTTGTTTAGCTCACACCTAGCTCAACTCTTGTAAGAAAACAAGGCACACACTTTAGATTTGAAAATCATTCAAGTGTCGTAAAATAGGTAGGTACTCCCGTAAAGGAAGTCTCTCTATACATACTAAGGGGAACTCAAATTGTCATTCTCGGTCACATCTCATACCCTATGCCTAAAGTTCTCACACTCCTCGATTTTCCAAATTCAAGCTTCTTTTGATTGCCCTTTCTCAATTTTCAATTTGTTTTCAAATTTTTTTTTTTTTTAGATTATAATATTCCCTACTCTATATGCATGGGCCGACTCGAAAGAAGACTCGAAACTGACTCGATTTGGGTAGGTGGACTCAATTAAATAAAACGTGCACTAAACATAAATTACTCACAATACGACACAAACGACACGGACACAATATATATAAACACGACACGGACTACAAAACTGACACAAACAACCTATATGTAACTGGTGAATGCAGACAGACACGGACTTGGCTAATGAAAGGCTGAGAAACCCCCCCACACTTGAACGCGTCGTTGTCCTCAACGAATGCATAGGCAAGCGAAAAGACTCAGCATTCAAATGCAGGGAGTGGTAAGTCTACTCGGACGAATCCTCGTCGTCCTGGTCCTGGTCTCCGGAGTAAGCATCCGAATGGTACTCGTAGGCACCAGGGTAGGACTCTTGGCCACTAGGCCACTGATCTCTCGGTAATCCCACATGAGTGGACAACGCCTCTAACCACTGGTCCTGACGGTGCTGATGCAAACTCACCTGACGTAGGCCCTGACCGAGGTTACGCAAGCTACTACGATGATGCTCAAACTGCCTAGCACTCATGTCAGCCACATAATCACGGGACCGACCATTTGATTTAAGGGTCATAGTCCTAGTCAGTCGCAACTCGGACATCAAGTCCGCTAAGGTCACACTCGGCTGGCCAGGGTCAACGACAGGGGGTGGTACAGGCGGAGGTGGAACGGGAGTAGGAGCTGGAGGAATAGGAGCTGGAGGAGTAGGAGCCGCTCGCGAGGAAGAGGCTCTTTTCTTAGCCTTTCCTGTAGGAGGTCTAGAACTAGCTCCTGCCTCCATCACCACTACATCTTTGAACGGGTCAGGGATTTTGTCAAACATTCTCGGAGCCTTGGGTGTGATGTCTAGCTCTCCATCAGGTACGACAGCCCCGCACTTCTTAGCTAAGTGCAAAAGTAAGAAACTATGGCCCACAGATTTCCTATTTTTCTCTTCAAATCTCTCATGCAAATACAGGAAAATCCGCCTAGGGATGTCTATCCGATGCCCCCTCGATAGACACAAAGCCATGACACACACCTCAAAATCAACGTAATTGGGAGCCGAAACTCCCAACACCCATGACGCCAACAGCTCAATAAGCCACCGTGGCTTAGGTAGCAAGTATCCGACTGGGAGCTTCCAATGCCTGATATTGGTTTTAGACCTGTCCCAGTCGGCCCCTGGCACTCCCGCAAAACAAAACGCTGACACCTCATTAATGAGCGCCTGCTGGTCTTTCTTCAGATAAACCTTAAATTGACAGGGTGCTGTCAACGGGGGCCACTTAAGCGCTGCGGCGATGTTCTCAGAGGACAAAACAAGCCAGTTCCGACGACAATAAATGACACGAGGGTCATTGAGCCTAGCCGTCTCACCCTCATCAGTGTGTCTCGCATTTGCATAAATTTCACGAGTCAACACAGAACTGGCTTTCTCTTTCACTAATTCCATCCACCCCGCAAAATTTTCAGCCTCCGCGACCTTTTGTAGGTCTTCGGGCAATCCCTCTAGTGGAAACAGTTTCTCAACCTGAACACCTCTATTAATCCTAGGGTTTGACGTGTAATACCCTTGGGCACTTGCCGAAATAAACCTAAAGTCGCAATAAACCCCGCCCCTATCAATTGCCAACTTGTTGTCGTCCGGCGCATGACCACGACCCTTTCGAATTGGGGGCAAGGAGGATGGTACGGGTGTGGTAAACACCCTAAGCTCAGGGGATAACGGGATGACCAATTGGGCACCCGAGTTACCCCCCTTTTGAACAGTCTCCGTGTCAGAATCGTTCCCCCCACTTCCCCCAGGTAATGTGTAGTCTGGGTCGTTGTCACGACTCGTTCTCGCACGTTTACTCATTTTAATCAAGTAGAACAAGATAACACAAGTAATGTAACAAAAACAAGAACGTGCACAGTGACAAGTTGTGTACAGTTATATGGCAATTAAACATGTAGCACACAATCCTAGGACTTTAATCAATCGCCCCCAAACACGCTTCTAAGCGCAACAAAAAGTAAATCGGGCTTTTACTCAATTGTGCCTAGACTCGAATATGGAAATTGGGCGAGAGATTAGGACGTACCTACGTGCCCGGAGCAAGTCTTACGGGCACGAATTTGCAGAATTTCGACCACCCGGGCTGATTTAGGGTCGCCGAAATTTTTGTTCCGAATTCTTCAATTGACTTGTGCTTTTTGCTCCTTGCGGTGTCCCCGTCGAAACCCTCGAATATCTTCTTCAAATTCGACCTCAATCCCCTCCAATTGCAGATTCACTCTCAAACCCTAGCTTGCCCTCCTTCTTCGATTGACCACCAATTAGAGTTGTGGTAGTGGTGGTGATGGCTCTGTGATGGTGATGGTGATGGTTGGAGATGGTGAGGGTGGCGGAGAGAGAGAGAGTGTAGGCGGCGATGGTGAGGAGGAGACAAGACCGTCGGGTGGATGAGAGAGAGTGGTGACTGGTGGGTTTGGCGAGAGAGAAGGGTGGCAGCGGCGGCTTAGTGACGACGGTGGTGGCTTGGTGAAGCGGTGGAGTTGATGGTAGCTGGTGGCTCGCGGCGATGGTGATTGCAGAGGAGAGGAGACGGGTTGGTCGACGGGATGAAGGTATGGAGAATAATAGAAGAAATTTTTGTTTTAACCCCTTAACTGCCCGTAAGAAAGTAATCGTACGATTACTTTCAGGTAATCGTACGATTACTTGAAAGTAATCGTGCGATTACTTGTGCTACGAGTGGGCAGTGGCTGTCATGAAAGTTCACCTCAAAAATTTTTTCTAAGGGAGAAGTAATCGTACGATTATTTCTTAGTGGTCGTACGATTACTTTTAAAGTAACCGTACGATTACTTTTTAGTAATCGTGCGATTACTTTCTAGTAACCGTACGACTACTTAAAGGTAATCGTACGATTACTTTAAAGTAATCGTGCGATTACTCTTGGTACGAATGGGCAGTGACTTTTCTCCACACTTCCAACCCAAAAATTTTCTAAGGCAAAAGTAAACGTACGATTACCCTTAGGTAATCGTACGATTACTTTTGTGCAGGAGAAAAATTTTTAATCGCCAAAATATAACCTTTACCTCGTATTTTGATCCCGAACTCCGATGAATGTGATTTTTGCACCTTTGGATCCCTTTTCCGACGTATGTCTTGCTCATAAAAATAACGTCCCGTTTCCGGATCGTTTTCCCGTCTTTCCTCAATTATCGCTTAATTACGCGAAAAATATCCAAATTGTGCCTAATTTGCCGCTTTCTTCAAAATTTTGCAATCACCTTCATCAAGACGGGGAGTGCGGGATCTCTTCTCATGTAGAAAAATTCCCAAAGTCCGGGGAATCTTTCATTCTTCGATTTCGCGCTTCCAAAGGCTCGTTTTGCATTTCCGGATGCTTTTGGACGCCTTTTAGCATCCTTTTTCGTCGTTTTTGCTCGTTTCTTTGGTTTGTCATGGATCTCCTCGACCTCGAGACTCCATTTATGGTATAAAAGATTCCCAAAGTCCGGGGAACCTTTCATTCTTCAATTTGCTCATTCCAAAGACTCGTTTGGCAATTCCGGATGCTTTTTGGCTCCCTTTTCCTCTTCGCAACATCCTTTTTGGCATAACTTCTTCGTCCGGACTCCGATATACGCGATCCACCTATCCACAGAAAGCTCTCGAACACCCCCACACTATGGCACTGTTCAAATCAGCTCACAATCCTGTCTTCAAAAATTTACCTCGTAATCCGTGCCATTGTGTCAGCTTTCTCATTCTCTTTACGTCTTCTTCGCGTATATCAAGAAGGGGAGTCCGGAAACTTGATCTCCCCCAGGTGCGTGTGTTGAGTACGTGTAGGAATGGCGTCAATCATCCATTTCTTCATTCCGGGTCCCGATACGCGTTTTGGCTTGATTTTTCTCGTTTTTCGTGCAATTCTTCACTCACGTATCAAGAAGGGGGATCCGGAATAGGCCTTCCACCTAGAATTCCTGCACATACTCATTGAAAATATTAAATCCACTCTCTCGCACCTCTCAAATAGTTAGAACAAAATCAAATAACAAAACAGTATTGAAATCTACACTATGCAGTAAATAGGTTGGGTTGCCTCCCAACAAGCGCTTTGTAATTTAAGGTCGACGGCCCGACCAAGTTACCTCAAATGAGCTCAGATATCGGGAATTGGTTTGAGGCTCTCGATAACCCCAATGAAATTCCCGTCCACATACGGTTTTGCTCGCTGTCCATTTACCTTGAACCTGTTCCCATTCTCAGCTTCTACCTCGAGAGATCCCCATGGGTAAACCTCTGTAATTGTAAATGGACCACTCCACCTTGATTTCAGCTTGCCCGGAAACAGTTTCAGTCGGGCGTTGAATATCAGTACCTTCTGGCCTACTCTGAAATCTCGCGGAATGATATGCTTGTCATGCCATTGCTTGGTCCTCTCTTTGTATATCTTGGCACTCTGATATGCCATCAACCTGTGTTCTTCTAACTCAAGCAACGCCTGCTTTCTTTGCTCACCAGAGAGCTTAGCATCCAGGTTCAGTTTCTTGAGCGCCCAAAACGCTTTGTGCTCAAGTTCTACCGGCAAATGACATGATTTCCCGAAAACTAGTTGGTAGGGAGACATGCCAAGGGGAGTCTTGTATGCAGTCCGATATGCCGATAAACTATCGTCCAAGTGTAGAGCCCAGTCTTTGCGCCCTGGATTGACAGTTTTCTCTAGAATCCCCTTTATCTCACGGTTAGACACTTCAGCTTGTCCATTGGATTGCGGATGGTAGGCCAATGAGATCTTGTGTGTCTTTACCCCGTACTTGCTCAAGGTATTGGCAAAAACCTTGTTCACAAAGTGTGATCCCTCATCGCTAATAATGGCTCTAGGCGTTCCAAACCTTGTGAATATATTCTTGCGTAAGAATCTCTCGACTGTAGCACTATCATTCTTTGGACAAGCCAAAGCCTCCACCCATTTGGTGACATAATCAACCGCCAACAGAATATACAGATTACCAAGCGACGATGGGAATGGCCCCATAAAATCAATCCCCCACACATCAAACGGTTCTACTTCTAACACGAAATTTTGAGGCATTTCATTTCGGTTAGAGATATTACCTGTTCTTTGGCATCGGTCACACTGCTGCACAAATAGATGGGCGTCTTTATGCAAAGTTGGCCAATAGAAACCGCTCTGAAGTACCTTTGCAACTGTGCGTGATTTGCCGAAATGTCCCCCACAGTTCAACTCGTGGCAGTGTCTAAGGATCTCCAACGTGTCCGGTTCCGCAACACATCTCCGCAATACATTGTCCGCCCCCAACTTGAACAGATAAGGATCATCCCAGAAATACTGTCGCGCGTCTGCAAAGAACTTCTTCCTCTGGTGATAATTCAGGTCCTTGGGCACAATGTTGAGTGCCTTGAAATTTGCCAAGTCAGCAAACCAAGGCACAGCTGCAACCACAACCATGAGCTGCTCATCTGGAAAATCCTCTCGAATCGGCAAATCTTCCTGCTTATCGTTCTCCAGTCTTGACAAATGGTCTGCAACCACATTCTCTACCCCTTTTTTATCTTTGATTACCACATCGAACTCTTGCATCAATAACACCCACCGGATCAATCTTGGCTTGGCGTCCTTCTTGGTGAGAAGGTACTTGAGGGCTGAATGGTCCGTGAAGATCGTCACCTGAGAACCCACAAGATATGGACGAAACTTGTCCAACGCAAATATAATAGCCAACATCTCTTTCTCCGTGGTAGCATAATTAACCTGTGCATCATTAAGAGTACGACTGGCATAATAAATGACGTGAGCTACCTTATCTTTCCGCTGGCCCAGAACTGCTCCCACCGCATAGTCGCTAGCATCACACATGAGCTCGAATGGTAGGGTCCAGTCTGGTGTGGTGATGATAGGCGCGGTAATCAGCTTTTCCTTGAGCAAATCAAAAGCAGACTTGCACTCTGCATTAAAATCAAAGACCGCATCCTTCTCAAGCAATCCACACAAAGGTTTTGTGATCTTCGAGAAGTCCTTAATGAAGCGACGATAGAACCCTGCATGTCCCAAGAAGCTCCTTACCCCTTTAACAGAGGTAGGATAAGGAAGCTTCTCAATAACCTCAATCTTGGCTCTATCCACCTCTAATCCTTTGCTGGAGATCTTGTGGCCCAAAACAATACCTTCGGTAACCATGAAGTGACACTTCTCCCAGTTGAGCACTAGGTTGGTGTCAATGCATCTATCCAGAACCCGAGCCAACTGCTGCAGGCAGTCTTCGAATCCATCACCATAGAGCGAGAAGTCATCCATGAACACTTCAAAGTTCTGCTCCATCATATCAGAGAAGATCGACATCATACACCTCTGAAACGTAGCAGGTGCGTTGCATAACCCAAAAGGCATGCGTCTAAAAGCGAAAGTCCCATAAGGACAAGTGAATGTCGTCTTCTCCTGGTCAGCTGGCTCAATTGCTATCTGGTTGTACCCGGAGTACCCATCCAAAAAGCAATAATGAGAGTGATGTGCCAGCCTATCAAGCATCTGATCAACGAATGGAAGGGGAAAATGATCCTTCAAAGTGGCATCATTGAGCTTGCGGTAATCCATGCAAACTCTCCACCCAGTAACAGTACGCGTAGCAATTTGATCACCTTTTTCCCCTTCCACCACAGTTATACCTCCCTTTTTAGGGACACATTGCACCGGGCTAGTCCATGTGCTGTCGGAAATCGGATAAATGATGCCCGCCTCCAACCGTTTAAGCACCTCTTTCTTCACCACCTCCTGCATGTGAGGATTGAGGCGGCGCTGAAACTGAACTACCGGCTTCTTATCTTCCATGAGCCGAATCTTGTGCTGGCAAACTGTGGGGCTGATCCCCTTGATATCTGCTATGGTCCATCCCATAGCTGCCTTTCTCTCCTGTAGTACCTTGAGAAGCTGCTCCTCCTGTTCCCTGTCCAAACATGCAGACACAATCACAGGTAAAGTCTCATTAGATCCCAAGTACAAATATTTCAAATGAACAGGTAAAGGCTTTAATTCTAAAACAGGAGCAGTAATAAGAGAAGGAGTAAGAATCTTCCTGCTTCCCTCATTAAAGAGGGGTAAGGGCTGACGCCAATGAACATCTAATGCTTGCTCTTTCTCGCTGGAATCAAGTAGAACAAGCTCCTCATATAGCTGCTCCAATAACATATCATCCTCTTCGTCCGGCGTGTATGCCTCCACCCCGAAGCACTGCTCACTTACCGCATATGCAGGAAACTTCATAGCCTCAAACACATTGAAGGCCACCTTCTCATCGTTGATCTGCATAGTCAGCTCTCCATTGGCCACATCAATGATAGTCCTCCCAGTAGCCAGGAATGGGCGGCCCAAAATAAGAGGAACATCATCGTCAGCCTCCATGTCTAAGATCACAAAATCCGCTGGGAAGATGAGTCCTTCAACTCTCACTAATACATCCTCTAAAACACCCCTGGGGCGTTTTATAGTGCGATCAGCCATCTGCAAGCACATCCTGGTAGGCTTAGGATCTCCAACACCAAGTTGCTCAAAAACCGATGTGGGCATCAAATTAATACTTGCACCAAGATCACATAATGCCCTTCCATGAAACGCATCTCCCAAAGTAACAGGAATGATGAAACCGCCTGGATCTTTCATCTTCTTTGGTAGCGCCTTTTGCACAACCGCGCTACACTCCTCATTCAGAGTCACGGTTTCAAAGTCATCCATGCGCCTCCTATTAGAAAGGAGGTCCTTGAGAAACTTGGCATATTTCGGCATTTGTGAAATGGCTTCCGCAAAAGGTATATTAATGTGCAGTTTCTTGAAGATATCCACAAACTTCTTGAAATGCTTGGCATCTTCTTGACTCTTCAATCTCTGCGGGTATGGCACTCGCACACTGTATTCCTCCCTTGGCTTCTGTTTCTCATCCGACTTCCTCACCGTGTCCTTTGATTGGGGAATCACGGTAGGCACGGGAATCTCTTCATCCAAGGCTTTTTCAGTGGCCTTAGTCGCCTCAGCTCGCGCATGGGTAGGATATGGGGGATCTTGGGTAGTGGTTCCACTGCGAGTAGTAATAGCCTTCAATTGCTCAGTTGGAGTGATAGTGTTAGACGGAAGTATACCTGGTGGAAGTCGAGGATTCTGATTAGCTATTTGGCCAATTTGTGTCTCATGATTTTTTAACGAGGCTTCCATTGCGACAATTTTACTCTCAATCTTGTCGTTGCTAGCTAGCAGTTTCCTCAACATCGCATTTGTATCCTGTTCTTCTGAGGATGGGGCTGGAGCCTGTTGTTGTGGAGCCTGTCTCTGAGCTTGGTAAGGAACATTTGGCCTATGACCTGGCGCATACAAACCACTATTAGGATTGGCATAGCTGAAGTTAGGGTGATTGCGATTGTTGGGATGATAGGTGTTTGGCCATTGTTGCTGTCTTTGTTGACCCATGTAGTTCACGTCTTCAGTGCCATCCCCATATCCTTGATTTGCATCTGCTACCATCTCTCCCACTGACTTCACCTGTGCCGATGGATTCAAATGACTGAAAGCCGATGTCATAACTGCCATCTGATGTTCAAATTTCTGTTCCACCATAGACTCTATCTGACTAACCAATGCCCCATCTGATTTCGTGCTTCTACGAGTCTCAGACCTCGTGGATTCACGTTTTGCTACATTATCTAGCAAATCACGACATCTCTGTAGTCCCATCCCCATAAAATTGCCTTGAGCCATCATGTCTAGTTCACTAGCAGTCTCCCTGTCCAAAGCATTATAAAAATAGTGAAGAAGTTTATACCATGGCTCTCCGTGAGTAGGGCATCTGCGAAGGAGCTGGTTGAACTTTCTCCACGTGTCACCCAGAGAATCATCTTCCTGCTGTTTAAATGTAGTTATGTCAGCCATCCGTTGAGCAACCTTAGATGGTGGAAGATACTTCCTGAGAAACTCTCTGCTACAATCTGCCCATGTAACTATGCTGCCTGCTGGAAGTTCCATAAGCCATGTCTTTGCCTTTCCCGATAAAGAGAAGGGGAAAAGCATGAGCTTTATAGTCTCGATTGGCACTCTCTGGTCATACATGGTAGACGTAATCTGCTCGAAGTTGAGCAAGTGCTGATGTGGATCATCACTCGGGGCTCCCGTGAATAAGCACTCATCCCTAACCATATTAATCAACGGTTGGCGAATCTCGAAATGCGCGGCATTAATCTGCGGCCTGACAATGGTAGGCTGATATCCATCCGGTGTAGTTCTGAAGTAGTCCACCAAAGGACGGTCATCCTCCTCAGCATTGTTGACTTGCTCTACTACGTTCCGGCCGTTATTGTTCCGATTATTACCCCCATTGTTCCCATTGCCACCGTTGTTTCCACCATTAACTCCTCCATTGTTCCCATTAACTATTTCTGCACCAGGGAGTTGTTGTGGATTCTGGGGATTCATGCGATCAATCATGGCTTGCATCGCAGCCATTTGAGCCCTAAGCTCCTCAGTTTCCCTTGCTCGATTTGCTGCATCCTCCACAGCTGCAGCTCTAGCTGCTTCCGCATCTTCGAGGCCCTTGCGGAACCTCTCAAACTCAGCTCTAGTTTGCTCGTCCATTTGAACTGAATTTGCTTTCCTCTTGTCTCTATTCTGTGCTCGCAATAAGGATTCCGGGTCTTCAAGTGTTGGATGCAAAGGCTCGTCTCTAGAACGTGACATGCACCAAATGAATCAGACCTGAAACGCGAAACACACACACAAAACAGGTGACTAACAAATATAAACTGAAAAGTAAATCCCTAAAGAGAAAACTAATAGCTAATTTGACCGAAGTCCCCGGCAACGGCGCCAAAAACTTGACACGCTCCAACTGCAAGTGCACAGTTGTCGGTGCAGTAATAATCGGAAAAGTCCGGATTGTCGAACCCAAAGGACTTCGTGTAACTAACTATTAAGTTTGTTCTTTATGTGGGCAAAGCGCAGTTGTTTTGTGATTTCTAATCCTACTAAATATTAAAATAACAATTATCTCAAATAATTCAAAGAATTATTTCAAGATTAACGAGCACGGGTTGATATTGTTGTTTATCAAATGTAATTAAATTCAGGATATCTCTACGGATCACTAGGGATGTCACACTACGTTGGGTTTATGTTTTGCTAACACGATGATTTCTTTTTCTAGTTAAACGAGCAATTGTATATTGAAGATGTCTCAACCAATATCTATGCCTAAACTATCGTAACTGATTCCTCTAGCTTACTCAAGTTCAAGCATGCATTACGATACTAATTTCTACTCTTGTTCTTAGCTAACTAGCAAGATTCCTCAACCCTAGATACGGCTAGTGTGTATTTCAATTTTCCGGGCAACAAACGTAGATTCCTCTATCGTTCATAACCTAGCACAATCCTATTAATACGTCTATCAATAGAAAAGATGAATTAAAAACATGAAATACACATAACTAGATAAGAAATCATCAATTAAGCTCAAAAGCATGAGAGTAAATCCATAAACCACAAGTTGTAATGATCAAACCCTAGTTTCCTACGAGATATCCCAAAATAAGGGTTTAGCTATTCATAATCATGTTCATAATACAAAGTTTCATGATCAAGTATCAAAATCTAGAGAAGAAAAGAAGAAGAGAAGCCAAACGGATGATCCAAGCTCTCGACCTAGCTCCCAAGCACTCCAAGCACGACTTCCAAGGTGTGTTCTGATGTTGAATGACGTTCCCCAATGTTTCCTAAGTCTTTTGTGGCTTCAAACTCCCAAAACTATGCCAAAATAGCGAAAACAGCCCAAAAATTCGATCCTGGCCGCAGAGGTAATCGTACGATTACCTTGATGTGATCGTACGATTACTTGCCTCTCAGGTAATCGTACGATCACTTTTCATCCTCTTCCATTCAATCTTCAACTTCTTGCTCTTTTTTCCTTTCGTCTTCACTTCCCGAGCATCCCTTTGAGCCTCCAACTTTTCCGAAGTTCACTTTTGCTCCAACGCCACGTCCCGAGCTCCCGGTTCCTGAAAACCACAACACGAGAAACATACCGGAAGATCAAACGTGATAAAATATATCAAAAATCAATGCAAAAAGTGCCCGGACTCATCATTAACGTGCAAAGACTCAACATGCTCAAATTTAGCAAGAAATGATCCAAAATCTATCAAAACGCATCGGAATACACGCAAAACGGTAAGAAAACATATAAGAATATAACTCCAAATATGGAGTTATCATCCACCTCTAATCCTTTGCTGGAGATCTTGTGGCCCAAAACAATACCCTCGGTAGCCATGAAGTGACACTTCTCCCAGTTGAGCACTAGGTTGGTGTCAATGCATCTATCAAGAACCCGGGCCAACTGCTGCAGGCAGTCTTCGAATCCATCACCATAGAGCGAGAAGTCGTCCATGAACACTTCAAAGTTCTGCTCCATCATATCAGAGAAGATCGACATCATACACCTCTGAAACGTAGCAGGTGCGTTGCATAACCCAAAAGGCATGCGTCTAAAAGCGAAAGTCCCATAAGGACAAGTGAATGTCGTCTTCTCCTGGTCAGCTGGCTCAATTGCTATCTGGTTGTACCCGGAGTACCCATCCAAAAAGCAATAATGAGAGTGATGTGCTAGCCTATCAAGCATCTGATCAACGAATGGAAGGGGAAAATGATCCTTCAAAGTGGCATCATTGAGCTTGCGGTAATCCATGCAAACTCTCCACCCAGTAACAGTACGCGTAGCGATTTGATCACCTTTTTCCCCTTCCACCACAGTTATACCCCCCTTCTTAGGGACACATTGTACCGGGCTAGTCCATGTGCTGTCGGAAATCGGATAAATGATGCCCGCCTCCAACCATTTAAGCACCTCTTTCTTCACCACCTCCTGCATGTGAGGATTGAGGCGGCGCTGAAACTGAACTACCGGCTTCTTGTCTTCCATGAGCCGAATCTTGTGCTTGCAAACTGTGGGGCTGATCCCCTTGATATCCGCTATGGTCCATCCCATAGCTGCCTTTCTCTCCTGTAGTACCTTGAGAAGCTGCTCCTCCTGTTCCCTGTCCAAACATGCAGACACAATCACAGGTAAAGACTCATTAGATCCCAAGTATAGATATTTCAAATGTACAGGTAAAGGCTTTAATTCTAAAATAGGAGCAGTAATAAGAGAAGGAGTAAGAATCTTCCTGCTTCCCTCATTAAAGAGGGGTAGGGGCTGACGCCAATGAACATCAAATGCTTGCTCTTTCTCGCTGGAATCAAGTAGAACAAGCTCCTCATATAGCTGCTCCAATAAAATATCATCCTCTTTGTCCGGCGTGTAGGCCTCCACCCCGAAGCACTGCTCACTTACCGCATATGCGGGAAACTTCATAGCCTCAAATACATTGAAGGCCACCTTCTCATCGTTGATCTGCATAGTCAGCTCTCCATTGGCCACATCAATGATAGTCCTCCCAGTAGCTAGGAATGGGCGACCCAAAATAAGAGGAACATCATCGTCAGCCTCCATGTCTAAGATCACAAAATCCGCTGGGAAGATGAGTCCTTCAACTCTCACTAATACGTCCTCCAAAACACCCCTGGGGCGTTTTATAGTGCGATCAGCCATCTGCAAACACATCCTGGTAGGCTTAGGATCTCCCACACCAAGTTGCTCAAAAACCGATGTGGGCATCAAATTAATACTTGCACCCAGATCACATAATGCCCTCCCATGAAATGCATCACCCAATGTAACAGGAATGATGAAACCGCCCGGATCTTTCATCTTCTTTGGTAGCGCCTTTTGCACAACTGCGCTACACTCCTCATTCAGGGTCACGGTTTCAAAGTCATCCATGCGCCTCCTATTAGAAAGGAGGTCCTTTAGAAACTTGGCATATTTCGGCATTTGTGAAATGGCCTCCGCAAAAGGTATATTAATGTGCAGTTTCTTGAAGATATCCACAAACTTCTTGAAATGCTTGGCATCTTCTTGACTCTTCAATCTCTGCGGGTATGGCACTCGCACACTGTATTCCTCCCTTGGCTTCTGTTTCTCATCCGACTTCCTCACCGTGTCCTTTGATTGGGGAATCACGGTAGGCACGGGAATCTCTTCATCTAAGGCTTTTTCAGTGGCCTTAGTCGCCTCAGCTCGCGCATGGGTAGGATATGGGGGATCCTGGGTAGTGGTCCCACTGCGAGTAGTGATAGCCTTCAATTGCTCAGTTGGAGTAATAGTGTTAGACGGGAATATACCTGGCGGAAGTCGAGGATTCTGATTAGCTATTTGGCCAATTTGTGTCTCATGATTCTTTAACGAGGCTTCCATTGCAACTGGTTTTACTCTCAATCTTGTCGTTGCTAGCTAACAGTTTCCTTAACATCGCATTTGTATCCTGTTCTTCTGAGGGTGGGGCTGAAGCCTGTTGTTGTGGAGCCTGTCTCTGAGCTTGGTATGGAACATTTGGCCTATGACCTGGCGCATATAAACCACTATTCGGATTGGCATAGCTAAAGTTGGGGTGATTGCGATTGTTAGGATGATAGGTGTTTGGCCATTGCTGCTGTCTTTGTTGACCCATGTAATTCACGTCTTCAATGCCATCCCCATATCCCTGATTTGCATCTGCTACCATCTCTCCCACTGACTTCACCTGTGCCGATGGATTCAAATGACTGAAAGCCGATGTCATAACTGCCATCTGATGTTCAAATTTCTGTTCCACCATAGACTCAATCTGACTAACCAATGCTCCATCTGATTTCGTGCTTCTACGAGTTTCAGACCTCGTGGATTCACGTTTTGCCACATTATCTAGCAAATCACGACATCTCTGTAGTCCCATCCCCATAAAATTGCCTTGAGCCATCATGTCTAGTTCACTAGCAGTCTCCCTGTCCAAAGCATTATAAAAATAGTGAAGAAGTTTATACCATGGCTCCCCATGAGTAGGGCATCTGCGAAGGAGCTGGTTGAACTTTCTCCACGTGTCACCCAGAGAATCATCTTCCTGCTGTTTAAATGTGGTTATGTCGGCCATCCGTTGAGCAACCTTAGATGGTGGAAGATACTTCCTGAGAAACTCTTTGCTACAATCTGCCCATGTAACTATGCTGCCTGCTGGAAGTTCCATAAGCCATGTCTTTGCCTTTCCCGATAAAGAGAAGGGGAAAAGCATGAGCTTTATAGTCTCGATTGGCACTCTCTGGTCATACATGGTAGACGTAATCTGCTCGAAGTTGAGCAAGTGCTGATGTGGATCATCACTCGGGGCTCCCGTGAATAAGCACTCATCCCTAACCATATTAATCAACGGTTGGCGAATCTCGAAATGCGCGGCATTAATCTGCGGCCTGACAATGGTAGGCTGATATCCATCCGGTGTAGTTCTGAAGTAGTCCACCAAAGGACGGTCATCCTCCTCAGCATTGTTGACTTGCTCTACTACGTTCCGGCCGTTATTGTTCCGATTATTACCCCCATTGTTCCCATTGCCACCGTTGTTTCCACCATTAACTCCTCCATTGTTCCCATTAACTATTTCTGCACCAGGGAGTTGTTGTGGATTCTGGGGATTCATGCGATCAATCATGGCTTGCATCGCAGCCATTTGAGCCCTAAGCTCCTCAGTTTCCCTTGCTCGATTTGCTGCATCCTCCACATCTGCAGCTCTAGCTGCTTCCGCATCTTCGAGGCCCTTGCGGAACCTCTCAAACTCAGCTCTAGTTTGCTCGTCCATTTGAACTGAATTTGCTTTCCTCTTGTCTCTATTCTGTGCTCGCAATAATGATTCCGGTGTTGGATGCAAAGGCTCGTCTCTAGAACGTGACATGCACCAAATGAATCAGACCTGAAACACGAATCACACACACAAAACAGGTGAGTAACAAATATAAACTGAAAAGTAAATCCCTAAAGAGAAAAATAATAGCTAATTTATCTGAAGTCCCCGGCAACGGCGCCAAAAACTTGACACGCTCCAACTGCAAGTGCACAGTTGTCGGTGCAGTAATAATCGGAAAAGTCCGGATTGTCGAACCCAAGGGACTTCGTGTAACTAACTATTAAGTTTGTTCTTTATGTGGGCAAAACGCAGTTGTTTTGTGGTTCCTAATTCTACTAAAAATTCAAATAACAATTATCTTAAATAATTCAAAGAATTATTTCAAGATTAACGAGCACGAGTTGATATTGTTGTGTATCAAGTTTGATTAAATTCAGGATATCTCTACGGATCACTAGGAATGTCACACTACGTTGAATTTATGTTTTACTAACACGATAATTTCTTATTCTAGTTAAACGAGCAATTGTATATTGAAGATGTCTCAACCAATAACTATGCCTAAACTATCGTAACTGATTCCTCTAGCTTACTCAAGGTCAAACACGCATTACGATACTAATTTCTACTCTTGTTCTTAGCTAACTAGCAAGATTCCTCAACCCTAGATACGGCTAGTGTGTATTTCAATTTTCCGGGCAACGAACGTAGATTCCTCTATCGTTCATAACCTAGCACAATCCTATTATCATGTCTATCAATAGAAAAGATAAATTAGAAACATAAAATACACATAACTAAAGAAGAAATCATCAATTAAGCTCAAAAGCATGAGAGTAAATCCATAAACCACAAGTTGTAGTGATCAAACCCTAGTTTCCTACGAGATATCCCAAAATAAGGGTTTAGCTACTCATAATCATGTTCATAATACAAAGTTTCATGATCAAGTATCAAAAACTAGAGAAGAAAAGAAGAAGAGAAGCCAAACGGATGATCCAAGCTCTCGACCTAGCTCCCAAGCACTCCAAGCACGACTCCCAAGGTGTGTTCTGATGTTGAATGTCGTTCCCCAATGTTTCCTAAGTCTTTTGTGGCTTCAAACTCCCAAAACTATGCCAAAATAGTGAAAACAGCCCAAAATTTCAGTTCTGGCCGCAGAGGTAATCGTACGATTACCTTGATGTAATCGTACGATTACTTGCCTCATAGGTAATCGTACGTTTACATCTAAGTAATCGTACGATTACTTCTGGATGAAGGTAATCGTACGATTACCTTGAGGTAAACGTACGATTACTTCTGATCTTCCACCATTCAATCTTCAACTTCTTGCTCTTTTTCCTTTCGTCTTCACTTCCCGAGCATCCCTTTGAGCCTCCAACCTTTCCGAAGTTCACTTTTGCTCCAATGTCACGTCCCGAGCTCCCGGTTCCTGAAAACCACAACACGAGAAACATACCGGAAGATCAAACGTGATAAAATATAGCCAAAATCAATGCAAAAAGTGCCCGGACTCATCATTAACGTGCAAAGACTCAACATGCTCAACTTTAGCAAGAAATGATCCAAAATCTATGAAAACGCATCGGAATACACGCAAAACGGTAAGGAAACATATAAGAATATAACTCCAAATATGGAGTTATCACCAACCAGGAAATAACATTGATGTGTATTTGCAGCCGTTGAATGAGGATTTGAAATATATGTGGAATGAAGGTGTGCGTACATACGATGCTGACAGTGATGAAATGTTTCAGTTACGGGCTGCACTATTGTGGACAATTAATGACTTCCCAGCCTTTGTAATACCCCGACTATTTGTGAAGGGTAAATTGGGTAATTGGGAAATATAAAATTCAATTTTTATTACAAGTGGTGAGTTAGATTATTTTTGGGTTGAAAATACTTTGGAGAAGTTCGTATAAAAATACTAGAGAAAACGGTATTTAATTGCGTGTTTTATTTAGCATTTTATGCGATTTATTTGAATATATCCAAGTGTGTACCCAACCCACTAGATGACACACCCATTTGGTACTCCCTAAACATTCTAGCAAAGCTAGCAAGTTGACAAAAAAAAAAGGGCAAGTCGGTTAGGGAAACCAACCTCCCCAAGTAACCTTTGTATTATTTAATACCACTATCTCCCTCTTTTGTTTTTCACACCAGACCATAACAACACCCATCACTCTCTCTCTCACTCCTCTCTCTCTCACTCACGGCACCATCACCACCACAGCCACCTCTCCTTCTCCTTCTCTTCTTCTCTCCCTCTCCTCTCCCTCGCTGCCTCACACCACCAGCAGCAGCAGCTGCTTTTCCCCGACGAGGAGCCGCCACCAGCCACTCCGGCGACCCACCCGACGGAAAATCAAACGCCACCCGTCTCAGCCCTCTCTCTCTCCCTTGCTGAGTTGAGCCTCTGACCCTCCTCCTCCCTCTGCAACGACCCAAGGAAGAGAAGCACAACAGCTGCGCCGCCGAGAAGGACGCCGACCACCTCCGGCGAACAACCCGACGGCGGAAACGCCGCCACCACCTCTGCCTCTCTCACTCCCTCACTGTTTCGACCATCTCAAGCCCTCACCCTCTCTGTTTCTCTGCAAAGAGAAGCTTTTGCAGCAGCAAATCGCTGCAGTTCGCCCTGAGCCACCAAACCCGCCGCCGCCACCATTAAATCCGGCGAGAAGCTCACCCGAGCTAACCGGAGCGACCCACTTGCTCCCGTTGGTACCAAAACACTCCTGGAGGTCCGAGGAGTCTAATAGCAACATCAAACAGAGCCCCCAACGTCCGATTCGTCGCCGGTGTTCATCACCGCCGACCGCCACATTCGGAGACGTGACCCGTTCCGATTCTTGACTGTTTCTCGCGATTTTTCGCGTAGGTGAGTCCTAAATCACTCTCTGGTTCATTTCTAATCATCAAAATCACATCTTGTTAGCTCTAAATCGAATCGGGTATGTTGGGTTGAAGATGTATGCTTGTGTTCATAAAAGGGGGTAATTTATGTAATTTCTGAAAAGTTGAGGGCAAGATGTTAACTGCATGTTTAGTTTCTCAAAGATTGGGGGTGATGTGTGTATATTATCAAACTTCATATTTTTATAAACTTTAAAGTGATATTTTTGGATTTATGTTATAAACTAATATTGCTATATAATATTTTGACTAAATAAAAGTAAATAAGTTGTTAAAATTACATAGAGTCATACTTATATGAATTATTGTTGTTTTTATAAGCAAGATAGAAATGTGTGATTTGGTTTAATTACATAATTTCGGTTTATTTGACTAAATGATTTAAATTGCTTGTAAATTGTTATTTTGAGTAAAATAGATTATTTTGAGAATATTGATAAATAAATAAGTTGGAAGTTAATTTGTGAAATAACTATTAAGTATATTTTTAAATAAAAATCCCTATTACTATTATTTGATATTACTTTAATATTTTTCATGGATATTAGAAATTATTTATTTAATAATAAGTTTATAATTATATGTATGACTTGTTTTATTGAAATAAGCATTTTTGTGAATTTTACTTGAGTATTTAGTTATTATATAGAGCATATATTTTCTAATGAATAAATAGCTATAATTGAATAAGTTTGAATTAACTTTTATAGTTACTTATGAATAAATAGTCGTTTATTAAATTATTATTTTATGTAAAATAAGAGTGTATAAACTTTATATTGAAATTATTTTTCAATAACTTTACAATTTTGTATTTATATAAGTTATAATATTTTTATGAGGGAAATATAAGTGTGAATTAAGTAATTGTTTTATGCTATTAATTAATGGGGGTAAAGGGGATAATTTCAAAATGTCACATTAGGAGTTAAAGCAGTACTTGCACAATTAGACTTGTAATTAATTTAGGAATTATAAATTGTAGGTCAAACGTTCGTAGACGGAGGCTATGTATATCCGTAGAAGCATTATCGTGCTACTTGCTTTGCTACTTAAGGTGAGTAAATATGCCTAACCTAGTGTGCCCGTCCTCCTTCGTGTCCAAATATTTTTATGACTTTTACGTCTCAAATGTGATTTGTGATTTACGTGTTTAACTTGATATTTCAATTACGCGTCCAACTATTTTTATGATGATTTATACGTCTCAAATGTGAATTTTGAAAAACGTGCTTGACTTGGAATTTCAATTACTTGTTTATCGGTTCACTTGGAAACTATCACATGAAAATTAATAATACGTAACAACGTAAAGTGAAACAGTTGTGCGGTGGAACCATATGCGGAATATTATTTATGGTGTTTATTATATTTTGCTCGGTTGCAATTGCCCCGGGCTGCTCCATGTACTCACCTCTCTGGCCGCAAGAAGTCTTAGAGGGGTGCCGGCACTTAAGGTCTTGGATGCTTGCGAGATGGTTGGTTCTATATTGTTGGTTCGTTCCCCGCTACAACTAAACTAAAATGTGAATTTTGAGATGTGGATGATGGATCATGGATTTTGATTATTGGATATTGGGAATTCCCTAATTGGGACAAATATTATGGATCAAAATGCTTCGTTTGGATAAATGTCTATTTATACTGTGATGATTTGAGAACACGTTTCGGGAAACAAAGAATTAAAAATTGGAAAATATATCTCTTTTCTCATACGAGAACATATTCGTTTACTTCTTACATATCATCCTGATTTCTAAAATAAAAATATGCCTCTTTCCGATTCACACGTTGGGGTGTTTACTTACTCAGCAAATTTTTATGCTGACTTTTGAAAAACTGCGGTCTTTGTTTCTTTCCCCCGCAGGTCTAGGCGAAGGGAGCTCGGCTTAAGGGGAAACGCGGACTCACCTAGTTGAGCTAGTGCTAAATAAATAGAACACCTAGATAATATCTCATCATGTTGATAGTATGTATTATTTCACTGTTGAAGACATTATGGTTTGTAATAAATAGCTATGTTGGTGTTTGTTTTTGATTACCATTGTTCCTTGCACCCGGGAGCGATCCCAGGTGCGGAGTGGCATTCCCGTATTTCTCCCACGACGAAGTATGGGGGTGTCACAGCCTTGGCCAATTTGTCTGGTTGGAGCACAAGAGGAGAATATGCTTGCCCTACGTGCAATTCGGAAACTGATTTTAGATGGTTGACATACGGGAGGAAGCACTCGTACGGTGGACATCGGCGTTTTCTGCCAACTGATCATCCATTTCGGGAAGACAAGAGGAATTTTGTTGGCAAAGCTGAGACAAGGCCCAGACCACAGGTGCTATCTGGAGAGGATCTCTTTAGGCAGGTCGAGGGCATCGAAAACAAATTTGGTAAGAAGGCTGAGGCTTCTAAGAAGCGGCCACGCAGCTCTAAGAAAAAAGGAAGTAATCCGAATCACAATTGGAAGAAACGCAACATCTTTTACGAGTTGCCGTATTGGAAGTATAATATGTTGCGGCACAATCTTGACGTCATGCACATAGAAAAAACTGTCTGTGAGAGCATAATTTTCACATTACTTGGAGTGGATGGTAGGAAAAAGGATAACTTGAATTCTCGACGCGATCTCAAAGAGTTACGTATCCGAAAGTCACTGCACCCCATCATACAAGGGAAGAACGGTAAAGAGGTTTGTCCACCAGCCCCGTTCACACTAACAAACGAGCAAAAAACCAAATTTCTCCTAGTCCTGAAAGATGTAAAGTTCCCTGATAATTATGCATCTAACATTGGACGATGTGTGAATGTCAAGGAAAGAACAATTCAAGGTCTAAAGAGTCACGATTATCATGTTCTGATGCAACAAGTACTTCCGATTTCCTTACGAAAAGTTTTGCCGAAGCACGTGGCCAAACCCTTGATTGAGCTGTGTACTTACTTTAGGCATATGTGTTTAAGGGGACTTAAGGATATCGATGTTGACCAGCTATCCCAGATAATAATTTTGACCCTCTGCCACCTTGAGAAGATATTCCCGCCATCGTTCTTCGATGTGATGGTTCACTTAACTGTCCACTTAGCTGACGAGGCAGCCGTTGGTGGGACTGTGCACATGCGGTGGATGTACCCCATTGAGAGGTGTATTGTCTTAAAGACTTTTTGATATTCTGTTTTCTTGCTTGTATTTCCACATATAAATCAAACGTCCTGATGTCTTGTAGGTTCATACGTACATTAAAACAATATGTCAGACAACGATACCATGTGGAGGGATCCATAGCGGAGGGGTACTTGGCCGAAGAATGCTTAATATTTTGTAGTCGATACTTGGATGACACAATTGAGACAAGTCGTCCAAACTGTAATAAGGAAGGGCCACTTGGAGAAAGGTGATAGCTCCTCACTAGGAGTTATCGGTTTACCCAATTTGAGGGGTATTTTCGTCCTAAATGAGCGTTTTAGTCGATTTCTGCCCCGTTTGACTCGGGAATTCACGGTTTGCTGTTTTTATCTCCTAGAGGCATAAACTGCTTTATTTCACGCATATCGAGATATGATCACGGGTTTTGTTTCGTGTCGTTGGTGCAGGGACAGGACTTGTGCAGGAGCCGGAAATGAAGCAGGCATGCGGGTGAAGGATCCGAGGAGGCTGAGAAGCCGAGCATGCAAGTCGAGAAGATTGGCACGTTTCCCGAGGAAGATTGGCACGCATCCCGAGGAGCCTGGCACGCATCCCGAGGCATCCCGAGCAGTTTGGCACGCATCCCGAGACGGACGAAACACACTCCGAGAAGATCAGCAGTCATCCCGAGACATCCCGAGGAGCCTGGTACGCATCCCGAGACATCCCGAGGAGTTTGGCGCGCAAACCGAGGAGGCAGCTACCTACGCTGCTAGCTACGCAGCTAGCTACGCAGGTAGCTACGCAGCTACCTACGCAGTTAGCTACGCAGCTAACTACGCAGGTAGCTACGCAGCTACCTACGCAGTTAGCTACGCAGCTAACTACGCAGGTAGCTACGCAGTTAGCTACGCAACCAACTACGCAGGTAGCTACGCAGCTATCTTGCGCAGTTGGCCCGTTTCCCGAGGCGGTGGTTGACGGCCCGTTTCCCGAGGCGGTTTCGGCCCAGTGGCAGTTTCGTAATTTCGGCAGTTTCCAGAAACATCTCCTGTACTATATAAAGACTCGTCGAGTGCTCATCACATACATAACACAATTCTCAGCACAACCGAAAGGAGATCGCAGAGCACTCTCGGTGAGCACGGAAGCAGGAATTCAGCATCTACAGCACGCGTTTGATTGCACTATCTCTCTTATTCAGAAACGTTGTTATTTAATTATGTCACTTAGTAGCTAAACCTTTTACCTAGGTTCTCGGTGAACCTAGGGTTTCGTATCCAGATTTTATTATAGACGTTTGATTATGGATTCATGATTGTTATCTTAAATTCAGCAGTTATATCTGTTATTCTGGTTTTGAATGTTATCGTATATGCATGATAGGATTGATCACCCAGGATTGCTATAGACCCGAGCTTGTAGGTGAAAACGTCAAGTTAGGGTTAGGAAGAAAAACCAGGATTTAGTACCTTACCCTGATAGACCGACCAGAGAAAGGGAGATAGGGCTAGCATCGAAAACGTGAGACCAACTGTTAGAGAATTTGACCCGAGCCATTCGGACAGGTTAGAAACCCTAACAGGCTTAGAACGAGACTGCAGACTTAGGCAGCTTAACAGGAATCCGAACGTCTGCAGGATCGGGATTACGTGTGGAATCTGAAAGGTCACTGCACAACTGGTACGTTGCACAGATAAAGAGACTGCTGAGTGTTTTCATATCAAACCGAAAAACGTAAAATCTGTAGAAACCCTAGGGGATCCTGGAACCTAGTCTTCATCTATTATCGTTACAACCAATTCAGCTTATTTCAGAAAACGTCACAAAAAATATTTACGTTTACGTTTTTAATTTCTGTTTTTAGTTTAGTAAACTGCAATCACAACCTACTCCTCCTTGTTACTACACTCAGTTAACCGAAACTGACAACGTGAGTAAACCCGAAATAGTCCTTGTGGGAACGATCACCCGAGTCTAATTGCACCCGGTATTACAAGATTCGTACACTTGCGACAGCACGTTAGTTTGCGCATCAAGTTTTTGGCGCCGTTGCCGGGGACTTTTTAGGGTCTATTTAGTAGTCAGAATTAGTTTTCTGAGTTTTTATTTATTTTCAGTTTTGTTATTTTTCTTTATATCTCACTGCGTTTTTGAATCTGCGTTTTCAGGACTGTTTAGTTGATGCCCAGATTGCCTCGCGATTTGGTGTCACCACTCGACAACCCGGAAAAACTGTATACCGAACAGAACCGCAGAAACCGAGAAAGCAGGATGGCAACCAACCAGAGAGATCCACCCGAGAACACCGAAGCCGGTGGTCAGGAACGAGAGACACGTACCCCAGCCCAGATGGCTCGGTACATTGAGGAGCTTGTCACAGCGGGACTTGCTGCCCGAAGCAACCAGAGAACATATAACCGATCTGGGAAGGCGTTGGTGGAAAATTTCGAAGTCCCCACCGGGGGGCATGAGCGAGCTATTGTGGTGCCCGAGACACCGCCGACGCTTTGACATTAAACCATCCACCATCCAGACGGTACAAACTCTCTGCCCGTTTCATGGCAGGGCCGACGAAGACCCGAACGATTTTATCGGAAAATTCGAAGATTACTGCAACAAGGTCAGATACAAGGGGGTAGAAGCAGAGGCACTCATGCTGATCTTATTTCCATACTGTCTTTACGGAGTAGCCAAAGACTGGATCGAATCCCGACCACCCCGATCCATCACCACATGGGAGGAGTGTGTCGCAGATTTTCTGGCAAAGTTCTATCCCGCCTCCCGAGTCATACAGTTACAGAGTGAGATCCTGTCATTCAGGCAGAAGATGGGGGAGACGGTGGTGGACGCATGGGACAGGCTCATGAGATTGGTCAAACGGTGCCCGAACCACGGCTTTGGAGACGCAAAAATTCTGCAGGTTTTCTACCATGCCCTAGACAGGGAGAACGCCGACAGGATTGACAGAGAGGCCGGGGGAAACTTCTTGTATCACGTGGACAAAGAAGGTGCGTATGACCTGATGAAGCAGTTGGCCAAGCAGGACACCCGACTGTTTGACGATCGCAGGATGGCGGCTAGAGCCGAACCCGCAGAGGATGACCGGATAGACAACCTGGCCAAGATTGTTCACGACTTGGTCACGAAAGTCTACTCGGATAAGAAGACTGTTGCAGCAGTCGAAGAACCTGATCTGGACACAGCCATTGAGGAGCTAAGGACCGAAGAAACCAATTACGGCAGCAGTGGGACCCGAGCCGGTACCGACCGGGTACGAGAGACCATCCCGGGTTTCGGTACGGAAACCCGAACGCAGCAGTTTATGCACCGGGGTTCCAGCACAGGCCACCAGCTCAGCAGGCTGCCCCGGCCCAGCAGGCTCAGTCAGTCCCATCTGCGCAGCAGTACGACGCCCAGATGAAAGAAATCAAGTCCATGTTCCAGACCATGGAGTCCCGGTTCAAGCACATGGACACCTTGACGGCAGATATGCAGACAACCAAAACGTCACTGCGCGCTTTGGAAGTGCAGGTGGGGCAGTTGGCACAGCAGCTAACAGAAAGACAGCCAGGAAACCTACCCTCGAATACAGTAAATAACCCACGGGCTCAGATCAATGCTATCACCACTCGGAGTGGATTGGCACTGCAGGATCCACCGTATCCCAGCCACGCACGTGCAGAAAATTCGAAAGAAATAGAACGCAACTTGTCGGGCCAGGATAGCAGCACAGTCGAACGCCCCCAGCCGAAGGGCTCGGTTGAGCAGGATGCAGTGCAGAACGAGACAGGTGCAGAAACTGTACCAGTTTCCAAGGAGGTACCATACCCCTTGCGAACACGAAAGAGGGATGACAGCAAAGACTACGCCAGGTTTCTCGAGATGTTCAAACAGCTGCAGATTAACATACCTTTTGCTGAGGCTTTGGCTAAGATGCCCACTTACGCCAAATTCCTCAAGGACATCTTGTATGGGAGGAGGCGAATGAGTGACTTCGAGACTATAAACCTGACGGCAGAAGTGAACAATTGTGTGAAGAATGGGCTACCGAGGAAGAGAAAGGATCCTGGCAGTTTCGTCATACCGGTCACCCTAGGTAACGCTTACACAGGAAAGGCTCTGTGTGACCTAGGGGCCAGCATAAATCTGATGCCGTTGACGATTTTCAAGAGTTTGAAAGTCGGTGAACCCCGACCCACCAGAATCATGCTGCAGATGGCAGACAGGTCCGTAAAACAGGCCTATGGGGTTATCGAGGATATTCTGGTCAAGGTCGGCGAGCTGATTTTTCCGGCAGATTTCGTCATCCTGGACATGGAGGCAGGGGAAGTACCGCTCATACTTGGCAGGCCGTTTTTGGCCACAGGCGAAGCAATGATAAACTGCAAGAGCGGGGAGCTGACCATGCAGATTAACGAGGAAAAGGTGAAATTCAACGTTTTCAAAAATCTGCAACTGCCAAATTACTACGACCACGAGGATATTTTTGCTATAGACGTGGTTGACGAAGGTTGGGAAAACGAGGAGATGGACCAATTGTGGGAAGAGATCGACAGCATGTACGGGGAAGAAAAGGAGAAGACTCGGTGCGAGCACGCCATGAGAGCCGAGGACCGGACCACCTTGCATCGGGACGAAGACGGCGGGCAAAAGATTATTCTGGTCCCGTCACTCAAGGAGCCACCCGCACTGGAGCTGAAACCGCTCCCGAGCCATCTCAGGTATGCGTATATTGGTGAAAATAGTACTCTGCCCGTAATTATTTCGTCACGTTTATCTCAGGAACAGGAACAGAAACTGCTGGAAGTATTGCGAGAGCATAAGGAAGCAATCGCCTGGACGATTGCAGATATCAAGGGGATCAGCCCCTCCTACTGCATGCACAAGATCCGAATTGAAGAAGGCAAGAAACCGGTGATTCAGCCCCAGCGGAGACTGAATCCGAACATGAAGGACGTTGTGCGAAAAGAGGTTATGAAGTGGCTGGAAGCGGGAATCATATACCCCATATCGGACAGCACATGGATCAGCCCGGTCCAGTGCGTGCCCAAAAAGGGGGGTATTACGGTGGTGCAGAATAAAGACCAGGAGCAGATTGCGCAGCGCACCGTTACAGGCTGGCGGATCTGCATGGACTATCGGAGGCTAAACGACGCAACACTGAAAGACCACTTCCCGCTACCATTCATGGACCAAATGCTGGATCGGCTCGCCCACCACGCTTATTACTGTTTTCTGGACGGGTACTCCGGGTACAACCAGATTTGCATAGCCCCGGAAGATCAGGAAAAGACGACGTTCGCGTTTCGGCGCATGCCGTTCGGGTTGTGTAATGCTCCTGCCACATTCCAAAGATGTATGATGGCGATTTTTTCCGACATGATCGAGAAAAATCTGGAGGTCTTCATGGACGACTTTTCACTATTTGGGGACAGTTTCGAAGACTGCCTGTTCCATTTGGGTCAAGTTCTGATCCGATGCAAGAAGGCGAATTTGGTGCTCAATTGGGAAAAGTGTCACTTTATGGTCACCGAGGGGATCGTGCGGGGTCACAGAATTTCCAGCAAGGGACTCGAGGTGGACCGAGCTAAGATCGAGGTGATAAAGCAGCTTCCATACCCGACGAACGTGAGGGCGATCAAAAGTTTTCTGGGACATGCAGGATTTTACCGAAGGTTCATCAAAGACTTTTCCAAGATCACAAAGCCACTCTCGCTTTACTCGGAAAAGACGTACCCTTTGATTTCGATGCAGCATGTCGGCAGGCTTTTGACCATTTGAAAGAGAAGCTGACCACAGCCCCGGTTATAACCACGCCGGATTGGTCACTCCCGTTTGAGCTGATGTGTGACGCCAGCGACTACGCAGTCGGGGCAGTTTTGGGGCAGCGAAAGGATAAAGTCTGCCACGTCATTTATTATGCGAGTCGGGTACTGAACGACGCCCAGCTCAACTATGGCACGACAGAAAAGGAACTGCTGGCCGTGGTGTATGCCCTGGACAAATTCAGGCCCTATTTGGTCGGGTCAAAAGTTATCGTCTTTACCGACCATAGTGCCCTGAAATACCTGCTGGACAAGAAGGACGCAAAACCGAGACTGTTGAGGTGGGTGCTACTGATGCAGGAATTCGACGTGGAAATCTGGAACAAGAAGGGAGTTGAGAACGTTGTGGCGGATCACCTATCCAGACTCGAGAACGTGAAGGTGGACCCGGTACCGATCAAGGAGAACTTCCCGGACGAACACATCATGGCAGTGAAAATCGGGAGACCGTGGTACTATGCCATAGCCAATTACTTGGTAACTGGCACGCTTCCCGAAGATCTCACCCCGTCTCAGCGGAAAAAGTTCGTTTCCGAAAGTCGACAGTATTTCTGGGATGACCCGTACTTATTCAAACAGGGGGCCGATAACATCCTGAGAAGGTGTATCCCCACCCACGAGGCCTGGAACGTGATCCGACACTGCCACTCATCACAGTGTGGGGGTCATTTTGGGGGAACGCACACGGCGCATAAAATACTGCAGTCCGGTTTTTTCTGGCCGACCATCTTCAAAGACTGTCACCACTATGTGCAGGGATGTGATAGGTGCCAGAGGACAGGAAACACGTCACACCGGGACGAGATGCCGATGACCGTGTGGCAGGAGGTAGAGCCGTTTGATGTATGGGGGATTGACTTCATGGGTCCGTTCCCGTCTTCGATGGGAAATCTTTACATTCTGCTGGCAGTGGATTATGTGACGAAGTGGATCGAGGCGATTGCGTGTCAGAAAAACGATGCAGCTACGGTGGAGCGTTTTCTGAAACGCAACATTTTTACCCGGTTCGGGACGCCCAGGGCGATGATCAGTGACGAGGGATCACACTTCATTAATCGAGTTTTTTCCAAAGTTCTGAAACAGTACGGTGTGTCGGTTCACAAGGTGTCACTACCCTATCATCCGCAGACAAACGGGCAAGCCGAGGTTTCGAATCGAGAGATCAAGAGCATACTCGAGAAAACAGTGAATCTTGGCCGAAAGGATTGGTCCATAAGACTGGACGATGCACTCTGGGCCTACAGGACAGCTTTCAAGACACCGCTGGGAATGTCGCCATACCAGCTCGTGTTTGGAAAAGCGTGCCACTTGCCGGTTGAGTTGGAGCACAAAGCATACTGGGCCATCAAACTGCTCAACATGGACCAGAATCTAGCAGGAGATAAGAGGAAGATGGCATTGCTGGAATTAGAGGAATTCCGCAGAACGGCATTCGAGAGTGCTAAAATCTACAAAGAGAAGACGAAAAAGTGGCATGATCAACGGATCACGCCGAAGCAGTTCAACGAAGGCGACAAAGTGCTTCTCTACAACACAAGGATGCGGTTCTTTCCGGGCAAGTTGAGGTCTCGATGGTCGGGACCGTTCATCATCAAGAAGATATTTGCATGGGGAGCATTTGAGCTGGAGAATCCAAAAGACGAGTCCAGTTTCAGGGTGAACGGGAACCGGATCAAGCCATATCTCGAGACAGTTGAAGTCACCAAAGTAGACCCCGTCTACTTTGACGACCCGTGAGAGGTAACCGGGTCGGGCCGTCGACCGTAAATCACAAGCGCTTGGTGGGAGGCAACCCATCGGATTACGTTAATTATTTATTTATTACAGTTTTTATTTTTACGTTCTGAATTTTGAGAGAGGCGAGATGAGTGGGTGTTAATGGGTAGACAAGCTTGTGCAGGAAATTTTAAGCAGAAAAATGTGCGGGTCAAAACCGAGAGGTCCGACACGCATTTAAAGAAGTACAGAAAAACTGGCCCAAAAGGCCAGTTACGCAGCCCAGCAGGCCAATTACGCAGGCCAGGAAAAAAAAAAAAAAAATTAACTACGCTGGCCCAAAAGGCCAGATACGCTGGCCCGAAGGCCAGCTACGCAGCCCATACGACCAAATACGCAGGCCAGAAAAAAAAAAAAAAAAAAAAAAAAAAAAAAAAAAAAAAAAAAAAAAAAAAAAAAAAAAATTGAAGTGGACCAGCCACGGAGCCGGCCCAAACACGCGGCCCAGCCACGCAGCCGGCCCAGTTACGCAGCCCACGCAGCAGGGGGAGCCAAGTGCAGCTTCCAAATGTTGGAATTGTGCCCTAGAGGCAATCAATTAATTGTGACAAATATATGGATTTACGATTCATTATGTTATCGATATGGAGATATGCTAACATGAATGAAGTCCTTAGAATATAAGGTGTTATATTCTTAAATATCCCTAGTCAATTATAATGATTAATGGGACAATCATCTATAGACTAGTATGGGGTTGGATTGATATGGAGATATCACGATCCAACACATGGGTATGCATTAGGAGTAATGGCATACTGGATGACCCACGACGAAAAGGATACATTAGATTATGTGAAGTCACAATCGCTTTTCGTAGTGCTAATATTATTGCAATCCTTGGACTTGAAGTCACTAGATACTCTAGTTGTGGAATATTGTGCTTTGATGTTATCAAACGTTACACCGTAACTGGGTAATCATAAAGGTGGCTATCGGGCATGATAGGAAGCAAGCTTAGAGATCGTAGTGATGTAGATAGGATTTGTCCCTCCCACATAATGGGGGTAAATATCCACTGCCACTCGAGGGATGAGGCTTATTGAATGTCTGGCCAGACTCAGATAAATTAATATAGAGATATTAATGTTATCTGCAAGCATAAGCATATTCCCAGGATCGAGGAACTATGGATTGGATATACGAGTGTGACTGTTTATGTCTCGTGTCCAATCCGGGTATGGAGACAAAGGGATAATGCAATATGATATATTGGGCACAAAGGTTTGTCGGGATCACTGACTATTTCTATTGGTTGAGTTGCATGGATGTGTTGCTAGACACCGCTCCATGTTAGTAATAGTTACTACCAACTATATAGAAACCTATGGGGTCACACGTCAAATAGAGTAGAGCTAGATTTGGGATTAATTAATATGGATTAATTAATAGAAGGATCATTGTGCAACACCTTGCAAACTTAGTAGGACTAATTTGCAAGGAAGGGAATAATTCTAGTTCATCTAGAATTAGGAAACTCTTTTATGGAAACAACAAGGAGTTGTTGGAGTATATAAAGGAGGCTCTAGCTTCCTTCCCACTACACATGAGTTATTATTAGTGATAACACAAAAGTGGGAGAGAGCAAAAAAGAGAGCAAGACAAGGTGCTAGGGCCGAAACCCTAGCCACCCGTCCGCCCCCCTACCCGACGGCAAAGAGAGGCCGCCCCTCTCTTGTGCCTTTGGTGATTTGTTGCTTTGATCTTCATCCCTCTTCCTCCAAGGTTCAAGCTAGCACTTGAAGGAAGGAAGAATCTAGATCTCACCTCTAGACGTGGATCAACCGTAGAGACGAGGACATCATTCTTCGTGTGATCTCACAAATCAAAAGGTACACATCTTCTATGTCCTTGATCATGTTATGATGTCTCTTCCTGTGATCCTTGGTGGGCTTTGAGTAGGATTAATTTTGTTATTCCGCTGCGTTACCTACGTCAAAACCCAACAGTGGTATCAGAGCCACAGGTCGTAGAGCATAACATGATATTATGTGTTTACGATTTCAGTTCATACACCGTATTATTGTTTATTACGCGAAAACTGAAAAATTGGCATAGTAGATGCAATATTGAATTTGATTCAATCAAACAAGACCCAATTTAACATTGGATGTTAGAATTGGTGAGTTTAATCACATAGGATGTGAATAATTGGGTTCTTGAAAAATTAGGGTTCATGGGCACATGCTTGGAAAAGGGGTTTTCCAAGTATGGAAATAATTAAACTTGGGCAACAAGGAATAAGTTGTTTTGGAAACAACTAAACTTGGGAAACAAGTAAGAAATTGTTTATGGAAACAACTAAACTTGGGAACCAAGGAAAGAATTATTTTGGAAACAATACCATAAGGGTGTTTTGGAAACAACCCAACAAGGAAGGAATTGTTTATGGAAACAATTCCATATATTGTTTTTGGAAATAATTCCATGAATTGTTTATGGAAACAATTTCATGAGGAGGTGTGGCCCATGTAGGGACCGCCCCTCTCTTTCCTTGCCGCCCAAGTAACACACGGCACAAGAGGGGCCGGCACACCCTAGCACACGGCCTAGCCGTGTGGGCTAGGGGCCGGCCGGCCCGGGCCTAGTGTGGCGGTTCCTTGGTTGATTTCGGCCATTCTTTGGTAAATCCTTTGGACCGTAGTGAAACCCTAGTTACCCAATTTCATTAAAATTAAACAAGCGCGTTAAAAATTGGTTTTAACTGTATTATGTGCTTTATTGCATGGTGGATGGATATGGCCTAGGATTGTGGATGTTTATTGTTTTGTGGTTTGGTTTACGGCCTGCGAGCTGATCAAATTAATGTAATAATTAATTAAGTTTTACGGCCTGCGAGTCGTCTTTTTCTGCTCGACATGTGAGGCTTTTGTTATTTATTTATTCTAGATGTTAGGCTAGAATTAGAAATATTTAGATGATAGCCAAGAACATGGAGATGAAGACCGGAGAACCAAAGGAGCCAAAAAGACATCCCTAGACGCGCAGCTATGGTGGAGCACATGGAGATGAGCTCGGCACTTTAGGGCAATAAGATATTATCATTGGCTTGATAATATCATTAGTCTAGGGGCCATATCCATGCCACGGTTTTATTTTTGTTGATGTTTATTATTCATGCCTTGTTATTTATTTTGTGTGTATGGCGCTACAAGCAAAAACGATAACAAGATAATAATAAACAAGGTTGGTCTTTTATTGTGGATGGCCCAATCCAAATAAGTAGACCATGTTGATAAGATCAACCAAACAACTTAAGAGAAATCCCTCAATTAAATATTGCGTTTTGCCTTCTCTTGCCAAAACACCCTTCATGATCATGGCCTATTAAAATTCGGGCTTGCCAAAGCAAGGTGATTTTAATTTTTCATGATGTGTTGCGGACGACGCAAGCTAGTAATGCGTGTATGTTGAAAGCAAGAGGTTAGACGCAACTAGGCAAGAATCAATTGGATTGATGAAGCTTAGAGGCATGACAATTAGGAGTTATCCAATTGGATAAAGAATAAAAGGAATTTATTCACCTAATTGGACCAAGAGTTGCATGGGATGCAATTGGAATGGTTCCTACCTAAATAACCAATTCTTGGGTGACTTGCCAAAAGCTCAAGAAGAAGTGAAAAGGGATCTTGGACCCACTAGAAAATATATAAAATATTTTCCGCATTAATGGTGAGGGCTATTAATCCGAGAAAAATAGTGGGAGCTATATTTAATAATTTAAATCCTTGTTGAATATAGTTATACGTCACAATGCTTTGCATAATCCTATAAGTGTTGAATACCCATCACATTAAACAAACAAACGCGACTTTATGTCCATGAGATGGACAAGATGTCTGGAATCTATTTTCTAGATTGGTATAAAATTGAGAATTGTTCTCAAATAAAGGAAATATGTTGTACATTGTAGAGCATAAATTTCTCTTCCCACCAACTACCAAAACACACTAAAGCCCTATGGAAGGAACATCAAAGAATGGTTCTTTGGATGTAACTTGTCTCATGTCAAGCTCCCATGGACTCTGAGCTTTGGAAGCAAGATGAGAAATATGGAGGCATGTGATATGATCGTACGAGCTTGTCATGAGAGGCTTAAGGTATTGCTCCACTTTGCAATCTCTTTCTTAGCACTCGTCATGGTCAAGATGGAATAAGTTCGTGCTTGCCAAAGCAAGGCGACTTAGTTCATCGAGATATGACGCGACGACACAAGTTAGTAATGTGTGGTTGCTGAAGCAAGAGGTGAAGCGCAAACTAAACTATCTCAATAGGATTGAAAGCTTAGTTATTGGGAGTTATCTATAAGATAGATAAAGAATATATAGTTATTCTCCCAAGTGGACCAAGAATTGCATTGGATGCAATTACAGTTTTGTTTTAAAGATGATTGAAAAATCACTAAACAAAACACTCATAATGGGCATGGGCAAAAACAGTTAATAGTTAACAGCATGGGTAAGGGCAAATGGTTTGCGCCGAACCCATGAGTATAAAGCAAGCCTTTTGCTGAAACCAAGTTGCCTCGAAGTCCCATAGGTGGTGTGGAGGAAGAGAGACTACCCAAAGTACATGGAAGTAAATAATAAAGGAATTATGAATTCCGACTTGGGTATTTTATTATAAAATTCAATGTGTCTATCTCATCATCAAGAGTATATGATACTAGATGAGGATATCACATTTATAGAAATGTGTAGGATCTCAAGAGACGAAGACAATTGGATAAGGAAGAAATAATCCTACACGTAGGGCTATGAAGCAAAGGGTTGCTGAAAAGCCGTAGGAAATTATTTCTACCTTTCAGAAATTGTTCATGAATTAGACAAAAGGGATAATGTCCCTGCTATGAGTAGGACCATTATCATAGTTTCTTGTTTGGACAAGAAAGCTCCTTATCATAATAAAAGGACAAATGTTGTTCCATTTATTATGGTATGCATTATTGTAATGCAATTTTGTCTAAGTGGATTCTATATCCATGATCATGATAATTTCATCTATAACATTAATACCTAGAGGTTTGCATATAATGATATGAACTTCACTTATCTTTAGCATTATCGTTTAGGCCCATAAATAAGAGATACATATCTAGAACTCCATTAGGATGGATTTCTGGGACTCATTTGATTATTGAATCATATGAGACATGTAAGACTTATTAGGCAAAGATATGATCTTTTGGGAATCATACATATTGATGTATGAAGGCCGCTAAGCACAAATACTAAAGATGGTTTTAGTACTTCATCATATTTACTGATAGGATCAGAGAAATATGGATTTGTGTATCTTATGAAGAAACAAATCAGAATCCTTTGAATTGTTCAAAGTATTCAGGAATGAAGTAGAGAACCAACTTGGCAAAAGTATTTAGACTCTACGATTGGATCATAGAAGAAAATACTTGAGACAAGAGTTTGACAAGAATCTATGGGAGTATTGGATATGATCCAAAACTCGCTCCACCTAGCACGCCACATGGGTTTGGCGTGTCTAAAAGGAGAGTTCGAACCTTGTAGGACACGGTTCGGACCATGATGAGTCAAACAGAACTTCCAGTTTACTTTTAGGGGCTATGTTCTAATTACAGCAAATTTCGCCCTTAACCTTATTCCATCAAAAACGGATTATGAAAAACACCATATGAGATATGGACTAGGAAGTGTCCTAGTATGTCATTCATAAATATTTGGGGTTATGATGTTTATGTAAAAGAGTTTACAAATAAACTTGGACCCAAGTCGGATAAATGTTTTGTGGGATATCCTGAAAATGATATTATTTCTACAACCTAATCGAGAACAAACTGTTTGTTTCTCGAACCACAGTGTTTCTAGGTAGAGATTGTCTCTAAAAGAAACAGTGGGAGGACAGTAGAACTTGAAAAGTTCAAGAACCACAATAGAACATTGATCTGTTTGATGGAACATGAGCAGGATCACAAGGTGTTGTGGAGCAACCTACTCAGATAACACAAGAATCTCGTAGGACAGGTAGGATATGTCAAGGGACTAGAGAAATAAGGATTTCTCATAACCCGTGATATATTGCTCATCGAGATGAGCCTACAACCTATGAGATGGCCACGTGTGGGCCATACTCTCAGAAATGGCTTGGAGCCATAAGATACGATATGGAATCCATGTATACCAACAAAGTATGGACTTTGGTGGAACCACCTGAATGGGTAGGATCCATAGGGTGCAAGTAGGTTATGAGGAAACCAACATGGATGGTAATATGATTACTTTTAAGGGACAACTGGTTTGAAAGGGTTTCATGAGAATTCATAGTATAGACTATGACGAAATCTTTCCCCAGTTGTGATGCTTAAATCCATTCGCATCTTGCTTGTAGCAATCTGTTTATAGATTGAGTCAAGCTTCTTGGAGATTGGATTCTTCGAATTTATGATGCAATCAAAGGAGTTTGGTTCCATCAAAAATTGAAGATGATACTTGTGTCTACAAGAAGGTTAGTGGGAGCATAGTTAAATTTCTGGTCTTGTATGTAGAGACATACTAATCATTGGGAATAATGTCTCTACTCTGCAATCTGTTAAAGATTGGCTGGAGAAATTGATTTCCAATAATTGACTTAGGCGAGACAATCTATAGGATCTATGAAGATAGATTAAAGTAATTGTTCAGCCTGAGTCATGGTACATATATTGACAAGGTGTTGAAATGGTTCAACGTGAAAAGAATATTGATTCTTACCCATGTCACATGGAACTAGTCTTTGGAAGGCTAATTGTCTTACCAATTAGATTGGGAATGGACTGTATGAATTAGATTCACGAGATACGCCATGAGATGTACTAGGCCAGACGTGTCATAAAGCATGACACAAAGATACCAATCAAATCCAAGTGAGGTGTCACTTGACAATTATCAAGATTATCCTTAAGTACTTGAGAAGGAATAAAGGATGAACTCTTGATTAATGGAGGATAGGAAAGGTTTACTGTAAGGGGTTACAGTGATGCGAACTTCAGATCTGACAAAGAAGATTTCAGATTATAGTCGAGTTTTATGTTTTGTACTAGAGGGAGTGACTGTGAGCTGGAAAGGTTCCAGGCAAGATTCAGTCACTGATTCTAACATAGAGGACTGAGTAAATTGCTGCATGAGATGCACTTACTCAGAATATTCAATCTCAATCAAGTTGTTGATGGAGGAGATGTGAATATTTGCAAGGTGCCAGCATATGTCTCGCCCCTACGCAGTGTAAGCGTGGAGGACCGCGCTAGATCAATAGGCATATGATGCAGGAGATTGACTCTAGTGCAAGTGGGAGACTGTTGGAATTGTGCCCTAGAGGCAATCAATTAATTGTGACAAATATATGGATTTACGATTCATTATGTTATCGATATGGAGATATGCTAACATGAATGAAGTCCTTAGAATATAAGGTGTTATACTCTTAAATATCCCTAGTCAATTATAATGATTAATGGGACAATCATCTATAGACTAGTATGGGGTTGGATTGATATGGAGATATCACGATCCAACACATGGGTATGCATTAGGAGTAATGGCATACTGGATGACCCACGACGAAAAGGATACATTAGATTATGTGAAGTCACAATCGCTTTTCGTAGTGCTAATATTATTTCAATCCTTGGACTTGAAGTCACTAGATACTCTAGTTGTGGAATATTGTGCTTTGATGTTATCAAACGTTACACCGTAACTGGGTAATCATAAAGGTGGCTATCGGGCATGATAGGAAGCAAGCTTAGAGATCGTAGTGATGTAGATAGGATTTGTCTCTCCCACATAATGGGGGTAAATATCCACGGCCACTCGAGGGATGAGGCTTATTGAATGTCTGGCCAGACTCAGATAAATTAATATAGAGATATTAATGTTATCTGCAAGCATAAGCATATTCCCAGGATCGAGGAACTATGGATTGGATATACGAGTGTGACTGTTTATGTCTCGTGTCCAATCCGGATACGGAGACAAAGGGATAATGCAATATGATATATTGGGCACAAAGGTTTGTCGGGATCACTGACTATTTCTATTGGTTGGGTTGCATGGATGTGTTGCTAGACACCGCTCCATGTTAGTAATAGTTACTACCAACTATATAGAAACCTATGGGGTCACACGTCAAATAGAGTAGAGCTAGATTTGGGATTAATTAATATGGATTAATTAATAGAAGGATCATTGTGCAACACCTTGCAAACTTAGTAGGACTAATTTGCAAGGAAGGGAATAATTCTAGTTCATCTAGAATTAGGAAACTCTTTTATGGAAACAACAAGGAGTTGTTGGAGTATATAAAGGAGGCTCTAGCTTCCTTCCCACTACACATGAGTTATTATTAGTCATAACACAAAAGTGGGAGAGAGCAAAAAAGAGAGCAAGACAAGGTGCTAGGGACGAAACCCTAGCCACCCGTCCGCCCCCCTAACCGACGGCAAAGAGAGGCCGCCCCTCTCTTGTGCCTTTGGTGATTTGTTGCTTTGATCTTCATCCCTCTTCCTCCAAGGTTCAAGCTAGCACTTGAAGGAAGGAAGAATCTAGATCTCACCTCTAGACGTGGATCAACCGTAGAGACGAGGACATCATTCTTCGTGTGATCTCACAAATCAAAAGGTACACATCTTCTATGTCCTTGATCATGTTATGATGTCTCTTCCTGTGATCCTTGGTGGGCTTTGAGTAGGATTAATTTTGTTATTCCGCTGCGTTACCTACGTCAAAACCCAACACCAAAACCTAAGGGGGCCAAAATGTCATTTAACCAAACTCGGGGGGAGGTTTTTGCAATTTTCAAAAAGGGTCCATTATTACCCCAAACACATGGACGGGTGCAGCATCAAGTTTCCTCCATTGTTGGTGTTTTGAAGCTTCCTCTTTCCTCATTTTCTCTCCACCTTCAAAAGTTCAAATTTCACCAAATCAAAAACCAAGCACGTTTTTTGGATCCTCGTGAGAACTGGATCATTTTGGTGTAGTTGAAACTGCAAAACAGTGTCCGAATTGGTGTGGGGGTCAAGTCAAAGTTTTTTAAAAATTTGAAGAAAAGCTCCAGATTCGTTGGCTTCGGGTCGAAATTTGAGAAAATACAAAGGAGATACGTCGAAGAGGAGGGCGAGGCCTACAAGGTGCCCAAGTCGAATTTTTTTCCGGCGAGAAAAAATTTTCCGGCGACTTTTTCCGGCGACAGTTTGTTTGCACTCGTTGACTCACTCCGGGTGCTCAGGTTCGAAAAAATTTCTTCTTTCGCTATTTTTTCAGTTTTCGGTACTAACCCGTACCCGGGTTTAGCATGCTGCATACTTGACTGTTTTTTACTGTTACTGCGTTTTTAGCTGCTTTTCTGCATTTTTAACTGTTACTTGCGTATTTAACACAATTTTTACGTAATTGACCGTTAAACTGCAAATTAGCATAGGGTAGCGTAATTAACTGTTTAAGCTGCGTAATTGACTGTTTGGACTGCGTACCTGCATTTTGACAGCGTTATCTGCGATATAAAAAAAACAAAAAAAAAAAAACAATTGCGTAATTGACTGTTTGGACTGCGTACCTGCATTTAGACAGCGTTTTCTGCGTTTTTAAGAAAAAAAAAATTATTTTTTTTTTCTGAATTTTCTGCTGTTATGGACTGGCTTGAGAGACCCGTGGCGTTTGATTTTCGTTTGCCTTTTGCCATCGACATCCCATATGAGCAGATTACCGAGACCAACTTTGATAGTTTCCGGTTTGTGAGTTACCAGGCCCATCTGCACTATCTAGAGACTTTAGACAGAGGGTTGACACCGGATTATAGGTTCGAGGTAGATGATGAGATGATGCCGTTAGCAATGAGAAATTATGCTAGACGTCCCGATCTCTTTGGCTGTGCCTTAGCGAACTTCCCCGAGAGGGCTAGTTCCGCGCTCACTAGGGAATTTTTCTGTAACCTAATCTATCAGGAGTTCGGGGAGATAGAGTTGTACCCGAACTGGGTATACTGCCGTAGGGGGTTTATTTGGTTGACGCCCCTCGCAATCCGCTGGGCGTATGGCATACCTGGCGAATTCGAGGGACAGTGTGCATACAATATGCGTTCAGGACTCTCCTACGCAAGAGGAGCTCTTGAGGACTCTCTGTGAGGGGGCGGATGAGGCCCGTTGGGAGACCAACGGGAGGTTGCATGGCACGTTTTTGAGTCCGCCCGCCCGGTGGTGGTTTGAGTTTGGAGTGAACCGGGTCGTAGGGATTCAGCATATCACTAAGCTGCCCTACGAAGTGGTACTTCTGGTGTACTGCTTCATGACCCGACGCCGGGTCGACATACCGGCCCGGATTTGGGCAAACATTAGAGAGAGAGCCAACACGCATAGCCGGCGAGGTTTCGGGTTTTGCAGCCTGATTACTCGATTGGCTGCCCTGAATGAGATTGTCATCGAGGGTGAGCGAGATTTAGACCCCGCCTCTTTCCGGCCATTTTGGCGAGTAGGTAGACGGGCCATGGGAAACCGTAGGGCACCCGAGCCGGCTGATGCGTTTGTGGACTTAGACCAGGATGAGCCGGGTGATGACCCGATGGACGAGGATGGGCAGGCCCCTTCCTCGGACCCTGACATTGGACCGCCCCCCGCCCCCACGCCCAGAAGGCGCGATGCTCGACCGAGGGGGGCCCTGTCCATGACCCCACCCCGCTCTCTAGTTACCGGCCGCCCCAGGAGTACATGGCTCCAGATCCTACCCCTGTCCCGGCGAGGCGTTCCACACAGGAGCGTCCTGTCAAGAGAGAGTTTCCGACCCGATTGCCTCGATCTCGGTCTACTTATGAGCACGGTCAGTCTAGTGGGCCTGTCGAGCCTGAGCCTAGCCGGCCCACTCGCCCGACCAGGATCCCTGTTCCGGAGCCTGAGCCTAGCCGGCCTACTCGGCCACCCCGGACCGCGGTTCCCGAGCCTCCCCGGCCATCGAGGGCAGCTGCCCCTGAGCGTAGCAGGTCATTTCGGGCCGATGCTCCCGAGCCTTCTAGACCATCCCGGGCTGCTGCCCCTGACCGTAGTCGGTCGACCCGAGCTCCTGACACTACCATTCCTCCGTGGACCGCCTTTGAGCAGAAATTGACCCAGATTGATGAGAGGGCCGAGACTGGCAGAAAGTCCATTAAGGACATGTGCAAGAAGCAGTTTGGTAAGATGATGAGACTGATAAAGCACAACCAGAGGACCAACGACAAGAGGGGAAAGGATCAGGCTGCTGCATTTACCGCGATTCGTGAGGAGCAGAGAGAGGCAGCCCGGAGCGCGGGCCGACAGGTCCCGCTACCGTTATTCTTTCCATCGACTTACTCCAGTGAGTTCGATACCAGTTGGTCTGGAGAGGCGGAGTCGAGTCACCATGACGATGCCCCGGCTTCGGCCCCGGCACATTCTGATAGTTGGTCCGACTCCGGGCCATACTGCCCACCCCCGGACACTCAGTCATACCAGACGCCGCCAGCGCCAGCGCGCCGAGGGGGCCGTGGACCGAGACCCACTAGGCCTAGCAGTCCTAGGTATCGGTGTACCAGCAGTTCTGCCAGTAGCATGTCCGGTACTTCCGAGACCGGGCCAGACCCTCCCTATGTTCCAGACGAGTCCGAGTGAGTGCCATGAGGGCATGCCACCTCTTTAGTGTGGGGGTGGTGGTCGTGTCTGCATTAACCAGGTCTGCACGTTTTTTCATCTTTGTTTGCAGTTTTGAGTTTATTTATTGAGTCACCACGTTTTTATTTTTGAGTCTACCCACCACAAATTTCTGGCCTTGCATTGTGTATATCTAAAAAAAAAAAAAATCGAAAATTTTCAGAAAATCCAAAAAAAAATTAAAAAGCAGAAAATTTGAGACGGGGCAATCAAGAGAACAGAAACTGGGAAGAAATCGAGATTAAATCCTTTGACAGAAAAGAAAGCTTGCACCGAGGTATAGTAGATAGGTGAGAGTCAGTGACCCTTGGAAACCGCAAGTAGTTATCATCTGAGCTAAGGATCCGACTAGTTGCCACACCGCCGTCATCTAGGTAGTCGACAACCCGCCCACGGGCGCCGTCACGGTCATCGCATCTTTCGATGGAGTGACTGGCTATCAAGGGACCTCACGTCCTGTTTCTTACCCCTAGGTCCAACTAGTAAACCCGTTCGAAGCCATATACCCCTTTTATTCTTAGCCACTATAGCCTAGGAAGCCTTCTTTGAGACCTCATCAGTCGTTAGTTGGCTATTCTACGAGTTATGACGGAGGGAGTGAGTTGGGGAGAGTTTTAGATGGGAGCACTTCATGATATATCGGTTTTGGACAGTTTTGACATTGACACGTTTTTCGAGGGAAGGACAGGGTGAGTGAGAGGCGACAATGCATTAATTTGCGGAGGTGGATCACTGCATTACATAGTGACCACAGGAGGAGTTAGTCGCGTGCGAGACATCTTTCCGCACATAATGGGGTCCGGGGGGTTGAGAGGTTAATTGGTGGTTGTGCCGGGTTTCTACATCTTTGGTGATGAGGAGGTTCGGTGGGACTGCACAGTATTATTTCGACTACAGGATCGGCACTTCAGGATTAGTGTGGGGGTATTCCATATGAGGACATCTTTCATACCCCACGACGACAGTTTATTTTTACTCACTCAGCTTTAGTCAGTTTATTTGTTGTTATTCGTGTATTTATGTGTATATAGAGTCGTAAAAAAAAAAAAAAAAAAAACAGAAAAATGAATGAAAAGAAAAAAGAAAAGGAAAAAGAAAAAAAAATGATCTAGTTTTGCAGTTTTTCAGCTATTTATGTTGTTTTGTTATTGATTCAAAAAGCTGAGTGAGTAGCACAGTTTTCGAGACAGTTACACCGCTTCACATTTGTGGCCGCGAGAACGGCGAAGACACACCGGGGGACAGGAAGATTGATATGGCAGGAACTTAGGTGTTTCAGGCAGTTTTTCGGGAACTCAGTGAGGGGTGTGAGTTTGGGGAAATTGTGAGAATGTCATAACGAGTAGGATCATGCCATACATTTGCACATATTTATATCCCACCTGTTAGACTTAGAACCTTGATTCGGAAATAGCTCGGATGGTCGGTTAACTAGGGATTCGCTCAGGTTGATAGCAAAAGTAATAGTACTCGGGTCCAGTGCTTAAACCCACCAAAGAAATCTGTTCAGAGTTACCGATCGATTGCAGGGAAGTATTTTCTGGAAAAAGGATGAGGTTTTGAGGACACTCGGTTATGTTTTTGAGATTGCCCAATCTCACCAAAAAATAAATTATTTAGTACTTTTGAGTTGTGTGTATTGAGTCTGTGTATATTCTTTCTGAGTCAGTTTCTGATCGAGTCGTCTGGTTTATATGGACGGGTAGGAAGAGTATGCAAACTGATGGAACGGAAAAGGTCTTAATTCGAACTTGCAGGGGGCATTTGCAAGACAGATATGTATGCATTCCAGGGCAGTATTCAGGATGTTTGCTCGGGACGAGCAAAGGTTTGTGTGGGGGTAATTTGATAGCTCCTCACTAGGAGTTATCGGTTTACCCAATTTGAGGGGTATTTTCGTCCTAAATGAGCGTTTTAGTCGATTTCTGCCCCGTTTGACTCGGGAATTCACGGTTTGCTGTTTTTATCTCCTAGAGGCATAAACTGCTTTATTTCACGCATATCGAGATATGATCACGGGTTTTGTTTCGTGTCGTTGGTGCAGGGACAGGACTTGTGCAGGAGCCGGAAATGAAGCAGGCATGCGGGTGAAGGATCCGAGGAGGCTGAGAAGCCGAGCATGCAAGTCGAGAAGATTGGCACGTTTCCCGAGGAAGATTGGCACGCATCCCGAGGAGCCTGGCACGCATCCTGAGGAGCCTGGCACGCATCCCGAGGCATCCCGAGCAGTTTGGCACGCATCCCGAGACGGACGAAACACACTCCGAGAAGATCAGCAGTCATCCTGAGACATCCCGAGGAGCCTGGTACGCATCCCGAGACATCCCGAGGAGTTTGGCGCGCAAACCGAGGAGGCAGCTACCTACGCTGCTAGCTACGCAGCTAGCTACGCAGGTAGCTACGCAGCTACCTACGCAGTTAGCTACGCAGCTAACTACGCAGGTAGCTCCGCAGCTACCTACGCAGTTAGCTACGCAGCCAACTACGCAGGTAGCTACGCAGCTATCTTGCGCAGTTGGCCCGTTTCCCGAGGCGGTGGTTGACGGCCCGTTTCCCGAGGCGGTTTCGGCCCAGTGGCAGTTTCGTAATTTTGGCAGTTTCCAGAAACATCTCCAGTACTATATAAAGACTCGTCCAGTGCTCATCACATACATAACACAATTCTCAGCACAACCGAAAGGAGATCGCAGAGCACTCTCGGTGAGCACGGAAGCAGGAATTCATCATCTACAGCACGCGTTTGATTGCACTATCTCTCTTATTCAGAAACGTTGTTATTTAATTATGTCACTTAGTAGCTAAACCTTTTACCTAGGTTCTCGGTGAACCTAGGGTTTCGTATCCAGATTTTATTATAGACGTTTGATTATGGATTCATGATTGTTATCTTAAATTCAGCAGTTATATATGTTATTCTGGTTTTGAATGTTATCGTATATGCATGATAGGATTGATCACCCAGGATTGCTATAGACCCGAGCTTGTAGGTGAAAACGTCAAGTTAGGGTTAGGAAGAAAAACCAGGATTTAGTACCTTACCCTGATAGACCGACCAGAGAAAGGGAGATAGGGCTAGCATCGAAAACGTGAGACCAACTGTTAGAGAATTTGACCCGGGCCATTCGGACAGGTTAGAAACCCTAACAGGCTTAGAACGAGACTGCAGACTTAGGCAGCTTAACAGGAATCCGAACGTCTGCAGGATCGGGATTACGTGTGGAATCTGAAAGGTCACTGCACAACTGGTACGTTGCACAGATAAAGAGACTGCTGAGTGTTTTCATATCAAACCGAAAAACGTAAAATCTGTAGAAACCCTAGGGGATCCTGGAACCTAGTCTTCATCTATTATCGTTACAACCAATTCAGCTTATTTCAGAAAACGTCACAAAAAATATTTACGTTTACGTTTTTAATTTCTGTTTTTAGTTTAGTAAACTGCAATCACAACCTACTCCTCCTTGTTACTACACTTAGTTAACCGAAACTGACAACGTGAGTAAACCCGAAATAGTCCTTGTGGGAACGATCACCCGAGTCTAATTGCACCCGGTATTACAAGATTCGTACACTTGCGACAGCACGTTAGTTTGCGCATCAAAAGGCGTCAACGATATCTAAGCGAGCTTGAGCGAGATCAAGCTCATAGATATGTTTTGGCTAACTCTACATGCATTGATCCTTTTAAAGTGTGAGTTATTTGGGAAGTTAATTTGTTTTTCTCATGGTTGCCTAGTTTCTAAAATAAGCCATTTCATATCAGCAGCAAGCACATTGATTACTTGAGACAACGACATCGAATTGATGAGTTTCGATTGCTGAATAAGCACCATGAGGAATTCCCTGAATGTCTTCGTTCATACGTAAGAGTTTTCACTTAAGTACTGCAAATGCAGTCACCGATCAAGTGTAATACATATAGTCTTTTTTTTTTTTAATTATTACACTACTGTTGTTTGTCATAGATGGAATCAACAAACACTGACCATGAAATCACGACTGAGGTTAAGGTTCTAAGCAGAGGTCCCAGCCCTTGGGCATCTTCTTTTACCCAAGGCTATACCATTAAAGGAAAGAAGTTCCATACCATGGCATATGGAGCAGGATTGAAAACTCAGAATACTGGTGTAATGTTGCGAGCGTCTACCCCTAGTTTTGCCACTGTTAAAGACAAATACCCAGTTGTTGGAGATGTCAACTACTATGGCAGGCTGATAGATGTTCTAGAAATACAGTACTCTATTGACATGAAATTTACAATGTTCAGGTGTGAATGGGTTGATAATGTACATGGTCAGAAAGTGGACGAATATGGCTTCACTCTAGTTAATTTCAAGCGGCAATTGTACAAAAATAACAATGTGAAAGACGAGCCATTCATTTTTTCTTCTCAGGATGAACAAGTTTGGTATGTGGATGATGACCTAAGCTGAAAGGTGGCAGTACCAATGAAACCTAAATCGAGTTACAAATATAGTGTTGACGTCTCGACAGAAACCTGTCCGGATGCCGAGCCATTCCCTGACCAAGAATTGGGAGTTGGAATTGAAGATAACATAGTAGATGATGGTGGGAGTGAAGGTGAGGACGAAGATGATACTCATGAGGCAGATGATATCACACAAGGTGAATTATGGGAGGACAATGAAGACGATACTGGCGACGAAGATGATGGTGCCTATGACATTGATGAAGACGACAAGGACAATACCAATGATTCTGATTTCTTGGATGACTTGTGATTTTAGATTTAGATTAAATTATTGGATGCATTGTAATTTTAGAAATATATAAAGCTGTTGGATTATTTTACCAATTTGAAACTGCACTCAGATATTCATGTGTGTTTTACCATAGCAATGTTAAGTAGAATTTGAACTATGTTATCACATTGCAGGTGTCTATTCCATGTTTTTGAAAATTAAATTCCAAACAGTTTTTGATTATTACATTATTAATTTGTTTATTTTATTCTTCTTGTAGGGTTGATGACAACAAGACGGAGACGGAGCTGTACGGGGAGTGTAGATGGTAAAAGTGTAGATGGTAAAAGTGTTATTCTAATTGATTTATATTTTACTTGATTCAATATCAATTAATGTGGTATTCAACCACGGTATATCGTTGATTATGTTGCTTTTTCCAGGGAATGTGTTGCAGAGACGTATTCCTAGCTGTCCAGGGATACGTATGGAGGATCTTCTTGCTGCGGAGACTCCTGCAGCTGCTCAGGACGGACCCTTACATCCTCCTCCGGTGTCATCATCTGCACGTCCGGATATTCATATTCCACCAGGGAGTGTAGATGGTAAAAGTGTTATTCTAATTGATTTATATTTTACTTGATTCAGTATCAATTAATGTGGTATTCAACCACGGTATATCGTAGATTATGTTGCTTTTTCCAGGGAATGTGTTGCAGAGACGTAATCCTAGCTGTCCAGGGATACGTATGGAGGATCTTCTTGCTGCGGAGACTCATGCAGCTCCTCAGGACGGACCCTTACATCCTCCTTCGGTGTCATCATCTGCACGTCCGGATATTCATATTCCACCAGGGAGTGTAGATGGTAAAAGTGTTATTCTAATTGATTTATATTTTACTTGGTTCAATATTCAACCACGGTATATCGTTGATTATGTTGCTTTTTTCAGGGAATGTGTTGCAGAGACGTATTCCTAGCTGTCCAGGGATACGTATGGAGGATCTTCTTGCTGCGGAGACTCCTGCAGCTGCTCAAGACGGATCCTTACATCCCCCACCGTCATCAAACACGGCTATTCCTACGGGTTCAGAGAGTGAGGAAGGTAAAAGAGTTTTTATTTGTAGTTTATTTCTGAATTGGTGTTGTAAATAATATATTGTTAAGCACTATTCTGCTGGTTAAATGATAATTTACATAATCTGATGATCTCGAAGAGACCATGGACACTAGTGGACGTAAGAGGAAGAGGTCATTTCACAACCCAGTGAAGAAATGGAATTCTGGTGAAATAGCAATTCAAGTACAGTTTAATGAGTTCATGCAACCGGTTGGTGACAAACAATCAAAATTGGCTACCCAACTAGGAGTTATGGCTAAGAATGGTAAAATGCTACCATTAAATCACACTTCGTGGAAATATGAAGGTCACAACGAGTACAATGAACGCGCATGGCCGGAAGTTCAGGTAAGGGCATGTTCAGTGACTAACCATTTGTGCTTTGGATGGTTATGCATGAACTTTTTGTGCACTTTTCATATTTTCTATTGTTTGGTAAATTGTAAATATTCTTGGCATAAGGGCTATTGGTGTGGCAAATCTTATTACTCAACTACTGGTCACAGAGAAATACCAATTGTCCTGACGAGTTCAAGGAGAACTGCCTGAAGAGTCTGAACAAGATGTGGCGAGACTGGAAAACTAAGGTGCACCAAGAGTATAAGAAGTTTGATAATGATGAAGATCGCCTTGCTAATTGTCCGGATAGGGTAGAGGCATCCCAGTGGAAAGTATTAGTCAAGTGGTTTGGCACGGAGAAGGCAAAGGTACATGTAAAAAATTAAATTAATTGAATTAATATATTATATGAATAAATAACCATGTTTTGAGTTTTTCTTTTGCACCTACATTGCTATAGGCAAGGAGCCGGACGAACACCCATAATCGATCACAGCAAGTTGACCCTCATAGGACTGGGAGAAAGAGTCATGCTGTAATTCGTGCTAAGGTACACTGGAACTAGGGTGGTTTCAGGGATTGTATATGGTTCATAATATGTATTCTCTATAACTTATAAAGAAAGATGTGAGGGGTGTGGATGTGATGTATTGTACACTCATGAGAAAATTGTATTTTTTCATCTTAACAGAAAAAAGCACAGCATGAGAGATGTGATAGAATTGCAATGTATTTCAGTACTCATACATGTTCGAACGGACTTCCTTCTGATGAGACCGCAGGTGTAAGGATGGTAAGTTTTATCCTTCAAAGTCACTCGTACATATGCATACATTGTGTGTTCACATGACTTCATATATATATATATATATATATATATACTATCGATTGACAAGTATTTTAATTTCAGGCAGAGATACTGCGGAGGCTTGAAGCAGCACCAGCAGAGCAACGTGATGATCTTGGCTTTAGGGAGCATGTTTATGATGAGGTTTTTGGACTAGAAAAACATGGGCGTGTGAGATGCATGGGTCTGGGAGTTACGCCTACACAAGTATTTGGTGCATCCTCTTCCCGCCGTTCCAGCCATGATGTTGATGAAGTCAGAAGGGAGCTGGAGGAGACAAGGCATGCAATGGAAGAGCAGAGAAAAATGTTCGAAGCTAAACAAGCATAGCAGGACTTGCAACTGGAAGAGATGAAGAATTTCATCACTTCAATGGGCAAGCAACTAGGTCAGAATTTCACATTCACCGCCTTGCAAACACAGTCACCATCAGAAACTCAGTCACCATCAGAAACTCAGTCACCCTCCCCGACGCAAACTTCGCCAGGATTGTCGCTTCCACCTGCTCTGCACGTCGCTCAGACACCCCCTCCGCAGACACAGGTTATAAATAACCCACCGTGTCCACAGGTTCCACCCACTACTGCACAGGTATAAGGCAATAACTCCTTACTAGAGGTCTTTCAATTTTGAGTTTCCAACTTATAAAACATTTTTCGTTTCTGCATGTTCAAATATATACTGATAACTGGGATACGATTACATTTGGAGATGGGTATGGATCCAACCTAGCTAATACCAGAAAAAAAATATAATATTTCAATGCTCTGTAAGCTTAACTGATCAGATCTAAATAGAGGGACAATTCAGTATGGATCCAACCTAGCTAATGCCAGAAAAAAAAACACAGATATGTGTGTGTGTGTGTGTGTGTAAATATAGAGTACATGTCTAGAGTATGTTTGAGGCATTGGATTGGGTTCTTACCGAATAAGGCTACTGCTCTGTCAATCGAATATTTGAGCTCAATGTGGGTGGCCACATTGTTATCTGGCCTTCAGTTTATTGTCAATCTTGACTCTGGTTTCCTGATGCCAAAAAGGGAAATTCTGCTGATAATAGTTAATAATAGTATTACAGCTAATAATAGTATTACAGCTTCAATAATAGTTAAAGTTAATAATAGTATTACAGCTAATAATAGTTAAAGTTAATAATTAATAATAGTATTACAGCTAATAATAGTATTACAGCTTCAATAATAGTTAAAGTTAATAATAGCTAATAATAGTTAAAGTGAAAGTTGGTTGAAGTTTTTAGATCAAATAACAGCTAATAATAGTACTACAACTACAATGTAGCAAAACTTTTAAAAGACTTTCAGCAGATCCCACCAAACACAAGTGACAATAGTGTCCCAGCGCCAACACCTTCTCTGCAGCACATACAAGAACAAAAAAATGTCCCAGAGAGAAAGGGAAGCTTTTAGTGCCTTCAGCGGCTTCTTACCCTGAAATTGTAGGCAATCATCAGACCATTTTCATAATAAACACATGGAAAAAATTAGAAACTTGACAAGCACCTTAAACTGAAATTAATTTAGAGGCAACAATAGTCTCCTTGCTCCAGGACTTGACAAGTTTTTCATGTGATTTGTTTATCTTTAATAATATAGTATCCTCTGGTTAAGGACCTTACTAATAGTTTTATACTATTATTAGCTAATGCCAAAAAGGGAAATTCTGCTGATAATTTTTGGCAACGTAAAGATGTTCAATAGGCTTTGCTACACATGTGGTTATACAGAGTGTTCCTGTTGTAGTAATATAGTAACTTTGTGAGGCAGCTGTTCCTGTTGTACATTCGCCTGGATATCAAATGATTGGTGAAAGTAGACACATAACCCAGTTTAACAAGGTAAGAGAACATAATAGAAAAACATGTATCCATAGTTAAAGTGAAAGTTGGTTGTAGTTTTCAGATCAAATAACAGCTAATAATAGTATTACAGCTACAATGTGAAATCAATTCAGAGGCAACAATAGTCTCCTTGCTCCAGGACTTGACAAGTTTTTCATGTGATTTCTTTATCTTTAATAATGTAGTCTCCTTTGGTTAAGGACCTTACTTATGCTTTTATAGATTTATTTCTATTTAATAATGCTCAATTCCGAATTCTATTTTATGTGAAGCGCTTCGTCGGAGAGAAGATTGTCGTGTACACGTGGAACAATCCTTCGCAAACTTTGGCATATGGCACCATTATTTCAATTGACCCGAACAAAGAGGTGGACAGGGAACTTGTAGGTGAAGGTCATGCTGAAGTTCGCATTGATATATGCAAGAATGCTCCATTTCCATTGTATCGGTATAGACAGGATTCATTTGTAACTTGCATTGGTGCTGCGAAAGGAAAAATTGTGGCGTGGCCTCTTGCAAACGTACAAATATTTCACCTTTGTATTTAATTAAAACTCAACTCTTTCCGCAAAGCTAACGTGTAACTTTTGTTTGTAGCTCGACTCGTTAGAGCAATTGAAGTCGAAGAAACGCAGTAGAGCTTGAAGCAAGTCATTAGACGTGGTTCTTGGTTTCGTTCTTTGTTCTCTGATGAATGTCGAAACAAGTTATTAAACACTATTTTGGTTTCATACTTTGTCTGATGAATGGTGAAGCAAGTTATTAGACGTGGTTTTGGTTTTGTTCTCTTGACTAGACAAAAACTGTAAAATAATTTTTGTTTCAGTGACTTCCATTTTGGTTAGAATGTGTAAACAGTGAGTGGGTACCAGCCCAGCTAGATTAGTTTATTATGTGTGTTTAGCAGGTTTGTTAAAAGCAGGGAACAGGCAGGAAACAGGGTTGATATTTAAAAAAAAATGACGAAAACGGCGGTTCTAAAAAACCGCCGTATAATATATTTTTTTTTCTGATATAAAAATTAATCATACGGCGGAATATTAAACGCCGTATATGAATTCTACGTCGCTTGCCATAAAGCGCCGTTTAGTTGGACGAAAAAATTAAAAATTACGTCGGTTGGAGAAACCGACGTGGGATAGTAAATAAGGCGGTTTTTTAGCACCGAAAATTTTAGACGACGGTTAGTTTGAGGGCACAAGACAAACACCCGCTGGAACCGCCGCTTAGTCATTTTAAGGCGGTTTTGCCCCTGTTTAAGGCAGTTTTTAAACCGCCGTGTCAAACACTTTTTCTAGTTGTGATTGTTGTCACGTACCCGGGCATGGACTACTCAACCGACTTGTTTGTCGAGTGTGTGGACTTCTTTCAGCTACGCGAAAATAGGGACTCATTCATAACAGTTCGAGACTGACATGCTCGACTCAAATGGCTCACTAGGCGCCTGGACAGGGCGAGGAGGGAGTGTATGTCTCTTTCGAGTTAATAAACCGAATTAGCTGTTTTTATTTGATGCATTTCATTTAAACGTGTACTACCTAATTGAGATATTTCCTGCACCATTTTATTTGTACTGGATATTTGTTTTATGTAATCGTATTTGTTTCGTTTGATAAATGTAATTATTTCCATGTGTAAACTATTTACATTGCAGATTCGACGAATGGCACGGAGGACAACGTCGAAGTGTTTGATGCGATACTTTCCAATGCAGTGCAGGTGCAACCCTCTCTAAGTGCCGCAAATGTGATGTTTGTTTTCGCACAAAAATTTTTGATGGACTACAAGGAGCCGTGTCGCACATCTATTCTAACTGGACTGATTTGGGTCGACGAGGTTCTGCAAGGCCACTGGAAGCGGAGTGTTGAAGCTTTTTGTATGAGGTCGGAGGTGTTTTAGAAGCTCTGTGACTTGCTTGTATCACGATATGGATTTAGACCGACTAACCGAGTTAGTGTAGAAGAAGTCGTTGGCATCTTTCTTTACACTAACTCGGTTAGTCGGTTCAAATCCATATCGTGATACAAGCAAGTCACAGAGCTTCCAAAACACCTCCGACCTCATACGAAAAGCTTCAACACTCCTCTTCTAGTGGCCTTGCAGAACCTCGTCGACCCACATCGGTCCAGTTAGAATAGATGTGCGACACAGCTCCTTGTCGTCCATCAAAAAGTTTTGTGTGAAAACAAACATCACATTTGCGGCACTTGGAGAGGGTTGCACCTGCACCGCATTGGAAAGTATCGCATCAAACACTTCGACGTTGTCCTCCGTGCCATTCGTCGAATCTGCAATGTAAATAGTTTACACATGGAAATAATTACATTTATCAAACGAAACAAATACGGTTACATAAAACAAATATCCAGTACAAATAAAATGGTGCATAAAATATCTCAATTAAGTAGTACACGTTTAAATGAAATGCATCAAATAAAAACAGCTAATTCGGTTTATTAACTCGATGGAGACATCCACTCCCTCCTCGCCCTGTCCAGGCGCCTAGTGAGCGATTTGAGTCGAGCATCTCTGTCTCGAACTACTATGAATGAGTCCCTATTTTTGCGTAGCTGAAAAAAGTCCACACATTCGACAAACAAGTCGGTTGAGTAGTCCATGCCCGGGTACGTGACAACAATATCAAGGCAATCGTCTGCTGTACGACCATGGACATGATTGACAGTGATTTGGCCGTGCTCATGCTTAATTTGTTGAGCCTGGAAGGCCGCCGTTAGGTTGGCCATAGCTGTGTTCTTAGTTGAGTTGCCGTCCTCGCGACATCTTCGTTTCCTAGACGAGTCACTAGAGCCGCCTTCAGTCTGACTGGTTGGAGTTTCCCAATCACTCTGTGGTTGCTGGGGAGAGCTTTGGGTGTTCTCCAAATCAGCAGCATCGCGTTCAGGACGCGGGGGTGTGTGGTACCTACTGTTTTGCGACCGCTCGTGTGGCGACTCCTCGGCTGAGGGAGTCCACGCGAACTCCCCGGTTTCGGTGAGTCTTACCCCCCTCCATGGGCCACTCATGCCCCACTTGCTTCACCGGGTCCTAGGCAGCCTCGTCCGTTCCTTGAATTCTGTCAGGGTTGTGGTGAACAGGGTCACCGTATCCGCCATTGCTCTCAGTTTGGTTGGATGCTTTAGCAGTACAATGATTCTGACTCCACCAGGTCGTCTGGCTATCGTCCCAGCTCCATCTCTTCAGGGTACTCTGCTTTGTCCACTCCCTGGACTCCGTGTTCTCATGTTTCTACTGCTCATTCTGGACTTTTTCCCACGCCATCCTGTCTTCTTGACACTGGATCCACCCATCATATCACTGCGGATCTGGACAATATGTCTCTTCATCTGCCCTACCCACTTGGAGACGATGTGATGATTGGTGATGGTACGAGTCTACCTATCACCCATACTAGTTCGCTATCTCTCGCTTTCTCTTCCCATACCTTTCACTTACATAATGTTCTTTGTGTCCCTGCCATTCAAAAGAATCTAATTTCTATCTCTCAACTGTTCTTCTAAATAATCTGATCGCTGAGTTTTCTTCTGATGGTTATGTTTTGAAGGATCGAATCACAGGGGCGCCCGTCTTGACCGGTCCTCTTAAAAGATGGAGTCTATGAGTGGCCAGTTTTCACTCCCTCGCTGGCACTCACCCTCCAGTCTCGTCCGTCTTTCCAGTCTTGGCATCATCATCTTGGGCATCCTGCCGGGCCAGTCTGTCGTCACGTAGTTTCAAATTTTCCCTTCCAGTTAGTAGTTGCAAGGATTCCTCGTCCTGTAATGCATGTCAATGAACTACGATTTACATCCTCTCGCCCACTTGACGTTGTTTTTCCTGATGTATGGACCTTTCAAGTTACATCTCCGATGGCTCTAAGTATTATGTTATTTTTGTTGATCATTTCTCCAAATATATTTTGCTTTATTCACTGCAGTGCAAATCTCAATTATATAATATTTTCGTCCGTTGGCGTTCCCTTGTCAAAAAATTATTTGCTGTTTCTCTCCAAACTATCTACTCTAACAACGGGGGCGAATACATTGGCCTTCACTCCTATCTCTCGGCCCATGGCATATTGCATCTCACCTCTCCACCCCATACTCCCGAACACAGTGGGTACTCCGAACGTCTCCATCGACATATAGTTGAGACAGGTGTTGCCCTCCTCCATCACGCATCCATGCCCACGCACTACTAGCCATATGCATGTACCACAACTGTTTACCATATTAACCGCCTCCCCTATCGATCCCTTCGCTAGCGATCTCCCTTTGAGGTTATCTTTCGTCAACAACCACACTACGCCAAACTCCGCGTCTTTGGTTGTCTCTGTTTATCCCTATCTTCGCCCGTACACTACTCATAAACTGGAGGACAGGTCCATACCCTGTGTCTTTGTTGGATACTCCTTAACTCAGAGTGCCTACTTGCGTCTCGATGTCACCTCTCACCGTCTGTATGTCTCACGTCACGTCCAGTACGATGAGTCATCTTTCCCCTTTGCATCTCAGTCCACTACTAATTCCACCTCTGATGATTCGTCATCCCTCTGGTTTTCTCCTTCCACTACACTTCTCACGCCCCTTCCCCCACATCACCACCACCTGTCACCTCGTCACCATCTTCACCAACCCCTCCACCACCGCCTGCTCTTGATGCGCCTCACAGATACTCTGGCAAGTATTTTGTTCGTCGCACAGGTCCCTCGGTTCCCTCCTCGCTCAGCCTGCCGATACCCCTGCGGCCCCTCTTCCCTCTACTGTTGTCTACGCACCTGATGTGCCTCCTAATTCCTCCCATCCTATGGTTACTCGATCTCGGGATGGGACTCTTCGTATCACTCCTCGCTATACCTTCACAATCACCTCTTCTCCTAGTGACACTGATAACGAACCTAATATTGTCACCGACGCTCTCAAACATCCTCAGTGGCGTGCTGCTATGGCCGCCGAACTTGATGCTCTGTTTGATAATAATATGTGGGATCTTGTTTTACCATCCAGGTCCACTAAGGTGGTTGGTTGCAGGTGGGTGTTCTGTGTTAAGCGTAAGCCCGATGGTTCTGTTGACATGTATAAGGCTCGTTTGGTTGCTAAGGGATTTCATCAGCGGCCAAGCATTAATTATCATAACACCTTCAGTCTGGTGGTCAAACTGTCCACCATTTGGCTTGTTCTCGCCAGCTGGATGTTAACAATGCCTTTATACAGGGTTCACTTCTGAGACGGTCTACATGCAGCAACCTCCGGGTTTTGTGGATCAGGATCGTCCTCATCATGTTTTTCTCCTGGACAAGGCGATGTATGGCCTCAAACAGGCTCCCAGAGCATGGTATGCTGAACTTCGTCACTTTTTACTTCATCAGGGCTTTGTCGATTCTCGTGCTGATACATCCCTGTTTATTTATCGTCACTCGGGAGTTGTTCTCTATCTCCTTGTCTATGTGGATGACATTGTTATTACAGGATCTGATGTGGCTGCATTACAGCGTTGTATTCTTGATCTGTCTCGTCGATTCTCCTTCAAAGACCTTGGTGACCTGTCCTTCTTTCTCGGAGTGGAGGTCTTACCTCATCCTTAGGGCCTACTTATCTCACAACTGAAGTACATCCACGATCTTCTTCACCGTCTTGGCATGTCTTCCTCTAATCTGGTTCAAACGCCCATGGATACCTCTGCTGATCTTACTGTCACTAGTGGTACATCGCTTTCTGATGCAAAGGAATATCGGATGGCAGTTGGTAGTCTTCACTATCTATCTTTCACTCGGCCAGACATCTCATTTTTTGTCAACCGGTTGTCTCAGTTCATGCACCGACCTACTACTTTCCATTGGAACGTTGTCAAAAGACTGCTTCGATACTTACATGGGACATCTGATTATGGGTTGGTTCTTCGTGGGGTCCTCAGAGTCTCTATGCCTTCTCTGATACGGACTGGGAAGGTAACAAGAACGATTACACATCTACTACCGGGTATATTGTTTATTTTGGGGGTTCTCCCATCTCTTGGAGCTCCAAGAAGTAGCGTACTGTTGCTCGATCTTCCACCAAGCAGAGTATCGTACCGTTGCTTCTGCTTCTGCTGAATTGCGCTGGATCTGTTCTCTTTTGTCTGAACTTGGGTGTTCCTTGTCTTCCGCTCCTGCCATTTACTAAGACAACATGGTGCTAACTACGTTTATTTGAACCCGTTTTTCACTCTCGCATGAAGAATGTTGCTCTTGACTTTCATTTCGTTCGTGAACAAATTCGGGATGGGCTCCTACGTGTCTCTCATGTTTCTTCTGCTGACCAACTAGCATACTCTCTCACCAAGCCGCTCTCCCGTGGTCCCTTTCTTCAGTTTCGATCCAAGATTGGCGTCTCTTCACGATCCTCCATCTTGCGGGGGCGTATAGGACTAAACCGTTAATCAGCATAAACTTTGTATTTATTACATAGTCCCTAGCTAGGTATATATATTTATCAATGTATTATTTGGTGACAAATTTTAATCAATTATGTCCACAACAAACACCATCTGATACAACATTCATCACTACTGCTCCCATCACTATTAATCTATGCACTACCAATCCCTCATATTTAAGAAAAAAGCAAACGCGGCCTAGGTGTTCTTTTGATACACTAGTGGTGGACCCCGTCCCTGAAGGGACTAAACAACAGGGGGCTATGACAAAGTAATAATTGGATATTGAATTGCGAATGGGTGGTTGAGTTTTCATCTCACCAAAACCATCCAACGACCCTCATGAAGACCAACAAATGAAAGTGAAACAGTAAAACCCCGTCTTGATTTAGTATTTAGACTTGCATTTTCAATGCAAGAGTCAGTGTGAGGCATAGTTTAGTCGAGTCATGGCTAGATGTATAAGTTATGTAAACTGTGGGGGAAACTTAGACTTCATTCTATCTTTGGATTAGCGTCGAAGATATTTGCTCGGGACCAGCAAAACCTAAGTGTGGGGGATTTGAAAACATCATTTTATGTGATGTTTTGGCCACCACTATTGAGTGGTTTTTGAAGTGTTCGTGAGTGGTTCTCCCTTTATTTGATAAATTTGGCATGATGTTCACCATTATGGTAGTACGAGAACATTTTTGTGATTTTGAGACATTTTGTGCTTAGTTTGCTACATTTTGTGTATAATTTTATTTTGCGGTATGATATTTGGTGTTTATTCGTTTTGCAGTGATACATGCGAAGGAATGGCAGAAGCTAAAAGAATGAGCTCGGAAATGTAACCTAGAAACTCAAGGGGACAAGGAATCGGAGAGAGAGATAGGGCGAGGAAGAGATAAAAGAGAGAAAGACGTGAGAGAAAGAGACATAGAGATTTTGGGTTTCGATTATTTTCGAAAAATTAGATTTCCAACCCCATAATTTAATTAGTGCCTGCAGATACCCTTAATAAGCATTGTTTATACTTATCCACGTGGCACTCACATGTATGATGTGTTTGTACTCCACGTAAACCATATATATGTGTTTGAACGCTTATAGTGGGGGCTGCAAGACACGGTCCCATCACATAATGCGTTGTTATTCAAGAGACTTGCAATACACCTATCTATATATGCGGTCGCAGTTTCTTATGCGACATGCAGTGTTAACTACTAATAATCGTTATCTTAAGAGTAGTATGTGTGTGTGTGTATGTATATACATATGTATGTATGTATGTATGTATGTATGTATGTATGTATGTATGTATGTATGTATGTATGTATGTATGTATGTATGTATGTATATGAGGGTCATCCTCTCCATAGATGTTCAAATCTTCTATGATTCTAAATCCCTTAAATGCTCTACAGTCTATCTTGATTAACACACTAGACTTATTCTTACCCGTCATCCACTTTTATCCCTCTCACCTCCATCTGAATCTATTTGTATCTTTCGTAGCTGTTCCATTCTATTACATGAACAAACAGTGATCCATCTCCTACTCTTCCACTGTCTACATGGTCGAAATTAAATATATAGAAATAGGAGAGAAATGAATAACTGAAAATAAGATGGATAAACTAAAAAATGAGATAATTGAATTAAGGAAAATAATTATGGATTTAATAATAAAATAAATTATATAAGGTGAGGGGAATTAGTTTAGAAAATTTAGAAACAAATAATAAATTAATACCGAAATTTATAGAGAAGAATAAAGGTGAAGGAGTTATAAGAAGATCTCCTGCTATTAGAAATTCACAAATTGGTTTTGAGATAATAGAAAATTACTACAATACTAATAGAGAGGTTTTGAGGTATTTTAGTGGGCTTGGCCGCGATGGTGGTAGCTCAACGGTTCAAATCCGGTTGACGACAAAAAAAAAAAAAAAATCTAAAAAAGGGCATTTTAGTGGGCTTGTGGGTCTTTATACCACGTAAATTTGTAATGTTGTTGAGAGTATTTAGTAAAAAATATTTGAGCTGCAGCTAGGGTGGTAGCTCAAGTGGTAGAGCGTTGGAAGCCCCTGCATCAGGTCCCGGGTTTAAACCCGATTGACGACAAAATATTTTCTAAAAAAATAGATTTGAGCTGAAATCGTATATTACCTTATACGCTGGATGGATGGTACATGGTTTGTGGGAAATGAAGGCAAAAATAGGGTGTTATTAGGGGATAAAATGGATTTGACTTTCCCTCCCAAATTCCTCGTCCAAAGGGATATAAAAGCTCGTCATGTCCCGTACCCAAACAAGGAGTAATTATTGCTTGCTCGAAGAACAAATATGACATGCTGATCTAATCAATATATCACATAACACGTTGTAGGAATCACTTTCTTTTGTCTGCAATTTATTCTCTTTCTTCGTGACGTGTGCTGTGTTGTATGATTTTTTTTTTTTTTTATTCTGTGTTATACGGTTAGAGCAAACAAAAATTTCTCCCAAACAAGACCAAGAGGTTTGTTCAGTTTCGTGACTAATGAGACGTGAGTTATACTGGAATTTATTTTGCCAAATTAATATAATAAGTAATTTAATAATTCAATATACAAGTGTAAAAGCCTTTGAACTTTGAAGTCCCACGAACTGTTCTCTGAGCAATGGCGGCCGTATCAGCGCAGCACACACCAGTGCAGGGTCTGAATCGCCATGGACTTTCGAGCAAATCAAGCCTTGGGTTTTCGAATCCCTCGGGCTTCTCGACTGCAATTTCGGGTCTGATTTCAAAACCCAGAAAGCCTAATTTCAATCGACTTGCTGTTTCCGCTACCAATGTCGACGGCAACTCTCCCGCCGTCATCGAATCCTCTCCGAGTCCGACCCGATCTACGTAATTTATCAGACTTTTTTTATGAACTCTCGTGTTATAATACTTACTGGGCTTGTTCCGAAATGTGGTGAACATGCGTTATCATTGCTATATTTGGCTCTATTGAGCCATCATTTCATACTTTTTGGTACTAGGAGTGTTCTCAATCTGTATATAGATTACGTTTCTGGTTTGAGTTATGTTAGTGATAGTGAAAGTCCTATTTCATACGAATAATGAATACACTGTAGGCTTGCACCCAATTGTTTGTTTTGTACTTGATTGACTAAGTCCCTTCACTGATCTTTGCTTAATATTATTCCCTTGTCCATATTGTGTTGATATGACCCGGCGGTTTCTGTTTAGTGACTATATCCTTCCTGTAGTTGGTGTTTTCCATAAGCTGACATAGTATTAAGCAATTAATTTAGGGTAGTTTCAGAAAGCTTTACTGCGGGGGCCGTTGCAAGTTTATCGTCCATGGAGACATTGTTCTAAAGCTGGTGTTTATATTTTGTCAATCATAATTTGGTGATCGACTTGGATTGTTCTGGATAAAAAATCTCACGACGAGTTAAGTGTAAACTTGATGTGTTGGATAAAAAAGTTAATGTACTATCTTGTTTTCCTCCGTTTGCTGGTTTAGTTCCGTCTTCCTAGTAGTGGGAACACTATACCGGATTGTCTTTCCAAAATGATAATTGGGTATCAGTTCTCAGTCTATTTACAATGTCTCAGTCTTATGCTTTGTAGTTGGCTTCAACACATGTCATATTTTACTTTCTTCAATTGGGCAATTTTGGTTTACTAATGAGGTTCGTAGTCTAATTGTTACTCTTTCATTTTCGGAAAATCACATCAAAATCAATTGACATTACCTAGCCTAATCCTTGCACTGTTTGCTCTCTGGTGTCTATGTTACATTTGCTTGAAATCCATTAGTTTTACACTTTTAATTCATTTTCTGGGATGCTTATATTTCATCTTTAAAGTGAAACTCTGCCTGTTAAACTGAATTTGATTTTTCTATCCTTCAAAGTAACAACCATCACTTCCTCAGTTTCTCTTGTGCAAGTTCTCGTAGATATAGTTTGCAGTATTCTCTCGAATGTGTAATCTACTAGTGATTGTCTTGGGTAACTGAGTGGTCGTGCTTAATATACAGGGTGAAGCGCCACAGCATTTCAGTATTTGTCGGCGATGAAAGTGGAATGATAAATCGGATTGCAGGAGTTTTCGCGCGGAGGGGATTCAACATTGAGTCTCTTGCAGTTGGTTTGAACAAGGACAAAGCCCTCTTCACCATAGTTGTATCTGGAACAGAAACAGTATTGAAACAAGTGATGGAACAGCTTCAGAAGCTGGTGAATGTTATGAAGGTTCGAACTCTAAACTCTCTGTCTTATATTCGTTAAAGTTAGTTAAAACTCCAAGTATTGTCCATTTCCCTTGTAAGTTCTCTAAGGCACTGTTGCCACAAATCACCACACCTTTTTGAATTCCAATGTGGATCACCCTTTGGGTGAAACAAGTGACAAAGGTCTGCTTAAAATTTTGCTTATATGAAATATGTTTGACCGCAAGGGGAATTAATATTTACCGTGCTAAAATATTGAGGGTAATGTGAAGCTTAAAGGGGACACACACAGGGTATATGATGAACTAAAACTTCATGTTGTATATAATGGTTGTATGAACCAGGAATCTTCACATTTGAACTGAGACATCCATTTGATAGACTGTTTAGTGCCATTACACGAGGATCTCTTATCCAAAATGACCCCTTTAATAATTTAACTGTCAGATATAAATTTAATCGTTCTTTCCCCAACTTTTATATTGTACACAACCAGTCTTTCCCATTAGAACCATTAATGATTAGCCTATACTAGTATTATGTGTTACTTGTTTTGTGCGAATATAAATCTGTATGCTATAGGAGGCACTTTCCTATTCAATGTGTGCAGTGTTGTACATTTTGTAACCTTTGTAGTGTTTCAATCTCAACCAATAGATAGTACTCTTAGTCTCCTACCATCTTTCTATTTCTATTTTATTACTGATAAAACCAGCAGATCTTCCACTTTAATTAATTTGGAGCCAAAATTCTTTTAAGTTCACAATTTTGGTAGTGATCTTGGACTGGAGTTATGAGTATTGATGGTTGAATAGAGCATAGTCTTTGACTGTCCAGACAAATATGTTGGGCAAATGGCAGCGAGTTCATGAGGGAATTTTTCATTTATTTATTTATTTATTTATTTATTTATTTATTTATTTTGGCATAAAATAGGAATCCGGATATTATGAAATTCAAAATCTGATTCGATGAAGATTCGCTTTAGCTACGGTTAATTCTATGGCGGGAAATTAACGAATGAAATAGAACGAACAAGTGTAAGGATAAGACTTGAAAATAGGATAGAAACCTTTTCTAAGCCATATGTTTTTCTTTTATTTAATGTCTATCTAGTAGACAATTGAGGGCATTTCAAACATATTTGATATCCATTTGCACGAAATGAAAGGAGCGATTTTCAGGATTATGCATATCGGTTTTCTGTATTGGATCTTAAATTAACAGGACATGCACATTTACTACTTTACCCTTATAATTATTTGAGTTTTCTATTAGTCAGAGGGGCATTTGATAAATCACTGACCCTTGCTCCGCCTTTCTCCTCTTAGCGCTGTATCTCCTCTTGTTTGTTTCAGTGCTGTGTTTTAGTACCACCTTGAGCAGCCCGGTGTTGAGTTGACCTCAGTCACCAGCATCAATCATTATGGCACCACCTCACAGACGGAGTATGCTCTTCTGTTTTATGTCACCAATGCCTGCACTGCAGCTGCTGCACCCACTACCCGGGGATCACCATCAAAACTGACTCGGGCCTTACACTCTTCCTCAAATTCAATGTCCGTACCGTTACCCTAGATATTTCCTGTTTCGTTTGCCTCTAAGACCTCCTTTGTCTCCTCTCCAAATTGTAAATTTGAGACACCGCCCATGCATTAAATATGGCAAATCCCTTGCCATTGCCCCCTACTTGGTAAATCAACGCCGTCATCATGGCTGAAGTCAGGTACTCTTATAAAATTTTACGTACGAGGATGAAAGATCTCTTTATCTTTTACTGTTGGGCGGAGCCTGGTTTCAGTCGACCTGATTTATGTACCTGGCCCGGCATGTGCTTTTGCCACCACACCACCATATATTCTCACCAAAACAAACCCATTGAAGCCAAACTGGAACTGTAAGACCCTGAACCCTAAACCGAAAGCGCTTCGAAGTTCGAACTAAAAAATCAAAACCTCCTTCTCCTTCCTGCCGCAGAAATGAATTGAGCCCAAGAATTGGGTGTAAAATGAAGCCAAATTGAACCCAGGAATTAAGCACAAATTAAACCCGAGATCGGACTCACGTCTCTAGCCTTCCGTTAGGATGTTTCGTGGTGTGTGGAGGGGATTTCAATGGAACCGGGAATCTGTCTGAGGGTCCGCGGGGGGTGGGGGTGGGTGTTAGGTTTCACGAGTGTCATTAGTTGACGCCAAAAGTCCAGAGCCTTGTGGGTAAAGGCGGGGATAGGTGCTCACAGTTCTTTCATTGGTTAGCCAACTCGAACAGGAGGTCGAATTTCATTGCTCGAGTTGAGGTGGGGGAGTTAGCTTTTGTTGAAGAGGTGGGTGAAATTCTATCAGGGCGAGCGAGGATGATAGACCCAAATTGAATGGTCTATGTTTTGCGGTTTTAGAGGAGGAATTCATGGTTGCTTTAGATGGTCTTTTAAGGATGTTGAAGTGAAGAGGGCCTTGTTTCCGTTGGGAGGTGACAAAGCTCCAGTCCAGATTTCGTATTGCCTTTTATTCAGCATAGTTAGGATGGAGGTGTGCCTGATGTTATGTCCATGATGCATGAGTTCCATTTGATGGGGAAGTTTGAGTAGGGCCTTAATGCAACTTTTGTTGCTTTGCTGCCTAAAAGGCTGGGGAAATGAACACTCGAGACTTCAGCCGGTCAGTTTCTTGAACTCCTCGTATAATATTTTGGCTAAAGTGCTTGCTTTGAGGCTTAAGCATGTTCTCCCCTCTCTCATCTCTGGGTCTCAAAATGCTTTTTGTGGCAGACATTCTTGATGCAATTTGGGTGGTGAATGAGTGTTTGCATCACTAGTTAAGAGGAGGCAAGCCGAGTGGTCTTTGCAAGTTGGACATTGCGAAGGATTGTGATCATGTGAATCGACAGTTTCTGCTTTATCTTCTAAGAAGGATGGGTTTTAGTCACCGCTGGATAGGCTGGATAAAGACTTGCATCTTTTCTATTAGGTCATCCATTATAGTCAATGGTACTCGTAAAGGTTTCTTCCAGCCGTCTCGTGGTCTTATACAAGGGGACCCTATTTCGCTTTTTTTTTTTTTTTTTTTTTTTTTTTTTTTTAATATATATATATATATATATATATATCACTGTGATGGTGGGTTTGAGTAGGTTGCTTCAAAGAGCAGTCGAGGGAGGTTTATTGAGGGGTTTTCATGTTGGGCACCCTATTGGAACCTATATTCAGATTTCCCATTGCGGATGATACCTTGTTCTTTTCTGAGGCGACTTCGAGTTACCTAGGTTATCTCTTGGGGTTTCTTGATTGCTGTTAGGCAGTGTTGGGTTTGAGGGTTAATTTAGGCAAGTCGGAAGTCAATTCCAATTGGAGTTGTGCCAAGGATTACTGAGTATGTTAATATTCTAGGTGTTAGGTCGCAAATCTTCAGATCGAGCATTTGTGGTTTTCCCTTGGGAGCTAGGTATAAGGATGCTATGGTGTGGGATCAGATAGAGGTTCGCTATAATCGTCGGTTAGCTGGTTGGAAGAGACAATATCTTTCTAAGAAGGCGCCCGGGGGGGGGGGGGGTACGACCTTATAAAGAGTACTCTCCTACTTATTTTATGTCTCTCTTCCTGATGCCGATTCGGCAGCTTGGTGAACAGGACTATCTCTGGGGAGCGATGGGGTATCAGTTCAAGTATCATTTACTAAATACTAGTATGGCGATATGGTGAATGTTTGGTTTAGATGAGACCTCAATGATTGGGAGGTTCCAATTTTACTTAGCTTGTTTCAAATCTTGCACCGCTTTGGTACTCCTTGAAGTAGCGACTCTCTTGCTTGGCGCCAGTCCTCCACAGGTTTAATTTCTGTCAGATCTTATTATTCTGATTTGTGTGGCTGTGTGCTCCCGTGGTTCCTGCTCCTTTGATCGGGAAAGTAGGAGCCTCTCTATTGGTATCATTTTTGTTTGATGTGCAGCTCACAACAGTATGTTTACTATTGACAACCTGGTCCGACGCCATCAAGTGCTAGTAACTTGGTGTTGTTTGTGCTGATCTGGTTCCGTATCAGTCAACCATCTCCTGCTACATTGCTCTGCTGTGCGGTCCTTCTGGGATCTGATAGGGACCTTCGATATTTGTTGGGTTTCCCCTTCTACAATCTCAGTGTTTTTTGTGACGTGGGGTTAAGGTGGGTAGGGAGAGGAGGAAAGCATGCCTTTTCGCTCCTTTGGTTGTCATGTGGATCATTTGGCATGTGCGCAACCAGTGTTATCACAATTCAGTCGTACCGCCGCGAATTGCGAATTGGACCACGCGTTCCCAAACGTGGAACACCAGCGATCTAGATCACTTAATTTGGCGATCCCAATTTTGTTCACTATTTTCACCTAAAGGAATCTATGTAGAAGGGAAAATAAAATTTAGGCATGTTAAGTTAAATCTATTTTTAGAGTATTGACTTTTATATATTTCATATATTGAGCAGTTTTATACTTCATGATTTGTGGACAATGGTAAGACTCCTATAAAGGTATCCAAAGAAGCCTACCCTTGGCGTACCGAATTCCATAGGGTATGGCGTTCCGCGATCCAGTTCCCGTTTCACGATCCGCGTTCCAGGTAACTTAGTGCGCAACATGCCGATGTTTGATGGGAGTCGTTTTTCGAATACTTTTTTTTAGAGGCTTCATTATTCTGCTGCTCTTGGAGTGGCAATCTGGCTAGCCGCTGACTGCGATAGATCATTTGCTGGATTCTCTTGATTTCCTGGCTCAGTCTGTTTAGTATGACTTATAATTTTCCATTTTTATAATATTATATTACCTATAAAAAACATTTTTAAATGATCAAGTATCAGAGTTTTCAACAAATATTTTTAAGTGTGTTTTGTGTATTTCAAGTTATATTATTTTATATTTAATGGCGTATTTTTGCCGTGTTCATTTGATATCTCTTTTGGGGATTCGGACTGTAGTAATTTTTTTATTCTTATTAGGTTATTGGTTCAAATGGTGTAACATCTCGAGATGTTATAGATATAATGACATTCGGGGTTAGACATGATTGGAATTCGTGAATGAAGGGATTTTCGGATGTAATTTGGTGGTAGGGTCAGGGTGTATGAATGCATTTGGTGGTAGGTTGCATCAATGCATTTGGTGATGGCAGTATGGTGGCAAAGTTCTACCTTCGAAGTACAACCCGCCAAATCACGTGTTGTATGTGTTCTCGTCTTAAACCATGTTCTAGTTGAAATAGTTTGTAGTATCAGTTTGTTATTATTGACGTTTGTGATTTCTTCCAATTTTATGACCTTTGATCTTACTTCGGTTATTGGATTTCACCCTCATAGTAGAAGTAAAAGTATCTTGATTGTGTCCTGTGATTGCTGTCCATGATCTTTATCCCAGTTCCAAGTATGGAGAAATTAAGTGTGTTAAATGGTTGAAGCCTCATACATCTGTCGGTGCTTCACTTATCAAAGAAACACAAGAAGTCATTACTTTATTAATTTGTTTCTTTATGCTTGATTGCATTATCATCCGTTCTGCATTGAGTTTTTCATCTTCAATAAACTGAAGGAATTAGCCGTTTACCACTTAAAAATACAATTATTCAAAATTTAACGAGGTTCAGAATTTGGTTTTTTGTTGTCTTTTTCTGTGAATAGTTTCTTCAGATGTAAACTAACTTTTGACTTGCTGTCAGGTTGAAGATATCTCAAGGGAGCCTCAAGTGGAACGTGAACTGATGCTCATAAAGATCAATGCAGATCCAGCGTACCATGCTGAGGTAGCTACACTATGCTGTATCTGAGGGAGCTTCCCCTTTTTGGGTAAATTTATAATGGATGATCGGTTGTTCAGATTCAACAGATCCGCTCTTCCGACTCTTTTCTTCAGTACTTCCAGTTTTTGTCGTTACAGTTGTTTGAGTTGGAGGCTGGTGAATAGCTAGTCTTTGTTTTGTCATTTAACAATATCAGAGCGCAAAAAGTCTTACTTCTGTACATATCCAAGATGAAAACCAGCACCGAATATCGCCACCTATGCCCCCATGACTTTTGAATTTGCAATGTTAGATCAATTGACATGTTATAATTCAAGGTGAAATGAACTATGTTACGCTTTACACTTTGCTGCTGATCTCACATCTTTCTAGTGCACTTCAGAGTCAAAGGCTGTATAACTGCTTCTAGGCAATTAGTGCCCATACCATTTTCCATGGTTGGTTGAAGTAATATTTATAAGCATGTCTAAAGCTGATATGAACAAAGGTCTTTTGACAGCATTGCTTTTGCATTTTGTATAGACTTTCCTACCTTGTGTTTCCTGCATAACTAGGTTCAGGAGACTGTTAAAATATTTCAGAAGGGAAGTTCTCTATATTGTAGCCTTGTGTTTGTGGGCTGTTCATAATTATTGAACTTCCTCCATCTCCATTGAATGTCGGTGAACTTGTGCTGGATAATATCCTTAGATACACTACTATTTTGCATTCAATTGTTTGAGATGAGGTTTACTAGTCTGTTTTGAAATATCTCCAACATCCCAAGTTATAGCCTGCTATTACCATCTGTCATTTTGTTTCATTTGTTTATTTTGATTGGATATAATCTCTAGGTCATGTGGCTGGTAGACATCTTTAGAGCGAAAATCGTGGATATTTCAGAGCATTCATTAACTATCGAGGTCTTCTTTCTCTCTCTGCTCCTTAAGTTTTTGGAATTTCTTTCAATGTTTCATATTGCTAAATGTCTGAATGAGTTATCGAGGTGTGTGCAACATCGCACAATCCATGGTAGGACACGAGGTAAATTCTTGTTGGGGGGGGGGGGGGTTATTGAAGGTTTTCATCACTTCAATGGAAGTGTGCACAGCATTTACTTGATTTCTCAACGCCATTCTATCTTCTTGACCGTACACTCGCCTGGATGATTGTAAATATTTAGGCTCTGATCAGCACTCCACTTACCAAGTTACCTCAACAGATAGCTTTTGGTGGTTCTTAGTGATCCTAACTGAAATATACTATCTGTCCACATAAACATTTAAATTAAAAGAACAAATACGCGGAACCAGAGTTCTATAAGGGCTGTAATGGCCTGAAATATATTTTGATGTAAAAAGTAGATTCCATCATTGCTTCTTCCTGGGGAAGAGAAGTATGGTACCCAAGGGCTCGTGAATTCATCGACACTTCCGGTTATACTTATTTAACACAAAGAAGTCAACATGTAGCTGCTATCTAGCTGTGTAAAGCATATACTTAATTCAATAGACTGTAGAGTATCCTCATCTCCTTCCATATACCAGAAAGGATCCTGTTATAAGTAATGTAATATCAACATTGTATGAAGTGGCTAAAGTAGGCTAAAGCACATAAAAATCAAAATGCCTGTACTTCTATGAGCAACCTTACAGCTTCTGTTTGACTCTCATCCAAATGGTTTTGTCCAATGCTTTAGGTGACAGGAGATCCGGGTAAGATGGTTGCAGTACAAAGGAATTTAAGCAAGTTCGGTATTAGAGAAGTTGCCAGAACTGGAAAGGTTAGTGCTATGGCAAATATAGCTCTTTAAGTATCTAGCCTTTTTTCTTGGGAGTGTCTTTAAATATCTAGGTCTACGTAGACTCTCACGACTTCTCCAAGCTACTCGTTTGAATGCTGTTATGACACTAGTGCATTTGATCATTCAGATTGCCTTGAGAAGGGAAAAGTTGGGGGAGTCGGCCCCTTTTTGGCGATACTCTGCGGCTTCGTATCCAGACCTCGAAGGAATAGTCCCAGCGGGCACTTCTGTGGGGGAAATTAAGAGAAATCCTCAAGGAGAAGCTGAGAACTCTGTTAGAGTATGCTCTAAACTTTAATCATGTTATTTTTCCTTGATAATTTAGCTTCACATTTAACTGTTACAACAGAGCATTTAGAGGTGGGTCTTGCACAGTTTATACAAAATGATTACTGATTGACTGACTGCTCTTATATTCTTCTTCTAGTTGAGAGAATCTAGTTACAGATCAGGGTCTTTATTAATCTATAATTTCAGTTACAGTAGTAAACGTACCTTGATGGTCTCATCCTCTGTTACACGGACTCGGGTGCGGGTATCAGATCTGATATGGATCCAGAGATCGGATTCGCAAACTTGCTCAAAAGTAGGATACGTAGACTCGGCTAAAAAGTACCCAACACTTAGACACGGGTGTGGGGATGTGGTAGAAAATAATTGTTTCTAAATATACTTATAAAATGTCATACATGAGAATGCATAAAATAAAGAATTGCTATTTGTTTACGCAAGTTTTTGTGTATTTATCTATTATATAGCTAAACTACAAGGACTATATTGAAATTACGTACTAAAGATTCTTCTTCTTTTGAAGGCCTGCTGAAATATAATTAAACCCTTGGCCCAGCCGAATGTTTTGAGTAAGCCCAAAACTAAACCTAATGTTAGATAGCGACCAAGTCTTTGTCGGAACGGGAGGTTGCCGTAGTCGAAGCGTCCGGTGAGATTCACCCACACCCGCCACACATCCCATACCCACACCCATGTCGAATCGTATCGACACGGGTACGGCGGCGATTTAGAAGAGTCCGGGTAACGTAGGTCTCATCTGACAGTTTATTTTCTTTAATATGAATTATGTGTAGCATAGTGTGACTGGGTGGTAAAACAACTCATGAAGCAAGAGTCTAGAAAGATTAATAGCTAATTTCTGAAGGGCGTGATATCATCACCATCCAAGCAACATTTCTAAATTTGAAAAGTGAACCCTCTTCCCCTCAGCAGTGGAAATATAATTCTTGTCATTCAGCAATGTGAAATTTAGAAAATGCTGAATAAGTAAGCAGATCATGCACTATTTTGACTGTAGAAAGATGGAAAAGACATTTTAACATGAAAGATGCAAAGTACTTTTCATCGATTCTTTCTCTGATGGCATGTTCGACGGAATTAGGAAAATAACAGTGCATATCATATCAATCATTTAGGAGTATGATTAAGTTTTTTAAACCAATCATCTACTATAATTTTCATATTTTTCTGCAACAGGCAATTTTTCTTATGTCTATGTTTCAGTTGAAGCCTTAGGAACTAGGTTAATTCTGCTGGCATATTTAGAATTCTAGATAGAATCAGAGACTATTAAGCCATCACTTTGCTTGAAATTAGGTGATGGATATGTCTATTTTGTTGATACAATAAATGTTATTCATTTTGCAAGTAAAGCAAAGATTTCTATAGTACCGAACGAGCAATTTCATGCTTCATAAAGATGATCAGAAGTTAAGCATGAGAGCAGACACCAATGGCCCATGTCAATTTTTCTCAAAACCTTACAGAGGTCTAGAAGTTTTGGTAAACAAATAAACATTATTAATGGATGTAAATGAAGATGTAAACACATTACTTTCGCCAAACTTATCTCATTCCCTTACATCAATGTTGTTACACAACATTCATTACTATGTGATTAGATTCTGTATTCAACTTGAGAATACCATTATCGTGATCTGAGTAATTTCTTTTCAACATGCTAGCGTGAGAGCTAAAAAACAGGCAATCTGCTCTATGTCTTGACCTGACATGTAATGGATTAATTTGTAAAAATGTTAATCCTCGTGTTGGCACCGTTGACCCATCTATGCCTTTACATTGGTCCATCCATGCAAACAAAACAATTCTGAAAAGCCCATGACACAATGGTATGATGAATACAATTTTCTGCTGACAAATTTAATACAATTCAAATGTTTTTGGACAAGGGGTAAGAAACCCGATCTGTATGAGTAAAGACTACAATTGTGGGTGGGTGGACTCGAACTCGGGTCAGGTGTATGGCCCTGTATATGTCCTACCACTGGGCTAGCTACCATCTATGATTCACAATTCTTTTGTGTCCAATGTATCAATATTTTCTTCAGAAGTAATGGAAAATGCTAAAGAACACCGTTTACTGTTGAAGACCTTGTATTCCAATAGCTTGAACTTCAATAATGTGTAATTGTCTTTTGATTGCCATGCTTTTTATTTTTTTACAAGATTACATGCAACTGAACAGTCTATTAGCTTAATTAAACTTCTCTTTGCTTATGAATTTGTTTTGTTGATTTGATATGTTTCTACGGCATGAGGTTGCTCCAGTCATTTGCTGTATCTTCAAATTCAAATTCAAAATGTAAATGCTCTGTTCTTGCTGCTTTCCATACTTTCATCCAGCATTTTTATTGTCATAGCAGAAGATTCATGAATCGCAAAGAGACTTTGTTAGTCCTCTTTGCCTTGGCCACAAACTTCACATATTCCACCTTTAACAGTATGCTCTGTTAATGACTTAATACTTGAAACATTAACATCAAATAGGGAAATAGCTTACTGTATCACATTCTATGTGATTGTATTCCATATGCATTGTTTTTGTTTGGTATTGAGTATGTTGCACTTTCTTAATATACTTCTAGCTCATGTCATTCACACGGAAATTTGTATATTTTTCAATGGACTGATTGTTTTATAATCTTATCCATGAAGGGTGATGTTTATCCTGTAGAGCCAGGCAATGACTTCGTACTGAATCAAGTTCTTGATGCTCATTGGGGTGTTCTTAATGATGATGATGTAAGTATCGGTATTCCTACTCGTGATCTCTTCAGAAACATGTAGAAACTAGAGGCAAGTTGGTTCATTCTCTTATACTTAAAATCTGTTCACACCTTCTTTTCTATTCGTGAACGCAAATTACTGGATATGTTTATTACATATCATTTTACCTTCAGTGCTTGTTCGCCTATAGTGACCAAATGTATGATTGCTTGGAGCAATTTAATAGTTAGTTCACTAACTACAGGCCTCTAAAAGTAAGTAGTTGGCCAAAGCTTATTGTTTATTTCAATATACTATTCCCAATATAGAGTACCCTTGTAATACACTGAATGGGCATCTTACATGTTTTCTACCCATGTTGTCATTTCTGGAGCTGAAGTTCTGTAGTTTTTCTCTGAGTGGATTTAAGAAGACTTAAGAAAATTCATACTTTATCATAGGAGAAGATGGCACTCAGGTTGAAATCTCCATACTCAACCTGAACCAAATAGACACAAAAAGGCCCGCTCCCTGAATGAGACCTGTATGCCCTTGATATGAACCATACGAATCCCGCACCACACTAGATCCCACCCAGTATACCCGTTCAGACTCCACTCTTGAAGCATCACGTGAAACCCAATAAATTAGAATGAAAAGATGAATCCAGTTATAATCTGTGTTAAATCGAATTGGAGACAACCTTTTGGCAACAGAATACTGAGGTTGGAAGTCCCTTTAAGTTACCACAGGAAACGATGAGCTGCATCCCAGTGTACTGTAGTGGGCTGATGCATAGACTGCCACAGCTTATTCCCGGAAATCGCCACACAGCCACTGAGAGGAGATATCATGATAGCTGGATCTAGAGGCGTCAGAACCGGATTGGCTGAATACATGCCGGTCTGATGCAACAAATCATGAATATAGAATTGCTTAGAGCGAGCAGGGTGGTAAAGTACCTCAACTCCAAGAAAGTGGGAGAGGTCGCCCAGATATTTTAGAGAGAACGGTCGGAGAGAGTGTCAATATAGCGCTGAACAAGAGAGGCAACAGATCGTGTGACAATGATATTTTCAACATACACCAGCAGATATAGTGTCAAACCAGCGTGAAAATAGATAAACAGAGCTTTGAACTCAGCAGATATAGCACCTGTAGGTTCACTGTCAAGAGGTAGGGGAGGAAGCCGCAACAATGAGGGAGTGAGGGTGTACTTACGCGAGTTGTGAGTGCCTCAGACTTAGACCGGGTGACCATCCGCTGGGTGGGAGCAGCGGAGGGTTGGGATGGTACAGCCGAACTAGTGGTTACACGATGCCGACGCACGAAATGTTGAAGAAACGTTGGGAACTGAGGGTTCATGGGAGGGGTGGGGGGAGTTGGAGTAGGAGTGATGGTGCGAACCGAGAGAGGATGCGGGGACGGTGGAACGGTAGGGAGGGTGTCGAAATAGAATATTTTTAAGAGTAAGGAATTATTGGCCGAAGTGTGACAAGCAATTCCTTATTTAATATGAGGCACTATTCCTGTTACTATGGTGCAAAACACAATCCATGTTATCTTCTTACTAGCAAACTGTCCGTGCATTGCACGGAATCAAATACTATGAAACAAATTAGATATCAAATGCGCTGGAATGTAAATTATTTGTTTGAATTATTGCAGTTAAGAAAAATATGTTACTTGCAAAAAAAAAATTTTAAAAAAATGTTACAGTCATCAATAGAATGAACGTTTTTTTTTTCCGAGTGGCTGTATAAATTTATATTGTTACTACTATGATGAGATAAAAATTACACGTAATATTTTTTGTGAAAATTATAGGAAAATTAGGCAATTTGATAGTATGCGTCACAGCGACTATCTTCTAAAATTGAACTTATAAAAACTCATCTCATGTATCTTCATTTCAAAGAAAATGTCACATGCTTTATTTAGAAAACGTCACATATCTTTCATATAATAAACACCATTAATTATATTTTTATTATTTTATGTAATAATACAATATTTAGAGAATGATAGGGATATCCAACCATGTGTGCATGGAACATACTAAAAGTTTATATACAAAATTGAATTGAAATGAAAATAGTTTGTAACTCAAGTGAAATTCTCATTATAGTTTATAAGTGCCCGCAAACCTATGGTCTAAACATGTTACTGTAATAGCGTATAATTTCATTTTGGTAGTTCATGCAATATCATATCTAGGTATTTGACATTGCTATTGGTCTATATTGACAATTTCACTTGAGTTACAAACTATTTTTATTTCATTCAATTTTGTATATAAAATTTTAGTATGTAATATTGTATTATTACATAAAATAATAAAAATATAATTAATGGTGTTTATTATATGGTAGAGTTCGTCTACTTATTATCTCCAAACTTGATCTATATTGACTTGGTAGAGTTCGTCTACTTATTATCTCCAAACTTCGATTCCACACCTGTCATTGAAAAGTCTCTCTTGACATATGACCATTTTTCCTCTGTAAATTGTTGTAAGAGGTATATCATTTGTTCTGAACAGAGATGGAGAAGCCCCTTTCCCCCAAAACTTTGGTCAAGAAAGGGCGTTTTCCTAGAACTTATTGAAGTAATGAAATGTTATTGAGCTAGAATAGTTTAGGCTCGTACCAAATGCAAAACTTGTTCTTACATTTTATCAACAGGATAATAATGGAAGAAAGTGGGCCACTAATTGTTGCAAATTTTCGAGCTGAATATCTTCATTGGATTCCTTGTTAAGTTCGAGTTGGAAAATAATTTAACCCTGGTAATCCGACGCTACATATATCAGTTTGCAGCAAACGTGTGTTTCAACGAAAAGTCGGTTGTGAGTATTTCAAAACTATTTCACCATTTCAAAATGGTAAGAGAATAAGATCGGTTTACTAATCAATGGTTTCAAATAAAAAAAAATTATGACAAAAATGAGTTGTATGTGAGAGCCTAAAAATAAAAATAAAAAAGTTCCCTAAAAAAAGTTGATATTTATTTTTGGAAGAAATGAAGAGATGATATTTGATAGATGTTATCCTAGGGCCTTATGGATTAAGTCGAGGTGCGCGAGAGCTGGCCCGTACAACTCGATAATCTAAAAAAAAAGGTGGTCGTGTCTCTACACTTTCCAAACTAATGTAATTTTTCAATGTTGAAAAGTCTTACATTCTTGCCGAGGCCAATTGCAAGAATTGTAACACTCCGACTTATTAGGGTATAAATAGTAGTAGATAGTAATATATGAACATGTTTTAGCGTTCAGTCAGTAAAACCGTGGCTAAAAACACTTTCATCCCGTCAAGTTTAAGTAAAGACACTTTTAACCCTTTTTGGTTTGGGAAAAGACGCTTGCACCCCTTCAATGTGGGAAACTTTTTAGCAAGGAATGTGCCAAATTTCAGAACATAAACACTCCTCAATTGTGGTTCCATTACTCTGGAGGTCGGGTCTGTCACTGATAATAGTTTTTGGGAACAAAATTACTCTATTAAATCGTGAAATGACACAATAAAGAAGGGGTGAAAGTGTTCCTTCCCAAAATGGGAGGGGTAAAAGTGTCTTTCTCTCAAAAGAGAAGGGGTGAACGCGTATTTATGTCAAGTCTGAAGCGGTGAAAGTGCCTTTCACCCTAAAATCATTCCTCCATATCATGCAGTGTGAAAATGTATATGAAAGATCAACATAGTAAATAATTAAACGAAACTCGTGAACAACACAATTATATGTTAGAATTAGACGTAGAAAGGAGGGTAAGATTAAAATTGTTTTAGAATGTATTTCTGAAAAAAGAACAGATTGTTCTTGAATATTTCTTTCCATATAGTATTCAAGTGTTCAAGTTATCCTTGTACGCATTGCAATCAATCACGAACACACTTAATAATTACACCGAGTAGTGAAACTGGATGCCAAAATTCTAGGCTATTGTGAAACTTCATCTGAAGCAATATATACGACTATACGTAGTCACTTACAACTCCCTTGTTAAAAATCCATATTAGCAATAACACAAATGGATAAAAATCAATACAACAAGGGTAAAAGACATTTTGCACCCTCATTAGATGGGTTATATACAAAAACCACCCTGTTGTTCGGGGATATACAAAAACCACCCCTGTCAGAGTTAGTGGCTAACGGCACACTAACGGAGGGGTAAAAAAAAAAATTTACCCTCACTTTGGAAAAAAATGCCACACTATAAATACTTTGTCCTTCTTCTTCCTCACTATCTAACCCTAGCTGCCTCCTTCCCCACCTCTCTCTCTCCTTCCTCTCCTCCTTCCAAAACACAGTACGTTATCCCCCTTCAGCCTCACCTCTTGAACAGCGCGTCCGCCTTAGCCTCCTCCGTCAGCGACTTCGCCGCCAGCGGAGACAGGGCGGCGTCGAGTGAATCAAGAAGATCCAGAGCCAGTGCTTTGAGGATGTGAGAAGCCGCGCCCTTGGGGTCGAGGGCGATGGCGAAATCGGCTTCGGCGGCGGCGGATTTGGCGAGGGCGGCGGCTTCGAAGGCGGTGGAGGTGGTGGATTGGGCTCTGGTGAGGAACTGTGTTCTTGCTGTGTCGAGGAAGAAGGCCTGAGGTGGTGGCCAAGACCCAGATCCCATCGGGTACCGATCAGCTTCCTCCTCCTTCACAGCCGTTACCCAGATCCCATCAAATTCGTCTCTGTCAACCTCTGTGGACAAAGTCCGATTTGGGCTTCGATTCAGTATCTGGGTTGTTTCGAAGGTGAAGGAGTTAGCCGGCAGCGACAGTGGTGGTTCTTTGGTTTCGGTTTAATTGCAGCAGCGTGCAGATACAAATTTGACGGGTTGAATCAACTCTGCAGTGGTTGCTTTATGTGATAGTTCTCCTCCTCCTCCTCCTCATTTTCTGCACCTGCAATGACTTCTCCCTCTTTTTGTTGCAGATGATGAAGCTAATTGTTGTTGATGATGCTATTGTTGTGGTCAAAATTTTGGTGCTATTTGTTCATGTTGTTTGTTAAAATACAGATGCTGTTCTTAGGCTAATTTTATTTATGCTAGTTCATGTTTTCAGATCTGTGAATGTGGATGATGTTTTAGATATGTGAATGTGAATTTGGAATGATGGTGGTGGTGGTGGGGTTTTAGTGGCGGTGGTGGCTGAGGTGGTGGCCAAGAACACCGAGAACAAGAACAAAATAAACACAAAAACACAAATAAGGGCAAAATGGTCATAAAAAAGGTCAGATTGCACCCCCTCTCAATTGACATTAACAGAAGGGTGGTATATGTCCAACGCCCGTCACTTACAGGGGTTTTTTTTTGTCTCAGACAGGGTGGTTTTTGTATATCCCCGAACAGCGGTTTTTTTTTGTATATAACCCATCTAACAAGGGTGCAAAATGTCTTTTACCCATACAACAAACTATGAAATATAGTGAAAACATATGTTATATATAAACAATTAAGACCGAAAACTCAATTGAAACATATATTACTATTTGATTTTACTTGTCATCACAATCATATACATCTTTCTGACATTTTTAAATTTGTAACATGTAAAAGTACATTAGGGAAAGAAGCAGACATTTAATGATGATTAAACTATTCCCTCCTCCGGCTCGCTCATCGATCACGTCGACTACCTGCCAAGCCTGTAGAAGTATGTAGAGTCCCTTCTTTTCATCAACTGCACCAACACACAGGTACATGTATTGAGGTAAGAAATTCAAACTTGGTTGCTATATTAAAATGTTAGCCATTGCATATAGCATAAAGAAGTGTGTAAGTACCAGTTGCCTGAAATATAAGAAAAGGAAACTTCAGCAAAAGAAATATAAGTTCAATACCATTACATGCACGCAAAAGAAACAAATAAGATCCCCTAAAAACAAGAAACAAATAAGTGCAGAAAGTAGAGAACCTGCACACAAAAGAAGATTAAACACGCAATAGATGAGGACGATAGCGAGGAAAAAAAGAGATGAAGAAATAAGAGAATACCTTGATAATAGAGGGCATGAGCTTCAAAAGGGAGTAATAGAGACGCAAGGTAAAACAGGTTTGATTGGTAGAATAATTAAGCATAATTCAATCTATTTATGTATATAAAGGAAGATAAGAATTGAAATTGTAGCTATGCTTAGTTACTGATCTTTATCCAAGAATTTCTCAAAAAAAAAAAAAATAATAATAAATCTTTATCCGAGAGATGACAAAAGTAGTTGATAAGGAGTATTTGGAGGTCCAACAAAATCAATCTTGAAGATAATCATAGAGATTCAAATATGGTACTTAAACTTGAAAAAAAGCCATTTTGGCCGACTATAATTAATTACTAATTAGTATAAATAAGTTTTGAAGTTTTAAATAATTGTTAACCATATATACATGATTATCACAACCAAATTATTATAAAAGATAACTTCAAATATTTGACATATTAAGAAGAAAGAAATAAAGAAAAAATGTGAGGTAAGGGCTGAAACTTTGAAATGGATTTGTATATATTAAAATATTGAAAACCTCAAACATAAAAGGTCACATTAAATATGAATGTTTTTCTGAAAAAAAAAAAGAAAATGTCACATAGAAAATTATTACAAACGATAATTTATTTATTTTTGAGAAAAATACGAACGATAATTTCAAAGGGTTGACATAGTAAGAAAAACGTTCGAGAAAAAAATGTGAGGTAAGGGATGAACCTTCAAATAGATTTGGATAGATTAAAATATCAAAAAATATATCAAATAGAAAAAATAACGTAGCAAAACACATATATGATTTACAATAAAAAATCAATAATCTCATATTTAGAAAGAGGTTGGGTTTAATGTGAGGTAAGGGCTGAAATTTCAAATGGATTCGGATAGATTAAGATATTAAAAATATCTCAAACACAAAAAAGTCACGTGGCCAAAAAAAAATTTTATTTACAATAAAAAATCAATAATTTCATATTTAGAAAGAGGTTGGGTTTCAAATATGGAAGTTTTTGTAAACGTTCGTTCTGCTATTATATATACAGATGCTCTAACCTCAATAGAAAATAGTTACTATTAATACAAAGATAATTACAATCTAGTCCTTATAGTAAAGACACTAGTACACACTAAGTATGCTATCGCTATTAACTATAAGTATGAGAAAATGAAAGTCAACACCGTGGGGTTGGCCTAGTGGTGAAGACTAGGGGCCCAAGGGTTTGATCCCCTTGAGCTCTCAAGTTCTCACATGCTCTCTCTGGTTCTCTTGAATATAGTCGAGGTGCGCGCGAGCTCGCCCAGACACCGGGGTTACTGAATGAGTCTTAAATTGTCTTAATATTGACCATGAAAAAGTTGACATCTACCAGCAGCTGTTTGAAAGTTGGAATGTTACCATGTGTGTAAAACTACCAAAGCCTGCCGTAAAAGCACTATACAGTTCCAACATTTTCCTTTGGCCTCCCTTCATCTGAAGTATCGATTTGTTGCCCACTCTAGCAAATTCTTATCCACATAAAAATGTCTGCATTGGATTAGGCTGTCTGTGGGTAACCTTGATAAATCGAGGTCAATGTATTTAACTATTTATCCAATACTAGAAGTGTATACCCTCCATTCATACGGCTTATCTGAAGTTGCTGCAGAAAGTAGCTATTAGTTGTATATAAAGTGCTGAAAAGGTAAATATCAATGCTTGCTTTTTACTTGCAGACATTGAGGTTACTGTATTTATCCAATGCCAGAAGTGTATACCCTCAATTCATACGGCTTATCGGAAGTTGCTGCGAAAAGTAGCCATTAGTTGCATACAAAAGTATTAAAAAGGTAAATATTAATGCTTACTCTCATACTTGCAGACAAATGGGCTTCGATCTCACACTTTATCCATGCTTGTAAATGACACTCCTGGAGTTCTTAACATAATAACTGGAGTGTTTGCAAGGCGGGGATATAACATTCAGGTATGTCTACGTAAAAATGTCTTGTTTTTTGTTCCCATACATTAGTTCATGCACGATTCACTGAAGTTGTTCTTTTATTTTAGAGTCTAGCTGTTGGCCATGCAGAAAAAGAGGGGATTTCTCGTATTACAACTGTTGTTCCTGGCACAGATGAATCTATTAGCAAGTTGGTGCAACAACTCTACAAGATAATAGATCTCCATGAGGTGAGGTTATCGTTGGTTTGTTAATGAAAATGTATTATTGTCAGTGACTAGCATAGGATGCATTACATGCTCTTGTTACTATTCATTCTGTCTGCTAGTCAAGTAGTGGATTATTTGTGTCATTACAGTTTGTTTGATGCCAAGGTAGGTTGATCCTAAAAGTTAAACCAAAGGGTGGCATAACTTATCTTGCTGATTAGTTCGTCCCTGGGTCCAGTGATGTAGAGATAATTGGCAATATCATGTAGCACATGAAAGAAAAATTTGGATTAATTCATTTGTTGAGGCCAGTAAGTAAGGCTCTTGGTAATGAATTTTTTTCACCTAAATAATCTGCCACAACCCTACCATATGGTTATAAAATATGCTCATGTATACGACAAATCACTTTTCAATGGAAAAAAAAATGCTATTTTCCAATGTAAGAACAAGTGGTTAATGGATTAGCCTTCCCTTCTACATAAAATAATATAGATGATATACGACCACACAAATACAAATCGCCTGTAGTGATTTTACCATAACAAGTATTGCACACTGAAAAGTAACCTTTATGCACTTACATTCCAAATGTTTTCTGAAGGAGATGTTGAGTGAGTTGCCAGAAAGTAGTGATAGAAAGATTTGACTGAGATGTTTTTGTAGGAAGAAAAATCATTTTCATCCCCATCATATGTAGAAGTTAATAGATAAATTTGGTAAAGTTGACAAATTGATCGGTTCTCCACTTGTTAGGATCTACCCTAAGACAACATCCTAAAAGTATCCCTCTTAATTGGTCGAGATTTACTCATTGACCAAGGCTTCGTATTGTTGGTAAATCGAAAAGAGTTGGGAACAACCTAGCAAGTCTGAGATCCTTGGTCCAAAATGATGCTATGTCCCATAATCCTCGCTTATTGGTTATTGGAGTTCTTAATCCTAATGGTTTTTAATATTTCCTAAAACTACCGCCATAAGAACCTCAAACTAGTTTTAAGGTCCAACCTCCCGTTCCTCACCAATCTTAAAGGAACGACCCTTTCTCCAAATAGATTCTATCATAACTAAAGATCCAACGCTTCATTCCCAGGAGAGCGTTGTTGAAGTTTAGAGACTCAGGCTTCCCTCTTGAATAGCCTTGCCAGGTTAGTTCTAACTACCAATCACAAAAATGACGTAACAAACCACTTAACTCATATGTATTGTCTGCAAATAACGTGCGCTGTGGGTTATACTATTAGATACTCCTTGTAACCTTATCCATTACCAGAATGAACATGTAAGGTCTTGGCACCGACCGTTGGTGTAAACCCATTGTTATATGGAGTTTTTTGTTTCTCCTCCCAGTCCTCACTCTAGTAGCTGTTCCTTCGTACATGACCTTAATCACCTCTATATGCTGAATAGGTACCATTTTAATCAAATCCAAGAATGGATGCTAAGTGAGGGATTGGTTGTTACCAATTTGTTAAGATTAATGTTAAATCTCCAAATCACTTGAGAAGCAGCAAAGAGACATACAAAATTTTGAACTTCCTCACTAGCCTTCTTGAAAACTTTAGTGGGACCTACTTTGTTCCTTTTATTTTGCCATATTTAATGTCACTTTGTCATCTCTGCCTCGCCATGGGCAGCACTTGTGTTATATTAATATTCAGACCAAGGACTTGCATTACAGTAAGAAACAAGTAAGGTTCCCTTGTTTAGTATCCTTTGCGATTGAGAGAAACCACTTGAGTAGTGGATATACAAAACCTGATCCACTTCCTCCATATAAAGCCCAAGCCTATCTACCCATCAAGTACAATAAGAACTCTGTGCATTCCAAACCATTTTATTAATTTTACAAATAATTCCTTTTCCCACACTTGTAGCGGTCGAATATACATATTCATTTTCCATAAGAGATGTATCAAGAGTTCATTTTCCTTTCCTCGTTAGAAAAACATTTCGATAGTTTCAGATTCCATTGTAAATCATCTTTACCGAGTCTGTTTGCATATCTTGTAGAGATGATTTTGTGATCGGCTGGAAGTCTTTCGTGTTCATTCTTTGAGATCAACACAGTCAACGATGCATTTTGGCTTCTTTGAAACTTTATTTTACAGTTAGTGCCAAAGTATCTTTTCTAATTACCTCGTGGCAATTAGTCTGTACTTTTAGTTACTTTAATTACCACCAGACTGTCTATGTCATCTACTGATCAACATAAATTCGATTTGAGTCGTTATGCTTATTCAATGGCATATAAGTCGACGTCAACTATCAACTGGCCCTGTTTTCTGGATCCTTTTCTAACTCATGTATTAATTGAATTCCAAAATTTACCAATACCTAAAGTACCTGTAAAAAAACTGCCCATAGCTGTGGTTATTCTTCAACTAAATTAATTCCGGCCTGCTGAATATTAAGAAAACTGATAGCTCTGGTGGCTCTTTCAGGTTAGAGATCTTACTCATTTACCATTTGCTGAGAGGGAACTGATGTTGATAAAGATAGCTGTGAATGCTGCTGCCCGCCGAAATGTGCTTGATATTGCCAGTATTTTCAGAGCCAAAGCTGTTGATGTCTCTGATCATACAATAACACTTGAGGTGAATATTTCTCCTTCCATATTTTTGTTAAATTCGTGAGGGTACTACATGTTTCAACGCTCATTCTCCATTGTTTGCTCACTCTTCAAGTTGATGACTTCATAGTTTCTTCAACTAGGTCAAACATGTATTAGACGAAGTAGTACCTTCAATTTTGTGAAGTTTAAATTCTTTCCATAGTTGAAATGACATCAAATTTCTAACATGTTTATGTAGATCTTGTGGTGTTGTTGTCATTGAACAGTGCATGAGTTAAAAATGAATATACTGATGCATACAGGTTTAGAAACAAAGGCCCAAAACAGACACTCGGGGAAAACGGTGTAGCACTCTTTTGCATGATGTATCAATGTCGGGAGATGCACACCCTACATATAGGGTGGTAGAATAAATAATACTTCCTCTGTTCGGGCTGAATCTTCACCCTTTGGTGGGCACAGGTTTAAACCTGTGCCAATGACCAAAAAAACCCCAACTAAATCATGAATTTCTGTCTCAGAGTCTCTCTCTTTCCCTCTGTTCTAGGTTCACAACAACACAAAGCAACATCAAAATTCACAAGAAGAAGAACAACAATTCTCAATCAATTTGCAGAACATCAACACAAAGAACAACAATTTACACAGAGAACATCAACACAAAGAAAACAATGGTCTGAATTCTTAATCAAATTACAGATCATAGAACATCAATATACAAATCTGGAGAGGGAGAGGGAGAGGGAGAGGGAGAGGGAGAGGGAGAGGGAGAGGGAGAGGGAGAGGGAGAGAGGGAGAGGGAGAGGGAGAGGGAGAGGGAGAGGGAGAGAGAGAGAGGGAGAGGGAGAGGGAGAGGGAGAGGGAGAGGGAGAGGGAGAGAGAGAGAGGGAGAGGGAGAGGGAGAGGGAGAGGGAGAGAGAGAAAGAGAGAGCGAGAGATAGAGAGAGAGAGAGATCTAACAACCGACGGCGCCAGATCAATGAACCACCGCATCTGCCGTCGTCTTCTCCTCGTCATCTCTCTCTGTCACTGATCTGTTGGCCGCCGTCGCCGTCCTCCTCGTCTTCTGCTCCTCGTCTCCTCCTCCTATTGTGCTTGCTCGCTCGCTCGTCGTCTCTCTGTCATCTCCCTTCCTCTTCTCTCTCTTTCTCTCCCTGACTCTGTCTCTCTCTATCTCGTGTTTTCATCCGTGGAAAGTGGGGTGTGGATGGGTTGGGTAGGGTAGAGGTGGTGGGGATAGCTTAAGGGTATATTTGTCATTTACCCTCTAAAAACATGCCAAAATTTAAAAAGATGAAGATTCAGAGAGAACGGACGAATATAGTAAGTGTGAAGATTCGGAGAGAAGTAGCTAGTAAGACTGTCGTTAAATCCAAGGGATTGGTTTGTGTGATCCAATTGTCCACTTAATTAAACGAAGTATGCGAATTCATTGCTTGTATGGAGATGGTTGAGAAAAATCCCCCAATACCAACTGGTTTATCAAGGTTTGAGTTTTAAAAATTTGCTTTTGAGAAATTGAGATTGCAATTTATACAAGTGAATGAATAGCTAGTGACCTAGTGTTATTAGCTTCATCATGGGTACTTTTGAACTAAATTGGAGTTTATGCAAGTAAATGGTTAGCTTTAGTTATTAGATTCACTATGGGGGTTGTAGTGTGTACATCATCGAAGGCTTTAATGCCAGAGGTTACTTGTACAGGCAAAATTTCAATATAGATGTCCTTACTTACTATCAGTTATCAATTTGGGCAATTACAAACCCATGGAAATCCAAGCATTCAAATACTTACTCCATTACTAAAACACAAGAATTCTATGTGCGATTACTCCCTAGATTCTCAAATTAGCCCAACTAGGATTTTGTCAACACAATGGACAGGGAAAAATCAGTATTACAGAGTAAAAGATGTTCAAACTGCAAAATGATGAGAGGTACTTTTTAGACCTAGATCTCTGCTTCTTCCCTTGACCTCCACCATGATAGGTTTTCAAATGAGAGGTTATGCCTATTTGTAGCTGTTCTTCAATTTGTCCAGATGCAGGGAGAGAGGGAAAGCAGCTGTTGAAGGACTAATGTTGTTACCATATGCTTTGAAGATGACTGTTCAGCTTCTTGATTTTTTTAGCAAAATTCTGCAGCCAATGGCCTAATGTCGCACTAAATGGACTTCCGGCCCTCTTTTTCTTGCGTTTCCTTGTTTCCTCAGTGAATTTAAGTTTGGTACTCCCATCATTAATGGTTCTAAACTTTTCCTAGACTTTTCTGCTCCATTGCCAAGCATTCCTGTCTACAACTAAGAAGAACTAAAAGATGGTAATGATTTATCAACATAAATTGGAATTTGATCAAATCAATCAAAGTTTTAAAGTGAAGTAAGAATGACTTGACACGTCACAGGTACGAGTTTACACTTGCAGTTCGGTGATCCTGCAATTCATATAAACTAAAAAGTAAGCCCAGCAGAGAAGTCGGTGTCGTGCACAGCGCGACTATCCACAAAATCAGGGACAAGACAGGAAAAATAGTTACAATTTGGAAGAACACCAACGAGCATTAAGAATGACAGCCTAAAATTCAAACCCAAATCGTAGTAGTTATGTTCTCTATAACTATAATTCTTTGTTCAATTATGGACATAGTGATACAAGAATCATCTCATGCTTCCCTATGTCTAATTCACAACATGTTCTTACTTTTTTAAGGCTAGTGATGGTTGAATAAATATTTATCCGTAGCAAGATTGGCGGACACTGGGAGGGGCGGGCGGGGACTGCGGCGCCTCCAAAGTTCAGTAATTTCACTTTAACTCCATCAAAAACCTAATTTTCTCACAAAAATTCTATCCATTGCCAGCTTACCGGTTCGATTCTTCAACGTTTATAAATTAACATTGATCAATTATAATTCAAATGCATAATTATACAATCACATGTATAATCCCTTCTTGATATTCGTTAATGTACAAACTTAAAAATATTGCATTACAAAAAAAAGGGCGTAGTTTCAGTATGCACTTCTACTGATAAGCTTGCCCTCACTTAACCAAAATCCTTCGTCCGCCACTGCGCAGCAACACACGTTTCTGGCGTTTCCAGAATATGTCTAATTGTCTGAAAAGAGCTCCGGTCCAACACAACACACCTTTTCTGTTGTTTTTATTCAGCAGTAGTTAATATAACTTATTTTGAACCGATTATATCTTCAACTTGTTTATTCATTTTGGATTATTTGACGTTTGCTGTTTTGGAGATTATCTCTGACAATTCTACTCTTGGTATTTGTTTCAGCTTACAGGAGATTTACACAAGATGGTAGCACTTCAGAGATTGTTGGAGCCATATGGTATTTGTGAGGTCAGTTACATGTCCTTGATCTTGGTTCATTTCTTTAATTGTATTTTTACAATTATCTTGGTTCCTTTCATACCCCAGCCCTTAATTACTTTAGTTTTGGGTATACGTTTTACCTGAGATTTTACAAATTTGAAATGAAAAGGGAAGAGAAGTGCGAAAATTATCTTTATATTCGTGTCCAATCTGAAACCAAAAGAAAAAATGGGTTTGCGGTTTGAATTGATTGTACTTGGAATCATGGTATTTGCTAGAAGGAATGCAAAGAAAAAGAATCAAAATCCTAGCAAAATTGTTTCGGCTACTTTTAACTTCGAGAAAATGGACTTTGTGCACATCCAAGAAAATGAAGGGTTCTTGGTTTCCATTCCATTTCATACTCAAATTCTTAGGTTCCGAGCACAGCCAAGGGTTTCAGAGTCCTAGTGTTTTAAAGACATTAATCTTCGTCCTTCACTTTACACTGATTGTGGGTTTGTGTTTCTGCTGTTCTATTCCTTCTCATTCCCACAACTAAGTGACTTGGATGCTGCATTGTGTGTCTCTAAAGTGTACTCTATCTTGCAGGTTGCTCGCACTGGGCGCGTTGCATTGGTGCGTGAATCGGGTGTGGACTCTAAATACCTTCGCGGATATTCTTATCCTCTGTAATGAATTCATGATATACCTTTTTTGAGTAAAAATTCATGATAAACTGATGCATTTTACATCGTCATCACCAGTTCCACGAGGTTTTGATACATGATAAAAACTAGTTTATAACAGGGCTATCAGGATTCATGTTTTCTAGAATTATGGCTTTGAGTTCAGTTTTCTTTGGGTTTCTATCTATTTGTATTCATAGAAGCTTAGATAGTAAATAGTATACAGCAGACAACCTATCAGGATTGATCCGTCGCATCTAGGGAATACTCAATTCGATTAACAAGATTTAAGAGGGTCCCACATAAAAAAGTAGTAGGATGAAACTCATCTGTGGAATGCGCATGCGCTTTTCGATCATGGGCATCCTTTCTCTTCTCTACCCTGCCAAAGGTCATGGTCATTCGAACTTTGTTTTGGTTATATCGTGAGAACTAATGTGGAGTCTTGTAGCCAGCTCCTTGAACTAGCCGCCCTATGCAGTACCCCCTCCGCCCTTCAAGATTAGTTCATCTTTTCTTTTAGGTCTGTTCCAAAGATTGGCCACTTTCCTTTTCTTGGCTTGCAATATTCCACGTTCACGGATTTGCCCTAAAACTCATAAATGGGTATGATTGAATGGTATAATTGGAAAGTTATAAGTGGTGGTATTCATAGTAATGTAATGTAATGTAAGGGAATTAATTGCATACCGTACACTTGAAAAAAAATGATATTAACATATAGGATAATTCATACTACATACCTCTATTTCTTTAGCATCCACCTACTTCAATCTTATAAAAAAAAAACTACTCCACTTTTTGTCACTATTTATTGGGTTACTTTGACCTGGTCATTTGATTAGCAAAACGATACAAGAATTTTATAATCTTTACATAGTCTTTACTCTACAACACATGGAAAAAATCTTAGAAAAATATAATCTTACTATCTCAATCACTGAGTCAAACGGACTTTATTACGGGTTGAAAAAGTTAAACCAGGACCTTTGTCAGGCTCTTAGCTATCTGGTAAGATCAAATACAAAATGGGAGAAGGACTAAAGTGTCATCAAAACCAAACTGATGACCTATAAGTGGGACGAAAGTGCAATGGAACCTAAACTAATGACTTGTAATTCCGAGTAGCAGGAACCGTACGATGAAGACACCGGTTACATCTCAGCCGTTGAAGTTGTTAGCCGTTAGATGAAAAGAAGACAAATCAATTAATGGAACGCCATCATTTAGCTCCTATTTTAGCTGTTAAAGACTATTTTGCCCTTTTTAATGTGGTATTAATTTCGCTTGTACCGGGGGTTGTTACCTCGTGACGCGTGCTGAGCTGTGATACAGCATCGGTTAAAACCCTCTGTGAGGGATGAGAATGAATAATGAAAATTTTGTCATCATTTCTGTGATTCCTCTCTCCTTCTCAATCTCTTTCTAATTCTCTCTCGCCTCTTCTCCATCTCTGTTTCTGCACAATCTGAAACCCTAATTTCTCAATTAGGGTGAAGATATCTTGTCGGATCTAGGGTTCTTCAAACCGGGTCCTGACAAATTGGTATCAGAGCCTGGTTATTCGCCGGCTCCGATCATCACCATGACTCGAACGGAAGAGTTAGAAGCTCGCCAGAATGAAGCTGACAAGGAATTGAAGGGGGTTAAAACCTTGCAGGTTCAAATGATGGAAACTCCGCAAAATATTGACCAACGCCTCAACGAGCTCTCGGCCAGATCTCAGCTTCAATATGAAGAACTAAAACAGCACCGGGGAGTGTTGGCAACTCCGGTGAGGAATCCGGGCAAAGAGAAGGTGGGAACCGGTGAAAACAGATCGACTCCTATCAACATTGGGGAAAATTCATCCAGATCCACTTCAGAAACCAGAAATGGGACAACACCAACTGTGAGACTACCTCAAATTGATTTTCCCCGATTTGAAGGTAAGGATCCTAGAAATTGGATAAAGAAATGTTCAAGGTTCCTTCAATTTTTTCCAGCTAGTAGTGAGCAAAAAGTAGCACTAGCATCGCTGTATTTGGATGGATCTGTTGATATATGGTTTAAGAATGCACATGAGACTATAAACACGTTGACTTGGGAATTATTTACGACTGATTTGTGTGCCAAGTTTGAGGAAGATGAACTAGAAGATGTTGTGGAAATGATTTGCAGCCTCAAACAAGAAGGGACCCTAGAAGATCATGTTATGAAATTTGAAGAATTAAGGTTAAAGGTACTTCTCAAACAACCATCTCTCAATGAGGAATTCTTCATTTCTGTGTTTAGGAGTGGGTTGCAAATTGAGCTCAAACACATTATTACTTTACTCAAACCAAATACCCTCCAAGAAGCATTTCATTTAGCCAAAATTGAACCTGCCTATCAGAAGGAGCTATCACAACAATCCTATACCATGAAATCCACCTATACCACAACTACAAAACCCACCATTAATTATCCCACCTCACCAAAATCAAATCCCAAAACTCTTACACTCACTCAATACAACCACACTGCAAATGCCAGCTCCTCAAAAGGCACCTCCAACATAACCACTTCTACACCAACCAACACCACAACTACCACCATTCCCATTCAGAAAATGTCTCAAGATGAAATGCAGAAAAGAAGAGAGAAGAACCTTTGCTATTTTTGTGATGAGACTTATTATAGGGGACATAAATGCAGAAAGAAACAACAACTGTATCTCCTACTTTGTGATGAAGAAGAGGATTCCCAAAATAGTGAGCCTGTGTGACCTCTCCAGAATGTGAGGAGCCTTGTTCTCCAGAAACTGATAGTGCAGAAGCCAACATCACTCTCAATGCCATTTCTGGGCTCTCTAATCATACTACATTAAAGCTGAAGGGTAAGGGCCATAACAACACCATTATCATGCTGATAGATTCTGGCAGCACACATAATTTCATAGATGTTGCAGTGGCTAAGAAGTTGGGGTCTGTCTTAGAACCCACTAAGGAAGTGAGGGTCACTGTGGCTAATGGATATCAACTTCTAAGTGGAGCTATGTTTCCTAACTTTGAGTGGACACTACAAGGAGTTAAGTTTAAGGCACCCATGAGAGTTATTTCTTAGGGTGGCTGTGATGTAGTTCTTGGGGTACAGTGGCTAACAACTCTGGGGCCTTCTCTTATGGATTTTACCAAACTTACTCTCACTTATCACCAAGACCACAAGGAGGTGGTGTTGCAGGGAATACAAGAAAATGGAGAGCTCACTCTCATTACATGCAAGGCTCTGCAAAGATTCTGCACCACTCATGATACCACCATTATTTATCACTTGTCCCTGCAAGAAGAAAAACACACAGAAGCACAGATGCCACCAGCCTTACAGACAGTTCTCAAACAATATGATGAAGTGTTTGGAGAACCCAAGGGATTAGCCCCCTTGAGACAGCAAGATCATCAAATTCCATTAATGGCTGGGAGTGATCCAGTGAGTATGAGACCATACAGGTACCCAGTGTTGCAGAAGAATGAGATAGAAAAGCAAGTAAGAGAAATGTTACAAGCTGGGGTAATTAGACACAGAAAAAGCCCATTTGCTTCACCAGCTATCTTGGTCAAGAAGAAAGACAATTCTTGGAGAATGTGCATGGACTACAGGCAACTTAACAAGATCACAATCAAGGACAAGTTCCCTATACCCATAATTGATGAGCTATTGGATGAGTTGGGTGGAGCTACCATCTTCTCCAAGTTAGATCTAAGATCAGGGTATCATCAAGTGAGGATGAATGAACAAGACATTTCCAAGACAACTTTCAAGACTCATGAAGGTCACTATGAGTACTTAGTTATGCCATTTGGGTTAACTAATGCCCCATCCACATTTAAAGGGTTAATGAATACCATTTTTAAACCTTATCTCAGACAGTTCATCTTAGTTTTCTTTGATGACATTTTGGTCTACAGTCCCACATTGGAAGCTCATATTGGTCACCTATGTATTACTCTCACCATCCTCAAAAAACACCAACTTTTAGCCAAACTCTCCAAATGTTCTTTTGGCCAACCCCAACTGGAATATCTAGGTCATATAATCTCAGCAGAAGGAGTCAAGGCTGATCCCAACAAGGTGGTCAATATGATACAATGGCCTACACCCAAAAATTTGAAGGCATTGAGAGGTTTTCTGGGTCTTACTGGGTATTACAGGAAGTTTGTGAGGAATTACGGTACAATCAGCAGGCCCCTAACTTCATTGCTAAAAAAAGGGGCTTTCTCATGGAATGAAGAGGCTGGAAAGGCTTTTGAAACATTGAAGTCTAGCATGTCTCAAACCCCAGTGCTAGCATTGCCTGATTACACTAAAACATTTGTGATAGAATCAGATGCCTCTTATTATGGATTGGGTGCTGTATTGATGCAACAAGGCAGACCTCTTGCCTATTTCAGCAAGGCATTGGCTGCAAAACACCTAGGGTGGTACACTTATGACAAGGAGTTATTAGCTCTGGTAATGGCTGTTCAGAAGTGGAGAAGTTATTTAGAGGGCAGAGCTTTCATCATAGCCACTGATCATTTCAGTCTCAAACACCTCCTAGATCAAAGAATCTCAACTATGTTACAACAGAAATGGGTTTCTAAGTTGATGGGTCTAGACTGTACTATTGTTTACAAGCAAGGGAAGCACAATGCTGCAGCTGATGCACTATCTAGAATACATGAACCATCAGAAGTGGAGTGTGCTGCATTGTCTGTCACCAAACCAATTTGGAAAGAGGAGGTGGCTGCTAGCTATGAAGGAGATGCAAAAATTCAAAATGTGATGACCCAGCTTCTGATGCAACCTGGTACTGTGAACCATTTCTCCTTCACTAATGACCTACTGCAATACAAGAATAGAGTGTACATTGGCAGCAAGGGTCCTCTTAGATCTCATATTATGTAAGAAGCTCACCATTCAGGTACAGGAGGACATTCAGGGATCAGGGGTACTTACAAGAGAGCTACATTGTATTTTTATTGGAAGGGTATGAAGAAGGACATCAAGAAATGGGTATCTGAGTGCACCATTTTCCAAAGAATGAAAAGTGAACACATTCCCTACCCTGGGTTATTACAACCCTTACCTATTCCTTCTCAACCTTGGAGAGAGATTTCTATGGATTTTGTTGAAGGGTTACCTAAGTCTGAGGGTAAAGAGGTCATTTTAGTCATTGTGGACAGATTCACCAAGTATGCTCATTTCTTAGCCTTGTCTCATCCTTAAACAGCTACTCAAGTTGCTGCATTATACTTGTCTCAGGTGCATAAGCTTCATGGCCAACCAGAAGTGATAGTTTCTGATAGGGACAAGGTGTTTTTGAGTCAGTTTTGGCAAGCTCTTTTTGCTCTTCTTGGCACTAAGCTTCATCATTCTACTTCTTACCATCCCCAAACAGATGGGAAGACAGAAAGAGTGAACCAACGTTTAGAATCATACCTCAGGAGCATGACAAGTGATAGACCTCTCAGGTGGCATAAGTGGTTGTCTCTGGCTGAATGGTGGTACAACACGACCTTCCATACCAGCCTTAATATGTCTCATTTCCAAGCTTTGTATGGTTAAAGTCCACCTCATTTTTTCTTACATCAACCACTGGCTTCTAAGGTTCCAGAAGTGGATAACTTCTTGAAGGACACATCTATGTTGATGCAGCTCTTGAAGGACAATCTTACTCAAGCTCAAAGCAGGATGAAGTTCTTTGCTGATAAGCACAGAAGTGAAAGACAATTTAAGGTGGGAGACTTGGTTTATTTGAGGCTTCAACCCTATAGACAAGCTTCCTTAGCACTCAGGAGGAATATGAAGCTGGCTCCTACGTTCTATGGACCATTTACCATCCTTGAGAAGATTGGCCAGGTAGCATACAAACTGCAGATCCCTCCTCATGCTATGATCCACAATGTGTTCCATGTGTCATTACTCAAACAGCATCTGGGCCGGGACAATGTCCTCTCTCCTGTTCTCCCTGACATTGGTCCAGAGGTCCAACTCTTAGTGGAGCCTGTTTCCATCTTGGATAGGAGAATGATTAAGAGGAATAACACATGTGTTAATCAAGTTCTGGTGCAGTGGTCAAGTAGCTTACCTGGAGATGCTACCTCGGAAGATTGGAGTACTTTCTGTTGAGTCAAGATCCCTGAATGTGCTTTGACTGGTAATTATTTTTGAGTGATGAAAGACAAAAGGCTAAGACATTAGCAGCAAAGGCATGTAAGTTATCTCAAGGCCTTGGGATTGACAGAACTTCAAAGCCTTGAGTTATCTTATCCTGCTATGTGTTCTAACATCTTTGTGTTGCAGAATTGGATATCTGATTATGCAAATCAGTGGTTTATGGTATATATTTGTGGTTTGTACTATTTATACATCTAACACAATTGCAGATGATCAGAACAGGAAGAATCAAAGTTATCTGGGTTTAATTTTGAAATACTGTGAAGCAGGTTCAGAGCTCCAAGGCCTTGAGATATGCCTTGAGCTACTGACAGTTTTTACAGAACTTGATTGATATTGTTCTGAGTTTATTAAACAGTTTTATCAGAAGCAGTATAACCAAACAGTCTCAGTACTGTTAGTTGTTTGGATTTTGTTGTTGCAGTGTTTCTTTGCTGTTGCAGGTTTTTTAAACGTGCAGGAGAAATCTCAACAAACTCCAACGGATATCCACCTGAAGCTGTTTGAATTTAAGTTGAAAACAGAAGGAGGATTTGTAGGAACTGAGATCCTAAAATCTCTCAATCAAATGCAGCTGTGGATAAAAGAGACTGGTTTGATTTTTGAAAGTGATAGAGGCTTGCAGAATACTCTGAGAGGTGTGACCAATTCGTGGGAGTTCATTCATTCAAACACACAATCATTCAAGCTTCATTCCAGACTTCTGAAGATCAAATCAATCCAGTCATTCCTGAAGAACACTTCCAGGCTTCAACAGCTCATCTTTATACTGTGTTCTTCATTTGTACTTCCATATGTGTATCTTTATATTATCTTAAACCTCACTTAACCTAGTGGTTGGTTGTTCAAGTGAACAACAAGAGGTTCTTGTTAGCTCAACAGTTAGTAGCTGGAACTAGATAGGTTTGGAACCACAAGCTGTATAGGTGTAAGGCAAATCACTTAGGCTTGAAGATCTAGGGCTGTTTCTGTGTGAGTAATAAGAAGTGTTTGCCCAACCCTGGTGGATCCCTCAGGCAGAGATTAGGTCCATTGGGACTGAACTCTTTAAATTGCTTTGTGTTCTTTACTTTTATGTTTGATTATTATCTGCTGCACACAACTCAAATCAAACTAGGTTTTAAAAGCTGTTTAGAATTGTTCACAGCTCAAGGCCTTGAAGCTTACAATTTTGCCTTAGTGAGTTTCAGACAGTTTCACAAAATCTCAAGGCCTTGAGATTTGAGTTTCACACAAAGCTATCCTGTTAAACTTTAAGTTTTGCAAAATGTTTCCATACTCTATTCAACCCCCCCCTTCTAGAGTATTTAGGTCCTGTATTTAGTCTACACACACTTTCACTTTCAATGCTAAATTCCCTAATTTCCAACATTGAGGACAAGGTTACAATAAGGGAGGGGCATTTTCAGGCTCTTAGCTATCTGGTAAGATCAAATACAAAATGGGAGAAGGACTAAAGTGTCATCAAAACCAAACTGACGACCTATAAGTGGGACGAAAGTGCAATGGAACCAAAACTAATGACCTGTAATTCCGAGTAGAAGGATATGATGAAGACACCGGTTACATCTCAGTCGTTGAAGTTGTTAGCCGTTAGATGAAAAGAAGACAAATCAATTAATGGAACGCCATCGTTTAGCTCCTATTTTAGCTGTTAAAGACTATTTTGCCCTTTTAATGTGGTATTAATTTCGCTTGTACCGGGGTTGTTACCTCGTGATGCGTGCTGAGCTGTGATACAGCAACAACGGTTAAAACCCTCTGTGAGGGATGATAATGAATAATGAAAATTTTGTCATCATTTATGTGATTCCTCTCTCTCTCCTTCTCAATCTCTCTCTAACTCTCTCTCTCTCGCCTCTTCTCCATCTCCGTTTCTGCACAATCTGAAACCCTAATTTCTCAATTAGGGTGAAGATATCTTGTCGGATCTAGGGTTCTTAAAACCGGGTCCTGACAACATTCCAGAAGAAACGGAGGAGTACTAGGTAATGGCCAGCGCCTTAAGGCACTAAGAAACTTCCATGTCATTTAGGCGGGAGAATTGACAAAATTTCTTATGTTTAGTTTTATTTATTCGGTAAATTTTATCTAAGTTATGTAATATTTCAAAACATATATAGAAAGAAGACAATAATTAAGTTGCATCAATGGGATGGTTTTTTTTTTTTTTTTTTTTTTTTTTTTTTTTTTTTTGATTTTTGAGATAGGATGGTATGTGTTTTCTTAAACACATAAAACTGAAATTTGAAAATTTAATAAAGGAAACTGAAAGTAGGTAAAAATGAGATGTTTAGAGGGGTAAAGAGTAGGGCCTGGTTGGCTGAAAGACACCCATAGTTTCTTTGGACATAATGTAGCATGAACGGGTGCTAAATTCGGATCGTTTTGGAGAGGATCGTTATGGGGCGGCAAGTTTGGGTGGATTATGCTCACCCCTAGTATGTGAGGTGCACACGGAACTTCTGATTATGCTCACCCCTAGTATGTGAGGTGCACACAGAACTTCTTAGCTCAGTAAAAACATTGAATTTTTATGTGAGGGTGGGTTGAACTCAAATTCTGATTTTGAGCTGTTACCTATTCTTTTGGGATCAAGTTGAACGTAGTTCATTGTTTTTTTTTTTAATTTTTTTTTCTTCCTTGTTTATTTTTTTCTTCTGTCCACTAGATCACCCTTTTGGGTTAGCGGACTTCTTTTAGTTTTGAGGATTATTTATGAAGAAAGACGATTATGGAGAATGCTAGGCAGTTTATAGTCCCTAGGGCGCTTCGCTATTTCCGGATTACGAAACACTTTACTTACGCCCAGTTTTACCGGGTAACACCCATACGATCTTATGTCGACCTCACATAATTCTACGCAATGGTCTACTTCGGGTCCTATCGGCTCGCCGCCGTCTACCGTTCCGTTCTAGTTGGCTAGTTAAGTTTGTCTACTTCGGGTCCTGTCGACCCACCGCAGTTCTGTTTTAGGTGGCTAGTTACGTTTGTTCACCGAATTCATTAAAGCGTAATAACGTCCAACCAAAACAACCTGCACATGGTTGTTCACGCTCTTACATCCTTTCGGTCTCAAGAAACTACAAGAACGTTAAGAATGTTCTTAATGTATCCAAGCTATGATCGTTGTCGGCATCTACTTAGATAGCTAGCATGTGTAGGGTGATAAATGCCAAATACACTATGAATTAAGAACAAGAATAAGTTAAATAACTAGATCATAAACATATATTTAAGTGTCTAACATGAATCAAACATAACAAATCTGGAAATTCTAAGTAGAAATCCTAGTTTTCCATAGACCGCGTATCTAACATGAATCAAACGTAACTAATCTGGAAATTCTAAATAGAAACCCTAAGTTTCCATAGACCGCCTAGCACGAGAGTTCAGCTAGACATAACAACATTTAGAAAAACCAAGTTCTCCATAATACGTAAAGATAAGAAGAGGGAAGATTCAAACGACGAAATCTTCAAAGATGGTGATGATCCTTGCATCCAATCTTTCTCTCCAAGTGTTTCTCTCTCCAAAAGTGCGTGAATGATCCCCTGAGATCCCCTAGGTCGTACTCAATAAGAAACCCGGTCCTCCATCAATAAACTTTGCGAAATTGCACTATTTAGCCCTTAGAATACGCTTGCTTATGCTTATGGTCCTCATTTTGTGACCGTGCGATCATAAATTGTGATTGTGGGATCACATTATGATCCTCCTTCTGGTCTTGCTTATGATCTTGTGATCACAGTTGTCATCCTTCACTTCCAGTTAGTTGCTTTTTTATTCCTCTCGGAATTTTGGCTAAGTATTTTTCTCCCTTAGCTTCCCCTCTTATTTCTTTCATTCTCTCTTGCGTTTCCTTGAGTTTCTTCCGTTTCGAATTTCATCTCCACGCTCCGCTTTTATCATTGAGCTCCTGGTTCCTGTCAAAACAACATGAGCACAACCCGAGATCATATCTATGTAAAAATATCAAATCATTGCATGAAAATGCCCGAACTTTCACTAATGCTCGTATAATTCAGTTTGTGCAAACAAGCAAATATGCAACTCTTATTTGGAGTTATCAACATCTCCTTCCCGAGATAAAGCCTGAGGTAATGTTTTCCTAACAAAATTCAAATGTTTTTTAAAACCACTGTATTTTTTTTTGAGAAATTATTTTGTCGTCAACCGGATTCGAACCCGGGACCTGATGCAGGGGCTTCCAACGCTCTACCACTTGAGCTACCACCCTAGCTGCAATACCACTGTATCATTATGTGCTAAAGCTGTATGATGGATCATGACTTTATTGGAAGGCTTGTGTCTTGTCAGTCTGGGATTGTGGCTGCAGCTCAACTCATACACAGATTGGGAACAACAATTTGAAATACCATTGGGATTCTGATAAATGGAAAGTCTATACATAATAAACTCAGTCGATCCAACCATTGAACATCCATGAGGATACACTGGAGTCTGATCCATGACCAAAAGATGATGTGATATAATATCGTGATATTCCTTGAGTTTGAAGCTTAAAATTATTAGTTCTAGAATAAATAAGATTAGAAATCGATCTCTTGTACGATGACTTTACAACACGTGCAATGCATATGCTTCGCAAATAGAAGCGTGATTGTCAATTATAAAAGTTTGGAAGACGTGGTTCAACTGAAAATCGATGATCTCGCACTGCGTAGGTAGATTACATAAAAATTATATTCATATTACTATATTGTAATCAGATGTAAATTGTATATCTATCCACGTGAATCTGACTAGCAAGTGAAAAATAGTCAATTACCCATTATTGCGCTCCTTTGTGATTATTTACTCACTTCTAAGTGTCTTAAACTTGTTTTTCATGACTTATTTGTTTTAGAGTATATGAAGATTATTGTTCTGAGTTTATTAAACAGTTTTATCAGAAACTGTATAACCAAACAGTCTCAGTACTGTTAGTTGTTTGGATTTTGTTGTTGCAGTGTTTCTTTGCTGTTGCAGGTTTGTTAAACGTGCACGAGAAATCTCAACAAACTCCAACGGATATCCACCTGAAGCTGTTTGAATTAAGTTGAAAACAGAAGGAGGATTTGTAGGAACTAAGATCCTAAAATCTCTCAATCAGTTGCAGCTGTGGATAAAAGAGACTGGTTTGATTTTTGAAAGTGATAGAGGCTTGCAGAATACTCTGAGAGGTGTGACGAATTCGTGGGAGTTCATTCATTCAAACACACAATCATTCAAGCTTCATTCCAGACTTCTGAAGATCAAATCAATCCAGTCATTCCTGAAGAACACTTTCAGGCTTCAACAGCTCATCTTTATACTGTGTTCTTCATTTGTACTTCCATCTGTGTATATTTATATTATCTTAAACCTCACTTAACCTAGTGGTGGTTGTTCAAGTGAACAACAAGAGGTTCTTGTTAGCTCAACAGTTAGTAGCTGGAACTAGATAGGTTTGGAACCACAAGCTGTATAGGTGTAAGGGAAATCACTTAGGCTTGAAGATCTGGGGCTGTTTCTGTGTGAGTAATAAGAAGTGTTTGCCCAACCCTGGTGGGTCCCTCAGGCAGAGATTAGGTCCATTGGGACTGAACTCTGTAAATTGCTTTGTGTTCTTTACTTTTATGTTTGATTATTATCTGCTGCACACAACTCAAATCAAACTAGGGTTTAAAAGCTGTTTAGAATTGTTCACAGCTCAAGGCCTTAAAGCTTACAATTTTGCCTTAGTGAGTTTCGGACAGTTTCACAAAATCTCAAGGCCTTCAGATTTGAGTTTCACACAAAGCTATCCTGTAAAACGTTAAGTTTTGCAAAATGTTTCCATACTCTATTCAACCCCCCCTTCTAGAGTATTTAGGTCCTGTATTTAATCTACATTACACACTTTCACTTTCAATGCTAAAATCCCTAATTTCCAACCTTGAGGACAAGGTTACAATAAGGGAGGGGCATTTTCAGGCTCTTAGCTATCTGGTAAGATCAAATACAAAATGGGAGAAGGACCAAAGTGTCATCAAAACCAAACTGATGACCTATAAGTGGGACGAAAGTGCAATGGAACCTAAACTAATGACCTGTAATTCCGAGTAGCAGGATGTGATGAAGACACCGGTTACATCTCAGCCGTTGAAGTTGTTAGCCGTTAGATGAAAAGAAGACAAATCAATTAATGGAACGCCATCTTTAGCTCCTATTTTAGCTGTTAAAGACTATTTTGCCCTTTTAATGTGGTATTAATTTTGCTTGTACCGGGGGTTGTTACCTCGTGATGCGTGCTGAGCTGTGATACAGCAACAACGGTTAAAACCCTCTGTGAGGGAGGATAATGAATAATGAAAATATTGTCATCATTTATGTGATTCCTCTCTCTCTCCTTCTCAATCTCTCTCTAATTCTCTCTCGCCTCTTCTCCATCTCTGTTTCTGCACAATCTGAAACCCTAATTTCTCAATTAGGGTGAAGATATCTTGTCGGATCTAGGGTTCTTAAAACCGGGTCCTGACAACATTCCAGAAGAAACAAAGGAGTACTAGGTAATGGCCAGCGCCTTAAGGCACTAAGAAACTTCCATGTCATTTAGGCGGGAGAATTGACAAAATTTCTTATGTTTAGTTTTATTTATTCGGTAAATTTTATCAATGTTATGTAATATTTCAAAACATATATAGAAAGAAGACAATAATTAAGTTGCATTAATGGGATGTTTTTTTTTTTTTTTTTTTTTTTTTTTTTTTTTTTTTTGATTTTTGAGATAGGATGGTATGTGTTTTCTTAAACACATAAAACTGAAATTTGAAAATTTAATAAAGCCAACTGAAAGGAGGTAAAAAGCAGATGTTTAGAGGGGTAAAGAGTAGGGCCATGTTGGCTGAAAGACACCCATAGTTTCTTTGGACATAATGTAGCATGAACGGGTGCTAAATTCGGATCGTTTTGGAGAGGATCGTTATGGGGCGGCAAGTTTGGGTGGATTATGCTCACCCCTAGTATGTGAGGTGCACACGGAACTTCTGATTATGCTCACCCCTAGTATGTGAGGTGCACACAGAACTTCTTAGCTCACTAAAAACATTGAATTTTTATGTGAGGGTGGGTTGAACTCAAATTCTGATTTGGAGCTGTTACCTATTCTTTTGGGATCAAGTTGAACGTAGTTCATTTTATTTTATTTTTAATTTTTTTTTCTTTTGTTTATTTTTTTCTTCTGTCCACTAGATCACCCTTTTGGGTTAGCGGACTTCTTTTAGTTTTGAGGATTATTTCTGAAGAAAGACGATTATGGAGAATGCTAGGAAGTTTATAGTCCCTACGGCGCTTCGCTATTTCCGGATTACGAAACACTTTACTTACGCCTAGTTTTACCGGGTAACACCCATACGATCTTATGTCGACCTCACAAAATTCTACGCAATGGTCTACTTCGGGTCCTATCGCCTCGCCGCCGTCTACCGTTCCGTTCTAGTTGGCTAGTTAAGTTTGTCTACTTCGGGTCCTGTCGACCCACCGCAGTTCTGTTTTAGGTGGCTAGTTACGTTTGTTCACCGAATTCATTAAAGCGTAATAACGTCAAACCAAAACAACCTGTACATGGTTGTTCACGCTCCTATATCCTTTCGGTCTCAAGAAACTACAAGAATGTTAAGAATTTTCTTCATGTAAACAAGCTATGATCATTGTCGGCATCTACTTAGATAGCTAGCATGTGTAGGGTGATAAATGCCAAATACACTATGAATTAAGAACAAGAATAAGTTAAATAACTAGATCATAAACATATATTTAAGTATCTAACATGAATCAAACATAACTAATCTGGAAATTCTAAGTAGAAGTCCTAGTTTTCCATAGACCGCGTATCTAACATGAATCAAACGTAACTAATCTGGAAATTCTAAATAGAAACCCTAAGTTTCCATAGACCGCCTAGCACGAGAGTTCAGCTAGACATAACAACATTTAGAAAAACCAAGTTCTCCATAATACGTAAAGATAAGAAGAGGGAAGATTCAAACGACGAAATCTTCAAAGATGGTGATGATCCTTGCATCCAATCTTTCTCTCCAAGTGTTTCTCTCTCCAAAAGTGCGTGAATGATCCCCTGTGATCCCCTAGGTCGTACTCAATAAGAAACCCGGTCCTCCATCAATAAACTTTGCGAAATTGCACTATTTAGCCCTTAGAATACGCTTGCTTATGCTTATGGTCCTCATTTTGTGACCGTGCGATCATAAATTGTGATTGTGCGATCACATTATGATCCTCCTTCTGGTCTTGCTTATGATCTTGTGATCACAGTTGTCATCCTTCACTTCCAGTTAGTTGCTTTTTGATTCCTCTCGGAATTTTGGCTAAGTATTTTTCTCCCTTAGCTTCCCCTCTTATTTATTTCATTCTCTCTTGCGTTTCCTTGAGTTTCTTCCGTTTCGAATTTCATCTCCACGCTCCGCTTTTATCATTGAGCTCCTGGTTCCTGTCAAAACAACATGAGCACAACCCGAGATCATATCTATGTAAAAATATCAAATCATTGCATGAAAATGCCCGAACTTTCACTAATGCTCGTATAATTCAATTTGTACAAACAAGCAAATATGCAACTCTTATTTGGAGTTATCAACATCTCCTTCCCGTGATAAAGCCTGAGGTAATGTTTTTCTAACAAAATTCAAATGTTTTTTAAAACCACTGTGTTTTTTTTGAGAAATTGTTTTGTCGTCAACCGGATTCGAACCCGGGACCTGATGCAGGGGCTTCCAACGCTCTACCACTTGAGCTACCACCCTAGCTGCAATACCACTGTATCATTATGTGCTAAAGCTGTATGATGGATCATGACTTTATTGGAAGGCTTGTGTCTTGTCAGTCTGGGATTGTGGCTGCAGCTCAACTCATACACAGATTGGGAACAACAATTTGACATACCATTGGGATTCTGATAAATGGAAAGTCTATACATAATAAACTCAGTCGATCCAACCATTGAACATCCATGAGGATACATTGGAGTCTGATCCATGACCAAAAGATGATGTGATATAATATCGTGATATTCCTTGAGTTTGAAGCTTAAAATTATTAGTTCTAGAATAAATAAGATTAGAAATCGATCTCTTGTACGATGACTTTACAACACGTGCAATGCATATGCTTCGCAAATAGAAGCGTGATTGTCAATTATAAAAGTTTGGAAGACGTGGTTCAACTGAAAATCGATGATCTCGCACTGCGTAGGTAGATTGCATAAAAATTATATTCATATTACTATATTGTAATCAGATGTAAATTGTATTTCTATCCACGTGAATCTGACTAGCAAGTGAAAAATAGTCAATTACCCATTATTGCGCTCCGTTGTGATTATTTACTCACTTCTAAGTGTCTTAAACTTGTTTTTCATGACTTATTTGTTTTAGAGTATATGCAGATTATTGTTCTGAGTTTATTAAACAGTTTTATCAGAAACTGTATAACCAAACAGTCTCAGTACTGTTAGTTGTTTGGATTTTGTTGTTGCAGTGTTTCTTTGCTGTTGCAGGTTTGTTAAACGTGCAGGAGAAATCTCAACAAACTCCAACGGATATCCACCTGAAGCTGTTTGAATTAAGTTGAAAACAGAAAGAGGATTTGTAGGAACTAAGATCCTAAAATCTCTCAATCAGTTGCAGCTGTGGATAAAAGAGACTGGTTTGATTTTTGAAAGTGATATAGGCTTGCAGAATACTCTGAGAGGTGTGACGAATTCGTGGGAGTTCATTCATTCAAACTTACAATCATTCAAGCTTCATTCCAGACTTCTGAAGATCAAATCAATCCAGTCATTCCTGAAGAACACTTTCAGGCTTCAACAGCTCATCTTTATACTGTGTTCTTCATTTGTACTTCCATCTGTGTATCTTTATATTATCTTAAACCTCACTTAACATAGTGGTTGGTTGTTCAAGTGAACAACAAGAGGTTCTTGTTAGCTCAACAGTTAGTAGCTGGAACTAGATAGGTTTGGAACCACAAGCTGTATAGGTGTAAGGGAAATAACTTAGGCTTCAAGATCTGGGGCTGTTTCTGTGTGAGTAATAAGAAGTGTTTTCCCAACCCTGGTGGGTCCCTCAGGCAGAGATTAGGTCCATTGGGACTGAACTCTGTAAATTGCTTTGTGTTCTTTACATTTATGTTTGATTATTATCTGCTGCTCACAACTCAAATCAAACTAGGGTTTAAAAGCTGTTTAGATGTTCACAGCTCAAGGCCTTGAAGCTTACAATTTTGCCTTAGTGAGTTTCAGACAGTTTCACAAAATCTCAAGGCCTTGAGATTTGAGTTTCACACAAAGCTATCCTGTTAAACTTTAAGTTTTGCAAAATGTTTCTATACTCTATTCAACCCCCACCCTCTAGAGTATTTAGGTCCTGTATTTAGTCTACATTACACACTTTCACTTTCAATGCTAAATTCCCTAATTTCCAACCTTGAGGACAAGGTTACAATAAGGGAGGGGCATTTTCAGGCTCTTAGCTATCTGGTAAGATCAAATACAAAATGGGAGAAGGACTAAAGTGTCATCAAAACCAAACTGATGACCTATAAGTGGGACGAAAGTGCAATGGAACCTAAACTAATGACCTGTAATTCCGAGTAGCAGGATGTGATGAAGACACCGGTTACATCTCAGCCGTTGAAGTTGTTAGCCGTTAGATGAAAAGAATACAAATCAATTAATGGAACGCCATCGTTTAGCTCCTATTTTAGCTGTTAAAGACTATTTTGCCCTTTTAATGTGGTATTAATTTTGCTTGTACCGGGGGTTGTTACCTCGTGATGCGTGCTGAGCTGTGATACAGCAACAACGGTTAAAACCTCTGTGAGGGATGATAATGAATAATGAAAATTTTGTCATCATTTATGTGATTCCTCTCTCTCTCCTTCTCAATCTCTCTCTAATTATCTCTCGCCTCTTCTCCATCTCTGTTTCTGCACAATCTGAAACCCTAATTTCTCAATTAGGGTGAAGATATCTTGTCGGATCTAGGGTTCTTAAACCGGGTCCTGAAAACATTCCAGAAGAAACGGAGGAGTACTAGGTAATGGCCAGCGCCTTAAGGCACTAAGAAACTTCCATGTCATTTAGGCGGGAGAATTGACAAAATTTCTTATGTTTAGTTTTATTTATTCGGTAAATTTTATCTATGTTATGTAATATTTCAAAACATATATAGAAAGAAGACAATAATTAAGTTGCATAAATGGGAAGGTTTTTTTTTTTTTTTTTTTTTTTTTTTTTTTTTTTTTTGAGATAGGATGGTATGTGTTTTCTTAAACACATAAAACTGAAATGTGAAAATTTAATAAAGCCAACTGAAAGGAGGTAAAAAGGAGATGTTTAGAGGGGTAAAGAGTAGGGCCAGGTTGGCTGAAAGACACCCATAGTTTCTTTGGACATAATGTAGCATGAACGGGTGCTAAATTCGGATCGTTTTGGAGAGGATCGTTATGGGGCGGCACGTTTGGGTGGATTATGCTCACCCCTAGTATGTGAGGTGCACACAGAACTTCTGATTATGCTCACCCCTAGTATGTGAGGTGCACACGGAACTTCTTAGCTCACTAAAAATATTGAATTTTTATGTGAGGGTGGGTTGAACTCAAATTCTGATTTGGAGCTGTTACCTATTCTTTTGGGATCAAGTTGAACGTAGTTCATTGTATTTTTTTTTTAATTTTTTTTTCTTCCTTGTTTATTTTTTTCTTCTGTCCACTAGATCACCCTTTTGGGTTAGCGGACTTCTTTTAGTTTTGAGGATTATTTATGAAGAAAGACGATTATGGAGAATGCTAGGCAGTTTATAGTCCCTAGGGCGCTTCGCTATTTCCGGATTACGAAACACTTTACTTACGCCCAGTTTTACCGGGTAACACCCATACGATCTTATGTCGACCTCACATAATTCTACGCAATGGTCTACTTCGGGTCCTATCGGCTCGCCGCCGTCTACCGTTCCGTTCTAGTTGGCTAGTTAAGTTTGTCTACTTCGGGTCCTGTCGACCCACCGCAGTTCTGTTTTAGGTGGCTAGTTACGTTTGTTCACCGAATTCATTAAAGCGTAATAACGTCCAACCAAAACAACCTGCACATGGTTGTTCACGCTCTTACATCCTTTCGGTCTCAAGAAACTACAAGAACGTTAAGAATGTTCTTAATGTATCCAAGCTATGATCGTTGTCGGCATCTACTTAGATAGCTAGCATGTGTAGGGTGATAAATGCCAAATACACTATGAATTAAGAACAAGAATAAGTTAAATAACTAGATCATAAACATATATTTAAGTATCTAACATGAATCAAACATAACTAATCTGGAAATTCTAAGTAGAAATCCTAGTTTTCCATAGACCGCGTATCTAACATGAATCAAACGTAACTAATCTGGAAATTCTAAATAGAAACCCTAAGTTTCCATAGACCGCCTAGCACGAGAGTTCAGCTAGACATAACAACATTTAGAAAAACCAAGTTCTCCATAATACGTAAAGATAAGAAGAGGGAAGATTCAAACGACGAAATCTTCAAAGATTATGATGATCCTTGCATCCAATCTTTCTCTCCAAGTGTTTCTCTCTCCAAAAGTGCGTGAATGGTCCCCTGTGATCCTCTAGGTCGTACTCAATAAGAAACCCGGTCCTCCATCAATAAACTTTGCGAAATTGCACTATTTAGCCCTTAGAATACGCTTGCTTATGCTTATGGTCCTCATTTTGTGACCGTGCGATCATAAATTGTGATTGTGCGATCACATTATGATCCTCCTTCTGGTCTTGCTTATGATCTTGTGATCACAGTTGTCATCCTTCACTTCCAGTTAGTTGCTTTTTGATTCCTCTCCGAATTTTGGCTAAGTATTTTTCTCCCTTAGCTTCCCCTCTTATTTCTTTCATTCTCTCTTGCGTTTCCTTGAGTTTCTTCCGTTTCGAATTTCATCTCCACGCTCCGCTTTTATCATTGAGCTCCTGGTTCCTGTCAAAACAACATGAGCACAACCCGAGATCATATCTATGTAAAAATATCAAATCATTGCATGAAACTGACTCAGGGCGCCCCTAGATGCCCCATAGGTGAATGACTCAGTTTGAACTTCGGGCATACACTTGGGGCGTACACTTGATATTCGGGCATACAGAGGGGCGTCTGGAACCACACACGGGCGTATTTAACCCCCCAGGGCGCCTAAGTGTATGCCCGAAGCTCAAAATGAGTTATTCGCCCATGGGCTTCTAGGGGCGCCCTCAAGTAGGCGCCCGTAGATGCCCCAATGGGTGAATATCTCATTTTGAGCTTCGGGAATATAGTGGGCGCCCATGAGGGGTTATTGTACGCCCGTTATAGGTTCTGGACGCCCTCTGTATGCCCTAGCTCAAAATGGAACTTATATCGTATTGGGGCTTCTAGTAGGGCTTTCAAAGACCTTCGCAATCTCCTCAAGATGAACCTCATACTATTTTCAGAACATCTCCGAAAATGTTGAAATAAATATACGATTTTTTTTAAAGTACTACTTCTGAAATGTAAAGATAAAACGAAGGGATACTAAGGTTGATAAACTTACTCTTGTTTCCGACGGATTCAAAGTCTTCAAACGAACGAAACTTTGTTTTTGTTTTGAAACCCAACAATGGAGGTTTTGGAAGAGACTAGAGAGAGAAACAACAAATTTTGGGTGCCAAAATGAATGAACTGAGGTACATTTTAAGGTTTGACATCTTAGGTAGTTGAATGTATTTATCATTTGAACAAGGTTGTTGAGTGAATTTAATTTTCTATGGTGAGGAAGATGTTATTGTTGTTGTTGTTGAATGAAGAGAGAGAGAGAGAGAGAGAGAGAGAGAGAGAGAGAGAGAGAGAGAGAGAGAGAGAGAGAGAGAGAGAGAGAGAGAGAGAGTAGTGCATGCGTGCAAATTTGGAGAAAAAATTCAGCAAAAAAATATTTGGGTAGGACCCCCTCTTGCCACATGGAAAACCTTAAAAAAACAAAGAGAGACCCACTCATGGAGAAAATTTTAAAAAAATTAAATGAGACCCACTAACTATAACAAACCAAAAGTTAACTTATGATTATTAGTTGGTGGGTACTTCCCACCAACTTTTTGAACTTATGGTTAATATGCACCACAAAGGTGCATATTGGTTTTTTAACAAAATTCCCCCCCATCTCTCGTCTCTTCCCAAGTCGATTGTTTTGAGGATCGTTCTCTCTTCTGCAATGAGAAACATCGAGAATAGACAGTTTACCGAGCTCGGCAGCCATGGAGTTTTCCGGTGAGTTTTGAGCCCAGAAGTCGGGAACAACATCATATTTCAGCGATTAGAGAGTCGTGCTAGTGCTTCCCGAACTCGTCTTGACCTCAAGAGTAACGTAGGAGTGGTTAATTGGACCGAATTTCAACTGAAGTTATAAAATTGGACAAAAAGGTAGATTGGGTGCTTGAGAGAATTCCGAATCATTAGCTTGATGAATTACTGAATTGGTTTGGGGCTTTTGATTCCCAATAGTAGCAGGTCCAACAAAGGGGAAGAACTGGGAGAGGTTTTCTTTGAAGTGTTGAAGAACACTTGGAATGTTCTTGAGCATTTTGCTATAGTGAGGATTTTGATCAAATAGCCAGCTTCATATAGGTGTTAGACTTTCTTTTACCATTTTATCCTGGAACAAAAGGATTTATTTGTCAACTAACAGTTCAATCCGTTAAGTGGTGGATGGAAAAATTTACTCAGTTTCAAAGTGACTTATTTATTGCAAATGGGGTACATTTATTGTAAGTTTTGAAAGTGTTTAATGCAAAGTGATAGTTTCGCCATATTGGGGTATGCATTAAGTATTTAAGCCAAATTCTATTTAACAGCAACTGGAGATGATGTTACGATATCACATATATTCTTATATGTTCCCTTTTTCAAGTTTCATTTACTTTTCACTAAATTATCACATATATTCTTATTCATAATAAACTAAATAAAAGAAAAAAGAAAAAAAAATAAATGAAATTATTTCAGAAACTTATTTACATTCAATTTGAATTAATAGGATTAGAAACGTAAAATTTGAGAATTTCCAAATAGTCACATACAACTTCAAAAAAAAGGACAGAATTGTAGTGTTTGCATATTTCGATTTGAATTAAATTACTACCCGGGGTGGAACAGAGATTAGCTTCAGTGGGAGCCAAGTTTTAGTAATATGACATTTTGATGAAAGAACTAAGTCGTGGGGTTTATTGTTTGATTTCACTGTGGATAAAGTGAATTTAGTGAATAAAATAAATGTTAAAACTATAATGGCTTAATTACTTAATGCATACTTTCAGTATACTCAAACTAACACATTGCAACCCCCAATTGTATAATAGGCTTACTGCACCCTCCAGTTTTGATAAATCATACTAATTGCAACTAGTACAAAAAGATGACTATCATGTCCTTTTATTGAAACGGTACATTTGTCTATTTAGTTTCATGTATGAACACTCATACATACCTTTATAATTATCAGTGCAACCACCCCAACGCCGCCTCGTAGCTCAGAGTTCTGGCGTAGCCCAGAAGCCGGGAGCGTAATGTTGGAACCAAATCACCATTTTGGTAATATATCCTTCCACACACTCATAAACAACCTCTTTGGTATTCTAATTTCTAAAATTCACAACCGGGAGTTAACCAAAGCCCAGGAGATCAAAAGCCCTCCCTCAATTTCATATTTCACCTTATAACGAATCCAGGAGATGGAGGCGAATTCATACCCATAGAAACCAAACTGAAGAGCAATGTCGCCAAAACGACCGACGGTCGCCGAAATCTGGCTAGGAGATCACCGAAATCACCATGTATGTCAGAGAGAGTGTAACATCTTCGTGCTTGATATTTACTGTTTCTTGATGCATGGGCGATTTAGATCATGATCAAATACTAAAACCTGAACTAGAACACGATTTGAGTTGAGTGTGATTTGGAGAGGACTCTTTTTCTGGTTAGAGAGAATGGATTGTTCACGTTCCTTCACCCATTAGTTGATGATTTGAAGCACGAATTTAAAGAGCGAGAGAGATGGGCGACAGACAGGGGATGGAGATATACAGGAGAGGAAAGGACGTCACCTTCTGATCTTCTAATTCATCCTCATTTCTTCACCCATTTTCCTTTTCTTTTTCATTTTCTTTATTAGCTATTTGTGTTGCATTTCCTTTAAGATTTGAATTGTGTTGAGATGATTTATTTTACTAGTTGCAATTAGTATGATTTATCAAAACTGGAGGGAGGGGGGGGGGGGTGCAATAAGCCTATTATAGAATTGGGGGTTGCAATGTGTTAGCTTGAATATAATGGGGATATGCATCAAGTAATTAAGCCAAAACAATAATAGTTCCAGTTTGAGCACACTAATCATATGTATAGAAACTAATCAAGCTATGTCTTAAATAAATCTCATACATCGGAGACTCATTACAATTGGTTTTGAGGTAAAATTTCTATTATTCTTTACCTGGTACCAGAGTCACGGTTCATAAATATGAATGGTTTAACGACCCACGTGTTTGTCGCCTCATGCAGACAAAAGATCCACATGTAGGTCAAAACATGTCGCATGTGAGATGGCGTGTTGAGAATTCCCACATAGGACATACGAGAAGAAAGACATAATTAATAAAAATCATGAACTGCTCCACTCATTGCCAATTTGTTTTGAGTTGGAACCCTGTGGTTTATTTACCCTATTTCTCATATATGAACATATTGGAGAGAAATTTATATTTTCATCCCAATCACCTACTGAACCTACTCATCTACTATAGAAAGTTTGATTGCATGAACTTAAGTGAGAAAAAATTATCGGGGTTGAGTACTTGTCTTATGTGAACTGCACATCCTGTACTTATGTAAATTCTTAGAGAACTGTACACATTCTCTACCGTTGTGATGTTTCCGCTCCCTCCATCTCAGATCGCTCCATTGTTTGATGATAAAATGACAGTAAATTACCATCACCAAGAAATATATCTTCGACTATCAAGTTTGATGATGATGCACCACATTTGTACATATCCATTATGTATTTTGTGCCATTAGTTGATTCTTATACGACAATATCAATCTATCCTTTTAATATCTATTTTCTCTACATAGTAAGTGTAAATGGGTCTAATAAACCGTAAAGATGTAAACATGGTCTTCTAATGGGGAAGATACACATCATTGCTAAAATTACAGTCCACCGCTATGAAAGGCTGCTAGAGCATGTAAAACACTTTCGTATAACAGAAGAAAACAGCTCTTCGGCACACATGAATTCATAAACACCATATATCTTGTATAAGAAGTTAGTTTCCTCTAAAACTTTCTAATTGCAATTCATTTCCGTGTAAAAAACAACATGCCATTTCTTCACCATAAAGTGAACTTCATTCTTCTAAATATATAAACCTGACGCTTCCAATTCCCTTGGAATGGTCACATACTCATCAAACACTAAATTAGGCAGGGATAATAAGAGCATACAAAAAGTGCTTACCAGTATAACCATCCCAGCTCTTGCCTAGTATAGGCATCTTCCTTAATATCAACAATTCTTCATTCCATTGAATTAAACTAGTCGAGAACCCGCGCTATGCGCGGGTGTTTGAGTTAGATATGTAATCGATTGAGCAGACACGATTCTCACATGTCATATATGAAACCGTTTTTTTTACTGTAGTTTTCTCTTGCCACGCTAAAAGTTAGTGAACATAGAAATCAAACAAATTTAGTTTGAAACTCAAGGAAATTTGAGCTTTAGTTTAACGGTTTTCAAACATATAGCAAAAATGATCTCCCAGTTTATGTCTCTTGGTGTTGAGTTTGAAAGGCTTAGATTCTGCGGGCCGTTGTTTCACTCGAGAAATGACTGAGCTTTTAGTAGCAACTTTCGGATGAATACTTTGTTTCTCAAAAATATAGGTGAAGATGCATGAAATTGAAAAATATGATTTCATTTGAAAACCAATTTTGAGGAAAAATTATTGAAAACAAATTATAAGGATTTACTCCTAAAAGGATTTGACTCACTTATGGAAAGACCTGAATCTTTTAATTCCCAACATTTTAGCTCTATTTAAGGTGAAGTTGGCACAACAAACAAATATCATACCGTATGTTTCAGTTATAACATTGCCTACCATGAAGAAATCTATGAAATATTTTACTTAGTAATTTTCTATCGATAGTGAGATGAAAATTATAAAACTATATTTTGCTCAAAATTTTTGACCTGAAATTTTATCACTCACAATATCTTCTATCAAGAAAAATTCCCATATTTTCTTCCTTTTTGGTTATAAGTTGCATGTGTTTTGTTATGTCAATAACTTTTTAACCTATGCCATTCAGTAACTGTAGCCTTACCATGTCTTATTGGGAAAGCTATAAACCTATTCATTGCCAAAATATCGTGGTATTACATCTTAGCATGCTACGAATAGTTAAATCTTCTAAAAAATTTGAAAAATTTGTGAAATAAAATATTGGACTGAGGTCTATAGATACTATAATGAATGAAGCTTTTCGAAAAATTAGTCGACGATAATTCATTCAAATATCACGCATTATTTACTTGGTTAACATGTTAGTCATTCAGACTCTTGATCGTCTCTGATTTACAGTTCTCTTATGATTTCAATCATCTTGCTTTAATCTGAATCTTCTGAACCTAATTTTCTACTTGATTTCCATGAAATAGTTTTTTATTTTCTAATTTTCCTTATAATATCAAATATTTGGGAGGATTGTACTCGCTTATTTCTATCATTTAATTTCTTTGGTTTCCAACATAAAAAATTCGACAAAGTTAAGAATGAAGACTTTTCATGAGTGTATATACATATGAATGGTACCAAAAGGGAATAACATGCAATAGAGCTTAACTACTAAATCAAAGATTAAAACACTAACCTGAATTATCCCAAAATGATGATTGCTCTATATCTGTGGTGGCATAAAATGGTAGATAGAAGATAACCCAGAAAATAACTCGAAAGTTTAAACATTTTAAGAGAAGAAAGAACTATTAGAGTTACAAATTATTGGAATTGATATGCAAATTTAATTAAATTTTTGAATCATACTAAAATAAAGAGAATACAATTAACATTTGGATTAAAGAAGAAATATCAACACAAACTCTTTCTTGAAAGGAGGTGATAAATTACTTCTTCAAAGACAACAGTGCTTACAGTATTAAGGATTAAAACACTAACTTGAATTTTCCGGAAATAATGATTGTCACCGATCCTTGGCGACAAAGAGGTCAATAAAATATAATAGAACCCAGAAAGTACCTGAAAAGTTTAAAATTTTAAGAAAAGAAAAAAGGCTATTAGAGTTTCATATTACTTGCTTCACAGGTATATTAAATTATATTTTTATCCCTCCCAAAAAAAATTATATTTTTATCATATTACATTCATAAGAATAAAATTACTTTTAATGAAGAAATATGGTGATGCAAGAGCATGATGCCGAGCCACGAAGTGTCATAAAAAATAGAATGTAATAAGAAAATCGTATAATTTTTCATGAAGGTTACGTGTCTTCTGAATTACAAACGAAAAATCATCTTAATGATTCCCAAAGAAAAGGAGTTAGAAACATAGTAGTGTAGGTGGAAAATTTGAATACCTGGGACAAAGAACCATGCAGAGAAGGATGACGTTGTGAATTCGAGAACTGTTCAAAGGAGCAAAAAAATGTAAAATGCATGCGTCAGATCAAATGTGAAAGTGAATGAGGAGGTGGGTTATTAGCAAACTGAATGGGTAGGGAATTGAAGGCACATTTTCTTCCCTTGATTCTGTCAGTTATGCATAAAAAAGGGTCTCTCCTTCGCATTGAATTAAATTTATTGACATTTGAATTTTTATTGTATAGCTATATTGATCAAAAATATAAATTAGATGATAATGACACCACGTAATATATGTACGTGAGTTTTCGTATTAGTGATAGCATAATTTCTGAAATCTGTAACTGATAAGAGCTTGACATTAATCTACCATTTGAATTTATTTGCATTTATTTCAAATATGAGTGAATTGACAAATCTCTTTCACATTCATCAGTACAAAACAACTTGGCAGAATTTTATTGGTCAGAATCCAAATAAGCATGACAAATGTCATTTTCTTGTATTGTAATAAATTACACATGGCATATTCTCAATCAATCGTAGCACTTCTCTGCTTTTATATATATATATATATAGATGTGAAAAGAGCATCAACTGTTGGGTTTTAGTTGATTCAAACAAACAAAAAAAAAAAAAATAACTTTGAAGGTTTGTTGATGGCTTGGTGCACGTGTGTGCATGTGTATGTGTATTGCAATTGGTGCATGTTGTTAGGTGGGTTGTGAGTAATTGATTCAAGGTTGGAGTGTGCTTGGTGGTCTAAGTCGTTTCCGACTTTGACTTGGGAACAATTGGCAGTGGTTTTACCCGACCTTGACTCTCTTCGGCAAACAGGTTGTTTCCAATTTTTTTGGAAACAATATTGGACGGTTGTTTTGACCAATACAAATTGGTAGTGTCCTTTTTTAGTTAGGAAAAAAATTTGGACTAATTGTTTTCCTAATTGTACTCGGATTAGTTTTGTTTATTATTTTGGGTCCAAGTTTTGTACTAATATATATAGATGCTAGGGTTAAGACTTTTGGGTGTGCTTGTAGTTGGTATTATCTTCTCATCAATAAATTGGTTGGTTTGGTCGTGGATGTAGCTAGTCTCAAAACTAGTGAACCACGTAAATTCTTGTGTTCTTGATATTTTTTTTGTTTTCTCTTGCTCTCTCACGTATTGGAAATCCTAACAAGTGGTATCAGAGCCAGGTTCCGTTGAGTTTCAAGAGGAGCAATGGCGAGTTCGTGATCAAGATTTGTCAAGTTTGATGGGAAGATTGGGTTTCAGCTGGTTGGCCTCTGAAACAGGGGGTGCAAGCACACCAAGCCTTTATTGGGAGGTCATCGGTTTCCTTGCTGGGGGAGCTATCAGGCTCTTATTGTGGAGCATCGGAATTGTGGATCTTGGTTTAGTACATCCGGCACGCTTTCGGTTCCGGCATGCGTCAATCGATATGGCGTGCTCAACCCGGCGAGTGATCTGGATCTATACCTGGATTTGGCAGCTTGGAGGATTCAAACCTAGGTGGAGGTGGCTCGAATCACCTAGCAAATTGAGGGAGAAACGTCATTGGAAGAGGGAGTGTCCTAAAAATCGTTCATCTGTAGATCTCACTTCAGGTGGAGGAGGAGGGACCCTCAAGGTTGGTCATGATCTCTAGGCCCCTTGAGAGCGGTTCGGGCTCCAGGCATGGAGCGTTGGCGCGTGTTGTTGGGCACGCGAAATTGATGGTAGTGTTATTGTGTACACATCCGTTGGTGGCGCGATTGGATCTTGGATTGACGCGCTTCGATTATTGGTTTTGTGCGCATTGGTGCGGGTGGCGGCGCAAATTGGCATGACATCGTTTGATACACACTTTTGTCACTAAGTGTCATTGGAGTGACGTTGGGGTATGCATTAGTCATGGTGCATTGAAGAGGCGTTTGTTGGGACGCATTGGGAGTGTGTTGAAATTCCGCAAATTGAGAATACACTCGGATTGGGTTTGTTGATGAGAAGAATTGGTTCGGTAGCTATGGAGTTTGAATCAAGGGGGAGGTTTGTTGGGTTTTAGTTGATTCAAACAAACAAAAAAAAAAATAACTTTGAAAGTTAGTTGATGGCTTGGTGCACGTGTGTGCTTGTGTATGTGTATTGCAATTGGTGCATGTTGTTAGGTGGGTTGTGAGTAATTGATTCAAGGTTGGAGTGTGCTTGGTGGTCTAAGTCGTTTCCGACTTTGACTTGGGAACAATTGGCAGTGGTTTTACCCGACCTTGACTCTCTTTGGCAAACAGGTTGTTTCCAATTTTTTTGGAAACAATATTGGACGGTTGTTTTGACCAACACAAATTGGTAGTGTCCTTTTTTAGTTAGGAAACAATTTTGGACTAATTGTTTTCCTAATTGTTCTCGGATTAGTTTTGTTTATTACTTTGGGTCCAAGTTTTGTACTAGTATATATAGATGCTAGGGTCAAGATTTTGGGGTGTGCTTGTAGTTGGTATTATCTTCTCATCAATAAATTGGTTCATTTGGCCGTGGATGTAGCTAGTCTCAAAACTAGTGAACCACATAAATTCTTGTGTTCTTGATTTTTTTTATTTTTTTTTATTATTATTTTTTTTTGCTCTCTCACGTATTGGAAATCCTAACATCAACAACCTGCAATTACTTATTAGTTGAATTTTGGGATATGATCAAGTCATTACAATTAAAAATTGGCCTGGGAAAAGAAGTACGAATTTGAGCAGTGAGTAACGTAGAGCTCGAAGCAGAATACCAAAAAATATAGTTTATGTAGCAAAGAAGTTTTGATCATTCATAGCGAAACAAAAAAACATTAAGACTCCAAAACATTCCTCAATTAATTTGACAGAATGGGTTCTATATCAGGAAGAACAACAACGGAAAATATAAAAATGAAGTGAATTACATATACCCAAATTCTTTTTTTGGGCATTTAATGGAAAAATATACATGCAAGAACACTGTAATGCAATACAAACTAAATTATTTAAAGATGAAAGCCTTAATTAGATTCCTATATTGAAGAGCCCTGCATCATTAACAATGCTAAGAAAAAACTAACGGCCTTAGATTTCGCCGGCGACAATAATTTTGGAGAAACACAAACACAATAGCTTGATCATTGATTGTTGCTGCCAATGGTGAATCAGAATCAAGAGAATACAAGAAAATCATATACTGTAACATGTTCCTCATCTATCATTACTTGAAAAAAAAAACACGACACGAGGTGAATACAATATGACGCACAGAGGAACAATTGAAGCCTATCTGAAGGTCAAATATTCCACTAGCTAATGGAGAGAGAATGAGAAAGACCGGGAGATATTGAAAAAAAGAGTACCAAACTCGATATTAAAGATAGTATGAAGAAAAGAAACCCTAAAAAGAAGAATGCGCATAAATTTAACAATTGAACTTTGTCTAGGTCACGTAAAGGATAGTACCTAGGGTTTAACATACCTTTCGTGGAGTTCTTATTGACTTATATTGCAAGCCTGTCATGTGATATGACAGGTAAAAGAGGGTCAAGGACATTGTAAGGCTTGGTCTGTTTTGGCTCTTTATGGCAACAGAGAGTAGGCGACGGTTTGGAATTGATTGTCATTCTCCTCTTCCTCAAAGCCTGGATGGATTTCTGAATTGCAATGCCTTAGAGGCCACCTTGTCTTGTTGGAGAGGCAGATGATGAACATGGTAGTCGACATATTCTCCATTGTTGGAGTTCTTTAGAAACGAATATGGTTTTCAATGAATCGATCGAGTCTGTTCATGAAAGGTTTTCTTACAGAAGCAACGTCATAATCCTCTAAGGTTGATAGGAATCTATTTTATCACAGCTTTTAGCGATTTTTAAGTGATTAAATTAAGACGGAAAGGTATTATAGGTACTGTAAACGTATTAGTGTCAAAAAATACCTTTGTAAACTTTTAAATACTATATATATATATATATATATATATATATATATATAAAGATAAATATTAGTTTATAATATCATTTTCTATACAAATATCTTTCGTAAATGTATGCCTATTTTTCTTCTTCTGAATGTATAGACTTGTGATTAATATACAAGGTTACTGAATATATTGTACCACTCCGTTCCCTCTCTTCCTTCCCCTTGGAGAGGGCACGGGGATTAAGAAAAAAATGTCTTTTACTGTCTTACCCCTGCAATTCCAAAAAAAGTCTCTCTCTGTCCTCTTCTTTCTCCTCTCTCTCTGGTTGATAACAACAACCACCACAACCACCAAAACACTCTCTCGTTGATAACAACAACCACCAAAACACAGATCCAAACAGAAATCACACAATACATATGAAATGAAAGAGATACAGAGGTAGAGAGGACATTAAACATGAAATCAAACAAAAATAGAGGAAGAAGAGAAGATGAATCTAGGCGTCGCCGAACAGCCACCAACCTCCGGTGCCTCCGGATCTCGAAGCACCAGCAGAGCTTCGCCACCACCGCCATCGAGATTGAAATCAATCAAAAACAGAGGGAGAAGGGAAGACGAATTTGAGCGTCGCCGAGCCGCCTCCAACCTCCGCTGCCTCCGGATCTTGAAGCACTAGCCGTACCTCGCCACCACCGCCGGAGAGATCGCGTTTATGGCGTTTGACATCGCCGTCGAAATCACTAGCAGTGCCTCGCCACCACCGCTTTCAAGATCCCGTCGCCGAGCAGCCTCCAATGTCGAACCCTTCTTCGTCTCCTTCATCTGCTGGGTTTCCTCTTTTTTTCGTCCCCTTCTTCCTCTCTCTCTAGCTCTACTGCCTCCCTCCTCTCTCTCTCCCCATCATCTCTAAATGTGTGGTGAGAATGAAATGGCTGAGATGAAATTGGGTAGGGTTTGTTTTTTTAGAGAAAAAAATGGGTGGGTTAGAAATTTTGAAATAAAAAGTGGGTATTAATTGGAAGGGCTAATTCGTCATTGCCCATTATCAAACTTACTAAATGGGGAAAGGGGTAGGAAGAGAGGGAACGGACAGAAATAGAAAGGGGTAGGAAGAGAGGGAACGGAGTGGTACATAATTACAATAATCAATAGTGACAGCCTTTTGTATATGATGTCAATAGAAGTTTAGATACAGCAACAATAATGGAGTGACAATATTTATTTTGACATCACTAGTCATTATTGACAGTGACAATATTTTGCTGTCACTAGGTGATAGATGATAGCGATGATAATTTTTGTCACTAACCACTAACTTTAGTGACAATGACTATTGTCATAAAAGATAAGCTGATAGTGACAATAACTGTTTTTACTGACTGTTGAATTTATTGGCAGAGAATACTTTTCTCATTAGTGACAAGGTTTTGTCAACAAACTACATGGTGACAATTCTTTTTGTCACATTAATGTTTGTAGGCAGATTTTAGTGAGAGGACTTCTGTTGTTTGCATTACCTTTTAGTGATAATTTGACCTCACTGAACATATAATCTGTTTCATTGAACATATAAGAATTAAATTAGATTATTCTGACTACAATGTGAAAGATATTCAAGCTTCTTAATTTTCAATATCCAAATATCATAGAAACAAGAGACTGACTCAGTGAGTCTTCCCATTAATTTATTCATGAAAGCAGTAAAACCATAAACAAGTTCTCAAATTGCATATCAATCATTCACGAGCAACTGCCACCACTTGTTTGCCGAAGTTGTGACCAGTGAAGATTCCGGCCAGTGCAGCTGGTGCACTCTCCAGCCCTTCCGCTATGTCCTCAGTGTAGACAATTTTGCCATTTCTTACGAGAGGTAACATCATTTCAAGAAACTTCGGGTACAAATAGAAGTAATGAAAATAAAGGAAACCTTGCATTTTGATTTGTTTTATCACAATGGAAAACAATCTTCGTGTCCCTTCAGATTCTTCAAGATTATACTGCGAGATCATTCCGCTCACTGAAATTCGACCATTAAGTCTCATATTGTTGAAGACAGCATCAAGCATTTTTCCTCCAACATTTTCGAAGTATATATCAATGCCATTAGGGAAGTACCTAACACACCGTAGGTTAAACAAATATGTTACATGATATTTGAACTTTTAGCTCAATAATGTACTATTATATGCATAAAATCGAATCTAAATTCTTGAAAATGATACAAATACTCACCTTTTCATCGTCACATTCAAATCTTCCTCATCCTTATAGTTGAAAGCATCATCAAACCCCAGCTTAGTTTTCAACATATCGACCTGTATTTAAGAACATAAATTTGTAGACTTAGAATAACCCTATAATATTTTACTCAAATCATATGCTCGATCAAATGGCCAGAAATATAATAGCATTTTTCTATGTTTCTGTTTTTAAGTTATTTGTCTTAATTTTTGGGATTTCGATGAGTTTGCGACATGTTTCAATAGTACACACATGGGAAGAAAATGGACACACCTTTTCTTTCGTTCCGGCGCTTCCGACGACATAACATCCCATTAACTTGGCAAATTGACCAACAAGTTGACCAACAGCTCCAGCAGCATCGGAGATAAAAACATTCTCTCCCATTCTGGGAGAGCATATCTCATAAAACCCAACATATGCAGAGAAACCAGCCATACCTAGAAATTGCAATGAGATCGAGTAATTTAAAATTCACAAGAGAGAGAGAGAGAGAGAGAGAGAGAGAGAGAGAGAGAGAGAGAGAGAGAGAGAGAGAGAGAGAGAGAGAGAGAGAGAGAGAGAGAGAGAGAGACCAAGGAGCCCAGTGTAGCAAGGGAGAGGGATGTCTGTGGTTTCAATCTTAAATAGTGACTCCAGTGTTGTAATTGCACTATATGGCTGGGGTTCCTTGTAAATAACACTGTATTCTTCATATCCAGTGATCCCCCAAACTAAGTCACCCTTCTTGAATTTTGAAATTCTAGATTCCAACACTTCAAAAACTCCATAACCACTTATAGCCTGCACCAACATCAAGAAAAACAACAAAAATAACAGCATTACTTAATATGATCATGATGATGTTGTAACTAATCATACGTACGCAATGGCAAGTCATGAAGTATTGATTTTTCTTACTGAGCCGGGAGTGTAAGGATGAATGAAGAAGCCAGGCTCCATCTCTGTAGTCATGCGTTTGCGCATGTAAGGATCGCAAGACAAGTAGAGGTTCTTCACAAGAATAGCATCGGGACTCTCTTCGAGCTTCAGCTGTATATTACTAGTTCTCACAAACAAGTCAGATTCTGTGAGAACGCCATGGACATAGTCCCTCAGGATAACCTGCTTGTTGCTCACAACTACACCTTCTTCCGCCATAACTCTGTGTGTGTGTGTGTGTGTGTGTGTGTGTGTGTGTGTCTCTGCCTACAGGGACGAGTATATATAGGCAAATACCACTAGTACCTAATTCTATTTTTCACTCCACTACCTTTTTCTTGTTGAAGTTATTACGTGAAAACCTCAAATTTGTTTGTTGTCAAGCCATAAGTTTCTTCTGTAAAAACCATTGTTTATTTCAGCTTGTTGCTCTTATGAACTGCCCGCTATCTCAACAAAATGTATAAAATGCTAGGAAATAATGCATGGGTCCACCATGAGGTTGTGCTTACCTGTATTGACAGGGAAGGAAGGAAGGTGTGCATATATTGTCATAACAGGTACGTAAGGGTATGATGATCTACATTTTAAATAAATGTATTTCTACAAACTGGTTTTAGTGCACGTTTTGAAACTCGGATTTTAATCGATTTGATTAAGATTTACCATTTTAGTTTAATCCCATTTGTTGTGGCAGAAACTTTTAAGCTGAAAATCTACAAAGTAATCTCAGTGCAATTTTGGAATCTCCAAAATTTAGAATTATGCACTGAAAATCACAGAAAAAAACAATTTAATGTGTTTGTGACATTAATGTAATCTTACTTCATTTAGTTCATTTATTTATTTTTTTGAGAAAAACCAAGCTTTCATAGATTAAGGACCAGCCCCTACATCATTTACGTCGTTCCTAATACAATCTTTAAGCCATGAGGGAACATTACAATTAGAAAAGCAGAGCATTGATCCATCCTCCTTTGCGTGGAAAGCTAATAGGTGAGCTGCATTATTAGAGTTCGGGGGCCATGGTTCAGGCAAAACTTCGAAAGAGCTTACTTTTGGCTGCAATGTCTTCAACAAGAACTCCAGTTTCGGTGATGTCTTCTTCTTTAGTTCCTTCTCTGGCTAGACAAATTTGGTTAATCAGAACCTTGGCATCTCCGACGATCACCAGGGAGTTACAATTCAACCGAAAACTCAATGTGATAGCTTCCTGAGCAGCTAAGGCCTCGACGTGCTTCGCTGAAATGCCACTGTTTACCGATGGAGAAACACCTCCCATAACAGAGCCATTCGAATCACGGATGATAATTCCAATTCCATCGTGCCTTGTTGTTGGACACCATGAACCATCAAAGTTTGCCTTAAAGCATCCCTGAGCCGGTTTCCGCCGTTGAACCTTCACCGTCCTAGCTGAAGAACCAGAATTTTGCTCTATGGGCTCGTTAGCTAGTTCGGCAACAGTGTTATTTACTTCAGGCACCATCACCGTGTAGGACTTGTTTCAAAACAGATGGCTGTTTCAAGCCCTCCAAATCCACCATATTGTGACAGCAAAAGGCAATAGCTCTTTGGGGCTCAACGAGTTTAACCAGTGACTAGCCCACACAGCAAAGTTTGTTGTTTGAGTTGTTAAGAAAACACCATGTTCTATTTCTTTTCGGATGTTGAGTTGGTGCCTTGAAGTTGAATTGGTCAAATGCGGCCAAACTCTTTGTTTCCAACTTTGATTTGGAAACATTGGAAGTCAAAGGCGATGGAAGATTAGTTAGGAAACATGTTTGTTTCCAAATCGGATTTGGAAATTTAGGGATTTCCTAGCACTATATTAGGAACCTAGTAGTCACATTATTAGGTATGCAAAAACAAAGTGTAATTGTTCCTCTTAAGTGAATAAAGGGTGTTTTTCCGCCGTGGAGGTAGTTAGTAAATATTTTGCTAGCGAACCACGTAAAATACTCATGTTCTTCTTTATTCGTTCATTGTTCGTCAGGTGGTTTGTCATAACAAACTGGTATCAGAGCCAACGTTGGCAGTGTTTCAAGATCAAGATCAAGGCGGAGCATAGCTAGGGTTTCACAACTTGGCGAAATCAAAGCTATGGTTTTGTGATCTAGGTGGAGCACGCGACTAGAGTTCAAGATCCACCAAGAACGATGTCCGGACCGATGTTGAAGACCGACAAGTTCACAGGAGGGAACAACTTCAGTCTGTGGAAGATAAAGATGGAGGCTTTACTGAAATCGCAAGGCACATGGGAACTTTTGACTACAAACAAGGGAGGCATGAATGTTGCATTATCGGAGTTCAAAGCGATTGAGAAGAAGGCACATTCAAACATTATGTTGTGCTTATCAGATGACGTGATCATCGAGATCGTAAATCAGAAGGAAGCAACGAAGCTATGGCTCAAGTTGGAGAGTCTCTACATGACGAAGAGTCTCACTAGCAAGTTGATGCTAAAGCAAAGGCTCTTCACTTTGCGGATGCTCGAAGGTACGGCTCTCAAGGGCTATCTTGATCAGTTGAATACAATTCTTTTAGATATGCGTAATATTGGCGAGAAGGTGGGCGATGAGGATGCTGCACTTTTTTTTATTGATCTCGTTACCTCCATCATATGAGAATTTCGTGCAGTCGTTCATTGTGAACAAGGACGACTTATCCCTAAAGGAGGTCAGATCGGCGCTCCATGCTAGAGAACTGCGCCATAAGGGTGCAGGCATAGGTACAGAGGACCATGCTTCCGGAATGATGGCGACGGGGGGAAGCAAGAAGGGTAAGAAGAAAAAGAAAAAACAGTTTTCTGGTTCTAAGTTGCCCGAGGATGTCTGTGCTTGGTGCAAGGAAAAGGGGCACTGGAAGAGAGATTTCCCGAAACGAGGTCAACAAGGGCAGAATAGATCCGCAGCCGTAGCAGAACAAGGTAATTCGTCCGAGGTTGATTACGTTCTAATTTCGGATGCTGTCACGCACTCTCAGGATGCGTGGGTCCTTGATTCCGGAGCTTCCTATCATATTTGCTTTAAACAGGGAGCTATTCTCGACGTACAACCAAACGGATGGAGGGTCTGTCTACATGGAAAACAGAGCCGTCTGTAAGGTGATTGGGAGCGGCTCAGTTAGATTGAAGACGAATGAAGGGGAGTTATGTACTTTGGAGCAAGTCAGGCATGTACCACTTATTAAGAAGAATCTAATCTCCTTGAGTATACTCGACAGCAAGGGATACAGTATCAAATGTGAAGGTGGAGATTTACAAGTCTGCAAGTTTTCTAAGGTGATACTCAAGGGAGTCAAGAACGGGACTTTGTACATGTTGCAAGGTTCGACGATCACATGTTCTGCTGGAGTTGTCTCGGCCGAGATTAAGGAAGCTGTGGCACATGAGGCTCGGTCATATGAGTGAACGTGGAATGCAGGAACTTCACAAAAAGGGCTATCTCACTGGGCATGTGCCCAAGAGCCTAGCATTTTGTGAGCACTGCGTGTATGGGAAGCTACAGCGTAGCAAGTTCCCTAAAGCGGTTCACATAACGAAAGGTACTCTTGATTATATCCATTCGGATTGCAGGGGTCCATATCGAGTTGAGGCGATAGACGGGTACAGGTACTTTCTCAACATCATAGACGACTACTCTAGGATGACTTGGATATTCGTAATGAAGCACAAGAGTGAAGCCTTCGCAATATTCAAGGAATGGAAGACATTAGTAGAGAATCAGGTGGGAAAGAAGGACGGCTTAGAGTTTTGTTCATCAGAGTTTGATAGATTCTGCAAGGATCAGGGAATAGCATGCCATCGCACTGTTCGTCCTACACCGCAGCAGAACGGTGTAGCAGAGAGACACTTCTAGCGAAAGTAAGGTGCATGCTTTCGAATGTAGGTATTTCTAGAGGATTTTGCGGAGATGCAGTTTCCATGGCATGCTACCTCATACATCGGAGCCCGCACACAGGTATAGGATGCAAGATTCCTATGAAAGTCTGGTCCGGTAGAGCAATGGATTATTCAGATTTGAGAGTTTTTGCTTGTGTTTCCTATTATCACGTTGATGATGGCAAACTAGTACCAAGAGCTAAGAAGGGAGTATTCATGGGATTCGAAACAGGTGTGAAGGATACAAGATATGGGCAGACAACAAGATTATACTTAGCAGAAGTGTAGTCTTTGATGTGACTCATATGTTGAAGAACTCCGTGGAGGTGGAGCGTGGGGATGCAGAGAAAAATGTGGAGGGAGAGTCGGATCTTACTGATCCTAAGGATTCCGAAATCCCTACACCGCCGCCGGAAGTCGAAGAGGAAGAAGTAGAAGAGTCTGATAGTGAAGATGCGTCTCTACATGAGGAACCATATCATCAGAGTATTAGGGTGGGAAGACAAAGAAGAGTCATCAAGCCTCCGACGAGATACAGAGATGACGGTATGGTGGGATATGCATTACAGGTAGCAAAGGAGGTGAGATGAGTCGTCCACCTACAAGGCCGCTATATCTAGTTCTGAGTCAGCACAATGGATTGCCGCGATGGGAGAGGAGATGGAGTCTCTTAGCATGAACTCGACTTGGGAGCTTGTTAAATTGCCAGCGGGAAGGAAGATAGTCAGTTGCAAGTGGGTTTTCATAAGAAAGGAAGGAACTACACATGGAGAGGGCATCAAGTATAAGGCAAGGCTAGTTGCAAGAAGGTTCAGTTAGAAAGAAGTAGTTAACTACAATGAGATCTTCTTACCGGTGGTCAGACATACTTCAATTAGGGTGCTGCGAGCAATGGTGGCACACCACAACCTAGAGCTTGAGCAATTGGATGTCAAAACAACTTTTCTACATGGAGAGTTGGAAGAGGATATATACATGAGCCAACCGGAAGGGTTCCAAGTTCCCGGAAGAGATAACCACGTGTGCAAGCTGAAGAGATCTCTCTATGGAATTAAGCAGTCGTCGAGACAATGGTACAAGAGGTTTGACAGCTTCATGTTGAAGATTGGTTACCATAAGTGCGAGTATGATTGTTGTGTGTATCACAAAGAGTTGCATAGTGGATCACGTATTTACCTAGTTCTATATGTGGATGATATTCTGATTGCAACTCAAAATATCAAGGACATTAGAGAACTGAAGAGGTCCCTTAGCGCGGAATTCGAGATGAAGGATCTGGGGGCTGCTCGGAAGATATTAGGAGTTGAGATCTATACAGATAGGAAGAAGAAGAAGCTTTTTCTATCACAACAGGGATACATCAAGAAGGTCTTGGCAAGGTTGGGGATGTTATCAGCTAAAGCTATACATACTCCTATGGCAACTAACAACAAGCTAGTAATGTACACCGTTCAGACCGAGGAGGAGAAGGAATGCATGTCCAAGGTTCCATATGGTAGCGCAGTTGGAATTCTCATGTATGTTATGGTCTGCACTCGAACGGACATAACATTCGCTGTTAGTGTGGTTAGTCATTTTATGGCTCATCCAAGTAGGGACCATTGGCAGGCGGTGAAATGCATATTCAGGTACCTTAAGGGTACGTCAGACATTGGCCTATGTTATGGGGCTAGTGAAAATATCTTGGGAGCTGGTTCTCAGACGCGGACTATGCAGGGTATATTGATAGTAGAAGATCAATGACAGGCTATGTGTTTGCTCTGGGAGCATCTTTTGTGAGTTGGAAGGCTACGCTACAGCCGACGCTGACTTTTTCCACCACGAGACGGAGTATATGGCTCTAACGGAAGCAGCAAAGGAGGCTATTCGGTTCAAGGGAATGATCAATGATCTAGGGCTACTTCAAGATCAGGCGATAGTCTACTATGACAGCTTGTGTGCAATTTTCTTGACTAAGGACCAGGTTCATCATGAGAGGACCATGCATATTGACGTCAGATATCACTTTCTGAGAAGTGAAAACAGGATGAAGGTGATGAAGGTGGGGACTGCTGACAACCACGCGGATATGTTCACCAAGCCGGTTCCTGAGAGCAAGTTCCAGCATTGTCTGGAATTGCTGAACATTATGAATCAGTGAGCCCTTCGGGGCATGTCGGACCTGGTGGGGGTCCAGTGAGTCTCTGTGACCAGAGACATCTGGTGCGGAGAAGACGTAGCTTTATTTGCGAGAAGAGGAGCATATGCTGTTGACGAGACAATTCAAGTCAAGGTGGAGATTTGTTGAGTTGGTGCCCTGAATTGGTCAAAGGCGGCCAAACTCATTGTTTCCAACTTTGATTAGGAAACATTGGAAGTCAAAGACGGTGGAAGATTAGTTAGGAAACAAGTTTGTTTCCAACTCGGATTTGGAAACTTTAGGGATTTCCTAGCACTATATAAAGAACCTAGTAGTCACATTAGGTATGTAAAAACAAATTGTAATTGTTCCTCTTAAGTGAATAAAGGGTGTTTTTCCGCCATTGAGGTAGTTAGAAAATATTTTGCTAGCTAACCACGTAAAATACTCGTGTTCTTTTTTATTCGTTCATTGATCGTGAGGTGGTTTGTCATAACACTGGACTTCCTAAGCAATAAAACAAGAACATAATGCATGTGTAATTGACTCACCCCCTACTTCCGCAAGCACCAAAAAGGTTCGGGACGTCAATTTGTCTTCTTCGGAGCTTATCTATAGTGGGCAGTCCATTATGGATACATCACCAGAGATGGAGTTCGATCTTCCTGGGAACTTTTATTTTCCATATTTTATTCATACCGGGAATGGAGGAATTTGAGCTACCTTCTGCGAGTTGACCTTCCTTAGAATTTTGTGCTACATGGTACCCCGTTTTGACGGTATAATGACCCGAATCCAAGAAATTCCAAATGAGAGTGTCCTCTGACTCACAGTTCACCGGGGGGATTTTGGTTACTTCTTCAACATCGACGAGCACTAACTGATCTTGCAAAAGTTGGGTATTCCATGTCTTGTCTTCGTTTATGAGTTCAACAACCCTCATATCTTGATCACCCACTCTCCATCGTAATCTCGATTCTAGGAGCTTCATTCCAATCAAAATACTTCTCCAAGCAAAGGACGGAGAATAACCAAGATCAGCCTGTAAAAATTCTTTGTGTTTGAAATACTTCGTCTTTAGCACCTTATTGAGAAGAGAGTTAGGATACCTAAGGATTCTATAACTTTGCTTGTCTAGCATTGCATCATTTAAAAATTTGAGATCCTTGAAAGCTAACCCACCATGATCTTTTTTTCGCTTCACGCGATCCCACTTTATCCAACTAATTCCGCTTTGTTTCTCCCCTTTACTCCATCAAAACTGTCTGATTAGTTGTGTAAGGTTTTGATGCAGGTTACGCAGCGGAATAAAAAAAATTAATCCTGCTCAAACCCCTCAAAGGATCACAGGCAAGCAATCATAATATGATTAGAGTAGAAACATGTGTACCTTAGTTTGTGTGATCACTACGAAAAATTGTGTCTTCGTCTCTACGAGTATCCACACCTTGGATCTTTGGATGGATTCCTTCTCACAGGAGGTGGGGGACGGGTCTGGGGATTCGGTCTCTAGACCTCTCTCTCTCTCTCTCTCTTGATTTGTTATGTTTCTCTGAATAATGACTCTGATGAGAAAATAACGAGCTAGAGTTCCTTTATATAGTAATAACTCTTTATTAACTACTTAAAAGCCCCAATACTAATCATGTCCTTACTGGCACGTTTGGTTTCCCGGACTATCCGTACTGGACTGGACTGGACTAAATTTTCCGGATAGGATTGGACTGGATTAGCTGAGCTATAATTAATAATGTGTTTGGTTTTGTGCCTTATTAATTCAGTATTAAGGTATAAATAGTCCAATCCAGCTAATACCCTCATGTGAGAGGGTACTAATTTGGGGTATTAAACACCATCTTTTCACTATTTCGTACTGGTATTAAAATTAGTCCAAAACAACCAAACATAGTATTAACTAATACCTGAACTATATTTAGTCCAATCCCAGCTAATACCGCTAATACTGAAAAACCAAACGTACCCGTAATGGATTAGTCCACTTGCAAATTAGTCCTGCTGACTTTGCTTGTGGTTGCGTTATGATCCTTTAATTAATTATTCCAACTAATTAATACCCATATCCATTTTAATCAATACGGTGTGTGGCCCCATAGGTTTCTACATAGTTGGTAGTAACTATTACAAACATAGAGCGGTGTCTAGCAACACATCTATGCCACCAACTAATAGAAATAGTCAGTGATCCCGACAAACTAGTGCCCGATGTTACTGTGTTGCGTTATCCCTTTGTCTCCATATCCGGATTGGACACGAGACATATTCGTCACACTCGTATATCCAATCTATAGTTTCTCAATCGTGGGAATAGACTTATCCATGCAGATAATATCAATATCTCCATATTGATTTATTTGAGTCTGGCCAAACATTCCATAAGCTCTACCGGTCGAGTGGCCGTGGATATTTACTCCTATTATGTAGGAGGGACAAATCATGTCTACATCACTGCCACCTCTAAGCTTTATTCCTTTCATGATCGATTGTTATCTTTATAGTTACCCAGTCACGGTGTAACGTTTGATAATATCAAAGCATGATATTTCACAACTAGAGAATCCGGTGACTTCAAGTCTAAGGATTACAACACCATTAGCACAACGAGAAGCGCTTGTGACGTTGACAATATCTAATGTAGCCTTCTCTTGGTGGTCTATCCAGTATGCCATTACTCCTAATGCATACCCATGTGTTAGACTTGATATCCCCATATCAATCTACGCACATACTAGTCTATAGTTGATTGTCCCGTTAATCAATATAATGGACTAGGGATATTTAAGATAAATAACACAATTTCAATCTAAGGACTTCATTATATTAAATATCTCCATAAATAATACAATGATTATTCTAGCAACTATATTTCATACTAAACAAATTGCCTCTAGGGCATCCAAAACCAACAAGTTGTTCCATCCGGTCACAAGTACCGTCGGGAAGCTTTTTTCCCCATAGTGGTAGGAAGGCCGAGGTACTTCTCATATTGTATCCACCTATGAAACTCCACACAGGTCCATGATTTCGTGTTTTACATCTGCAGGAGTGTTTGTGGAGAACAATAGCTGACTTAGAGAGATTAAGTTGCTGGCTCGAGGCTCGCCAATAGAGGTCAATAATATCCATCATTTAGCACCCTCGTCCCTGTTTACCTGTGTAAAAAATAGACTATCGTTAGCAAAAAATAAATGGGAGACCACTGGTCTTCCCCTAGAAGCGGTAAACCCGTCAAGCTGCCCCTCTTCAAAGGCTGCCGTAACTGCTCTAGAAAGCATCTCACTGCAAAGGAGAAAGATACATGGTGAAAGAGGACATCCCTGTCTCAAACCTCTTTCAGGAATAACTTGACCCATGTTCTGGCCATTTCTGACGAAATTGTAAGAGACCGTAGTAACACAGTTCATAACAACACTAATGAATTTGGATACGAAACCCATATGGAACATAGTTTCCTGCAAAAACTTCCATTCAAATTCTATTGTAAGCTTTGCTCATGTCCCCTTTCGGGGCTGAACAACCCTCTTTCCCTTTCTTACGCGTATTTAGAGAATGAAACATCTCAAAATCCGTAAGAATATTATCCGAGATCAATCTACCCGGAACAAAGACACTCTGATTTTCTAGGACTGAACCATTGAGAACTGTTTTAAGCCGGTTAGCAATCGACTTCGAAAAAAACTTATAGATAACATTGCATGAGATAATAGAGAGAAAATCACTAGCTTTACGAGGCTGCTTAGTATTAGGAATGAGCGCAAGTAAAGTATAATTAAAATCTTCAATACTGTGGTAATGATTGCGGATACTAAGACAAACCTGAGTTACCTCCTGACCAATCAACTCCTAGTGTTTCTGATAGAAACTGGCTGTGAAGCCATCAATACCCAGCGCCTTGTCTGGTCCTATTTGAAAGAGAGCCCTAGAAGTCTCATCTGCTGTGTAGTCCCTGTCAATTTGAACTTTGTCGGCCTCAGAGATCATCTCCACTGAATGGTGGAGAAAGGGGCTGATATCCTCCATAGTAGGATTTATCGACGTGAAAATAGAGGTCAAGTACTCCTCTAAACCGTGAATAATCTGCTCATCCTCCTTCACCCACTCCCCATTGTTGTTTTCGGTGCCACAGATTCAGTTCTGAGCTCTTCTCACAGTGGATTTTTGGTGAAAAAACCGTGTATTACGATCACCATTTTTCAGCCAATCCACCCTATCCCGCTGCCACCACATGACCTCCTCCCTTTCTAGGAATTCATTGAGTTCCTTGGTGATCTTTTGGGTCTGAATTAGACATTCTTCCGACTGAGCTTGCAGGCCGAGACATTCAAGCTGCTGGAGCAGCTACTCCTTCTGACGAACCACGCTACCAAACTCGTTTCGAGCCCAAGAAGTAAGTTGGGTCGAGAGATTCTGCAACCTGTCCTTGAGGTGGGAACCCTCGGTATTCCACCAATTGGATTCAAGGACCTGATTGAAATTCTTGTGGCGCTGCCACATGTTTTCAAAGCTAAATCTTCTTCTCCCAAGTCTCTTTTTTTAGTCCTCTACTTCCCATTTGATTAACAGTGGCATATGGTCCAAATTAGGACCCACAGTGACACCTTCGTACCTCTATGCCTATCTAGCCATTGGAAGTTACCCACTCTGCAATCAATCCTTTCGCGGATGTTTGCTTCGTTAGCTTGATTATTGGACCATGTGAAAGGGTTTTCCTGTAAAATCGAGGTCAAAAAGCTCAAGATCATGTAACACATAGTTGAAATCTTTTACCTGGTTGAAATTGGAATCCTTTCCACCCTATTTTTAAGAATGTGACTTGATTACATTAAAATCGCCTGCAATCAGCCACGGTACATCAAATTGTGGGACCAGTCTCCTCAAAAGTTCCCAAGAATGCCGCCTTTCTTCTCTAACTGGATCGCCGTAGAAACCGGTTAAATTCCACAATCGTTTTGTAACCTCTTCCTCTACAGAGACATCTATATGGTGAATGTTGGAACTATATAGGGTAATTTTTACCATGTCTTTCCACATGATCTCTAACCCTCCCTTTCGTCCATCTGCATCCACATAGATACCCCTTGCAAAACCAATCTTTTTTCTCACGTACTCTATGTCACTATAATCCAACTTTGTCTCCATGAGAAAGACAAGTTGGGGGGGGGGCATGAATTTTAACAACATCATGAAGGGTACGGACTGTGTCGGGGTTCCCCAGCCCTCGCACGTTCCAGCTAAGGATAATCATTGCTCCCTGAAGTGCTACCTCGCAGACACTGCCGATCTAACATTAGGGTTTGTAGAATTGACCCCATCCTCGTTGATAACCGAAGCTGAACCATCAAAGACTGCTGCGAGACTTTGAAAGATAGACTTCCTTTAGATTTTTTTTAGGAGGTGCCTTGAATTGAAAGTCAAAGGCAACTATAGAAACAAATTGGCTTGAGTTGAAAAGTCAAAATTAGAAAAAGGTTAAGAATTAATTAGGTAACAACTGAATTAGGAATTGTTAGGAATTGTTTCCATATCAAGATTGGAAACATGGGCTGGCACATGTACGTGGAAATCTTTGGAGCCTTTCTTAGTACTATATAAGTAATAATTGGGCTCCTAATTTCATATGCAATCATCTAAGTGTAATTGTTCCTCTTAAGTGAATAAAAGGTGCTTTTCCGCCATGGAGGTAGTTAGCAAATTCTTGCTAGAGAACCACGTAAAATTATGTGTTCTTCTTTATCCGTTCAATGTTCGTGAGGTGGTTTGACACAACAAACTGGTATCAGAGCTCGGGTTTGGCGGTGTTTCAAGATCAAGATCAAGGCGGAGCAAAGCTAGGGTTTCACAACTTGGTGAAATCAAATCTAGGGTTTTGCGATCTAGGTGGAGCACGCGACTAGGGTTCAAGATCCACCAAGAACGATGTCCGGATCGATGTTAAATATTGACAGGTTCAAAGGAGGGAACAACTTCAGTCGGTGGAAGATAAAGATGGAGGCTTTGCTTAAATTGCAAGGCTTGTGGGCACCTTTGACCGCGGACAAGGGAGGCATGAATGTTGCATCAGCAGAGTTCAAGGCGATGGAGGAGAAGGCACACGCAAAGATTATGCTGTGCTTATCGGGTGACGTGATCATCGAGGTCGCAGATCAGAAGCAAGCAACAGGTCTTTGGCTCAAGTTGGAGAGTCTCTACATGACGAAGAGTCTCACTAGCAAGTTGATGCTAAAGCAAAGGATCTTTACTTTGCGGATGCTCGAAGGTACGATTCTCAAGGACCATCTTGATCAATTAAATACAATTCTTTTAGACTTGCGTAATATTGGCGAGAAGGTGGGATATGAGGATTCCGCACTCTTGTTATTGATCTCGTTACCTCCATCATACGAGAACTTCGTTCAGTCGTTCATAGTGAACAAGGACGACTTATCCCTAGAGGAGATCAGATGGGCGCTCCATGCTAGGGAACTGCGCCATAAGGGTGCAGGCATATGTACAGAGGACCATGCTTCTGGACTGATGGCAACTGGAGGAAGCTAGAAGGGTAAGAAGAACAAGAAGAAACAGTTCTCAGGTTCTAAGTTACCCACGGATGTTTGTGCCTTTTGCAAGGGAAAGGGGCACTAGAAGAGAGTTTGCCCGAAATGAGGTCTTGGATCCGTAGCCGTAGCTGAACAAGGTAACTCGTCCAATTAAGTTCTAATGGCGGATGTTATCACGCACTCTCAAGATGTGCGGGTCCTTGATTCCGGAGCTTCCTATCATATTTGCTCTGACAGGGAGCTATTCTCGACGTACGACCAAACGGATGGGGGGTCTGTTACATGGCCAACGGAGCCGTCTGTAAGGTGATTGGGAGAGGCTCAGTTAGATTGAAGACGAATGAAGGGAAGTTATGTACTTTAGAGCAAGTCAGGTAGGTACCACTTATTAAGAAGAATCTGATCTCCTTGAGTCTACTCGACAGCAAGGGATTCAGTTTCAAAGGTGAAGGTGGAGATCTACAAGTCTGCAAGGGTTCTAAGGTGATTCTCAGGGGAGTCAAGAATGGGAATTTGTACATGTTGCAAGGTTAGACGATCAGAGGTTCTGCTGGAGTTGTCTCAGCCGAGATTAAGGAAGATGATCTAACTAAGCTGTGGCATATGAGGCTCGGTCATATGAGTGAACTTGGAATGCAGGAACTTCACAAGAAGGGATATCTCACCGGGCATGCGCCCAAGAGCCTGGGGTTTTGTGAGCAATACGTGTATGGGAAGCTACAGCGTAGCAAGTTCCCTAAAGCGGTTCATAGAACGAAAGGTACTCTTGATTATATCCATTCGGATTGCTGGGGTCCATCTCGATTCGAGGCGATTGGCGGGTATAAGTATTTTCTGATCATCATAGACGATTACTCCAGGATGACTTGGATATTCGTGATGAAGCACAAGAGTGAAGCCTTCGCAAGATTCAAGGAGTGGAAGACGCTAGTAGAGAATCAGGTGGGAAAGACGATGAAGAGGTTGCGCACGAACAACGTCTTAGAGTTCTGTTCATCAGATTTTGATGGATTATGCAAGGATCAGGGAATAGCACGCCATCGCACCGTTCGGCACACACCGCAGCAGAACGGTGTAGCCGTGAGAATGAATTAGACACTTTTGGCGAAAGCAAGGTGCATGCTTTCGAATGCAGGTATTTCTGGAGGTTTCTGGGGAGAGGCAGTTTCCATGGCATGCTATTTAATAAATCGGAGCCGGCACACATGTGTAGGATGCAAGATTCCTATGGAAGTCTGGTCCGGTAGAGCAGTGGATTACTCGGATTTGAGAGTTTTTGGTTGTGTTGCATATTATCACGTTGATGATGACAAACTAGAACCAAGAGCTAAGAAGGGAGTATTCATGGGTTTCGGAACAGGTGTGAAGGGATACAAGATATGGGCAGACAACAAGATTATACTTAGCAGAAGTGTAGTCTTTGATGAGACTCATATGTTGAAGAACTCCGTGGAGGTTGAGCTTGGAGGTGCAAAGAATAAGGTGGAGGGAGAGTCGGATCCTACTGTGTACGGGAGAATCCTTTGAGGGTAATTCAACGTACACCAAGAATAGGGGATAAGAAGAACGCAAGAAGAGTAGGGTTGTGTGTAGGGAGAGAGTAAGGCAATAGAAAATTTATGAGAGAGAGACAGAACTTTGGCAGAGCTTCCGCGTAGTTCAGGTGATTCGTGTTATGTAAGGAAGGGTTAACGATCCTATATATAGTGGAGAATATGACCGTTGTAGTGAGTTAATGCACCCATTAATGGCGGCTTAATTACCTTAACCACAACGTCACGTTCGTCCGCATATATAGGGACCGTTACGCACTTAGTCCGTGTTTACCGGAACCGTTATGAGGTTGACCGGGTTTATGGAGCTCGTGCCATAAATCTCTCAAAGAAGTTACTAAGGGTCGCGCGCGGGCTTGGTTGTCGCTCGCGCACGACAGGACTTATTCTAGCCTCCAAACCACTAAGTCCCTACAAGTCCCGTGTGGTGGTATGCGAGGGCCCTGTCTCGCAGCCCACACTTGGATCAGCGCGGGTGGTGATCCAGTGTGTGTGGAGCATAGCTAGGTGTGCTGGATGATTGCCACGTGTCTATGATCTGTCTATCTGGAAAGCACTATCTACACCTACTGATCCTCAGGATTCTGAAATCCCTACACCGCCGCCAGAAGCAGAAGAGGAAGAAGCAGAAGAGTCTGATAGTGAGGATGCGTCTACACCAGAGGAACCAGTTAATCAAAGTATTGCTGAAGGAGGACCAAGGAGAGTCATAAATCCTCCGGCGAGATACAGAGATGATGGTATGGTGGGATATGCATTACAGGTAGCGGAAGAGGGAGAGGACGAGCCATCCTCCTACAAGGCCGCTATATCTAGTTATGAGTCAGCACAATGGATTGCCGCGATGGGAGAAGAGATGGAGTCTCTTAGCAAGAACTCGACTTGGGAGCTTGTTAAACTGCCTGCGGGAGGAAGATAGTCAGTTGCAAGTGGGTTTTCAGAAGAAAGGAAGGAACTGCATCTGGAGAGGGCATCAAGTATAAGGCAAGGCTAGTTGCAAGAGGGTTCAGTCAGAAAGAGGGAGTTGACTACAACGAGATCTTCTCACCGGTGGTCAGACATACTTCAATTAGGGTGCTGCGAGCAATGGTGGAACACCACGACCTAGAGCTTGAGCAATTGGATGTCAAAACAACTTTTCTACATGGAGAGTTGGAAGAGGAGATATACATGAGCCACCCGGAAGGGTTCCAAGTTCCCGGAAGAGATAACCACGTATGCAAGCTGAAAGATCTCTCTATGGAATTAAGCAGTCGCCGAGGCAATGGTTCAAGAGGTTTGACAGCTTCATGTTGAAGATTGGTTACCACAAGTGCGAGTATGATTGCTGCGTGTATCACAAAGAGTTGCATGGTGGATCAAGTATTTACCTATTTCTGTATGTGAATGATATTCTGATTGCAACTCGGAATATCAAGGACATCAGAGAACTGAAGAGGTCCCTTAGCGCGGGATTCGAGATGAAGGATCTGGAAGCTGCTCGGAAGAAATTGGGAGTTGAGATGTATAGAGACATGAAGAAGAAGAAGATTTTCTTGTCACAGAAGGGATACATCAAGAAGATCTTGGCAAGGTTCGGGATGTTATCAGCTAAAGCTATAGATACTCCTATGGAAACTAACAGCAAGCTAGGGATGTACACCGTTCTGATCGAGGAGGAGAAGGAGTACATGTCCAAGGTTCCACATGCTAGCGCAGTTGGAAGTCTCATGTATGCTATGGTCTGCACTCGACCGGACATAGCATTCGCTGTTAGTACGGTTTGTCGCTTTATGGCTCATCCGGGTAGGGACCATTGGCAGGCGGTGAAGCGGATATTCAGGTACCTTAAGGGTACGTCAGACATTGTCCAATGTTATGGGGCTAGTGAAGACATCTTGGTAGCTGGTTTCTCGGATGCGGATTATGCAGGGGATATTGATAGTAGAAAATCAATGACAGGCTATGTATTTGCTCTGAGAGCATCTGTTGTGAGCTGGAAGGCGACGCTACAGCCGACGGTGACTTTGTCCACCACGGAGGCGGAGTACTTGGCTCTAATAGAAGCAGCAAAGGAGGAAATTTGGCTAAAGGGAATGGTAAATTATCTAGGGCTACATCAAGATCAGGCGATAGTCTACTGTGATAGCTTGAGTGCGATTTTCTTGAATAAGGACCAGGTTCATCATGAAAAGACCAAGCATATCGACGTCAGGTATCATTTTATGAGAAACGATAGCAGGATCAAGGTGATGAAGGTGGGAACTGCTGACAACCCCGCGGATATGTTCACCAAGCCGGTTACGAGCAAGTTCCAGCATTGTCTGGAATTGCTCAACATCTTGAGCCAGTGAGGCCCTTAGGGGCCATGTCGGACCCGGTGGGGGTCCAGTGAGTCTCTGTGACGAGAGACAATCGGGTACGGAGAAGACATAGTTTTGTTTGCGAGAAGAGGAGCAGCTGCTGTTCATGAGAGAATTCAAGTCAAGGTGGAGATTTGTTGAGGAGGTGCCTTGAATTGAAAGTCAAAGGCAACTATAGAAACAGATTGGCTTGAGTTGAAAAGTCAAAATTAGCAAAAGGTTAAGAATTAATTAGGTAACAATTGGATTAGGAATTGTTAGGAATTGTTTCCATATCAAGATTGGAAACATGGGGTGGCACATGTACGTGGAAATATTTGGAGCCTTTCTTAGTACTATATAAGTACTACTTGGGCTCCTAATTTCATATGCAATCATCTAAGTGTAATTGTTCCTCTTAAGTGAATAAAAGGTGCTTTTCTGCCGTGGTGGTAGTTAGCGAATTCTTGCTAGCGAACCACGTAAAATTCTGTATTCTTCTATATCCGTTCATTGTTCGTGAGGTGGTTTGACACAACGGATTTATTATCATTAACTCCCATATGACTTGGGATTTTTGGAGGAGTAAGAATATCATCAATCTTCCTTTTGTATTTTGGGACATGGGGAGCTAAATCTTCCTTCATAGCACTGGCGACAACAAAGTTTGCGTCTGGAGCTTCCTCTACTTTGCGCCTTTTGCAACCTCCATGACGTCCACCTCCAGCCCCATAGTCTCCTTACAGTGGACGTGGTACCAAAGAAGGGTGGCACACCTTCTGGGTTACTCTCGGGAGTTAAGCCTCTGTCTTTGTCGTTTGCAGTACTTTTCCTTGGGGGATCTGGTGATCTGGCTCTCCTTCGAGACTGTATTTTCTGCTTCTTCTTTGCCGGCGGGTGGTGGAGGAGCCACCTACTGTAACCTGCATTCTCACCCAAGTTTATCATGTCTTCTCTGTCATTGTAATCACCACTGGTATGATTGAAGCAACCAAACCACATGCAAATATCCGGAAGCCTTTCGTACTTGAGGTTGAGCAAGACTCTACCCTCCTTAACCTTGGCATACGCACCCCTCCTCAATGGTTCATGAACCGGGATACGAGCTCATGACGAACATAAGGTGTACCATCGCCAAAGGAGACCACCGGATCAGAATCAAGAACCTCCCTCAATACAGTAACAACTTTCTTTCCGGCATCGGGCTTTATCGTGTGTATGGGGAAGTTTGAGACTTGCGCCCACACGTCGATTGTGTCCATCCTTGTATCTTCGATCTCATGGCTAAGTTTTCACTCTTTCTAGACAAGAATGAGTCCGTGGTAAACCCACGGACCACCACCCACTATTCTCTGTTTTTAATTTTTTCTCGGGGAACTTGAAGAGAAACATCCCTTCTTTGACTTCCAGAATCTCCACTAGATCTCCATTGTTCCATATGCGTCGAAAAAAGGCTTGCATCGCAAAGCTATTAACTTTGCCTCCAAGAAATTTCCGATCATACATGTCTTGCACTCGTTCTCAGCTTGATCGCAAAAGTCACCGTCAAAGACTATCAGGTCACTCTCTTCTCAAAGTGTGAGAGCAACCTCGAACTTCTCTGCTAGGTTTTTTGCCATTGATGGCGTCTGTAGGGAATTTCGGCGGATTTGGGGTTTCTTTAAGTTTTCACTCTCCAGAGAGAGACTATTCTTGATGAAATCTTTGTACGAGCTTTAGCGGAAAAAAATATATGAGCGAAGAAAAATCTCAAAAGTAATAATTGGATAGCATATGTTATTTAGTTCATTTATAAGTGGGTGTATTCAAGTAAATAACTATGTGTATTATTTCTCAAAAAAAAAAATGTAAATGACTATATGTCTCTTTAAATTTTGTCAAATGAATCAAATTAACAATTTACAATTTCATCTCATACGAAACGGCTTTGGAATTTCGGTTCAGCTGGACTTTTCACTCATATTTTTTCCATCCAATGTTTTAGATGGGCCTTCATATTTCTGCAATTATAATGGATTACTTAATTCGGACGGGTATCATAATTATAATCATAATCATAATCAGACTTAACATATAGTATGGTACCCTGTCGCACTATAGACACTTCAACTACCAACAGCAAATTGATTTATTGGTAGTTGGGTATTTTGAGTCCTCTATAATGCTAATTACGTTTCTCACCTCATTATTCTGTATATATGGGTTGACTTTATTTTATTTGTACCTAATCAGGTATCTTAGTTGCTTAACAGTCAATCAGGATTGAAGATATGTTCAGTCTCATCTACTAATAATTTTCTTGAGAGTATATGCTACATTTACAACTCCAGATAGAATTTTGGAGATAACTTTACTAGGAAGTAACTTAGCTAATATTTCAAGCTAAAAATTGAAAACTAACATAAGATGATATGCATGGGGAGTTTTTCATTTTTATTTTTTTTAAATAAACTTGAATTTTTATTACGTAATAGTCATACACTTAACTGACATCCAAGTATCATAGACATGAGGAGGACACTTGACCATCAAGTGTTTACGGTCGGTACTCCCAAAACATGAGATGATAATTTGTCTGCAAGGGTATTTAGGTTCTTTTGAGCAAAACCAATACTTCCTCTGTTTCTTCTAGAATATTGCGGTTTGACTTTTCAACCCGTAAGTGGGTCACTTTGACTCGGTGATTTAGATAGATAAACGATATAAGTTTTCAGAAAATTTTCCATGGTGTTGTAGACTAAAATTAATCTACGACCATGCAAAGATTACCAAATTCTTGTATCGTTTTGCTAATCAAATCACCGGGTCAAAGTGACCTAGTGAATAGTCATAAAAAGTGAAGTAGGCTGAAACAGAAGAAACAAAGGTAGTACAAATTAGTAAGTTTTTCTGCTGCCTAGCTCCAAGTTTTTCGGAACCCTAAAGTAAAAACCTAATTCTCTTCTTCGTGGCCGGCGACGATGGTCAACCCCAACAGAGGATCGAAGTGCACCGAGAAGGAGAAGCATGTTCTGATTCTGGAAGACGGATATTGGAATAAGGAAAACGATTTCAAATCATGCATAATCGAGGCTTTTGTGGGAGAAGAAGTATTCAGTAGTCGGTTATGAGAGCCACGTACACTAAGACGGATTTGGAAGAGGGGGAACGAGGTAAAAATCATTGCTTTCCCCTTTGTTTTTCGGGATCAAACTAGTCTTGACAGGGTTGCATCCGGGGGTCCATGAGTCTTTAACGAAAAGATCTTGCTTTTTAAGCCTGGAGGCTCGGTGATCCCCTCCAGGGAGTTACAATTGATTCAGTCGACCTGTGGGTTCAGATTAGCAACATACATATCCATGTCATGAAACCAGAGATAGGGAAGAGGGTAATCAATATGGTTGGCAAAACAATCTCAACTAATAACCTAATTGCAAGTGCTGAAGGAATCAACTACATATGGGTTAGGGGTCGTTTCCCTGTCAACGAACCCCTACCCAAAGGAATCCACATCCAAGGGAAGAATGGATTGATCTAGCTTGATTTTAAGTATGAAAGAATCCCTTCACTGTGCCAATGGTATGGCCATGTTACTCATGAAGGGGATCACTGTGAAACTGTTCTAAAAGTTGTTCAGGCTTAAACTAAACCAGGATATGGTACATGGCTTTTGAGCCACCCAATGAAGAATACTGAACCCCGTGCACTAGTCAACCATGGTGCACATGAAATAACACTGGTGGCGCTGATTCATTCCTCCCCAGACAGTTAGTCAACATCTCAAGCAACCCAGAAGGACCCTCACACTGAAAATATGGAGGAGACACGAAAAAAAAAATTGGCGGTTCGTGACAAGACCACGATTGCGAAGACAGGGTAGGCTACCATCGACAAAACACATTTTACTAGCCAACACGACTCGATTATGAACAATGCAACTACATGAAACAATATATACAATGCAAGCATTTAAATAACAATTTTTTCTTTTCTTTTAAGAGATCTGACAATCTCAATTAGCTCAAACCGGTTCTCATGGGATGATGAAAAATCTAGAAACAAGGCTTGAATTGCAACTAAACTCGGCAACGAGAATTTCCCTTAGCTTCTATAGAGAGTATAGTGTTACAATGTAAAGAATAGCCTAACTCTTTGCGTGTGTCGACAAAAGTAAGAGGCTACACTCGGCTAAGACACGTCCAATGTCCGAGCTCCTAATCCGGTAACAGTTTAGAATATTGAGGCTTAGGAAAAAAAAGGATAACGATGACGTAACAAGTCCTAATGCGTCACATTCTGACATCAAAACCCGCATCTCCCACACCCTCACCACGATGATAGAAACTGCAACCCGAAACTCACCGTCTCCGGCCCTTGATCCCCCCAAACCCCTGTAGGATAACAATCTTCGTGGCCATCATAGCGAATCGTGCACGAAATGTAAACCGTCGTCAACGAAATAGCTACATCCACCACTCTATTTCCAATAAGCTTGAATTTATTCCTTTAGGCCGTGTTCATTTGACAAGAAAGTTTTCTGGAAAAATTGTTCTTGGGAAAATGAAAGAAAAGAAAGGAAAATGAATTACAATTTCTCGTGTCTGTTCACTTTGCAAGAAAAGGAAGATAAAATTTAGGATTCCTGTGAAATCCTGTCAAATTTGTGGGATGCGTTTTACGAGAATTTGAGTTCTATCAGGAAAGTTAAAATAGATGGGACCCACAACTTTCCTTCAAACTGAACAGCTAAAATATCAAAAGAAAACTGTTTTCCATCAAAATCATTTCCTTTCTAGGAAACTGAACAAAGCCTTATTTCTTCTCTCATTTTCTTCTCTTTTTTTTCATATCAACAAAATACCGCAAAAATATATGAGCGGTCTTCTAAGAATTAAGCAAGCAAATATGTTAGGGGGACGAAAGAGACGTACCGATGAATGAAATTCACAAGTAAAATTCGTCTCGCTCTAACTCAATGAAGTACACGATGCAACCAAACAAAGCCGCAAAAAAATCAAAGCATATATGTGCGGGTGGAGTCGTCAAAAGCACAAACTCGATGTCCAAACTCAAAAGTTGACACCCCCGGCAGTGCTACCTCGCAGGCACTGCCTATCTAAGATTAGGGTTTGTGGAGGAGACCCCATCATCATTGATAACCGAAGCTGCACCATCAAAGACTGTTGCGAGACTTTTGAAAGCTAGAATTGCTTTCGATTTATTATCATTAACTCCCATATGACTTGGGACTTTTGAAGGAGTAAGAATATCATCAATCTTCCTTTTTTATTTTGGGACATGGGGAGCTAAATCTTCCTTCATAGCACTGGCGACAACAGAGTTTGCGTCTGGAGCTTCCTCTACTTTGCGCCTTTTGCAACCTCCATGACGTCCACCTCCAGCCCCATAGTCTCCTTACAGTGGACGTGGTACCAAAGAAGGGTGGCACACCTTCTGGGTTACTCTCGGGAGTTAAGCCTCTGTCTTTGTCGTTTGCAGTACTTTTCCTTGGGGGATCTGGTGATCTGGCTCTCCTTGGAGACTGTGTTTTCTACTTCTTCGCGGGTGGGTGGTAGAGGAGCCACCTACTATAACTTGCTTTCTCACCCAAGTTTTCATTTCTTATCTGTCATTGCAATCACCACTAGTATGATTGAAGCAACCATACCACACGCAAATATCCGGAAGCCTTTCGTACTTGAAGTCGAGCCAGGCTCTACCCTCCTTAACCTTGGCATACACACCCCTCCTCAATGGTTCATGAACCGGGATACGAACTCGTGCACGAACATAAGGTGTACCATCGCCAAAGGAGACCACCGGATCGAATCAAGAAACTCCCCCATTATAGTAACAGCTTTCTTTCCGGCATCGGGCTTTATCATGTGTATGGGAAGTTTGAGACTTGCACGCACACCGTCGGTTGTGTCTAGCCTTGTATCTTCGATCTCATTTCCAAGTTTCCACTCTTTCTAGACAAGAATGAGTCCGTCAAAAACCCACGGACCACCACCCATGATTCTCTGTTTTACTTTTTCCTCGGGGATTTTGAAGAGAAACATCCCTTCTTTGACTTTCAGAATCTCCACTCGATCTCCATTGTTCCATATGCGTCCAAAAAAGGCTTGCATCGCAAAGCTATTAACTTTGCCTCCCAAGAAAATTCCGATCATACATGTTTTGCACTCGTTCTCAGCTTGATCGCAAAAGTCGCCGTCAAAGACTATCAGGTCATTCTCTTCTCGAAGAGTGAGAGAAACCTCGAACTTCTTTGCTAGGTTTTCCGCCATTGATGGCGGCTGCAAGGAATTCCGACGGCTTTAGGGTTTCTTTAGGTTTTCACTCTCCAGAGAGAGACTATCTTGATGAAATCTTTGTAATAGCTTTAGCTAGAAATCTCTGAGCGAAAAAAACTCAGAGGTCATAATTGGATAGCATATGTTGTTTAGTTCATTTTTTTTTGAAAGAGTTATTTAGTTCATTTATAAGTGGGTGTATTCAAGTAAATAACTATATGTATTATTTCTCAAAAAAAAAATTGTAAATGACTATATGCTTCTTTAAATATTGTCAAATGAATCAAATTAACAATTTACAATTTCATCTCGTAAGAAACGGCTTTGGAATTTGGTTCCACTGGCTTTTTCACTCATATTTTTCCATTCAATTTTTTAGATGGGCCTTTTTCACTCATACTGAATTCAGACGGGTACCATAATCATAATCATAATCATAATCATAATCATAATTATAATCATAATCAGACTTAACACATAGTATAGTACCCTGTCGCACTATAGACACTTCAACTACCAACAGCAAATTCATTTATTGCTAGTTGGGTATTTTAAGTCCTCTATGATGCTAATTGCGTTTCTCACCTCATTATTCTGTATATTTGGGTTGATTTTATTTTATTTGTACCTAATCAGGTATCTTAGTTGCTTAACTGTCAATCAGGATTGAAGATATGTTCAATCTCATCTACTACTAATTTTCTTGAGATTATATGCTACATTTACAACTCCAGATAGAATTGTGGAGATAACTTTACTAGGAAGTAACTTAGCTAGTATTTCACGCTAAAAATTGAAAACTAACATACGTTGATTAGCATAGGGAGTTTATTATTTTTATATATTTTTAAATAAACTTGAATTTTTATTACGTAATACTGACATCCAAGTATCATAGACATGAGGAGGACACTTGGCCAGCAAGGGTTTACAGTCGGTACTCCCAAAGCATGAGATGATAATTTGTCTAAAGGGTATTTTGGTCCCTTTGAACAAACCAATGCTTCCTCTATTTCTTCTAGAATATCCTGGTTTGACTTTTCAACCCGTAAGTGGGCCACTTTGACTCGGTGATTTAGATAGATAAATGATATAATTTTTTAGAAAATTTTTCATAGTGTTGTAGACTAAAATTAATCTACAACCATGCAAATTTTACCAAATTCTTGTATCGTTTTGCTAATCAAATCACCGGGTCAAAGTGACCTAGTGAATAGTCATAAAAAGTGAAGTAGGCTGAAACAGAAGAAACAAAGGTAGTACAACTTAGTAAGTTTTTCCGCTGCCTAGCTCCAAGTTTTTCGGAACCCTAAAGTAAAACCTAATTCTCTTCTTCGTGGCCGTCGGCGATGGTGAACCCCAACAGAGGATCGGAGTGCACCGAGAAGGAGAAGGAGGTTCTGATTCTGGAAGACCAAATTTGGAAGAAGGAGAATACGACTTATATTCATGCATGATCGGGGCTTTTGTGGGAGAAGAAGTAGTCAGTAGTCGGGTTATGAGATCCACGTACACTACGACGGATTTGGAAGAGGGGGAACGAGGTAAAAATCATTTCTTTCGCCTTTGTTTTTCCGGATCAAACTTTTCTTGACAGGGTTGCATCCGGGGGTCCATGGGTCTTTAACGGAAAGATCTTGCTTTTTAAGCCATGGAGGCTTGGCGATCCCCTCTAGGGAGTTGTAATTGATTCAGTCGATTTGTAGGTTCATATTAGCAACATACCTACCCATGTCATGAAATCAGAGACAGGGAAGAGGGTAATCAATATGGTTGGCAAAACAATCTCGACTGATAACCGAATTGAAAGTGATGAAGGAATCAACTACATATGGTTTAGGGGTCGTTTCTCTATCAACGAACCCGTACCTAGAGGAGTTCGTTGATTCTCTGTTTTTTTTTTCATATCAACAAAATACCGCAAAAATATATGAGTGATCTTCCGAGAATTAAGAAAGCAAACATGTTAGGGGGAGGAAATAGACGAACCGATGAATGAATATCACAAGTAAAATTCGTCTCCCTCTAACTCAATAAAGTACACAATGCTACCGAAAAAATCGCAAGACAATCAAAGCACATATGTGGGGGAGGAGTCGTCAAAAGCACAAACTCGATGTCCAAAGTCAAAATTGACACCCCCACACTAGAATGTAGCCACAACCCTCTCTCAAGTAGTCAAATAGATGCATGTATCGTGCCTAATCCAACTGAAAGGGGTAGTATGCAGATAGAGATGCAACACAGATACTCTAGAAGGGGGCGGGGGTTGAATAGAGTATGCCAACTTTTTTGTAAACCTTGGGGAGGAGAAGAGTTTCTATGAAGAGTAGTGAAGTCCAAGGCCTTGAAAATGGTTTCAAGCCTTTGAAAGAGATACCATTTAAATAAAGAGACAGACAAGTCTTTTTCAAGGCCTTGAAAAGAGTTTCAGACCCTTGAAAACAGACTAGTTTGAATGCTGTAAAAACTGAAAATGCAAGATAAACCGTAAATGCAAGAGACTCAGAAATTATAGAGTTCAGTCCACTTGGACCTACGTCTCTACCTCAGAGATATTCTACCTGTAGGATTTTCAATCACAATTCTTATTAATCAAAAGCTAAGCCCCAGATCTCAAGCACAGAGATATGCCTTACTCTTTTACAGCTTGTGGTTCTCACTAACCTATCTAGTACCTGCTCTAGCTAACTGATTAACTAAGAATTCTCTATTTTTCACTTTGAACAATCCTTTAGAATGATAGATAGAAGTAATACAAGAGTGATCTACAAATAAAGCACAAGACAGAAGAACACTGAAGTATAAGACTGCAGTGAAGAATGCAGTGATCTTCTGTGAGATGGGTTGTGAGAATGATGAACTTCTTTGATGCTTGTCAATCCAGAAATGTGTCTCTCTATTTTTTTGCCCGTTGAGTGTTGTGTTTTGTTGCTTCAAAATGAGCTCTATTTATACATCTTGAAGCTCTGCAAATCTTTCCAGATTTTCAGCAACAACTTCCTGTTTTGTAGGCAACAACTTTGACTCTCTTAACAGCCTTCTCCAACGGATAGTTGATCATAATATTCAGAGATATTTTTGTGATATTGTGTTTAAAAAAATTGAGAAGCTGTCAAGAGTGTCTGATTGATCACAGAATCATCTTCTCTTAATGTTTTCTTTCCTGCAAAAGCCAGGTTAGGAAACCAATCCTGCAAACTTAGGAAATAATTTTCCTTGCAAAACTGAGTCTAGCAGATGGATTAAATGATGTTAGATATATGAAATCAGTTTGTCTTTCCTCATCAAATAATAACACATCATGCATAGGGGTGAGAGAGATAGAATCAAATCAGAGGGGTTTAGGAAAACTCCCCCTTAGAACATGCATACAGGTCAGACAGTTTCAAGGCTTTGAATCCTGGTTCTAGGCCTTTAAATAGCTGAGCTATTTCAAGCATGTGAAACCTAATTCAAGTCTTTGAAAACTGGTTCAAGGCCTTGAAATAACTTAGTATTTCAAATCCATGAAACCTGTGACCTTACAATCTCCCCCTTGATGAAAGACAAAACCTTAATCTGTTTGAGCCTTAGTTTATGCAAAAAGTACTGATTAGCATACATCACAAATTGTATTTTCACATACATTCCAAAAGATCCAACTTATAAAAAATCTTAAGTAGAAAAACAAATAAGTTGCAGATAGTCCTACTGACGAAAAGAAATGTCACTTAAAGAGAAATAAAAACTAACCTAAGATTTCTCCCCCTTTTTTACTTTCATCAAAAAAAATGAGAAGATGTTGGATCCATGTCTTGAAAATTATGAAAAATAAACTTAAGAAGAGAATGGGAAAGAAAGAATAGGCAATATTATGAGGTTGGGTCTTCATCTCCATCCTGATCTCCCTCTTCTTCCTCATCATCGTCCTGTTTTTCTTGTTCCTCTTCATTCACACCAGCAATTTCTTCTTCAGTCTTGTCTTTAGTAGCAGTCTTTGGAGATTTCTTCTTCTTCTTCTTCAGGTTTATCAGCAAGGCATCTGAATCAGGACTTTCTACTTCATCTCCCTCTTGAGAAGCTTGTTCAACTAGCACTTTCTTTCCTTTATCCTTGACTTGAGCAACCTCTTCCTTGTTGGAGTGTTCACTGGGAAAGTTCTTTTCAGAACTATCTTTCTTGGAACCTTATTCATCCTCAGGGACATCAAACACAGTTATGCTTCTGAAGATGGTATCCACCATGTATTTTACCTATCTGAGATCAGTCTCAAACCCATGCTGATTCTCTTTGATTTCAGTATTGTTCATCTCTAGACCATCAAGTCTCTGAAGGATTGACGACAAATCAGGAGGCTGAGAGGTCTGGCTTGAAGTAGGGGTCATTGCATTCAGCTCTTCTTCTGTCAAATTAGAATATAACTTCCAAATTTTTTCCTTGGTTTTTACCACTCCAATCTTCTCAAAAGCTTTCTCATTTAGCACACCAATCCGAGAAGTGATAGACTCTTCACCAGCAGTTGGAATTTCAATGTGTTGGAAGAACAGAGTGAGCAAATTTGCATAAGGAAAAGGATGCTTTCTCCGATCTGTTTGGCTAAACAGCATCTGTCTCATTACATGCTTCTGAAGAAAAATGTCATAGCCATGCATAATAAAATACATAATGTATAGCACTCTCTCAGTGACCAACTCCTTGGAATGTTCCCTTGGAAAGATACATCTCATCAAGATAGTGAATAAGACTTTGGCTTCAATATTTAACACAGAGTGTGTTAACTGTTTGGATGAGGCAGGAACATTGGGTAGAAAGAATTCTTCTCTGGCCAACTTCAAAACTTAATTTTTGGGAGGATGGTTATGAGTATCATATCTCTTAGGACAGCCTAGGACAGATGCAAACTCAGCATGATCTAATTCCATAGTAACACCAGCAACTCTAGTCTTGATAACTAAGTGTGGGGAGTTCTTAAGTTGCTTCATGTTGAGATATAAGAGTCTGGTAAGTCTTGGGTAGGCTAGCTCAGGAGGGTTTAGCATGAACCACACAAAGCTTTTCTTTAACATGGTGATACAGTTGAGATTCATTCCAGTCAACATAGGCATACTGGTCAAGCTACAAAAAGCAATTTGCCTAGAGGCAAAACCATCCAACCACTGACCTCTAGAAGTGTTTGAGATGAACCAGGATTCATCAGGAGCAGTGTTCTTTGAGCAGATCTGCAAGGCTCTCTCCACATTGTCTTCTGGTTCTTCCTCTGTCACCTTCTCTTTTCTCTTTTCACCTTGAGAGGCTTGCTTCTTTTTCTTCAACTTCTTGGGGCTAGAGATCTCTGTTTCTGGTTGATTTTCTGCAGCAGCCTTCTATTTCTTCTTCTTGTCTGAAGATGGTGTCACATCCTTCTTAGTCTTCTTCTTCTTCGGAGGAAGTTCTTCAATAGCTTCTGCACTGGGAGTCCTATAGCTGGAGTCCCCACTGATTTTCAGAACTTCATCTTCAACAGTCTTTCTCTTCCTTTCAGAACTAGGTTTTGAACCTCCGGCTATCTTGATTCTATCAGAGGATTTTCTAGTGCTCATTAGGGTTTGAGAGAATAATAGAGGGAGGTAGATTTGATACGGAGTGAAGGAGAAAAGAAGATAATAAATACTGAAAGAGTTTGAGTTTGAAAAGGAAACTACAATATTTTTCTGATCTTAAAAGATCTGTAATGATCAGATAAGATTCAAATCTTTGAAGCCGTTGGAAATAAATAATTTAATATTATATTTGGCTGAAAAGAATTTTAAAAAAGGTAGGGGCAATATAGAGCAAATATCTACAAAGATAGCACCCAATACTAAATGATCCGAGAATAATTGACTAACCAGTTATCAGACTTATTTTTAAGGATTTGAAAATAGTTTCAAGGTCTTGAAACACTGTTATACTGAAACAAGTAAAATCAAAGCTTTCAAAGGATTTTCAACGCTTTGAAAATCAGTTCAAATCTTTGAAACACATAATAACTTACCTTCCTTACCTTGTACTCCCCCTTAACCAATGCATCTTTATTTAGCATGCCTAATTCTAGTCTTAGAGCTGAAAATCTTTCATCTGGCAATGGTTTAGTGAAGATATCTGCAAGTTGCATGTTAGTAGAAACAAATTCAAGAACAATATCACCTTTCTCAACATGATCTCTGATGAAATGGTGTCTGACATCAATATGCTTGGTTCTTGAATGCTGAACTGGATTCTTTCTAATTGATATTGCACTGGTATTGTCACATTTGATAGGTATACTTCTGAAATCAAATCCAAGAGCCCTCAACTGTTGAGCAATCCACAATACTTGTGAACAACATGATCCAGAAAATATATATTCAGCTTCAGCTGTTGATAAAGAAATTGAGTTTTGTTTCTTGGAATGCCAACTGATCAAGGAGGATCCAATGAATTGGCAAGTTCCGGAAGTGCTTTTCCTATCACTTTGTAACCTGCAAAGTTAGCATCTGAAAATCCATGCAAAGAGAAGTTAGAATGTCTTGGATACCAAAGCCCTAAGTCTTTGGTACCATTGAGATATCTGAATATTCTCTTCACAAAACTTAAGTGTGATTCCTTTGGATTAGCTTGAAATCTTGCAAACATACACACACTGAATATGATATCTGGTCTACTAGCAGTAAGGTAAAGTAATGATCCAATCATACCTCTGTACTCTTTTAAATTAACACTCTTAACAGATTCATCCTTATCTAAGCACAGTGTGGAACTCATAGGAGTCTTGATTTCTTTGGATTGAGCCATATTGTACTTGTTCAGCAAGTCCCTAGTGTACTTGCTTTGATGCAGAAATATGCCCTTCTACAATTGATGTATTTGAAGTTCAAGGAAGAAGTTCAACTCTCCCATCATGCTCATATGAAATTCCCTGCTCATAAGACTTGAGAATTCCTTGCATAGAAGATCATTAGTAGCTGCAAAAAGAATATCATCAACGTAAATCTGAACTACAACTAAATCTTTCTCATGGGTCTTTATGAAAAAGGTCTTGTCTACCAATCCTCTTTTGAAATCATTTTCAAGCAAAAATTTTGACAATCTTTCATACCAAGCTCTTGGAGCTTGTTTCAAACTATAAAGAGCTTTGTCAAGTTTGTAAACATGATCTGGAAATTTATCATTTTCAAAACCAAGAGGTTGTGTAACATAAATTTCTTCTTGCAAGTATCCATTCAAGAATGCACATTTCAAATCCATTTGAAATAGTTTCATGTTCTTGTAAGATGCAAAATCAAGTAAAATTCTAATTTCTTCTAACCTGGAAACTGGAGCAATAGTTTCCTCATAATCAATACCTTCTTCTTGGTTGTAACCTTGAGCAACTAACCATGCTTTGTTCCTGATCACTTTGCCATTTTCATCCAACTTGTTTCTGAACACCCATCTAGTACCAATGACAGACTGATTTGTTGGTGGAGGAACTAGGTTCCACACCTTATTTCTTTCAAACTCATTGAGTTTTGCATAGCTATAATCCATTCTGCTTCTTGTAATGCTTCCTTCACAGTCTTTGGTTCTACAAAAGAGAAAAGCATTAAAAGCACAAAAATTCTTTGGCTGTGATCTTGTTTGTGTACCAGTCGCTGCATCAGAAATGATGTTTTGAACTGGATGAGATGAGAGATATTTGAATCTCTTTCTTGGAGACCAGGGTTCTGTTTCTCCATGTTGCTTCTCTGTTCCTAAAGTAGTGGCCTGATCATTCATGTCTTTCTGTTCAACCTTATCAAGGCTTTGATCTTTATTTTCAAGGCCTTGAGACCTATGTTCAAGGTCTTGAAAATGGCTTCTACTTCCTTCTGAATCTTTCTTGAAACCAGGTGAGTTTTGAGCTTCTTCTTCTGAATCATGCTTGTTCAAATTCAAGTCTACAAAACTTTCACTCAAAGAACCATCATAGCTTTCATCAAAGATAACATGAATACTTTCTTCAACCATTTTGGTTCTTTTATTATAAACTATATAAGCTTTGCTAGTCAGAGAGTAGCCAAGAAATATACCTTCATCACTTCTTGCATCAAACTTACCCAAGTTGTCATTTCCATTGTTGTGGACAAAGAAAGTGCATCCAAAGGGATTGAAATATGAAATGTATGGCTTTATACCTTTGAATAATTCATAGGGGGTCTTCTTTAGGATAGGTCTGATCAAGCACCTGTTCAAAATGTAATTTGTTGTATTAACTGATTCTGCCCAATAACGTTTTGGCAGCTTGTTCTCTAAGAGCATTGTTCTTGACATGTCTTCAAGAGTTCTATTATTTCTTTCAACAACTCTATTATTTTGAGGAGTTATAGGAGCAGAAAAATTGTGAGAGAGACCATTCTTAACACACAAAAAATCAAACTCTAATTGATCGAACTCTCTTCCATGATCACTTCTAATAGTAGCAATATGTAGGTTTTTCAAGGTTTGAAGTTCTCCGCAAAGCTTTGAAAATTCAGAGAGGGATTCATATTTTTCTTTGAGAAACATAACCCAATTATATCTAGAATAATCATCAACAATAAATAAAATATACTTCTTACCATAAGGAGTTGGAGTCCTCATAGGACCACATAAATCCATGTGAAGTAATTCAATAGGTCTAGAAGTACTTACAAACTTATTTGTCTTGAATGAGCTTCTTGTTTGCTTACCTTGAGCACATGCTTTGCATACTTCATCATCTTTGAACTTAATGGATGGTAATCCTCTTACTAGATCTTTGGAGATCAACTTGTTCAAGGTATGCAAGCTAATGTGACCAAGCTTTCTATGCCAAATCTTTGAATCCTCTTTCAAGGCCTTGAGACACTTTAAGCTTTTACCTGCAACTTTGTTAGTCTGAAAAGTATAAACATTTTTAGATCTAGAGGCTGTGAGAATGCAATTTCCAGATTTTTCATTCTGCACCACACACTTCTATTTATAAAAGATAACCTTATTTCCATTATCACAAAGCTGAGATACACTAAGCAAGTTAAATTTCAAGCCATCAACAAGATGTACATCTTTGAATTGTCAGAATCCGTACCAACTTTACAAATACCAAGAATGTTGCATTTTCATTTGTCACCAAGAGTAATTGATCCTTCAGATTGCTCTTTCAATTATGAGAATAGAGATCTCTTTCCACTCATGTGTCTTGAGCAACCCCTGTCCATAAACCACTTATGTTCTTTGAAAATTAGTGACAACCTGCAAGCACCAATCACTGCCTTACCCAGCTGTTAGACCAAGTGTGGAATTCGGACTCATACTCAGGATCAACCATATTAGGTGGTCTGACCCCTATGGAACCCAAATCTGTATGACTTGTCCTTTGAGTTGAAATGGGAATGTGTTCCTCATTATGTGACGGTCTCTTCTTCTGAAAGTACAAGTCATCTTAACATGACCAATTTTATTGCAAAAATGACACTTAGGAGAAGTTTTGTTTCCAGCTTTCACAAATCTGGTATTGTTCTTTCTTAGAAAATATGGATTGTATCCAATACCAGTTTTGTGAATAGGCTTTGAGCTTTCTCCAAGAATCAAGTTCAACTTGTGTTCTGAGCCTGCAAGCTTGAATTTGACTAATTCAGATTCTTGAAGTTTTTCAGTAAGAATGGTATTTTGTTTATCTAATTCATCAACTTGATGTCCCAGATTAACAAAGTTGTTACTCAGTAAAGAGTTCTCAGTGACTACTTCCTTGACTTGTGTGTTCAAGGATTTGAAAGTGGTTTTCAAGGCCTTGAAATCACTGTCAATTTCTTCTGAGATATTTCAAGATTCTGATTCGGACAAACAAGTTGTAAATTCTCTTTTGCTTTCTCATGGACTCTTTCTTTCAAAATTCTAATCTCTTTCAGATAGTCCTCTTCATTTAAAAGCATTGTTATGAGGTAATCTGAGAGAGCTTCTTTTGGTTTTGAAATCGTTTACTATTACCTCAATGTTCTTATCAGAACTTTCATCATGCTTGACAATGAAGCATAGGTTGGCATGTTCTTCTTCGGTTTCAGAGTCACTTGAGGTATCTGAATCGCTCCATGAAGCTATCATAGCTTTCTTTCTCCTGTCATGGTCTTTCTTCTGAAAGTTCTTGCATTTCTTGTGTGGACAATCTCTTATCAAGTGTTCTGCATCACCACACTCAAAGCAGTTCATGACTATTGATTTACTTTGGGGAGAAGACTTACCTTTGTAGTCCTTGCTACTAGATGATCTTCGTCTTTCTCTGTTGAAGTCTCTGTTTCCAATGTTTTTCTTCATCTTGAGGATTTTGGTCAAGGCTTTGGAAATCAAAGCAAATGGATCTTCATCATCCTCTTCAGTTTCAAGGCTTTGAATTTTCTCATTCTCTTTGGCCTTGAGTGCTAAGTTCTTGACACCTTATGGTAGCTCTCCATCATCTTCATTTATGGATATTTCATGTGTCAGAAGCTTCCCTTGTAGGTCATCAAGTTGTAGTGATGAGAGATCTTGAGCTTCCTCAATTGCAGTAGTCTTTGGTTCCCATTTTGCCTTTGGTAGACTTCTCAGAATCTTCCTCACATTTTATTCATTGAAAATATGTTTTCCAAGTGAATCAAGGTCATTGACTATGTTTGTGAATCTTTTGAACATTTCTCTGATTGACTCATCTGCACTCATCTTGAATAGCTCATATTGTCTGAGATAGATGTTGATCTTGGTTTGCTTGACTTGACTGGTTTCTAAAATGTCACCACAAGTTTATCCCAGATTTCTTTGGCAGTCTTGCAGCCTGAAATCCTGTTGAATTCATCTGTACTCAAATCACAATACAAGATGTTAATAGCTTTGTAATTCTTAGAGAATTGTTCTAATTCAGATGAAGAAAGAGAGTCTTCAGATTGGGAGTTTTGATTCCATCTTTCTCTGTATAGAAAGTGTGAGGTCCATTCTGAATAATGGTCCATAGCTCTATGTCTTGATCAATGATGAAAATTTTCATCAGAGCTTTCCAGTGAGAAAAATTATATCCACAAAATAGAGGAGGTCTGTTATCAGCTCTTCCCTGTGAGAAACCACCATCACCTGCAGTACTGCTGATCACCAGATGGTTAAATCTATATAGTGATACAAGTTCTGATACCAACTGAAAGGGGGAGTATGCAGATAAAGATGCAACACAGATACTGTAGAAGGGGGGTTGAATAGAATATGCCAACATTTTGCAAAACTTGTGGAAGAGAAGAGTTTCTATGAAGAGTAGTGAAGTCCAAGGCCTTGAAAATAGTTTCAAGCCTTTGAAAGAGATACAGTTTAAATAAAGAGACAGACAAGTCTTTTTCAAGGCCTTGAAAAGAGTTTCAAACCCTTGAAAGCAGACTAGTTTGAATGCTGTAAAAACTGAGTATGCAAGATTGACTGTAAATGCAAGATACTCAGAAATTATAGAGTTCAATCCACTTGGACCTACGTCTCTACCTCAGGGATCTTCTCCCTGTAGTATTTTCAATTACAATTATTATTAATCAAAAGCTAAGACCTAGACCTCAAACACAGAGATATGCCTTACTCCGTTACAGCTTGTGGTTCTCACTAACTATCTAGTACCTGCCTTACCTAACTGATTAACTAAGAATTCTCTATTCTTCACTTTGAAAAATCCTTGAGAATGAGAGATATAAGTAATAAAATAAGAATCTACAAATAAATCACAAGACATAAGAACACTGAAGTATAAGACTGCAGTGAAGAACGCATTGATCTTCTGTGAGATGGATTGTGAGAATGATGAACTTATTTGATTCGTGTCAATCCAGAAATGTGTCTCTATTTTTTTCCCGTTGAGTGTTGTGTTTTGTTGCTTCAAAATGAGCTCTATTTATACATCTTGAAGCTCTGCAAATCTTTCCAGATTTTCAGCAACAACTTCCTATTTTGTAGGCAATAACTTTGACTCTCTTAAGAGCCTTCTCCAATGGATAGTTGATCATTATCTTCAAAGATATTGTTGTGATATTGTGTTTATACAAATTGAGAAGCTGTCATGAGTGTTTGATTGATCATAGAATCATCTTTTCTTAATGTTTCCTTTCCTGCAAAAGCCAGGTTAGGAAACCAATCCTGCAAACTTAGAAAATAAAATTTTCCTGCAAAACTGAGTCAAACAGTTGGATTAAATGATGTTGGGTATATCAAAGCAGTTTGTCTTTCATCATCAAATAATAACACATCATGCATAGGGCTGAGAGAGATAGAATCAAATCAGAAGAGTTTAGAAAAACTCCCCCTTAGAACATGCATACAGGTCAGACAGTTTCAAGGCTTTGAATTCTGGTTCAAGGCCTAAATAGCTCTACTATTTCAAGCCTGTGAAACCTGATTCAAGGATTTGAAAACTGATTCAAGGCCTTGAAATAAATTAGTATTTCAAGTCCATGAAACATGTGACCTTACACCAACCAATCCTCCTACACCGTGATGATAGAAAAATCGATACCTAGCACGACCCACCAATTAAATATAACCAACCCCATAATCGTGCAGATTAGACGTCACGCACTCACGACTCTCCAAAACTTTGTCCATGTTATAGTGACATGGAACACCGCCACAATGTAGTGTGAAAGCCTACTCACTCAACCTCGCATCCCCTCGAAGATATGTAATAAAGTGCATTCGATGATGTTGAACTCACAAAAGTGTGCAATGAAGCTCTCCCTCACGAACCCCCTCAACTATGACTCCCTCGTGACGCACTAAAGTGGTGATCCTAAACAATATGTCATGAAGGCCAAGAATCATCACCCTAGGTCAAGAGGCTATCAAATAAAACCAATGTTCAAATTGGGTATTCTAGTGGTCCTACAAGGTGAGATCTATCAAGCAGTGAGTGCTCTAATACGCATCCTCACACAGCTGTTATGTGTGCCACTGCGAGGCAGGCTGGCGACTACCTAAGACGGGCACATGAATGTCCGTCTCGTTTAGCTCACACCCAGCTCAACTCTTGTATGAAAAACAACACACACTTTAGATTCGAAAATCAAGTAAGTGTGAAAAATAGGTAGGCAGCCCCGTCATGAAATTCTCTCTATATGTACCAGGGGGAACTCACATTGTCATTCTCGGTCACAAGTCACGCCCGATGGCTAAAGTTCTCACACTCCTCAATTTTACCAAAATTTAAGCCTCTTGATTGCCCTTTCTCAAATTTATAATTTTTTTTTTGAATTTTTCAATTTTTTAAATAATAAATCCTCACTCTATATGCAATGTCCAACTCGATTAACAACTCGATAGGGGTAGGGAGACTCAATAATGTAAACATGCAAGAAAAAATAATTAATAACAAAAGGAAAAATAAGGACATAACTAAAAACCTAGCTAAATGTGGCGGGCAATGTAAGACTCGACTAGGATAGTAAAAGGTAGCACCACCCCCACACTAGAATGCATCGTTGTCCTCAATGATACGATGAGGACTCGACAACTCTAGTGCAAGGGCTGTCTCTCCTCTACTCATCATCATCGGAGCCCAGGGAATCCCCGTCTCCACTCTTATCCTCACTCTCATTCTCACTCTCATGTTCTTCTTCCTCTTCATCCTCACTCGGTGGGACCGGATCTTTATAATCATCATCCTGAAACCACTGCTCAGCACTAGGAACCGGCGGGACAAAGTTCTCCTCTTCCATATCACTAGACTGGATCATTCACCTGCATACCATTTGGGTCAAATTACCCAGATTCACCTGATTGCTCCTCACATGAGAAAATTGGCGCCTCCTCTCGAGTCGGGCTCTAGCCATTTCTTCTCGCAACTTATCATAGGCCACCTCATCGTGAAACTTCGAGCTCTTATTCTTCTTCACCTTCCTCAAAGTTTTAACCGACTCATGAAACCTAGAACACTTGCTAAATGAGTTAGCATACACGTATGAACCGGCCCCAGTTTTTTCTCACGAGACACCCTCTCTAAGATATTGTCCCAAATCATTCGGGTTATGTCAATTCGCTTTCATGACCATGAACACATGGTCATGGCAGACAACTTGAAAGAATATTTGGGATTTGGTGTGATTCCCCAAACCCAATTCTCTAATAGCTCGCATGTCCATCTAGCTTGTGGCCTAAGATATTTTCTCCCCACTTTCCATTGAGACACTTCTCCTGTAACTCCCCTTGTTTCCCGAGAGTTCCGTTTCGGACCGGAATTCCCAAGAGGGTGCTACTCATAATGAAAAGGTGAAACAGTAAACTCACTCAGTGTTGTCTGTTGAAGCTAAAATTTTGTTCACAATTATGATGAGGTGTGTAGTACCTAAGGAGATTTGAAAAGAGTTGTTGTTTGATGGTGCACTGTATTTCATGTAGGTAGTTATGCATGGTTATGAGATTGATTTGCCACACATTATGATGGAGCACATGCTATACTCCTATAAAAATAAAAGGAAACATCCTTTAACCTATGTCAACCTCCTTACACTCTTCTTTCAACACCTTGAAATACCAATTGATAGCGAAGAGACAATCACCACTTTTTTTAGAATGCTTTATGAAAACACTTTTCAAATGATTGAAATTGTAAAAACCATTGAACGAGCATGGAAGCTCTACAGTGATTTCTCTGCAGAAGAGTTTCAGGGTAAGCAGTTCCCTAAACCTAAATCTTAACCCTCTCCGTCAACCCTACCCAATCAATCTCAAGACCAACCCACTGTTCTTCAAAGCTTATACTTAATTGAAAATGAGCTGGATGAGAAATTCATAGTTTTGGATTTATGAGAGGAAGATTTACCCTTGAAGTCCTTGCAACTAGAGGATCTGAACTTGTCTCTGTTGAAATCCTTGTGAAAGTGTGTAATGTAGACTAAATACAGGACCTAAATACTCTAGAAGGGGGGGGGGGTTGAATAGAGTATGGAAACTTTTTGCAAAACTCAAAGTTTAACAGAAAGACTGTGTGAAACTCAAATATCAAGGCCTTGAGATTTTAGTAAACTGTCTGAAACTTACAAAGGCAAAATAGTAAGCTTCAAGGCCTTGAACTGTAAACAATTCTAAACAACTTTTGAACCCTGGTTTGATTTGAGTTGTGTGCAGCAGATAATAATCAAACTGTAAAGTAAAGAACACAAACCAATTTACAGAGTTCAATCCCAATGGACCTAATCTCTGCCTGAGGGATCTAATCCCACCAGGATTGGGCAAACACTTCTTATTACTCACACATAAACAACCCTAGATCTTCAAGCCTAAGTGATTTCCCTTACACCTATACAACTTGTGGTTCCAAACCTATCTAGTTCCAGCTACTAACTATTAAGCTAACAAGAAACTCTTGTTTTTCACTTGAACAACCAACCACTAGGTTAAGTGAGGTTTAATATAATCTAAAGATACACAGATAGAAGTAAAAGTGAAGAAAAATGTATGAAGATAAGCTGTTGAAGCCTGGATGTGTTCTTCTGGAAAACTGGATTGATTTGATCTTCTGGAATCTGGAATGAAGCTTGAATGATTGTGTGTTTGAATGAATGATCTCCCACGATTTTTTCACACCTCTCTGAGTATTCTGCAAGCCTCTATTCACTTCAAAATTCAAACCAGTCTCTTTCATCCACAGCTGCAACTGATTGAGAGATTTTAGGATCTTAGTTCCTACAAATCCTCTTTCTGATTTCGACGGAAATTCAAACAGATTCAAGTGGATATCCGTTGGAGTTTGTTGAGATTTCTCCTGCACGTTTAACAACCCTGCAACAGCATTGAAACACAGCAACAACAAAATCCAGAAAGATAACAGTGCTATGACTGTTTGGTTATCCAGTTTCTGATAAAACTGTTTAACAGACTAGAACAATAACCTTTATATCTTCTAAAACATATGAATCATGAAAAAAAAGTTTAAGACACTTAGAAGTGAGTAAATAATCACAATACTAAGAATCACAACCTGCACGAAAGAATTAACTAAGTTCTGTAAAAACTGTCAGCAGCTCAAGGCACATCTCAAGGCCTTGGAGCTCTGAACCTGCTTCACAGAATTTCAAATTTAAACCCAGATAACTTTGATTATTCCTGTTCTGATCATCTGCAATTGTGTTAGATATATAAATAGTGTAATCCATAAGTATATGCAGTAAACCACTGATCTGTATAATCAGATATCCAATCTGCAACACAGAACTGTTAGAACATATAGCATAATAGAATAACTCTCAAGGCTTTGAAGTTCAGTCAATATGTCAAGGCCTTGGGATAACTGAGATGCTTTGCTGCTTATGTCTTAGTCTTTGTATTTCATCACTCAAAACAATTACCAACCAAAACACATTCAAGGGTCTTTGATTCAACAATCTCCCCCTTGATGAAAGACAAAACCTACAGTCTTGTATAGATTTTCCTGCCACTCATATTCAACATTAGATAACCACAATTTTCAGATACAATATACAATAATGCCAAACAGATAACCAGTAAGGATAAAAATTACAAATTACCACAGAAATATAAACACACAACTGATTAAACCACAAAACAACTAGGCATTATTATTATTATTTCAAACACTGCAAACACAAACACAGGAGAACCACATAAATTCTCCCCCTTTTTTACTTTCATCAAATAAGGTTTGAAGAAATGTTGGATCATTACTCAGAGTCTAAAATTAAACTTAAAACAAAAAATTAGCTAAAAATTCAAGGCCTTGAGAACATAAAAGATAGAAGAGAAAGAGATAGAGGGTCAAGGCTTTGGCAATCTCTGATCTTCACTTCTTCTTTGATGTCTGGCCTTTCTCTGAGCCTTCTCCAATTTCTTCTTCACTTGCAGCATCTTCAGCAAACTGATTACCTTCTTGTTCAGCTTCCACTTCAGCAACCACTTCTTGGATTATCTCATCCACTTTCTTCTTAGCCTGTACTGAATCCACCTCTGTAGCTGCATAACATCTGTGTCTTCACCAGCATCTTCTTCATCAAATTGTTCATACAAATCTTTTGAAGTTAGCACCACTGGAATTGGCGTCTTCTTTTTCTTCAGAAAATCACCCTGCTTTTCTTCTGAATCCACACTGGTGTCATGACTATTAGCAGAAGGTATCTTCTCCAGATTCAAGCCCTTGATGACAACATCCATCTTCCCATTCATAACATTCATCAAGCCCTTGAACTGGTTGAATTCAGTTGACATGTCAAATAACCTTGTCTGAGATCTTCAGTCTCAACCTGCTGATCTTCTAACTTCTCAATCAACAGAGAGTAATCGTCATTGGCTTGTCCTTTCCCAGATGTAGTTCCCTTAGGCTTCACAAACTCCTTCTCAGCAAGTTCTTCCTTTGACAAATCAGAATAAAACTTCCAATGCCCTTTCCCAGTCTGAACTACTCCAATCCTCTGAAGTGCAGTCTCATCTATCAACCCAAAACCTCTAGTAATATTTTCTTCTCCTTTCACAGGTACATCAAAATATTCAAAGAAAAGAGGTAACATGTTGGCATATGGAAGAGGATGGTTTCTAGTCCTGGTTGCACAATAAATCATATGCTCCATAACAACTGTTGGCAAATCTATCTCAAACCCTTGAGATATCTGATACATCAAAATCAGAACCTTATCAGTTACTAACTCCCTTGATTTCTCCCTAGGAACTACACTCCTCATCAGAATTGTAAACAAGATTTTGGCTTCACTGTTGAGCACAGAGTGTGTCAACTGCTTTGGACCAGAGGGAACACCTTCAATAAAAAACATCTCCTGTGCCTTATCCATACACTCCTTCCTATCAGGATAATCTCCAACATTGTATTTCCCAAGAATGCCCAAGACTTTGGCAAAAGTCCTATGATCTAACCTCAAATCCACACCAGCCACTTTTGAAGTTAACACCATTTTATCATCACCTTCAGAAACCAATTTCAGATAAAATAACCTAGTTAACCTAGGATAGGCCTTTGAACTAGGATTCAACACCTTCCAAACAACAATTTCTCTTAACTTTATCATGCGGTCTATGTACAATTTATCCAATAATTCATCAGAAATCATGCTACAGAAAGCTACCTTAGATGAAGCGTACCCTTGCATCCAAATAGTTCTAACCTCAGAACTAACAAACCATTCTGTAGGAAGTACATTCTTACCTTGATATCCTTTCTTAGTTGCAGCAGCAACTTACTTAACCCTAGTTTTCTTCTCAGAGGGTTTGGTCTTTTCTTGTCCTCCGGTTTCTTCTGGCTTTCCTGAGTTGATTTCCCTTTTTCCTCTTCACCGGTCTTTTTCTTTTCTCCCCCTTTCTTCTTCTCTGACCTAGTTTGATCACCACCCTGTGTTTCTTGTTGTGGATCAACACTTGAGCCTTCATCTCCCTTCTCTGTTCTGAACTTCTTTGCAGGAGGGGTATCCTCATGCAAACTTTGAGTGTTTTCTGAATCTGAATTAGAAATCACTATCTTCTCGTTCTTATTTTCTCTCTTCTTGGATCTGCCAGAGGGATTTCCCTGTTGCTGAATTCTGGCTGATTTGCGCTCCATTTTGGGGTTCAGGGTTTTGAGAAGAGAATATGATTGAGAGGAATTGAGAGAGAGAGGATAGAGTCGCAGAAAATTGAAAGAGAATGAGAGGAAAAAGCCCTGACTTTCAGCTTAAGTAGGTTGAAAAGGATGAGTCGTAAAAGGACTCTGTTATATCAACATGCAAAATAGGATCTTCAAAAATAATTTTGGGATATTTTAGAAAATTCTCTGAGTAATTCAAATATTATACAGTTATCTAAAAAGATAAGATATAATATTTGATAATCAATTTTTTTTTTTAAAAAATACAGATATTATCAAGACCTGGAGAACAATCTCAAGGCCTTGAGATTTTCTGCAGTTTGAGAAACTTCAAAGCTTTGAGTTATACTTTCAAGGCTTCAGAAAGTATAATCTCAAGGCTTTGAGATTCCAGCACATAAACACATATAAGTACTAATACTCCCCTAAACCAATGCATCCTTGTTTAACATCCCCAATTCAAGCCTTAGAGATGAAAACCTATCATCTGGCAAAGGTTTACTGAAAATATCAGCAATCTGCATTGAAGTAGAGATAAAATTTAAAACAACATCACCTTGTTCTGCATGATCTCTAAGGAAATGATGTCTCACATCTATGTGCTTTTTCCTTGAGTGCTGAACTGGATTCTTAGAGATTGAAATGGCACTTGTTTTGTCACAATGAATAGGCACATTTCTGTAGTTATAGCCAAGATCTCTAAGTTGCTGAGCAATCCATAACACTTGTGAACAGCAAGCACCAGCTGCAATATATTCAGCTTCTGCAGTTGATAATGCTACAGAATTTTGCTTTTTGGAATGCCAACTGATCAATGAAGATCCAAGAAATTGACAGCATCCATAAGTACTTTCCTGTCTACTTTATATCCTGCAAAATCTGCATCTGAATAGCCACTCAACATAAAATTAGATCTTCTTGGATACCAAAGCCCTAAGTCTCTGGTTCCATTCAAATATCTAAAAATTCTTTTGACTGCAGTTAAATGAATTTCCTTAGGATCTGCTTGAAATCCAGCACACATACAGACACTGAACATAATATCAGGTCTGCTAGAAGTTAAATACAATAGTGATCCAATCATACCTCTGTATTCATTTTGATTCACACTCTTACCATTTGAATCTTTGTCTAAAGAGAGTGATGAACTCATAGGGGTCTTAAGCACCTTGGACTGTGACATATTGTACTTATTCAATAAGTCATTGGTATATTTTCCTTGATGCAAAAAAGATTCATTTCTTCATTTGTAATATATGAAGTCCAAGAAAGAAATTCAGTTTACCCATTAGGCTCTTCTCAAACTCCCTGCACATCAGACTAGAAAACTCTTTTCAAAGAGCATCATTAGTAGCACCAAATAATATATCATCTACATAAATCTGAACTACTAACAGATCACTTTGATGGTGTTTAATGAAAAGTGTTTTGTCAACTAAGCCTCTTTTGAAATTGTTTTCAAGTAGAAATTTTGAAAGTCTGTCATACCAAGACCTTGGAGCTTGTTTTAAACCATATAGAGCTTTATCCAGTTTATAAACCAGGAGGTTGTGCTACAAACACATCTTCTTGTAAATATCCATTCAGAAAAGCACATTTAACATCCATTTGATAAAGCTTTATGTGATTGTGAGATGCAAATGCAAGAAGTATTCTAATAGCTTCTAACCTGGCAACAGGAGCAAAAGTCTCCTCATAATCTATACCTTCTTCCTGATTATATCCTTGAGCTACCAGTCTGGCTTTATTTCTTACCACTTTGCCATTCTCATCAAGCTTGTTTCTCAATACCCATCTGGTTCCAATAACTGAGTTCTCTTTAGGTCTGGGGACCAGATTCCAAACCTTGTTCCTTTCAAACTCATTCAGCTCACTCTGCATTGGAATGATCCATTCTGCATCTTCTAGAGCTTCCTTGGTATTCTTAGGCTCAATCAAAGATAAAAATGCACTAAAATCACACAAGTTCTTTAACTGTCCTCTTGTCTGAGTTCCTGTTGATGGATCTGATATAATGTTATCAGCTGGATGGTCTGCAAGGTACTTAAACTTCTTTCTTGGTATCAGGAGTATTCTCCTTCAAGCATTTGAGACCTTGAAACAGTAGAGGGAGCATCATAGAAAGTTTCAGCTTCTGTCTCAAGGCTTTGAGATTTTGGTTCAGCAGGAGGTTCAAGGCCTTGAGATTCTGCTGATCTGATTCATGCTTGTTCAAATCTAGATCTGCAAAACTTTCACTCATAGAATCCTTAGTACTTTCATCAAAAATTACATGAATGCTCTCTTCCACAGTCTTGGGTTTTCTATTATAAACTCTATAAGCTTTGCTAGTTTGAGAATATCCAAGAAATACACCTTCATCACTTCTAGCATCAAACTTACCAAGATTGTCTCTATCATTATTATGCACAAAACAGATACAACCAAAGGGTTTGAAATAAGAAACAGTAGGCTTTCTACATTTGAACAGTTCATAGGGGGTCTTTTTCAAAATAGGTATAATCAAGCATCTATTCAGCACATAATTGGCAGTGTTAACAGCTTCTCCCCGTAAAAACTTTGGCAGATTACTTTCAAGAAGCATGGTTCTGGACATATCCTCAAGTGTCCTATTTTTCCTTTCAACTACTCCATTTTGCTGTGGAGTTCTAGGTGCAGAAAAGTTGTGTGAAATGCCATGCTTTGCACAAAACAAATCAAAGTTAAGTTGATCAAACTTCCTACCATGATCACTTCTAATGGATGCAACAGGTAAATTTTTCAAAGTTTGAAGCTCTTTGCATACTCTAGAAAATTCAGATAAAGCTTCAGTTTTGTCTCTAATAAACATCACCCAAGTAAATCTAGAATAATCATCAATTATAACAAGCATATATCTCTTACCTTTTGGAGTCTGAACTCTCATAGGACCACATAAGTCCATATGAAGCAATTCTAAGGGTCTAGAAGTACTTACAAAGTTCTTTGGCTTGAATGAGCTTCTGGTCTGTTTACCTTGTACACATGCCTTGCAAACCTCATCATCTGAATATTTCTGTGATGATAAACCTCTTACCAAGTCTTTTGAGATGAGTTTATTCAAATTATGTATACTTATATGCCCAAGCTTTCTGTACCAAAGCTTTGAATCTTCCTTCAAGGCCTTGAGGCATTTTAGCTTGTCACCTGCAACACTGTTAGTATTCATAGCATATAGATTATATGATCTGGGAGAAGTGAGTATGCAATCACCAGATTTCTCATCTTACACCACACATCTCTCCTTGTAAAATATAGCTTTATAACCTTTATCACATAACTGAGAGATACTAAGCAAATTATACTTAAGTCCATCTACCAGATAAACATCAGATATAGAATTTGTAGAACCATTACCAATACTACATATACCAATGATATTGCATTTTTCTTTGTCACCAAGTGTGATTGTTCCTCCAGATTTTTCTGTAAGTTCAGTGAAGAGAGACTTCTTTCCACTCATATGTCTGGAACATCCACTATCTAAAATCCATTTGTGATCTTTCAAGGCCTTGGTGACATCCTGCAAAACCAAATCATTGCCTCAACAGGCTGTTAGACCAAGTGCAGAACTTTGAGTCATACTCAGAATCAGCCATATTTGGTGGCCTAATTCCTTTTGGAACCCAAATCTGCCTAACCTGTCCCTTAAGCTGATAAGGATAAGTATTCCTCATAATATGAGGTTCTGATCTTATGAAGGGACAAGTTAATCTGACATGACCAATTTTTCCACAGTAATGATATTTTGGAGAATGCCTGCTACCAGATTTGACAAAATTAGTTTGGCCTTTCTTTGGAAAATTTAGATTATAGCCAATCCCACTTTTATGCATTGATTTCAGACTTTCTCCAAGAATGAGATTCAGATAATGTTCTGAGCCTTTAAACCTAGCTAGGACCTTCTTGGACTCTTGAAGTTTCTCAGTCAAAGAGCAGATATGTTGTTCTAAATTCTCAGAATGAGTCTTTAGATCAGCATATCTTTCAGTTAAAAGAGTGTTTTGATCAACAACCTCTTTTATCTGTGCCTTCAAGACTTTGAACCTGCTGTCCAAGGCCTTGAAGTCTTTTTCCAGCTTTGTCTTAGAAACTTCAACAGTTTTGTTTGAAAAAACTAGGTCCAGGTTTTCTTTTACCTGCTTTTGAATCTTAATCTTTAAAGCAGAAATCTCACTTCTATAACTTTCCTCATTTAAAAACATACTTTTGAGAATTTCAGGAAGTACATCAGAAGGACTAGTATTTACCATGTCTTCAATATGTCTGTCTGATGAATTTTCCTCATCATGATTTGCCATGAAGCATAGGTTTGCTTGCTCTTCTTCTGTGTATGAGTCACTTGATGAATCAGAATCTCTCCAAGAAGCCATCATGGCTTTCTTCCTTCTGTTGTCACTGTCTTTCTTCTGAAAGTTCATGTTCTTCTTCTTTTGTGGACAGTCCCTTACTAAATGATCTGCATCACCACACTCCAAACAATTCATTACTTTAGTTTTATGTGACTGTGATGAAGATTTACCTTTGTAATCCTTGCTGCCTGAGGGTCTTGATCTCTCTCTGTTGTAATCCCTGATACCAGAGTTTCTTTTCTTTTTGAGAATTCTGGCCAAGGCCTTGGATATCAATGCTAAAGCCTCTTCATCATCAGGCTCATCCTCAGTCTCAAGGCTTTGAGACTTTTCACTGTCTTTTGCCTTAAGTGCTAGGTTCCTGATGTTTTCACTCAAATCACCCTCCACATCCTTCATAGACATTTCATGAGTGAGCAGCTTTCCTTGTAGATCATCTAGCTGAAGAAGACTTAAGTCCTGAGCTTCCTCAATGGCTGTTGTCTTTGGCTCCCACTTGGCTTTTGGCAAGCTTCTCAGAATCTTTCTGACCTTCTCTTCATTTGAGAACTTCTTTCCCAATGACTCCAGATTGTTCACCACATCGGTGAATCTTTTGAAAATCTCCTTGATGGTCTCATCTGAATTCATCTTGAACAACTCATATTGCCTCAGAAGTATGTTGATTTTTGTCTGCTTAACCTGGCAGGTTCCTTCATATGTCACCACCAGTTTATCCCATACTTCTTTGACACTCTTGCAGTTTAACACTCTGTTGAACTCATCTGCATTTAGAGCACAGTATAACAGATTCATAGCCTTGTAATTTTTTGATACCTTTTCCAGTTTTGTGACTGAAAGATTTTCCTCAGACTTGATACATCTGACTCCATCAATTGTAGTGTAGTACTCATAAGGACCATTCTGAACTATTGACCATATTTCCATGTCTTGTTCTATGATGAACATCTTCATCAATGCCTTCCAGTGCATGAAGTTATCACCACAGAACAATGGAGGTCTGTTGGCTGCCCTTCCTTGTGAGAATCCACCATCTCCTACATTACTCATAGTCACCAGATTGTTAGATCTAAAACAGTGACACAAGCTCTGATACCAATTGAAAGTGTGTAATGTAGACTAAATACAGGACCTAAATACTCTAGAAGGGGGGTTGAATAGAGTATGGAAACTTTTTGCAAAACTCAAAGTTTAACAGAAAGACTTTGTGTGAACTCAAATCTCAAGGCCTTGAGATTTTAGTAAACTGTCTGAAACTTACAAAAGCAAAATAGTAAGCTTCAAGGCCTTGAACTGTAAACAATTCTAAACAGCTTTTGAACCCTAGTTTGATTTGAGTTGTGTGCAGCAGATAATAATCAAACTGTAAAGTAAAGAACACAAAGCAATTTACAGAGTTCAGTCCCAATGGACCTAATCTCTCCCTGAGGGATCTAATCCCACAAGGATTGGGCAAACACTTCTTATTACTCACACAGAAACAGCCCGAGATCTTCAAGCCTAAGTGATTTCCCTTACACCTATACAGCTTGTGGTTCCAAACCTATCTAGTTCCAGCTACTAACTGTTCAGCTAACAAGAACCTCTTGTTGTTCACTTGAACAATCAACCACTAGGTTAAGTGAAGTTTAAGATAATCTAAAGATACACAGATAGAAGTACAAGTGAAGAACACAGTATGAAGATAAGCTGTTGAAGCCTGGATGTGTTCTTCTGGAAAACTGGATTGATTTGATCTTCTGGAATCTGGAATGAAGCTTGAATGATTGTGTGTTTGAATGAATGATCTCCCACGATTTTGTCACACCTCTGTGAGTATTCTGCAAGCCTCTATTCACTTCAAAATTCAAACCAGTCTCTTTTATCCACAGCTGCAACTGATTGAGAGATTTTAGGATCTTAGTTCCTACAAATCCTCTTTTTGTTTTCAACTGAAATTCAAACAGCTTCAAGTGGATATCCGTTGGAGTTTTTTTAGATTGCTCCTGCACGTTTAACAACCCTGCAACAGCATTGAAACACAGCAACAACAAAATCCAGAAAGATAACAGTGCTATGACTGTTTGGTTATCCAGTTTCTGATAAAACTGTTTAACAGACTAGAACAATAACCTCTATATCTTCTAAAACATATGATTCATGAAAAAACAATTTTAAGACACTTAGAAGTGAGTATAATCACAATACTAAGAATCACAACCTGCAAGAAATAATCAACTAAGTTCTGTAAAAACTGTCAGCAGCTCAAGGCACATCTCAAGGCCTTGGAGCTCTGAACCTGCTTCACAGAATTTCAAATTTAAACCCAGATAACTTTGATTCTTCCTGTTCTGATCATCTGCAATTGTGTTAGATATATAAATAGTGTAATCCATAAGTATATGCATTAAACCACTAATCTGTATAATCAGATATCCAATCTGCAAGATAGAACTGTTAGAACATACAGCAGAATAGAATAACTCTCAAGGCTTTGAAGTTCAGTCAATATCTCAAGGCCTTGGGATAACTGAGATGCTTTGCTGCTTATGTCTTAGTCTTTGTCTTTCATCACTCAAAACAATTACCAACCAAAACACATTCAAGGGTCTTTGACTCAACACCTTGTTTCCAAAGTGCTTCTTAATTTTGAGAATCCTTGTAAGGCTTTAGAGATAATAGCAAAAGGATCTTCTTCATCATCATCTTCCTTTCCAAGACTTTGAGACTATTCACTCCCTGTAGCCTTTAGTGCCAGATTCTTCACACTTTCTGGTAATTCTTCATCAGCTTCATTCATGGAGATCTCATGTGTGAGTAGCCTTCCCTGTAAATCATCAAGCGGGAGGGAGGATAAATCTAGATCTTCTTCAATAGTTGTGGTCTTAGGTTCCCATTTGGATTTGAGAAGACCTCTCTAGATTATTCTAAATTTTTCTTCATTGGAGAACACCTTCCCCAAGGACTCCAGATTTTTGACAATATCTGTGAATATTTTGAACATGTCTTTGATGGATTCACCACCGTTCATCTTGAACAGCTCATACTGTCTAAGAAAGATATTGTTCTTGGTTTGCTTTACTTGGTTGGTTCCTTCAAAGGTAACCACTAGTTTATCCCATATCTCCGTAGCAGTCTTGCATGTGGATATCATGTTAAATTCATCTGCACTCAAAGCACAATATAATAGATTCATAGCTCTATAATTCTTAGAAAGTTGTTCTAATTCAGGAGCAGAGAGATAGTTTTCAGGTTTGGGAGTTTTAATCCCATCATTTTCTGTGTAGAACATGTAAGGACCATTCTAGATGATAGACCAGAGTTCAATGTATTGATCAATGATTAACATTTTCATCAAGGTCTTCCAGTGTACAAAGTTGTCTCCTCAAAACAAAGGAGGTATGTTAGAAATTCTTCCCTGTGAGAAACCACCATCACCTACAATACTCATGATCTCCAGATTGTTAGATCTATGCAGTGATGCAAGATCTGATACCAATTGAAAGACATTATGTAGGAAAATAATACAGGATCAATACTCTAGAAGGGGGGTTGAACAGAGTATGACAACTTTTGCTAAAAGAGTGGTTTTCACGCAAAGAGTAACGATCAGAGGATGCTTCAAGGCCTTTAACACAAATTCAAGACTTTAAAAACTCAAACAGATAGTTTTCCCTGTAACTCAAACAAATTTAAGCCTTTGAAAACTCATGTGTGAGTAGCTTTCCCTGTAACTCAAACAAATTCAAGCCTTTGAAAACTCAAGGCCTCGAACACAAATTCAAGCTTTATGAGTTGATTGTTATCTAATAGCACTTGTTCTATGATGGTTATTTAACATTCAATAGTTTGATTATATAAGTTTATTACAAGACAAATCTAGCCCACTTTTCTCATGCACTGTAAGCATACTGCTATACAAATCTTCATGGTAGATTGTCTTGATGTTGTTTGATCTTGTGTGCTGAGTTTATGCAGGTTTGCTGAGTGTTCCAACGTCCATAAACAAATCAGATAGCTATTCAAACATAGCTGTTGAAAGAAGCATATCATGGGAAGAGGATTTATAGGGTTTCTGTTCCTAAAATCTTTCAGTTGGTTGCAGTCTATTATTTAAAGAGATCAGCATTTTTAATTGAAAGGAGATACATAGATTAAGACTGATCTTCGTGAGATTTTAAGTGTTCTACAAACAGGAGAGTTTTCAACATTCAAATCTTCCGATTCATTAGGCCATTGACATTGCAGAAGCAAGATCATTCATCAGATCAGAAGAACTCTTCCAGGCTTCATTAGCTTATTCTTTCTGAGTTCTTCTTCTTGTACTGAATTGTATTATTCATTCTAAATTTTTGAAACCTCACTAAACTTAATAGTTTGGTTGTTCAAGTGAACAACAAGAGGTTCTTATTGTTTCAACATGTTGTAGCATGTAACTGGATAGGTTGGGAACCACAAGCTGTATAAGTGTAAGGTAGTTCACTTAGGCTTGAGATCTAGGGCTAAATATGGGTGATTAATAAGAATTTGTGTTTGAATCTTGGAGGGATTAGATCCCTCGGGCAGAGACTAGGTCCAATTGTGACTGAACTTTGTAAAATCCTTGTGCCTCTGTTATTTACTTATGTTGTCTTTACATTCAATTTATTCAGGAAGTTTCAAAGCTTTGGAGCTTTTCAAATCTCAAAACTTTGAAGCCTCTGTGCTCTGCAGTTATATCTTCAAGTTTGTCAAACTATTTCAAAGCTTTGAGATATCAACTGTCTGCTCTACTCTAGTTTTCAAAAGATTGTGTTTTGGCAAAAGTTTGCACACTCTATTCAATCCCCCCCCTTCTAGAGTATTTAGATCCTTTTTTACACTTAAATTACAAACTTTAAATTGGTATCAGAGCTTTGGGTCACTGTTTAAGGATCTAACAATCTTGAGACAATGAGAAATGTAGGTGATGGAGAATTCTCACAGGGAAGAGCAGCCAATAGACCCCCATTTTTTCATTGGAGGGCATTGATGAAGATGTTCATCATAGACCAGGACATGGAACTATGGTTTATTGTTGTGAATGGGACAAACTTATTCTATACTACTGTCAATGGACTTAGAAATGTCAAGCATGATGAAGATCTCTCAGTTACTGAACTGGAAAAGGTATCAAAGAATTACAAAGCTTTGAACTTATTATATTGTGCTCTTAGTGCAGGTGAGTTCAACAGGATATCCAACTTCAAAAGTGCAAAAGAGATATGGGAAAAGCTGACTGTCACTTATGAAGGAACCATCCAAGTCAAGCAGACAAATATTAATATCCTTTTGAGACATTATGAACTATTTAAGATGAATTCTGATGAATCCATTAAAGATATGTTCAAAAGGTTTACAGATATTGTGAACAACTTAGAATCCTTGGGAAAAGCTTTCTAAAATGAAGAAAATGTCAGGAAGATACTCAGCAGCTTGCCAAAGGCAATTGGGAGCCTAAAACAACTGCAATTGAACAGGATCAAGCCCTAAGCACTCTGGAACTCTATGATCTACAAGGAAAACTGCTCACTCATGAGATTTCCATGAAGGAGGTTGATGGCGAATTGAGTGAAAACGTGAAGAACCTGGCACTCAAGTCAAAAGACAATGAAAAATCCCAAAGCCTTGAACAGGAAGAGGATGATGATGATGAAGAAGCCTTAGCCCTGATCTCCTAATCCTTGGCCAGAATTCTGAAGAACAAGATAAACTTTAGAAACGAGGACTACGGTAAAGAAAAATTCAGATCCTCAACCCGTAAGGATCATAAAGGTAAGTCTACTTCACATTCACATAAACCTAAAGTTATGAATTGCTATGAATGTGGAGATGCAGATCACCTGGTAAGAGATTGCCCTCAAAAGAAGAAAGGCAGCCAATTTCCTAAGAAGGAAAATGACAACAGAAGGAAGAAGGCAATGGTAGCCTCATGGAGTGATTCACACTCTTCAGAATCAGATTCTGATGAGGAGAAAGAAAACTTATGTCTAATGGCTGGGCATCAAGAAGACCACTCTACTGAGAAGCCCAATTGAAGACATGGTAAAAAAATCTTTTATCTAGTCCTTCTAATGTCTTACCTGAAATCCTCCAAAGTATGTTTTTGAATGAGAAAAGTTACAGGAATGAGATTGATTCCATGAAAATGAAAGTTCATGAGGAAGCAAAAGAAAATTTAGATTTGGTTTTGGTTTTGGTTTTGGTTTTTCAGAAAAAATGTCTTGAAGCTACTAATTGAAAATTGATAGTGACTTCAAATCCTTGGACAGCAGATTCAAAGCTTTGAAATCATAGGTCAAAGAAGTAGTTGATCAAAACACTCTTTTAACTGACAAGTTTGTTGATCTAAAAAAATCATTCTGATGATTTAGAACAACAAAACACTTCATTGACTAGTAAGCTTCAAGAATCTAAGAAAATTCTTTCAACTTTTGCTGGCTCAGAACAGAAGCTAAATCTTATGCTTGGAGGAAGTATGCATTATGTATACAGAAGTGGAATTGGTCATAATCCAAATTTTCCAAGAACAAACCAAACCACTTTTGTGAAATCAAGAAGCAGACATTCTCCAAAGTGTCATTACTGCTACAAAATTGGACATGTGAAATTAACTTGCCCCTTTAGAAGGACAGAACCTCACATAATGATGAATACCTATCCTTATCAGCTTAAGGGACAAGTGAAACAGATTTTGGTTCCAAAAAGAGTTAGACCACCTAACATGGTTGACTTTGAGTATGAATCCAAATTATATACTTGGTCTATTAGCCTGTTAAGGCATTGCTTGATTTTTGCAGGATGTCACCAAATATTTGAAAGATCATAAATGGATTTTGGATAGTGGATGTTCCAGGCACATGAGTGGAAAGAAATATTTATTCTCAGAGCTCAAAGAGAAATCAGAGGGAACAACCACACTTGGTGACAAAGCAAATTTCAACATAATTGGTATAGGAAGTGTTGGTAACAATTCTGCATATTCAATTTGTGATGTCTATTTAGTTGATGGTCTTAAATATAATTTATTGATTATCTCTCAGCTTTGTGATAAAGGTAATAACGTAGTTTTTGACAAGGAGAAATTTGTGGTGCAAGATGAAAATCAGGCAATTGCATTCTCACTGCTCCTTGGTCACATAATGTTTATGCACTATGTACTGACAAAGTTGTAGGTGATAGTCTGAAATGCCTCAAAGCTTTGAAGAATGATTCAAAGCTGTGGCATAGAAAACTTGGTCATCTAAGCATGCATACTTTGAAAAAACTCGTCTCAAGAGATCTGGTAAGAGGATTACCAATCCTCAAATTCAAAGATGATGAGATTTGCAAGGCATGTACTCAAGGTAAACAGACCAGAAGTTCATTCAAGCCAAAGAACTTTATAAGTACTTCTATACCTTTAGAATTGATGCATCTGAACTTGTGTGGTCCTATGAGGGTACAAACACCCAAAGGTAAGAGATATATGCTTGTTGTAGTTTATGATTACTCTAGAGTTACTTGGGTTAGGTTCATTAAAGAATATTCTGAAGCATTATCTGAATTTTCAAAACTTTGCAAAGAGTTTCAAACTTTAAAAAATTTAGCTATTGCATATATTAGGAGTGATCATGGTAGGAATTTGATCAAATTGATTTTGATTTATTTTCGTGCAAATCATGACATCTCACACAACTTTTCTGCACCTACAACTCGTCAGCAGAATGTTGTAGTTGAGAAGAAAAATAGGAATCTTGAAAACATATCTAGAACCATGCTACTTGAAAGTAATTTGCCAAATTTTCTGTGGGCAGAAGCTGTTAATACTACCAACTATGTGCTCAATAGATGTTCGATCAGGCTTATTCTGAAGAAAACTCCTTATGAATTGTTCAAAGGCGGAAAGCCTAGTGTTGCTCACTTTAAACATTTTGGCTGTACTTGTTTTGTGCATAAAAATGACAAATATAATATTGGTAAGTTTGATGCTAGAAATGATAAAGGTGTTGTTAATTGGTTATTCTCAAACTAGCAAAGCTTACAGGGTTTACAATAACAGAACTAAGGTTGTAGAGGAGAGTATTCATGTAATTTTTGATGAAAGTACTGATGATTCTTTGAGGTAAAGTTCTACAGATCTTAGTTTGAATAATTATGAGGCTGATGAGGACTGTGAGAAAGTCAGTGGAAGCAAAACTAAGCAGCAGAAACTTTCAGAAGAATCTCAAGGCCTTGAACCCCCTGCTGAGCCAAAATCTTAAAGCCTTGAGACTGAGACTGAGAGGAAATATGATGATCCTTCTACTGTACCAAGAACTCAAATCCTTGAAGGTCCATACACTTTGAAACCCATGAAGAAGTTCAAATATTTATCAGATCATCCTGCAGAGAACATCATATCACATCCAACTACCGGAACTCAGACAAGAGGCCAGTTGAGGAACTTGTGTGCTTTCAGTGCTTTTGTATCACTTATCGAGCCCGAAAATGCAAAAGAAGCACTAGAAGATGCAGATTGGATCATTGCAATGTTGAATGAGCTGAATGAGTTTGAAAGGAACAAAATCTAGAATTTGGTCCCAAGACCAAAGGATGAATCAGTGATTGGAACAAGATGGGTGTTCACAAACAAACTTGATGAGAAAGGTAAACTTGTGAGAAACAAAGCAAGAATGGTTTCACAGGGATATAATCAAGAAGAAGGTATTGACTATGAGGAAACATTTGCCCCTGTTTCAAGGTTAGAAGCTATCAGAATACTTCTTGCATTTGCAGCACATAATCATATAAAACTTTATCAAATGGATGTCAAATGTGCTTTTCTAAATGATTATTTACAAGAAGAAGTATATGTTTGTCAACCACTAGGTTTTGAAAATGACATCTTTCCTGATTATGTTTACAAATTAGATAAATCCTTATATGGACTTAAGCAAGCTCCAAGGGCTTGGTATGACAGACTCTCTAAGTTTTTACTGGAAAATGGTTTCAAGAGAGGACTCGTTGACAAAACTCTTTTTTATCAAAAGACAGAAAAAAGATTTGTTAGTTGTGCAGATATATTTTAATGATATTCTATTTGGTGCCACTAATGATGCTCTTTCAAAAGAGTTTTCAAGTCTAATGTGCAGGGATATTGAGATGAGCTTAATGGGAGAACTGAATTTCTTTCTTGGACTTCATGTACATCAAATGAAGAAAGGATTTTTTGTGCATCAAGGGAAGTACACCCTGGACCTGTTAAACAAGTATAACATGTCATAGTCTAAGGTAGTTAAAACTCCAATGAGTTCATCACTGTCTTCAGACAAAGACACAACTAGTAAGACTGTGAATCAAAAAGAGTATAGAGGTATGATTGGTTCACTTCTATATCTAATGGCTAGTAAACCAGATACTATGTTTAGTGTATGCATGTGTGCTAGATTTCAAGCTCATCCTAAGGAAAGTTATTTGATTGTTGTGAAAAGGATTTTCAGATATTTGAATGGAACCAAAGACTTGGGGCTTTGGTATCCAAGAAGATCTAACTTTATGTTGAGTGGTTATTCAGATGCAGACTTTGCAGGATACAAAGTACACGGAAAGAGTACTTCTAGAGGTTGCCAATTTCTTGGATGTTCATTGATAAGTTGGCATTCAAAGAAGCAAAATTCAGTAGCTCTATCTACTGCAGAAGCTGAATACATTGCAGTTGGAGCTTGTTGCTCACAGGTTTTGTGGATTGGTCAACAACTAAGAGATCTTGGATATGAATTCAGAAATGTGTCTATCAACTGTGACAATACAAGTGCCATTTCTATTTCTAAGAATCCATTTCAGCATTCAAAGACAAAGCACATAGATGTGAGACATCATTTTCGTAGAGATCATGCTGAAAAAGGTGACATTGTTCTATCTTTTATTTCTACTTCTAAGAAGATAGCTGATATTTTCACTAAACCATTGCTAGATGAGAGGTTTGCATCCCTAAGGCTTGAATTGGGTATGTTAAACAAGGATGCATTGGTTTAGGGGAGTATTAGTCCCTATGTGTATTACTTGTGTAGATCTCAAAGCCTTGAGATCATACTTTTTAACGCCTTGAAAGTATGGCTCAAAGCTTTAAAGTCTTAGTTTTGGTCTGAAACTTCTCAAAGCTTTGAACCACTGTTACACAGCTTTGATAGTGGATATATTTTATCTTTGAAAAATTGGATCGTGAGATATTATGTAATATCCTTTTAGATAATTACAGAATCTTTCAAACGTTCAGAGATTTTGACAAAATATCTAAAAATATCTTTACAAATCTCCTGAAATCTCTTTGCATGCAATCTCCCTGTTCAATTAGACTATTCTACCTACTTAAGCTCGCTTCATGACTCATTTCTCTCACTCTCAACTTTTATCTCTTCGTCTCTCTCTCTCTATCTCTCTCTCTCTCTCAAACCTTAACCAAAATGGAGCAAAAATATGATAGGATCAAGCAGCAAGGTCAGACCTCCAACAAGAGGGTAAAGAAGAAGGCTAACAGGAAGATCACCATTCATGGTTCAGATTCAAAGGACAAAGACAGTGTTCATGAGACGTATCCTCCCTCAAAGAAGATCAATAAGGGTAAGGAAGTTCAAGAAGAACCAGGGGTTGGGTCAGAATCTGAGTCTGATGCAGAGGAGGTGGTGAAGACAAATAACAGGGGAGTAAGGTTCAATAGGAAGTATCAAGTAAGAAGAAGAAGGAAGTTACTGCTGAGAGAGGAGAAAAGAAGAATGTGCCATCTTCAAAATAGAAGAAAGGAGAACCAACTCCAGAGAAGAAGGGTGAAGCAACTCCAAAGAAGAAGGGGAAACACAGTACAGTGAACACCAAGAAGGCCACCAATTTTTGTAAGAATATATTACCTGAATCTTGGTTTGTTAATTCTAAGATTAAAACTGTGTGGATGGATGGGTATGCATCATCCAAAGTCTCTTTTTATAGTCTAATTAGTACTGAGTTGTTGGATATATTGGACTTATACTACATTAAGAATTTCAAAAACTCATCAGTTGAGAGTTTGTTAAATCCACCTTCTGAGGCTTACCCTAGGTTAACCAGATTGTTTTATCTGAATTTAGTTCAAGAATTGGATGATAGTGATAGGTATATCCTTACTTCAAGAGTGGCTGGTGTTGACATTAAGTTGGATCACAATGTGTTTTCCAAAGTTTGGGAGAGCCTAGGAAGTATAAGGTCAGTGATCACCCTGATAGGAAAGAAATTTTGGAGAAAGACAAAGCTATTTTTTTCTTGGAGGGAACCACTTCTGAACCAAAGCAGTTAACACATTCTGTGTTTACATGTGAAGCCAAAATTCTGTTCTCAATCATTATTAGATGTGTAGTTCCCAGAGAGTATTCCAAAGAGCTGGTGGCAGACAAGCTGTTGATATTGATGTACTTGATATGTCAAGGGTTTGAGGTAGACCTTCCTACTGTTGTGATGGAACATATTGTCTACTGTGGGACTAGGACTAGGAACCAGTCCCTACCTTATGCCAATGTCTTACCATTGTTTTTCAAACATTTTGGAGTTTCTTTGGAGGATGAGGAGAATATTACTACTGGTTTTGGAGTAGTTGATGATGCATCATTTCAAAGGATTGGGATAGTCTACACTGCAAAAGGGAAGTGGAAGTTTTACTCAGATTTGAATGCTAAGGAGCTGAAAGAGAAAGATTTTATCAAAACTAGAGCTGCTTCAACCCCCAAAGTGTCTAATAATCTAGACTTATCTCAAGTTCTAGATAGGTTTGAGGTTCTGGAAGATGGATTGGAGGATCTAAGTCAGGTTTTATTTGATCTGTCCACTGAGTTCACAAATTTCAAAGGTTTGGTAATCAATAAACTTGACATCATCATCAAAGGTTTGGATTTGCAGAAAGTACCTTCTTCAGAGAGCAGAGAAACCAGCATTGATTAAGATGAGGTTTTAGGAGAAGCTCTTAAGAAGAAGAAGAAGAAGAAGAAGAAGAAGAAGAAGAAGAAGAAGAAGAAGAAGAAGAAGAAGAAGAAGAAGAAGAAGAAGAAGAAGAAGAAGAAGAAGAAGAAGAAGAAGAAGAAGAAGAAGAAGAAGAAGAAGAAGGAGAAGAAGGAGAAGAAGGAGAAGAAGGAGAAGAATGAGGAGAAGAAGAAGGAGCAGAAGAAGAAGGAGAAGAAGAAGAAGGAGAAGAAGAATAAGGAGAAGAAGAAGAAGGAGAAGAAGAAGAAGAAGAAGAAGAAGAAGAAGAAGAAGAAGAAGAAGAAGAAGAAGAAGAAGAAGAAGAAGAAGAAGAAGAAGAAGAAGAAGAAGAAGAAGAAGAAGAAGAAGAAGAAGAAGAAGAAAGGAATTCATGTTGTTCTTTCATCAATGGATATCTTTGAACAGTCTGAAGATGAGGCCGGTGCTGAAGAAACTGCTGCTGAGAATACTGAAAAGGAGGTTGCTGATTTGGACAAGTTAGTTGATAAAGTTGTTGAGAAGATGCAGGCTGAAACTGAGGAAGCTGCTGATAAGAAACTGAAGAACAAGGAGAGATAGGTGAAGAATAGGCTGAGAATGAAGAAGCTTCAGGGGAAGAGTAGGAGGAAGCTCAGAGCAAAGGAAAAGGAAAAGCAAAATCTTCAAAGCCTCGAACCTTAATCTTTCTATTCTTTTTCTCTTAAGTCCTCAAGTTCTTTTGCTATTTTGTTTTATTTTGAAACACTCTGAACATATCCTACATTTCTTCTAATCTTTTGATGAAAGTCAGAAAGGGGGAGAAGATTATGTGTTTTATGTGTTTTTTTGTGTTAGTTTTTCTGGATTTTCTGGATAAAGGTTTTGTAATAATTCATGGATATTGTAGGTTGTAGGATGCTATCTATGCTATTCAGTGGTTTTTAATTTTAATTATGTGGTATTTTTTATATGTAATTTTGGTTATCTGTGATTTTTGAATATTACTTATGATTGTGAGTTGCTGGAAATCAAGATTTCAAATAATGTGTTTTGTCTTTCATCAAGGGGGAGATTGATAAGCCTGAAGCTCATAGATATTATTTTTTGAATGTACATGCAGAGAGCTTTGGTTCCTTGATGATGAAAGCCAAAAACACAAGAAGGAAATATTGCTAAGTACCAAAGCTTCAAAGCTTTGAGTTAATGTAGTTGTGCCTATATGTGTATTTGTCTAACTGTTTTTGTGCAAGTTTTGGTTTTGATATTGGATAACAATATAAATTCTTTAATAATCTGTGTTCTAAGCTATAAAAAATGATGGACTGAGTTGGATTGAAAATCCAAGTTCACTCTGGTGAACTAGCTGGCAAAGCTTCAAAGCTTTGAGATTTTCTGGTTATTCTTTACTGCTTTGTTCATCTAATTATCTCTGTGTAACCTGGTAATTTCTGTGACACTTAGAACTTGTTATGAGTTGATTATTATCTAATAACACTTGTTCTATACTGGTTATTTAACATATTCAATAGTTAAGTTTATTACAAGACAAATCTAGCCCAGTTTTCTCATGAACTGTTAGCGTACTGCTAAACAGATCTTGATGCTAGATTGTCTTGATGTTGTTTGATCTTGTGTGCTGAGTTTATACAGGTTTGTTGGGCGTTCCAACGTCCATAAAAAAATCACATAACTATTTAAACATAGCTGTTGAAAGAAGCATATCAGGGAAGAGGATTTATAGGGTTTATGTTCCTAAAATCTCTCGGTTGGTTGCAGACTGTTATTTAAAGAGATCAGCATTTTGAATTGGGAGACACAGAGATTAAGACTGATTTTCGTGAGATTTGAAGTGTGATACAAACAGGAGAGTTTACAACATTCAAATCTTCAGATTAATTAGGCCATTGACATTGCAAAAGCAAGATCATTCATCAGATCAGAAGAACTCTTCCAAGCTTCATTAGCTTATTCATTCTGAGTTCTTTTTCTTGTACTGATTTTTATTATTCATTCTACATTTCTGAAACCTCACAAAACTTAGTAGTTGGTTGTTGAAGTGAACAACAAGAGGTTCTTATTGTTTCAACAGGTTGTAGCCTGTAACTAGATAGGTTGGGAACCACGAGCTGTATAAGTGTAAGGTAGTTCATTTAGGCTTGAGATCGAGGGCTAAATCTGGGTGATTAATAAGAATTTGTGTTTGAATCCTAGAGGGATTAGATCCCTCAGGAAGAGACTAGGTCCAATTGTGACTGAACTCTGTAAAATTCTTGTGTCTCTGTTATTTACTTTGCAGTCTTTACATTCAGTTTATTCAGGAAGTTTCAAATCTTTGGAGCTTTCCAAATCCCAAAGCTTTGAAGCCTCCGTTCTCTGCAGTTATATCTTCAAGTTTGTCAAAAATATTTCAAAGCTTTGAGATATCAACTGTCTTCTCTACTCTAGTTTTCAAAAGACTGTGTTTTGGCAAAAGTTAGCATACTCTATTCAACAACCCCCCCCCATAGAGTATTTAGATCCTGGTTTACACTTACATTACAAAATTTCAATTCTGATTAGAAATTTGCCCAGTCTGTGTCTCATAGCTCTTAATCGATGCTTCCAAATCTACAAACGTTCCCTCCATCCTATCCATCTTCTCCATAATTTGTCTCATAAAGGATTTTAATTCTGGATCATGTTGAGGTTGTGCTTGTTGTTGTGGTGCTTGTCTCTGAGCCTGGTATGGAGGATTATGCTGATGACCAGGTGCATATAGTCCATTGCTTGGGTTGGCATAGCTAAATTTGGGGTGATTGCGTTTATTAGGATGATAAGTGTTAGGCCACTGTTGTTGTCGTGGTTGGCCCATGTAATTCCGTCTTTAACTGCAGAGCCATTTCCCTTATTCTCATCCGCTATCATCTCCCCCACAGACGTCACCTGTGCCAATTTATTCATATTATTAAATTCTGAGGTCATAACTGTCATTTGCTGTTCAAATTTGTGCTCCACCATTTTCTCAATCTTGGTTACTAGAGCTTCATCTGATTTTGAGTACCTACAAGTCTCAGATCTCGTAGAATCACGTTTTGCCCCATCGTTCAGCAAATCTTGGCAACTACGTACTCCCAAGCCCATAAATTGCCTTGGGCTATCATGTCTAGTTCATTTGTTGTTTCCCTATCTAGAGTATTATATAAATAATGGAGGAGTTTGTACCATGGTTCTCCGTGAGTAGGGCATCTGCGTAGGAGCTAGTTGAATTTCCTCTATGTATCTCCAAATGAATCATCTTCCTGCTGGGTGAACTTTGTAATGCCAGCAATCTGATGAGCAACTCTGTATGGTGGAAGATATTTTCTGAGTAATTCTTGACAAGACTCTGCCCATGTTGTGATTGAACCCGGTGGAAGTTCCTGTAGCCACGTCTTTACTTTTCCAGATAAAGAGAAAGGGAAAAAGCATCAGCTTCACTGTTTCATCCGAGACTCTCTCATCATGCAGTGTCGAAGTAATATGCTCAAAGTTGATCATATGAGCATTCGGATCATCTCACGAAGCTCCGGTGAATAAGCACTCATCACGCACCATATTTATCAAAGGCTGGCTCATGTTGTGCGTTGATATGTGGCCTCACTAGTCTGTAGGTATCTAGCTGGGGTGGTTCTGAAGTAGTCCACCAAATTCAGCATTGTTCACTTGGGCCCCATCATTCCGCCCATTGTTTCCACCATTATCCCCACTTTTATTTCCTCCGTTATTTCCTCCGTTGTTTCCACCATTGTTGCCAAGAACTACCCCTACACCAGGTGGTAGTGGTGGATTTAGGGGAATCTGGCGTCCCATTCCTGCTTGCACTTCAGCCAGCTGATCTCTGAGCTTCTCAGCTTCTTGTGCTCGATTCTCCACCTCAGCCACAACAGCAAGTCTGGCTGCTTCTGCTTGTGCTACAGCTGCAACTCTAGCTGCCTCTACATCTTTCACAGCTTTGCGGAACCTTTCTAACTCAGCTCTACTATGGTCATCCATCTGAACTGAGTCTTATTTCCTCCATTTTCGACGTTCTGGGGGTAACAGAGATTCCGGATCTTCAAGCACTAGATACAAAGGCTCATCACTAAAACTGGTCATGCACTGTGAGATTCAACCTGAAATCACCGATCACACAAAGAAAGTAGGTGAGTAACTAATATAAACAATAAAATAAAATCCCTAAGGTTACTAATTATAACTAATTTAACCGAAGTCTCCGAAAACGGCGCCAAAAACTTAGCACGTTCCAACTGCAAGTGCACAGTTGTCAGTGTAGTAATAATTCTGGTAAACCGGGTTTTGTTGAACCCAATGGACTTCTTGTAAATTAGTTGATATTTCTTAACCTTGTGTGGGCAAATCGCGTAGATTGTGTTTTACTAATTCTACGAAAATTGAAAGACAACTAATGAGTTAACCGTTTGAATGACCACATGATTAACAAGAGTAATTACTGAGTGTTTTAATATAAAGGAAAGATCAGGATATCTCTACGGGTTCACTAGGGATCTCACACCACTTATGATTTATGTTCAAGTAGCACGAATGTTCTCTACTTAGCCAAACGAGCACCTTTACTTTGAAGATTACTCAACCAAATACTATATTTAAACTCTCTTATATGATTCCTCTAGCCTACTCAAGTTTAAATACACATTACGATCTCATGATCTACTCTTAGTTCTTAGCTAACTAGCAAGATTCCTCAACCCTAGATACAGCTAGTGCATGATTCAAGTTCCAGCAACGAATATTGATTCCTCTAATGTTCATCACCTAAATCAATCATATTGCTACGTCTAACAATAAGAAAGCTAAATTAAGCTCATAAATCAAGCATAACTAAGCACAACACATTCAATAAAGCTTAAAGCATGAAACAAGATCCATAAATCACCAAATGTGGTGATAAAACCCTAGCTCCCTATGAAATATCCCGAATAAAATACTTAGCTACAGTGAAACATGATCAAAGTACAAAGTTTAATGATCATAAACCAAAAACTACAGAAAAATATGAAGATAGAAATCAAAGGAATGGTTCCAAGCCTCCAAGATTGCTCATCTACCTCCCAAGTACGTAGAGTAGTTGTTCCCTAGTGGAAAATACAACCTAGATAGCTTAAATATGTTTCCAAAACAATTGTAATAAGATTTCATAAATTACACGTTGACCCCATTCAAAACGGGCCGCCTCTGCTGAGTCTTTGTGCGGACACCCAATCACTTCGCATGAAGGGTCTTCGTGCGATGGCTTTTCTGCCTTTGTGCGAAGGCCCACTCTGTTAAGTACTGCATGCTTTCCACGAAGACCCTGCTGAACTACTCAAAAATCTTCTAAGTGTTGTCTTCGTGCGAAGAGGGTTTTTCTTCGTGCGAAGACATTGTTTCTTCAAATTCTTCTAACTCTTGTCTTCGTGCGAGGAGCTCTCCTCGTCGTGCGAAGACCATGGACTTCTGCATTTTTCTGGACTTCTTCTTTGAGTTCCTAAGTTCTGAAGCTCGTCTCCATGTCCCGTATGATCTCCAACCTCTATTTACCTGCTAATCACAACAAGAAAACAAAAACCCGCAATCATATCACAATAAAATCTCGAAATTATGCTAGAAACGCATGGATTCAACAAGTATGGCTCATGAACTCAATATATTCAATAAAATCATAATTTACTCGAAATGAAGAGAAATCCTCCATGTTGAGCATACAAAACGCAGAAAAGTACGTAATAAAATAACTCCGAATACGGAGTTATCATGTAGATAAACTAACATGTCCATGATTAAATGATAACCCCGTAATTAGTGTGATATTTGATATTGAATATGTATCTTTTTCATGATTTCCGAGATGTTTGGATAAGTAAATGGCCATTATATTGAAATACTTGTGAAGAATGAGCTAGTCGTGCTTTATTGCTAGTCCAGTTCATTCTATGAACTTTAAGATGTTATTTGTCAAATGTTTGGATAAGTACTGTTTGATGCTTATACTTGTGACGGATAAGCATTGAACAATTGTAAGCAATCCAACGGTGGAGATCAGCCCATCTGTGATATAATTGTGAACAACTGAAGATGGATACGGAGTGATTCATTGATGCAGGTACACTGATACAGCCAGGGTTTACATTATTGGGCTATATAACATGATGGGCATTGGTCTTTAAGAAATTTGGGCTTTAACTTCAATTGTGGGCTTTAGCACAGCCCAAGTGTCTTCATGGTTTAACATCCTCCCGTAAAATCATTGTGGGTGCTTCCAAACTATGATTTTAGTTGTGATGCCTTCAAATTGAGCTGCTAATAACGCCTTGGTAAAAAATTCCGCTAATTGATATGAACCAGAAATAAAATCCTCGATAAGCTCACGATTAAAAACCTTTTCAAGCACGTAGTGATAGTCAATTTCAATGTGTTTTGTACGTGCGTGAAAAAATATGATTATATTACAAAGCTAAGGAATAAAGATTGTATGTCCAAACAATAATATTGAATTAAAGTTTTAAATCACGAAACAAAGTTTTGGACGAAGAGATATTCGCTGTTGCATTTTTAGAGCACGGTACTCTGCTCATGCAGATGAGCATGCGACAATTTCTTGCTTTTTTCCCACTAAATTTGGTTGGGGCCCAAGAAGACCACTAGGCCGGTTGTAATGCGACGATTTGACACATTGTCAGCCCAATCCGCGTCTCTAAAGACATGGAGAGGAAGATGTCCCTTTTTTATACAGAACAAAATTTTGTTTTATTCCTTGAAGATAAGGTAAAATCCTCTTGGTACCACTTAAGTAATTTGCAGTGGGCTCATGCATGAATTGAAAAATGTGATTAACAAAGTATGCAATATCAGGATGACTAAAAATCAAGTACTGTAAATCTCTGAACAATTGATGAAAAACAGTAGGAAATGATAAAGTTTCGCTGTCAAGAAGACAACAGCAGCTGACGCGATTTTTTAACGCGTATGCGCAAGTGCACTGTCAAGTAATATAGGGGTGATATTTTAACCTCGACTTATCGATCCCACTTGGATAGAGTTGAGATTATTTAATAAGGCGATTAACATAGATTACAGTAACTAGGAGGAACAATTATGATTTAAAAGAGTCGTCACCCTCAAAAAAGTGACTAAAATTGAAATAGCAAACTATTCTAATATTTTTGGGTTTTTATTTTAGAACAAAAATATGTAGAAACTAGGCAATCTCTAGATCACCGAGGGTTGTAGACAATTTTCGGATAAGCAATATAACACATTAACTTTATCCTATTTTAGCTGGGTAAAAGTATTGACAACCTCCTGTCAGTCTCATGTCTTTCTACGTCTCAGTTTACCTAGGGTCATGTCGGTCCACCTACATCTATCGGTCTGTTCTAGTTGGCTACGGGTCATGTCGGTCCACCGTTGCTTGAAACAATTGAATTATCCTACCAAATCTACCCACTAAAGCTAATCTTACTCACTTCTCCTTTCGATCTTGGTGATTCGGGATTGTGTTCATATTCTCATCACAACTAGACTAAGTTGTTTTCACGCAATCATCTAATCAACTAGCATGTCCGGGCAACTACTCCATTCATACTAAGGATTAAGCGTAGAACAAGAACATGTAACTTAAATGAATATTAACATTAAGCACGACTTAATCTACAAAGATACTCTAAGTTTCATGAATATTAAATCATAATCAAGTTGTGTCAATAGGAAAGATTCAATAATAAGTTCAAGAAACAAAACATTCATTTTATCGAAATAAATCCCAAGCATGAAACAAGTCTAAATTTGGAAAAACTATCATTTACATAAAACACTAGGCTCTCATAGAGAAGTCTAGCAAAGTATTTAGCTAATCTAAATACAAATAATACAACAAAAAGTTTCTCCATAGAAGGATTGAGATAAGAAGAAGAAGAAGAAGATGATGATGATGATGATGATGATGATGATGATGATGAACGCAAACCCTAGATCATCAATGGAGGTCTTGTGCTTCTTCCAGTGTTCTTCTTCGCATCCTTCTTCTTTTTCTTCCAATGTGAACGATAATGATCGATGATCTCCCAATAAATTTTAGTGTTGTGTATTAGACAGGGTTATAAATTAAATAGCAAAACTAAACCGTACTTAAGAGAACAAATGTGTGCCTTCCCTACATCAGATTGCACGATCAGACAAAACAGATTACACGAGCTGCTGTAATTTTATCCGTGCTTTATTTTTCGTTCAGGTGATCACACGACAAGGAGTTCAGATCGTGCGATCTAATCCCTTGTCGAGCGATGTGCTCCTCTAATCTGCAATTACAGTGACTTGATAACTTCTTTTCACCCGAATTTTGGCTAAGTGTTGGAGCTTCTCTTCACTAGGGGGGCTAAGTGTGATTTAGCAAAGTTTTAAAAACTACGCTTAGAACCCTCTTCAATCATTTTCATCGTTTTTTCTGATTTCTTCTTCTCCTAAGCTCCCAAATATATTATGAAGCTCGTTTCTCCTTTCCATTTGATCCCCACACTATGTTTCCTATGAAAACAAATGAAAACAAACATGTGCGATCAAATGTGATAACATAACACAATTAATGCGAGAAAAGATTGGATTAACAATTAATCGCTCAAAGCTCAACTTCTACAAAATTCTCACAATCATAGTGTAAAACTAATATATGTTACCCTGAATGCATGCAAAACGATACAAAATCATGTAAGATTATAACTTTAACACATAGTTATCAAATCTCCCACACTACCTTTTTTGCGCGTTCCGAGCAAAATCAAAAATAAAATCCCTCACACTATGGTTTTCCAATCCACCGAATTGATTACATATTTACTAGCCATGCGACACAAACAACACACGCACATGACTATGCAAACTACATGCTCTGTGCAATGAAACTCGATTATACACAGCGCAAAGATTAAAACAACACATATTCTTTTCTTTTTATTTAGAGATTGGGCAATCTCGCTATCATAAACTAAAATCCTCATGTTCTCACTAGCCTCTTTCGAAATTTTACAACCAATAGCAAGAAATTAAGATAAAATTATCCTAAGAACAAGCTCACTAAGGGTTCCCCAAACATCCACCAATATCTACCAAGGCTCGGGCACGTACTTTATCTCGGATGGGCTAGACATCCAAACTGCTAAGGTATTTTTTCATCGCCAATTAATTTGAGATAACGTTTTAGCCGCGATTGCATTTGAATGAAACTTGTCCCAGTGACGGGAGACACAACTCCGTGTAATACAACTTGACTTTAAATTTTCCTAATCGCTCTAACTGGATTGAGTCCAAATTGCCCGCATGAACTGAGGCACATTAGATTGTTCACCGTATCGATCCAAGAGAAGATTCTAATTCATTTTTTTTAACTATCTTTCATTTATTTAACCGTGCATTTGGAGAAACTAAGCTCAGGCATTGTCGTTTAGCTCTTGAAACCGCCTGAAGGGATGGTGGTGTACACTCCCCAACTTCACTTAGGTTAGAGCACTGTACCACATGGAACCAACTCAACACGAAGGTCCGCTCCAGATTTCAAGAGGCCACAATTTTTCACTCGAAAATAGACTAATCAATCACCTCTGGACTCAGTCCTACTATACTAAAGGAACTAAAGTTATGCCCTCATCTACTTTCCACATTCCCTGAATACCCGGGACATCCTTTCGTGAAACTGATGCGCAAGATACTAAGTATTAAAGACATCCGTACTACGGAAATTCTTCTTCTCAAAGACACTTTCACTGAACTCTCTTCGAACTCTCTTCGGCTTCTAGCTTCATCGATTTTCGTTATTCTAAAAAAAACATATTTTTTTTATTTTCTGCTTTATTTTATTTATATATATTTTTTCTAACTCTATATGCTAGGCCAACTCAAAAAACCACACGACTTGGGTAGGGGGACTCAATAAGATAAAAGTGTCGACAAATGCATAAGCTAAACAATCTATCCCAATACAACAATATATTAAAACACACTACCCTAACCACATGTAATCACAATACGACACAAACTATGCGTAATAGTTCTATGAAAGACACACATATCTAGAAGATATACACCACCCCCCCCCCACCCACCCACACACACACAAACTTAAGTGTTTCGTTGTCCTCAACGAATTTAGAGATGATGTAAGAGTACTCAATGCTTAAATCCATGGGCGGTGGATCTATGCAGTTTAAGCTCAACACATAGAAGTAGAGAGAGAGATACCTGAGGTGCTCGAAAATACATCGGCACCATTTTTGCTAAATTTCGACAAGAAAGGGTCGTGTGGACCGTTGAAAATTTCCAGAAAAGTTGGCCCGTATCCCGGCACAAACCAACCACCGCTGATGAAGCTCACCCGAGAAATCATCAAGCTACATTATCTGATATCAAGCTCCTATAAGGTCATGTGTGCCTCGCACATTGTGGTAGTTTGCTCCATGTTGCGAGAAATGTGCACGAAAAAATCCCTAACTCCTTCACGAGTCCCCATGTGGATCAAATGTGTCATGGCACACCGGAGTACATTTTTCGCAAAAAAAAATCACCTGCAAACACTAGATAAATCATCATTCTCTCTCTATCACCTATCAACAATTCATATGGATAACTCAAAATAGAAAATCAAATAAAAAATATCCTACTCTCCGTTGGGTTGCCTCCCAACCAGCGCTTGTTATTTAAAGTCGACGGCTGGATCGAGTTACCTCAACTGGCAAGGATAGTGGAGTATCCATCCACCTCTTATTCTTCTTCCACCATATCATCTCAATGATTCTCTTTTCAAGAGCACCCACGTGCTGTGAAGATGGTGAAAATTGTAGGAGTTGACTCCTTTCATATTGCAGTTTATCTTCTTCTCAACTTCCATGTGTACTAGTGGGCTCACATGCATTTGTGGCCATGAAATCATCGCAGTAGTACCTCTTAGGTGCTTCTCGATGCTCTTTATTCAACACATATACCTCATCCACACCCCCACACTTGTTGATTTTCAAATCCTTGACTATGGTATATAGATCATCAATATAATAACCAATAGAACAAGAAATTAAAAGTTTATAGTGGCGTTCTTCCCCCAAAATAATCTCCATACACGAGTCTTTCAGACTCATCGCAGACTTGATTAATGTGAGATATAGATAATTCTTCAAAAATTTGAGTAGGGGATTTTACCTCAATAGCAATGGTCACTGTTTCTTCATCAGCTTAATCATCAGCACGCCATAAGCTCCCAAAGTCGGTTTATTTCCAATCTTGCCAAGGATGTAAGATAGCACGAGGTTTTGGCTCACAATACATCAGGTCCCCCCATCTTTGGCACACGGGTCCAACCCAGTCTGAATCAGAGTGTGAGTCCTCATAGGTGGAAAATACTACAATTGATCCATGGACACAACATTCTTTTCTCGGCTCATGTACCTCTTCTTCCACAACTGTAGCTTGCGATGCATTATCTTGGTCTTGTTCCATCTTAGCCCGAAATTTCTTTTGCATTTCTCGCAAAGCTGGAAGCCAATGAGGAACGTCCGAATCATCCTCTTGTGGTGGTGGTGATGGAGGCTCAAATTGAGGCTCGATGTCATGTGGCAAGGGATCCTTTTAGCTCTTTTGTATCTGATAACCCCATCGCTGACAGTTCCCACTTTTCTGTTTCTTTCGTCATCCTCGCCATCATCCTCTTCAAGTCTTCTCTCCACATCCTTATAATATATGTGTCATGCTTTCATGAGAAAATAAACTCACAAGATACTCGTGAAGCACAAAGATAGAAAAGAAAACAAAATAAAATTAAAAGTAAAAGTACTCTAAACTAATTCCTAACTAAATAATCTACCGTTTTCCGAAAGCGGCGCAAAAAACTTGACACGATTTCTTAACACCTGTGCACAAGTGCACGGTCAAGTAATATAGGGGGTGGTATTTCAACCCCGAGTTATCGATCCCATGAGGACAGATTGAAGTTATTTAATTAAGCGATTAACTTAGAGTGCAGTAACTAGGACGAAGATTTGTGATTTAAAAGATTCGTCACCTAAAATAAGTGAATAAAATTGAAATAACAAACTAATCTACTATTTTTGGATTTTTATTTTAGAGAAAAAATATGGAAAAACTAGGCAATTGCAGAGATGCGATTGCAGAAGAATGAGAAGAAGATGAAGATATATTTTTAGAGAGAGGAAAGTTATATTCATCAAATGTGTCATCTCTGCTAATAAAGAACTATTTATTTGTTATGTCAAAGCAGGGATACCCTTTGAATTCATCAGCATACCCCAAAAAGGTACATTGTTTTGTTCTAGGGGAATGTTTAGATTTAACATAAGGAGTAAGGCATGGATAACATGCACACAAACACTCTTAGTTTACTATAGTCTGGTTTCCTGTGAAATAAAAATTGAAACGGTGATTGGTTTGAAGTGTTAGAACTAGGCATTCAGTTAATCAAATATGTCGTAGTTGACACAACATGATACCAAAAACAAGTAAGCAAATAAGCATTATAGAGTAAAGTAATGGCAGTTTAAATGATGTGAGGATGTTTACTTTCAGAAACTCCATTTTTATGAGGAGTAAGAGGAAACAGCTTTGATGAATTATACCATTATTACTTAAAAACGTTTGAAAAATGAAAGATGTGTATTCTTCCCCCTTCATCAAACCTAAAAATAGAAATAGAGAAATTTAACAATTTCTCAACGATGTTCTTAAACTTAGGAAAAGTTGTACAAACCTCAGATTTATTGTGTAAAGGAAACATCCAAGTGAACTTATACTAACCATCAATAAACAACACATATTACTTACATCCATGATAAGATTTCAACGGAGCAGGACCCCATACATCTTAATGAATAAGTTGCAGAGGTCTCTTAATAAGAGTAGAAGATTGTTCATATTTTAACCTAGTAATTTTACAATTAAGACATGACTCACACAAACTATAAACGGAAGAAAAAAAATATTTAATAAATTTAGACAAAACTTCATTCGTAGGATTCCCCAAGCAAGCATGCCAGATCGGGGACTTAACTTGTTGACTCAAGAAGGCTTGAGGTGAAGACTGGAGAAAGATAGAATGTGACTGGATTGGGTAGAGTCAATTGTTACTCAATCCCTTGTAAAAAAATTACGTTGCCAAATTCTAAATACAGAATGTTTTGGCATAAAATATAAATCTAACATTATGTTCTGCACACAGTTTATGAACATACAACAACTTGTTCGACAAATCATATACATGCAAGTTATCAGAAAATTTAAAAGCATAATTAGGAGTTGAGAGATGAGAAGTACCTGAATTTTTTATTGGAAGAGAGGAACCATTTCAAATGGTGACATGTTCTGGTCCATGTTATGGATCAGATACAGAGAGATTTCCCTAAAAAAAGATACAGAGAGATTCTTGAATTCACCTCTTATATGAGAAGAAGCTCCAATATCAATTAACCAGTAAGTTGAAGAGGGCATTTTTTTCTTTTTGCGGGAATGGAAGAACTTCATTGATCAAACATCATAAGTACATAGAAAAGTACATAGCAAAATGTAGAAGACACATAGAAGAGAAAGAGTACCAAAATGGAAAATTACAAACCCAAGAAAACTGATGACTTAACTAACTTACATAACTAAAACATAAGCTACACCAGCAAGCTTCTTGACATCATAATCCAGATAAGGAGGAACCAAAAGCAAACCCGCAGATCAACCTGAGCTAGATGAAGACCAAAACATAACCAAACAAAGCTAACCAGTAGAGATATACACAGCAAAACAATTTAAGCATCAATGAAGGGGATGAGAGCTGACATGAGATCATCATCTGGAATGGGTGGAAGCTTCCCCCCCCCCCAGCAACACAAACTGGATCACTAGCACTTAAAACATCACGAGAAGGCACCACATGGACATTAGGAGAAGCACCCACATAAAGAGACACGTCTGAACTTCCCTCCCCAGCAAAGGGAGCTTTCACTGCAACTTCAGCATTAAAGGGGTCTTTGAAGGCATAGGAACAGTGAGCTGGAGGCAAGACAGAAAGAGGGAGAGCTTGAGAGACCTCCACCAAAGCTTGGGGATAGAACTGCACCTGTCCTGGCATCCACTCTGATCTTCCTTATTTGACTTCAACTTCAACCCAACCTTCATTAGCTGAATAAAACAAACTCACAACTATTATTAGGAGATCAATAAAGTGTTAGCAAAAGTCTCTGCCTGGTGATACATTTGAGTAGTAGGTGTTAGTTGTTTTTCAAATAATCTCTTATTCCTGGTGATCCAAAGAATCCACAAGGTGGCTGGAATCCAATGCCAGTTATTGAGTTTATGAAGCTTCTTTTTCTTTTTGATCCACAACTTGATCCAATTATGAACATTATGGGAGCTATGGCTTGGTTTTTGAGATGGAGGGAGTGGCACTCTATCCCAAAGCTCTCGAGCCTTATTACAGGTGAGGAAGATATGATTAGAATTTTCAATTTGGTGAGGACAAAATGGACAGAAAGGGCTAATAGATCTAAGTCTAGAGTGAGTATTATAAAGACATGGCAAAGAGTTCGTGCAAATTCTCCAAGAAAGATGAATAATATTCTAAGGTAGGCTAGAGGACCATAGTCTTTTCCAGTTGTAATTATAGGTGTTTGAGTTAAATTGTATATGAGCAGAATTAGAAAGGGGAGAGGAGTTGTTATAATTTTGAAGGAAGTAGGCTGATTGAACTCTGAAAATTCCATTGGGGGTGTCTTTCCAAATAGGAGTATCCGTGCTATCCAAGACTCCAATGGGAGTGCATGCAATTCTTGCACTCAGCCATCTGTGGAAGAAGTGGTCTAGGACATTAAGATTCCAAGTTTTATCTTGCTGGTTAATGAGCTGATCAACCTTCTTAAGATTACTAAAAGGATCCGTTTGGCTTAAGCAGTCCTTTATGGAAGCACCTGGGACATCTTTTATCCATCCATCTGTTCTAAGCCATATAGAATTACATGTACCAATCCTCCACTGTATGCCAAGATTGAGAGTACTCCTACCTTTGCATATATTTTTCCAAGCACAAGAGGAAGTGGTAGCAGGCTTGAGGCTCAGAAATACTTTCCTTTGAAAATATTTTGAAGTGAAGTAATAAGTGAAAAAAGGAGTTTTTTTCATGGAGAATTCTCCAACTGCTTTTAGCAAGTAAAGCATTATTAAAGCAATTCAAATTTTTGAAACTCAATCCCTCATTTTTGGTTCTATTACACAGAAAGTCCCAAGAGAGCCAATGAATACGTTTCTTATTACAGTTACCAGACCAAAAGAATCTAGAAAAAACAGATTTAATGGCATCACAATCTTTCTTAGGAAATTGACAGATAGACATGGGATACACAAGGTAGCTGTTAAGTACAGATTTAATTAGAGTGGCTCTACCCAGGGAGTTAAGTAAAATTCCTTGCCACCCTGCACATTTTTTAACAAATTTAGCAACTGTGTTTCTAACAAGGTCCTGGTTAGTGCCTCTTTTGTCTAAGGTTATTCCCAAATATTTCCCTATGCACTCATGAGGGACAATGTCAAGACTATTAATGAAGAGTTCTTTATCTAGGGAAGAGCAGTTAGGACTAAAAAAAAGATAGGACTTATCTGAATTAATAGATTATCCTGACTGCCTAGCATATTCATCAAGGATGATTTTAATGTTAGAACTAGTATGTGGTTTCACTTGCAAGAAAAGCAAAGTGTCATCTGCAAACTGTAGATGGGAAATAGTTTGATTCCTAGAGAAAGGAATTCCTTGGATTAAACCATCATCCTCAGCCATCTTTAGAGAACTAGAGAGGACCTCAGCACACAAATTAAAAAGGAAGGGGGATAAAGGATCTCCTTGTCTTAAACCTCTACTAGGTTTGAAGTATTTAGATTGGGAACCATTTAAAATGATAGAATAAGAGACAGTAGTTATAAATTGCATAATAAGTTTCAGAAAATGAGAAGGAAAGTGCATTTGGATCATAACTTGCTCTAGGAAATCCCATCTGATACGATCAAGAGCTTTAGAGATATCAAGCTTAAGGGCTCCCAATTTAACTTGATTGTTAGCTTTAGCTTTGTGAATAGTATGGACAAGGTCTTGGCCAATAAAAATATTATCTTGGATTATCCTATGAGGGATAAAACTATTTTGATTGACTGAGATAAGAGAAGGACGAACTTGTTTAAGCCTATTAGCTAAAATTTTAGCAATAATTCTATTGAAAACATTACACAAACTAATAGGCCAGAAATCTCCAACTTTATGTGGGTTGTTGATTTTAGGAATTAGAATGATATGGGTTTTGTTTATTTCCTTTAAAGGATGTCCAGAGTTGAGGAAGGAAAGAACTGCAGTAGTAATAGTAGTAGAAATTGATGGCCAATTTTTTTGGAAAAAAGCAGGTTGATATCCGTCAGGCCCTGGTGCTTTGAGTGGAGACATTTCAAAAACTGCTTTAGAAACTTCATGAGCTGAGAAGGGGTACGATAGAAGTAGTTGTTGTTCAGCGGACAAAAACTTAGTGATGTTAAACAACAGAGAAAAGGAGAAAAGATTATTGTTTTGTGCTGAAAGAGTAGAAATGCTAGGCGAGGGTTCAGAGTAAATCTTCTGAAAATGATCAAGAAAGTTGTGCATAATTACATTGGGATCAGTCACATGACTGCCATCAGGAAGCTGAAGGTTCCAAATCGCGTTTAAACTTTTCTTGACTCTAGTATAGGCATGAAAGAATTTGGTATTTTTTTTACCTCCTTTAGCCATTTGCATCTGACCCTCTGAGCCCAGAAAATTTCTTCCTGGGAAAGAAGGTCTTGCAACTGTTTATGAAGTGAGATAAAATTGAGGCTGCTAGGGGGTCTGGCAGAAGGTTCTGATGAAAAGCAATTTTTTGTTAACAGTGCTAATTTGGTTTGATAGAGAAGGCCTAGCAGAAGCCCAGGCTCTAAATGATTTCAGAGTGATTTCTAGTAACTTGGAAACTCTATAGCAAGGAGATCCTCTAATGGGAAGACGTCAAATAAACTCTAAAAGTTCCTTAGATTATGGCACATTAAGCCACCAAATTTCAAAGCGCCTAGGAGGGAAGCAACGATAACTAGGGGAAAAAATCTTCAAAACTAGTGGAGAATGGTCTGAAGCTCCAATTCCAAGATTGTGGAGAGCTAGATCAGGAAACAAATTAACAAATTTGACATTACACCAGGCTCTGTCTAGTCTTTCAGACGTGGGTGAACTACTAATCCTATTGTTGGTCCAAGTAAACCAGGGACCAACATTTTTAACTTCAAACAGGGCCCAGTTATTTAGATAGTTGAGAAGATTGTATGCTCCCCTAATGTTTGAGCCGCAAGGACCAGATTTATCATGTTGAAACAGAACTTGGTTGAATTCACCAAGAAGAAGCAGAGGACTATTGCATGGAAGAATATAATCATAAAGATTCCAGACACCAATACGTTGATCAAAATTAGGGTGTCCATACACAAATCCCATGAACCAGGGAGGAAGATTAGAGTCTGTTTGTGTAAATTCAAGAAGAATTAAGTTCTCAGAGGACCATTTCAAAGTGCCAGAGAGAAGAGAGGAGTGTCATGCACACCAAATACCACCACTAGACCCAACCGGATCAACAAAGCATTTTTTATCAAAACCTAATTTTCTAAATTTTCTTTGGATGAAACAACTCTTTTGCTTAGTTTCAGATAAGAAAATGAAGGCAGTTTTAAACTTACGGGTCAGGGACAAAACTTCACGAATTGCAGAGTCCTAACCCAAACCTCTGCAATTCCAACTAATAATATTCATGGCTCTCTTGGGGGTTGTTCTGGGCAACCACCCAAAACCCTGATTTCAGTTTTTATTTGAATGAAGATCATCATATACAGAGTCGTTGAACAATCTTAAACGTTTTTTGAATTTGAACTTAAAGAACTGATCTGAAAAGGGATTGAAATTAAACATGTTCATAATATCAAGAAACGCAGATTTACCTTTTTGAGCCTCCAGCCTGGATGTAGTTTTTTGTTTCTTACCCTTCCCCTTGTGATCAGTTGCATGAGCCACAGGAGTTTCTCTCTTCTTAGCAGCCTTCTTCAGTGCTGGAATCTGCAGGGAATTTGCTTTGGGATTGACCTTCTCTTTGCCTTTGCCCATGTCCTTCTTTGTGCACTTCTTTTTCACTACCCCCATGTCCTTCTAGTTCTCTCCTATTTTTACTCTACTCTTTTTGGGATTGAAGAAACAGTCTCCTTAAGTATCTTGTCCATATACAGTAAATCCTGATTTCTTTGATCCCTTTCAACATCTGTTTCTCAAGTGAGAGAGGGAGAGAACTCTGGTGCCTTGATGGAGACCCCTGTGTGGTATAGCATCTTATGGGTGGTTGGGAGTTGCCTCATTTGGGATGAATTGGAGTGCAAGAGTGGAAGGTTGGGACAAGAGAGAGACTGAGTGGGCAATTGTTGTAAAAAGGTCTCCGGAGATTGGTTGTGGCTTTTTATAGTGTTGATTGGAGGGAGGCTTTTCAGTTCCTGGAGTAAAGAGTCTCCACTTTCGAAGACTATGTGCATGTGTCTATTGAAGAGCCACTCTGGAACCGAAGCAACATTTAAAGGAGACGGTTGGGGTTGCTGAGAGAGAGATACATTCATAACTGCTTCCGAGACGTGTGCATGCATCGGAAGTGAAGATGAAACATTCTGCAAAGGAATAAGAAACGATTGGGATTGATGTATTAATTGCCGGAGATTGGGGAAATTTTCTTTTATAAAGGAAGAAGTGGCTTCCAAGAACGAATTTTTGTTTGCAACCATGGGTTCAGGACCTGGGGGGAGAAGAAGTTTGTTGAGTCATTCGAAGATGTAAAATGTTCTGAGGAGAGATGGTTTGGTGGCAGAGGGGACCTTGGTTGGGATGAAGCGTAACAGAGAGATCTTGAAAAGTGTAGATAGGGGTGATACTGGTGTCAAACTTCATAGTGCGAAAAGGACCATGTTTGGAGTGGAATTTGAGCAGGTGAGTGAACATTTTACGTTGAGGGTTGACATGGAAGGGATAAGCAGAAAGGTAGTGAGATTGTAGATATCTAGCCTCAAGCTTCTCCAAGACATCAACCAGGTTAGTACTACAATGTCGATTATCATGCCCAATACATCCACAGCGATAACAAACTTTGAAAATTCTTTCATAACTGAAATAGACCCATTTCATTTTATCTTCTCCGGGGACATTGATGTATGCCCCCGGGGTTAAAGCTTGATCAAGTGAGATTCTAGATTTGATTCTAAGCCCTTGCATGTTACGGAACCTTTCAAAAGACCAGTCTACAACAATTAAATCCCCTGCCAAATTCCAAATTTTTTCTGCTGTTTCAAAATCAAAGCCTTCAAACGACACATGAGGTACTTGGAACCAAACCTCAGCTTTTGAAAAATCAATTTCTGAAAGTGCCTGATTGTTCTTTCTTTCTTTGAAAACCAGAGATAACCCATGCATAGAGATGAGTGATTCTGTAAGAAAAAAAAATCTATCTTTTGGATTTTGGAAGTGAAAGAGGTAAAAGTCTTTCTTTTTTCAATCCAAACTGAACCAAGTGTTTTCCAAGCCTTACTAATTGCTTTCTGCATGACCGCAGGTGATCGTGAGGTTCTCCCCAAGAATTTAGCTACCAAAGTGTTTTTCAGAATCTCTCGAAACGTGAAAGCTCTTGAGGGATTTAAGGAAAGCACAGAACCCCTTTCATCCAGCCTTTCCTCCATGGAATCGTTTGAGGAAGGGCTGTTAGTATCGAATTGGTAAGGTTTAGACATGTTAGAAGAGGGAAAGGAAGGAGGAAAGAGAATGATGAACACAAAATCCGAGGAAAGAAGGGGAGGAAAAACGGATTAGCTGTAGGTTGGATAAAGAGATTGGGAAGCCAAGATCCTGCAAAGATATAGCAAACAATTAGTACATAAACAACTAAAAAGTGAATCATAAAAGATATCGGACCAATGCATGTAAAGAAAAAGAAATGATGAGGGAAGTAAGAGTAGACAGGAGGAGTGCAACAATGGTGAAAACATCTGCTATAGATTACAATTCATGAAATAGATGGATGGTAGGCAGTAGGGTGATGATGATTTAGAGGATCAAGGGAAGAAGAAGAAGAAGAAGAAGAAGAAGATTGAGGATTAAACATTACTAATGAAATTTCAGTTATTGGAGGATGATTAGGTTAGTGGCATGGAGAAGTGCAAGGGTTTAGGAGGAGGAGTGTGTTTTGGTTAGTGGTGTTGAGAAGCTCAAGGAGGAGGAGGAGACGACTCGAGGAGCAGAGGGAGAGGCTCTAGAGAGAGAGAGAGAGCATCTAGAATGAAGAGGGCATTTGAGATTGAGTATTTTCAGTTAAGGCAGAGAGTTGTTCAGGTAGAGTTCTTCCTTGGTAAGCAAAATCTATTATGTTCCAGCAATCAAGCGCGGAGTGGTAGTCATTTCCACAAATCTGGCAATTGATTGGAGACTTAGCACTCCTGTTAAACTTCTTCCCAGAACCAAAAGAGTTGTTTCCAGAATAATAGTTGTTGTTGTAAGATGGATTATGACCACGACTACAATTAGGGTTTTGACTATAACCACCACGTAGCACAAATCTCCCCTTGTTGTGGTCAAAACAATCACCTCTCTGACTAGATCGACCATTAATTACCAGAGACATAAACACCATGATTAATATGACCAATGACCTCGACGACCACATGAGTTTGAAAAAGTGTTTTGTGTATAAAAAGCAGTAGCTAAACCAGATTCAGAACTAGAAAGGGTTGTTGTGATTCAATCATGTGTTCTTCAGCTTTTAACAGAACATGCAAATCTCTGAAACTTATCGAAGATGAGTACGAAGAGAAGAGCGAATGCATTATATTCGACGGGTGTGCACAAGAGAATCCTGCAGAGAGAACTTCGTGTACACCAAAGATAGAGAATAGAAAATGGCACAGGAAGAGTTGGGCTGTGTGTAGGGAGAGAGTAAGGCAGTAGTAATGTCTGAGAGAGAGACAGGAGTTTGGCAGAGCTTCCGCGTATGTCTGGTGTGTCTCCCATGTATGGAAGGGTTAACGTCCTATATATATAACGGAGAATGTGACCGTTGTAGTGTGGTTAATGCGCCCATCAATGGCGGCTTAATTAGCTTAACCACAACGGCACGTTCGTCTGCATATATAGGGACCGTTACAGCACGTTGTGCGCGAATACCGGAACCGTTATGGGGTTGACCGGGTTTGACCGGGTTGACCGGGTTTATGGAGCTCGTGCCATAAATCTCTCAAAAGCAGTTACTAAAGGTCGCGCGCGGGCTTGGCTCGCACGCGACAGGACTTACTCTAGCCTCCAGACCACTAAGTCCCTACAAGTCCCGTGCAGTGGTATGCAAGGGCTCTGTCTCGCAGCCCCCACGTGGATCAGCGCGGCTAGTGATCCAGTGTGTGTGGAGCACAATATGGTGTGCTAGATGATTGCCACGTGGCCAAGATGTGTCTGCTCAGAAAGCACTATCTACATTAGCCCCCTTTCTGCGCGTGAAGACTCATAGCCGGATAGGCTTCCATGCGCAGGAACCAACGTGCGCGTCGCCGCCACGCACCAATTCAAATGTGTGCAGATTCAGCCCCCGTGCGTGCCATTATGACCTAAACCCCTAGAGTCATGCCGTCTGGTCTTTTAGGGTTTTAGGTGTGACGTCAGCTTGTCCTGTGATTGCGCGATTCGACGGTGACGGTTGCGATTCGACTACTGAAAAGACGCAACCCTTCATTGTTTTTGGATAAATACTCTGTGCTCTCCATTGTTGTGAAGCATCACTTCTTTCTCTTTAAAGTGAATGATACCCGGAAGCCTTCAAGAGCAGATTCAGATAATCAATCAACAGTTCTCTCTTGTCAATCGTCTTCTTCAATTGTGCGCATCCAAGCAAGCTTTACCAAAACAAGGTTGGCCTTGTTCAATTTTGATTTATTATACTGATATATGTTTTGAACTGCGTTGGATCTGCAAACCCATAACATATTATTCACCGAAAACCATGAAGAAGCTCTTGCTCTTTGAGTCCAATTTTGATTTAATCCCCAGATGATAAGGATCTTGAATGTAGGGTTTCTGAGATCCCTGATAATGCAAACGATTCCCATCTCTAATTTTGAAGATTGCCACTGGACTGTCCATCTTTCTTCCAATAAATCCTCGTATGCTTTGAACTGAATCTTGAAATTTGAACTAAAATATGTGTATTTCTCCCCCCCTTTTTTCTTGCTTTTCCGCAGGAATGGCAAAGACAAAAGGAACCAAACCCATTAAGGAGGTCGAAGAAATACCTAATCTTCCCCGGGCCTTATGGCGAAAAGCCCCCTATTTGGGTGGCAAAGACTTCTACCATGCTAGGGTTAAGGCGAAGAAATTGCCAATCCCTGTCCCTGGTGAAGGATTGCAAACGTTAACCCCTCCAGTTAACTCGGCCCTACTCGAATTAATCGATTACGAGGACGTGGTTCGATTGGGAGTCGAAAATGGGTATTTCCCGTATACAGCGATTTCCACTCAAGCGTTTGTTTAGAAATTGGACTTCATGGATGAGTGGATTGACCACGTACTGACCCATCATGCCATGACTTTAAACGATGCTGGCATATACTTCGCAGTTCGTGCTATGAAGGGTGCTGCCGTGAAGCTGGACCAGTCCATGCTTCTAAACCTTCTTTCTCGTTACTCACCTGCGACTCACACATTCCTTTTTTTGAGTTCGAGGTTGCTCCCACGCTCGAAGATGTGCACATGCTGTACGATCTGTCTCTAGTGGGTGAGGTAGATCCTTTGAGTCCCTTGAGAACTGATGCGGAGATCGCTTTGTACAAGCAGATGGAAGAGTGCTTGTCATAAGTGAAGAAAATTTCCACCCGGTGGATTCCTACAGAAGTCCTCCCTGACTGGCAGTTGGTTGACACATCTGCGAAGAATACTTGGAACAAATGGGTGAAATACTTCTTTCGCTATTATGCGAACAGCAGTATCACCAAGAAGCTCCTGAGCCAAAACCCAAAGGCTAAGAACTATGTGAATGGCAAGGGTTATCACTTGAACCTATGCGCCTTCCTCTGTGCCTGGTTGTCGAGGTATCTAATCGATGGTCACCCGCATGATGGGGTCTTCTATCATGTTCTGCCTCTTGCTTTTAGATTGGCCCTTGACCAGAAAGTCGCACTTGGACCGTTAGTCTTGGGCACGCTGTACCACAGGTTGGATCAGCTGGTTGTGGCAATGAAGGAATCGCGTGGTCGCCTCGACGTACTGACTTACATTAACATTGATTTCTTGACAATGTGGGTCTTCGAGCGATGGCCCTCTTATGCCCCAGTCCCTTCTAAGCCCAGCAAATGGTGTCCTCCAGGTACGGAGGAGGAGCGTAATAGTGGCAGGGCTGCGAGGTGGTTTGGAACCAACTTTCCCAAGTGCGTTTGGAGCTTGATATGCGACAATCGGGAAGAGTTTATAGCCAGGCCTTATGCCATGCGCATCGAGAATATGCGATGGTTCCCAAAACTGTATCCCTCTAAAGCTGTTGCTTTCTCAGAAGAGCTCCTTTTCGAGGGCGGGGAGCATTTCCACGAGCGCTATCGCGAATTCTTTTGCTGGTGTCTGAGAGGTTCTCTTCCTGATCTTGCAGAGCATGTTTGTGAGCTCGCACCTAGGTACGAGAAAATCACCGTGGACGTTGATCCCACTCGCGTTTCTCCCCAGTTCGGCTTCGATGCAGTGGCACCCTCAATCTGGCCGCAGTCTATCATAAGAGGCTGCTACAAACGGTTATTGTCTGGGGAGTGCAAAACAATCTTGAGGAGCAATCTTCCCTTCGAGCAACCTCCAGGTAACCGCGAACGTGGCTATTCCAGAAACTGGATCGCTTATCGGCATGCCCAGCAGACAAGGTTTGAGACGCAGTCGGCCCCTCAGCCAAGCAGAGCTCCTGTGATCAAAAGGAATTCTTTCCCTTTTCGTCCCAACTGTAGCCTGGACGAGTCTGAATATGGCTGCTATTCGTTGCTGGATTGCGAGAATCACCTGTGTCCCTCCATCATTCTCGATGAAAAGATAGCCGCAGTTAGGAGAGGTGATTCGCATGTCATCATATATAGCGAAACTTTTGCTAAGGTAGGCAATTTTCTCTTTCATGTGCGAAGTTCCTTTTTATTCCAATATATATATCAAAAACTTCATGTTTCGTTTCCTGCTGCAGTGCCATGTGAGGAGGTTTGCATCTGGTGAGCGTTCCAAATCGCTGGTCACCACCATTGTTACTGCAAGAAGGCAAGGACAACCAGTTCGGCTGGCGTCGAAGATGGATCCCACGGTTGAGACCGAAATTCGCGATATCATGAATGCTTTTGCTGATTCGCTGATAGACAATAATCCAGCCTTGTCTCCTCCCAGGAATGATCCATCTCCCCCAGCGACTGCTGCTCCGAGAGCGAAGAGGCCCAGAAAAAGAGGAATCACAATCTCTTCCCCTAGGAGCGCTCCAACTTCCCCTCCTGCGAGATCCCTTACTGCCAGGGATAAAGTTAAAGGTCGCATGACCAGTAAAGCGCAGAAGGAGCTCGCAGTGGAGACCTTTGTTCCGTTTGGCCAGGAGGAAGAAGAGGAGAGAAGAGAGACAAGAGAAGGAGATGAAGAAGAGGAAAGAATTGAAGATGTCAGAGACAGAGAGAGAGATGAGACACAAGAGGAAGAGTCAGGAGGTATCTCAATTGTACTTCTCTTCTCATTATCTTAACTCTTTTGCGATCTTATCCGAACGAATTGTATCTTAGCAGATGACGATGAGACCATTAGTGGCCTTTTGGCCAAGAAGCAGAAGAGGGGTTCTCATTCTGGTGTTTCCGACGAAATCATAAGCGAGGACATTCTTGCCGAGTCCAGGAGAACAGCTGCGGAGGCTGCTGAAAGAAGAAGAAAGCGAGAAGAGGAGGAGCTCGAACGTGTGAAGCAAAGGATCCTAGAAGAACAACACGTCGACGACCTAGTGCGTCCAACTGATGAGGAAGATGTGCTTCCAGAAGAGGTGGCTCCTCAAGTTGACGAGGAGGATGCGGCTCCAGAAGAAGATGCAGCAGCTCTAGAGCAAGCCCAAGCAGACTTTGAAGAAATCGCAGGCATTAATGAAGGTGAGATTTTTAATCTCGCAGTAACTTACCGAGATGTTATTGTTGGTGCGCTAAAGCACGGTGTGTCGAAAGCTGACATTCGCCGCTGGCTAGTAGGCAAGTGCGGTGAACCTTCAGGTAATCATTTGAGCAACAGGTGTGAACTAAGCTTAGCAACCCAAACATAATCATGACTGGTTTCTTCGCGCCCCAGGTCACGCTCATCTTAAAGACATGCTTAATGAAGATAAAATAATAGGTCAAGGTTCCACGTCCTTAGCATGTGACGAGGATGCTGCGATTCCACCTTCGCGTGGAGATGCTCGCTCTTAGCTTACCAAATATAATAAAATATTATGCAATACAAGTTACCTCACATCATCGTATCTTGTATCGCAGACAACGCTGATGAATCCATGTTGGAACAAAGGAGTAAGCCTTCTGCATCCTATGTCCCGGTGCCGAGTTCTCATACCGAGAAGCCCGTCGCAGCTGCTGAATATGCGGGAGAGCCCTTCGAGGACATCATTGAACTTTCTGATGATGCCGAAGCTGACACCGTGTTGATGGAGGAAGATGCCCATGCTGGTGCTGAGGAAACAGGAACGAACGCTGCTGACGCTATCGCACCTGAAGGCATCCCTAATCAAGCTGCAACTTCTGCTGCTGCTATTCCTCCGGCAATGACTGAGCCTGCGGCACCTCTTCCTGCGTGGAACTTTTGGATTTCGCAGGTCGGGGCTGAATCGCACCTGGTGCGGCTTATACTCTTCCCACCAACTATGAGGAGTTGGAGCTCGCAGCTGATAGAAGGGCAATGGAGCGAGGACAGCCTTCAGCTACCCCAGCAATGCGCATTCCTTCTTTGCGCGAGATCCTCGAAGGAACTGGTATGTCGTTATTTGATGTTCGCATCTTGCATTCTTTTCTTGCGAGTTTGATAGTCTAACTTGGTTTAAATTGCTTTAGGGTTGAAGCAAGCTGACGTGGACTGGCTAGTTCGGATGCGCCTCTCCTACCCCCAATCATTTGCGAGGTCTCTAGAGATAGGGCCCTTCGACAGGAGGCTGTTTTTGACTGAAGCCATCTGGATTTTGGAGCAGCTATCCGCGGCCACACCTGCGACCATTTCTCCTCAGAGCGCGGAATTTCTTTTAGGCATGTGCCAAAACCTTCTCGCCAAAGTTCAAGGCAAGCTGGGCTTTGGGTTTCTTGTCAAAAGAGTCACCCTGATTCGCGCGGCCGTGAATTTGAAACGCGGCTACCATAACCTCGCAGCTGAGGAGCAGAAGGTGGAGCAGCAACGGCAAAAGGTTGAAGAGGCTGTGAAGCTCTTTCATGAGATGAACGCCAAATGCGAGCAATTGAAGCAAGAAGTGGAGCAAGTGGAAAATCTGTCGCGTCAGTTTACTCCTAATGACTCCTTGGTCAAAGGCTTGTTTTGGAAAGTAGCAAATAAGTAGCAAATCTGTATGGAGAAAAATGCTGAAGCATTACTGTAATGCCTGCTAGGGTTTCTCCCCCTTTTTTTTCAAAAAAGAATTTGAATGCCTGTTTTGCCCTTCCCGGGATTTGCTCAAATATATTTGTGCATATCAATTTATGACGTCAGCAATTGATATTCTGCCTTGATTTTCGCGCTAATTGCTCATTAGATAAGCACGCTTTTCTTGGGAAGTCCATCCGTATCATGACCATCCGTCATTAATTAGGATACGCAACCGAATCGTCGTAGCCTTTAGTAGGGTATTTGATTGTTACCTCTTTTCAAGGCGTAAGTGATTGATCCTTACCTTCTTTTCAAGTTCTGCTGACTCATCTCGGCAACTGAAGAGTCTCCACAAGGTCTATATAAACCCTGCCTTTTGCTATTTGGGTTCTTCATCTCACAATGTGGCTTGCCATGAGTCCTTACGACTGCTGGCTTCAACGCTTGTCTTTCGTTGATTCATGGCAGCTTCAAGTTGTGAAACCTGAGTTTGTGCTTTGTGCCATAGAAATAGTTTCCAGGATCTGCTTCACAAAGCGTATTGATCTTTATAATTATCATAAAGAAGATGCATAGAATACCTCATGTTTGCTCGAAGAATTTTCTTCGTCTATTATGTCTGCAGGTCATGTTTCCGGCCGCCTCCCGGCGAGGTGCAGCGCCGTACTGACGTTGCTACCGACTCGTAATGAACGGCGGATTTCTCCTCCAGATTGCCCGGAAGTTGATCATTCGCCGCCACGTTCTTGAGCTCAGGGTGGCGAGCCAACGTGCTCGTCTCCGCGGACAAGGAGCCCCTTGCCCAAGGAATGACTGCTTCCCAGTATTGCACAGCCGCATACGCCGGAACAGGTGGTTCCTCAGGCACGTCTCTTGGGCATAAGACCAAAGAATGGCCTTGTCAGATCCTGGGATCTTGAATATAGCATCGCATAGGTCTGTAGACATGGCGGGCTGCGGGCCGTTCTTCTCGCAGGAACACCCTACTTGCTACAGATCTTTGGTCGCAGATCTTTGTATCGCATAGCTTCTGCTAGGACCGTTAGGTCGATACTTTTCCAGTTAGGATTCCCCCGATGTGTAACTTCCGCTTGTAAGTTACTATTTAGATGCATTGTAAGCCATGTTGGCTATGTAACTAGCTCCGTTTTGAGCCTTTCTCTTGTAAGCTGTTATCTAGACAGATAAATTGTAAGTCATTTTGACTCATAATGATAAATTGCCTTGTATGATTTGCTGTTTTCGTTACAACAAATTACAATTCCGCATGCGATTGGCAAGTTTCGCCTTCTGTAGTGCTGTATTCACACTTTGCATTGTTGCTATGATAGGCTATCTGTCGAACAGATTCGCAGATATGATTTTAGATCGTTCGAGATCGTATTTGCATAGCTTTGCTACCTTGGCCGATAGGCTTGAGATTTACTTAAGGTTAGACCCAAGTACGGGCGCTATCTCAGCAAATAAACTTATGTAGATCACTTAAGATCATTTTGCATAACGCCGCTATCATAGAGATAGACTTAAAAATCATTTTGAGATCGCGTTCGTATAGTGCTGCTATCGTGGCAGATAGGCTTGAAAGATCATTTAAGATCATACTCGCATAGGCTGCTATCGTGGCAGATAGGCTTTTAAAAGATCACTTAAGATCGTTATTCGCATGAGCTGCTATTGTGGCAGATAGGATTAAAAGATCAATTAAGATCGTATTCGTATAGGCTGCTATCGTGGCAGATAGGATTTTTTAAAAGATCACTTAAGATCGTTTTCGCATGTGCTGCTATCATGGCAGATAGGCTTTAGAAGATCACTTAAGATCATATTTGCATTGGCTGCTATCATGGCAGATAGGCTTTAGAAGATCACTTAAGATCATATTCGCATGAGGTGCTATCGTGGCAGATAGGCTTAAAAGATCACTTCAGATCGTATTCGCATAGGCTGCTATCGTGGAAGATAGGCTTTAGAAGATCACTTAAGATCGTATTTGCATGAGCTGCTATCATGGCGGATAGGCTTTCACTACTAGGAATAATGAAATAAACAGAGCAATAAAGATAGCTGAAAGCATAAAGTTCTTCTCATTTGGGAGAATTCTTTTTATTACGAAATACCCTCATATGGGAGAGATAAGATTACAATTCCCTCATATGGGAGAGAAGATGCACGAGCTATAGCAATAGAGAGCATAAAGCAAACGTTGTAATCTAACGCATATAATGAGAGAAGTTAAGGATAATACTTCTTAATCCAGCGCATGTTGACTGAGCTTGGGGTTGAGGTCGTTCCATGTAACCTCCGTATGTTGCAGTAGCCACTATCAAAGACTTCTGTGACTTCAAAGGGTCCTTCCCAATTGGCTGCGAATTTTGGGTGAGCTGCCTCTCGCATGCAATGGTCAGACGCGCGCAAGACCAAATCTCCAACTGCGAAATCTTGACGTTGGACTGTTTTGTTGTACGCACGAGCGATCCTTTCTTGGTATCGCTTGTTATTCCTTTTAGCTTGCTCCCGCTTCTCTTCTAACAGGACTAAATCATGATCGCGTTGGTTGTCATATAATGCATGAAAAGCTAACCTTGCAGAGTTAATCTTCACTTCCGCAGGTACCACAGCTTCAGCTCCATAGCATAAAAGAAATGGCGAGACCCCTGTGGGCGTCCTTGGAGAAGTCCGATAAGCCCACAAGGCTATGCTCAGAGAATCAGCCCACTTCTTGTGGTCATCTGCGACCATCTTGCTCAAGATTCTCAATAACGTCTTGTTGGTTGCTTCTGCTTGCCCATTCCCCTTCGGGTAGTATGGAGTGGAGCATATCTGTCTTATGTTGTACTCTGCTAGCTTTGCAGCCACCTGTCGGTTGACAAAGGGGGTACCATTATCCGAAAGAATGGTGTTTGGAATTCCGAACCTGCATATGATGCTTTCCTGGATGAAATGGACCACGGCTAGCGCATTTGCTGTCTTCAGTGGTATTGCTTCTACCCACTTGGTGAACAACTCGGTCGCGGTGAGAATGAAGTGATTCCCGTGCGAGGTTGGTCGAATGGGACAAACGAAATCCAGAGCCCATGTATGAAACGGCCATGGTGTTCCCAACGCGTGTAAATCTACGGCAGGTGCGTGCACTAGATTGCCTTTGAATTGACACTCCTGACAGCGTCTTACTTTGGTGCGGCAATCAGCCTCCATGGTGGGCCAGAAATATCCAATCGAGAGGAGCTGTCTGCATAGTTTCGCACCTCCCTGATGTTCCACCTGATGAGAAAGGTCCATCACTTCTTGTGCTTCGTTGCTGTCTAGACATCGTAGCAAGTTACCTTCATGGCCCCTTCGCCAAAGCAGATTTTCTTGCACCACATATCGGGCTGCTTTTCTTCTTAGTTTCTCGGCATCTTTCCTCGACTCAGGCACAATACCCTGAGTGAGAAAATCAAAGAGTGGTTTCCACCAATCCGCATCATCGTCAGTCAGAGCAATTAGCAGAGAGTCCTTGATTAGTGCGCAACTCTCGCAATTTCCTTGAATCAATGCTGCAGCCGTTGACATGTCCGGCCAATGAATGCCATACCTCTGGGCTTTCAGATAGATTGACACCTCACTTTCCCCGCAATCATGTTGGTGAATCTTTTCTAACAGCAGTTTTCCCTCTTGCTCGGAGACGCATCGCATGAGTATTCCGCCAGGGCCCTTGTAGTAGAGGGTGTTGTCGTGTATGCAATACCCCTTTGTGGATGCCCATTTCTCGCTGCTCGTGCCTTCTGCGATGGCCCGTAAGATTGACTTCCTCCAGTCCGCATCGTCCATGCATTCATCGTCACACGCGTCTTCTGTCAACGCCGAGGATGTTCGCACTTCAATCGAGATTCTCGCAGGACATTTGTCCGCACTGACCTTGAATCCCAAGGTAGCTAAAGCGTCAGCATGCCTATTGTCCGCTCGTGGTTTGTGCTCGTATCTAACGTCGCCGAACTGTTGCACCAATTTCTGTACCAAGGTCCGGTAGGGAAATAAGTTTATCTCCTTCAAACCATACTCGCCCGAGGCTTGTTTGACGATTAGCTTGGAGTCCCCCATAACCGTCAAATTGCTTACTTCCAAGGCCTTTGCCGCGCGGAGTCCTGCGATGAGAGCTTCATACTATGCTTCGTTGTTGGTAACAGCGAAGTCAAGCTTTGCGGACATCTGTATGACTTCTGCATCTGGTTTGGTCAAGACTATCCTGATGCCTCCACCTTTCCTTGTTGACGAGCCATCTAAATGAAGCGTCCAATAGGGAAGCTCAACTGCGTAGATTTTAGGTCCCTCCAATTCTTCTTCAATCACAGGCTCATGACTGTTATCGGGGAACTGCGCTAGCAAATCCGCCACCGCCTGCGATTTGATCGCCCGCGGTCGAACGCATGTGATGTCATATTGGGAAATGGTCATATACCACTTTGCCAATCTTCCTACAGGAGTGGTATGAGTCAAGAGATACCGTATAGGATCGCTCTTTGTGACCACCACTACTTTGTGCGAAGCAAAATAGTGTCTCAACTTATCTATCACAAAGAATAGAGCGAGGCAATGACGTTCGATGTCCGTGTACCTTGATTCTGCGGGCTGCACGATGCGAGAGATGTAGTAGATGGGCCTTTCTTGACCCTCATACTCCTGAGCTAGGAGTGCTCCTATAGACCTCCTTGTTGACGTCAGATACAACAAGAGCGGTGATCCGAGCTGAGGTGCGATCATTACTTTTGACGATGTCAGCAGCTCCTTTAGTTTCCCGAACGCAGCTTCGTGCTCTGCAGTCCAGTTGTATACAGCATCTTTCTTAAGAAGATCGCTGAAACAGAAGGTGATTTCGGCGATCGCTGGGATGAACCTCGCAGATAGGATAGCTTTCCCAAGAAGGTTTTCAAGGCACTCTGGTTATGCGGCGGAGTCATGCCAGTGATGGCTGATACATTCGCAGGATCAGGTTCGATTCCTTGACGATGTACCACACATCCCAAGAACTTCCCTGATGTTACTCCGAATGCGCACTTCATGGGGTTCATCTTCAATTGAAAGCGTCTGCAACTGTTGAACACTTTTCGCAAATCCCCCAGATGGTCTGCCTCCTCCTTGGATTTGACAACCAAGTCATCCACATAGAATTCCACTTCTTTGTGCATCATGTCGTGGAACAGGGCCATCATAGCCCGCTGGTAAGTCGCACCTGCGTTTTTTAGGCCAAAAGGCATCACCGTATAGTTGAATACTCCTACCGGGGTGATGAACGCGGTTTTCCGTGCATCTTCGGGGTCCATCTTAATCTGATTGTACCCAATGAAGCCGTCCATGAAGCTGAACATGCGATGACCCGCGGTATCGATAAGTCGATGTTGGGGAGTGGAAAATCATCCTTTGGGTAGAAACGATTGAGATCCCGGAAATCCACGCAGATGCGAAGCTGCCCATTCTTCTTTACCACAGGCACAATGTTAGCCAACCATGTGGGATGGTGATTCGGCTCTATGAATTTGGCATCCAGGAGTTTGACAATTTCCTTCTTGATCTTCACGTTGAGCTCCGGCCTAAAGCTTCTCGTGCTCTGCTTTACTGGTTTGGATCCTGGAATCACATCCAACCGGTGAATGGTGATGCTCGTGTCCAGAACGGGCATTTCATCGTATTCCCATGCGAATACGTCTCTGTACTCGGTCAAGAGTTGTAGAAATCTTTCCTCCTCTTCATTTGTGAGGTCCGCACTTAGAAAGACTGGCCTCTTCTTTTCTTCGCTCGGGCTTAGGAATACCTCCTTCAGATCCTGCTTTTGTGGTCGGGGTTTGTCTTCCATGCATTCGGGTGCTTCTTTGAGTTTCTCTTCTAGAGTGCTTGGCATTGGTTTGTCTGTCTCCAAAACCCGCTCAATTTGATTGATTTTCCCAGAGATATCCCCATGCTCGCGTGAGGACACCCCCGCGCACCTTCATATGCGATAGCATTTCTTCCCGTTGGCATAGAAACTCTCTATCTCCTTGCCTTCAGGATCATGTTTTGCTATCCTTTTCTGAGTATACACGTTCTTTCGCTGGTAGGCAATCTACGGCGCCTCTTCTCGCATATGCGGCTTTTCCTTGGCATCCTCTCTTGTCACCATCACTCCTGTGGGTGACTGATCTTTGAAGTCCTCCCAGCTGGGCAGAGGAGTGGGGTTAAATGGTCCCGGCGTTTGCTCATCTGCCATCTCGGTGAACCACACCGCCTCACTGAGATGTGCTTCATCCATTTTGAAAGGATTTGTCAAAGCAGGTATCTCAACTATTTTGTCATTCCAAATGGCCTTCATCACTTGGTGAGTTGTTGAAGGGACAGCATCAAAGCGATGAATCCAGGCTCGGCCTATGATCATGTGATACGTAGTGTTCGCATCTATGACATAGAATTTTGCTGAACAATTGATCTTGCCGATCTGGACACCCAGACGGATCCATCCTATCGTCATTCTGGAATCGCTTCCGAATCCTATCAGCGGGGATGGACGCTTGACGATCTTGTGCTCCGGAATTCCCGCTAGCTTCAGAGTATGGAGGGAAACAACGTTAACTGCTGCTCCTCCATCAACGAACGCTCTTTTGAACTCCACGCCATTGATGATGGCTGTCACATACAGAGGCCTCTGATGGCTCGCATCTGTCTTTTTGTCGCTTGCGGAAAAGGTTATGACCTTTTCTGTAGAGCGAGACGCCCTGACAACCTTTCCATTGGAGATTACAATGTCCTCCTCGTAATCTTCTGCTATCCTCAAAATCGCCTTTGTCATCTCCTTGCGGAATTTCTCTGAGAATTTCATCTCGTCGAAGAACCTGCTGAAACCATGCGATCCCTTCATTCGATCAGCACATTCGTCCTCCGTGTCTATGCTGTAGTCTTCATCATCATGGATCTCGGCAATGATGGGTAGACCATCCTCTGCGACCTCTTCAAGATCCACAATCGAGATCATAGCGACCTCTTTGCCTTTCGATTCTTGCTCCGCATGGGCAGGGAGTGGATTGTTGCGCACATCCTGCCTTTGATCACTGACGATCAGTTCGCCATTCTTCATCTTTTGGCTAAACATAATTCTGAGCTTCTTGCAGTCCGCCGTGGGATGCATAACCTTTCCGTGATATTCGCACCACTTCGGGTCCCTCACCATCTCCCTGGAGGGTGCCTTTTCGAGCGGCGGTAGGACACCGTCCTTACGCCATTTTCTGCAAAGGTCGCTTGCTTCTTCCACCGAACATGGCAGAGGTGGTGCATCAAAGTTCACTATCTTCGGCTGCTTTTGGGGTGACACCGTATTCACTTCAGCCTCGCGTCCCCTCTTGTAGCTGAATCTCCCGATTTTGAAAGTGGTACCGCCCGAGGATCGCTCAGGGGCGTTCCTCTTTTTCTGCCTCTCTACTATAGGCTCAATGTTTTTCGTGCATTCGATTAGCTTCGAAAACGTAGGCGTCTGCAGGTTGATAAGCATACCTTTATACTCGTCTCGCATGCATTGCAGGCATATCTCAACGAGTCTGCTTTCGAGTATCACATCTTTGCATTCCAAGGACTTGGCCCTGAACTTCTTGATGAAGGTTATCCCATCCTCCTCACACTTCTGATACATCCGCGAGAGATGAATCAGCGTCACCTTTTCCTCCATCTGGAAGAACTTGGTGTAAAACTTCTGGACCATGTCGTCCCAAGTCTTTACGGATCCGTCTTCTAACGTCCGGTACCACTTATAAGCCACGTTCCCCAAGGATTTCGGGAACTCGCGCATCAGCAGCTTAGGATCAGCCCCATACGGCCCCATCACATCAATGAAACTCATGACATGCTCATGGGCGTTCCCATTGACATCTTCGAACTTGTCCCATTTAGGGGCCTTGTACCCAGCAGGGTTAGGCATGAGATAGATCTCTCGTGGGATAGGCGGATCGTTGTCAAGCTTCGGGATGATGGTATCCGCGAACGATTGGTGAGCAAGAGTAGTGTCTATGCGTCGTTGCAGAGACGTCATACACTCCGGAGTACTTCCCTCGGCGGCGGGAGGAGGGGTTGCTGCGGGCGGAGGCGACACATATGTCGCAGGAGGACTAAGGACATATTTTGAATTTACGTTACCCCAGATTGCCGTTGGAGGAGGCAAGGGATACTGTGAGGCCGGATTAGGTACAAAAGCCGGAGGCTGAGGAGTGTGAGCAGTGAGAGGCAGCATTTGAGCCGTTGACCCCTGAATTGAGGGTAGTTGCGTAGTCGCCGGTGGAGTTTTCAGTTTGGGGTTGGGTGGTGTGGTTGACACTCCCAATCCTTGAGTAGTGGAGGCTCCTCCTCCCTGAGAGACGGCGGTGGCTGGTGCGGGGTTTGGAGCGAGAGTCCCCAAGACGGCCATGATCCGTTCTAGCTGCGCAGATTGAGCTTTGAGAGCCTTCGCCTGACTCTGGATGGTGCTTTATGACATGGCAGATCTAGGCCACGTGGCAACCATCCAGCACACCATATTGTGCTCCACACACACAGGATCACCAGCCGAGCTGATCCATGTGGGGGCTGCGAGACAGAGCCCTCGCATACCACTGCACGGGACTTGTAGGGACTTTGTGGTCTGGAGGCTAGAGTAAGCCCTGTCGCGTGCGAGCCAAGCCCGCGCGCGACCTTTAGTAACTGTTTTGAGAGATTTATGGCACGAGCTCCATAAACCCGGTCAATCCGGTCAAACCCGGTCAACCTCGTAACGGTTCCGGTACTCGCGCACCACGTGCTCTAACGGTTCCTATATACTCGGACGGACGTGCCGTTATGGTTAAGCTAATTAAGCCGCCATTAATGGGCGCATTAACCACACTACAACGGTCACGTTCTCCAGTATATATACATCGTTAACCTTTCCATACAAAGGAGGACACACTGCCATACGCGGAAGCTCTGCCAAACCTCTGTCTCTCTCTCAGACATTGCTACTGACTTACTCTCTCCCTACACACACCCCTATTCTTCCTGTGCGATCCCTGATCCACTACGTACGGTGTACACGGAGGTCTCCCTGCCGGAATCTCTTGTGCACATTTTGGTGAACCCGACGTGAAACTTACCGGCAAAAGCAACCATGTCTCAGGAGGACGATGTCAGCAACCGATCTCCTTCCACTGAAACTCCCTCGGGAGACGAGGCTCGCCGTACTCCGACGACTCCCGGCGAGGCGCCAACTTTGGAGTCTTTGGACGCCACTGTCCAAAGTCAGGCAAAAGCTCTCAAGTCTCAGTCCGCGCAGTTAGAACGGATCTTGGCCGTTCTGGGCACTCTTGCGCCAAATCCTCCACCTGCCACCGCTATCCCCCAGGGAGGAGGAACCCCTTCCGCTCCAGGATTGGGAGTGTCGGCCACGCCTCCCAACCCTCATCTGCAAACTCCACCGTCGGCCGCGCAGCTGCCTTCGGTCCAAGGGTCGACGGCACAAATGCTGCCCCCTGCTGCTCACGCCTCTCAGCCCCCGGCTTTGGCGTCCAACCCAGCTCTGCAGTACACTCTGCCTCCACCAGCGACAATCTGGGGAAACGCGGGTAGCCAATACACTCCCAATCCTCCGGCAGCATATGTGTCGCCACCGCCTACGGCAACCCCTCCGTCAACTACCGAGGGAAGCATCCCAGAATGCATGACGTCTTTGCAGAAGCGCGTGGACTCCATCTTGGCTCATCAGTCGTTCGCGGATACCATCATCCCGAAGCTAGACAACGATCCACCCATCCCACGAGAAATTTATCTCATGCCTAACCCGGCGGGGTACAAGGCTCCCAAATGGGACAAGTTCGAGGACGTCAATGGAAACGCTCATGAGCATGTCATGCGTTTCATCGATGTCATGGGTCCATACGGAGCCGATCCCAAGCTGCTGATGCGAGAATTCCCAAAAACTCTTGGGAATGTAGCATACAAATGGTACCGAACATTGGAGGCCGGATCTGTGAAAACTTGGGACGACATGGTCCAGAAGTTCTATACCAAGTTCTTCCAGATGGAAGAAAAGGTGACGATGATCCATCTCTCGCGGATGTATCAGAAACGCGAGGAAGATGGAATCACTTTCATCAAGAAATTCAGAGCGAAATCCTTGGAATGCAAGGATCCAATGCTCGAAAGTCGGCTCGTAGAGATATGCCTGCAGTGCATGCGAGACGAATACAAAAGCATGCTGATCAATTTGCAAACACCTACGTTTTCAAAGCTCATCGAATGCACGATGAACATCGAGCCCATTGTCGAGAGACAGAGAAAGAAGAGCGCTCCAGAACGACCTGCGAGCGGCACCACCTACAAGATCGGCAGATTTGGCTACAAGCGAGGACGCGAAGCTGAGGTCAATGCAGTTTCGCCCCAGAAGCAAACAAAGGTTGCAAACTTCGATGCACCGCCTCTGCCATGCTCGGTGGAGGAAGCAAGCGATCTTTGCAGACAATGGCGTAAGGACGGCGTCCTGCCACCGCTCGAGAAAGCACCCTCCAAGGAGATGACGAGGGACCCTAAGTGGTGCGAATACCACGGCAAGGTCATGCACCCCACAGCCGAGTGCAAGAAGCTCAGATTCACGCTCGATCAGAAGATGAAGAGCGGCGAACTCATCGTCAGCGACCATCGGAAGGATGTGCGCAACAACCCGCTGCCTGCCCATACAGATTCGGGCTCAAAAGGCAAAGAGATCGCCATGATCTCGATAGTTGACTTGGAAGAAGTCGCAGAGGATGGTCTGCCCATCGTTGCTGAAGTCCATGAAGATGAAGACTACAGCATGGACACAGAAGATGAGCGTGCCGACCGCATGAAAGGGTCGCACGGCTTCGACAAATTCTTCAACGAGATGAATTTCTCCGAAAAATGTCGAGCGGACATGACAAAAGCAATCTTAAGGGTAGCAGAGGACTACGAGGAGGACCTCGTGGTCTCCAACGGGAAAGTCGTCAGGGCGTCCCGTTCCACAGAAAAGATTATGACCTTTCCTGCCAGCGACAAGAAGACAGATGCGAGCCACCAGAGGCCCCTGTACGTGACCGCCATCATCAACGGCGTCGAATTCAAGCGAGCATTCGTCGATGGAGGAGCAGCGGTCAATGTTGTTCCACTCCATACACTGAAGCTAGCAGGGATCCCCGAGCACAAGGTAGTCAAACGTCCATCCCCGCTGGTGGGATTCGGGAGCGATTCTAGAATGACGATCGGATGGATCCGCCTGGGCGTTCAGATCGGCAAAATCAAGTGCTCGGCGAAGTTCTATGTCATAGACGCGAACACCACATATCACATGATCATAGGACGGGCCTGGATTCATCGCTTTGACGCAATCCCTTCAACGGCTCACCAAGTGATGAAAGCTATCTGGAACGACAGGATTGTCGAGATACCGGCCTCAACTAACCCGTTCAACTTGGACGAAGCGCATCTCAGCGAGGCGGTGTGGTTCACCGAGATGGCGGACGAGCAAACACCCGGACCATTCAACCCTACTCCTTTACCTCTCTGGGAGGACATCAAGGACCAGTCACCTGCAGGCGTGATGGTGACAAGGGGAGATGCCAAAGAAAAGCCGCCTACTCACGAAGAGGCGCCGCGCATCGCATATCATCGCAAGAGTGTCTACACTCTGAAGAGGATCGCAAAGCATGACCCCGAGGGCAAGGAGATAGAGAGCTTCTACGCCAACGGGAAGAAATGCTATCGCATATGAAGGTGCGCGGGGACGTCCTCACACGGGCATGGGGATGTCCCTGGGCAAATCAATCAAATCGAACAAGTTGCGCTGACAGAAGAGCCAACACAGGGCACTCTAGATGAGAAACTCAAAGAAGCGCCCGAATGCATGGAAGATAGGCCAAGACCACAAAAGCAAGAGCTTAAGGAAGTGTTCCTCAGCCCGAACGAGGAAAAGAAAAGGCCAGTCTTCCTGAGTGCGGACCTCACAAGCGAAGAGGAACAAGGACTGCTGCAGCTCCTAACTGAATACAAGGACGTGTTCGCATGGGAATACGACGAGATGCCGGGTCTGGACACGAGCATCACCATGCACCGTTTAGACATCATCCCAGGGTCTAAACCGGTCAAGCAAAGCACCAGAAGCTTCAGGCCGGAGCTCAACGTGAAGATCAAGCAGGAGATTGTCAAACTCCTAGACGCCAAGTTCATAGAGCCAAATCACCATCCCACATGGTTGGCCAACATCGTGCCAGTGGTGAAGAAGAACGGACAGCTCCGCATCTGCGTGGACTTCCGAGATCTCAATCGCTTCTGTCCTAAGGACGATTTCCCACTGCCTAATATCGACTTGCTCATTGATTCAACGGCAGGCCATCGCATGTTCAGTTTCATGGACGGCTTCAGCGGGTACAATCAAATCAAGATGGATCCCGAAGATGCAAGGAAAACTGCATTCATCACTCCCGTGGGGGTATTCAACTATACGGTAATGCCATTCGGTCTTAAGAATGCAGGCGCAACCTATCAGCGGGCCATGATGGCTCTATTCCACGACATGATGCACAAAGAAGTGGAATTCTATGTGGATGACTTGGTAGTCAAATCCAAGTATGAAGCAGATCACCTTGCAGATCTGCGAAAGGTATTCAACAGATGCAGGAGTTTTCAACTGAAAATGAACCCCATGAAATGCGCATTCGGTGTGACTTCGGGGAAGTTTTTGGGATGTGTAGTTCATCGCCAAGGGATCGAGCCTGACCCTGCGAAAGTGTCAGCCATCACCAGCATGACGCCACCTCACGACCAAAGTACCTTGAAAACATTCTTGGGAAAATTGTCATATCTGCGGAGATTCATCCCAGCAATCGCCGAAATCACATGCTGCTTCAGCACTCTTCTCAAGAAGGACGCCGTGTACAACTGGGCTCCTGATCACGAAGCCGCATTCGAAAAGCTAAAGGAGCTACTCACATCCCCAAAGATAATGATCGCGCCTCAACTGGGATCACCGCTTCTGCTATACCTTACATCGACAAGGAAATCTATAGGAGCACTCTTGGCTCAGGTGTATGAAGGCCAAGAGAGGCCCATCTATTACATCTCTCGCATTGTGCAGCCTGCTGAATCAAGGTACACAGACATCGAACGTCATTGCCTTGCTTTATTCTTCGTAATAGAGAAGTTGAGACACTATTTTGCATCGCACAAAGTAGTGGTGGTCACCAAAAGCGACCCCATAAGATACCTGCTAACTCACACTACTCCGGGCGGGAGATTGGCGAAATGGTATATGACCATCTCTCAATACGATATCACATGCGTGAAACCAAGAGCGATCAAGTCGCAGGCGGTAGCAGACCTGTTGGCACAGTTTCCCGACAACAGTCACGAACCTGTGATCGAGGAAGAGCTCGAAGGCCCTGAAATCTACGCGATTGACGTGCCCTATTGGACCCTCCACTTCGACGGTTCGTCAACCAGAAAAGGTGGAGGCATTGGGATAGTCTTGACAAAGCCGGACGGGGAAGTCATACAGATGTCCGCAAAACTCAACTTCGCAGTCACCAACAACGAGGCGGAATACGAGGCTCTGATCGCGGGGCTCCGTGCGGCGAAAGCTTTGGAAGTGAGCAACTTAACAGTCATGGGAGATTCCAAACTAATTGTTAAGCAGGCTTCAGGCGAATATGGTTTAAAGGAGATCAACCTCCTGCCATACCGTACCCTAGTGCAAAAGCTGATGCAGCAATTCTGCGACGTGAAATACGAGCACAAACCCCGAGCGGACAACAGGCATGCAGACGCCTTAGCAACTCTGGGATCTAAGGTCAGCATAGACAAATGCCCCGCAAGGATTGCCATCGAAGTGCGAACATCGTCGGCATTAACAGAAGATGCGTGCGACGATGAACACATGGATGACGAAGACTGGCGAAAAGCAATCTTGCAAGCTATTGCGAAAGGTACCAGCAGCGAAAGCTGGGTACTCACGAAAGGATACTGCATCCACGACAACACCCTTTACTACAAGGGTCCTGGAGGAATACTCATGCGATGTGTCTCCGAGCAAGAGGGACAACAGCTGTTAGAAAAGATTCACCAACACGCTTGCGGAGAAAGCGAGGTGTCAATCTACAGGAAAGCTCAGAGATATGGCATTCATTGGCCAGGCATGTCAACAGCTGCAGCCCTGATACAAGGGAAGTGCGAAAGTTGCGCACTAATCAAAGACTCTCTACTCGTCGCTCTAACCGATGACGACGCAGATTGGAGGAAGCCACTGTTTGAGTTCCTCACCAAGGGCACCGTACCAGAATCGAGAAAAGAAGCTGACAAATTGAAAAGGAAAGCGTCTCGATATGTGGTCCAGGAAAACCTGCTCTGGCGAAGAGGTCACGAGGGCAACTTGCTGCGATGCCTAGACGGCAGGGAAGCACAAGAAGTCATGGACCTTTCCCATCAAGTGGAACACCAGGGAGGTGCGAAATTATGCAGACAACTCCTCTCAATCGGATACTTCTGGCCCACGATGGAAGTCGATTGCCGCACCAAGGTGCGACGCTGCCAAGAATGCCAATTCAAAGGGAACCTAGTGCACGCTCCCGCCGTGGATCTACATGCATTAGGAACGCCATGGCCATTCCACACATGGGCTTTGGACTTCATCGGCCCCATCCGACCAACGTCACATGGGAACCATTTCATTCTCACCGCAACCGAGCTGTTCACCAAATGGGTGGAAGCAATACCACTGAAGACGGCAAACGCGCTGGCTGTGGTTAACTTCATCCAGGAGAACATCGTATGCAGGTTCGGAATCCCAAATACTATTCTTTCAGATAACGGTACTCCTTTTGTTAATCTTCAGGTAGCTACGAAACTCGCGGAGTACAATATCAGGCAAATATGCTCCACCCCCTATTATCCAAAGGGAAATGGACAAGCCGAAGCGACTAACAAAACGCTGCTGCGAATTCTGAGCAAGATGGTTGCAGATGACCACAAGAAGTGGGCCGACTCCCTTAACATAGCTCTGTGGGCCTACAGAACTTCTCCAAGGACACCTACAGGGGCCTCGCCATTTCTACTATGTTATGGGGCCGAAGCTGTGGTACCTACGGAGGTCAGAGTCAATTCGGCAAGGCTGGCCTTCCATGCACTCTATGAAAATCAACGCGATCATGATCTAGTCTTGCTGGAAGAAAAGCGAGAACAAGCCAAAAGGACTAACAAGCGGTACCAAGAGAGAATCGCTCGCGCCTATAACAAGACAGTCCAGCGACGGGATTTCGCAGTTGGCGACCTGGTCTTGCGCGCGTCTGATCACTGCATGCGAGAAGCAACTCACCCAAAGTTCGCAGCTAATTGGGAAGGACCCTTCGAAGTCACAGAAGTCTTCGATAGCGGCTACTGCAGCATACGAAGGTTGCACGGCACAACCTCAACTCCAAGCTCAGTCAACATGCGCTGGATCAAGAAGTACTATCCTTGACTTCTCTTATTTCATACGTTTTATGATAACGTTGCTTAATGTCTCATGTGGCTATGATTAACGCAATCTCCTCTCCCATATGAGAGGATTGTAATCCTATCTCTCACATATGAGAATGTCATAATAAAAGAATTCTCCCAAATGAGAAGTTCATATTTCTAGCTGTTTATATCGCTCTATTTAATTTGTTATTACTGTTAACAATGATTTATTTACTGCAATAGCAGTAAATACAAACGCGATCTTAACTGATCATCTAAAGCCTATCTCATACGATAGCAAACGCGATCTCAATCGATCATCTAAAGCCTATCTCATACGATAGCAAACGCGATCTCAATCGATCATCTAAAGCCTATCTCATACGATAGCAAACGCGATCTCAATCGATCATCAAAGCCTATCTCTTACGATAGCAGCAAACACAAACGCGATCTTAATTGATCGTCAAAGCCTATCTCATACGATAGCAAACGCGATCTCAATCGATCATCAAAGCCTATCTCTTACGATAGCAGCAAACACAAACGCGATCTTAATTGATCGTCAAAGCCTATCTCATACGATAGCAAACGCGATCTCAATCGATCATCAAAGCCTATCTCTTACGATAGCAGCAAACACAAACGCGATCTTAATTGATCGTCAAAGCCTATCTCATACGATAGCAAACGCGATCTCAATCGATCATTTAAAGCCTATCTTTTACGATAGCAGCCAAATGCAAACGCGATCTTAATTGATCACCAAAGCCTATCTCTCACGATAGCAGTCAACATAAATACGATCTTAATTGATCATCTAAGGCCCATCCCTTATGATGGCAGCCAATGCAAATGCGATCTTGAATGATCATACAAAGCCTATCTCTCACGATAGCAGTCAACATAAATACGATCTTAATTGATCATCTAAGGCCCATCCCTTATGAGGGCAGCCAATGCAAATGCGATCTTGAATGATCATTCAAAGCCTATCTCTCACAATAGCGGTCAACATAAATGCGATCTTAATCGATCATCTAAAGCTCATCCCTTATGATGGCGACCAATGCGAATGCGATCTTAAATGATCATCCAAAGCCTATCTCTCACGATAGCAGTCAGCATAAATGCGATCTTAATTGATCATCTAAAGCCCATCCTTTACGATGGCAACCGATGCAAATGCGATCTTAAGTGATCATTCAAAGCTTATCTCTCATGATAGCAGTCGACATAAACGCGATCTTAATTGATCATCTAAAGCCCATCCCTTATGATGGCAGCCGATGCAAATGCGATCTTAAGTGATCATCCAAAGCCTATCTCCTACGATAGCAGCAAAAATACAAAAACGATCTCAATCGATTATCAAAATCCTATCTCTCACGATAGCGGTTTACTCAAGTGCGATCTTGTATGATCTTTTTAAGCCAATCTCAGTCGATCATCAAAATCCTATCTCTCACGATAGCGGTTTACACAAATGCGATCTTATATGATCTTCTCAAGCCTATCTGTTACGGTAGCAATTTATACGCAAAGTGATTTTAGTTGATCACCCAAGTCCGTATGTTATGATGGTAACGTAACTGCAGAACCATCTTGCTAGACCTTCTAAAGGTCTATCTGCTGCGACAGCAATTCATGCGAGAAACTATCTCAAGCAATCCTCTAATAAAGCCTATCTTCTATGATAGCAATTCGCACCGCTCAATGATCTCAATTGATCTGTTAAAAAAAAAACTATCTGTTATGATAGCAAAGTTGCGAACGTAATCTCATACGATTTACAACGACCACCTGCAAGCCCATTCGTCAAGATGGCACAGCTGCGAAATTATGATCTCGAATGATCTAGCGAAACATCTGCGCATTGACGTCGCATATGTTAAATCATTACATAGCATTATGCAAGGCAAAACAAGCCGAAACGCATGCGAAATTGTATTTTGTTGCAAAGAGAGCAAATAGTACAAAAGCTATATATCACTATGAGTCAAATGACTTACAATTTATCTATCTAGATAGCAGCTTACAAGCGAAAAGCTCGAATCTAACTACACAGCCAACATGGCTCACAATACATTCGAAAAATGGCTGATAAGCCAGCAGAGAAACGGTACGGAAACCCGGACTGCAAAGAATGAACCGCCCTGGCTTCAAACGTCGGCTACACGATGCCCAGATCTGTGGGTGAACATCTGTAGCAAGGGGGATCTTGCTCTAAAAAGAGCCACATGAAGCTGTACGCTCGACATTCCGCTATCCGACAAGACCGTTGTCAGATAGGCTCCCCATAACATTTGCCCAAGGAGCCACCGGTTCCGGCGATCTACAGGCAAGCAGAAGCTCCAAAGGGCAAGGGCTCCTTGTAGACGGGGATGAACGCGACGGTTCGTCACCCCGGGCTCACAAACATGAAAGTGACGGATTCTTCTTCGGAGATGCTGAAGAAGAATTCCGCCGTTCATTACGAGACGGTAGCACGGTCACTTCGGCGCTGCACCTCGCCACGAGGCGGCCGGAAACATGACCTGCACACATAATACACGAAGAAATTTCTTCGAACACACATGAGGTATTATCTGCATCCTCTTTATGACGGTTATAAACAGCAATAAGCCTCATAAAGTGGATCTTGGAAACTATTTCTATAGCACAAAGCGCAAACTCAGGATTCAAAACTTGAAGTTGCCATGAATCAACGAAAAACAAGCGTTGAAGCCAGCAGTCGTAAGGACTCACGGCAAAGCACATGTTTGGGATGAAGAACCCAAATGGCAAAGACAGGGTTTATATAGGCCCTGTGGAGACTCTTCGGTTGCCTAAGATGAGTCAGCAAAATTCAAAAAAGAGGGTAAGTTCAATCACTTATGCCTTGAAAAGCGGTAACAATCAATTACCCTACTAAAGGCTACGACGATTCAGTTGCGTATCCTAATAAATGACGGATAGTCATGATTCGGATGGACTTCCCAACGGAAGCGTGCTTATCTGCCGAGAAATTAGCGCGAAAATCAAGCAGAAAATCAATTGCTGATGTCATAATTGGATATGCACAGAAATGTCCAATCAAATCCCGAAAAGGGCAAAACGGGCAAACTCATTGTTTGTTGTTAAAAAAAAGGGGGAGAAACCCTAGCAATATTACATTAATGTTTCAAAACATTACATTAATGTCTCAGCCATTTTCCTGTTTTCTTTTCAAAATTCGAAAAGTCAAAACAAATTCTTGATTAAGGAATCATGGGGCTCGAACTGCTCGCTTAGCTTCTCCACTTGTTTCACTTCTTGCTTCAGTTGCTCGCACTTGGCATTCATTTCCTGATACAGCTTCACAGCTTCATCAACCTTATGGTTTTGCTGCTCCACCTTCTGCATCTCAGCTGCGAGATTCTGGTGACCGAGATTCAAAGTAACAGCTGCGCGAATCAGTGTAACTCTGTCCTTGAGGAATTTGAAACCAAGTCTGCCTTGGACTTTGAACAGGAGATTTTGGCACATGCCACACAGCAATTCAGCACTCTGGGCCGAAATGGTCGCAGGTGTAGCCGCAGACAGCTGCTCCAGTATCCAGATGGCTTCAGTAAGGAATAGCCTCCTGTCAAAAGGTCCGATCTCCAGAGATCTCACAAACGATCGGGGGTATCTGAGACGCATTCGAACCACCCAGTCTACATCGGTTTGCTTCAAACCTGAGACATCAAAAATGGTTATAATGTCAGAACTCGCAAGCAAATAATGCGACATGCGAACGGTAAATCTTTACTTACCAGTGCCTTCTAGAATTTCATGAAGAGAAGGGATGTGGGCCACTGGGTTGTTCGAAGACTGCCCTCGCTCCATAGCTCTCCTATCAGCTGCGAGCTCCAACCTCTCATAGTCAGGAGGAAGAGTGTAGACCGCACCAGCTGCGACTACATTCCCAACCTGCGAGCCCCAAATGCTCCACGCAGGAATAGGTGCTTCTGGTCCAGTCATCGCCGGAGGCGAAGGGACAGCCGAAGTCACTGGGCGGACACTCCCAGATGCGAAAATGTTAGCATCACTTGTCCTTTCTTCCTCACCGCCAGTACGGACACCTTTGTCCATCGGCACAGCATCAGCTTCGACATCATCGGAGAGTTCGATGACATCCTCGAGACGCTCACTTACGTGTCCAGCAGCTGCGACGGGCTTCTCAGTATGGGAGCTCGAGATTGGAACATGGGATGCAGAAGGCTGACTTCTCTGCTCCAGCTCAGGTTCCTCAGCATGACCTGCGATACCAAATGCGATAATATGAGGTAACTCGTGTTATAAGTTATTTCGTTATCTCTACTAAAGCTAAGAATAAGCACCTCCACGCGAAGGTGGGATTGAGGTATCCTCATCATACACTAGGGACGTGGAACCGTGCCCTATCAGTGTATCCTCACTAAGCAAATCTTTAAGAGAAGCGTGACCTGGGACGCGAGTAAACCAGTCATGATTTTGCCTCAAGTGGCTACAGCCTAGTATGCGCATATCACTCAAAATAATTACCTGAGGGTTCTCCACATTTGCTTACCAACCAACGGCGAATGTCAAGCTTTGACACACCGTGCTTTAACGCACCCACAATTACATCTCTATAAGTAACTGCGAGATTGAAGATCTCACCTTTATCGCCACCTGCGATCTCTGCGAAGTCCGCTTGGACTTGCTCTAGCTCTGCTGCGTCCTCTCCAGGAACCTCATCTTCCTCCTCCACATGAGGAGCCACTTCTTCGGGAAGCTCGTCTTCCTCGCCAACTGGACGCACTAAGTCGTCAACATGCAGCTCCTCGAGGCTCCGCTGTTTCACAAGCTCGAGCTCCTCTTCCTCTCGCTGCCTTCTTCTTTCAGCAGCCTCCGCGGCTGTCTTCCGGGATTCAGCAAGAACATCCTCGCTTATGGGATCATCTGAAATGCCAGAATGGGCATCTCTCTTTTGCCTCTTGGCCACAAGGCCACCGACGGCTTCATCATCATCATCTGCGAATACATATTTGGTTCAAAGAAAAGAACTACAAAGAAGTCAAGATAAAGGGCAAGGAGATGTGACGGAAGTACCTCCTAATTCTTCCTCGCACATCACAACTGTCGCTTCTTCTTCTTCATCACTTGCTTGGGGCTCCTGTCTCTCTTCCTCCTCTTGGTCGAATGGAACGAAAGTCTCAACTGCGAGATCTTTTCGCACTTTGCTGGGCATACGACCCTTGCCTTTGTCCTTAATTGAAAGGGACCTCACTGGGGGAGAAGCTGGAGCGCTCCTAGGGGAAGAAATCGTAATTCCCTTTCGCCTAGGTCTCTTCACTCTCGGCGCCGCAGTCGCTGGAGGGGACGGGTCATCTCTAGGAGGAGACGGAGCCGGAGGGTTGTCTATCAGCGAGTCAGCAAAAGTGTTCATGACTCCGCGAACCTTTGTTTCGACCTCGGCGTCCATCCTCCATGCTAGCCGATACGACTCCCCCCTCCTTCTAATGGCAACAATGGTGTCCACCAGCGATTTGGAGCGATCACCAGCTGCGAACCTCCGCACATGACACTGAAACAACACAGAACAGAAAGCATCGGCGCAAGGAAACCAAAAAGCTTAAAGCACAAAAGGAAATTGCTTACCTCAGCAAACGCCTTGCTATATTTGATGACCTGCGTGTCACCCTTCTTGATTGCGTCGACTTGCTCCTTCAGAATGAAATCGGGGCACAAATGATTCTCGCGGTCCCACAGCGAGTAGCAACCATACTCAGACTCGCTCAAACTGCAATTGGGGCGAAACGGAAAAGAGTTTCTCTTGATCAAGGGGGCCTTTCCTGGCTGCGCCGCCGCCTCCGTCTCAATCCTCGTTTGCTGGGCAACCCAGTATGCGATCCAGTTCTGGGAACAACCACCCTTGCGAGTTCCCGCAGGCTGCTCAAAAGGAAGATTGCTCATGAGGACCGTCTTGCACTCCTTTGTCAGCAAACGCTTGTAGCACCCTCTGATAATAGACTGGGGCCAGATCGATGGGGCCACCGCATCAAAACCAAACTGGGGAGAGACCCGAGTAGGGTCAACATCCACTGTAAGTCTTTCATACCGTGGCGCGAGCTCACGAATATGCTCTGCAAGGGCAGGTAGAGAACCTCGCAGACACCAACAGAAGAAGTCACGATAGCGTTCGTGGAAATGCGGCCCCTTTTCAAAGAGAAGGTCTTCTGACAAGACCATACCTCTGGAAGGGTATAGCTTTGGAAACCACCGTACATTCTCAACACGTGTGGCATAGGGCCTAGCAGTAAACTCCTTTCGTTTGTCGCATATCAAACTCCAAGTGCACTTGGTATTGCTTGCCCCAAACCATCTCGCAGCCCTTCCGCTGTTGCGCGCTTCCGTCTCGCCTGGGGGACACCACTTCTCAAGTGGGAGGGGAGTTGGAGCATAAGACGGCCAGCGCTCGAAAACCCACATTGTCAAAAAGCTGATATTGACAAAGGTCAGGACATCGAGGCGGCCACGCGATTCCCTCATCGCCAGAACCAGCTGATCAAGCCTGTAATATAACGTGCCTAAGACCAAGGGTCCGAGTGCGACTCTCTGGCCAAGAGCGAGCCTCACAGCAAGTGGCAGCACATGGTAAAAGACCCCGTCATGGGGATGACCATCAATCAGATACCTCGACAGCCAAGCACAGAGAAAGGCACAAAGGGTTAAATGATAGCCCTTGCCCTCTACATAATTCTCGGCCTCCGGGTTCTCGCTCAAAAGCTTCTTAGTGATGCTGCTGTTCGCATAGTCTCGGAAGAAGTACTGCAACCACTTGTTCCAGGTATTCTTCGCAGACGTATCCACTAGCTGCCAGTTCGGAAGAGGCTTTGTAGTGGTCCACCGAGTGGAGATTTTCTTTACCTCTGCTAGGCACTCCTCCATCTGCGCGTACAAGGCCATTTCAGCAGATGTCCTCAAGTGGCTCAAGGGGTCCACCTCGCCCATGGGGGAAAGCTCATACAGCATTTGAACGTCCTCGAGCGTGGGGGCAGCCTCGAACTCAGCAAAATGAAACGTGTGAGTCGCGGGCGAATAACGGGACAGAAGGTCTAGAAGCATGGACTGATCCAACTTCAAGGCAGCACCCTTCATAGCACGGATAGCAAAGAAAATGCCGGCTTTATCAAGAGTCTCGGCATGATGATCCAATACGTGGTCAATCCACTCATCCATGTAGTCCAATTTCTGGACAAAAGCTTGAGTAGAAATCGCAGTATACGGGAAGTGCCCGTTCTCGATCCCCAATCGGACTACATCCTCGGAACCAACCCACTCGAGCAGGGCTGAGTTAACTGGGCGAGTCAACGTCAGCAATTGCTCAGCAGGAACAGGATCAGGCATCCTCTTCGCCTTCACCCTCGCATGATAAAAATCCTTCCCACCCAGAAAGGGGGCTTTACGCCACAGAGCCTGCGGAAGCTCCGGCATCTCTTCGTCTTCCTTGACGGGTCTGGTTACTCTTGTCTTGGCCATTCCTGCGAAAGGGCAAGAAAAAGGGGGGAGAAATACCACACCACACTTCAGTTTGAATTTTGGAATTTGAGATCTATGCAAACCAAAGCAAACAGTTCCGGTGCCGATTTCAGAAATTGGGGAGTTGGTATTGTTGAAAGATCAAAACGAAGCGGGTTCAAAGATCAAAAGCCTCTTCGCAAATTTCATGGATTTACAGATTCAACGCGATTCAAGGCAAACACTGGTAGTTTAAATCAAAAGTAAACGAGGCCAACCTTTTTTCCTTGAAGCTTGCTTGGATATGCACAATTGGAGAATACGATTTGCAGTCCTGAACTGGTGATTGATTATCTGGATCTGCTCTCGAAGATCTCCGGGTACCATTCACTTTAAGAGAAAGAAGTAATGCTTTGCAATGATGGGATACAAGGTATTTATCCAGAAGAATGAAGGGTTGCGTCCCTTCAGTAGTCGAATCGCAACCGTCACCGTCGTGTCGCGCAATCACAGGACGGGCTGACGTCACGCCTAAAACCCTAAAGGTCAGACGGCACGACTCTAGGGGTTTTAGGTCATAATGACACGCACGGGGGCTGAATCTACCCGTATTTGAATTGGTGCGTGGCGACGACGCGCATGTTGGTTTCCGCGCATGGAAGCCTATACAGCTATGAGCCTTCACGCGCAGAAAGGGGGCTAATGTAGATACTGCTTTATGACATGGCAGATCTAGGCCACGTGGCAACCATCCAGCACACCATATTGTGCTCCACACACACAGGATCACCAGCCGAGCTGATCCATGTGGGGGCTGCGAGACAGAGCCCTCGCATACCACTGCACGGGACTTGTAGGGACTTTGTGGTCTGGAGGCTAGAGTAAGCCCTGTCGCGTGCGAGCCAAGCCCGCGCGCGACCTTTAGTAACTGTTTTGAGAGATTTATGGCACGAGCTCCATAAACCCGGTCAATCCGGTCAAACCCGGTCAACCTCGTAACGGTTCCGGTACTCGCGCACCACGTGCTCTAACGGTTCCTATATACTCGGACGGACGTGCCGTTATGGTTAAGCTAATTAAGCCGCCATTAATGGGCGCATTAACCACACTACAACGGTCACGTTCTCCAGTATATATACATCGTTAACCTTTCCATACAAAGGAGGACACACTGCCATACGCGGAAGCTCTGCCAAACCTCTGTCTCTCTCTCAGACATTGCTACTGACTTACTCTCTCCCTACACACACCCCTATTCTTCCTGTGCGATCCCTGATCCACTACGTACGGTGTACACGGAGGTCTCCCTGCCGGAATCTCTTGTGCACAGTGGCGTCCAAAGATTCCAGCGTGGGAGCTTCATCGGTAGCTGTAAGAGTACGGCGAATCTCTTCTCCCGAGTTGGTTTCCGTGGAAGGCGATCTGTTACTGACATCATCCTCATGAGACATGGTTGCTTGCAATGGTAAGTTCACGTCGGGTTCACCAAAATGTGCACAAGAGAATCATGCAGAGAGAACTTCGTGTACACCAAAGACAGAGAATAGAAAATGGCACAGGAAGAGTTGGGCTGTGAGTAGGGAGAGAGTAAGGCAGTAGTAATGTCTGAGAGAGAGACAGGAGTTCTGCAGAGCTTCCGCATTTGTCTGGTGTGTCTCCCTTGTATGGAAGGGTTAACGTCCTATATATATAACGGAGAATGTGACCGTTGTAGTGTGGTTAATGCGCCCATCAATGGCGTCTTAATTAGCTTAACCACAACGGCACGTTCGTCCGCATATATAGGGACCGTTACAGCACGTTGTGCGCGAATACCGGAACCGTTATGGGGTTGACCGGGTTTGACCGGGTTGACCGGGTTTATGGAGCTCGTGCCATAAATCTCTCAAATGCAGTTACTAAAGGTCGCGCGCAGGCTTGGCTCGCACGCGACAGGACTTACTCTAGCCTCCAGACCACTAAGTCCCTACAAGTCCCGTGCAGTGGTATGCGAGGGCCCTGTCTCGCAACCCCCACGTGGATCAGCGCGGCTGGTGATCCAGTGTGTGTGGAGCACAATATGGTGTGCTAGATGATTGCCACGTGGCCAAGATCTGTCTGCTCAGAAAGCAATATCTACAACGGGATACCATTTAAAGCATAAAGTAACGTATCCTCATCACCGATTTTGACAGAAAAAGCAGAAAGATTGTCACGTATAGATTTGAGTTTTTGCATGTTTAAATATACGAAATCGGCCATGTTTTTCATGTTTTGAAGACCAGATTTTAGTAGTAAAATATGAGAAGGAGATAAAGAGGCAAAGTGAGACTTGAGACTTAGCCAAATAGATCTGGAATCTATCTCACCAATAACAAGAGATAGAGCTTCTGAAGATAGTGTTGCATTGATCATAATGAGAATAGCCTGATCTTGAATATGCCAGGTGGTATAGGCAGCGTTGACAGTCGATGTGACAGATCCATCGGCATTAGAGCGGAACTGCGGCAGTGACGACAGAGAACCGTAAAGATACCCAAACAAAGTCTGTTTTTCAAGTATCGAAGTCAGTTGATGGCACCATAGAACATAATTGCGTCCATCAAGCTTGTGAGGCATAAGATTGTGGATTTGAGATAAGAGAGGGAGGGGATTTGACTGAGTGGAGGCCATGAGAGTAGTAGAGAGCATAACAGGGGTTGCTCTAATACCATGAAAGTAATTAAAGGTTTTTCGAAACCAACTACAGAGTGCATAATGAAAGAGAGAGAAGACCAAAAATTAGTGGCCAAATTCATTTAATGAGAAGAGAGTCTCGAAGCAAGCTAAATATAAGGAATACAACAGGTGGATAAGCACCAAACAGTCATAAGCAATCCAATGGTGGAGAGCATTCCATCTATAATACAGCTTCGATCAACTAAATAGGGAATAAGGAGTGATTTAGTGATACAGGTACACTGATACAGCTAGGGTTTACATTATTTGGGCTGTATCACAGAATGAGTCTTGGTCTTTAAGAACTTTGGGCTTTAACTTCAATTTTGGGCTTTAGCAAGCCCAGATGTCTCTATGGTTTAACATTGGTTTGGACCACAATGTGAGAGATTGGTGTTAGCCTGTTAGTTGTTGGTGGCAATAAAGATCGATGGGATATGGTTTGGTGGAGGTGGAGGAGGTCATTGTGTAAGGTGAGAGAGAGGGTAGGATGTGGTTCAGTCTTACATTCAAGCCCAACCATTGAATACCGCATAAACCTCTCAAGTCTCAACCCGCGGACCCAAAATAATCAACAGTCTAGAATGCGATGTTCACACTACACAGTATGGGCTTGGAGAAATTTGACCTGCCGTATTTCTTTCCTTTTTTTTGTTGAGGAAATAGTAATGTTAATTGATGTGCCTAAACTATTTCTGAGCTCCGATATCGCAATAATTGTACAAAAAACAGTTAATCAAATCAGCATATCAATTTCTTCATCAGTCACTGGACGATCAACCTATCACATACATTGTATTGTGATACTATGTGAGATAGTAGAAATAAACTAGTAACATTTTTGGTCATTCACGACAAACAGCCACCAGCTGTTTCCCCAAGTTGCGGCCGGAGAAAAGGCCGACGAAAGCCGCCGGCAAGCTCTCTATCCCTTCAGCGACATCCTCAAGGTACGTGATTTTTCCTTCTTTAATCAGCGGTAACATCATGTCCAGAAACTTTTGATATTTTGGAAAGTGTTCGTGCACCACGAAGCCCTCCATTCGGACTTGCTTAGTAACAAGAAAGAATATGTTTTGCAAGAGTTCAGTTTGCGGAAGGTTGTATTGAGAGATCATTCCACTCACACAAATCCGGCCGTTGAGTCTCATGTTGAGGAGCACCGCGTCAAGCGTCTTTCCTCCAACGTTGTCAAAGTAAATGTCAATTCCACTCGGGAAGTACCTATATAATGTCATAGAAATTAAAAATTTAGTAAAACAGTACTAACACTACTTATTAAAGGCGGTGGACTTTTCAGTGACAAAGCCAGAATTTGAAAAGAGGGCTACAAATTTAAAAAACAAGATCATCATACAAATGTCAGATTATGGACACTTTTGAATTCTTTGCAGGGGCACAAATGAATATATATTACAAAATAGGGGTTCTCTTGTAATTTTCAAAAAAAAAAGTAGGGGGGCAAGTGACCCGGGGCCCTTGGCACGTCCGCCCCTGATACTTTCAGTTTTAAAACAAAATAGCACAGAAACTCACCTTTTAAGAGCCGCATCTAAATCTTCCTCCTCTTTGTAGTTGAACGCCTCATCAAATCCGAACTTGTTTTTTAGCAAATCAACCTATATCCCGAATCAAGCACGTAGTGAGCAAACGATAAGAAAAACAAAAGGGAAGTGAGAGGTACCAAAGACGCGGTACTGACCTTATCTTTCGTACCGGCACTTCCAACAACGTAAAGCCCAAATAATTTGGCGAATTGACCAACGAGTTGACCGACAGCTCCAGCTGCGTCAGAAATGAAAATGCGGTCCCCTTTCTTTGGAGCACACAGCTCGTAGAAGCCAATGTAAGCTGTCAAACCAGGCGAAGCTACAAGATACGAGTTTGAGTTAATACGCAATTATAGCACATTATAACATATCTAAGTAAGAGTAAAAATTCAAGTAGTACTAACCAAGTATTCCGGTATAATAAGAAAGAGGGATGTCCGTGTGTTCAATCTTGAATATGCAGCCAAATGTCGCGGTATCAGGGTTGTAAATTTTGGGGTCTTTTATAACACTGTACTCTTCAAATCCGGTTGCTCCCCAGAATAGATCTCCTTTTTTGAAATCCGGATGTGTAGAATCCAGTACTCGAAACACTCCATGGCCACTTATAGGCTGCAATAATATGTATCAGGAAGAAAAAGTCAAGTTAGTCGAGTAGCACTATTTATTCGGTGGAGAAAACCAGTGTTACGTGTTTACTTAAAATTAAAGTTCAATTTAAGCCAAGAGTTGATTACTGAAAAGTTATTAGAACCTAATGGATGTGTTTGATACCATGCTAATGGAGAATTTTTTATTTGCTCTTAGAATAAATGATGTTGATTTGCTCTAATCACACATCAGGAAGAAAGAGAATGAGTCGCAGACAAAAGAAAGTGAATTTCCTATATATTCCTGACGTATCCTGTGATGTATTGATTAGAGCGCCATGTCATATTTATTCTTGGAACAAGCAATAATGAGACTGCATTCTATTTTTGACTTTAAGCACGGTTTCTAACCTACTCCAAGTCCCTTTTCTCTTAGCTTTTATCACAACTTCTACAACCGACGGAAGCATAGGTTAGCCGACCGACATAAAGGTTATCGTTGTATGGTAAGAGAGAGAGAGGTTGTGGTTTAGTACTTACAGAGCCGGGAGTGAATGAACGAGCAAAGAAGTTGGTGCCCAGAGGCTTGGTCATGCGCTTGCGCATGTAGGGATCACACGACAAGTAGAGATTCTTCACCAGAATCGCATTCTCGAAACCATCACCTTCTCCTTCAAGCTTCAGCTTGATTGTACTGTCAGTCTTGACATACATGTCTGATTCTTTCGGGAAACCACTCACGTAGTTCCTGAAAATGACCTGCTTGTTGCTCACCACTGAACTTTGCTCTGCCATTGATGGATTGATAAAAAAAATGAAAAATCTCTCTACTGAAACAGTGGAAAGGAGCAAATGTTTTGTACGATAGGTAGACAGATAGATTTAACCCCAAAAAAAAAAAAGGTAGATAGATAGTCTTCAGTCCACCCAAATGCATTTATAGAAGTGTGCATGTTTTCTGTCTGATCTCTTTCCAAACTAATAAAATATCTATGATTTTAACGCTTTCTCTAAAACGTCCCTGATCTATCCGAATATACCACTTTTCTATCGAAGTCTGCCGCCTTATTGATCTCCCCCCATTTCCCATGTGAGGAGAGAACTTAATAATTTGTGTATTTTATCAATTTTTTATTCCATGGTCGCCTTTTAAATAAAGGAGAAAAACAATTAAGCTTGACCGGATGCGTGGGAGTGGCAGAGGATTTTTATTGCCCACACTATTTGACCAAATATTGTGGAATTCCATGAGGTGGATAAGTCACCTCAAACTTGTTGCATTATTGACTAGCCAGTCTTCCATTTGTGGGTATAGATTTTGCACGGAGCAAGCATCAAAGAGAAGCAAACCACTTAGAGCAACTCCAACAGAAGGATCAAACCATTTGGACCAAAAAATGCTCCACATCAGGGAAAACACAGTTCCAGCAGAAGCAGAAGGAGCATCTGCTGGAGCAAAACCAAGAACAATAAAATGGAGGACAAAACTTGAGACTTACTGTTCATAGGAGCAAAACATAAAATACTGATTTTTAATCAAAAAATTTATTTCGCCCTCAATTTCAAACCTTGAAATATATGTATTGGAATATATTGCTGGAATATAGATGTTAGAATATGACTGTTGGAAAATAGCCGATGGAAATAGTGATAAAACACTTAATAGTGAAAATCAAGTATTTTTTAAGTAAATGATTAGAATATTATATTAATTACATACTATTTGTTTAAATAAATATTACTTAGTTACTTAAGACTAATTTATATAGAAATATAATTAATAATAATAATAAAAAATAATAAAATACAACAATTTGGTCCAAGGACAAATTTTGCTCCTCACTGTTGGAGCTCAAGCAACAAAGTTGAGGAGCAAATTTTGCTCCAGGACTAAATTTGGTCCAAGGACAAATTTTTATCCTCCATCTCTTGGAGATGCTCTTAGTTGAAACACTAACCAAATTGGTGGGTCATATGCACATCTGCATGTGTACTGGTGAGTAATAGGTTCAATATTGTTAGGTTTAGGCGGCTAGTGGCTTCTTTTCGCTATAGGTTTCGTTTGGTCTTTTTGGTCAAACTTCATTGGTGGAATGTTCCCAAATTGTTTTTGGAAACAAATTTTGGACGGATTGATTCCTTATTTGTCTAGAATTATTTTGGACGTAATGTTGGCTCCAAGTCTTGTACTAGTATAAATAGACGCTAGGGTCGTGACTTTGAGTGTTGTGCTTGTAATTGGTTCGATTTCTCATCAATAAATTGGTTTGGTTTGGTCGTGGACGTAGCTAGTCTCAAAGCTAGTGAACCACGTAATTCTTGTGTTCTTATTGTTGTTCTGGCTTTCTTTTACTTTCTCGCGTATAGAATCCAAACAAGTGGTATCAGAACCATGTTCATTGAGTTTTAACTGAAGCAATGGCGAGTTCATGATCATCATTGATCGGTTTGATGGAGAAAATAGTTTTAGTCACTGGCAAATCAAGATGCGTGCTTTGTTGAAGCAGCAAGATTTGTGGTTTATATTGGTTAAAGAGGCGGGCAGGGATATAAGCACTCCGGCGTTTGTGAAGATGGAGGAGAAGGCGCACACGATGATCATAATGTGCCTCGCGGACGATATATTCCCTGGGATAGCATATCAGGATACCGCGGCTGGATTGTGGACAAAGTTTGAGGATCTCTACGCGAAGAAATATGTGGCCTACAAATTGATGTTGAAGGGGGTGTTATTCAGTATTCGGATGGTTGAAGGTACGCATATTTATAATCGCCAAGACAATCTTAACACTATATTGCTCGAACTACGCAATAGTGATGAGATTGTGAGTGATGTTGAAGCGGCATTGATTTGTTGGTTTCCTTGCCTCCATCTTTTGAGGGTTTCATTCAATCGTTTGTTATTGGGAAAGAAACAATAACCCTAGAGGAAGTTAGGTCGGCCCTTCATACTATGGAATTGAGGCACAAGGCGGTTGGGAAGGCGTTGATTGTTAGAAGAGAAACATGAAAGGGATATAGACGAGATGTATCTGACTTGCCTCCTGACGTATGTGCTTTTTGGAGGGAGAAATGTCACTGGAAGAGGGGGTGTCCCAAGAAGCCGATGTCTGTATATATCGCTTCAAGGGGAGGGAGAGGGACAACACCGGAGGATGATGATGCTCTCTAGGCCCCTTTGGGGAGGTTCGGTTTCCAGGAATAGAGCATGGGCGGGTGTTGTGGGCATGCGGATTGGTGGCGCGTTATTGTGCACGCATCGGTTGCTGGCGTGATTGAATCTTGGATTGGCGCGCTTTGGTTATTGGTTTCGTGCACATCTGTGCGGATAGCGGCGCAAACTGGCATGACATAGTTTGATAGGCACTTTTGTCGCGAAGTGTCATTGGCGCGACCTTACGGTATGCATTAGTCATGGTGTATTGAGAAGGCATTTTTTGGGACACATTACGAGTGTGTTTGATTCCGCAAATTGGGAATATGCTCGAATTGGATTTGTTGGATTGATGAGAAAAATTAGTTCGGTAGCTATGGAGTTTAAATCAAGGGGGACGTTTGTTCTTTTTTTTGGATTGATCCTAACAATATAGATTTTGCACGGAGCAAGCATCAAAGAGCAGCAAACCACATAGTTGAAACACTAACCAAATTGGTGGTCCATATGCACATGTTCATGTGTGCGCATGTGTAATGCTGAGTAATAGGTTCATTATTGTTAGGTTTAGGTGGCTAGTGCTTTGTTTTCGCTGTAGGCTTCGTTTGGTCTTTTGGGTGAAAGTTAATTGGTGGAATGTTTCCAAATTGCTTTTGGAAACAAATTTTGGACGGATTAATTCCTTGTTTGTCTCGGAATATTTTGGACGTGACTTTGGCTCCAAGACTTGTACTTGTATAAGTAAATGCTAGGGTCGGGAATTTGAGTAGTGTGCTTGTAATTGGTTTGGCTTCTAATCAATAAATTGGTTTGGTTTGCTAATGGGCGTAGCTAGTCTCAAAACTAGTGAACTGTGTAATTCTTGTGTTCTTGATCTTATTGTTGTTCTTGCTTTCTCTTGATTTTTCGCGTATTGGAATCATAACAAGTGGTATCAGAGCCAGATTCTTTGAGTTTCCAGAGAAGCAATGGCGAGTTCGATGATCAAGATTATCGGTTGGATGGGGAAAATAGTTTTAGTGTCTGGCTAATCAAGATGCGTGCTTCGTTAAACCAACAAGGTATGTGGTTTCCATTGGCTAACAACGCGGGCACGAATAGAAACACTTCGGCGTTTGTAAAGATGGAGGAGAAGGCGCATGCGAAGATCATTATGTGCCTCGCAGACGATGTGATCACTGGGGTCGCAGATCAGGAGGCCGCAACTAGATTGTGGACAAAGTTGGCGGATCTCTACGCGAAGAAATTTGTGGCCAACAAATTGATGTTGAAGCATCGGTTATTCAGTCTTCGGGTGGTTGAAGGTACGCGTATTTGTGATCACCAAGACAAGCTTAATACTATATTGCTCGAAGTACACAATAGTGATGAGATTGTGAGAAATGTTGACACGACATTGATTTTATTGCTTTCCTTGCCCCCATCTTTTAATGATTTTGTTCAAAAGTTTGTTATTGTGAAAGAAACCATAACCCTAGAGGAAGTTAGGTCTCCCCTTCATACGAGGGAATTGAGGCACAAGTGTTGGGAAGGGCGATCAAGCTAATGGAGCGTTAATTGTTATAATAGAAAAAGGTAAGGAATATAGACGAGGTGGATTTGATTTATCTCCGGATGTATGTTCTTTTTGCAGGGAGAAAGGTCATTGGAAGAGGGAGTTTCCCAAGAATCGGACGTCTGTAGCTATCACTTCAAGGGAAGAAAGAGAGAAAACACCTAAGGACGATGATGCTCTCTATGCCCCTTGGGGGGGGGGGGGGGGGGTTGGGGCTCCAGGCATGGAGCATGGGCGTCTGTTATTGGGCACGCGGATTGGTGGCGTGTTATTGTGTACACATCGGTTGGTGGCACGATTGGATCTTGGATTGGCTCGCTTCGGTTATTGTTTTTGTGCGCATCAGTGCGGAAGGCGGCACAAATTGGCACGACGTCGTTTGATAGACACTTTGTCGCGAAGTGTCATTGGCGCGACCTTGCGATATTTATTAATCACGGTGCATTGAGGAGACGCTTGTTGGGACGCATTAGGAGTGTGTTCAATTCCGCAAATTGTGAATACACAAGAATTGGATATGTTGGATTGATGAGAAGAATTAGTTCGGTAGCAAGCATCAAAGAGCAGCAAACCTCTATTTAGTTGAAACATTAACCAAATTGGTGGGCCATATGCACATGTGCATGTGCGTGCATGTGTACTGGTGAGTAATATGTTCAATATTGTTGTTAGGTTTAGGCGGCTAGTGGTTTGTTTTCGTGGTAGGTTTCGCTCGGTCTTTTGGGTCAAAGTTAATTGGTGGAATGTTTCCAAATTATTTTCGGAAACAAATGATGGACAAATTGATTCTTTGTTTTTCTCGGATTATTTTGGACGTTACTTTGGCTCCAAGTCCTATAGTAGTATTAATAGATGATAGGGTCCTGACTTTGAGTAGTGTGCTTGCAATTGGTTTGACTTATCATCAGTAAATTGGTTAGTTTGACTGTGGACGTAGTTAGTATCAAAACTAGTAAACGACGTAATTCGTGTGTTCTTGATCATATTGTTGTTCTTGCTTTCTCCTGCTTTTTCGAGTATTGAAATCCTAACAGGTTCAACCTCTCAAGTCTGTCAATCAACGGTTAGTCTTTTCAGACATTTGATCACTTCGACCTGGACTCTCGACTCCAAATAAGTACTGGTATATCATAGAATTGTAGAAAAACTTCCACTAGTATTACATTCTATGCACGTACAAGTATGTAATTTTATGAGACAGTGTCAGACTTTTGCTACTCAGGACCAGAGGTTATCTCAATTCCCAAGTGATATGATGGTTATTACCGTCCCAAACATTTCCTCCTCCACTTCAAATAGATAGGACTAAGATACACACTTTCTTGGATGTAACCAAAAAAAGTTTGTTAAATTATCATAAGATCATCTCAAAAGTTCAAACAAACAAAAAAAAATAAGGTAAAATTAGTTAGTAATATTTCCAATTCGATTAGATAGTTTTTCTCGTTAGTTCTTTTCTTTAGAGAAAATATATAATGTATTTCTAGGCTCGTTCACGTACTGATAACTGCTCTCAAGGTTAATAGTTCGTCCTCACACTCAGAATCACAAACCGCTAAGCCCTGGACACTTCGGTAATCTGGCAAGACATGTCTGAGTGCAATACGTTGGTTAATCTGGTATGTAATGCCGAGCACAAAAGAATATTCGTTGGTTTTAGTCTGTTTCTCCATTTTTTATCCAATTTCACGGTAAATACAACAACATAGCTACTGCATTTGGTCATACAAATTCAAAGTGCTAGTTCGATACAGGTGATCATCCTTGTTCACCCAGTACTACCCTCTCTCGTCGCTTTGGTACTCAAAGAATGTTTCATTCATTTCAACAACTTCAGAAAGTTGAGCTTGCTATTTAGACCCAGGAAATAAGAGAATATGGAATTCAAAATGAGATTTATTTGAGTATGGAAAGGGCAAGATGATCTCTTAATCAACTTCAGTTCTACATTACTTCAGATACTATCAGATCAGCCCCCTCAAAACCCAAGTACAAAAGCATAACACATAATGTACCCTATACTCCTTTACCTTGGCATACAAACAAGTAGTATACAACAATTCCCATTCATTCACGAGATACAACCACCACCTGTTTGCCAACATTCTGGCCAGAAAAGAGCCCGATCAAAGCCCCTGGAGCATTCTCAAGGCCTTCTGCTATGTCTTCCACATAAACGATTCTTCCAGCTTTTATCTGTGGCAAGATCATCTCCAAATATTTCGGGTACAAATGATAGTAGTCGATAACAACGAATCCCTCCATGCGGATACGCTTAAAGATAAGAGCCATTAAGTTGTGCACACCTTCAGGTAGCTCGAGGTTGTACTGTGATATCATGCCGCACACAGCAATTCGGCAGTGAGTTCTCATGTTGAGAAGTACGGCATCAAGCATATTTCCACCAACGTTCTCAAAGTAGATATCGATTCCATCAGGAAAATGCCTGTGAAACAAATCAAAACAAGAGAGACAAACAAAGAATAAAACTGTGCTAGTTGACGAAGGAAAAAAGTCGAGTTCATAACAATTCAACTTCAATTTAGTTCAGCTTCAGCATAAAGGTTAGCCACCCGTCATTCAATCCCATCTCATTTTCACAGTTACAAAGTGATGCAGTTGCGGAAAGCTCTCGACTAGATGCACGAGGAACCGATTGAGCGTCGGGAGTCCATCTACATCCCCAAATTCTGCCGTTTGACCAGTCTTACATACGTTTTTAGATAATTTCTACTATTTTTTGTGATATGTCGGTTGCTGTTTAGGACCTCGTTTTTAGCCCGGTTTGCGTCAAACTTTCACTTGTGTGTTTCTTTCAATAAGGCAAAACTTTTTGCCAATTTCGGGATTTTGTCATTTTTTACATAGATTAGGCCTTTGGTTTATATTTGTCCGGCTTGTGTACAGGATTGAACAGCTTTTGAATATTGAACTATTTTCGAACCCTAGAGACGACTTCTCTCAGTTTATTCCTTTTTGTTCGTTGTTTCTGCTGATCGAATCAACGCCTTGATTCAATTCGGCGTCACAAAGGGAGATGTTTGTCCAAGCTAGCATTGATTAAGAATTTATATACTTGGTTTAGAAAAAAGTCAACCGGGATATATCATGCATATCAAAGTATTTCTCAGAGAGAAAAACTCTTACTTTTTAAGAGCAACATCCAAATCTGGCTCTTCCTTGTAGTTAAAAGCTTCATCAAACCCAAATTTGTTCTTCAAGAGATCAACCTGGGGTATTTTCAGAGAACATAAAGCTTTAGTTCTGTGACACTCGTCATCATGTAGATGAAACATAAAAAAGTACATTAACAATCCTTCATTTTATTCAGCTACCAGAGGAGTGTGTGCATCGATCCAAAGCTACTTGGATGTTTATGTTAGCCATGGAAAGATATTTACCGAGCAAACCAACAAAAGAGCACATACACATCGTAATTACACAAGTAGTGATATGCGCAGGCTGAGAACAGGTGTTCTTGCAAGGGAAACTATAAACACATTGTGAGAAATGAGAATGATACAAAAGCTATGTTAATCACCTTTTCTTTGGTCCCAGCACTACCTACAACATAGCAGCCTAATGATTTGGCAAATTGACCAACAAGTTGACCGACAGCTCCAGATGCAGCAGAAACGAATATGTACTCTCCTTTCTTAGGAGAGCATTCCTCATAGAAACCAGCATAGGCCGTCATACCAGGCATACCTGCAGATAAAGATTTAAAGAAACCAAGTAATCGTAGGAAAATGAGATTGCATCTTGTAAACAATGACTCTTTAGGGCTTCGCTATGCCTACAATGTGAAGCGTTAGACGAATCAACTATGCCTTTTTTCCCTTGATATAAAAATTCTTTCATTTCATTACAAGTTTAAGTCACTGCCAAAAGATTAGCAGTGATTTTAACTGCAATTACATTAGTTCAAGTTTAAGCACAGAAATGAAAATTGTACAAAAAGAAAGGCAATGAAATGAAAATTACTAACCAAGAATTCCTGTATAATATGAAAGAGGCACGTCTGTGTCTTCAATTTTAAATAGTGTCTCTGATACCTTGATAAGGCTGTACTCTTCCCATCCAAATCTTCCCCAAACTAGATCACCTTTCTTGAAGTTTGGATGCCCAGAATCCAAAACTCTCGACACTCCATAACCAATTAATGGCTGCATCAGATCAAGAGACCAAATCACCCAACATAATCGTTCAATTCTTAAACAACCATTAATATAATTAAGGCTTAATTACTTAGTGGATACCCCCAGTATATCGAAACTAGAGCATCTCCAACAGATCATGCAAAACAACATTTTATGGAAAATATAAAGGATTTTGTAAAAAAATGGACTCCTACAGTACATGCATCTTGAGAGGCAAAATGCAGAACATGCAAAACCCTCGTCAAACTTGACGAGGATAATTGGTTCTGCAAAATATTTTGAACATATTTCCTATTTTTTCTCAACCCATGTTCCTATAATTATTACATAATGACATATGTGTTCCTACAATTTAGTTTTCTCTCTCATCCACAATTCATCATTTGCACGTGTTGTGAGTGAAGATTAAATAAAAAAACATATTTTGCATAACTTTTACAAATCATTGTTGGAGTAGTACACCTTTTACAAAATGCAAAACAACATTATTATGTATAATTTGTATAACTTTTACAAATAAGTAGGGTTTATTGCAAATGGGGGATGCAATAAGCCTATTCTAGAAATGGGGGTGGCAATGTGTTAGTTTCGTTATACTGGGGGTATGCGTTAAGTAATTAAGCTTAAAATTAAATATACATGTTATGCTACAATGTATATCTATCTTCTAACCATTAAGTTAGAGCCCAAACTCGAGCCTAGCTTAGTAAGAGTATAAATGGCTAGGGAATCTATACCTAAAGACGTATTTTGGTTGAATTTCAGCACAGGTTTAGGACTTTAGGCATCTCTGTTGCGTTACCCGCCATAGATACAGGAGTAAGTCACAAGTGTCAGGCATAACCACTGTGTACTACTGAAGTTTTGTAGTTAAATGGCTTAGAAAATAAACCAGATTTTTGCGGAATAATGCAGGACAAGAAGACATGTTCCTCAAGAAAGATTCTAAGATTAGTGCAGATGATCCTTAATAGAAAATTGAGAAATAGGGATCAGAATATAAGATGTCATTCCCGTTTTTATGCTATCTTTTTTAAGTGATGTCGAGGCTAATCAAAGGAAACATCAAGAAAGCAACAAATGTTTTTTTGTTGGTTGTTTACCCTGGGACATAGAAGGAATAGAGAAAAAGCCCTACTGAAAGATTTGAAAATTTAAACGAATCCAATACCTGGTTTACCCATCTATTCTATCAATCAAGAGTTCTTAAAATTTTAGGCAAAAGGGGGGGTTTAAATTCATTCTACTTCTCGAAGAATAGTGACAGGCCGAGAGGCTCGACTCGTATGACCGTATATAACAAAAAAGTTTTCTGCCAACTCCTACTTAATTTTTATATAAGAATTGCATCCGACTCACTACAGCGCACGTCTTTTGTGTGCTAACAGAGCCAATAACAGTAAGCCCAAATCCCATGACACGGAGTACTACAAACATTCACAAATATATACAAAATCATGGATCCTGAACAGTCTAGACTCTAGAGCATCAAGAAATCTCTTTCACCAAACAACAGCCTCAAGATATCTACGGAGCGAAACTACTTCTCAGTCTGTTAAAGCTCTTTGACTATAAGTGTAATCCTAGTTATATCCACTGTATACCTGAAGAACAATTGGATAGCATGTGAACAATAAGGGATAGGCAAACATCGAATATTATATCGTATAAAATGAAATGTGAAGTCCAGAGCTGTTTATTACACAAGGTAATGGAACTGTTGAACTCTACAGAACCATTAATTAATAAGCTTGAAAGACAAGCAGCCAGGTAGATTGAAGAGGTAACAGGTTTTCAACAAAACCTGCATATGGCTTCAGTGCATTAGTACTTGGTTTGGCAACAAGGGGAATGAAAGACTGAGATGTGTTTGGAACCATGGATTTTACTGTGAAAAACTGAATTTGCATATAACGAAGAAACACAAAAAAGAACTCAAATCAGACTGACATTAAACCCATCTCCCAAATAATCCCCCAAAAGTCAATCTCTTCCGGAGTGCAAACACTTAATAATTGGTAGTACAGTTACAGTTGAGAGAGATTTTTGAGTTACCGAACCAGGAGTGTAGGGCTCGACGTAGGTGCCTTGGGATTTCTTCATCCGGGGACGCATGTAAGGGTCGCAGGAGAGGTAGAGATTCTCACCAGAACCGAATCGGAACCCTCCGGGACCTTGAGCCGGACGGTGACCGTCCGGAGCTCCATGTCGGACTCTTTGGGGACACCACTGGTCACGTAGTGCTTCAAAATTATCTGTTTGTTGCTCACCTCCTCCTCCGCCATGGCCGAATGATCACGGTTGACAGGTCTCGATTTCTCTCTTTGACTCGCGAAACCAACACTCAGGGTTAGTAAAGTGAGAGAGCATGTGGACTTATATTCAGGACTGTTTTATAAAAGTTCAAAATATAATTTTTAATATTTAAATTTAAATATGTGATTATTTCTGAAAAGTTGTCATGTTTCCAATAGTTGTAACTTTTACAAAAGTTGTGTCTTTTTGTAGTGTCTTTTCCGAAGAGGTGTTTCAAGCACCCCTTGATTCCTATACATACAAGTATGTCTTTTGTGTCAAGTAAGTTTTTTAGATGGGTAAAAGACAAAAACCACCCCTCGAGTATGGGTGATATACAAAAACACCCTTCGTGTTTGGGAATATACAAAAACCACCCTTGTCGAGACAAAAACCATCCCTGTCTGTTGATGGACGTTAGACGAAAAACACCCTTCTGTTACAATCAGCAAGTGTAAGCGTGCAATATGTCTTTTTTATGACAATTTTACCCCTATTTGTATTTTTTTTTTTATTTTTTTCATGTTCTTGGTGTTCTTGACCACCACCTCCATCTCCACCTCCACCTCCACCTCCACCACCACCTCCACCTCCACCACCACCACCACCACCACCACCACCACCACCACCACCACCACCGATTCACCACAACCAGACTTCTCCAATTCAAAGCAGACTCGTATCGACCATTCCATAGAGATAAAGAAAGATGAAGAGGATGATTTTGTTTTTTGTTACCACCAGAGCACTTCGAACACCACCACCAGCAACACCCAACACCATTTATGTCTTTCCTCAAGGGCTTTGGCTTCTTCTCTCTCTGCTGCTTAGGGTTTTTCAGCAAACCTCACCCACTACCACAACATCATCAGAGCCGAATCTTTCTCTTTATCCTTCACCTCCACCTCAAAAAGCTCCGATATCCAATCTAAGTTATCAAAATCGCCACCGTCACGGCTCTCATCTGCGACTCCTTTGATGTTCTTAGCCCAACCCTCTTCGTCTGAACTTATATCGAAACCACCGGCTCCGAATCCATCACAATCTAACCCTCACTCGCACATAAGTCTTTAAAGAATTAAGTTCTGGAAAAAAAAGTGTGGAATCAGACACCATTCCCCTCGACCACAACCTCAATCAACTCATTTCCCCAAACCAGCAAACATACCTACTACCAGCCATCACCAGTCCCTACGAAACTGAAGCTCCATTTGCCTTTGTTCTTAACGCGACCCAGATCCGATCAAAACCCTGTGCGACCCAGATTCGATCGGAAGAGACACCACCAAAGCCGCAATACCCAAGTCGAAGGGGAGACACCACCAACGCCGGATCTGAGGAATTGGGTCGTTGGTGAAGGAGAGAGATGGAGCAAGGGTGGTTGGTGAAGGAATTGGGTGGTTGGTGAAGGAGAGAGAGGAAGCAGCGGTGGTTGGTGAAGGAGAGAGAGGTAGCAGCGGTGGTTGGTGAAGGAGAGAGAGGTAGCAGCGGTGGTGGGTTGAGGTAGCAGAGGTAGCAGCTGATAGCAGTGATGGTGAGGGAGGGTTATGTCGAGAGAGAGAGACAGTGCCCGTCTGGGTTTGTGGGTTGCAAAAGGATCGATTTTGAAGAGGGGGAAGTGAGAGAGGTAGAGATAAGGTTGGGGGTGGTTAGGGTTAGAGAATGAGGAGTACAAGGAAAGGAAATTATTTTATAGTAGGGCAATTTCTGTAAATCTCAGGGGTATATATGACTTTTCCGACCTCCGTTAGTGCACTGTTATGTCTTAACTCTGACAGGGGTGGTTTTTGTATAATCCCAAACACGAAGGGTGTTTTTGTATATCACCCATACTCAAGGGGTGGTTTTTGTCTTTTACCCTTTTTAGATTGATGTTCTCTTCTTCAATCACTTGTATCATGTCCGGGTTGGGTTCTAATTTAGGAGAAGACAAGAAGTGCAATCTTGTTTCTTCTCCACCGCGGTAGGCATTGTATCGGTGGGTAGCATTTCCGTGTATCCCATTTTGCACCGTATAGTGGGGGAAATTACTATCCTACAGATCCTGGACCGCCTTAGCCTACACTATTAATCTCCGCATCTCCTACAATCGATAAGTTCTTCTATCTCTTTTTCTCCTTTCTTCTTTATTTATTTTCTGAATTTATCAATTCAAGTTTTGATACTAACCATTTTCTGAATTTCTTTGCTTTTAGTGGATTTTCCACAACAAGGACATATTCAAAGCCAGCAACGATGATAAAGTGGATAGCGCAATTGTCATTTTACGGACTATTAGTAGTGTCAAAACAGATAGCATCGGATGGTACTCTACGATCAGAGTGTTGGTCAATTATTGATAGTTTAGATGTAGCACTTTAATTACTTGTAGAGCACCTGCTCTAATGGAGAACGAAAAAAATTCTCCTAGTAGTCAAAGTGGGGAAAAAATGTAGTGCTCCAACAGAACACAATCGTAGTGTTCTACTGTGTGTCAATCACAAACAAATAGGTTGTACCATGTGGTGCTATGATGGAGCACTACAAAATTCTCCTCCAACTACATCCATTGGAGGTGGAACGTGGGGTGGAACATCGTGTTCGTTTTCGAAATTCGCACTAGATTAGTGGGAGCAAGACGTTCGAGGAAACACGTGAAAGCAAGCAACAACAAGATCACAATCCGTTGCGCTAGGAGCTAAGAAGAAAAAATGTACACATGAATCCTCCGTTTTAATTCAGGTTGTAGATCTATGCATTATTAGATAAGCCTTGCCCTTCATTGATATCAGAGCTTTAGACTTGTTTTTCGTGCCTCGTAGTCTGAACTCGTAGCTGCTGTAGAAAATCGAGTTTTTCAATGTTCAGAATCAGTAAGCGAATCTTATATGGTTGGATAGGGTTTTTCACGACGATTTCAGAAATATAATTTTTATAATTTGGACAAACGATGAGAAAGTAATGCCCCTTTAAAGATTCGGAGTTGTATTAATCTGGACTGCTTTGATCTGATCTGTAATATGATTTTTACAAAAGTTGTTATTGGACTTCGAATACATAATCGGGATCAGGACGAAGAGACCATTCCAGTGATATAAAAATCATCGGAAACGGAGCACGGGAAGGCGGCGCGTGGTCTTCACGCGCCACCGAGGCCGCCTCCACGCGCGGCCACGCGCCTCACGCACCCAAGGGTTGGCAGTTGACTACTGACGTGGCAGATGATGTGGCGGTGCCATGTCATCACAAAGCTGAGGTGGCGATGACGTGGCAATCCACGTGTCGGATGGCGTGGCATCTGACACGTCACGATGACGTGGTAGCTGACGTCAACATAATTCTGACATGTCATGTCACGTGGCGTGCCGAAGTGGCATGCGGCCGACGACAGCGCGTGGCGGAGGCGGACGCGCCCACACGCGGCTGTGCCTGAGGGTGCGTGCGGCCTCCTCCCGCCGTCGTTTTTCGTTCGTTTTTTTCCTAGGTACTCCAAATTGAATTTCCTATTTTCTGGGTATTTTTTTTCATAATTTTTGGAGTTAAGGAAACTTTTAGTAATTATCAGATTAATTAATTAGTGTTTAGCACACTTCCCGAGGCAGTTTGACGACCTTAAACACACTATTTTGAGCCCAAATTTTTTCTGGAGACTTAGGTCATTATTACCTACTGTCTACCATAAGTGGTGAGACCCTAGGTGGTTGGTAGCATTTTTCGATTTTTGTAGATGATTAGATTATTGCTTATTAATTTCCAGTAATTAGAGTTTAATTCTGGAAATTTCCAAAAAAGTTCAGTATGTTTATTTTATTATTATACATGTTGTTGTGGGTTGAATGGATGTGTTTGATGAATAGATGTGGCATAGATGTTTTATATTTAGTTTTGGTTTTGAATATGTAACCAAAATACGGCCTGCGTGTAACGACCCCCTAGTTTCCCGCTCGGGAGAGACGGGGAGGGTGCTACTCGTAACCAAATACGGCAGAAATCGTGAACGAAACATCCGATACTTAAATACTACATAAACATAATTGTCTTAACACAAAACATGACATACTATTAAACATGATGATCATTGTCTAGGTGAATAATTTATTTAATGCTAACATAACTAGGTGAGTCCGCGTTTCCTTTAAGCCGAGCTCCCTTCACCTAGACCTGCGGGGGAAAGAAACAAGACCGTAGTTTTTCCAAAGTCAGCACAAAATGCTGAGTAAGTAAACACCCAAACGTGCAAACAGGAAAGAGGCATATTTTCACTTTAAATAAAGAGAAATAATATGGAAGTGAACCAACTTGTTATTGCGAAAGCGTAGATATGAATATTCCAACTCTTTACTTAGCATTCTCAAATCATTCAACAATTTCAAAGCATCAGTTGCTTTCATTTCTTATATGAAAAATCCACATTTATTATTTAGTTGTAGCGAAGAACGAACCAATCCAATAATATAGAACCAACCATCTCGCATGCATCCAAGACCTTAAGTGCCGACACCCCCTACGACTCTTGTGGCCAGAGAGGTGAGTACAGGGAGTAACCCGGGGCAAATCGCAACCGAGCAAAAGATCATAATAGGTCGGGTGGTCGTGCCATCCCAATAATCATAACCACGATGTATATAAGATTCCGTTGCACAACTGTTTTCACTTTACGTTATTACGTGTTATTAATTTCATGTGATAGTTTCCAAATAATCATTTAGACAAGTATTTGAAATCTCAAATCGAGCACGTATATCACAAATCACATTTTGAGACATAAAATCATAAAAAAAATATTTAGACACGAATGGAGGACGGGCAAATTAGGTAAGGCATATTTACTCACCTCGAGTAGCAAGACAATTAGCACAACAAAGCTTCTACGGATAAACGTAGCCCTCGTCTACGAACTCGTCACCTACAATCGGAGCTTCTAACTTAATATACTCTCAACCAATTTATGAAGACAACTATTCTAATATATTTTCATAGATCCTTTTATTTTTCTCAAGAAAATATTAATTTTAACTTATTTAAAACCCCAAAAATATATTTTCTTCAATAGTATTTACCCAAAAAATATAGTTATTAATTTATAAATAATAATCTAGAAAAACGAATAAATGAATCTAAATTAAAAACTACACTTAGTACCCTAAAAGTTTCTCAAATGACAACAGCCTCCCCCTAAGTTTCTAAAAAGACACAATAACCCCCCCCCCCAAATAGTTTTTGAAAATTACACTTTAACCCCAAAATAAAAAACATTCAAACTAACAAATATAAACATGGATTCAAGGCTTTAAAAGATGATTTTGATTACAAATAACGACTTAAGGGAAGATTTTACTCATACCCAGTCCAAGAATCGCGAGAAACAGTGAAGAAATGGGACGGGTCGAGGTCGCCGTCGGTGTCGCCGGAGATGGAGCTTCGCCGGCTGTTCTTGGCCTCGGTTGAGGCCTCCCCTAGCTTGGTCGGACCTCCAAGAGTTGAACGGAGCTGGTTTGGAAGGATGGGTGTCGTCGGTTTGCTTGGTACGAAGTTCTCGCCGGAAAAAATGGAGTTCGCCGGCTTTTCTTTGCGGCTGCTGCTTCCGTCACTTCTTCAGCTGCTGTGGATTCCTCTGGTGCCACGACAAGCAAGGCAGAGAGGGGGAGAGAGAGATGGAGGGCAGTGGTGGTGGCGGTGATGGTCCCTGTGGGTCTTCTCTGGGATGGTGGCGGTCTGTGAAGAGAAGAAGGAGAAGATGAAGTATTTGAAGGGGAAGAGAAGAGTGTTACGTGAGAGAGGGAGGAGGAAAATTTTGTTCTCCAACACGGGGGAAGCAATTCAATTTTTTATTCTTCTTTTTTTTGTAACAGTTATGCTATGGTGTTATACATGTACCACTAAGTTGGGTTATCTAGTGGGTTGGGTACACAATAGGCTACACTTTGATAAATTTTCTAAAAAAAATGTTAAAATCAATTACACAGTCAAGATGTCGTTTTCTAATATAATATACGAACCTTCCGACTATATTTTTAACCCGGAAATTTCCCCAAATTCGTAACTCACAAATCAAATTCCTCGCATAAATTACCATTTTACCCTTCGTATTAAAACAGAGTATTACATCCTTCCCCCCTTAAAGACAGCTTCGTCCTCGAAGCTAAAGCTACTCAAAGAGCAAACAGTTTCTATACGATGCAAATGTATATCTATATGATGATGCTCAAAATATATGATGACACTAATCAGAGATAACAGGAAAGGTCAAGATTTATTTTAGGAACGTAAGGGTTCTAAAGCGAAAGGTTACATCCTCTCCCCCTTAGGAGAGTGACGTCCCCGGAACTCAATATACCTCATTAAACAGGTGAGGATACTTCTTTCTCATGTCATCTTATGCTTCGCAAGTAGCCTCTCCCGTCTGGTTGTTCGTCCATAAAACATTCACTAGCTTAACACTCTTGGTACGCGTGTCTCTTGTCTTAGTATCCAGAATCTTGACAGGGTGCTCCTCGTAAGTAAAAGATGGGTCTAACTCAATTGGTTCTGGATCTAGGATGTGAGATGGGTCTGAAACGTACTTCTTGAGCTGTGAAACGTGAAAGACATTGTGTACTCGTCCCAAATTCGAAGGTAAGTCCAGTCGATAAGAAACTTCTCCAATTTCCTCCAGGATGTCATATGGGCCGATAAAATTTGGGCTCAGTTTCCCTTTTTGATTGAATCATGTCACCCCCTTCGTAGGCAAAACTTTTAGAAACGCTTTTTCAGCACTTGGAATTCTAATGGTCTCCTTTTCTGATCCGCATAGGACTTTTTTCTATCTTGTGCTGCCTTCATTCTCTGATGGATAAGTCTCACCTGGTCGGTCATTTCTTCGATCATTTGTGGACCTATAACCACTGTCTCGCTGATGTCACTCCAACATAGAGGTGTTCGACACTTCCTCCCATACAAAGCCTCGTGTGGTGCCATGCCGATGATGGCGTGGTAGCTGTTGTTGTATGAGAACTCTATCAGTGGTAGCTTGTCAACTCATGAACCTTGAAAGTCCATGACACAAGCCCTTATCATGTCCTCCAATGTTTGAATCGTTCTTTATGTCTGTCCATCCGTGGCTGGGTGGAATGTTGTACTGAATTGTAACTGGGTCCCCATTGCTTCTTGAAGCGCCTTCCAGAAGTGAGAGAGAAAGTTAGGGTCTCTGTCAGAAATTATCGAGCTTGGAACTCCATGATATCTCACTATGTTTTTAACATACGCGTCTGCCCACTGCTCCATGTTCCACGTATCCTTCATCGGAATGAACCTTGCTGTCTTGGTCAATCGATCAACTACTTCCCAAATCTGATTAAGTCTGTTCTTTGATGTTGGCAGTGCCGTCACAAAATCCATGGAAATGGAATCCCACTTCCAAACTGGTGCATCCAAAGGATGAACTTGGCGTCCCATCCGCTTGTGTTCAAATTTCACTTTCTGACACGTTAGACATCGGGCTACGAATTCTGCTACTTCCTTCTTCATGTTTGGCCACCAAAATGTTTTCTTCAAATATTTGTAGAGTTTGTTGCCTCCAGGGTGTACTGAGTAAGGTGTGTTGTGCGCTTCATGCATCAATTTTTCCTTAGTTTCTGCACACTTCTGCGGTACACACCATCTTCCTTTGTAGCGTATGCTCCTATCTTCGTGAATCTGAAAGTCTTTGCTTGTCCTGCTGCAATCTTCCCCTTGATTCTATCCAGTTTGATATCTCCTGCTTGATTACTCTTATTTCTTTTAAGAAATCAGGTACTACTGTCATACTGCCAAGTAAGTTCTGTACTCCTCCTTGATCCACGACTTCTATCTCGAGTTTTCTTAATTCGTGGAATAGCCATTCTGGCAAGACTATCATTGCGTTCAAGGCATGGCTCGCCTTTCGACTAAATGCGTCAGCGACCACGTTTGCCTTCCCTTCGTGGTACTGGATGCGCAATTCATAGTCCTTGATGATTTCTAGCCATCTCCGTTGCCTGTTGTTTAGCTCTTTGGTGTGCAAATGTACTTTAGGCTGCGGTGATTTGTGTAAAGCTTACAAACTGCTCCGTACAGGTGATGTCTCCATATCCTTAGCGCGAAAACAATTGATACCAACTCCAATTCGTGTGTGGCGTAGTTCTCCTCGTGGGGTTTTAGCTGCCTTGATGCATATGCAATCACCCTTTTCTCTTGCATGAGTACACATCCTAACCCCTTCTTTGATGCATCGCTGTATACTTCGAACTCGCCTGAGTCAATAGGTAGGGCCAAAACCGGCGCGGTAGTTAGCTTTTCCTTCAGATTCTGAAACGCTTCTTCACAACTTTCGCTCCACTGATATTTTACTGCCTTCTTCGTTAGTGCGGTTAGTGGCATGGCAATCTTGGAGAAGTCCTTCACAAAACGCCTGTAGTAACCTGCTAAGCCAATGAAACTCCTTATTTCGGATACATTCTTCGGTGTTGGCCAATCTTTGACGGCTGAAATCTTTCCTGGGTCCATTGATATTCATTCATTCAAGATGATGTGACCCAGAAATGGAACACGATCCAACCAAAACTCGCACTTTGACAACTTAGCATACAGTCGCTCTTGTCTCAAAGTCTGCAACACTTCTATGAGATGTTCCTCGCTCTTCGAGTACACAAGGATGTCATCAATAAATACGACTACGAATTGATCTAGAAATGGCCTCATTACCCGGTTTATTAAATCCATGAATACTGCAGGTGCATTGGTCAAACAAAAAGGCATCACAGTGAACTCATAGTGGCCATATCTCGTTATAAAGGCTGTCTTCGGGATATCTTGCTCGGCTACTCGAAGTTGATGGTACCCCGATCTCAAATCATCTTGGAGAAGACACTAGCCCCTTGTAATTGATCGAAAATATCGTCAATCCGGGGTAGAGGGTACTTATTCTTGATGGTTGCACTGTTTAAGTCACGGTAGTCAATGATAGCCTTAAGCTTCCATCTTTCTTCTTCACAAAATGCACTGGTGCTCCCCAGGGTGACACACTTGGCCGTATGTACCCCTTATCCAGAATTTCTTGCAATTGCTCCTTTAGCTCCATCAGTTCTGCTTGTGCCATCAGGTACAGTGCTTTTGAGATAGGTGCGGCTCCAGGAGCTAAGTCCAGAGTAAACTCCAACTCTCTTCTTGGTGGCATTCCTAGAATTTTGTCTGGGAATACGTCAGGAAACTCCTTTACAACTCGTAACTCCTCTAGCACATTCCCCTTCTTGGAAACGTCTTGGATGTAACATAAATAGGCAGAGTTTCCTTTATTCACTTTGTTGACTATGGTCAGTGCTGACACTAGTCTAATACAAGGCTCCTTCGTGATTCCACGGTAAGAGATTCTCTCAGCGTTGGGTCCCCTTAACCGAACCTTCTGATCACGAAAATCAATGACGACTCGATATTAACTAAGCAAATCCCTCCCTAGGATGACATCTAGGTCTCTAAGATCAAACTTAATCAAGTCTGCAGGAAGGGTGCATGCTAGGATTTTCATTCCTACCCCTTCGAATACGGTATCACATACTGTTATTTGGCCAGTGGGAGTTGCTACTGGGATAAATTTCTTAGCACACTTATTCAAACCCAATTTCTCAGCAAATGATGATGATATGAATGAGAATGATGCACCAGAATCAAATAATATAAAAGCTGGTTGCTCATGGATAAGGAAAGTACCCGTGACAACTCCATAAGCAGCATCAGCCTTAGTCATGACAGCAATCTTTCCCACATTCTGAGCTCCAGCTCCTCCAGCACCAGCTACATTGCTGTTGTTGCCTCCATGACCAGCATTGTTATTGCGGTTCTGGGCTCCATGCTGTCCTACATTCCCCTGGTTGTAGTTCGGCTGCCTTCCATAGCCTTCTCCCTGGTTTTTGCGGTTTCCAGGGTCCCTGTTCCCATATCCGATCTGCAAGATCGCAGGTTGCTGGTTCACATACTGAGGGCGGTTTCCCATATAGTGGTTCTGAGGTTTCCCCTGATAATTTCCTCCGTGGTACACTTGCTGGTTCCCGGCTGATCGAGCTCTACATTCATAGGCACGATGCCCCTTTCTACCACAGTTGTGGCACACGACTAGGTTCCCCGTACAGTCTCTTCCCGGGTGGTTCTGCTGACAACACTTGCAGTTGTAGCGACAAACTGGCTGCACTACCTGATTCCGCTGGTTCTGGTTGTTTCCTCAATTGTTTGGCTTCAACTTCTTGTTGCTGCTACTTCCTCCTGCCTCAAGTGCCTTGCGTTTCCCACGAAACTCATCCTGTACCTCCTGAACTTGCCACATGTCAGCTTCTCGGTCATATGCCTCGTGCAAAGTGTCGTAAGTCCTACTGCGCATGATCTTATGCAGCTGGAAGTGTAGTCCCGAAATGAACTTGTTGATCTTATCATCCTCACCCGGTATTGTGTGGCCTGCAAACCTTAGTAGCTCCACGAACTTCTTGAAGTTGTTTGTCACTGAGCCGTTCCCTTGTGTCAAGTTGTTGAACTCATTGCACTTCCTTCTCTTAACATGAGCTGGATATAAGTGTGTCCTTAGAGCAGTCTTAAAGGCTTCCCAAGTGAAATTGGGTCGAGCTAGCAAGGCTTCTTGGCTGGTTGTCCACCAGTCATCTGAATCATCTGCCAGATGGATGATGGCGCAGTTGATCTTCTCATCGTCAAGGCAATGCACAACCTTAAGTAGCTTCTCGAAATGCCTTATCCAGTTCTCCAGTTCAACGGAATCCTCCTTGCCAGTAAATTGGCGAGGGTTCAGATCAGCTATCTGCTTGCCATAGCTTTGCCTTCCACTCTCCTCATTGCCAACTACTCGATCCATGAGTTGTGTCATCTGTGCCATCTGTGCAACAAGTTGTTCCATCAGTGGTTGGTTGTTTCCTTCAGCTATCATTTCCTCTCGGTTGACTCTCCATGTGTAGTATCGTAGTGGTCTATCAGTCATATTCCTACACTATCACCTATAGTATTATTGCCTACTCTATCAAGGATAAATGATCAAGATGATTATCTCATGAAACAAAGGTATACCCTGTTCATGTAGGACATGTATCACACATAACAGCCAAAGCATACAACTCTTTTCCATAATATCATGTAAAACTGTATCAGCACATATATCTCATATTCCAAACCAATAAACTCAGATATCATAAGGCTCAAAACGTCATTCCGAAGTGGAAAAGGACGTGGTCGGGTGGGTGGGACTTAGTAAAATTATACTACCCATAACCCCAAGCGGCTTGTCAAATTTTAAATTTTCTTATCCTATATTCATTTTAAATTACCCTACAGATTCTAATTCCTTTTTGGATTGTCTGCTCTGATACCACCTGTAACGACCCCCTAGTTTCCCGCTCGGGAGAGACCGGGAGGGTGCTACTCGTAACGAAATACGGTGGAAATTGTGAACAAAACATCCCATACTTAAATATTACATAAACATAATTGTCTTAAAACAAAACATGACATACGATTAAACATGATGATCATTGTCTAGGTGAATAATTTATTTAACGCTAACATAACTAGGTGAGTCCGCGTTTCCCTTAAGCCGAGCTCCCTTCACCTTGACCTGCGGGGGAAAGAAACAAGACCGCAGTTTTTCCAAAGTCAGCACAAAATGTTGTGTAAGTAAACACCCAAACGTGTAAACAGGAAAGAGGCATATTTTCACTTTAAATAAAGAGAAATAATATGAAATTGAACCAACTTGTTATTGCGAAAGTGTAGATATGAATATTCCAACTCTTTACTTAGCATTCTCAAATCATTCAACAATTTCAAAGCATCAGTTGCTTTCATTTCTCATATGAAAAATCCAAATTTATTATTTAGTTGTAGCGGGAACGAACCAATCCAATAATATAGAACCAACAATCTTGCATGCATCCAAGACCTTAAGTGTCGGCACCCCCCTAAGAATCTTGCGGCCATAGAGGTGAGTACAGGGAGCAACCCAAGGCAAAACGCAACCGAGCAAAATATCATAATAGGTCGGGTGGCCGTGCCATCCCAATAATCATAACCAAAATGTATATAAGGTTCCGCCGCACAACTGTTTCCACTTTACGTTATTACGTGTTATTAATTTCATGTGATAATTTCCAAATAATCATTTAGACAAGTATTTGAAATCTCAAATCGAACACGTATATCGCACATCACATTTTGAGACATAAAATCATAAAAAAAAATATTTAGAGACGGATGGAGGACGGGAAAATTAGGTAAGGCATATTTACTCACCTCGAATAGAAAACGTAGCCCTCGTCTACGAACCGTCACCTACAATCGGAGCTTCTAAATAATATACTCTCTACCAATTTATGAAGACAACTAATCTAATATATTTCCTAGCTCATTTTATTTTTCTCAGAAAAATATTAATTTTAACTTATTTACAAACCAAAAAATATATTTTCTTCAATAGTATTTACCCAAAAAATATAGTTATTAATTTATAAATAATAATCTAAAAAAACTAATTTTATAAATGAATCTGAAATTAAAAACTACACTTACTACCCCAAAAGTTTCTGAAATGACAACTGCCTCCACCTAAGTTTCTGAAACGACACAATAACCCCCCAAAATAATTTCTGAAAATTACGCTTTAACACCTAAATCAAGAAAATTCAAACTAACAAATCTAAACATGGATTCAAGGCTTTAAAATATGACTTTGATTGCAAATAACGACTTAGGGGAAGATTTTAGTCATACCCTGTCCAAGAATCGCGAGAAACGGTGAAGAAATGGGACGGGCCGAGGTCGCCGTCGGTGTCGCCGGAGATGGAGCTTCGCCGGTGCTTCTCCGGCTATTCTTGGCCTCGGTGAGGACTCCCGTAGCTTGGTCGGACCTCCAGGAGTTGAACGGAGCTGGTTTGGCAGGATGGGTGTCGTCGGTTTGCTTGGGCCGAAGTTCTCGCCGGAAAAAATGGAGTTCGCCGGCGTTTCTTTTGCGGCTGCTGCTTCCGGCAATTCTTCAGCTACTGTGGATTCCTCTGGTGGCCAAAAAGAGCAAGGCAGAGAAGGGGAGAGAGAGATGGAGGGAAGTGGTGGTGGCGGTGATGGTCGCCGTAAGTCTTCTCCGATGGGATGGAGCTGGTTTGGAAGGATGGGTGTCGTCGGTTTGCTTGGGCCGAAGTTCTCGCCGGAAAAAATGGAGTTCGCCGGTGTTTCTTGGAGGCTGCTGCTTCCGGCACTTCTTCAACTATTGTGGATTCCTCTGGTGGCCACGACGAGCAAGGCATAGAGGGGGAGAGAGAGATGGAGGGCAGTGGTGGTGGCGGTGATGGTCGCCGTGGGTCTTCTCCGATGGGATGGTGGCGGTCTGTGAAGAGAAGAAGGAGAAGATGAAGTATTTGAAGGGAAGAGAAGAGTGTTACGTGAGAGAGGGAGGAGAAGAATTGTGTTCTCCAACCCATGGGAAGAAATTCAATTTTTTATTCTTATTTTTTTTGTAACAGTTATGCTATGCTGTCATAGATGTACCACTAAGTTGGGTTATCTAGTGGGTTGGGTACACAATAGGCTACACTTAGATAAATTTCCTAAAAAATTTTAAATCAATTACAGAGTAAGGATGTCGTTTCCTAATATAATATACGAACCTTCCGACTATATTTTTAACCCGGAAATTTCCCCAAATTCGTAACTCACAAATCAAAATTCTTAGCATAAATTACCATTTTACCCTTCGTATTAAAACGGGGTATTACACTGCGTGTCGTGCCTCTCTATAAACTCGATTGTCTTCTTCTCTCATCCAGTCGCCTCTATGAAGTTACTTCTTATTAGAAATAAGATAATTAGTAGATATTGGATATAGAAGCTTCAAGAGAGGTGGCCAAACCGAAAGCTATGGCACAAGGTGTAGTAACCCCGATATTTATGTTACATGTTTAACTTTAAGTGATGATAGTATTATCTAATAGAGTGTTTAAGGAAAATATTTTGTTAGTTATGCTAGACTTTTTGTTAAGAAAAGTTATAGAAGTATAAATCAAGTTACATGTTTGTTTTATTTGATAAATATAATGTCTTTTAAATACGTTTATGGTCTTTTGTGCAATATTTGTATGTGAAATAAAATATAGCATTCTTTAATTGAATGTTTTGCATACACCAAGTATTTGCATCAATATGAAATAGATAGTGTGCATTATGTGATTTGAAACTCACTTATTTTGGTGTGACCATCACACTCTATTATTTTTGAGACTATATAAGCACAAGTTGCATCTTTTCCACCATTTTTCTCCTCAATTTTCTCTCTCTATGAAGTTCCAAAGCTCTCATTTCTCTCCCCTTAGCTTCATTCCCTGTTTTGTTCATGACCCTCCACAAACATGGTCCAAAATCAAGTTTTTGAGGTTTTAAGTGTTGAAAGCCCATCTTGGGTGTTCGTATATCAAGTGAGTGGCATGTTTTGAGCATCTTCATCAAGATTAAAGGTCATAGGAGTCATCTTTCATGTCTTCCACAATCCCACTCAAGAACACCATGAAAGTATGAGTAAGTTCTACATCTTTTGCATTTACATCATGATTTTGTTCACTCCTCATTCTTGTGATTCTATGACAAATCTTTAGTTGCATGTTAGTGGATTATCATTTTTAAGATGCAATCTTAGCATTGACCATCTCATTTGTATGTTAGCATGGTGGATTTGTGATTGCATGTTCTTGATTCATCATCATCTTCATGATTTTCACACATGCAAGTATAAAATTGAGTTTTTGGGTATATATTTATATGCTTCAGATATTCTGATTGTCCAATTTCAGATCTTGGAAGAAATAGCTTGCATGCAACAAGTTTTGAACTATACAAAACCATCGAACTCATGTTTTGAGCTGATTTCACAAAATTGAGAAAAATACTTAATTATTTCATAAAATTATGAAAAATTCATGGTTTGTGTATTTTCATATGATGTTTCTACAGTAAATATTTCACAGCCATTGGACTTGTATTTAATTTTTAATCGGCCAACAACTTGTGCTGTTTTTACAATATGTGCAACCCAGACCAGAGAAGGTTTTCATCGATTTCATGTACTTATTCTACTCCAATAGTTTCCAAATTTGGATATGTTGTTTCCAGGGGTGTTATTTACTTCCAGTTAATATTTTATAATATTTTGAATTTCTATGAATATTTTATGAATTTATACCCAAGACCGCTTTTCAGTCTCTGTTTTACACCTAAACAACTCAGAAAGTTAATGTTTAAAAATACTTCAAAGTTTTAATGATTTTTGATAATTTTATATTTTATCAGTAACTTAATTATCTATGTTATGTCAAAATTTTAGGTCCCAAATAATTATTTTGAGTCACCTATGAATTACGTTACGCTTTCTTTACGATACAAGTTATGTTTTATGAATGTCATGCTCTTTGAAGCTTCACAAGTATATGTATGTATGACTATGCCTTATATTTATGTCGCTCCATGGGAAAAGTAGCCCTTTTTAGTTTTTCAAACCTACGGAGGGGCGTAGATGTAACTCACTGAGCTAGTTGAGCTCACTCTTTTAAATTACCTTTCTTTTCAGGTTCTAAGGACACGTAAGAAGCAAGAAGTAGCATGGAGTTAAGTTCATATGTGATTTCGTGCTTGATGACGCTTATGTGCTTAGATGCCGAGTAAATCATGTGCTTGATGGTGCTTATGTGCATAGATGTTGATTAAATGCTCGCCGACTTGGAGTTACTATGAAATCATGTTGTTATTTGTCATAAGAATGTAATAGTTAAGTATATATGTATATAAGACTTTGTATGAGCCATTGTATGATACCTAGTACGTTTCCCGTGGTATGCTCTGCTTACGTTCAGAGTCGAGATGGCTAAATGACATTGAATTTTTATGTTCAAACTTTCTTTTCTTTACAAGTCAAATTATTTATCAAGACGAACCCAAGTAAATTTATCAATTACGCTTCCGCAAATTTTTTTCTCAAATACAATCTTTTGACCACGACTTTTAAAAATAACTCGTTTAGCCTCTCGACGAGTCGAGGCCGCACTGGCGTGTCACGCCCTCATCCCGTTAACGCAAATTTTTATTAATCGCTAATCGGGGTCGGCGGGAGGGGGATGTGACATTTTGTGGTATCAGAGCATTAGGTCGTAGATACCTAAGATTAGTGAACCTTAGAGACCCATTATGTGCTTACTTATGTGAAAGTTCATGTGTACGTATGTTATGTGTATAATCATATGCGATGTTCGTATGACACTAATATTTATAAGGCTTAAGATAGTAAGTTAGATCCCATGAAAATATGGACTTTTATGTGACCTACGTGCCTAAGAGCTTCCTTATATGCTTAAGCGAATTATTTGTAAATTTTTGTGCTCGATCATGTTTGAATTTAAAATAACTCTTTATGGTATATGAGTATGAATTATGTGTTAGTGATTTAAAGTCACATTTCTAGCTTTCATTAGTCATGCATGAGATAAGGAAAATGACACGTCGACTTAGGAGACCATGACTAAACTCGATGTATGCCCCATAGGAATAAGATAGAACCGAGTCTATGATAAGAGCTCATAAATCTAGTATAGTATCATGCTTTTTATTTTGTTATGTGTTTGTTTAAGAATATTATGTGAATAATACATGCCTTGTAAACTTTGTGATATATGGTGTGAGAGTTATGACATGTAAGATATGGAAAGTTAATAAGCATATTCATGTTATGTGGTCACGAACCAAGGGTGATGCTAAAATTACACTTTATAAATTTTCCATGGAAAAATGATGATAATAAGTATGTGATTTGCCTTTATGTGTTGATATGATAAGCATGTTTATGTGATCAGTATACTTTCACGACATGTCTTTCATGTATACAAGATATATGTGTAAACGCATGTACATATTGTGTGAGAATCATGAACACTAAGTTTGATATGTTTCTAGATTATTCATGATCTTTATTAAAAAAAAATGAAAAAATAGAAATATATAACATGACTTGAACTATGTCACTGGTTGTTCTAATTTGAGTGTTTATATGCGACGATTGAAATTTCCACGTCCAAATTAAAGTTGTGAGAAGTACGTTTGTTTAGTTATGTCATAGAACGTTATGTTATGTTATGTCCATGTTATGTGCTTGAAGTATGTTTTTATTTTTAACAGTCGAGCATATAAATTATGTGATGTATTATGTTATGCATGTCATGTATGTTTTGTGTCTGATATATATGCATGTTAGTAAGTGAATTAATTGTAATATGAGCATGTCGAAAGTTCAGCCGATGTGCGAATGTCAAGTGTTTGGGCCGCTAATGTGCAAGTTGGACGAGCAGCTATATCATCATTACGATGCTATAAGTTGTTCCCACTATGTTCTACGGTCCAACGGGGACTTCTGCCACAATTACGAGCTTGCTGGAGTGGTACAAAGTGTGACGACATGATGTATTGTTCCCTCTCGTAAGTGTGAAAGACAGGACCTCTGGAACAATTACGAGCTTGCAGGAGCGGTACAAAGTGTGACGACACTGCGTATTGTTCCCTCTCGTGAGCGTGAAGAGCTTGATGTATTTGCCAACCCGAGTTCAACGGTAAGATAACCTAAAAGGCTAAGTTGTAAATTGATTTCATGTTAGTTAGAATCTTGTATGGTTTCATTCATGTAGAAATGTGTTAAGCGAGTTCGAGGACGAACTCTTTATAAGGTGGGTAGAATGTAGTAACCCCGATATTTATGTTACATGTTTAACTTTAAGTGATGATAGTATTATCTAATAGAGTGTTTAAGGAAAATATTTTGTTAGTTATGCTAGACTTTTTGTTAAGAAAAGTTATAGAAGTATAAATCAAGTTACATGTTTATTTTATTTGGTAACTATAATGTCTTTTAAATACGTTTATGGTCTTTTGTGCAATATTTGTATGTGAAATAAAATATAGCATTCTTGATTTAATTGAATGTTTTGCATACACCAAGTATTTGCATCAATATGAAATAGATAGTGTGCATTATGTGATTTGAAACTCACTTATTTTGGTGTGACCATCACACTCTATTATTTTGGAGACTATATAAGCACAAGTTGCATCTTTCCCATCATTTTTCTCCTCAATTTTCTCTCTCTATGAAGTTCCAAAGCTCTCATTTATCTCCCCTTAGCTTCATTCCCGGTTTTGTTCATGACCCTCCACAAACATGGTCCAAAAATCAAGTTTTTGAGGTTTTAAGTGTTGGAAACCCATCTTGGGTGTTCGTATATCAAGTGAGTGGCATGTTTTGAGCATCTTCATCAAGATTAAAGGTACTAGGAGTCATCTTTCATGTCTTCCCCAAACCCACTTCAAGAACACCATGAAAGTATGAGTAAGTTCTACATCTTTTGCATCTACATCATGATTTTGTTCACTCCTCATTCTTGTGATTCTATGACAAATATTTAGTTGCATGTTAGTGGATCATCATTTTTAATATGCAATCTTAGCATTGACCATCTCATGTGTATGTTAGCATGGTGGATTTGTGATTGCATATTCTTGATTCATCATCATCTTCATGATTTTCACACATGCAAGTATAAAATTGAGTTTTTGGGTATATATGTATATGCTTTAGATATTTTGATTGTCCAATTTCAGATATTGGAAGAAAATTTCTTGCATGCAACAAGTTTTGAACTATATAAAACAATTAAACTCATGTTTTGAGCTGATTTTCACAAAATTGAGAAAAATACTTAATTATTTCAGAAAATTATGAAAAACTCATGGTTTGTGTATTTTCATATGATGTTTCTACATTAATATTTCAGAGCCATTGGACTTGTATTTAATTTTTAATCGGCCAACAACTTGTGCTGTTTTTACAATCTGTCCAACCCAGACCAGAGGAGGTTTTCATCGATTTCATGAATTTCTATGAATATTTTATGAATTTATTCCCAAGACCGCTTTTCAGACTCTGTTTTACACCTAAACAACTCTGAAAGTTAATGTTTAAAAATACTTCAAAGTTTTCATGATTTTTTATATTTTTACATTTTATCAGTAACTTATTATCTATGTTATGTCAAAATTTTAGGTCCCAAAAAATTATTTTGAGTGACCTATGAATTTCGTACTAGCGATGGTTACACTTTTCTTATAAGCATGATTTAGAAGTTTATCAAGTTAATAAAGCTAGTTTATGCTAGTTACCTTTTAGTTCATGATATGTCATATTGCTCTTATGTGCTGCATTCTACATTGGATATGCATCTAATAATATGTTTAAGACTATACAAGCATATGGATGTGTGAGAAGTTTGTTTATCTTGCATTTATAAGACTAGTATCATTTTGCTAAGTGATTTAGGCATGTCTATGTTTGGAATGATTTCATTCTAAGTGATTATGTGCTATGTTTGAAATGACTTCATGCTAAGTGATTATGTGCTATGTTTGGAATGATTTTGTGCTAAGTGTTTATATGTATGATTTGTAGTGTTCTTTGCTATTTACGTGACAACGGAGTTGATGATCGTGTGCTTAAAGATGAATGAATTGGACTAAGAATATTAAATGAATGGCTTAAGCTCGCAAGGTGAGTTACCCTACATCCCGAAGTTTGTACTTACCCTCAAGTTTCTTCAAAGCTTATGTATGATCATGCGTCCCTATATTATGTATATATGTTTTCTTTACTCAAGTCAAATGTTTATGCCCCATGGATGCTAACAAAGAAAAATAGATGATGATTCATAAGATAAAACACGTTTTCAGAAAGGCCACGGTACCGGAGTGAAACCCCCTGTCGGGTATAGGCAGGCTACGGCCCTTTTGCCGGGGCAATTTAAGCAGGCAACGCGTCGCCTCACGAGCCATCGCGTTGGACATGTCCCTACGTTATGTTATGTTAGGTCACGAAGGTTACACGGGCCATAAGATAAGAAAATAATCAAGCATGTTCAAGTACGTTATGGTCTCCACGTGAGACAAATCAAGGTTGCTACTTGGAACAATATGATTTCACACGACTCAAGTTATGATTTACGTTATGCTTTCTCTATGATACAAGTTACGCTTTATGAATGTCATGATCTTTCAAGTTTCACAAGTATATGTATGTATGACTATGCCTTATGTTCATGTCGCTCCATGGGAAAGTTAGCCTATTTTAGTTTTTCAAACCTACGGAGGGACGTAGATGTAACTCACTGAGCTAGTTGAGCTCACCCTTTTACATTACCTTTTTTTTTCAGGTTTTAAGGACACATGAGAAGCTAGAACTAGCATGTCGTTAAGTTGATACGTGATCATGTGCTTGATGGTGCGTATGTGCATAGATGTTGATTAAATGCTCGTTGACTTGGAGCTATTATAGAAATCATGTTGTTATTTGTCTTAAGAATGTATAAGTTAAGTATTATGTATGTATAAGACTTTGAATGAGCCATTGTATGATACCTAGAACGTTTCCCGTGGTATGCTCTGCTTACGTTATGAGTCGAGATGACTAAATGACATTGAAATTTTATGTTCAAACTTTCTTTTCTTTACAAGTCAAATTGTTTATCAAGATGACCCCAAGTAAATTTATCAATTACGCTTCCGCAAAGTTTTTTCTCAAATACAATCTTTTGACCAAGACTTTTAAAAATAACTCGTTTAGCCTCTCGACGAGTCGAGGCCGCACCGGCGTGTCGCGCCCTCCTCCCGTTAATGCAAATCTTTATTAATCGCTAATCGGGGTCGGCGAGAGGGGGATGTGACACAAGGTGCATGGAGAAAATAGACGAGCTAAAGATCCTCAAAGCTTGGAGTCTCGAGATAGGCGAGATGGCATGAGACGAAGTTCAAGACTTGCTCGAGAAGTATTCCTAATAGTGGGAGTGCACCTTAGGGGCCACATCCATTACATATTTATTTATGCTTATGCTTGTTTTACCTTATAAACTGCATCTGATTGGATATAATTGTATAATCTCGCATGCTAAAGAACTAAAACAAAAGAGCTCACATGAACATACATGATTAAAATTGACAGGGAATCGTAAGTGACGAGATTTGATTCCTAGGATATACGCTGGGTTTTGGTGGTGTCCTTATGTGAACCTATTTATGTGTAATCGATGTCTCATGTTTTGAGCTAAGTAAATGCTTGTGATTAACTTCCACAATGTCTCAATCAATCGTTTCTAAATCGAAACTGTAAGGGCTAAATGGTGACAACAACGACATGATGAGTCGTCGTACTATGTAACCATCAGTTGGACATAGGTTGTCGAGCACCTACAACATGGTCGAACGTGTGATGATTAGTTGTCACAGCAGAACATGGACATTATCTTAAGATAATAGAGTGTGATATGAAAAGGTGGGGAAATGACCTCATCACCAAGTTCAAGCCGCTTTTAAAAATTATAGGGATTGGCCAAATAAGAATCTTGGATCCATCTTACCCATTTGCGTACATAAAATTGTGAGTAGTGACTCAAAATAATCATGCCATAACTATGAGTTATGGCTCATGTCATAACATTGAGCACTCGACTGTAGCGTCTGAGATTGATGCCATTTATGACCAGAAAGTTAAGAGCTGCCAGGTACAAGCTATCCGATTAAGCAATTTGTTGCAATCTCTGCCACATTTCATGAAACGTTATATGACACACTTTGTAAGTGTCAAGATGTTTGGATGAGACCAACATCACTTAGTTCTAGGATCTAAGCAACCAAGTATTTGCTAAGAATACTATTCCAGCATACTTCGGTTGTCTAAGTGATAAATGATTGGTAAAGGTTGTTAGTGAAGTATTATCATACTTAGTGAAGTATGATAGGCATATATAGTCCCTAGCCCGGTATTAATACCGCAAGGGAATAGGTGGAGCAAGGATAAAATAATTTTTGGGGCGACATTGGTATAAGACCAATAGCCCAAGACTGACAAACGCAAAGGAGGAAAAAGAGTTTTTATTAAGACTAGAGAAACGGCAAGACCTGGAACTAACTTCTCGTCTAAGGATCCAAAGGATTATCTTCAAGGGAGTAGCCACCAAAGTTGTATTTGGTTACAGTTCTGGTTTGGATCTGGTTATATCATAAATGGATAATGCGTTCTTGTATTCTAGCAACATAACGCCTCAGAATCTTAGGATGTCACCTCTATGATGGTGACTTAAGATTCTGATATGTGGCACGCTAGATTGAGACACACGATGGCAGACAATGATGTTCAGGCTAGCTAGGGCAAGCCTGCTTGGAATGTGACCAAGGTACGCTTACCTGTGTGTGGTTCTTGCCTTACAAGAAAGGCGAAACGGAAACCATCCAGTAAAGTCGTGTTGAAATACTCCGTATTTGTACTAGGGGTAATTCGGTAATTCGACACATAAATGTTCGGTTACGAGTTACAAGATAGATAATTAATTTTCAAATTCGTGATTATGAGTAATTGGTAGGCTGGTGTATAATCTTTATTGATTTATTTAGTTATAATTAGCTTACCAATAATAATAATAATAATAATAATAATAATAATAATAATAATAATAATAATAATAATAATAATAATAATAAATATGTATGTATGTAAATATATATACATATATGATGATGATGATAATAATAATAATAATAATAATAATAATAATAGTATAACTGAATAAATATTTGAAATCCTATCTTGATGCTACAAAAACATATTACAATTTCCACATGCCAATAGTGCTACCAAAACACCCTAAAACTTTTACATAACAAGTGTACTCCCAAAACACCATATAAGTTTTCCCTAAACATTATATTGGATAATTGACCAAGACTCCCTATCTATTGGCCAATTGACCAAGACTCATCACCAATTGGCCATTTGACTCTTGACCAAAGACCTAACTATTTTGACCTATTAATAAGTTGACCCCTATTAATTTTAATCTATTTAACTCCCTCTCTAACCCTCTTTTTCACCCTCAGTACTGAACCAGAGAACTACCCCCACCAACGCCATCACCACCGACCAGCACCACCATCACCATCCCCTCCTCCGTCTCTCTCTTTCTCTCTTCTCTGCCCTTGTCTCTCTCTCTCTCTCTCCCTCCCTCTCTTCTCTGTCTCTTGCGAAGAAGAACAGAGCCATCTCTCTCTCTGCCCCGATCTCTCCTCTCTCTCTCGCCATCTTTCTCTCTCTCTCTGACTCTCCCTGTTCTCCGAAACCAGAAAAAGAAGAAGAAGAGGAAGCGGCGGCGGCCTGAGCCACCGCCGAAGCCGACCCGAAGGCCAGACCCGACGGGAACCCGACGCCACCCCTCTGCGCCTCCCTCTCGGCCTCTTCCGGCGACTTAACCACCCTCCTAAGGGTCCGACCAAGCTTAGAGAACATCAATCCCGGCGACCCAGCCACCGGAACTCCATTAATTCCGGCGAGTTCTTCGTCGAACTTCGGCGATCGATTTCTTTCCCATTCGGTAATCGATTTCAATAATTTTTGGCTCAAATCCGTACCATTTAACTTGAATTAGAGTTTTGCATTAACTAAATCGAATGGGTATCAATGTATGCTGAGATTCATGATTTGTTCGTAGAAGGGAAAAGAAGATGATGTTGGTGGCTAGGGGGTTATTTTGTTATAAATAGAAAGTTGGGGTAACTTTGTATAAAGACAGAAACCTGGGGGGTGATATGTGACATATCAGAAACTTCTTATAATCTGAATTTTTGAATAAAATTAATGTTTTGGTAAATCAAATACTAAGAAAATAAATAGTCATTACTCTTAATAGTTAATAAACTTAATATTAATTTATAAATTCTTATAAATTAATACTATTGGAAATAATAATTTGAGAAGAGAATAATTAAAAAAATTGATCAAGTTATTACTACATAATCATAATATTTTATCTACGAGCTTATGAACTAAAATATGAGCAACTATCATAATCTTTTATTCTTAATAATAATCTACTAAGTAATAAAATGTTGAGTAAATAGATAAAAGTATAACTACTCTTCTCATGTAAAGAGATAATGTTTTTATAACTTGTTATTTTGCTACAAATAAATATTCATAAATTGTTCTCTTGTAAGAAGCTAATATTGTTTTAAAAGTTCCCTACGTTTGAATTAATTCAAATAAGGATGTGACTTTAGAATAATTATGCTCATCAAAGTAACTAAATCGTTTTTGGGAAATATTAGTTAGTTCCAAAATTAATATTTGGAAGGTCATGTAGCTAACTATGCGATTAATTAAATATGAGTTTCTAAATAAAAGTATTTATTTAGCGGCGTCTTGTAAATTACCACTTATTTATAGAATGACAAAATAATTGACTTAAAATTTATTTTAAATAAAAAGAATGAGGGGCTTGGGTTATCTTGCAATTAAAATAACGAAACCACTCAATATTTAGGACATTCATCGCATAATTGCATTTGACATGCTAGTCGGGATTTGAATTGACTAGAAATTTAATTGTAGGCAACGGTTTCGTAGACAACGAGTTTGTCGAGTACGAGTGGTAGAACTCCCCTTGCGTAGATACGTCGAGCTACTTATCATCGGTAAGTTCATATGTGCAATACCTTAAACTGTCAAAATGTGATTTTGGGTGCATAAACGATATGATTTGTCATAACTTGTGATACTTGGAAATTGGTCAATTCTTTATGGAATATGCTTTGAGAATCCTTCTTTTGAATATCCCGGTTGGAAGTTATGAAATCATGAAAATGGAATAAAAATATTGTGGTGCGAAAATTCGGAATTAAATGATAATATTGCTATTTGACGGTCTTGAACCGGGTATGAATATTGGGAAATGCAAATAAATAAATGCACTATAATATAATGGGGCAATGCACAGAGGATGCGGAAATTACGGCTCCGGCCAGGGGCGCCCTTTTGGGATCCCCTTTCTTTTGTTACGGCTCCGGCCAGGGGCGCCAGTTTGCGATCCCCTTTCTTTTGTTGCGGCTCCGGCCAGGGGCGCCAGTTTGCGATCCCCTTTATATTTATGGCTCCGGCCAGGAGCGCCAGTTTACGATCTCCCTTGTATTGTGAAACTATGGTGTACTACTTATATCTGTGTGGGTTACAACGGTATAGGGGTGTCAACACTTAAGGTCTCATAGTCGTGTTATGAGCGGGGATTTGACGTATGGGCATCCCACAACGCTCGGGTAAATTGGGATCTTAGATATCCCAAGAGACACCCTATGGTAGTATTTATTGCATCGTAACCTCTCTGTGGCATTTGACACCCGCTGGGCAATACTACGCCAGCTAAACTAAATGATAAGAAAGGAATCGGTTAATATTTGACAGCTCATTTTGATCCGCGTTAATATCATGAGATTTATATACATGCTTTTGTGCCAAAAACTCGTTTTACATATTGCAGTATGAATTTACTCAGTGTTTACTGATTAAATGTTTTCCTGCGGTCGGCTTGTGCTATTTCAAAACCCGCAGGTTACGAGTAAGGTGGGAGACGTTCACAACGCGGATGGCTAGAGTATCAGGCAGTTTAGTACATCACCTAGTAATTTTCATTTCGAATGTAATGTACTTATGTTTTTCAGACAATGTCACTGGTTTATTATGAATGTATAATAACTTATATTTGGATTATCAATGGTTGTATTAACTATGAACCGGCGATCCTGCTCCGTATCCAGTGGGGTTTATCTCCTCGGACGGAGGCATCTTTCCAAATATACGGTTCGGCCGACCGTATGATTGGGGGGGGGGGGTGTTTCACGTGTGGACTAATTGAGTCATTACATCTTATTCATTCTGTTGTTGTGTTCCATTAAATGTTAGAGCTAAGACATGGTGCTTGTCGTTCCATCACATTCGTAAATTACTGTCCGCGTCTCAACTATGCGTGCTTGGGCCACATAAGTCTGAGGCAAAATAGTGCTTCAGAGAGGTCTCTACAAAAGGTAGAAAAACGTATGGACAAGAGGATATGTCTTCGACCAGATAGAGAATGCGAGTATCTACCTAAGCCAGATCTATATGATGAGAAACGAATTGTAAGACAGTTGGCTATTCCCACACTCCGCAGCAGGATGTTGTAGCGGATAGGCGGAATTGGATACCGTGAATAAAGGTTGAAGTATGATAGCGCTGTTGGGTTTTGATGTAGGTAACGCAGCGGAATAACAAAAATTAATTCCTACTCTGAGCCCACCAAGGATCACAGGAAGAGACATTCATAACATGATGAGGGACGTTGAAGATGCGTACCTTTTGGTTTGGGAGATCACACGAAGAATAATGTCCTCGTCTCTACGGTTGATCCACGTCTAGAGGTGAGATCTAGATCTTACTTCTCCTAGTGCTAGCTTGGACCGGAGGAAGAGGGAAGAAGGAATCAAGCAACGAAGAAAAAAGAGAGGATCGGCCCTCTCTTTGTGGCCGACGGGTAGGGGCGGACGCGGGGGGGGGGGGGGGGGGGGTGGGGGGGTTGCTCTCTCTCTTTCTTTCTCTCCCACTCACTTATGTTATGAGCATTAGTTGTGGGAAGGAAGCTAGGAGCATCCTATATATAGTCCAACAACTCCTTGTTAACTACATAAAGGCCATTCCTAATCCTACACGATCTTGGATTAGTCCCTTCCTTGCATATTAGTCCTACCAAGTTTGCAAGGTGTTGCAAAGTGATCCTTATAATTAATTAATCATATTAATTAATTCCCAATTCTAGTTCACCTCTATTTGACGTGTGACCCCATAGGTTCTACTTAGTTGGTAGCAACTAATTACTAACATGGAGCGGTGTCTAGCAACACATCCATGCAACCCAACTAATAGAAATAAGTCAGTGATCCCGACAAACCTTGTGCCCAATATCACATATTGCTTTATCCCTTTTTTTCCATATCCGGATTGGACACGAGACATAAATAATCACACTCGTATATCCAATCCATAGTTTCTCGATCCTGGGAATATGCTTATGCAAGTAGATAACATCAATATCTCTATATTGATTTATCCGAGTCTAGCCAGACATTCAATAAGCACCATCCCTCGAGTGCCATGGATATTTTCTCCTATTATGTGGGAGGGAAAAATCCTCTCTACATCACTACGATCTCTAAGCTTGCTTCCTATCATGCCCGATAGCTATCTTTATAGTTTCCCGGTTAAGGCGCAGCGTTGGATAACATCAAAGTATGATATTCCACAACTAGAGTATCTAGTGACTTCAAGTCTAAGGATTACAATATAACTGGCACTACGAGAAGCGATTGTGACTTTGACATAATCTAATGTATCCTTCTCGTCGTGGGTCAATCCAGTATGCCATTACTCCTAATGCATAGCCATGTGTTAGACTTGATATCTCCATATCAATCTACACACATACTAGTCTATATTTGATCGTCCTGTTAACCAATTTAATGGACTAGGGATATTTAAGATAAACAACACATTGTATCGAAGGACTTCATTATATTAAATATCACAATAAATAATATATGAATATTCTAGCCAAAACATTGTTCATACTAAATATAGATTGCCTCTAGGGCACCTATTCCAACAAGAGTCTGCAAAACATATATTCCCTATTTAGAGGAGACGTTTTTGCTCAACGGCGGTCGGCATACTCAACCAAGCCTACCAAGTCTGTACCCACTACACCCTATGACATGTGGACCAAAAGGCAACCGATATAAGGTCACCTTAGGCCATGGGGATCGACAACTTATATGCTAACAAAATTTCAAGTCAGGAAGAGGTTCGTGGAGAAGTAAGTCTCTACGAAATAGAGGTTTCACTGGATGACTTCCCATCCCTGATTGATCAAAAGGAAACAGTTTCTATAGATCTTCAGGATAGTGGGAGTGAATTGCCTGGTGAACATACCATCATAGATTATGGCTATGTGGAGGAACCCTCTTTGCGTAGGAGCGCTCTTTGGAGTGTAACCCGTCGATGATTTGACATCGAAGGGGAATACATGATGGTCACCACGCAAAAAGAATGATGAACCTAGGATATCGTCCCAGGATCCTTCATCACCTGACAAGAAGGAAATAGAAGTTAGACCCTAGATCGAAGAGACGTATCTTCATGGAGTAACGTACATTCTCATGCTATTCGGAGCATTCTAGGGGTTGCGTAATCGAAACGCAACAGCCGATTAGTAGTGTAACGTAGATGGATTCACGAGATATATGATTTCTCAGAGGAGAAGTCCATAATTAAGGGATATGTTCGTAGAGATGATGATCTCCACGAGCATGGAGGATACCGCTGGAAAATACCCGTCCCTTAGTCAATTATGAGGAATTAGTTCCTCAAGGGTCCTTTGGACAGTGGGAGTGACTTTCTAAGTAAGGTTCCATCCATAAGCGATGAAGGCAAATAATGATCCTCCTATGCAAAGGAATTTCTCATAGGAGCATACCCCATCGCCTACTTGAGATCGAAGGGATGATCTTTAGGATCACCTTGCATAAAGATAGGATAGAATCCTAGGCCTTATCGTTCCCTAATTATGAAGAATGAATAGTGAGCTTTACAGGACGAATTAGAGTATATAAGGGGCCAACCAAGTTTATGACTAGGTTGACTTTCCGACTGGATGGAAGACTACTGGAGATCAATGTATTTCTGAGGTCAATCAGAGACCCAGACGGAAGTGTGGTAAGGCATACGACTTGCATAAAGCGAATAAGCCTACACTCATTCTAAGTGTAGACATTGGCGATAAATTCTCACGAGACGGATAGTGAGAGTTTGGGTCAATCCGACAAGTTATTCTCCTAATATGGTAGCGATAATGGCGTTGGTTCAACGGGGTATCCTTCCCAAAGCATTGGGTGGTAGGGGTTACGTTGATTCACTTGGTAATCAATATTTGTGATGACGGAATTAAGGATCCATTCTCGATAAACGTGACGACTGAATTTCTCAATAGAGCAATCAGAGAGGTGACCAGTATGACTCGGCCACATGGTTTTGAGACATAAGGTCATATGCACAAATGAGGGCAAACTAACTAAGTCCATGTGTGGTCTTAGCTAGTACTTTGGACAACATTATTTCATCAGGGATAGTTTAGTATATGTTTACGATAACAAATGAAAATCGTTGTGTATCACTCTCACTAGTAGAGAGTTGATGATCACGTCACTTAATATCGATGACACACTATTGGCTAGTGGAGCTTAAAGACTCTTCGAGTCCACTAAGGAGTAACTGTTTTCCTATAGCTCAACGTAAGACTTTACGAGCCTAGACATGTTCCCCAAAAGACACCATATGATAATGAATAGATGACCGGAGTGCCCGATGTAGTGAGAGTCTTCTATACACTATGGTGTGTACTTAGACCTAGCGAATGCTATGCAATCGGAGGATTGGATTTCAGGAAATTCCAATTTAGGACACAGGATTGCTGTCACTAGGATACTCAAAACGATGGATCACCTACTATGACTATAAGAGATGATGCTCCGACTAGTTAGCCATGCATGCTAACTAGGGTAGGGACCTAGACGAACATGGATCCACCTCAGGCTATCTTCCATGCTCGATGATAGACGCATTGCATGGAACAACAACATAAGTGTTGCACGATCGTATAAGACCGCTCCATCGATCATGGAAGAAAAGCACGATTGCCTGTTCTGCCATCGCGCAAGAATGTGTTTAGCTAAAAAAGTTTATGGTAAGCTTATGAGCTGTCAACAAACCAGTCACCATGAGATGTGCTAGCATACGACTATAACACTACAATGAAGTCAAACACATAGGAAGGGGTACCATTTCACAAACGGTGAAATGACTACCTGAAGAGTAATCTTGGAGTTAATCGACTTCGAGCCAAAGTGTTGGCTCATCCCATTCCTAAGCCACTTAAGAATCGTCTTTGTGGGTTGCTTTAGAGATTTGGGACTTGTTAGTCGATGGTTGGAAATATGATTGATGAATATACGAGACATTGATGACTGTATTTTAATTGGATTTGTTTTAAGCAGCATGTTGTCTGATACATGTATGCTATAATACGTTTCCAGTACTAGCATAGAGCATGTCACGTAGATACTAGGTCGTCTCACTCACACTAGCGACCGCCTTCGCAATATCCTGGATAAGTCTGGGCGTGGCGGAAGATGAGACAGAATCCCGATAAGCGCTAGAAGCCTACGATATGATATGAGATGCCTATCATATGAGGCATAAGGCCCATGATAAAAAGCTAGATGTCTATCACTAGAGCTAAGTAGCATGTCAGACGGACTCAATTGTCACATTGGAAGTAAGTTCCAAGGTGAGACTGGTTATGGAAATCGAACATGGTTAATACCCCAAGCCATGTATAGTGTGTGTAGAGAAAGCCAGATGCGAGAATTGATTATAGTTCACAAAAGTGTGACATCGCAATCTAAACACTATGGCGCATATTTTCACCGAAATGACGCGCGCTTATGAGTGACCATGAGGTGATGAGTAGAATGAGTCCCTCGGATTCCTCATCGTGTGAGCCTCGTCGATCATACAAATATGATTGACATTGTATACCCTTTGTACTTTCATCTGTGTCATGAGGAGACGGGTCGGTGGTGCTACTTTGACGTGACGCCTTACGACTATGGATGATTTGGCCTTCCGAACACTGCTGGGAAAGCAGTTGAACCGAATCTAAGTGACACATGTATGTAAGGAAAGATTCTCATTGCATCGCTCTTTGTTATCTTCATTGGGCCCACCTACAAGATCTTATGGGATCATGCAGGTTATGAAAATAATAAAGGAGATGTGGACTCATTGGAGCATGGTCTGCGGGATAAGGCAAGTGCTCATGATCCACGAGATGACAATTAGAGGAATCTGGGGAATACGAGAGTTACGGAGTGCATTATTACTGTTATTCTTTTTAAGGGTGCCTTCCTGCGCTGGCTATACAAGTTTGGTGTGTGGATTTCCCGAAAGGGTGCCTTCCCACGCTGGCTATACGAGTTTGGTATACGGATCTCTCGAAATGCAGGTACTCTCACCGGTCACACGCCACGGCCACAACAATACTCTTTTGTAGATGATAAATAGTTGGAGAATGATAGAGACATGATTGATTGTGCAGCCCCCACTGTGTGAGTGGGAGATGTTAGCAATTGGTGCGCCCATGTGGGGTGCCCAATGCAATTATCATAACCTTATGGGATTAGTTGCACTAAGACACAAATCTAGAGGGGTTAGTAGCAAAGGCTCAAACCCTAGTGGTTTATGTGCAAACCTAGGAGAAGTTTGCCTATATAAAGAGGAAGCCTCCTACATATTATAATGTCTATTCAGTAAAGTTACTCTGTCTATATTCATTCTCAAGTTGTAGAGAACCCTAGTTTCTCTCCAACTACATCCATAGGAGGTGGAACGTGGGGTGGAACATAGTGTTCGTCCTCGAGATTTGCACTAGATTGCTGGGAGTAAGACGTTGGAGGAAGCACGTGAAAGCAAGCAACAACAAGATCACAATCCGCTGCGCTAGGAGCTAAGGAAGAAAATGTACACATGAATCTTCCTCTTTAATTCACGTTGTAGATCTATGCATGATTAGATCAGCCATGCCCTTCAAGTAGGGATTGGCTTGTGTCCGGTGTTGATCCGTACGGTAGATGTGCGGTTCACATCTAACGGCTGTAATTTAACAAGAAACCCATCCCAATTCAAAAACCACATGCACACTTACTGCCCACCTTTTTTTTCTCCACCTAACTCCACCCGCGCGTGTGGCACCAATTTTCCCTTCTCCCCATTAGATTAGTCACGAATCTCTCTCTCCCACTCTGACTTATCTCTATATTTTAGGGATGAACATCTTTATATTATTTTTTTTACCAAACTTCGCCTATCTCTTTTTCAATTAAATAATATTATAATTAACTCACTGTTTTATTTTGATTTGGTGAATAGAGTACGGATTCCGCTTAATCTCTCTCTAGTTTTTTTTTTGAGAAATTCTAATCCCTTCTTTCACAGATCAGTTAGAGGAAAAAAATTCTTAAATATTGTCCTCCACCCATTCATTCATTGTATGATATTTCTGGGTAGAAAGGGTTTCAAGCAAAAACTCACTTTTGCACTTTACCGAGACAGAAAGGTTCGTATGACAACTTTTTAGTAATTTGGTTATCATTTTTTTAGTTATAAACTAAAAATGTATGAGTAAACTCATAATAATACTTTTATTAAGTTGCAGGTTTATTATTCTTCAATGGAAGGAAGCTCTCAACCCGCTCGTAGATTAAGTTTTGATGCTGAACTTGATAGCACCTTGTCAAATGATGCATCAATAGTGAAGCCCGTAGTCGGTATGGAATTTCAGTCTGAAAATCATGCATACTGTGTTTACAATAGTTATGCAGGATCAATAGGCTTTGGTATTAGACGGGATTGGGTTAACAGAACCAAGGACAAAAAAATCATTCTATCCAGACGTTATACTTGCTCCAAAGAAGGTCATAGGCGAAACGAGAATTCTATGGGGAGTCGTAAAGATACAAGAACAGGTTGCCCATCGTTCATGACAATTGCTCGTCAGTCAAATAACAAGTATTCTGTTACTCATTTTAATGACTCACACAACCATCCACTTGTTAGTCCAAGTAAAAGGCATTTGATTAGGTCTCAAAGAAAGGTGTCTGAAGCTCAAGGAACGGAAGCTATCTTAGCTGCGAATTCTGGGATAAAACCAAAAGAAACATATGAATTCATGAGTCAACAAGTGGGTGGGAGGGAGAATTTAGGATTCCTTCGCTCAGATCTAAAGAACTATTTGTTCAGAAAGAGACAAAAAGATATGCAAATAGGAGAGGCAGGAAGTTTGCATTATTACTTCCAGAAAAAACAATCTGAGAATCCAGATTTTCGGTATTCAGTACAACTCGATATTGATGACCAGATAGCTAATATTTTTTGGACTGATGCAAAGATGAGAGCTGATTATGAACAATACGGTGATGTCGTTTGTTTCGATACTACCTTCCGAACGAACAAAGAAAACAGACCCTTTGCCCCTTTTGTTGGAGTTAATAACCACAAGGAAACAGTCGTTTTTGGTGCTGCACTATTGTATGACGAAACTATTTCATCTTTTGAGTGGATATTTGAAGCTTTCCTTGAAGCAATGTCGGGTAAGAAGCCAAAAACTATACTCACTGACCAAGATGCAGCAATGGCTAGAGCTATCCCTAGTGTATTTTCAGGTACGTATCATCGTATATGTGTATGGCATCTACACCAAAATGCACTAAAACATTTGAGCCATGTGTTTAAGAGTTACAAATCATTCTCTAAAGATTTTCAAAAATGCATCTATGACTATGAAGATGAAGAATATTTCTTGCAAGCATGGAATGACATGTTAAGAACTTATCATCTGGAAAAAAATTCATGGTTGGAAGGAATCTTTAAAGAGCGGAAGAAGTGGGCACTGGTTTATGGTAGACATACATTTTGTGCTGATATGAAAAGTACCCAGCTGAGTGAGAGCTTTAATAGCACTCTGAAAAAATATCTGAATTGCAAGTTAGATGTTCAGCAATTTTTCATCCACTTTGAAAGAGTTCTAGATGATGTGAGACATAAGGAATTGAACAGCAACCATGACATGACTCAAAAAATACCTCGACTGAGAGTGGATTCAGTTTTGCTAAGACAAGCCAGAGATGTTTTCACTTCAAAGGTTTTTGATTGGTTTCAAATTGAGTTTGAGAAATCCATGAATCTTGTTGTAAACCGAATGCAAGAGAATGGATTAGACATTATTTATCACATTGGTGTTTATGGGAAAAGCCTTGAGCATGTAGTGACATATGATACATTGAATGGCATGTTCTCTTGTAGCTGCTTGAAATTTGAGTTTGTGGGCATTTTATGTTCCCATGTGCTCAAGGTTTTTGATCGTCGAGATGTGAAATTGATTCCTGCCAAATATATCATGACAAGATGGTCGAAGAATGGTACGGTGAAGATTATAAAACCACGTGAGATTCGTTCTGAAATTGAAGACCAAAGTTTGAGTAAATTGGTATGGTACAAAGACTTATGTCGAGAATCAATTCATGTATCCGGAATGGCAGTTGGATCGAAAGAGGATTATGAATACTTTCTAAGTCTTCTACATGAAACAAAATTGAAGTTTTTGAGTAACAAAACGAATACAACTGTCGTGCAAGAGGATGCAACAGTAAGATTGACACATCTTGACAATGAAGATAGTGTAAATATTACTCGTGCGAAGGGGCTAAAGAAAAAAGAAGGTGGAATCAAAGGTGGGTCTAGACTTAAAAGTGGCTTAGAGTTAAATTCGAAAAAGAAGAAGAGAAAGACATCAAAGCCTCAAGAAACACCAACTCAGGTGGCTGCCCCACAGGTGACTCTTCTTTACTATTTTTTTAAATTAGAAATGCATGGACCAGTAAATAAATATATATATATATATATATATATATATATAAATATGCTAATACTTTTTTTTGCTACTTTTATGAAATTTGTAGACATTGCAAGGTGGTGTTGAGAATTCTCTTGTGACAACCAATTATCAAGTACCCAACTTCGTATTTGGTCAAAATAATTCTGAATATTTTCACCAAGCTAGAAGTGTATATATTAATGCACCAGTATTTCAGGTATCACTCTTGTTTCTGTTTTTTATATTGTAACGTTGTTCCAATATTTGCCAATTTAATATTTTATTAATTAAGCAGGCTTCTACTCAAGAAAATCAGTCGTTACCCACTCATTTACAGCTCCTACAAGTAAGACATTGTCATACTTATATCGCTATGTTTTTTGTGCAAAAAGTTGTTATTGACATAACTTATGTGTTTTTTTTATCTCTTTAGGGGATTAATAACAGTGCGCAACTTGATGGAAAGAGTGAAGGTCCTTACAACTTCAAATAAGGGGTTGGTCTACTGTTGATCTACTCAAAGGAAAAACAATGACGCTGAACATGATGGGAGAACAAAGATGCTTGAGAATTTAAATAAATTTTCTGGAAAAACCAAATAGTGGTTTTTTTAATGTGTTGGAAAACTGGAGGTAGTTGGACTTTTTAATAAGTTGTTATAAGACTTTTTCATATCCGAGACACGAATGTGTGTTCTGATGTGGTTCTTTTTTATTCTTATAAGACTTTTTCATATGTTTTACAATGCCAGAGAATTAATTTTGATGCGAAATAAAATTATTGCACATTATTTTCCTGATGACATTGAAGAAATTCCGTGTGATATGTTTATTCAACATGGTTTGCGGTGTTACATTACTCTCTGATCTTCGTATCATTTCTTACCCATCAAATTACAAAAATAAAATAGAAGATGAAAAACGCATAAGCTATGAGCGATAACACATTTTTCTCATAATTTTACTTATGAAAGCATATTTTAGATTTGTTTCGAGCAGAGTTTTTTGAGCGGAATCCGTACTCTATTCACCAAATCAAAATAAAACAGTGAGTTAATTATAATATTATTTAATTGAAAAAGAGATAGGCGAAGTTTGGTAAAAAAAATAATATAAAGATGTTCATCCCTAAAATATAGAGATAAGTCAGAGTGGGAGAGAGAGATTCGTGACTAATCTAATGGGGAGAAGGGAAAATTGGTGCCACACGCGCGGGTGGAGTTAGGTGGAGAAAAAAAAGGTGGGCAGTAAGTGTGCATGTGGTTTTTGAATTGGGATGGGTTTCTTGTTAAATTACAGCCGTTAGATGTGAACCGCACATCTACCGTACGGATCAACACCGGACACAAGCCAATCCCCTTCAAGTAAGGATGGCAATGCGGTCCGCTCCGAATTGAGATCCGGAGTAATTCCACCCTAATGGAGCGGCTTGAATCCAATCCATTTGCTTTTGGATCGGATTTGGATCACAAATATGCTATTTGTTCGGATTTTGGATCGGATTCAGATCATACATATTAATCTCCAATGATTCTATCCGATCTGATCTATTATATAAGAGTGATGATAATCCGATCCAATCCAACCCGATCCGATATATATACAAATATATAATATAAATATCTTTTTTTGAGGGATATAATATAAATATCCAATATTGTGATCCGATCCGAATACACACACACACACGTATATACGTATATTATATTATTATAATGATGTATTATGTATATAATTATATAGTTATATATAATCGGACCTGACCCGATTTGTGATCCGTTCTTCTGATGCATGATCCGTTTTCTCTTTGGATTAGATCGGATCTTTTGGGTGATCCGTTATATAATCCAATCCGGATCCGAACAAATTCGGATCAAATTCGGACCGGGGAGTATTATTTTCGGATCGGATCGGATATGTGCATAATCCGATCCAAATCCGATCCGTTGCCATCCTTAACTAAGTTCCTCCCACAATTGACATTACCCCGAATTCCCAATCCGTAAACTTCTACGACCCAATAACTCCCAGGAAGAATTGGTCTTTTAAGAGCATCTCCAATGGTTAGGTTAAAAAGTTAGTTTAGTTATAATTTACATAACTAGAAGAAATAACAAGCTCCAATGAACTAGTTAAATGACTCAATACTTTACATATTATGTATCCCGCTCTCTACTAGTAGCTAGTTAGAAAGTAGGAAGTTAAACTTTTTGTGTCTATCTCTCTCCTACTTTAATTTAATAAATAAATATTTTTATAATTTCATACCTACAAGTTATGTAAAATACATGACACCATTGGAGCAAACACAAAATAGTACACTTAGTTAAAATTTATACTAGTTATAATTTAGCTAATTTGTGGTTTTACCATTGGAGATGCTCTAAGTCGAATTCAATGGTCGGGTTGCGGGCTTCAATGGGTGAGGAATCGTGGGTCTTCGAGGTAGATGAACATGAAATGCAATTTAAGATTTAAGATCCACAATTGAAGGACCTGACTTGATATGATACTACAGACAAATTTTGGTCATGTGGATTTCTCAGCGGAGAGGTAGGTGATACCGAACCGTCTGTAGTACCCCTAGATTTCAAATAGGGCTCAAGTGTAATACTGTGAAATTTCAGGGCAATTGTGTAAATAATAAATTAGAATTTTTACGCTGAATTTTGGGCAGTAAATTAATTTCAAGTAGTTGGGGGTGATTCTACAAATACTGGAAATGTTGAGGCAGGATTGGAGCTCTAGAAAATTAGTTATAAACCTAATTCTATGTTTTTCCCGAAATTTAGGAAATTACACCTACCTCCCCATTACGAACCTAACCTTATTCCAAGTTAATGATTCAAATTCCCTCCACTCTTGAAACCTAATCTCGTGAAGTGTTCATCACCTAAGCCTGTTAAAGGCACCACATTTGTCTCCCTAAGCAGATTAAAAATTGCATTGTTGCCAAAAACTTCAAGGAAACTCATATGTTCATCTTCAAGACTTCACATATCTCTCAATTCTTGCTCAAACTTGGTCTTTTTCCTCGACTGCTGCTACTGGGGATACGTCACGTCGTGGTGATCAAACCAATCGCACGAATGGCATTTGTACAAATGACTCCGGCATTGGCACCAATGGACAGCAGCTCCCGATGATTTGTTGCCTTCCTTCTTCGTCCTTCTCGTTGCTTCGCCAATTGTTACTAGTGTTCTGAATTATCCAACACATGCCTCGTAATAACAATAACCAAACTAGCATCTCTAAAACCCAGTAAACGGACCCGAACCAATAAAGGAGCCATTAATTGCTGATTCTCAGTTAATACATTTTCTCATATGAGACAGACACTAAACATAATGATAGTATTTTTTTGTTGCCCCACATCTTAGCATTGTACTAGAGCAGGGTATATACACCAACAACATAAACTTGTCCAGCAATAGAAGTATCCCTGCAGAACCTGTTCTTCAATCATTCATGGGCGACAACAACTAATTGTTTCCCAACATTACGGCCGCTAAAGAGCCCAACCAATGCTGAAGGACCGTTCTCAAGTCCTTCGACGACATCTTCCACATAAACTACTTTACCTTCCCTAATTTGGGGCAGCACGGCGTCCAAAAACTTGGAATACATGTGATAATAATCAAAGACTGCAAATCCTTCCATACGAATACGCTTGTATATGAGGCACGTCAAGTTAGTGACTCCCTCCGGTTGATCCAGATTGTATTGGGAAACCATCCCACAAACAGCAATCCGGCCGTGAATTCTCATATTGAGGAGTACTGCGTCTAGCGTCTTCCCCCCAACATTCTCAAAGTAAATGTCGATTCCTTGAGGAAAGTACCTATGGGAAATCGCATAACACATAAAAAGAAATTTAACTAGGGTGGAACAATATTTCATATAAAAAACCAAAAAAATAAGACAGAAGGATATTTGGGTTTTTTCAGATAGGAATTTTATTTCCTTGATAATCAAACTATTCTGGAATTGCATACGATTTACCTTTTCAAAGCAGCATCTAAGTCCTGCTCTTCCTTGTAGTTGAAAGCTTCGTCGAATCCAAATTTATTCTTCAACAAATCAACCTGGGTGGGAAAGTACAAGATCAAACTTAAAATGAGGATGAGATCATTCAAAATAAACTATTCGTTTTAAATTACTAGCTTCTCGTTAACAAATAAACACTACATAAGTGTTTTGCGACATGGTCTGTAAGGTTTATGAACATCTTCAAAATAAGAACCGTGTTGGAAATCCAACAACACCAAATTAGTAATACAATTGACCTAATACAGTTCGATCAATACCTTTTCTTGACTCCCAGCGCTTCCAACAACATAGCAACCCATCAACTTTGCAAACTGCCCAACAAGTTGACCGACTGCACCAGACGCCGCGGATACGAATACATATTCGCCCTTCTTAGGGGCACAAATCTCGTGAAAACCAACGTAAGCGGTCATTCCAGGCATCCCTATGATAGTATAAGGGAACAACCACATCAACGACCCTATTCAACAGCTAATTTTTAAAACACCAATTTCCTAGATATATTTACAAAAACATGGTAACATGTCATTTGACACAATCTAGACCACTATAAGCTAAGTTTATACGATAGTGTATCACCGCTGTAAACTTGTAACCAATACTTTCTCGGGTACAAGACACTTTGACCCCTGAGGTTTGACACCAAGACGCTTTCACCCCTTCAGCGTGCCAAACTTCAGGACACTTACACCCCTTAATTGTGTCATTCAATACTCTCATAGCGCAAATTTGTCACATAAACTACTATTAATGAAGTACCCGACCTCATACTAGTGGCATAGTTGCTCCGGCAAATAATGATTTAGGGAAGTACAATGTTGTGCACAAAGTAGGAATTGATATAGTTACCAAGAATGCCGGTATAGTATGACAAGGGCACATCAGTGTGTTCAATTTTGAAGAGCTCTTGTGGTTTAGCAATGACACTGTACTCTTCCCACCCTGTTGTTCCCCACACCAAATCACCGATTTTGAAATCTGGGTGATCTGAATCCACAACTTTACACACTCCATAACCTGTTACCACCTGCATAATTTAGTAAATTTACAGTTATCTCTCCGTTACCCATCCATAGTAATCACAGAGAGAGAGAGGAAGAGAGTCTGCTTACTTCACCAGGGGTGTAAGAAGTGAAGAGAGGACCATCAGTCTTCTTCATGAGGATGCCCATGTAAGGGTCACAGGACAAGTAGAGGTTCTTCACAAGGACAGCTTTAGAACCCTCTGGTACTCTGATTTCAATGGTTTTGCGGGTTTCTATCTGGAAATCAGACTCTTTAGGGTAGCCCACGACGTATTCTTTGAATATCACTTGCTTGTTTGTTGCTGTTTCTGCCATCTCTTCTACTTCTTCTTCACAAGATCTCACCAGGCACAAGTGTACTATTGAGTGCTGTGTTTCTTGAGGTTGAAAATAATGTGAGATTTGGTGAATTTGTACTCCAAGAAATTCACATTGATGGCTGCTTTGGTGCGATTGGAGTTAGGACCTTGAAATACATGATCTGGAGAAACCTAGGCTGGTCGTTGGGTTATCATCAGTCACTTCGTTGGGTTATCATCAGCCACTCATCTAGTAAGTGTGGGAAAATTCTACTTTATAAAAAACAGTTGGGAAGAGTACCACGTATCTAGGACGGAGCCTGGACGGGTTGACACCGTTGTTCAAGGCCAAGCCCGAATTTTGTCGGGGTTGTCCAAGCCCGGCCCAGCCCGGGTTAGCAGCATCGCCAATCCGTCCAATCTCAAATTCGAACAAATCAATCCGGGTTCGGGTTGAATTCGGGCTAGCCCATTAAACTTATCAAAGAACATAATTATCGCATTTAACTCAACTAAAATTGTTTTCTCAAACAAGAATTTCTCAAAAAAAATTCAACTAATTATGCTAAAAATAATTAAGTACAAAGAAAAATTCTCATAAAAATGACGTACACTTGTGCGCTGGCTTTGTGGAGGAGATCAATTTTATGCCTGCCCTGCCTGCCTGGTGCCGAGGAATTTCCCAAAATAGTACTACCTCTGTTTCGCCTGTTTCAGCCTACTTCACTTTTTGTCACTATTCACTGGGTTACTTTCATCCGGTGATTTGATAAGCAAAACGAATCAAGAATTTGGTAATCTTTGCATGTTGTTATAGAGGAAAGTTTATTCTAAAATACCATGAAAAAAATGTTAAAAAATTACATCGTTTTGGTACCCAAATCAGCAAGTCAAATTGACTCAGTTACGGGTTAAAAAGTCAAATGCAGACGAAACAGACGAAACGGAGGTAGTATGACTTATGAATACCATAATACCAAAATACCACCACTAGTTAAATAAAATAATAAAATACAACTGTTTGAGAACCTATCTTTGATCTTGAGATTCAGGCAGTGAAACCTCATTACAATCTGGAGGTTTCTCTGAGTTTTGGGCAGGAATGAAAACCAATAGGTTAAAAAATAAAGTTTGAACTTTGTGATTTACTATCTCTGTTTCTTCTCTATTTTTTCATGGTTTAACTTTTCAGTTTGTAACTGCGTCACTTTTATTCGATGATTTGATAGTAAAACAACATAATTTTTTGGCATTTTTTCTACAGTGGTGTAGAATAAAGTTTCTTTTGAGAGAATTCATAGTGTTGTTTTTTATATGAGAAATTGTTTTGTCGTCAACCGGGTTTGAACCCGGGACTTCATGTAGAGACTTCCAACACTCTACAACTTGAGCTACCACTGTTACTTCTACGGGTAATTTACAGTTTGTACCCCTAAATTTATGTAAATAGGCAATCACTACCCCTACTGTTCATCAATTGACAGGGGTCACCCCTATTTTGGATGATTTGTAACGGTCATGGACGGAAAATGCAAAATTACTAATTTGCTTATATACCTTTACTCAATATTTATAGGGTAATTTACAAAAAACACCATCGGGTTATGGTAAATAGGCATTTCGTACCCCTACTGTTTGCCAATCGGCAGAAGACACCTTTAATTTAGACATACTCCAATGAAATGAAAAAATATTATTTTACATTCAATCTTTATACAATTTTTAATCTGTAAGTTACATAACGTTTGAAAAGGCCAATCTACCCATGATTTGTTGGTTAATTTAACACTTCAATAATATTATTGTGGGCAATTTTTTTAGTGTTCCAAAAGAGCGCCACGTTTTAATTTAAATAAATTTGATTTTTTTTCTTTAATTCAACGCTTGAATTTTAATACTTTTTAAAAATCTGGATGCTTGAATTATTTTTTTTTACTTGTACGCTTGAATTTTAAAAATTTTGGGTTGTATTGACTACTCTAATCTTTGACAAAAAACTACTATAATCCTCCTTATTTTAGTTTCGGATGATTTTTAATGATATCATTTAGTTTCGCTTTAAAAAGTTCATTATATTTGTATTAAAGAAACAACAAATTGATGTTGATATTTGACGAGTACTCTATCATAATTAATTTTGTTAAATAAAACTTCGAATTCACTCAGTGTTGATTTTCATTCTCGAAAAATTTACCTTTTGACAACAACAAAATATATTATGTAGTAATTTATAACCATCCATGGAGAGATAAAAGAGTCATGCAATTAAGTGGTATAAATATTAATATTTAAGCTTCTAAAGGTTGAAAATGACATTATATATCACTTGAAGACATAATAGGCATGAACCAAACGCCCAAAGGTGTACCCCACTGCCAACTCACAAAATAGGGGTGTTCCATGTCAATTGACAAACAATAAATGTGTGCATTGCATATTTACCTAAACTTGGGGACGATAAGTGTAAATTACTAAAATACAGGGGAAAAAGGGGAATAAAATACCCCCAAAAGTGAGCTCCACTATCACTGAACATCTCTCTAATGGAAATTGGTGGAGGGGTATAACTTGTAATTATTATGGCACAAAATAGGGGTGTTCCTTGTCAATTGATGAACAGTAGGGATAGGGATTGCCTATTTACATAAATCGGAGGGTGCAAACTGTAAATTACCCTTATTTCTACATCATATGACACATATTTCCCGACGTTGTATATGTTTCTATTATGTGAAATCATACCGATATATTATTTTGAACAAAAATGGAATAATTTCTTCCACATGGGGGGGTAAGTGTAGATTTAGGAAACTTCGTGTAAAAATAGGATATTTCTATTTTATGAAATTTTACAATTCAATCCTCCACAAATTTTATATAACTACACACTCATTCTCACTTCTCCTCATATCTTTATTTTGCCCAGAAATCAGCTGGTACTGAATTTGTGGAATTTTGCACAATGGCCTCTAAAGTTATGAAAATTTCATTTTTACCACATCAGTCAAAGTATCTCGCATACATCCTTCTTTAAGATAGAGTAATTATCCAGTCAACACTCAGATGGGATTTTTTTTTTTTTAATTTAGTCGTATAAATATTATTTAGATGTACACGTTCATTTCATCAATTACTTGTCTAAAGTAAATTTTACATTTAAATATATACTATTTGGATAACCACACCATTAGATTGTGTACAGTAGTCTAAGGGCATTAGCGTCATTCAACCACATATCACATAAGGCACATTGCATGCTTGCGCATCTTAAGTAGGGTGATTTGTTTTATTAGAGGTCGTATGCCCATGCTTCATTTACGCGTATGGCGATTGTGCGCCTAACTCCTCACTTTCCTGCTTGCTCAAGTATCCAGGTCAGTTAATATGTCATACATAAAGTGTGTTTCATTCATACTCGTTTGATTTTACTAATTACATGTTTGTCCCTGCTTGTATTTTCCTGTTTCACTACCACTTGTTTAAATCGGAAAATGCTTTTCGTCTCAAAATGTATTTCGAAACATCAACTAAGGTAAAATATGTAATTAACCTAAAGTGGAAAGATAGTTGTACGTGGAGTTTTGATTACTGCTTATTTGGTTATGGCTGTGACTGTCGTTTGACTGCGGTCACTCGACACTTATTATTTAGCTCGGTCACAATTAGCCCCAAGTGGCTCTTAGTACTCACCTTTCTAGGCGCAAGACCTTAAAGGGAGGTGTCTGCACTTAAAATCTAGGTTGTCAGGTTATGGAATAATGGATGGTTACTTTACCCTCTGTTACAACCAATTATAAAAGTGGTGTTACTTGGTACCTCTAGATTTTTGGAACGAAAATATAACATTTGACAAAGATTTTATATGGATAATGAATGTAAATTAATTCCCCGGCTATTCTTAAAGGTGGAAATGGTTGGAATTGGTTATAAATTAGAAGTGTTTCTACTGTCACTTGACTTAAGTCATACAACATGTTACTTTTTTCAAGCCAAATACAAAATGTTACTTTATCTTTTAAATTGCTATTTTCTTCAAATCATGCCTCATATACACGCCCGGGTGTTTTCTTGCTCAGCGTTTTTGTTGACTTTGTTTCAAATGTGTTGTCTGCTTTTGCTGTTTTTTATATAACCACATGATAGTGCATTCTTGGATAAAAATGCGCAAACCTATGTTCAGAAAATCTCAGCAATGACCAGTAGTTAGACATTGGCCTTCAGACAATATCACACCTAGAATTCTGGATGTAAAATTTTAGTATTGTACTCATAGTTTTGCTAATCAGTTTAATGAAGTTTATTTTTAAAGTCGCGATTTTTTGGATATCAAATATCCTTGTATTCGGGAGTGATCTCAGGAACGGGTGACACCGATGCATTTTCCGATAAGGAAATTCGGTGGTGTTACTGTCTGATTTACTTTAACTGTCGAGTTTACTTATTTGGTTAAGTTACAATTATTGTTCAGCATCATTTATAAGATCCTTACGTATACGTCGTAGCCGAGATAAATTAGATCTTATTACATTGTTAATAATCTACCTCTATTGGGTATTTAGATTGTTCATTGGCGCTTTTTTTGATATTCGACGTGTTATAAGTGTGTCTACTTCTATTGGTAGACACACTCGTGTTTTCACATCGTCTGCCTGACTCTATATCCATTTTGATAGGTAAAATTGAGGATTACGAAGACATTAGTAATCTGATGCCTACACTCGTTTAGGGTAAACTATACATCATGTTTGAATAGTCGATTGTTCATACCAGAATCAAATCTAGTGCTCATAGGAGGCCCCCTAGTGCCTCTTTTGTATGTTAAATCCCACAATTTTTAACTTTCGTTTACTCTTTTTTTTTTAGCATTGATCAACCAAATAACTCTTCGCAGTGAAATTAGTAATTAAAATAGACCCTTAGTCCTTTAAGTTCGACAATTTCTCGAGACTTTCCCGTTATTACTACACTCGACGTCATGCACTTGTGGTTGATTCGTTCGAGTCAGTCGTTGTCATATATCGACATCGGCATCGCTGCGACGGTGCAGGAGAGTGAGCAAGAGACGGGGACGAGAGATCTGTGCATAAGCGAGTGAAGGAGAAATTTTCTCGAGCAAGAACGAGGAGAGAGATCGGACTGAGAGCAGGAGGGAGAGAGAAGCCTAAAATAAAAAAATCCTATATTAGAGGCGCCCTATATAATTTTCTGGCCCATTTCACCCAATTTGAGCAGAAAAATAAGTTTTTCTCCGTTCTTATAAATTTTCTCTCGCAGTTCTTTCCATGCCATTTTCTTCTCCTTCCAAACCAAATAGATTTTGCAGATTTATTTTTCTTTTTACTCTTGTTTTACAGGTCCAAACAGACCCTTAGCAATTATAATCTTTCTGTTCTAAATTTTGGGACCCATATTTTTTATTTGAGATAACCGTATAGTGTTCACGTCAGTTTGCACATATCTCGACAAAATTCACATTCCCAAAGATTATTGAAAGTATTGGGATTTGAACTTGAAACCTCAAGGAGAGCACACTTAGACCATCCACAACAGTGGGGGAGGGGGGGGGGTGCGGGGATGGAGGTTGGGGGCGTGATTAGGAGCTGCAGTGGGAGGGGCTTGGAGGCGAGCTCTTGGCTAATCGGAGCTCGGAGAGCTTGGAGGCGAGCTCGGAGGAGACTGCAAGCGAGCTCGAGCTCGGCGGGACAGGGGAGAAACAAGGGAAGGGTTTCATTTGTTTGCTAGTGTTTTGTTTTTCACAGTTAGTGGTGGGTGGGGTATTGAGTTTATGTAAACTACATTTTGACCCCCTCTGTAAATAAATATATTTTGTATTTATTAAATTTGACCCCATGTATAGAAGTTTGTATTCAAATGTTGTGTTTGAATAATTAATATTTAGGGAAATGCATTTATTGAAACTAATTAAAAGGCTACATAATAAAAACACAAAATTACATAATAAAAATTATTACAACTAATAAAAATATATAATATAAAAAACGCAAAATGAAAAATATATAGTAACAAGTAATGCTACGTCTTCTAGTTTCCATGGCCGAGTCTCGTCCAAAAGTGCTCGATAAGGTCATCTTGTAGTTGCTTGTTCAACGGTTTAGACTGTATTACGTCGTGCCGCAACATATACTCTTCCAAATTTACATCTCCTGTTCTCGGGTTGGGATCAACCGTAGCACCCTCGTAACTACGAGCACGGGCTCTTCGTGACCTATTTCCATCGGTCTCATCATCGTCTGAATCGTCATCAATGTACTCATCTCTTTCGTCCTCCACAATGATGTTATGCAATATTATGCACGTCATCATAATATTGTGTAGCTCCTCGCGGTCCCAATTCTTACCTGGTTGTTTGATAATACCAAATCTAGATTGTAGTATACAAAAGGTCTGTTCAACGTCTTTTCCGTACGATTCTTGCATTTTGGAATAGTGTTGTTCTTGCAGAGATCTTGATTTTTTTAATGGATTGGACGAACGTTGCGAGCTGTGGATAAATACCATCAACATGATAGTATGGCATATGGTATGGTCTGCCATTGATTTCATAGTGCACAATTGGAACGTCTCCTCGCGTTAACCTGTCAAACAAATGCGAAGAACCAAGTGTAGCAATATCCTTTGGTGAACATGGCATGCCAAAAAGGCATGCCAGATCCAAGTGTCATGACTAGCGACTGCTTCTAGAATAATTGTTGGTTTATGTGATCTACCCGTGTAGGCTCCTTGCCACACAATAGGATAATTTTTCCAACGCCAATGCATACAGTCGAGCGAACCGATCATGCCAGGAAAGCCGCGACGCTCTGATTTTTGGAGTAGCATTTGAAGATCGGACACGGTAGGGGCCCGTAGATACTCGTCCTTGTGCATTCGGACTACTGTTGCACAAAATTTGCGAAGAGTTTCCAGTACTGTTGTTTCCCCCATTCGAAGATATTCATCTAGAGAATCTGCAGAAGATCCGTAAGCTAACATTCGTAGTGCTACTGTTACCTTCTGATAGGCAGAAAAACCCTTACGATTAGTACAGTCACGACGCCGCACACAATAAGGATTCTGTTGTTGGATATTTTCCAGCAACCGTAAGAACACTGGGCGCTTCATCCGATATCGTCGTCTGAAGTCGTCGTCGGAGTACACAGGATTGGGAATGAAGTAGTCATTCATAAGTTGTGCATCACCAACTTCACGGTGGCGCTCCTTCGTTCGTCGCTTAGTGTACCTGAAGATGAAGAAGCCCCGCCAGTGTCCTGATTTAAGACCGCTGCTAGAATATTCGCCATTGTTACTGCAGTATTTGTATGGATCAAGTCAAGCAATTCTTGGTCAGAATTGAAACAATTGTTTAGGATATCACTCCAATTGTTGGCCGAAATTGAGAATTAAACTGTAGAGAGATTGGTGATACTGAATAAGTATGGATGGTGAGAGAGATGTAGTATACAGAAGTTTGTTTGATAGATGAGTAGGGATGTTGTTAAGGAGATGAAATATGCAGAATCTGTTTTGTAGAGATAGTAATGAGTTGGAATCATGAGATGAGTGGAAATATGCAAAAGATAGGATAGTGGAAAAAGATGGGTTCCTAATTTGTCTTCAAGTAGTTATCATTGGACAAAATTAGTGAGTGACATATCAATAGGGATGGTGTATGATTGATAAACTATGCACAAGATAGGATAGTGGAAAAAGATGGGCTCATAGTTTGTCTTCAAGTGGTTGTCATTGGACAAAACTAGTGAGTGACATATCAATAGGGATGGTGTATGATTGATAAACTATGGAGAAGATAAGATAGTGGAAAAAGATAGGCTCCTAGTTTGTCTTTAAGTGGTTGTCATTGGACAAAACTATTGAGTGACATTTCAATAGGGATGGAGGTATGATTGATAAACTATGCAGAAGATAGGATAGTGAAAAAAGATGGGCTCCTAGTTTGTCTTCAAATGGTTGTCATTGGACAAAACTATTGAGTGACATTTCAATAGAGTTGGGGATAAGAGATGCAGATGATTTGATGGAGCAGTATGGATGGGGTGAGAAAGAAGAAATTTGTTGGAGTCCGTTTGCAGAATGTATCCATATTCATATAAATACAATATCCATATGCATGAATTGTAACACTTGTAACACTTATTTCAGTTTCATAATACAATGTCTACTTCCATAGAGTGTAACAGTTGGTCCCAAGCTGAAGATGAAGATTTGTGTCATGCACACACTCTAATATCTTATGATTCAATTGTAGGTACAAATCAAGAAATCGGTTCATTCTGAAAAAGAATTCACACAACTATGTACAAAATATTTGGGTCACCCACTAGTCGTAGCACCTGGAGGTTGGACCCGAACTTTTTTCCCGCAGCAATGGATTGCATTGGCGAGGGTGCCAACTAGGGATGACAACAGGTCGAATCCGGATTGAATCAGGCCCTTCCTGATCCAAATCCGACCAGGAGAAATGGGATCCATATCCGATCCAGATCCGTTCGGATCATCACCGGATTCGGATCAGATCGAATCGGATTTACATTCAGCTGATCGAAATCCGATCCGTAGATCCATATAATACGTGGTTGGATCGGATTCGGATCGGATGCGGCTCGTGTTTGCAATAAAATAGAAAATACAACATAAAAATAAGCACTATTTCATACACTAAGGCATGTTCGTAAGTTATGAAGCGTAAAAAAGCAAAAGAAATAGCTTTGTAGGTTGGAGTTACTATAGTATTCTTCTTGTAAGTGTAAGAGGAGAGGTAATAGATGTATATTTGTAAAGCACGCATATACCTCGGATCGGATCGGGTCGGAATCCGGTGGATCTGCCCTCAGATCTTAATCCGTTCGAATTTGGCTTTCCGAATCCAAATCCGATCCATTTCCAATTGGATTGTATTCTGATCTGATCCACTCGGCTCGGATCGCTCAGATCTCAGATCGGATCGGACCATATTACCATCCCTAGTGCCAACTTATCTCAAGCCCGAATTGTGAAAACCGGCAGGCCAGCACCCAGATGAAAAAGCTGCTTTCGAGTGCTGCTAACGACGGCGATTTGCGGGGAACGTGGCATTAGGAGGGAGGGGGCACCAGAGAAAGAAAAGCATGCAGCCAAGGCGTTTGCGTTTTGTCCTGAACCAATGTCTCTGCTTCAAGCCAGATATAACGCGGCCTATATGGACAGGGCTGACGATGTTGGGAAATCGTTCAGAGCTATAATGCAAAGGATCGGTTTCGTTGCTATGGCCTCCGAGTTAGATTGATGGTGAATACTGACTAGGTCAAGAAACTCCAAAAAGGCGCTCAAAGGGCTTCTGCTACAAAAGAAGAATCTGTGAGTTGTAATTCTGGATTTCAAGGATTCATTTTACAAAGCCGATTTTGGATTTGGGAACCCAATATGGACGTGTACAATACAATCACACAGAATTAAAAAAATTCAAATGCCGACCACATTCGAGATGGGAATTGAAGCCCCGAAGAAAAGTGGGTCTTGAGCACCTTACAGGCCATGGCTTCTTCCCTACGATACGTCAACTGTTCAACGGTTGCACTAATTATATTACTACATGGTGTGCTAAAAAGAGTTCTGTCATTGTTATCATCGTTGTAACTTGTAAGTTATGAGTTCTTTGTTAACTGGAACTATTGAAATTTGTGATACCACTGAATTCCCATGGTATTGCCATGAACCAATTCAAGATCTTCACATATCAGCAATTTGTTTAGAGAAACAACTTATTTATTTCAAACTTAGGAAATGGCCGAAACATCACCCAATGGAACATGAACAATTAAGCACTGTGGCCTTTCAAGCTTTTGTAAAATCTCCCTGTAACCCAGACACTTTTTGGCAACTTAATGAGGCTGCCTCACTAGCATTTCTTCACGAATCCCAGCCCATCACCGGCCTTCTGCCTTACCAGACTTATTAGCTCATTCATTGGATGAGAAGAGCGTAAGTCCTAACTGTATACTATATAGGCTAGACATTCGTGGGAGATGCTCAGAAACTTCTGGGAGATGTACTCTAAGGACTTCTCAGTTCTAACATTGATACTTGAGGGGTACTTTGGAACATAGTTGTCAAAATCTTACGATTCACGATTCGTATCCTACGATTCGATTCGATTCACCCATGAAACGATGCGAATCCCTTAGTGAATCTTTTATTGACAAAATAATATTTGAATCCCGATTCAAGAGTCCGAATCTTACGATTCGGTTGCGATTCAGAACGATTCTACGATTCACTGTCGATTCATCTGAAGGTCTAATTGAGTTTGCAGAATCAGTCTAAGAAATAATACTTCCTACATTACTTCATTTATGTCTGTTTTGCAAAATGCACTTGTTTTAAATTACTGGTGCATTTTTCTCCAGTCCAAGGCTAATAGTTTTCTATTATTTTCAATCTCATTGGCATCTTGTAGTTCCTTACTCCGCATGCCTGTCTATATCTGGATTATTCTTTATCATTTAGATGTGAAACTCCTAATCACTAGTTACGGATGTGAGTTTTCAATAATTAGAGTTTCTTTTTGTAAAAAATATGAATATTGTGTTCAATAATGTTATAGCTTTATGAAATATCTTATTATATCTACATAAAAATATTGCAAGCTGAATCTTTACGATTCACGATTCGATTCGATTTACGATTCGGTGAAGCTGAATTTTGATTCACTATGTGAGTCCCGATTTGACAACTATGCTTTGGAAGCATACCAAATTTGACACGGCCACGTAAAGTTTTGGCACTACAAATCATTCCCTCCTTTTAAGTTAGATGATAAATTAGATTAAAGTACTGACAAAGTCGCATAAAATTGTTGGCTCCATTATGAATATCTCAGCATAGGAATTGCCTCTCTTACCTGGATGCAGATAAGCAGATTGTTGTGGTTCGTGAAATGGGAACACAATACCATAAGGAGTTCTGTAAATAGAGGTACAATTCTTTGCATATTGTGTAGAAACTTGATGATTTCTCAAAGATTGTAAACCCTAGTAATGCATTCAACTTTGCATGTTCTTAACTTCAATATTCCCTCCAATTAATAGAAAACTTTCTAGATCCCAAATCTGCCGCAGCGGATCGCTAGTGTACCATGTTTCCTGACGAGTGATCCATTTTTGCTATTTTCTAGGTTTATGAGTGAATTGTCGTAAACCAGGCCAACGCCCTTCACACAGCACTGAATAACACAAATGGCCTTTCTTTATTTAGAACACAAATCATGCCATGCGAATTTCAACTACAAATACATAGTGTTTTCAAGTAAACAACTGAAGATCTTCACAACAGTAAAAGACTTTCCTGACAGATGCTCAAGTCACACATGAGCAACTGCAACTAACTGTTTCCCTACATTGCGTCCGCTGAAAATTCCAGCGAGAGCTGCAGGAGCACTCTCAAGGCCTTCTGCAATATCTTCGACATAAACAATTTTTCCCTCCCTGATGTAAGGCAAGACAATGTCCAAAAACTTGGAGTAGATGTGAGTATAATCGAAAACTGCAAAACCTTCCATACGGACGCGCTTGTAATTGAGGGATGCCAAGTTAGTTACTCCTTCAGGTTGATCTGGATTGTGAGAGACCATCCCACACACAGAAATTCGGCCATGAGCTCTCATGTTTAGAAGCACTGCATCTAGCATCTTCCCACCAACGTTTTCAAAGTAAATGTCGATTCCTTCAGGAAAACACCTATTGATGATCACATAAGAAACTAATAGTTAACCATAGCACCCTTCTAATTTCACATACTTTTATATCAAGCATTGATGAGGTTACCAATATTGACGGAATCAACTCATGGAAAGTCCATGAAAACTCTTGGTCTGCATTTAAGGAAGGATGCAATGAATCACACGTAGAAAACTAACCTTTTCAAAGCTGCATCCAAGTCATGCTCTTCCTTATAGTTGAAGGCTTCATCAAATCCAAATTTGTTCTTCAACAAATCAACCTTAGTAGGAGGACCAAGAAGAAAGAAAATGGAATCGGTATTAACTATTAATCTTATGTTTTCTCTCAAAGAGATTCAGAAAGTGCCTGATAGTACTCTCTCGAAATCAACCAGCCAAGAATGCTAGTACAAGAGCAAGCAGCGTACCTTTTCTTTACTGCCAGCACTTCCAACAACATAACAACCTGTCAACTTTGCAAACTGCCCAACAAGCTGACCAACCGCACCAGAGGCTGCGGATACAAAAACATATTCACCCTTTTTTGGTGACGAAATCTCATAAAATCCAGCGTATGCAGTCAAACCGGGTATACCTGTTATGGAACATAGTCAATAATTACTAATTCTAGTTCAGAAATTGTTAAAGGTAATTAGAAATTTTCTACCTAGAAGTTAAGTAATTACCTAGGATTCCAGTATAGTAGGTGAGTGGTACATCTGTGTGTTCAATTTTGACAAGGTCTGCAGTTTGGGTAATGAGACTCTCTTCCCAGCCTGTTGTTCCCCATACTAAATCACCCTCACTAAATTCTGCTAGCTGTGAGTCCAAGACTTTGGATACTCCATAACCTGTTATTACCTGCATGTTCATTGTTTTACCAATGAAGGGTAGTCGAGAATAATGAGGATATGTCAAGAGGAAACTCAGGCTAAGATATCCCAAGTTAGAATAACTGAATTGAACTCAGGCTGACCAGAATGTAAGACAAATGTGGAGCCTAATGAAAAAAGGTCCCCATTTTCGGATGTGATAACTTGTACAGTTATTATCTGTATATGCTATATATTATATATTTGTGTACAGTGTACATATAACAAACAGAAAGAGTTGACAATAATGACATCTCTTTTAGTGTTAAGAAAATATCTGACTAGTGGGAAGTGGGAAACACACATTTCTATTGAAACAGAAGTAACTTTCTTAAAGATACCATTTAAATTGTCCACGATTCTGGTTTCATGGTTTTTCGTAAATTGTCGAGCTGTGAAAGTATTGGATGATAGATATGTACTTACAGAACCAGGAGCCAAGGAAGGAAAGACCGCATAAGGCAGAGGTTTCTGCATAAGATCTCGCATGTAAGGGTCGCACGAGAGGTAAAGGTTCTTCACCAACACCGCTCCTTTGGAAGACTTTGGTACTTCCAAAGCTGCAATACTATTATCTTCAGTCACACTCATGTCTGTTACTTTTGGACTACCACTTACCAACTCCCTCAACACCACTTGTTTGTTCCTAATGGCCATTTCTCCTCTTGCTGTGTCTACCTGCCTCTCTGTAGTTGAATGTGAAATTAGATAAACGGGAAATCTTCTTTATATAGAGGAATGAAGTTGGGTTTTTTTTAGTTATTTTTACCAGTAAAAAGAGTTTTCTATTGCTAAAAGTAATACTGTTATTACTGACCAAAACGTTTTGGGAGACTTTTTCCTCCACGAGTAATTTTGATTTATTATTTGTTCAATTGATAATGCTGTGCACTAGTATTTTAGAATATAAATGCATGTTAGGTTGTCGATGGACAGTTTCATAGCTAGTTCAGTATAGTCTGGTTTCAACTTTGGTGCTAGTGTTGACTATCTAAACACGAGTGTCGTTATGAACCTTGATTAGTAAGCAACCAAGTCCGAATGTATGAAAGCTTGATTCATTACGCGAGAGTGAAATTGTCGCAAATGTGAACATTTTGTTAGTATCAGTTTCATTATAGGAGTACATTTTGTAGAAATAGTTCGAATCGCCTTTAGTTACTTAAATCTATTTTGAAGTAGGCAGAAAAATGACCTAAACTTGTTGAACATGGCTCGTCATGTTTTTAGGAAACTCGAACTCCGAATGCTACATTAAAACATAGTTATCAAAATCTTACGATTCACGATTCGTATCCTACGATTCGATTCGATTCACCCATGAAACGATGGGAATCCCTTGGTGAATCTTAAATGGTCAAAAATTTCACTGAACCCCGATTTAAGATTCCGAATCTTACGATTCAGTTGCGATTCAATCCGATTCATACGATTCACCATCAATTTAGCTGAAGGCTTATTTGAGTTAGAGCTCAAGTGTAGGAAATAAAACTCCCATTTTTTCTGAATGTTTTGCAACATGTGTTAGTTTTAAAATGACTTGTACATTTCTTTTAGTCAAAGGCTAGTAGTTTTCTATTATTTTATATCTCTCTGGCATCTCAATAGTTCCTTGCTCCACCTGTCTTTCTATATCTTCATTATAAAAATTGTGTAAAGTTTCCTATCACTAGCTAGGGATGCGAGTTTCTGAAACATTAAGCTTTCTTTTTGTAAAATTATGAATATATTATTAGCTCACACATGTTATAGTTTAGTAAAATATGTTATTATATGGACCTAACATAAGTGCATGCGAATCTTGACGATTCACGATTCGATTCGATTCGATTCACGATTCAATGAAGGTGAGTTTCGATTCACTATCTGAATCCCGATTTGACAACTATGCATTAAAAGGACTATTAGATTCGACCATGCTATAACCTAGATAAGACTAGTTCTCACATTGGTGCAGTTTCAATTTATAATAAATCAACCTTGTATTTGTTAGGATGATCATCACTCTCTGCTGACTTTTTGTTCACTTTGCTCACTGCTGACATTTTATCCTCTACCTTCTTTCCATTCCTTTCCTATTTTATTGTTTTTGTGAATAGACTTTGTGGTTAGTCATACAGTTAGAGTTGGTATTTGATATTCTCAAAAAGAAAATAAAAATAAATTACTTTCTGTCACTTTTGGACAAAATAGTTTGTATATTACTATTAATATTGTGAATATATTTTGTGGTTAGTCATACAGTTAGAATTTATATTTGATTTTATACAATAAATAATATTTTGTGTCAATTTTGGTCCAATAATTTAAATTACTAATAATATCTCCTAATATCACTTCACGGTAAAGTAGTTATGGAAGTAGATATATTCAAAGGGATAAATATAGAATAGTGGACTAAACATAGATTTTGAGAATCTATCTTCGAATTGCTAATTAAAAAGTAAAACAACTATCAGAAAGACGTCAGGGGTTGATATCATCACTTATTGTTTCTACAAAATTAGGTAAAAAAACTCAGGCAGGTAAAAACCTCATACGCTACTCGTCTGAGGTGGTTGTCCTCTTTCCCAATTGGTTGATAGGTGATTCAGATCTGAAAAAGACTAATATGGTAATAGGAAAAGTAACCCTGCTCCCTGAACATTGGACTGCTTGGATTAGATGTACTTGTACTTCTTTAGGATTGTAAGTTTGTATTCTTGGTGAATTTGTTTTAACTGATTATCTTCTTAACTTGGTAGATTATTTATCGGTTTTAGCAGCTTGCATACTCGGTTATCCTGAAAATCTACTATATTTTTTTAAGAGCACAGTAATAGAGGCACATAGGTAGACAGTTTAACTGTATGAATCGACATATACCTTCTTGTTCCGTCACAGCTGACTCACATAAGAAGGGTATTTCGTAGAATCCACCAATTTGCTGGAAATTCCTGTCTTCTTCTCTGGAATTGCTCTTTGAACTATGGTCTAACTCATCCTCCTTCACTTGCCACTAAGCTTCCAACCTTTCTAAACTTAAAATACATAAATCATGAACGATCATAGACACATAAATATCATACAATTGGCCCCTTCTTACACAAAATGATAGTAGTACTTATTAGTTGATCGTATAAGTTCAAACTAAAGGTTTAGTCTGGTCTTCTTATCAGCAGTTATGGTCCGTTATCAGTCAGACTTTATCTCCTTACAAGTGGGTGTTATAGGCCTGGGATGAAATAAACCACACTTCAAAGTCTCTCCTTTCATTAAGCTTAATCAACTTATATACCATTTATATATTTAGTTATTATTTTGTTATTGTTTGTTTGTTGTGTTTTTTTTTTTTGATTTTTTGATTTTGTGTGCTTGCATTTTATTTTATTGGTAGTATCAAATAATCTCTTTACTCACCCCACACTTGAATGATATGAAACGAGGTGCTCTACATATTTTCGGAGGGAGTTTAATACCATGAAGAGTTCTTGTCAAAAAAATTAATTTTACACTGAGCTCATGCCAGTCGAACTGTTCTTTTGGATTAGAGTCGAGAACTCCTAAAATGCTACTTGGGGTTCTTGAACTCAAGACCTGATGCCGGGGATATTAATGCTCTTACCACATGAGCTAGAACCTATTTGCGGCAAGCCAACTGTTAGAAGTAGGTAGGGATAGAGCAGTGAATAAGCTTATGGCTTATAGAGGATCCTAAAATAAGCCATTTCCTGAAGTAGTTCATTTTTTCAATATTCAACAAAAACTGGGTAGTTGATAAAAGGGTTGATTGCATTTTGACCCCCTTGTGGTTAGGATTCTGAAAGACTCTCTTCACTCTGTTCAAAGTTTTAAAGAATGAAACATGCTACTCCTACAACAATTACCAAACCAAACTTTCTGAGATGACCCCTTCATTTTTGCATGTTAACGTTTACAAAAGTCAAAAACATTTTTTTTTTTTTTTCACAAATTATGATGATGTTGGTCACTTGAATGTGCAGTCACTGGGATTCACAACTTCAAAGTTTAAACAACATCAACACTAGTGGACTGACATCGTTATGCAGTCAAATGTTTCATATTGTAATCAAAGGCTAAGGGTTACTTCCAAAGCCAATGAAACAGCCCCAACGCGGATGGTATTCATGTGCACTTATCAGCATACATATCTATCTTGAGCGCAGTCATTCCAACGGGCAATGGTTGTGATTTGTCATTTGTGGTCCACACTTGTAACTTATGAATTAAGAAAATGGTGCTTCTGGAATTGACCACACCATCAGGTAACTAATACTTGTGTACTTTCTTAATACATACGATTATAAGCATTTATATGTAGCTAACCCTACAAGTTGTCAGTTAAATTGTATGCACGTGTTTATTTGTTCGCTGGCAGTCTAGGGAAGGGTCTGCAACAATTAGGCGTGCAAATTGCAAAATGTGAATGCTAAAACAGTTTCCTTCTGCAGCGTCCATTTGTTAGGGGTGTCCCCGTGCAGACATGCCTTACAAACAATGCTCTGAATCTTGTAATTGGCCAGCATTATTGCACAAACAACTAATGATACCCTGGTCTGGTATGTTTTTTGTTTTGTTTCTTTTTGCCTTCTGCCCATTCTTGACTACTCTAAGCTTTTTATTAAGCAATGGTCTTAAGATATCTACTTATTCACAGAGTATATACCACCACCTTATTCAGACTATCATGTTCTAATAGCCCCCTCCTGATAATTAGTGTATTTGTCCAGTCAGACCTTGGACTATGGAAACTGGAGAGGTAAAAGGTATGGTCAAGATGTCTGCTGAATTATACTCAGAAGACACTTGCATATGCTTGAGCTTTCCTTCCTGAAATCCAGTTCTTACCAGAATTTTCAATGGCAAATTCAATGTGTTTTCCATAGTAACAATCTTTTTTATTTTTTATTTATTTATTTATTTATTTTTTTTTTTTATTTTTTTTTTGTAACAATTGACAACTGGTTCTTTACCATAGTAATAGACTGTCTTTCCAGATAGGATTGAGTCATTCATGAGCAACTAAAACAACTTGTTTCCCTACATTGTGACCGCTGAAAATCCCGATGAGAGCCGCAGGTGCGTTCTCAAGGCCTTCCACAATATCTTCGACATAGACGATTTTGCCTTCCCTAATGTAAGGTAAGACAACATCCAAAAACTTTGAGTAGATGGGATAGTAATCGACAACCGAAAAACCTTCCATGCGAATCCGCTTGTAAATGAGGGACATCAAGTTAGTTATTCCCTCCGGTTGTTCAAGATTATACTGTGAGACCATCCCACACACTGCAATCCGGCCATGAGTTCTCATAGTGAGGAGCACGGCGTCTAATGTCTTTCCCCCAACATTTTCAAAGTAAATGTCAATTCCTTCCGGAAAGTACCTGTAAGTTAATTAGAACACATAATGTACTGTAGATCTGTAATTGATAACCTAAACATTGCATAGAGTGAACATTCCCTATTCTCTGCAAGACAATAATAATTTATTACCTTGGTTAACAAAGTAGGTGGTTATTTGATAAAATCCGAAAGTGGAAATTTACCTTTTCAAAGCTGAATCTAGGTCATATTCTTCCTTGTAGTTGAAAGCTTCATCAAATCCAAATTTGTTCTTCAACAAATCAACCTTAGTAGGACATATATCAAGGCAAAATGGATCTGAATTAATTTGATTTATTTGTCATAATAATTATAAGTTTGTAACTCGTAATCATTCATTGTCCTAAATAGATTAAGTGACTGCTCTCTTAGAATCAACCAAATCAAAATTGCTAATAAAAAGAGTATTTTTTGTACCTTTTCCTTACTCCCTGCACTTCCAACAACATAGCAACCTGCCAACTTTGCAAACTGCCCAACGAGCTGACCAACTGCACCCAGCGCATTAGACACGAAGACATATTCACCCTTCTTTGGTGCACAAATCTCATAGAAACCAGCATAAGCAGTCAAACCCGGCATACCTATTATTGGAAGAGAAATTTACAAACAAGAAGAACAAACAGTTGCTGTGTCTGATTCGAGAATGCACCATTTGTTTATCAGGTTACTATCTTTGTCCTCAAAAAACTAATTGGTTACCTAGAATTCCTGTATAGTAGGAGACTGGTAAATCAGTGTGCTCAATTTTGAAGAGGCTTTCAGTTTCAGTAATCAGAGTGTACTCTTCCCATCCTGTTACTCCCCATACAAGGTCACCCTCTTTGAAATTCGGGTGTTGTGAGTCCAAGACTTTGGAGACTCCATAACCTGTTATCACCTACGTTAACATTATGTTAAAACTCTGTGTGACTGCCATAATCACTCTGTTATAAGTTCTAATTTGGGGAAAAGGTAAAGACAAAATTAAAATTATATAACTCTGGAAACTAATAGAACTCTGAGGCCGGGTTCCCATCTTTCAGATATGATCTCTGTTTTGTTTCGGGATTCTGTGAGTGTCTGTGCCTGATAAATTCCCAGATTTCTTAACTCTCATTAGGTACAATGTCTTCTATGGAGTATTGTATTGTTTGTTTATCAACATATGATAAACAGGGAAGAAAAGAAAAATCATGTCACTAGAGGAAATATTAACTAGAGTCGGAAAAAGAATATGGAATTATGGATTGTCAAGAAGAAAACCACCTGTAAACAGTAATTGTATACAGCATCAGATATGACTTTGCAACTTACTATATAATCTGTAAATTTTAACTGCAGAGTTCATCTTATTATTTGATGAAGATGGATTTTGAAACTCTGCTATTCACAAGATCACAGCAAACTAGAATCCGTTGACTTTTTCTTCTTCTTGAGAAATTGATTTATTTTAGGGAGTTTCTCAGATAGGAATTAATAATAGAGAAAACTTGTTCGATGATCTATCTATATATGTGCGTGTACTTACAGAACCAGGAGACCAGGAAGAAAATACGGCTAGAGACCTAGCTTTCTGCATAAGAGCTCGCATGTGAGGGTCGCATGAGAGGTAAAGGTTTTTCACCAACACCACTCCTTTGGAAGATTTTGGTACTTCCAAAGCTGTAATACTGTTATTCTCGATCACGGACATGTCTGTTTCTTTTGGACTGCCACTTACCAATTCCCTCAAAATCACTTGTTTGTTCCTAATCGCCATTCTCTCTCTCTCTCTCTCTCTCTCTCTCTCTCTCTCTCTCTCTCTCTCTCTCTCTCTCTCTCTCTCTCTCTCTCTGTGTGTGTGTGTGTGTGTGTGTGTGTGTGTGATATGCAGAGCAGTTGAGCTGAGTTCGTTGTTGTTTCTACTGCCTGCACTGCAAAGCAACTTTTTATTGTAAAATTTGTAACTCCTTATTTCTGTCCAATAATTTTTTCTGTTTTTACTCTTCTATTGCTAGTATTGATTTTTTTAAACTGATGATGAAGAGCTGCAAGCGGGTCAAGTTGTTCATGAAAAGCTTAATGATTGACACAGGTTAGACTCGTTACTGTACTAATGAAATCAGTTGAGCTTCTACGAGCATTTATTTCAACCTCAGTTTGTAAGCATGCCAGGTTCACCAAGTTTGATCATACGAATGGTTCATGGCAGATTTAGGGATTTTTTTTTTGAAGTGCAAAATAGTTAGGTTCCTTCTTATTTACGGCTAATTATTACTACAAGTATATTTGATATGAATAGTGTAGATTGACTGACTCATTATATCTTGTGAACATGTTTGAGGTAGAGACCACTAGATAACGGGTACATATTCAATAACTTTTGAAAATTGTATTATTAGGAAAAGTTGTCATGTTTGAATATAATAAACAAGACACCATGGATTTTCTATCGGGCTCAATTTAATAATTAGCTTAGCTCACTGCCGACATTAACTCTGATTAGTCATAAGTCCGAATTTACTTTTTTTCTTGTTTAATTATTAATTTATATCTGTGTCATTTTTGCCCTTATAGTCTTATATGTTAGCGTGGTCACCCCACTATAAAATCTTAATAGAAATAGGTATATTCAAATATGCGACTGCAATAAGGAGTTGACAACACTTTGGAAGTAATTGTCATAAGGTAAAATAATGTTGTGGGTGGTGAATTCTCATTGGTTGTTGACTATCTGTTCTGGTAGATTTGAGTCATTCACGAGGAATTCAAACTACCAGTTTCCTAACATTCAAACCCATGAAAATTGCAAGGAGAGTTGTCAAGGCCTTCTGTAATATCATCGGCCCAACGGATTTTACCTTCCCTAATGCAAGGCACGAAACATCCCAAAACTTGGATTAGATGAGATAATTGCTACTTGTAGTTTTGATTCCGGAGGGTGCATCATATGGAAAGTAGAAACTGTGAGGGTGATATTTGTCTTTAACCCAAACAGTTTACAAAAAGAATAATCAAATTACATACCTTGTTGTCTGGAATTATTTATTACGGAGAGTTCTTGTGGAGTAGGATCGTAGGAGAGTCTTACATCAGTGTGTTCAATTTTGAACAGTGATCAGAGTTTGCCATAGTCATCCTGTTATTCCCCATGACCATGACCGTGTTTGAACTGAGTCTAAGACTTTGGACTCTCCAAAATGTGTTATTCCGTGCATAAACGTTGTGTTGAAACTCCGTGCTTCTACCATAATCGTTGTGTTTTAGGATGCCAGAAAAGTGAAGAGGGAAGTAATTTATTTTTTTGTCATATTCTGCCTATAATTTTATAATATGCCGTCCTCATCAATATTCGCTTCACTACAGAATGTATGAATCTAGAGGGATCTAGGTATATACAAAGAGAAATCATTTTGCTGTAGTGGATTCCCCAGTTAGGAGTTGACAATCACCTCCAGATTGTGCTTGAAAAGAACTTACAGTTAGCAGTCATTATTTGATAGGTAGAAACATCACACGTACTGTAATTCGTTTGTGGTGGTTGTGCTGAATGGTCTTCCCTCTATTGGTGGATTCCAGGGATGGGAAAATGATAAATCATCATGGACTTCATTGATAATGGTTTCTAATTTCTTATTTGTACATGGGAAGGGTCAGCTTTGTTAACCTTATTATGGCAATTAGACTAAGTGGTAGTTCCCTGCAAGGTTTCTGTTCATTAAAAGTCAAGAGAGGATGGCATTTACTCAGTTAAGTGCGCTACTCTGGTTTTAGGTATATGTAACACCTAAGCTTTACCTTTTATCAGCTAGAAGGAACGTTGGCGCTTTGAAGTGGCTTTAGTTTGAAAAATAGGCGAACAAATGTTAGGTTGTAGGTTTGGAAGCACAACTCGGCAGTTTACAAATAAAGGGGATCCTGATGCTTCTTTTGTTGGACCTTTTGGTGGAAATTACGTTGCGCCCATTTGGTGCTTCGGCATTTATATATAGAATTGTAGCAGTGGCTAGGGAGACTTACTGTTGGTATTTGGGCGCTCAAGTTGTAGGAAATCGGAAGTCAACATTAATTGGGATCCTAATCAAATCATCTTAAGGTTCTCCTCTGAAAAAATAGACGGGGTTAAAATGTTGCTGTAATTGTTGCTGATGGGGTTTGGGATGCTGAACTCGTGTTTCGGATCTTGGTTTGGGTATTTTTAACTAGGACTAGTCTGTGTGTTATTGTGTTTAGCAATTTCTAAGGTAATGAACCTGTGGAAACCAGAGGGTAGATCAACATATTGTGTGGACATGAAGATTGAAACTAATACCAAAACAGGAAAAGCACATCAACTAAAATAGTTCCAGATTGCCTAAAGAACTACTATAGCATTTCAAGTTTTGACAAAAAAAACATTTATATTACATAATGTACCCAAGCTTTTTACTTATTTACAGTCAACCACCTTCACCACAGTATCACAGCACGACTACCCCGTATCTTCTTACAACTAATATGCATGTTCCTATAGTTTCCCTCAAGATGTTTAGTCCTTTCATGGAACACTAGACATGCCATTTTCAACTGCAAATACAAAGTTCTTTCGAGTAGAAAAATCTAGTTCCATTAATCAGACTAACGTTCCAGATAGAACTGAGTCACTCGTGAGCAACTACGACTAACTGTTTACCCACATTCTGGCCACTGAAAATTCCTACCAGAGCTGCGGGAGCACTATCAAGGCCTTCGGCAATATCTTCCACATAAGTGATTTTACCGTCCCTGATGTAAGGCAACACGACTTCCAAGAACTTGGAGTGGATGACATAATAATCATTAACCAAAAAGCCTTCCATTCGAATACGTTTGTAGATGAGGGATGTCAAGTTAGTTACTCCTTCGGATTGATCTGGATTGTACTGATCAGACACCATTCCACACACTGCAATTCGGCCGTGAGTTCTCATGTTGAGGAGCACCGCATCTAGCATCTTTCCCCCAACGTTTTCAAAGTAAATATCAATTCCTTCTGGAAAGCACCTGTTTTTTTGAGAAATTAGAGCAGAAGATCCCAAAGACATTTTTGTAATGTTTTCTTGCAATTTTTTTTCATTGCAGTTTAATTGTAAGAAAATCAGGTGGTCGATCTTCAGAGAAAATGACGATAGGAGAGATTAATTTACCTTTTCAAAGCTGCATCTAAGTCGTGCTCTTCCTTATAGTTAAAAGCTTCATCAAATCCCAACTTGTTCTTTAACAAATCAACCTTGGAATGAACAAGATCAAAGGAAAATAAATTAATCTTATCTGATTTGGATTAAATTTTACGAATCATTTTAACTCACTAATCCTTTTTCTTCTACCTTTTCCGTAGTCCCAGCGCTTCCAACAACATAGCAACCTGTCAGCTTTGCAAACTGCCCAACAAGCTGACCGACTGCACCCATAGCTGCGGATACAAAGACGTATTCGCCCTCCTTTGGTGTACAGACCTCATAGAAACCCGCGTAAGCACTCAAACCGGGCATACCTTATGAGGAAGACAAATTCATCAAAACCTAAATAACTTACAGCTATTTCCTCCAATCAATTCGAGAATTC